>CM066326.1:23732622-26191372 GCA_033807775.1 Saussurea involucrata
AAGGCAAATCTCGACCCCAATGACCCCGTCGCCCAGCGATTGAAAATGCTAGAAGATCACAATGAGCGCGTCCTATCTTTGCTCGCCAAGCTACCTGGGGCAGCCGTGCCCGTCGACGTCGAGCCTCGATCAGGATATCAGGCGTCGCCCTTCGTCGATGAGATCGCGACCGTTGAGGTCCCAAAAAAATACAATGTCCCCTACTTCACGCCCAATTATTCGGGAGTGACTGATCCGACAGAACACGTCGCGCAGTATAAGTAGATCATGTGGACGATCTCGATCCCACACATGTATCAGGAGGTCTATATGTGCAAAAGCTTCAGTGCGACTCTCACCGGTCCTGCTCTCCAATGGTTGATCAATCTCAAACCCAAGTCCATCGGGCCGTTCGCTGAATTGGTCGACCAATTCTCCCAGCAATTCGCCAGCAGTCGCAAGATGGAGAAGCAGACCAGTGACCTGTATTACGTCGTGCAGAAGACCAATGAGTCTATCCGCAGTTATTTCAATCGATTCAATGCAGAGATGATCAGCATTCGCAATTGTGACGTCAAGACTGCAATTGAAGCTTATAAGTGTGGTCTGGACGACAACTCAGGTTTATACACTGACCTGACCAAGTATCCTCTGCAGAATTTCGAAGACGTCCGAGCTCGAACCCTAGCGTATATAAGAGTAGAGGACGACGCTTCCTTTCGTCGCAAGCATACCGACGACAAAAGGGCGTTAGGTGTGAAAAAGCCCGAGTTCAAGACAAAGGCAATTTCCAAAATAGAGCCCGCGCGTCAGATCTCGAACGTCCGATTCAAGACGAAAGCAGAGGCTAAGACCGCGACCAAATTCCATCAGTACCCCAAGATATCCTCTTATGGATTCAAAGGATCCACTAAGGATTTGGTCGAAGCTATGAAGACCGCCCAGGCAACCATCCGGTGGCCTAAGAAGTCCGATCAGGACGACGCTAAGAAAGATAAATCTAAATGGTGTGAATTTCATGTCGACCATGGTCATGTGACGGATGATTGCGTAGCTCTCAAAAAGGAACTAGCGCATCATGTCCCGAAAGGAAATCTCAAAGATATCATCGACGGTTAATTTTACATTTCCGTCGGACTTTATGGCCAGTAGTGTCCTGGACGGGACGAACTTATTTCCTCACCTGGGGAAATATCTGCTCCCTTCTTTCAGGGAGCGTTTCGTGGGATTTCCTATCGAGGAGACGGGAGCTCATGTCGCCGGGCTGGCTTTCATGGTAAGTCTTTCTTTCAAGACTTGGTTCGTTTGTTCGTTGTCGGTGTCGTTGTTCATTGTCGTATGTTTATTTACAATATTTGTTTTATGATTTTACAGGCGTTCCAGGCTTCCCTAGCTTTGCGGGGTGACATAATGAAGATAAAGGATCTAATGTCTGATGCGCACGAGAGGGAGAATGCGGCGTCGGATAGGGCGAAGGTCGCCGCAGCGCGTGAAGAAGCTCTGTTAAAACGTCTGGATGACGCCCGAAAACATTTAGAGGTCGTCGGTCGTACGAAGGATGATGTCAGTCATCGCCTAACGCAGTCCTTGTCCATGATTGCCGACCAGAGGGAGGAGATAGAGAGGATTAAAGAATCTTTGACTGCAGCTACAAAGGAAGCTGAGGATTCCAAGTCCAAGATAGAGGGTCTGGAGAGAGAGGTACAAGCTGCTAAGGACGAGGGAAAGTCTATTTTTGCCATAACTCGTCTGACTGCTAGGGCATTGATCATGAGGCGACATCTATCGGGGAAGGACCCTCTTGCTTCGGCGTCGGAAGAGCTCGACATTTACTTGAAGTGCGTCGAGACTGTGAGAGACCTTGATTCAGATGATGAGAAGGACGTCGAGGAGGAGGTGGTAGACGAAGGTCTTCAGGGCGGGACCTCAGGCAAGGATGCGACTGATGCCCCTCCTTAAATGTCACATTGAAGACGACGACCGTTACAACAGTCATCAAAGATCTTAATGATTCAATTAAAAGCATCCAAAGACTATAAATCCCAAGTTTAATCCTCAGTTTCACGACATCGAATAACACAGGGAGAAAGATGGAACGGAAAATTGGACAACAGAAGCAAACGTAAACACTCGAAGAATATTCATTCGAAGCAAAGAGATCATTCATAGAAGATGGCTCTCGACGCAAGACTTTCACTCTCGACCAACAGTTTAAATATTGTTTTCACACACGACGCACACTGTTTTTACATTTCAAACACTTGTACTTTACATTTCGAAGTCTCTCCCTTCATTTGTATTGTAATCTCTGTACGATCGACACCCGTAACACCAAGGACATCGCCACTAATTGGCGGCCATAGTGCAGCGACGACATCCACTGTCCTGCGTCATCAAATCCTTTGTCTCATCTCTATTTTTTATCTTTGTCGCACGCCTTTGTCGAACGATTCCTTTCTTTAGTTGTTAAAGTCCACATCGACCTTAAGTTGTCCCTTTGGTTAGATTTTTTTCATTAACAGTTTGGCGCCATCCATGGGACCCCATCTAGAGAAAATCTTCGACAAACGTGCGTTTTACTAACGGTTTCATGGAGTATTCTTTGTTCTCTGTTTCAGGAAAATGGTAGCCCCTGGGGATCAGCAGCATGTCATTGCCCAAATGTACCAGGAGCTTGAAGTCGCTCGAAATCAAATCAACGCCATGGCAGAGCAAAGCCGTAGAGCAGCTGAGGAGATCGTACGGCTAAGGAATCCCTTTGGACCTCAGAATGGTCCTAGGCATTCGTTCAAAATCCAGGCCAAGGATCGTTCGGTCAGAATGGTCCTCGACCATTCGCGGATAACCCAGGTCCAGGATCAGCTCCTTTCGCTCAGAACCAACATCCAGGTCCGTTCATGCAGAACCAGCAATCGGGACCGTTTAATCCGAATCCCCAGTTCAGGACGGTTCCTCCTCAGCACATAAGGCCACCACCCATGCAGAATGGATCGCAGCCATTTCAGAATGGGTCGCAGCCATTTCAGAATGGGTCGCATCCATTTCAGAATGGGTCGCATCCGCATTTTGTTCCTTCCAACGGAGACGCCAATGGCTCGTCGTATGGCAATGGCACCAGTTCAGGAATCAATCTGCAAGCAAAGGCAAATCTCGACCCCAGTGACCCCGTCGCCCAGCGATTGAAAATGCTAGAAGATCACAATGAGCGCGTTCTATCTTTGCTCGCCAAGCTACCTGGGGCAGTCGTGCCCGTCGACGTCGAGCCTCGATCAGAATATCAGGCGTCACCCTTCGTCGATGAGATCGCGACCGTTGAGGTCCCAAAAAAATACAACGTCCCCGCCTTCACGCCCAAATATTCGGGAGTGACTGATCCGACAGAACACGTCGCGCAGTATAAGTAGATCATGTGGATGATCTCGATCCCACACATGTATCAGGAGGTCTATATGTGCAAAAGCTTCAGTGCGACTCTCACCGGTCCTGCTCTCCAATGGTTGATCAATCTCAAACCCAAGTCCATCGGGCCGTTCGCTGAATTGGTCGACCAATTCTCCCAGCATTTCGCCAGCAGTCGCAAGATGGAGAAGCAGACCAGTGACCTGTATTACGTCGTGCAGAAGACGAATGAGTCTATCCGCAGTTATTTCAATCGATTCAATGCAGAGATGATCAGCATTCACAATTGTGACGTCAAGACTGCAATTGAAGCTTATAAGTGTGGTCTGGACGACAGCTCAGGTTTATACACTGACCTGACCAAGTATCCTCTGGAGAATTTCGAAGACGTCCGAGCTCGAACCCTAGCGTATATAAGAGTATAGGACTACACTGCCTTTCGTCGCAAGCATACCGACGACAAAAGGGTATTAGGTGTGAAAAAGCCCGAGTTCAAGACAAAAGCAATTTCCAAAATAGAGCACGTGCGTCAGATCTCGAACGTCCGATTCAAGACGAATGCAGAGGCTAAGACCGCGACCAAATTCCCTCAGAACCCCAAGATATCCTCTTATGGATTCAAAGGATCCACTAAGGATTTGGTCGAAGCTCTGAAAACCGCCCATGCAACCATCCGGTGGCCTAAGAAGTCCGATCAGGACGACGCTAAGAAAGATAAATCTAAATGGTGTGACTTTCATGTCGACCATGGTCATGTGACGGATGATTGCGTAGCTCTCAAAAAGGAACTAGCGTATCATGTCCCGAAAGGAAATCTCAAAGATATCATTCTACGGCGTCGTTACCCCAGCTAACGACGTTCGACCGCCAACCCACGAGCATGCGAAATTCGTCAATTGTATCACCGGTGATTCCGACATATGGGGTCTGACGTACTCCGCGGCCAAACGTCATGCCAGTCAAGCGCCTGACGATCGACCTATCCCACGCTCATCGAGACCCAAAGGAGATTTGGAGTTCGAAGCTATGAAGATCGTATTCGACCAAGACGACCTCGGCGACTCGTATCAGAAGCACCATGACGGGTTGATCATTCAACTCACAGTTGGTAATTGTTTAACCCGTCGAGTCTTGATCGATGGGGGCAGTTCAGCGAATGTCATTTTCATTGACACCATCAAGGCCATGGGAATCGATCGTTCGGAAATCACCCGACGTTCGACAACTTTGGTCGGTTTCAATGGAGAAACGACGAGGACCTATGGAGATATCATCTTGCCAATCTACGTCGGAGGAATCAACAAGCAGACCAAGTTCAGCATCATCGACTGTGCGTCAGCCTATAACATCATTTTAGGCCAACCATGGATCCATGAGATGAAGGCCATCCCCTCGACGTATCATCAGACCCTGAAGTTCCCCACGCCATGGGGAATCCAAGAAATCAAGAGTGAGCCGAAAGTTGCTCGTGATTTCTATAAATCCACTCTGAAGCCGCAAAAGTAAATCGTCTAGAAGACACAACACGACCAAAAGGTCTCGACAGGTTCGTCCTCCTATCCTTAAAGACAAACTCATGCCTTTTCTACAGGAGTATGCCGACTATCTTCCCTTGTCACACGAAAACACAGTCGACGCAGACATAGATGGTATTTTATAAGGTCCCTGTGTCGATTTGTCATTTAAAACCTATTTTCCTCCTGAAATGAATAGGATAATAAATGACAAGGGGCAAATACCCCGTTAAATAAAAGAAATAAATCTGAGAAGGTACGTATCCTAATTTCTTCCCTCTTCCTTCATACGATTTCTCATCACGAACGATTACTGACTTAAGCATCGGAGGGTCGTTGGCTAGTCAACGGCCAACCTCTAATATTATTTTATCGCAGAAACACACGACAGTAATCACTAAGTCTACTATGTGAATTTAAATTCTCAAGGTCGCCCGACATAGACGATCACGTCTACGACTTGATCACTCTTCTGCAGAGGCACACGATTCAAGCTCGTCGCACGACTTAGTCGTATGATCGCAAAGTCTACACGACTTTTTCATTCCAAGTTTCTTAAACTTAGAAAAATTTCATACTCTGAATGTATGCTTCGGTCGCACATTCCTAAGTTTGTTTACACGATTTACAAGCGCTATGTCTTACATTCTATGCTGTTGCGTTGCAATAGATGCCTAAGTTGCATGATTTCTATTATATTATACTCAGTAAATTTCATAATTGACATGATATTTATTTACTGAATATACAAAACACGAGTACGACGGAAATTTAAATTTCATTCCCTGAATAGTTTGTCATTTACATTCAAAATAATTCGACCACTGACAGTTAAGCAGCAAAAGAAACAACAAATGACAAAGATATTTCCTAAGGCAAAGGGGGAGCGTCGGTCGCGTCCGTGCTTGACGCCTCACCCTGGAGACCTTCCTCCTCCTCAATCTCCTTCTCGCGATCCCATCTATTCGATAGAGGTCCCTTGAAAACGCTCCTTGAAAGATAAGAGAGCTGATATTTCCCCATATACGGAAATAACTTTGTCCCATCAAGGACATAGTCAGTCAGGAGGATCGTCAACAACGTCAAGTTGATCATCATGACTTCCTCCTCATCCTCTATCGTCTTTACACCCTTACCCCTGGCGGCTAATGAAAGGGTCGACGAGGATATAGAAGACATCGTCGTGGGTTGCGCAGTATGAGACATCGTCGCCGGTTATGCAGTATGAGACATCGTCGCCGGTTGCGCAGTTTAAGACATCGTCACCGGTTGTGCAGTATGAGACATCGTCGCCAGTTGCGCAGTATGAGACATCGTCGCTGGTTGTGCGGTATCAACGGATCTAATCCAATCACTGTCTGTATCCAGCATCGCCACCCGTACAAGTACATACCTCGTCCTCCATTTGCGATCATTGACAGCAGTGTTCAAAACTAAGGTACGATTACCTTTAAGCCTTGAAAGTAAACTATAACGACGATATTGATCGATCGTAACTTTATACGCCACTCCCAGTGCGAAGTAAATCGCTCGATGACTAGAATGACTCGCCAGAATTGGGGCATCAGTTGCCCTGACGACAGGTCAAACTCACACAGAAATACCTTGGCCAGAGGCGAATACGGCCAGTGAAAGCCTATCTTAAACAGGTACTCGTATATCACGACATACCCCTAGGGACACATTTCCGGTCGAACCCCGCCAGCCTTATTTACAATAATCCCCACGGAATTCTCTCTAGACTTCTGAAGTCGTCTGGATCGTCTTCATTTCTAATAGTACCTGTTAATGCCAAAATCGCACCAAAGGGACAACTTAAGGTCGATGTGGACTTAATCAACTAAAGAAAGGATCTTTCGACGAGACGTGCGACGAGGGAAAAAATAAACGAGACAAGGGATTTGATGATGCAGGAAAAACCTCAATCGAGGAAAAAAACCTGCGGACGACAAGGGATGTCGTCGCTGCTCTATAGTCGCCAGTCAGGGACGACGTCCTTGGTACTGGTGTCGGTCGTACGATGATTACAATACAAATGAAGGAAATACATCGAAATGTAAAGTACAAGTGTTTAAATGTGAAAACAGGTGTTTGTTGTGTATGAATACAAAGTGTAAACTGTTGGTCGATAGCTGTTGTCGTGCGTCGAGAGCGATACTTGAGCTTTCCTTCGAGTGTTCTAGAGTTCGCTGTAAGATTCTGGCTTTCAGTACTTAATCTCAAGAGTTTGAATGTTCTTTACTATGAGTTTGGATGATTTTCTCTACTGTTTGGTGATGTTCGCTGGAGTGTATTGGATGTTAACCGATGTCCCTTAAAATGAAGTTTTAGCTTGTCTTTTATAGCCTTCGCGTCATTAATTAACTCCATTAATGATTCAATCAACGACTACAACGGCTGGAAACGGTCGCCGGAGCGATTATCCATAATGATCTTCGTCCGTTACAGCAATCGACCGTTGATGGTTGCATCGGTTATATCCGTTGCTCTTTAATGACTTTGACTCCTGCATTAAACACTTAACAAACGTAACAGTCAAGGTTAACGTTAGCTTTAGTCGAAGGTACAATGATCTTACTCGACGGTCGTACGGGACGGGCGATGCTATGGTCGAGCGTCATGGGGGACGTATGACTTACCTTTTACAAGCGACGACGGATGTTTTATGGGTTCTCGTCGAGACCTTATCTTAATACAAGATTTGGATTATGACGTGTGTCTTATCTGTCCCGGTCGTGGTCGTACGACGTGATGTTTTTGCCCAAACAGTTTGCCCCCAAAATTTGAAAGAAGGATAGCAAATCCGAGTTTTAAATTTTGTCAGTCGAAAAAATATGACAAGTGATAGGAATTACCTTTGTTACCTTGGAACTAGGCTGGTCTGCTCTTAACTGAACGATAAGTTGAAAAGGAAACGAGGTCGTGACGTCATACTGACACACGATGATGCTTACCAGCTGTCGAGGACAGGTGTCGACGATCCCTGCGGTCATACGAAAGGACGGGGACACGCAACGGTTATCCAGGGATTCAACTTGACATGATCGACTGCATAAATAAAGATTATGATGAATCCTTTCTTTTCTTATGCTGAGTTTATTTTGGAAAGAAATTCCGCTTTGCTCTTCTTGCCATTCTTCTTCCGAATCCCTTTGATTTAGCAGAGATTGTTTGGGATTTAGGGCGTTTATATAACGCATTGCTTCCTCCTTCCACCTTTCACTGCCATCTTTCCCCTGGTAAGAAATGTCGACTGACCCAGAGAGTTCCATCGTTAGCCAGGAAGATTTAGACGACTTTAGGCGTCTAGCGAAGATTCCCTTAGAAGTAGAGCTAACAAGTCCGGGGACTGTTCGTCCTAAGGATTGCCCCGAGGGGTATTTCGTGATATACGAATATCCTTTCAATATTGGCTTCGAATGGCCATTTTCGACTTTGACTAAGAATTTGATGCGATGCTTTGGTTTGTCGCCGGGGCAGTTGATGCCTCAACTCTGGCGGGTTCTTTTGGTTATTGAGCGTTTGTCTGCGGATTGGGACCCCCTATGTCTTTGAATGATTTCTTGGAAACGTACCAATTTAAGGGAGATAAGTGTGGGCGTTATAGCCCGTATTCCAGATATAAAGGCGATCGTCCCTTAGTTTTGAATACTGGAGTGAACGATCGGGGGTGGGGGTCCAGGTATGCGTTCGTACGTGTTGATTCGCTGGACACCGCCAACAAGTGGATCCGTCCCGACTGGAATATGGGAGGTATGCTCTTTTTCGATCATAGTATGGTTTTTCTAACCTTTTATTTACTCTTCTCCATCTGTTGTCTTCAGATATAAAGTTCGGCGTTCTGCACCCGAATGAAGGTTCTCGTGCCAAGATTGACAGATTCCTTAGTTACAGTGTCGAGGACCGATCTTTCTCCACGTGGCAACTGGCGACCGAGGAGGAGGACGTGGTGGTGGACGTTGTGGAGGAGGAAGAAGAAGAAGGAGAAGAGGAAAGTGGACGACAGGAATCGACAGGTGGGTGTATTATGGTTTCCTATCTCTTACCATTTATTTCTTATTCCTGTCTGACGCTTCACATTTTTCTTGATCAGTGCCAACTGAAAGGAAATCAGTTTCTAGGTCGAGAGGGAAGCAAATCATGCGTGCCCTTCGAGGAGGAGATGTTTTGACAGCTGGGTCGAGCCAGAAGAGAACCAAGAGTACGGTCCTGAGGGAACCATTGTCGAGGGTTGATGACTCGTTGAGAGTTGTTCTGCCTAAGAAGGCGAAGGCGTCATCTAGCCGTCCTGGCGTGATGGACGCGACACCAGCAAGTTTTGCGCCTCCGGCGACGGTGACGAAACCGGTGTCTCAAGTGTCGATCCCAATACCTGCCGACAGGGGCGAGGGATCGTCGGCCGAAGTTATGACGGTGAATTTTACATTGCCGGCTGACTTTATGGCGGATGGTGTCCTAGACGGGACGGCGTCGTTCCCTCATCTAGGGAAGTATTTGCTCCCGTCTTTCGGGGAGCGTTTTCGCGGAGTTCCGGACGGAGAGATGAGATCTCGAGTTGCCAGTCTGGCGTTCACGGTGAGTGTCAATCTTTCATGACTTGTGTAATCTTTGTCGAATGTTCTTGAATGCACCTTTTATTTTTCACAGACGTTCCAGTCTTCCTTGGCGTTACATGCTGAGACGTCAAGAGTTGAAGATCTGATGGCGTCTGCTCTTGAGAGAGAAGCTGCAGCGTTGGAAAGGGAGAGAGCGGCTTTAGATAGGGAGAAGTTGGCCATGGCGCGTGCTGATGAGCTGGTTGTCTAACTTTTCGATGCTCAATATGAATTGCAGGAGATTCGTGCGGTAGGAGTGGCAGATGGAGGCCCTCAGGTCGGAACTTCGAGTGAGGATACGACCAATGTTCCTCCTGTCGTCTAGAATTTTTTATTTTCTTGTTTGTTTTTGCCACTTGACCTATCGGGGGTTGAGTATGTTTACGGTGGTTTATGAATATATATCTTTTGCTTATGCTTTATTCGAATCACGTTTGATTATAAAGTCGAACATAAGATACATATGAAATCATGCGACTAAGGCATTCATTGTAATACGATGACAAGAACGTAAAACAAATATAAAAACACGCGATTAAAACATTTTCTAAGTTAATAGACTTAGGGGTAAAATCGTTTACACTCTGCGATCGTACGACCGGATCGTATAGTGAGTTTGTATCGTATGCCCATGTGGAAAAATAATCAAGTTAGAGACCAGATCGTTTATGTCGTTCGACCTTGCGATATTAAAGTCATACAGTAGACTTAATGATTACTGTCGTGCGACTCTGCGATAATCTGTCGTGCGATTCTGCGATAAAACGATGTCGGGGGTTGGTCGTTGGCTAGCCAACGACCCTCCGATGCTTAAGTCAGTAAATGTTTTGCGAGAAAAATCAAGAAAAAAATCGTATGAGAAAGAGTTAGAGGACGTACCATTTCAGACTCTCTCTATTTGCCCCCTGTCATTTATTACCGTACTCTTTTTGGGAGGAAAAGATAGGTTTTAAATGACAGAATGACACGGAGAAATATTGTCCTGCGGTCGACTATGTTGTCGTGCGACGAGGCACCATAGTAGATTTATCCCTGTGGAAAAGATATTGTTAATTTAGGGATAGAAAAACGAACATGTCGAGAGCTTGATCTTACGACTTCGGTTTATTTTCGCGGCTTCAAGGTAGACTTGTAGCACTCACGAGCGACTTTTGGCTCACTCTTGATCTCCTGGATTTCCCATGGCGTCGGGAATTTCAACATTTGATGATACGTCGAAGGAACATCTTTCATATCATGGATCCACGATCGTCCTAAGATGATGTTATAGGCCGATGCACAATCGATGACACTGAACTTGGTCTGCTTGTTGACTCCTCCGGCGTAGACGGGCAAGATTATCTCTCCAAAGGTGCTCTTCGCTGAACATAATTGATTCGCTGATATCAAGGTATGTTTTCTATCTTGCTCGCTGACGTTCGCATATGAATGTAAGATTTCAAAAAAAATTGCATCGCTGAATATCTCTTCCTTAACAACGATACTTTGAAATTTGTTAAACTAACACTGGTATTTCTATTTAGTTCTTCATGTTTTTCAAAATAGTCCTTGATCTTTCAAAACCTCAGAGACATCCTAAAATATGAAAGGACGTTTGTGGCATCATCACAACGGATAAACCCTGGCATGTTCTTTTTCTGACACACGTTTGCACGTTTCGTTTACCATCCAATCAAATGCAAACACGTGTCCATGTCATGATGAAAAACTTTCCCGCTCAAGTTTTTCTCTCTCTCAAATCTCACTATATAAACTATTTCGGGTTTATATTTTTTTCTTTACGCGAACTTCTTCTCCAAGCAAGAAAAGATTTACTGTTGCTTATTTCCAGAAAACTGTTCATCTCCTTCTTCGATTACCAGGTTAATATTCTTATTATTCACCTGCATAACTTGTTTCTGATCTTATTGCTTTTAACAGATCAAACAAAAGAAACATTTTCTAAAATGAAATCATTTCTTTCATGGTTTTATGAACACAACATTTTCATGGTTGTTCTTCAAGTTTAAAACTCAAAATCTTAAACTTGTTCTTCATTCGTTTTCCAGAATCCTTATCTAAAGGAAAATGGAAAACAAGACTTTTACTGGGTTTGTTTTTCTTTTTCGAAACAAGAAAACCCTAATCTTCATTAAGACATTTCTGTCTGAATGAAATGGACAAAAATCGGAAAACATCTTATTGGAAAATCTTTCACATTAAGACTATTCTTTATCTATGTTCATGGTTAATATGTTAAACAGAAATGGCATCTTCTACTCCTGCTCCTACCGCTGAGAAGTCCACGGCTGCAAAGAAACTGACTCTCGTCAAAGTTTCTCAGGTCAAGTTCAAGCTTGAGGAAATCGATTTTTCAAAATCGAACAACCTTCATGCGCTTTTCGAGTTTCCTCCTCGAAAGCAAGTCACACATCTGGATGATGTTGTCAACTACCTCAAAACATGTTGCTTATCTACAGCACTGACTATTACACCCCCTGCTCATCAATTCCTACTATCTCAGTTCTGGTATACTGCCAGAATAGCTCAAGTACCCCATGCCAAAGACCCAACGAAGATCGTTGACTCTATTCTGTGTGACACAAAATTTGGCACTACCAAAATCAACCTTGCTATTATTAGGAAAGCACTGAGTCTTCCTACCTCTACCAAAGAAAACCGCTTTGTTCCTCTCCCAAACCACAAAAACCATTCTGATAGGGAAGCCATAACTGCATTCTTCGATGCAATGGGTTACGCATGGGACACTGGAAGGGAAAAGAAGCCTGAGAAGAAACTGACCTTGATCAAGAAGTCCAAAATGCCCAGCGAGATGAACTTCATCTTCGCACATCTGATAAGCTGCATGACAGCGAAGAGTGGCTCCTCTGATCAAGCTGCTCAACCTCAGCAAGCAATGGGCTATGCATTGCTGAAAGGTCTAAATGTTGACTGGGCCTCAATCATCTACGACGACCTTGCGTTCAGAGTGGATATGGCTGAAAGACCTTCATGGGTTCCTTATCGCAGATTCATCAGCGTCGTCTTTCAACAAGGACTTGGCGAGAGGTACCCAACAGAGGATGATCTGAGACTCTCTCAGGTTGGCCCTAAGGTGCTCGACTTCAAGCCGCTGGAAAACGAGGTACGTCTTTCTACTCTCTTATCTCTTCTCAATCCTCCTTCTTCTACTTCTACAGCTCATTCAGTGGAAATCCCCACCGCTGATACCCACGCTGCACCCTCCACTCCTTCTCGAAAAAGGAAACACTCATCTTCCCAACTTGGTTCCAAAAGAATCAAGAAAACCAAGGAGCAAACCCCCAGCATTTACACGGTGAAGACTCCACAGCTCATCTTAAAGAGCTGATGGAAAGTTCCATCGTACGCTCTGCCACAGCTGATCAAGCCACCCCTTCCATCCCGGCTTCAGCGTCTCTAAACGCCGAAGTTATAAACTTGGAGATGAACCCACTTCCTTCATCCTCTCTACAGACTGAAGTGATTGACAGTGGATCCAACGCTGAACCCCGCACCCAACCATCATTCTCATCCCTCATTCCTCCTACTCAATCTTTGGTCTCTCCACCAATTTTCCCAACTTTCTCTGGGACACCCTTCATCGTACATGACTCAGCTACAGACACTCTAAATACGACGATGGATGGAAACTTAGGATCTGCAGGCACCACCATGCGCCAAGGTACTCTTGAAGGGGACATGGAATATCATTCAGGACACAAAGGGTTCGACAACTTCGCCAACCCGCCTACAGGTATAAACACAATCCAAAATACTCCTCTCTCTCTACCCCAAACTTCTGAGCTTTCCTCTGTTCATAAGTTAATAACTGCTTCAGGTCCTAATTTGGGGGATATCAACACCTCCCTGAAGGCCCTGGAAACAAAGGTGGAAAACTACAACACCATTCTCTCCACGAACTCTTCAGCGGTTACAGACGCTGGAGAGAAACTCAAAAAGTTGACCGAGATCGTTGATACAAAAGCCTCCAAAACTGATCTGGAGAAGGTAGATGGTAGCATTGCTCAATTTGCTACCACCCTCGCTGACAATTCAACCGCCACCACCTCTCATTCAACAAGCTTCACCATTATGTCCAATGAAGTCACATCATTGAAGACAGAGGTTGGTTCTCTTAAAGGTGAAGTCTCCACGATCAAGGCTGACGTCTCCGTCGTCAAAGAAATTGTTCAGAAAGTACTCGATCACCTGAACGCCCCAAGTTCTCGTTTTACTGAGGTCGATCGAGAAGCTCTTCAAAAGATCAATCCTGCTATAACTGGCCTGGATGTCAGATTAGCAAAGATTGAGAACTGTGTTGGGATCTCTGACTTAGAAGACAGGGACCAAATACACACCGCTGAACAATCTGTTACCTCCCCCAACCATGATGTGTCAGAGGGGGAGAAGACTAAAGAAGACCTTCCCCATAATGCTGAGGGGGAGGGTATTGAAACTGTTGTTGCTACTTCTACTTCACAACCTCAGGGAGTTGAAAACCCTTAGGAAACCGAGAAACCTCCTTCTGACGTGACCAAACCTTATGCTGAAGAGGTCGAGTCTGAAGAAGAAGGTGAAGATGATGAACCTCTCGACATCTCTGATGACGACCCATCATCATCCCCAAAAGATGATGATGATGACGATGATGATGACGATTTCTTCTACGTCCAGCCTGTTGCAAAAGCCCCAGCTCAAAAAGGGATAGAGATAAAAGAACCTTCAGGGGAGCATACCAAGACAAAGCCTGCAGCGTCTGAAGCTGACAACGGCAAAAACAAAGGCCTCGCTGAAGAAGATAATCTGACGATCTTGCTTCAAAATCCAGTTTGTCAGGGACACTACCTTCTATTCCCTTACACTGCATCCCTCCTCTATCCCTTCTCAATCTGAATCCTTCTATCCTTAAAACCGCTATACACTTAACCACATTCTTTTCTCTATCTCTTTCTTCCCAGCAAACGGACCTGGATGCTGATTCTGAGCGAATGGACCTGATCCTGGACCTGGATTATGCGCGAATGGTCGAAGACCATTCTGACCGAACGATCCTTGGCCTGGATTCTGAACGAATGGCCTAGGACCATTCTGAGGTCCAAAGGGGTTCCTTAGTCATGCGATTTCCTCAGCTGCTCTACGGCTTCGCTCCGCCATGGCGTTGATTTCATTTCGAGCGACTTCAAGCTCCTGGTACATCTGGGCAATGACATGCTGCTGATTTCCAGGGGCTGCCATTTTCCTGAAACAGAGAACAAAGAAAACTCTAAGAAACTGTTAGCTCCAATATTCATAATATTAGAAGTATTGAAAATAGGCTAAGTATAGAAGACTTCGACAGAAGCTCTGCCGAATGATCACAGAAGTTCTACGGAGTGTCACCAAAGCTCTGCCGAAGTAAACAAAAAGATCAATCAAGAAACGCCAAGACTAAATAACGAACTACAGAAGTACTGCTCACAGATGACCGAGCCGCAGAACCTTTGTCACCCTTGACAGAGCCTCTGCGGTTTATACTAAAGACTTAGAAGATTTACAAATATCTTTCTACTGTTCCAGGATCCGTTCATCCACTTGTTACAGGCGTGCCCTGACATCAACTACACGTGTCAAACTCTGATTAGGCTCTGTCAGAATTGGAACATACACATTAAATGACCATCGTACCAAGCTACTATTCACCCAATCCTGTCTACTGTAGATCAGTCCTTATTGTCTAAAGTATGTCCCCTTTAGAAGTAGTATAAATAGAAGACTCATGTTGAGTTCTTCTATTAAGCTTAAAATCACGAAAATACTCATATATCTTTTAAGCTTAAGCATAACACACACACCATTAACTGCATATTTCTTGTCAATCCTTTGAAGTTCTTGGTGTTCTTAATATATATCAAATACAGTAATCTTTGAGATATTCATCTGTTCTTCATACACTGATTATTTGATATTGTGTGTTGTTTCTATATAAACATATCTGTTAGTTCTTCAAATACGCTTCCGCAACACATCTTATTTGAACTAATAGATTAGATAATCTTTGTTAATCAAATACGGGAACCAACAATTGGTATCAGAGCAACGCTTGATTTTTTAATCAAGCGATCCTCATATAACAAGATTATTGGTAGAAACGTGGTCTAACCTGTTATTCATTCCTTCAAACAGATTCTGTTTTTCAGCCATTTTCGATTTAATCTATATTTGGTAAAACTAGAAACTGTTTCTTCCGTTAAGACTCCATTAAAGTGCACTATTGTCGGTGATTGAATCATTATTCAGTTGTCTCTAGATCTGGAGAAGGTGGATGGTAGCATTGCTCAATTTTCTACCACCCTCGCTGACAATTCAACCGCCACCACCTCTCTTTCAACAAGCTTCACCACTATGTCCAATGAAGTCACATCATTGAAGACAGAGGTTGGTTCTCTTAAAGGTGAAGTCTCCACGATCAAGGCTGACGTCTCCGTCGTCAAAGAAATTGTTCAGAAAGTACTCGATCACCTGAACGCCCCAAGTTCTCGTTTTACTGAGGTCGATCGAGAAGCTCTTCAAAAGATCAATCCTGCTATAACTGGCCTGGATGTCAGATTAGCAAAGATTGAGAACTGTGTTGGGATCTCTGACTTAGAAGACAGGGACCAAATACACACTGCTGAACAATCTGTTACCTCCCCCAACCATGATGTGTAAGAGGGGGAGAAGACTAAGGAAGACCTTCCCCATAATGCTGAGGGGGGGGGGGGGGTATTGAAACTGCTGTTGCAACTTCTACTTCACAACCTAAGGGAGTTGAAAACCCTTAGGAAACCGAGAAACCTCCCTCTGATTCTGAGGGGGAGCAACTCGATGAGCAACTTAAGGAAGCTGCTGCTGACGTGACCAAACCTTATGCTGAAGAGGTCGAGTCTGAAGAAGAAGTTGAAGATGATGAACCTCTCGACATCTCTGATGACGACCCATCATCATCCCCTAAAGATGATGATGATGACGATGATGATGACGATTTCTTCTACGTCCCGCCTGTTGCAAAAGCCCCAGCTCAAAAAGGGATCGAGATAAACGAACCTTCAGGGGAGCGGACCAAGGCAAAGCCTGCAGCGTCTGAAGCTGACAACGGCAAAAACAAAGGCCTCGCTGAAGAAGATAATCTGACGATCTTGCTTCAAAAGCCAGTTTGTCAGGGACACTACCTTCTATTCCCTTACACTGCATCCCTCCTCTATCCCTTCTCAATCTGAATCCTTTTATCCTTAAAACCACTATACACTTAACCACATTCTTTTCTCTATCTCTTTCTTCCCATATTCTTACTTAAACAATCGCTGTGTTTCAGCTAGTCTTCTCCCCTGTTTGAGGATCCCGCTGAAGCTCCTTCGACTACACCAAAAATAATCCCAGCCACAAGAGCTGAAGAAATAATCCCAGTCTTGGATTTAACCACTGAGACTGATGAACCTGAAGAACAACTGCTCTCTCACAAAAACAGACCTTCCTTGGCTCTTCAAAAGCTAAGTAAAGAGGATCAAGAAAAGAGAGATGCAATAATCAAACAGCTTGAAGATCAGCGAATCATTCTTCCTCGTAACAAAATTCCTGCTCCCATAAAGTTCAGGATATCAAGGAAAGAATACGAGGATCATCTAAGAGCTGAAAGATTATTCGCCGAAAAGAAGGAAGCTGAAGAAAAAGATAAGGCTCTCGCCATCCATCTTGTCCAACAATCGGTGAAAGACCCCGCGCTGAAAAGAACTCCCATAGATGTCCAACGTCAGCTATGGGATGATGCCCAAAGGATCGTTGAAGAAAAGACTAAAGTATCTGATTCCACTTTGGAATGGTGTAAAGAAATGCTGAACTATCGATCTCGGCCATCCAAAATCATCAAGCTAAATATCAGAGAAAGACTGTTTGTAGATGTTCCTGTTGTTGAAGTTGATGTATTCAGAGAAGACAAAACCAAGCAAACGGACATGGATGCTGATTCTGAGCGAATGGACATGATCCTGGACCTGGATTATGCGCGAATGGTCGAAGACCATTCTGACCGAACGATCCTTGGCCTGGATTCTGAACGAATGGCCTAGGACCATTCTGAGGTCCAAAGGGGTTCCTTAGTCATGCGATTTCCTCAGCTGCTCTACGGATTTGCTCCGCCATGGCGTTGATTTCATTTCGAGCGACTTCAAGCTCCTGGTATATCTGGGCAATGACATGCTGCTGATTTCCAGGGGCTGCCATTTTCCTGAAATAGAGAACAAAGAAAACTCTAAGAAACTGTTAGCTCCAATATTCATAATATTAGAAGTATTTAAAAATGGGCTAAGTATAGAAGACTTCGACAAAAGCTCTGCCGAATGATCACAGAAGTTCTACGGAGTGTCACCAAAGCTCTGCCGAAGTAAACAAAAAGATCAATCAAGAAACGCCAAGACCAAATAACGAACTACAGAAGTACTGCTCACAGATGACCGAGCCGCAAAACCTCTCTCACCCTTGACAGAGCCTCTGCGGTTTATACTAAAGACTTAGAAGATTTACAAATATCTTTCTACTGTTCCAGGATCCGTTCATCCACTTGTTCCAGGCATGCCCTGACATCAACTACACATGTCAAACTCTGATTAGGCTCTGTCAGAATTGGAACATACGCATTAAATGACCATCGTACCAAGCTACTATTCACCCAATCCTGTCTACTATAGATCAGTCCTTATTGTCTAAAGTATGTCCCCTTTAGAAGTAGTATAAATTGAAGACTCATGTTGAGTTCTTCTATTAAGCTTAAAATCACGAAAATACTCATATATCTTTTAAGCTTAAGCATAACACACACACACCATTAACTGCATATTTCTTGTCAATCCTTTGAAGTTCTTGGTGTTCTTAATATATATCAAATACAGTAATCTTTGAGATATTCATCTGTTCTCCATACGCTGATTATTTGATATTGTGTGTTGTTTCTATATAAACATATCTGTTAGTTCTTCAAATACGCTTCCGCAACACATCTTATTTGAACTAATAGATTAGATAATCTTTGTTAATCAAATACGGGAACCAACAATTGGTATCAGAGCAATGCTTGATTTTTTAATCAAGCGATCCTCATATAACAAGATTATTGGTAGAAACGTGGTCTAACCTGT
Organism: Saussurea involucrata; assembly: GCA_033807775.1. Classification (NCBI taxonomy): domain Eukaryota; kingdom Viridiplantae; phylum Streptophyta; class Magnoliopsida; order Asterales; family Asteraceae; genus Saussurea; species Saussurea involucrata. The sequence continues at coordinate 23,751,256 of CM066326.1, forward strand.
TATTCATTCCTTCAAACAGATTCTGTTTTTCAGCCATTTTCGATTTAATCGATATTTGGTAAAACTAGAAATTGTTTCTTCCGTTAAAACTCCATTAAAGTGCACTATTGTCGGTGATTGAATCATTATTCATTTGTCTCTAGATTTCTCAAGTAACAATGTCTAGAATAAAATTCTGTGGTGATGCTGATTCTCATTATTATTTGAAACTAAGTACAAATTTTCGCAAGATAATTCCTACCCTTGAGAAAGAACTAGATGAAAGGAACAAGAGCATTCTTAGTGATTCAGATAAAATTGCTAAGCTTGAAGAATTAGGTAAATTTCTAAACTGTGAAAATCTTAAACTAAAAAGAAAATTATCTGAGTCAGAAAAGCTTTGTGAAAAGGAGAAAGAGAAGTTTGAGGAAGTTAAGACAATTTTTGAAGAAGAGAAGAAAAGACTTGAACTCAAATGTTTAAAATTTTCTAGTCTGATTTCTGATTTTGAGAAACTTGTGATCTGTGAGAGAGAGAAATTTGAAAAAGAGAGAACCATTTTTTAAACAAAATCTATGGTGTTTTCTTGCAAAATTTCAGAGTTACAGAAAACTCTTGAAAAGGAGGAGAAAGAGCATGATTTTAATAGAAAAGAGTCTGAAAAGGTGAAGGTTGAAGGATTTCAAACAAACTGTTTAAAAGATGTTTTTGAGCGAGAAATAAAGGTTTTTAAAGCTGAAATGTCCAAATTGACAAAAAGACTATCTGTTTTGTCAGCCAAGATTACGTTGGAGAAAGTGTATAAATCAGATCTTCTAAAGAAGTTTGATTTGAATCTTAAAGAGAAGAATAATTTAGCTAAAAGGCTCAAGGAATTTGACTTTGAAGACTCAAATTATTCACTTAAAACAACTTCAAGTTCAAGTTCAATAAAAAGAAAAAGTTTTTCAAAATGGTTCATTAAGCCAAATATATTTTCAAAAATTCAGGCCTCCACTTCTAAATTTTTCCATGATCATAGGCTAGACAACATAGTTAATCAAGCTTTTAGAAGGGTGAAAATGGTTTGGATAGTGAAAGGCTCTACACTTGTTCAAAATACTCAAAAGCTATTCATTCCTGGTGTGTATAACAAGTTCAACAAAGCATGTCATGAAAATTCTATCAAAAAAGGACCCATGTGGATATGGGTACCTAAAACTCTCTGATTGTCTTGCAGAAGCAGTATGTGCTACTCTGGTATCTAGACTTCGGATGCTCGAGGCACATAACTGGCAACAAAGGTCTTCTGTCCACGAACAAAGAAAAACTCGATGGTGGACCTATGACCTTTGGACACAAGAAGGGGTACATTAAAGACAATTGAGTCACAAACAAAGATCTTGAAATGAGTGACATGAATTAACATCTAACGATACTGTTAAATCCAGATCCGTGCAACAAATATGAAATCGAAATAATAATCAATAAGAACAATGATTTCAACTGGTCATCCCTGCATTATGATTTAATCAGAGTGTTTACAGTACAATTCAGAAAAGAAAAATGAGACAACTAGCCTATTTTCTAAGGCTAAGCAATCTATTTATATGGCGGGCCCGTGGTTAACAAGCCCACGACCCGTTCACTAATAGGCTCAAAATAAGGAAATACACATTAAACCCTGAACTTTAAATCAACATAAATTGACCCTAACAATCTCCCCCTTTGATTTGAAGTTCAAGTTCGCGCTCTAGCTCTCGCCAGTTGTAGACATATCTTTTACGAAGCGCGAAGTGAATCTCGAACCATCTGATAGCACGGTGGTAGTCGATGCGATCTTCAACCAATTCTAAGGCATTCTGAGCATTTGTTTCATTCGGATTCGGAACATATGAGTACCTTGGATTTTCAGACTCGTGTGTAATGATCTTTCGAAGAGCATCTCAAACTTTGAGGAGTGTGCCGTCGCAGAATCTTTCTACATGACTGAACCGCATAAATCTTTTCTCTTTCTGTTCATTAATGAAGACGATCCCAAATTCTGGTTCAAGAAGCATAGCGTTCTCGGGATACATATTCAATTCATGAGCTTTCAGATTCGGCTTTATCAGATTTACCTTCTTCGCCCTGTTCTCGACAGCCATTTGAAAATCCGTTAGACATGACATCATAATGGTACGGACCAGATATCGACGAACAACTTCGAGCGCCTTTGTAACTTTAAGCGGTCGGATGGTTCTTATACGAAGGTCTTTCAGAATAGCCAGGAAGTCGAACGGTCGGAGGTACTAGAAGTCGGCTTCAGAGAATTTCCATTCATTACCATCTTCGCGGCGAACAGTGAAGACTGGATATACGATCCACATGATGCGGCGTGAATGGATGTTAAGTACCTCTGTGATTTGATGCTTGGTTCTGACTTGGCTGGCTGGAAGACACCACTTCATTGTGCTGATATAACGTCGTTGGTATTCGGGGGTCGAGGTTGTAAATACCAAGGCAAATGGTCGGCTCGATCGGGCGAAGTTTGTGGATGAACAACTTCTTCAAAGATTCCTCCAGATGAGGGATAAGTACCATGATCTTCTCCCAATGGATTTGTTGCTGAGGAGGGGGAGGAAGATCAGAAGCTGTCGTTTGCAGAGGAGTTGTCAGAATGTTGGTAGTAGTATGCTTGAGTCTTGTTGAAGTTCCAATGGGTTGAGCATAGTGAACGGGAGACGTACCATAGAAATTCTGGAGCAGGAACTGATCATAGTCGATGTTATTGTCTTCATCAGTGGGGAATACCAAATTTACCTGGATATTTATGGCACTGGCGGATTTTTCATACCATGCATCTTCGGTCTCCAGGTTGGCTTCACAATCTGGATCTATCATATCCAATAGCGGTCTGTCTGATGAATCAAAGTCGACTAGTTCCTGTGTTGAACCCTCGGGCTTTTCAACCGTCGGGTCTTCATCATCTGAAATCTCCATGTCGATTACCATCTCGGCTAATGGCAACTCGGCTTCAGGTGGGGGTTCCTGTGGAACCACTGTTGTAGCTTCAGTCTGGATCAGGGCGGCGGTCTCGGTCTCGGATAGTTTGGGTCTTTTCTCCCCCTCACGTTGATCAGGATCATCCTGGTCATCGTGTTTCCGCTTCAGACCGCCTGCTTGACTCTTGCAGGTTTCTTCTAGGGAACTGACTCTCTTGGACATCAAAGTAAGAGCTCGGTTGAATTCCTTGAGAGTTGAGTCGATAGAGTCCAGGCGTGATGTAATAGATGAGGAAGGAGCAGTGACCTTTGTTTTCAGAACGGTGATCAGGTCTGCTTCGGTTGAGGCGTTTGTTTCTGATTCTTGGAGCAGTTGGGCCAGTAGCATCATCTTTAGAGAGTCCGCCGAATAGATAGGTTGAGTTGTGATCGGTGGAGGTACAGGTGCGGATTCAGCTTCGACGACCTTGTCTTTACCTTTGATTGCGCGCATAACTTTGGCAAGTTCAGCGGCTACATGTTGCTGCATAGTTTGCTCCATTGCCTCGCGGACAGCCTTAAGGGTGCTGTACAGGGACACTGGTGACATAAAGTCTGGGTGAGTAACTCTGGGTTCACTTAGATTACCCGTTGAGGAATCTACCGCAAGGGTAGAGCCACCTACGTTCACAGTTGCCATATCGGTAGCTGTGGTAGGATTTCCCTCCGATCCTTGTGTTCCACCTAGAGGTGAAGACACTACGGTGGTTCCGGTCGAGTCACGAAGATTCTCGACTTGGTGTTGCTCCTCTTGTGTCCTAGCCAAAGGATTTTCAATAGAAAATGGCTCTAGACTCGATTGTGCACGAAAAGAAGTCGCGACCGGGGGCTGCTGGTCGCTTGTTTCAACACCAGCACTCTCCAAGTGAGAGGCCGGTGGAAGTTGTGCTATATCCCAGTGATGTACTGAAACATCTGTCTTTTGAGAGACGGATGAGTGGACGAGGGGGTCGTGCAATTGCTCCGCTGGGTCCACAGAGGCTTCTTCAATATCTCGTCCCAACGTATGACGCGGGATAGCAGATGTGGCGACCCGGATATCACTCGGTTGGGTTCGCTCATGAGCCTCTTTATCTTTACGGCTCGATCTTTCTTGGTTCGCTTTCAACCTTAACTCCGTCCTTTTCACGTGTTCTATGTCCCGGGGAAGGTCCCTCCGGCGCTGGCTGGACCATGGGATTCCCTAACTCTCGTCTATATGCTATCAGAGGTAGGGCTTCAGGCATATGCATAGTACGGATATAATCCTGCTCCCCCTCAAAACATACATGGGGATTGACTTGCTCCCCCTCGGATTGAGAGTGTTATTTACATGGGAGACATCAACTCAAAAAAAAACATTTAGACTTTTAAGAAAATGGTGTGACGCTCCCCCTTGGATTTTGTGGAGGTTGTTGATCCGCCATGGAATATCTGTAAAAGTCCCAAAGTTAGTAAAGCGGACGGATAAACAAGTTCCAGCGCGTACCTTTGCATAAAATGGCTCAATCTGAGACAGATTGAGGACTGGCAGTGTGATGGCAGGTGCTGAATTGACAAATATAGAGGAGTCCGGACATAATGAATATATGTAGAACATCCCAGACAGACCATACTTCCCGGACAAATAGAGTTTCCGGACAAACATGGTATCCGGATGAAAGAAGATGGAATGGCAAACCTTTCCTGTCAAAACAAAGTATCCTGACAAAGGGTGTTTCCGGACAGAGTAGGGATTCCGGATAGTCCTACCCGGATATCCATCCGGTCCGGAAAGTCATCCGGACTGATGGGTGTCCGGACACTTTTACACTTTAAAGAATAATTCCATTTTTCAAAGAGATGAAACCTGTAGAATTTTGAAACAATGGATCTCTCGCTCCCCCTCGGATAGTGTACAGGGATGTGCAATGGAGAGTCTGACACACAAAGACTTTAGACATTTAAAGAAAAATTTGTGTCGCTCCCCCTCAGATGATGAGCATTAGATGACATGCTCCCCCTCAGAATGTGCGCGTAGAGTGAAGTGCACACGGGAGTATCCACACACACAAAAAACTTTTGAACATATTTAAGAAAAAATGTGTGTGACGCTCCCCCTCAACAGTAGAGTAACATACCTGATAGCTGATCATGCTCCCCCTAAACACATGAGCAGCTTGTTAAAGCACAGGTATAGACAAACCTCACGTCTTCTTAATATTGTTCCTTGTAGATCGTGAGCATCTCCCTCCTTGCGGTCATGTGTGTGGAGCATCCAGTGTCTAAGGACCACACATGACCGTCCTGCAAAACAAATTTAGCGGACTTTGGGTACCCATATTTGCATGGGTCCCGGAGGGTTAGGTTTGGCACCTAGAGGAGGATCTTGCTTTGACTCAGACTTCCCCTTAGGTGCAGATTGTACACCTTTAGCGGGAACTGGTTTTGGCACAAGTTGCCTCCTTGGTGTAGAATTTACACCGTTTGGAGGAAGGTTATTTTTAGCAGATTCCCTCTTAGGTGCCGGTTTAACCTCAGTAGGAGCAACCCATCTAGGAGTGGGCTTGGTCTCCCGATGTGGTTTAACCTCTGATTGGAAACCCCATTGTTGATAGTATTTCCTTTTATTATTACGGGGTATGCGTTTGGGTGTCGAATTATACATGTGATATGACCCAAACCAATCATTGTTATGGAAATCATCAAAGTCATTCCAACCACAACTAGAACAACACAAACAATCACGCGATAACTGAATCAATTGATTAAGAGAATTAAGTTTAATTGGAAAAGAAACTTCAAAATGATTCCAATGATTCCAAGCATAATTGTCTTTGTTTATCCTAGAATTAAAGACAGGAGGGAAATACTTTGATGCAGCACCCTCGACAGATTCCTTGGCTGGCCATTTTGGTTTTGCTTGTTTGGCGCGACCGGTTTTATCCGAAACAACAGGGACAGTACGGTCAGTGACTTTTGAAGAAACAGGAATCTTAGTGGTCAGTCGTTCGGTCTTTTGCTTCGGATGTGATTGTTTTTGAGAATTTAAAGCATTTTTAAAATCTTGATCACAGCCGGAGTCTTGGATTGAGAACAGTCGCCCTTTTGAAAATTGACCGGACGATTAACCACTGGGGACAAAAAGTCAGAATGACTTGGAAGAGGTTTGTCGAAATGGAACGACTCAAACTCTCTATCAGAATTACCTTTAGAGTTCATGTATTCTGAAAAATCGACATCCTGAATTGCTAGACTTGGATCAGGTGAGGAAGGCGAGGAACACTTTGTGCTTTCTGTAGTGTGCTTTGAGGAATTTGGTGCGGAAGCGTTTGAAAAATCAGAATTTAAATTCCTTTTAACACACTCATCTTGAGAAACTTTATTTTCTTGCGAAGAGATATTTCCGATGAAGGCTTTACACGAGGATGTGTCAGATGAGTTAGAGGAAAGATCAGGTGAAATCTGTTTTTCAGATTTACGTTAGTCAATATGCTCTTGGACCTGACCATTTATTGCATACTCCTCCATCTTTCCTGTTGCCAAAGCAGCCAGTTTCGATGTGAGCATTTTAATTTCACCTTGAAGGATTTCCTGTCCTTCATTTGACACACCTTCGGTTTTCTCAGATTTGAGTTTCTCAAGTTCTTGAATTAGCGCTTTCTTATCGTTTTGAAAAACAGACCTTTCTTTCTCAAACGACTCCTCCAACTCGACAATCTTTGCTTCCAAGATGAGAGGGGGAACATAGAGTTTAAACTCGTCCGTCTCAGTCTTGGTTGCTGGTGCATAGTCCTCATCCTTTTTGGAGGAATCATTGGGCTTAGCAACCTTGTAAGGGTCGAAGTAGTCATTTAAGAGATACTTTTTGTTCTTTTTATATGAATTATTCAAAGGTTCATAACAAAACGGAAGCTGAATTCCTAGTTTGTGTGTGCGCTTATATTCCTCGGTGTCCTCTTCCTTTTCAGGTTCAAGAGGACCAGTCCATTGAATGGCATATTCCGGATACTTTTTATATAAACCAAAACAAGCAAAATCATACAGAGTGGGTACATGCCATCTTCCTTTTTTCAAATAGTGTGGGTTATCATATCCGATTCCCCACTCTTTGTTAAAGTATGTGAACTCTTTAGGTTTATTCAGAAAGATGGTTTGATCAGTTTGACCCCTTTTGTGGAGTTTGGTTTCAAGATCAAGAACTTTAGTAACAAACTCCTTGTGCTGAATTTGAAGAGAGGAACATTTGATAAACAAGTTCTTCTTTCTCATTCATGCACTGATCAAACTGTGACTGAAGATCAAATAATTTGGCCCTTAAGTCTTTGGGTGCTAGTGAAAGGATTTTGCATTTTTCCTTTAACATAGCATTTTCAGACTTATGTTTATCAGTTAATCACGTTTGAACTTCTAGCTTTTCGGTTAGTGAACTACTCTCAAGCTTTTGTTATTTAGTGGTGGCCTTAAAAGAATTCGCCTGATCATTAAAGGATTGCATCTTATTCATTAACTCTAGGTGAGAAAGTTTACATACCTGACTTGTCTTCTCTTCATCAGCTGGAGAGTGATAGTCCATGAAAGCATTTGCACAGTCTGAATCGCTTTCATCATCAGAACGACCCAACCAGTAATCGTTTTCCACAAACATAGCTTCTCCAGCTTCCTTCTGCTCAGCCAGTGCCAGTTTGGCCTTGTAGTAGTGAGAATTCTTTACTACACGCTTTTTGCAGTCTTTAGCAAAATGACCAAGCTTTCCACAGTTGTAGCAGGTCACTGGTTCATCTCTCTGAGTTCTATCATCTTTCTCCTTCTTCTCCTTCTTCTCTGACGTGTCCTGCTCATCAATCTTCTTTTTTCCCTCGTGCTTGTCTTGATAATCATGGCGCTTGTTAGACGCGGTGGAGTAGCGCTGATTATTAGATGTTGGCTTCTTATAAAATTGCTGTGGTTGAAGAGATTTAGTGAGTAGAGCAACATCTTTCTTGAATTCAGCTACCTCATCATTCGAGTCACTGTCTTCCTTTTCCGATTCGGAAGAGCTTTGCCTTTGAGCACGTTTAGAATGATGGCTCGAAGATTTCCCTTTTTTGAGGATATGAGTGCTATAGGATCAGTAACTGGCTTTGCTTCAGTCTTCTTCTCTCCCAGAAGTTCATTTACTTCATCTTCGTCTTGAAGAAGCGTCTCATACAGTTCGTTGATGCTAAGGTTCTCTATCAAGTTGTTGTGCTTAACATGAGAAGCAAACACCTTCCATTCGGGTAGCAAATTGTTGAGGAAGTTGAGCGCGTTCTCCGTGTTGGAACGAACAATATTGTTCTTGTTCAGTTCATTGAGAAGTAAGCAGAAGCGTTCATATGCTTGAGTGAGAGTCTCGCCATTGCGTTGCTTGAAACCATCGAACTTGGTTATTGCGCTGTTGATCTTTAGTTGATTACCAACAACACTCCCACGCATCATTCTAACCACTTGATCCCACTTTCCTTTTGCCGTACCTTTATAGCTGTCGATGGCTTGGTAGATTGAGTTGGGATGTGCTTGGATAATATATCTCTTAGCATGTTTTTCTCCTTCTAATCTGCCACTTTCCTCTGCGGTCAGTTCAGCTTCTGTCTTGTCCTCAGAACTAGTCGCAGGATTTGCTGCAGTTGGTGCAATGGTCTTCTTTGGCCATTGAATCGGACCCTCTTCAAGAGCTTTCTTGATGTACACATAGGTGTCCTTGGATTCAATGAAGATCATGAATCTATCTCTCCATTGGCTATACTCACCTTGATAGAGACAAGGTGGTTTGGAGTCGGTTCCAATAGCAAGTGCGTCACGTGAAATCATCGTAGGTTGCAACGGAGTGATCGTCAGACGTGTAGATTGATTCAAAGAGTAAACCTAACGCAAGGCACTAAGAGTGAAATCCTAACGCAGGTTCTACGAGTGGTATGAACAAAGAGTGATCCTACTGGATAGGGATCCAAGTAAGGGTCTGATCAGGAAGTGTCTGAATCAGATCAATTAAAAAAACAGTTCTGTAAATCACAAAGTGTCCGGGTAAAGCAAAGAGTCTGGATGGCACAATTTCCGGATAACACAGGGGTTACCGGAAGAAACTGGTTACCGGATAGTGAAATTAAGCAATAAAGTTACCGGGTAAGGAGATGTCCGGATAAGTTGCTTACCGGATACAGAGGTGTCCGGATAAGGTCCGGATACAGAGATGTCCGGATAAATTGGTATTCGGAAACTTTGGGTTTCCGGAAACTATTTTACCCGGGTTGATTAGAGTTAATATTACTTACCCGGATTGTTTGAACTTACCCGGAAAGAGGAGCGAGCCCGGATGGATATTACACAAATATCCGGACACTTGGAAGCTGTCCGGAAGGATCGGCTGACTTGTCCGGGAAGTTCGGCTGTTTGCTTAGATCAATCGAATTTTCGATTAGGGTTGCCCAAAATCAATCCTGGAAGATTAGTAACAATGCCAAACACAAAATAACACTAACCCAATCGATTTCAATGCAAAAAACAACACCTTTGGATGATAAAAATTCAATATTTGACGAAGAACACAACCAAATACTTTGAACACAATTTGCAGAATTAACCACTCAAACAATCGAATTTCGGTGTGAAAATTTGCAGAAACACTATTAAGTATAATGATAATACAACTCAATAAACAAATTTGAACAATTTTCTCAGAATCTTAGATTTGAAAATTCAAGAATGAGGAAGACGAGAAAAAGTCAAACTAACCAGAAATCAATGAGATAACCTTTGAATCGAATCCGTCCGTCTGCTCTGATACCAATTGTTAAATCCAGATCCGTGCAACAAATATGAAATCGAAAGAATAATCAATAAGAAAAATGATTTCAACTGGTCATCCCTGTATTATGCTTTAATCAGAGTGTTTACAATACAATTCAGAAAAGCAAATGAGACAACTAGCCTATTTTCTAAGGCTAAGCAATCTATTTATATGGCGGGCCCGTGGTTAACAAGCCCACGGCCCGTTCACTAATAGGCTCAAAATAAGGAAATACACATTAAACCCTGAACTTTAAATCAACATAAATTGACCCTAACAGATACTCACATAACCTCTGACACACCTGACTTATGTTCTACACTTCACATTTTAAAACCAAGCATAAGACAAGGGGGAGCATAAGGAGAACTACTTGATCTATAGAGGTTGATTAGATCAAGGGGGAGCAATAGGAGACCTTGCTTAATCTACAGAGATTTATAGGTCATGGGGGAGCCAAGGAAGAGATGACATCAACAAAAGAAAAGAACTTTGTCGGACAAAGAAGAACAAAAAGGTTGGTATCTCGTACAAATTCTTTTTGAAAATAATTTTTTCTAGGACACAAATTTCTAAATATGTTCTAGAAACATTATTAAAAAAATTCCAAATAAAATTTGATCAAAATGAATATTGAGCTTTCCATTATTAGAAATTTAAAGTCATAGAGCCTCTGCTGAGTCCAACAGAGGTTCTGCAGGCAAAAGCTCTATGATCATAAATCAATAATCTTGGAAACACTGTCGATCACCTTGGGTGTCATTTTCAAAGAGAATCATCGCGTACAAATGCACTGCAACAGAAGTCATTGGTCACAGAGTTCTTCCCACAATAAAGAACTTCTGTAGACCATCACATATCAAACTTTTGCTGCACAAAACTTTATTTCCAAAACAGTTTTCTAGGACACCAACTTCCAAATATGTCCTAAAACAACTCTTAAAACAATTAAAAACTTGGATGATCAAAAAGTTTAATAGATTTTTAGTTATGAGAAATTTCCTCTCATAGAGCTTCTGCTAGCTCTGACAGAGCTCCAAAACCTCTGTGAAAGCAATTTCTTCGCTAAAAATCTATCGATCCTCTCCAATGCTTTTTCAAACGTTTTTTTAGGTACAACCTACAGAGGAAAGAAAAACAAGGTTTCCAAATCACAGAACTTCTGTAAATCACAGAGCCTCTGTCAGTTTTTACTTTGGACATTTCCGCAACAGTAACGGCTATTTTACTGCGAGTGAAAAATATATGGAGGAAAAGAAACACACGCGCCAAGCATTAATGGGCCTCACACGACGTCAAGTCATGCTCTGACACCGCTGACGTGTGACATTTTCATTGGACGTACACAACACATGTTCTCCTGGAAAGTTGAACCAGCCGTAACCACTCAAGTGCGGACCCCAAATATTGTTCACCTGCAAATATTAACCCTTTCAGATTCTAACCGTCACTCGTCAGTATAAAACCCAAAGTACCTCTCCTCACAAAAAGTTTACAAACTTACTTTCTTCTCCGGCGAACCTGCAACTATTCTCAAAACTTCATCTGTTCCTAATTGCAAAAATGGCTTCCAGTTCACATGTTGCACAAACCTCTCCGGCGAAAACCCCTGAACACTCTCCAGTGGTATCTGAGCACTCCCAACATCCTAACATCGTCAGCAACCAAGAACAGGACAACTCCGACGACGAAGCAAACTTTATCCCAACAACCCATCTCCAAGATTTTATTGCTCATGAACATTTTGAGCAAACTCTTCCTTTAAAATCCAATAACTATTATTTAGTACCATCGGAAGCTGCTTTTGGAGAAGCACATGTCATTCTTCTCCACATTCTTCAAAACCATTTTCTCTACCCTCTTCTATCCAAAACTCCCACCAAAATCCCAGTTAGGTATTTGAATTAGTTCTGGCAGAGTTGCAGATACGATTCAAATGACAGACAGATCAAAGGCTACATATCTACACCTGATAAATCCAAGCATATTGAACTCAAGTTCAACAGAACAATGTTCTCACTTGAGTTCAATCTTCCAACAAGATGTCTTATAGGTATAAAGCAGCTTGCAGAGGAACCAACAGATGAGGAGATCTGCAGATTTTTGGAAATGTTAGGGTACAACACAACCCTAAGAAAAAGAAACGATTTCCGCAGAGGCAGACTACCACCTCTGTGGAATACCCTCTTCTCAATCTTAAACATATGCCTCACTGGAAAGATAGGCATCCCTGACCAGAGTTCACATCAAATTCTATCCATCATGTATGGGGTATATTGTGATCTTCCTCTTGATTATGCCACCATAATTATGCAATAAATGGTTAACACCATTGATAGAAAGATTGCCACGATTAAGACAAAAGAGAGTACACCGAATTATCTACCATCTCTGCAATACCAACGACTTCTCGGAGTTTTACTCGAACCTCTGCTACTTATGCAACAATGGCCAATAGACGGACCAACCACCAAACTCTTTTCCATGTCAAAGAACACTCCAACAGAACATCTAGATGGTTACCCTCACTGCAGACCTCTGTCAATTTACCTTCTGGGATATGTCAAAAATAGAGATGAAGTTAGAATATATACGCGTCCACAGGACTCTAGAACCAAGTCCTGTGACACCCCCGCGTCAGGGAGCCCCATTAGATTTAGATGTAGTGGAAAGGATGACAGAAGAAGAGTGGGAAGTAGCGTTTAAGAAATATAAGCAAATACAAGAGAGGTTCCACAAACAGAGAGAATCCATTATCCCTTCAACTAAGAGAAAAACCTCTGCAACCACACCCCAAAAGAAGAGCAAGAAAAGGAAACCCACAGAGGAAACTTCAACCTCTGCAGCTCAACCATCTCCACGCCATGCAACAGAAACAGGATCCTCTGCACCTCCCTGCCCTCCAAAACAAAAGAAACGAAAAACCAAATCCACAGAGGAGGGAGCCCCTAAGCCAAAAAGGAGGAAGTCAAAGAAGAAGAAACCCACACCTCCTCTGCAGTCCATTACAGAGGGAGTCGAACAAGAAGAGGAAGACCAAACTATACCTATGCAACCTCCCTCCCCAATAAACTATGCAGATCAACAAAGAGACTTTAATGCCTTCCTCATCCAAACCGAAATAGCTCACACCTTAGATCCTTCAGGATGGACCGCATAACCATTGTGTCATGAATCGACAGAGACACCCACCTACACGATAGCCTCAAACTTGGATGAACATGATCAAACTCCTCAGAACATTCAATGTCAGACTCCAGAGGTTCTGCACAATCCTTTCCTCCATCCAGAGCTTAACACTCAGGAACCAACCCCTACACGCACAGAAGAAGATGTTAGGGTAGAAATCACAGAGGGTCCTACAGAAAAAGATGCCGCAGAAGAAGAAGGCACAAATCTCCAACCCCCTCCCAGTGCAACCCACATATCTAACACCGCCGGTCTAGCGGCAGAAGGAGTTATTGAAAAAGAGCCGCACAGCTCGACCCCAACCCAAACCGACCAGCCAAAGGTTACTCTTTCAACCTCTGTGCCACCTATACCTAGGGAAACCATTCTAGGGGAGTCCTATCTAAAGGATTTACCCGTAGTTCGTGGTCATTCGCCCGAGACCACAATCGCACTCCTAACAGAGGCATATGATGCATATGCCACGCACACAACAATAGGGCCTAACCTCCGTTCAGAGAGGAGTAGAGAGCACAGAAATGAAGAGAGTCTAGACAAGTCTCCGAGTCATCAGAAGGACATTCCAATACCCACCTCTAGAGAGGATTTGGACACTGACCTTCACATAACCTCTGTAGAGGTTGGAACACAAGTTTCTCCTCAAGGATCAGAAGGAAATCCTTCCACCCTCAATGTAAAAACAGGGGTGAACGAAGGTATCCCAGGAACAAGGACTCACTCTGGGGATAAATGTGTTCCTCCAGAGGTTACCACTGACTCTCATGTGACAAAGGATGAGTTCTAAACCTTTGTAACCTCGGTGAATCAAAAACTACAGGAGTTGCAAGGCTCCTTTTCTATTTTTACAGAGACTACTTCAGGAGCCATTACAAGTATAAATACCAAAATGGACGCCTTGTCCACAGAGGTACAACAAGCTCTCTCCTAGATGAAGCCTGCTGCCGAATCTTCTGTCACAACCTCTGCCATAATACATGCTGCCGAATTCGAAAGAAGTGCAACCTATGCATTCAAAAACTCCATCAAGATTTATCTTGAAAACATAAGGCAACAAGCAGCAAAGAATCCCGACAATACCTGCAGGGCAGAAAGTTCTAAAGAAAGGAGGCAGGATGACCCTAATGATGATGATGCATCAGGTCATCCTGAGGGGGAGAACCAAACTGAGAAAACAACAGAGGCTACACCTGCAGAAACTACGACAACCACAGAGCCTGAAACTCAAGATCCCCCAACCCAAAGTCAAGGAAACCAACAGAGGCCCACAGAGGAAACACCAGCCTCTGTGGAAACCACCTCTGTCTTTGGAAAAGATGCCCCTACTCAAGAAAAGATCCAGATCTTGTCATCTTCCTCCTCAGAAGAACTTTCCATTCCTCCACCAAAACCAATATCCCAACCCAAAACATACCCAAGAAGAAAATCCATTGCCCACAAACCAAAAGGACCAAAACGCTCTGCTACTTATGTTCTAAAAAGAATGGAATTTGTATTTGCTTTCAGAACAACAAGACGTTTTGATATCCCTCCACAAACCACAACCGAGCTCATAGAAGAACCGTCTAAAGAACCCAAACCCCCAATCAAATCAACAGAACCATCACCATCAAAGTCCTCAGAAACTGAAGTGTCAAAAACTACATAGGCAATCCCCATCATACCCACAGAAACCTCTACACCCAAACCAACAGAGGACCAAACCCCCAAACCAACAAAAGCAATCCCAGAAAATCCAAAACAGGCAACAGGTTCTGAGCCTCCCCAAGCCAAAGATAAAGGAAAGAGTATCATGACAGAAGAACCAAAGAAGAAAAAGCCAATGCCTCAGACAACAGACAAGTTGATGAAGAGCTCATTCGATGCCTTTGTCACTCCTAAACATGAAGAAGACTGTGCATTCAATTTAGATCCTCTGTCAAAAATTACGATCCTTGATCCAAAAGCAAAGGTAGCAGAAGGTAGAGTTGCAGAGATAAAACGAGAAATGGATGCTCTGCGAAGACCAATACCTCCACCAAGTACATGACATGCAGAAATGGAAGAGGTGGTGTATAGATATCTTTACAGACAGCATAATCAGAACAATCCTCTGCCTCACATCGAAGATCCTCAACTCAGAGCTGACCTTGATAACACCTTCACGAGAACAAAGCCAAAAGCAAGAGCAGAAGTCTTCTCAGAGTCCAAAATTGAAAAGGTAATTTACTGCAAATTCTCTCAAACAAGAACCTTTCCAAAGATAAGGTACAACATCTACAAAGTCAAAAGGGAGAACAAGTCCGAAAATCAATTTTCAGATGCCGATATAAGGGACTTGAACCCCTACGATCTGCCAGATCTTCTACTTTGGACGAAAGAAAACTTCGACACCGATGCTAACAAAAGGGCCTATCAAGTATTCAGGAAAGCGATGAGGGAAAAGCTTCTGCTATATAGCATGATAGACTTTCAACTGGGAAGAGATCTTGAAGTCAAAAACCTAACCCTATGACCACCAGAGGATTACTGCCCACCTTCTGCCGTGCCCAACTTAATCATAAAAACACCAAGGTACGGGTTAGTGTATAAGGATCCTGCTGGTCAATTAAGACTTTTTATGGAAAAGGACTGTCAGAAGTATGCAACCAGTACTCTGAACAAGTTCAGATCAATCCTAGAAGAAAACAGAGATACTGAGCTTATGGATCGAGAATCAGCAGACAGAATTATCGGAGAAATCAATGCTACAATTGGCTTAAGAGAACTATGCATCAAATTCTATCACGAGCTCAGAGAAGTGGGATTCGACAACAGAAGTTTCAACGACTTCACAAATGCAAATGTCTGAGTCTCATCTACATACCTCTGTAAACTTTAAAATGCCTCTGGCATAATTTCAAAATGAAAAGAAATTAAATGAATATTTGAGGTATTGTTTAACCTCTGTCTATTTACTTAGCCTAATCAAGCATAATTCAAAATTTTCATTTTTCAATACGTAGGGGGAGATTGTTAGCTCCAATATTCGTAATATTAGAAGTATTGAAAAATAGGCTAAGTATAGAAGACTTCGACAGAAGCTCTACCGAATGATCACAGAAGTTCTACGGAGTGTCACCAAAGCTCTGCCGAAGTGAACAAAAAGATCAATCAAGAAACGCCAAGACCAATGAACGAACTACATAAGTATTGCTCACAGAGGACCGAGCCGCATAACCTCTGTCACCCTTGACAGAGCCTCTGCGGTTTATGCTAAAGACTTAGAAGATTTACAAATATCTTTCTACTGTTCCAGGATCCGTTCATCCACTTGTTCCAGGTGTGCCCTGACACCAATTACACGTGTCAAACTCTGATTGGGCTCTGTCAGAATTGGAACATACGCATTAAATGAACATCGTACCAAGCTACTATTCACCCAATCCTGTCTACTGTAGATCAGTCCTTATTGTCTAAAGTATGTCCACTTTAGAAGTAGTATAAATAGAAGACTCATGTTGAGTTCTTCTATTAAGCTTAAAATCACGAAAATACTCATATATCTTTTAAGCTTAAGCATAACACACACACCATTAACTGCATATTTCTTGTCAATCCATTGAAGTTCTTGGTGTTCTTAATATATATCAAATACAGTAATCTTTGAGATATTCATCTGTTCTTCATACACTGATTATTTGATATTGTGTGTTGTTTCTATATAAACATATATGTTAGTTCTTCAAATACGCTTCCGCAACACATCGTATTTGAACTAATAGATTAGATAATCTTTGTTAATCAAATACGGGAACCAACAGAAACCGTTAGTAAAACGCACGTTTGTCGAAGATTTTCTCTAGATGACGTCTCACGGATGGCGCCAAACTGTTAATGCCAAAATCACACCAAAGGGACAACTTAAGGTTGATGTGGACTTTAACAACTAAAGAAAGGAATCATTCGACAAAGATGTGCGACAAAGATAAAAATGTAAATGAGACAGAGGATTTAATGACGCAGGAAAAACCTCAACGAGGAAAAAACCTGCGGACGACAGTGGATGTCGTCGCTGCATTATGGTCGCCAATCAGGGGCGATGTCCTTGGTGTTCCGGGTGTCGATCGTACAGAGATTACAATACAAATGAAGGGAAAGACTTCGAAATGTAAAGTACAAGTGTTTGAAATGTAAAAACAGTGTGCGTCATGTGTGAAAACAATGTGTAAACTATTGGTCGAGAGTGAAAGTCGTGCGTCAAGAGCGATCTTCTATGAATGATCTCTTTGCTTCGAATGAATATTCTTCGAGTGTTTGCCTTTGCTTCTGTTGTTCGATGTTCTTGTTCTATCTTTCTCCCTGTGTTCTTTGATGTCCTGAAACTTAGGATTGAACTTGGGATTTATAGTCTTCGGATGCTTTTAATTGAATCATTAAGATCTTTGATGATTGTTGTAACGGTCGTCGTCTTCATTGTGGGATTAGATGCTCATAACTGATGTCGTCGGTTATAGCCGTTGCCCATTAATGACTTTGACTCCTGCATTAATCACTGAACAAATATAACAGTCGTATAACGCGTTAGCCGGTCGAAGTCGCATGATTCTATGCGACGGTCGTGCGGAACGAGCGACGTCGAGGTCGAGTGTCGTGAGGAACTCTCAACTTACCTTTTAGGATGGACGACGGAGGTTTTTTGGGTCTTCGTCGGGACCTTATCTTAATACAAGATATAGTTCATAACATGTGTCTTACCTTTTTGGTCATGGTCGAGACTGGTGAAATTTTGCCCAAACAGTCGTATGCTCCATAAGACCGACGTCCTGAACTTATGATGGTCTTACAATTACACTAACCATTCATGGTCAACAGCCGTTTCTTTTGTTCATTAATGCAGGTCTACAGGCATTTATGGCACAACGACCAGTAACGGACGAATCATCAATGCCATTTAGAGCCCGACAGCAGTTACAAAGACAATCATCAAAGCACATTTAATGTCGACAGCGGTTACAAGACCAACAATTAAATCACATTTAGTACCGACCGAAGCTATATAAAGACTGCTCCACCTTCGAGCAAAAGGAGAACAGAGAGAGCTACTTATACTCACTTCTATATTTTTCTCTCAATACAACGAGGCATTCGAACACGCAATTATCGCACGACGACAGTTCAAACCACCTGATGATGACAGTTCAGACCACACGACGACAAGTTATTTCGCACGATTTACGCCTGACCCACGTCGTTTGCACACGACTAAGTTTATATTTACATTTATTTGTAATCTGTTGTATACAAATCACCTGTAATACAAGGACTTTCGCCCCTGTTTGGCGACTATAGTGCACTGTCGACTCTCACGGAGTCGACCATGGTTTTTTTCCTCGTTTTGGGGTTTTCCGCGTCACCAAATCTCTTGTCCCTTTTACTTTTTCCTCGCGATTGTGTTATTTGGCTCGAGATATGTTTCTTTAGTTGTTAAATGTCCACATCGACTTTAAGTTGTACTTTTGTGCGATTTTTGGCATTAACAGTTTGGCGCCATCCGTGGGACCCCATCTAGAGAAAATCTCAACCCAACACATATATCGCTCTAACGATCTTGTAAAGTCTTTCAGGTACATGGCAAATTATCAAGATGCCCTGATTCAACTTCAATCGGAATGGAATGCGGCTCAAAGCCAGATTCAAGCCATGATAAAAAATGCTCCGTCAAAGTATCGCATGTATCGCATCATCCAAAGGACTCGGGGCTCGGAACACCCTTCACAAACTGGAAAAAATACCACATTCGATTTCAAAAGTCCTCGGAAAAAAGGCGCTTATCGACTCCATGTTACGGTAACTGTGACGTCCCATTAATTATTTACTCTAAAGTATATTCTCCTCGTTAATTATTTTGATCTAATATATGATCGTTGATTCAACCATCAAAAGATCATTGGTCAAAACCAACGACCACCCCCGATTTTACATTACAGGCTCGCAAGATCATATGAACACAGGTCTTACGATTTACATCGTGAGAAACCAAAGTTGTTAGCTCCAATCTTTCTGTTTGTAAAAGTAGTGAAAATAGTCTAAGTACAGAAGTAACCCACAGAGGCTCTGCCGAGTGGCCAAGTAACCGAGAAGACAGAAGTCTTCGACAGAGGCTCTGCCGGGTTAATCAAGAAGACCGAAGTGAAGAAACAACAAGAGACTCTTCTATGCGGACAAGGGCACAAAGCTTCTGTGGTAAAAAGAAGATCTACGCAAAAGATCTTAACAAGGCCGAACATGCTTCTTACAATATCTGCCATTCGAAGGTTCTAAAGATCAATCGTACAAAAGTGTGACCTGACAACTCCACGTGTCAAACTCTGATAGGTTTCCGCCTAAAGCTGAATACGGAGCATTTAATGAACGTTGTATCTGCAACAGTTCCAGAATAGTGTTTTGTACCTTCCAGCTACTATGCCTCAACAGTGTCTTTGTACCTTCAGTCCTTATTGTCCCCTTTAGAAGTAGTATAAATAGAAGGCTCGTGTGAGCTCTTCTATTAAGCTTAATACCACAAAAATACACATATATCATTAAGCTTTTTACACAACACACACACCATTAACTGCAGATTTCTTGTTAATCCTTTGAAGTTCTTGGTGTTCTTAATATATATCAAATACAGTAATCTTGGAGATATTCATCTGTTCTTACATACTGTTTATTTGATATTGTGTGTTCTTCTACCTTACATTATCTTTCAGTTCTTAAATACGCTTTCGCACCATATCTAAATCTGAACTAACTGAAAGTTAAGATCATTGTTTAAGTAAAACAGGAACCAACAATTGGTATCAGAGCAAACCTTGATTTTTAATATCAAGGGATCCACTCTAAACTATGATCTTTGGTAGAAACTTGGATTTTTAACCTATTCTTCATATTAATCAAACAATTTATGTTTTTCTGCCATTTTCAATTCATTCGAACTTTGGTAAACTTATAGAATCTGTTATTCTGGTTAAAAACACCATTTTAGTACTCAGCTTAAAGCTTTTAAGCTTAAAAAACTTCATACGAAGCATCCACTTCATACTCTGAAAAGTTTGTTGTTCAAACCACTTTCTGGATAATTTTATCTCTCTTAAAATGACTAATACAAACAACTTCTTTTCTTCTGGTTCCTTAACCAAACCTCCCATTCTTCTTAAAGAAGAATACCCTCAATGGAAGATTCGAATGATTCACTTCTTTGAGGGTACTGACAAAGAATTGGTTTATTATATCCGTAACCCTCCTTTCGTTCCCATGATAACTGCACCTTGTGTTCCTGGCACAGACGACACACCAGAAATCCCAGAACACACGAAACCAAAGACCCAGGATAATTGGTCTGATCCTGATTGGGCTAAATACGAAGTTGCTCAAAAAACTAAGAGAATTCTGATTATGGCCATTCGAAATGACCTTTTCCAGTCCATGGATGCATGTGAATCTGCATATGATATATGGAAAGAACTGGAAAAACAACTAGAAGGAGGAGCCAAAACCCAGAAGAACCGCAGAGCTCAATACATAAATGAATACTATGCCTTTAAAGCTCAGCCAACCGAATCTCTGCAAACAACGTATGATAGGTTCAACTCTCCAATAAACAAGTGCAAGAAGTTCGGCATCCACATAACCTCTGAAGAAAACAATGGTATGTTCCTGAAGTCTCTGAATGAAGAATGGCTTCAGTTATCTATGTCTCTGCAAACAAATCAAGACTTAGATTCCTAGACCCTATCAGACCTCTATGGAACATTAGCAGCACAAGAGCCTCAGGTAGCACAAGCAAAAGCCCAGATCATTGCTCCTCTTGCATTGGTTGGTAAAACTACAGAGGCTAGAGAGAAACCAAAGAAAGAGAAAGCAATAGAGGAAAGAAAGGAGAAGAAGAAGAAAAACATGGTGGTGGAAAGTGAAGAAGAAGAGGAAGTAGCAGCAGAAGAAGAAACGACCCTGGCCTCGATAGCTAAATCTTTAGCTCTCTTGACTAGGGAATTCAGCAGAGGATACCAGAAGAAATCTGGTAATGAACGATATGAAAGAGATTATCGAGAAAGAGAAGGGTCAAACGACAGAATTGGTGACCGACAGAGGTCAAGTGACAGAAATGACAGAGGAAATGACCGACAGAGGTCGGAAGACAAAGCTGGCAACACTCCACAGATTCAAGAGTGTTACAAATGTGGTAAGCCAGGCCACTACACAAATGAGTGCCGAACCAAAAGAAGTGGTGACCGAAAGAGGTCAGACGACAGAGCTGGAAACTCCACACAGAACCAAGGATGCTACAACTGTGGAAAGCCAGGTCACTTTGCCAACGAATGCAGGAGCAAGTCAAATCGCCCTCAGAGGGATGCAACTTTCTACAAAAAGAAAGATGAATACTATGCTCAGAAGTCACTAATGGTGAACACAGAAATATGGGAGTCAGACACACCCTTTGACGAAGGCGAAACAAAGAATGCTCTATTCTGTGGCATGGCAGAAGTTAGCTCCGACTCTGACAGTGAGGTATCCACTTCTACCTCTAACTCTAATACTACAGAAGATGACTTGATTAAACTTAACATTGAATACACTGAAATGAAAAGACATGTGAAGATATTCAGAAAAAGCTCACCTTCTATGAAAGAGAAGCTAGACTTCTCACTCAAGAAAAAGCTAAAATCTTTAAAGAAAAAGAAGAAATTGAAATGGACTGGAACAATAAGTTAAATCCTTTAAAAGAAAAGATTTCTGAACTTAATTCTTCTTTGAAAACAAAGTCTAAAGAACGAATGAACGTTGAGTGCAACAAAATGAACATCCTAGGTCTTAAAAATTATTTTCAAAAGGAAAGAGAAGTCCTCTGTCAAGATTTACTCAGAAGAGATCTTCAAATTAAAAAATTTCAAGATGCTCAGAAGGTGTACGAAAAAATAAACACACAAATAGGGAGAAGGGGAATTGGCTTCTGTGATATAGATCCTTATACCGGAACCAAAAGAGACAAGTCTCTGTCCTCTCTATTTCACATTGGAGATACAAGAAAACCTGGATTTCCAAATCTTCTCTCTGTAAGTAAAAGGCAAAAGGTCTCTGGGGAACCTCACAAGAGGAACCCTCTAAAGATGACAAATGTGTGGTTTGAAAACACAGATTTGTCACATTCAATCTCTATCAAAAGAGAATCCAAACCTAAGAAGTATATGAAAACTCAAAATCAGATAGGAATCTTCAAGTTTGGTGTCCCCGAGACTCAAACTCAAGTTGCATTTGTCTGTATGATGAATTCTGAAAATAAATTATCTGCAGAGGCACCTGAGTTCAAACCAATACTTACAGAAAAAAAAACTTGGTATCTCTGAAGAAAACCTCTGTACATCTTCCAGCAATCAAGATCTCTCTGAAGAAAACTTAATAGATACTTCTGTTTACTTAGAAGATAGTTCCTCAGAAAAGGAAGAAAGTGAGTATGACACATGTTCTGAAAGTCCAACCTCTGTCGAAAGAGAACCAAGTGACTCAACCTCTGTATATGAGGACGATTCATCCTCTGACAAATCAGAGACTGACTCTAAGTCAGAGATCGGACCTAGTGACACAGAGGTTTTTAAACAAACCTCTGAAGTTCTTAACAGAACTATTCCTCCCAAGGAGAAAATCACTGGAATTCCTATCTGTCCAGACTTTTTGAATATGTGAATACAAGCCAAAACCTCTCTTGAGCTTAAAATTTTCAAACAACAGAAGTTAATGTCCACTCAAATTCCAACGAGTTCAAAGATTTTAAAACCCTTAAAACTTATTAAAGAAAAACTAACATGGCAACAAAAGGGTAAATGGACTAAAATTAACAAATCTTTTTCTTCTGTGACAGTAAAATCTACAGAAGTTCACCACAGAAGGGGAACACAGAAGGCCGCCCTCAACAAAGGATTTTGCAAACAACGATCTAGCTTACATAAACCTTCTTGTAATAGAAAGTATAATGTTAGGATAAATTGTCATGCCTCTGTGCCCCCATTTAATGTATTTAATGAAAAGTTCAAGCAAATATCTTTGCACATTCAATACTGTCATTGCTTTGATCTTATGTTTCAAATAAACCAACATTTCAAAAGTCCACACTGTCTTCTCCCTGTACCCAAAGCAAAAGATAAATCCAAGGTTAAGAAGAAACAAAATGCTTCTTCAACATAAGCTAAAACAAAGACCCCAGACAAAACTGGACCCATGTGGATATGGGTA
This sequence comes from Saussurea involucrata, assembly GCA_033807775.1. Lineage (NCBI taxonomy): Eukaryota > Viridiplantae > Streptophyta > Magnoliopsida > Asterales > Asteraceae > Saussurea > Saussurea involucrata. The sequence continues at coordinate 23,774,419 of CM066326.1, forward strand.
CCTAAAACTCTCGAGGCATATGACTGGCGACAGGACTTTAACTTCTGATAGCCGAAAGAAGAGGAGATCTATATCTCATGAACTTCAATGCAAAGAACAAGAAAGACATAATCTGCCTTGTTGCATGCAAAAGCGAAGAAGCCTGGTTATGGCACAACAGGTTCTGCCATTTAAACTTTCATACTCTTGATAAACTTGTAAAACTTGATCTAGTCAAAGGTCTACCAAACGTTAAATTTAATAAAGATCATTTATGCTCTGCCTGTGAAATGGGAAAACTCAAAAGAGCTTCCCATAAAGGCAAAACTGGTGTATCTTGCCCAAGACCTCTGTACATGCTACATGTTGACCTCTGCGGTCCAATATCTACACAGAGTCTAGGTGGCAAGAAATATCTGCTTGTTTTGATCGATGAATTCTCAAGATTTACATGGGTTGATTTTGTCAGAAAGAAATCAGATGTTCCAAACATACTAATAAATTTAATAAAAAGAATCCAAGTTCTGTATGAGTGCAGGATTCAGAAACTGAGAAGCGACAATGGCACATAATTCAAAAACTCTGTCATTGAAGCCTATCTTACAGAAGAAGGAATATCACAGAACTTCTCTGCTGCACGCACCCCACAACAGAATGGCGTGGTCGAACGAAAGAATCGCACGCTTGTGGAAGCCGCCAGAACTATGCTAACCGCATGTGGATTACCAATGACATTTTGGGCAGAAGCAGTATTAACCGCTTGCTATACCCAAAATCGATCAACCATCGTAAAGAGACACATCAAAACACCATATCATTTTATCAACAAAAGACGACCAAACATCAAATTCTTCCATGTATTTGGATGCAAGTGCTTCGTCTCAAATGATAGAGAGGCAAGAGGAAAGTTTGAAGTAAAGGCAGATGAAGGCAAGTTCATAGGATACTCTGCAACTTCCAAGGCCTACAGAGTTTATCTTCTGCGGTCTCGAACGATCGTAGAAAGCATAAATGTTTCTTTTGACGACACCTTCCAGAAGACTTCTAAACAAATCAGTTCAGAACTCGGTCTAAAAGGGGAATCCTCTGGCATCTCAAAAACAAGAGAAGAAGACTTAAATCTTCTATTTCAAGAGATGATCCATGACGACATTGATCCCTCTGCTGGTGCCGTCAGAGCCTCTGGAGAATCATCTTCTGCCAGCCAGAACGCAATAGGTATCTCTCTAACTGGTCCCTTAAATAATTCATCTTCCTCTGTTAATCATACAGATGCAAATGCCGAGGGCGAGCCAACAGAAGATGATACAACAAGGAAAACAACCACATAAGCTACTGAAGAACCAACTCCAGAAACTACAGAGGAACCAATAACAGAGGAACAAGAAGACTCAGTCTATACTTCCTCAGAGGAACAAACACCGCCACTCATTCCAATCATTCCACAATCTGTAGGATCAAGCACGAAAGCAAAATCTACGACAGAGGCTACACAAGAACAACAATTAGAAACCTCTGAAGATCAACTTGATGAAATCGATGACCATCTCCCAAGAACAACAAAGTGGACAAAGAGCCATCCTCCAAGTCTTATAATCGGCGAACCTTCTGAAAAGGTAAAAACAAGATCTGCCACTGCTAACTTTTGTTTCTTTACAAACTTTATTAGTGTGATCGAGCCAAAAAGGATCTATGAAGCCCTTGACGACCCAAACTGGGTAGATGCTATGCAAGAAGAGCTTCTACAGTTTGAACGAAACAAAGTCTGGACTTTAGTTCCTTTGCCACGAGGAAAACAAGCCATAGGGACTTAATGGGTCTTCAGAAATTAGAAGGATGAAGATTGAGTGGTCATAAGAAACAAAGCAAGATTGGTGGCCAAGGGATATCGCCAAGAAGAAGGCATAGATTACGATGAAACTTTTGCCCCTGTCACACGGCTCGAAGCCATAAGAATCTTCTTAGCCTTCGCAGCCCACAGAGGTTTTAAAGTATTTCAAATGGACGTAAAATCTGCTTTTCTAAATGGTGAAATCCAAGAAGAAGTATACGTCCAACAGCCACCAGGTTTTGAAAGCTCTAAGTACCCAAAATACATGTACTACCTCGACAAAGCTCTGTATGGACTGAAACAGACTCAAAGAGCATGGTACGAAAGACTTTCTACCTTTCTTCTCGATAATGGTTACGACAGAGGTACGACGGATATAACTTTGTTTTATAAACGAAAAAGTGATGAAATTATGCTTGTACAAATATATGTGGACGAAATAATTTTTGGGTCTACAAATACAGAAGAGTGCAAAAAGTTTGAAGAACTCATGCAGAGTGAGTTTGAAATGAGTATGATGGGAGAATTAACTTTCTTCCTCGGACTCCAAGTAAAACAATCATCAGAGGGAATTTTCATAAATCAAGCTAAATATGTCTCTGACATACTTTCAAAATACAGTCTCTCTGATGCCTCTGTAATGAGAACTCCAATGGCCACAGGAAATAAGTTAGACTCAGATCCAAATGGCATACCTATAGAGTGCACGCTCTATAGAGGAATGATTGGGTCTCTGTTATACTTAACTGCAAGTAGACCTGACATAATGCATGCCACATGTCTCTGTGCAAGATATCAAGCTAACCCGATGGAATCCCATTATAATGCTATAAAGAGGATCTTCAGATACCTCAAAGGGACCAAAAATCTTGGCCTCTGGTATCCGAAGAACTATGATTTTGGTCTTAAAGCTTATACAGATTCAGATTATGGAGGATGCAAGCTCGACAGAAAGAGTACCTCTGGGAGTTGTCAATTCCTAGGTGGTAAACTACTCAGCTGGACATCTAAGAAGCAGAACTGCGTATCCACACCTATAGCAGAAGCCGAATACGTTGCTGCTGCTAGTTGTTGCTCCCATGTTTTGTGGATGAAAACTCAGCTTAAGGACTATGGCCACATCATATTCAAGATTCCCATCTTCTGTGACTCAAAGAGCGCCATAGCCATCTCTGCTAATCCAGTACAACACTCAAAAACAAAGCATATCGATATCTGTTACCACTTTCTGAAACACCATGTTGAATATGGGACAATCGAAATGCACTTCGTGTCTACATAGTACCATCTTGCAGACTTATTCACCAAGGCACTAGATGAGAAAATATTTCTTTTCTTGGTGGGTAAGTTGGGAATAATAAACATGAGTTAAAACATCTGTAAGTATAACTTAAATCTTCTGTAAATATATATATACATGTTTCTGTTGTTTTATTTATTTTATTTTATTTCTGTATGTAAATTCTCAATCACCAAGTGTTCAATACTCAACAGAGCTTCTATAGATTGCTCAGAACCTCTGACAGTCCTTACAGAACCTCTGAAAATCTTGATATATGTTATATGCACAACTTATCTTATTTGAACCAAGCATAGGTCAAGGGGGAGCAGAAGGAAACCTTGAAATGATCTACAGAGGATGATCATGCAAGGGGGAGCCAAAGAAGAATTGCGATCGACATTATCCACAGAAGTCAGGTATTATGCCGAGCAAGAGAGAGCCAAAAGATAAGTATCTCGAAACAAATCCTTTTTTAGAACAGTTTTCTAGGACAAACATTTCTAAATATGTCCTAGAAACATTGTTTAAAATATACCAAACAAGTTTTGATCAAAAGGATTTACGAGACTTCTGTTTTGAGATTTTTAGTGTAATAGAGCTTCTGCTGAGCTCAACAGAGCTTCTGTATGCAGAATTCTCTATAAACTACAAATCTCATACAAGAACTCAACCTATCAAACTCAAATGTTCTCTTTAAGGATTTACTCAAACAAAAGGTTACAGAAGAAGGTCTTTTGGGACGAAGAGCTCATTCCATCAAAAAGTCTATGTCGACCAATCTAGACACTCAAAAAGGAGCATCACGCACAAAAACTTTTCCAGAACAGTTTTCTAGGACAAAAATTTTCAAATATGTCCTAAAAACAGTTTATAAAGCAGTGAAAACTTTGGATGATCAAAATGTATTATAAATTTTTAGTTATGAGAAATTCCATCTCATAGAGCTTCTGCTAGCTCTGACAGAGCTCCAAAACCTCTGTGAATGCAATTTCTTCTCTAAAAATCTATCGATCCTCTCCAATGCTTTTCAAACGTTTTTGGTAATGGTGCAAGCAACAGAGGAAACAAAGAGAGTTTCAAACAACAGAGCTCTATCTCAACAGAGCTTCTGTCATTTTCAAAATTGGGAAACTGTTAGAGCCAGATCCGTGCAACAAATAAGAAATCGGTAATATTAATCAATAAGAACAATGATTTCCAACTGTCATCCCTTTCATTAACTTTCAGAGAGAATGTTTACAATACGAATAGAAAGCTAAAGAGATGATTAGCTTGTTTTTCCAAGCTAATCTCACATTAAATACTATGGGCCCGTGGTTAACAAGCCCACGGCCCGTTCACTAATCAGGCTCAAATTAAACTATTTCAATTCAACCCTTGAACTTTAAATCAACTATAAAACCTGCCCTAACAATCTCCCCCTTTGATTTGAAGTTTGAGTTTGTACCAGTTTGAAACATACCTTTTGCGCAGCGCGAAGTGAATCTCGAACAATCTGATGGCGCGGCGATAGTCGATGCGATCTTCAATCATTTCCAAGGCATTATGAGCAATAGTTTCATTCTGATTTAGAACATAGGAGTACCTTGGATTCTCAGACTCGTGCTGAATAATCTTTCGAAGAGCATCTCTGACCTTTAGAAGCGTGCCGTCACAAAATCTGTCTACCTGACTGAAACGCAGAAACTTCTTTTTGTTTTGTTCGTTGATATAGACTATCCCAAATTCAGGTTGTAGAAGCAGTGAGTTCTCGGGATACATCTTCAGCTCAGGGGCATCCAGATTCGGCTTGATCAGATTTACCTTTTTCGCCTTGTTCTCGATATCCATTTGGAAGTCCGTTAGATAAGACATCATGATGGTGCGGACCAGGTATCGACGAACAGCTTCGAGCGCCTTTGTAATCTCTAGCGGTCGGATGGTTCTTGTACGTAAGTCTTTCAGAATAACCAGAAAGTCGAGCGGTCGGAGGTTCTTGAAGTCAGCTTCTGAAAATTTCCATTTGTTCCCATCTTCACGTCGAACAATGAAAACTGGGTAGACGATCCTCATAATGCGTCTTGAATACATACTGATTACCTTTGTGATCCGAAGTTTGGTTCTGACTTGGTTGACTGGAAGACATCGCTGCATTGCTAGTATATACCGGCGTTGAAATTCTGGGCTAAAGTTGTAAATACCCAGACAGAAGGTCGGCTCGATCGGGCAAAACTTGTGTACGAACAGCTTTTTCAGGGATTCCTCCAGATGAGGGATAAGTACAGTGATCTTCTCCAAACGGATTTGTTGCTGTTGAGGAGGAGGAGGAAGATCAGAAGTTGTCGTGGGAGGAGTAGTTGTCGGAAGATCGGAAGTAGTAGACTCGGGTCTTGTTGATGATGTTCCGGCTGGTTGAGCATAGTGAACGGGGGATGTTCCATACACATTTTGGAGCAGGAACTGATCATAATCAATGTTGTCGTCCTCATCAGTGGGGAAGACCAAATTTACCTGGAGGTTTACGGCACTGGCTGCTTTTTCGTACCATGCATATTCGGTCTCCGGGTTGGCTTCACAATCTGGATCTATCATGTCCAGAATCGGTATGTCTGAGGAGTCAAAATCAATCAGTTCCTGTGTTGAACGCTTGGGCTTTTCAACCTTCGGGTCTTCTTCATCTGAGATCTCCATATCTATAACCATGTCTGCTAAAGGCAACTCTGCTTCAGGTGCTTCTGTTGTAGCTGCCGCAGTTGGGGGTTCCTGATGAACCATAGTTGTATCTTCAGTCTGGATCAGGGAGGCGGTCTCGGTCAGACGTTGTCTTTTCTGCCCCTCACGGTGATCAGGATCATCCTGTTCATCGTGTTTCCGCTTCAGGCCGCCTGCTTGACTCTTGCAGGTATCTTCGAGTGAGCGGACTCTCTCGGACAGCGTTTTGAGAGCTTGGTTGTAGTCCTTGAGAGTCGAGTCAATGGCGTCTAAGCGAGTGGTAATAGATGAAGATGGAGCAGTGACCTATGAACGGAGAACTGAGATCAGGTCTGCTTCAGTAGAGGCGGCTGTATCTGATTCCTGGAGCAGTTGGGCCAATAGCATCGTCTTCAGGGTGTCCACCGAATAGATAGGTTGCGGTTGAATCGGTGGAGGTACAGGGGCGGTTTCAGTTTCGATGAGGTGGCCTTTACCTTTGATAGCGCGCATCGCTTTGGCAAGTTCAGCGGCTACATGTTGCTGCATAGTTTGCTCCATTGCCTCGCGGACAGCCTTAAGGGTGCTGTCCAGGGACCCTGGTGACACAAAGTCTGGGTGAGTAACTTCGGGTTCACTTAGATTGCCCGTTGAGGCATCTACCGCAGGGGTAGAGCCACCTACATTCACAGTTGGCATATCGGTAGCTGTGGTAGGATTTCCCTCCGATCCTTGTGTTCCACCTAGAGGTGAAGACACTACGGTGGTTCCGGTCGAGTCACGAAGATTCTCGACTTGGTGTTGCTCCTCTTGTGTCCTAGCCAAAGGATTTTCAATAGCAAATGGATCTAGACTTGATTGTGCACGAAAAGAAGTCGCGACTGGGCGCTGCTGGTTGCTTGTTTCATCACCAGCACCCTCCGAGTGAGAGGTCGGTGGAAGTTGTGCTATATCCCTGTGATGTACTGAAACATCCGTCTTTTGAGAGACGGATGAGTGGATGAGGAGGTTGTGCAATTGCTCCGCTGGGTCCACGGAGGCTTCTTCAATATCCCGTCCCAACGTATGAGGCAGGATAGCAGATGTGGCTACCCGAATATCACGTGGCTGGGTTCGCTCATGAGCCTCTTTATCTTTACGGCTCGATCTTTCTTGGTTCGTTTTCGACCTTAACTCCCTCCTTCTCACATGTTCTATGTCCCGGGGAAGGTCCCTCCGGCGCTGGCTGGACCATGGGATTCCCTAACTCTCGTCTATATGCTATCACAGGTAGGGCTTCAGGCATATGCAAAGCACTGATATTATCCTTCTCCCCTTCAAAACATACATGGAGATTGACTTGTGTCATCTCAGAGTGAGAGTGTTACTTACTTGGGAGTGATCAACACAAAAAACATTTAGACGTTTAAGAAAAACAGGGTGAAGCTTCCTCTCGGATTTTGTTGAGTTGTTGATCTGCCATGGAATATCTGTAAAAGATCCAAAGTTAGTAAACAAGACAGATAAACAAGTTCCGGCGCGTACCTTTGCTGTAAATGGATCAATTTGAGACAGATTGAGTACTGGCAGTGTGATGGCAGGTGCTGAATTGACAAATACACAGGAGTCCGGACATAATGAAGATATGTAGAACATCCCGGACATACCATACTTCCCGGACAAATAGAGTTTCCGGACAAACATGGTATCCGGATGAAAGAGGACGGAATGGCAAACCTTTCCGGTCTAAACAAAGTATCCGGACAAAGGGTGTTTCCGGACAGAGTAGGGATTCCGAATAGTCCTACCCGGATACCCATCCGGTCCGAAAAGTCATCCGGACAGATGGGTGTCCGGACACTTTTACACTTTAAAGAATAATTCCATTTTTCAAAGAGATGAAACCTGTAATATTTTGAAAAAATGGATCTCTCGCTCCCCCTCAAACTGAGAATGGGGAAAAACTTGCTCCCCCTCGGATAGTGTATAGGGATGTGCAATGGAGAGTCTGACACACAAAAACTGTAGACATTTAAAGAAAAATTTGTGTCGCTCCCCCTCAAATGATGAGCATTAGATGACATGCTCCCCCTTATAATGTGCGCGTAGAGTGAAGTGCACACGGGAGTATCCACACACACACAAAACTTTTTAACATATTTAAGAACAAATGTGTGTGACGCTCCCCCTCAATAGTAGAATAACATACCTGATAGCTGATTATGCTCCTCCTAAACACATGAGCAGCTTGTTAAAGCACAGGTATAGACAAACCTCACGTCTTCTTAATATTGTTCCTTGTAGATCATGAACAGCTCCCTCCTTGCGGTCATGTGTGTGAAGCATCCAGTGTCTAAGAACCACACATGACCGTCCTGCAAAACAAGTTTAGCTGACCTTCGGTATCCAGATTTGCCTGGGTCCGGGAGGGTTAGGTTTGGCACCGTTTGGGGAAGCTTTCTCTTCGGTGCAGAATTTACACCTTGGGTCCGGGAGGGTTAGGTTAGGTGTAGGATTTACACCGGTGGAGGGAACTGGTTTTGGCACTTGTTTCCTCTTCGGTATAGAATTTACACCTTTCGGAGGAACAGATTTTGTAGCAGCTTTCCACCTGGGTGCCGGTCTAACCTCAGTAGAAGAATCCCGTTTTGGAATGGGTTTGGTCTCCTGCTGTGGTTTAACCTCTGATTGGAAACCCCGTTGTTTATAGTATTTTCTTTTGTTATTACGGGGTTTACGTTTGGGTGTCGAATTATACATGTGATATGACCCAAACCAATCATTGTTATGGATATCATCAAAGTCATTCCAACCACAACTATAGCAACATAAGCAATCATGCGATAATTGAATCAATTGTTGAGTGGAATAAACTTTCATCGGAAAATTAACATCTCTTTTAACAAAATCATTCATATGATTCCAAGCACAATTGTTTTTGTTCATTCTAGGGTAAAACACAGTATTGAAAGACTTTGATGCTGCATCTTTGACAGATTCCTTGGCTAGCCACTTTGGTTTTTCTTGTTTAGCGCGATCGTTTTTATCCGAAACAACAGGGACAGTGCGGTAAGTGACTTTTGAGGAAACATGAATCTTGGCAGGTGATTGGCCGGTCTTTTGCCTCGGTTGTGATTGTTTTTGTGAAACAGGCTTTGATTTTGAAATCTTAATCACAGCTGGGTCCTTTGTTTTAGAACAGTCACCCTTTAAAAATTTGACCGGCCGATTGATTACTGGTGACAGAAAATCAGTATGACTCGGAAGAGGTTTATCGAAGGGGAACGACTCGAACTCTTCTTCACAGTTACATTCGGAGTTCATGTACTCTGAAAAATTTATCTCGGGAATTACTGGACTTGGATCAGGTGAGGAAGGTGAGGAACTCTTTGTGCTTGTGTGCTTTGGGGAATTTGGTGCGGAAGCTAAGAAAAAATCAGAGTTCAAATTCCTTAACACACTCTCGTCTTGAGAATCTTGACCGTCTTGCGAACTAGAAATCTTGACTAGGAAAGCTTTGCACGAAGACGTGACGGATGAATTTGAGGAAAGTTCGGGTGAAATCAGCTTTTCAGATAGCAGTTGGTCAATTTGCTCTTGAAGCTGACCATTTTTCGTGTGCTCCTTCATCGCATCTGTTGCCAAGGCAACCAGTTTTGATGTGAGCATTTTGATTTCACTCCGAAGGATTTCCTGTCCTTCATCAGACACATTGTCGGTTTTGACCGATTTTAGATTCTCAATTTCCTGAATAAGTGCTTCCTTCTCGTTTTGAAAAACAGACCTTTCTTTCTCAAGTGACTCCTCCAATTCGACTATCTTTGCTTCCAAGATGAGAGAGGGAACATAGAGTTTAAACTCGTCCGTCTCAGTCTTGGTTGAGGTTGCTTAGTCCTCATCCTTTTTGGAGAAATCCTCGGGTGTAGCTACCTTGTAGGGGTCGAAGTAGTGATTGGAGAAGTACTTTTTATTCTTTTTATACGAGTAGTTTAAAGGTTCATAACAAAATGGAAGTTGAATTCCTCATTTGTGTGTGTGCTTATATTCCTCGGTTTCTTCCTCTTTTTTGGGTTCAAGAGGACCAGTCTATTGAATTGCGTACTCAGGATACTTTTTATCTAACCCATAACACGCAAAATCATACAGAGTGGGAACTTGATATCTTCCCTTTTTCAGTGTAAAGCCCATGTCCCGGTACGGTTTTAATTATTGGTCTTCATCTATTTAAGGCGTTTATCGTTTCGATCTCGTAATAATAAGTCTCGTTAAGAATCCAAGATTAGGGGGTAAATTATAAGAATCCAAGATTAGGGGGTAAAAATTGGCATGGCCTTTTAGTAGAGGGACTAAAGGTGTAAAGTCTCAAATCAATTGCATGGGATCGGCCCATGGACCGACCCCTCCCCTATTCCTTTCGTTTTCTTTTTTGTTTTGGTTCCTCTTGTCGTCGCAACAAACCACAAGAAAACCCTATTGTTTCTCTTTTTTTCTCCCTTGTGCCGTGAACCACCAACACCACCGAACCACTTTTTTCCCTTCTTTTCTGCTGCCGCCGACCACCCAAGCAGCAGCCGCCGCCGGTGTGTTCCTGCCGGCGAGAGCGAGAGAGAGAGGGAGAGGAAGAGAGCCGACGGGCAGGACGTGTCGGGAGTCGGGTTCTTGCGTTGGTTGCTGCTGCGTTTTGAGCGAGAGGTAAGCTTTCTCTCTTTTTCTTGTTCTTCCCTTCGTCATCGTCGGACCGCCGTGAGACCATCGCCGCCGTCGCAGCCGTGGCTGCCGACGGCATGGCGCCGCCGCCGTACACCACAGCCAGTGGTTGTCACGAGCCGATCGGTGGTTAGTCGTGCGTGGGTGTGGGTACGATCGAGTTTGTTTGATGGGATCGTTTCAACTAGCCTCATCGGTTTGTTTTGCCGAAACCTTTATTGCCGCCGCAGCCGCCGACCACCACTGCCGGAGGTGGCAGTGGGTGGTGCTCGGTGTTTTCCCAGCCTTCGTAAACCCTTGATAGCTAAACCGTAACCCGAGTCGCGAAAACATTAAACCGTTTAAAAACCGTCATTTTATGTAAAAATCACATTCTGCCCCTGTTTTGCGTCGCCATAACTTTTCCGTCGTAGCTCGGATTGAAGCGAAACCGGTGCTCGCGGTTCACATTCTGTGTCGGGCACACTTTTCGTGTTTTGGCGGAAGTCTGGTTCAGCCTCTAGCTAGGTGCAAATTAGCTGTTTTGACAGCAGGTCCGGAATTGGCAGATTCGCGTCCTGATTTTAGAAAATTCATAATAAATTGTAGGCAAAATCGTTAGAACGCGTACGATATGTCCCTGGAACCCTAAGTCATGGAACTAACTGATTATCGAATAATAATTCTGGGTGGAGGAGTTTAAGAGGGGTTAAACAGGTCCCGAACAGACCTGTAAATCTTAGAGTAAAAGCTGGTTTTTCGTGCGTAAGCTTATTGTTGTGACTTTGGGTTAGGACTTCGTTTTGACGTTTGATATCACTTATTTAGGTGGAAAGGTGAGTTGGTGTGGGCCGACTCGTTTTGCTGTTGAGGACATCTACTTTGCGTTGAGGTGAGTTCTCTCACTGTGTAGATAGGAATTGTATGCATGTTATGGAAGTTTGTATGTACTACTGTACTTGTGGTGTGAACTAGTTGTTTGTGGTGCGTAATATTTGCTTGGGTTAGATGCTTAGTATAAATGTGTGTTACATTACATCTCGGTGGGGCCGAGGACTCGGTGGGACCGAGGAAGTAGATAGAAATGTTGTGGGAACTCGGTGGGACGAGTGTGTTACATTACAACTCAGTGGGACCGAGGACTCGGTGGGACCGAGGAAGTGGATAGAAATGTTGTGGCAACTCGGTGGGACGAGTGTGTTACATTACAACTCGGGGGGACCGAGGACTCGGTGGGACCGAGGAAGTGGATAGAAATGTTGTGGGAACTCGGTGGGACGAGTGTGTTACATTACAACTCGGTGGGACCGAGGACTCGGTGGGACCGAGGAAGTGGATGGAAATGTTGTGTGAACTCGGTGGGACCGAGGAGCGAGGTACATAATTACTTGTATGTGTTTACTTGCATTATGTAACTGTGGTGCTGTTGCTCATGTGCGTATAGGAGTGATGTGTATATAATTTCTACCTACGCATGTGATGGAGTTCACTAAGCTTTGTGCTTACCCTTTTCCTATAAATGTGGTTTCAGACGCTAGCGGCTCCAAGGAGTGACGGGTACACACTGGCACACGTGAAAAGTTTTTATAATCATGAGTTCAGAGTTATTATTAAACGATTTAATTTCCGCTGTTTATTATTACTGAGAATATTTATTATTGAATTTGCAAACGCAACGGTGTTGGATATTTAATAAGGTTTTATTTATTAAAATGCCTATTTTTAAAAGTTAAAATTTATTGTAATTTTTGGGACGTTACAACTTGGTATCAGAGCACAACTTGAGTGAATGAAACGTATCCCGGTGTGTTTGATCTCAAGTTGCGGCTATGAAATTCTTCTCTTAAATTTTTTGGAAAATAAAAGAAAGGAAAATCCGTTTGGGAAACGGTGATCGAGGGCGCAGTGTGTACAGTCAGCCGGAGCCAAGGGAAAAGGTACAGTACTTGGTGTATTTATTGCTTTCTAGATCATAGGAGTATGCATGCTAGATTGCTTGTGTTGGTTACACTGTACTGTATGGTTACTGCTTGCTAATAGGAATTTATGCTAGCCTTGATAGGTTGTTAAGCGAATGCACTATAGGTTGTATGCAGTAGGAACCGAATAGCTTTAGAATGTTGGATTTAGTTCTATTGCGCAGCTCTTGTCTGAGTCCAACCGTTGTAGGATAGAATCTTATATTCGAATGTCTATCTGGTTTTCACTGTATGCGAATGTGCATTTTTTAGGCGACTAGTCAGGACTAGTGGGGATTCCGTCCTAGCAAGGGTAGTAGAATGAGATGAAATTCCTAGGGAGCTAGGAAGAGTGTGTACATATGCTGGTGTGGGCATATGGGTGTAGTATTCGGCGAGAAACTACTTGGACACTTCGGATGGAACTCGGAACGAGTGATGATAGGTGTGGAAGGTAGTAGTAGAGCTCCTACTATCAGAAACACATGATCAATTCTCGAGTCGGGGAAAGTCACGAGGAATCCGAGGAGTTGAGCGTGAGCGTTGTTAGTATGAGTTATTGTGTGCTAATAGCTCGTTGTATTATTACCTAGAATGGCCATCACAAGGAGGAACAACGATGTCGAACCGAATGTTAGTATTGAACTAACTACTGAGCAGATACGTGAGTTGATCGCGGCGGAAGTAAAGCATGCTATTAGGGAGGCAATCCCCGAGATTATTACCGCCGTTCGTGATGAAGTAATAGTGATGATGGAGGCTGCTCGGAGACAGGAACCTGAGTTAGAGGGACGGACGAAGAAGAGGAAAACGGCGCAGGCCGTTGCACCAGAATCGGCGGTACCAAAGAAAACGAGGTTTTCGAACTCGCTATTGAATCAAAGGAGCGGTGGGTTTAAAACCAAGGATAGTAGCGGAAGGAGAAACGACAATTGTTTCAAGTATGGCCAGGTAGGACACTACGGTCGGGATTGCAGGGTACCACTGATGGTCTATTTTAACTGCAAACAGACGGGCCACGTGAAGGCCAACTGCCCGAATCCGAGGGTTACTGTTGGGGGTGGGGCACAAGGAGCTCCTGCGGCTGCTCCCTTGCGTATTACTGATGGTCGTGTGGGTCAGGCTGGACCCGAGGTGACCCGAGGTAGAGTTCATCAACTGACGGTGGAGGAGGCACAGGCTACGCCTAAAGTGGTGATAGGTATATTTCATCACTTGATTTTTTTTATTATTGTATGTAGTTGCTTTTTGCTTAAGCTGTGTGATTAAGTACGTTCTTAGTTAACTCGGTGTATGCCGTAGTGATGTTTGATAGCGGGCTACCCATTATTTCGTGCCTCACACTTGTAGTGAGCGTTTGGGCCATAGTATAGGACGGTTAGGATGTCCACTTGTCGTTGAGGTTGCTGATGTAATATTTGTTTTAAGTAGACCATTTCGGGTCAAGATTGATGATTGTGCTAGAATCATAGGCTTTTGAGCCGACTTTGTTTTGCGGAGAAGCCGTAAGATGATTTGACGTGAATTCCAACTTGCCCTAAGAGGTTTAAATGTCCGGATGACGATAGTGGACCGGAGGGATTTGGAGTAGTACGAGTCGAGACGTAGAATGCCGACTAAGTCATGCACAAAGTTTGATTTTGAAAATAAAATTGCATCATCTAATTCTTGTGTTCCAATCCTTATATGGATTGTGTTTTAGAATTTTGGGAAATGTTTAGCACACACACAAGATTTCGAATTATGGTTTTGAAAGTTCATGAAACCTTTTCTTCACGAGAGTTACAAACTTTGTTGGTGATTTGTTTAATATGAGTTGTTTGGTGCACTTTTTAGTCAGCTAAATGTTTTATTGTCAATGAATTGTTTCCTTGTTTTGTATAAATAACTGACGCGCACAAATTTTGATTGGTAAACTTTGTTCCATATCATTTGGATGGTCATAAAATAATTTTGAGTAAATTGTCGTTTGGGCTTCTTTTGAAGTACGTGTGAAAAATTGTTGCACACCGTTTGAATTGAGCAGTTACCTTGCATGCATGTAATGAGTCAATCCATACCAGAACCGTAGTGGTTCATTTTAAAAGAAATTATTCATTACGCTTTGTGTTTTGTAAGTAAACTGAACGGCAATGGAATGATTTTCAACATGATTTTACTATGTGAGACAAGCGTGTCCATTTTTGCGTAACTACTGACCTGGTGATAGTAGTTTTATTGCATACGATCTTTTTGAGATGAAAAATCTTGACGTTGAAAATATTTTGTAAATGATTTTGTAAACATTTTGGGAAATGCGCTTTTCAGTATTATGTGTCATGTGGAGAATTTTAAGGGTGTGAGTCCTTCTGGAAAACTCTTTTGTTAAACCCGTATTGAGTTTTAGGACTAATGTTGATTTTAGAGTATTGTTTGCTTAAACTTTATTTAAACGCGTTTTTGACCGACTTATGGGTCTAGTAAGCGTGGAGCATTTTGCTCGGTTTTGACTTTGAGATAGTCATGGGTCAATTACACGGTTTTAATGGCTCGATGTGGAGTTTTGTTGATGGGTTGTTTTTGTTGCACAGTTTTGCATTTATTGCACGTTGAGTATTTCCATGTTTGGGTGAGTGCGTCATTCCGGGATAGGCATGTTGTTGGTAGACCGTTTCGCATTAGATCCTTAGACACGTTAGTCAGTAGTTAGTAATGGTCGGTTGGGTAACTCGGGGTGGGACCCCGGTATTCATGTGTTATGACCTTGACTTTCCAGTAGGCACTAGGAGGATATAGCCTTGAGCACTTACCTGGGAGGTAGTTCCGATGTGCTGGGCCTTGAGGTGTTACCTGGGAGGTAGACGTCAAGGTGTACCCTCGATACGGTGTAACTAGGCTTCGTAGAGCGAGTGTGGAGGATACGTCGACGGTGGAAGGTAAGGTATTCCACGCGTGTGGTAATGTAGATCGAATGGTTACAGTTAGGGGAATGATGCCCTTTATAATAAAGAGAATAAATGCGTAGAACTTTTTGAGGTAAGTGGTAGATTTAGATGTCGACTTTTGGGCTTGAGGCCAAAAACCTTTAGTGTAATCGGAGAATTGTAGTTGATTTTAAAATAACTATAGTAATGGTAGTAGTAACCCCGAGATGCTCATTTGTGATTAATGGTTTGGGTGGAATGACCTTCGTGTGTGGTTAATAAATCAGCTGGTTTGATGATTCGTGTTAGATATATTTTGAGAGTCTGTTAGAACTCATGGAAGTTAATCGACAGTAATGGTAGGAATAATCGGATTCGAGTATCCTGTAGGGTATATTCATGAGCAACTTTAGAATGGTTAGAGCTTGAAATTTGAATCGGGATGTATGGAATACCTAAGGTTGGGGGACAACCGAAGTCGTTTGACTAGGAATGATTACAGTTGTTGGAGTGATCTTTCGATCATAATTTCAGTGTCCTTGAAGGGGCTTTGTTTGGTAAGAAAAGTAATCGAGAAATTTAGTTTCCAGTTAGTGAAAGTCCAGTGGCAACATCGGAAGGGTTCAGAATGGACGTGGGAGCCCGAAGCGGAGATGCACGAGAACTATCCCGAGTTATTCGCCGACCGAGACTTCGAGGACGAAGTCTAATTCAAGCGGGGGAGAGTTGTAAAGCCCATGTCCCGGTACGGTTATAATTATTGGTCTTCATCTATTTAAGGCGTTTATCGTTTCGATCTTGTAATAATAAGTCTCGTTAAAAAAATAATAATAATAAATAAATAAAAACCTTGTTTGTAAACATTTTTGGTCCTTAGGGGTTAAATTATAAGAATCCAAGATTAGGGGGTAAAAATTGGCATGGCCTTTTAGTAGAGGGACTAAAGGTGTAAAGTCTCAAATCAATTGCATAGGATCGGCCCATGGACCGACCCCTCCCCTATTCCTTTCGTTTTCTTTTTTTTTTTTGGTTCCTCATGCCGTCGCAACAAACCACAAGAAAACCCTATTGTTTCTCTTTTTTTCTCCCTTGTGCCGTGAACCACCAACACCACCAAACCACTTTTTTTCCCTTTTTTTTCTGCTGCCGCCGACAACCCAAGCAGCAGCCACCGCCGGCGAGAGCGAGAGAGGGAGGGAGAGGAAGAGAGCCGACGGGCGGGACGTGTCGGGAGTCGGGTTCTTGCGTTGGTTGCTGCTGCGTTTTGAGCGAGAGGTAAGCTTTCTCTCTTTTTCTTGTTCTTCCCTTCGTCATCGTCGGACCGCCGTGAGACCATCGCCGCCGTCGCAGCCGTCGCTGCCGACGGCATGGCGCCGCCGCCGTACACCACAGCCAGTGGTTGTCACGAGCCGATAGGTTGTTAGTCGTGCGTGGGTGTGGGTACGATCGAGTTTGTTTGATGGGATCGTTTCCACTAGCCTCATCGGTTTGTTTTGCCGAAACCTTTATTGCCGCCGCCGCCGACCACCACTGCCGGAGGTGGCAGTGGGTGGTGCTCGGTGTTTTCCCAGCCTTCGTAAACCCTTGATAGCTAAACCGTAACCCGAGTCGCGAAAACATTAAACCGTTTAAAAACCGTCATTTTATGTGAAAATCACATTCTGCCCCTGTTTTGCGTCGGCCATAACTTTTCCGTCGTAGCTCGGATTGAGGCGAAACCGGTGCCCACGGTTCACATTCTGTGTGGGACACACTTTTCGTGTTTTAGCGGAAGTCTGGTTCGGCATCTAGCTAAGTGTAAATTAGCTGTTTTGACAGCAGGTCCGGAATTGGCAGATTCGCATCCTGATTTTAGAAAATTCATAATAAATTGTAGAAAAATCGTTAGAACGCGTACGATATGTCCCTGGAACCCTAAGTCATGGAACTAACTGATTATGGAATAATAATTCTGGGTGGAGGAGTTTAAGAGGGGTTAAACAGGTCCCGAACAGACCTGTAAATCTTAGAGTAAAAGCTGGATTTTTCGTGCGTAAGCTTATAGTTGTGACTTTGGGTTAGGACTCCGTTTTGACGTTTGATATCACTTATTTAGGTGTAAAAAGGTGAGTTGGTGTGGGCCGACTCGTTTTGCTGTTGAGGACATCTACTTTGCGTTGAGGTGAGTTCTCTCACTGTGTAGATAGGAATTGTATACATGTTATGGTAGTTTGTATGTACTACTGTACTTGTGGTGTGAACTAGTTGTTTGTGGTGTGTAATATTTGTTTGGGTTAGATGCTTAGTATAAATGTGTGTTACATTACATCTCGGTGGGACCGAGGACTCGGTGGGACCGAGGAAGTGGATAGAAATGTTGTGGGAACTCGGTGGGACGAGTGTGTTACATTACAACTCGGTGGGACCAAGGACTCGGTGGGACCGAGGAAGTGGATAGAAATGTTGTGGGAACTCGGTGGGACGAGTGTGTTACATTACAACTCGGTGGGACCGAGGACTCAGTGGGACCGAGGAAGTGGATAGAAATGTTGTGGGAACTCGGTGGGACGAGTGTGTTACATTACAACTCGGTGGGACTGAGGACTCGGTGGGACCGAAGAAGTGGATGGAAATGTTGTGTGAACTCGGTGGGACCGGGAACTCGGTGGGACCGAGGAGCTGGGTACATAATTGCTTGTATGTGTTTACTTGCATTATGTAACTGTGGTGGTGTTGCTCATGTGCGTATAGGAGTAATGTGTATATAATTTCTACCTACGCATGTGATGGAGTTCACTAAGCTTTGTGCTTACCCTTTTCCTATAAATGTGGTTTCAGGCGCTAGCGGCTCCAAGGCGTGACGGGTACACACTGGCGCGCATGAAGAGTTTTTATAATCATGAGTTCAGAGTTATTATTAAACGATTTAATTTCCGCTGTTTATTATTACTGAGAATATTTATTATTGAATTTGCAAACGCAACGGTGTTGGATATTTAATAAGGTTTTATTTATTAAAATGCCTATTTTTAAAAGTTAAAATTTATTGTAATGTTTGGGACGTTACATTCAGATAGTGTGGGTTATCATATCCGATTCCCCATTCTTTGTTAAAGTACGTGAACTCTTTGGGTTTATTCAAAAAAATGGTTTGATCAGTTTGACCCATTTTGTGGAGTTTGTTTTCAAGATCAAGGATTTTAGTCACAAACTCCTTGTGTTGAATTTGAAGAGAAGAACATTGATAAATAATTTCTTCTTTCTCATTCAAGCACTTATCAAACTGAGACTGAAGATCAGACAATTTGGCCCTTAAGTCCTTAGGTGCTAATGAAAGGTTTTTGTATTTGTCTTTTAGATTAGCATTTTCAGACTTATATTTTTCAGTTATCCTCTTTTGAACATCTAGCTTTTCAGATAGTGATCTAATCTCAAGCAGTTGTTCATTAGAGGTGGCCTTAAAGGAATCTACCCGTTCAGCAAGAGGTTTCATTCGGTCATGAAGTACTGAAAAGATAGGTTCACATTCCTGACACGGCTTTGTCATGTCTTCTTCAGCAGGAAACATCTTCAGTTGCACTGGAGTGATCGTCAGACGGGTTGATCGATTCAAAGTGTAAACCTAACGCAAGGTAGTAAGAGTGATGTCCTAACGCAGGTTCTACGAGTGATTGGACTAAACTGAACTTACTGGATAGGAATCCAAATAAGTGATCTGATCTAGAAGTGTCCGGATCAGATTTGATGCAAGTAGATCAATAAAAACAAAAATGTCCAGATAAGAGGAAGAGTCCGGATAACTTGAGTTGTCCGGATAACCAAGGTTACTGGATGGCTTAAGTTACCGACTAGAAAACTGAAACAAGACATTTCCGGATACAAAGAAGTTTCCGGGTACAATGGATTGTTCGGATAAGATATGTCCGGAAACACTGGGTTTCCGGAGACAAATGTTACCTGGATTGTATAGGGAATAGAGACTTACCCGGATGCAGTACTTACCCGGATGCAGTACTTACCCGGAAGGTTTAGACGTGTCCGGAAGAATTGGAATTACCCGGATGGAAATCACACAAACGTCCAGACACTTTGAAGTTATCCGGAAACGTCGGCTGGTTTATCCGGAAAAGTCGACTGTTTCTCAAATCGATCGAATTTTCGATTAGGGTTGCCCAAAATCGATCCTGGAAGATTAGTAACAATGCCAAACACAAAAGCAACACTAATCCAATCGATTTCAATGCAAAAACAACAAGTTTTGATGGTTAAAATCGGATTTTTGTCAAGAACACTACCAAAACTTTTGATCTTAAATTGCTAAATTAATCACTCAAACGATCGAATTGGAATGCGACAATTTGCAGAATTACTAACAAGTATAATGCTAACACAACCCAATAAACAGAATTGAACAATTTAGCCAGAATCAAAGATTTTAAAATTCAAGAATGGTCAGACGTGAAAAGGTCAAACTAACCAGAAATCAGTGAATGAATCTGTGAATCGAATCCGTCCGTCCGCTCTGATACCAATTGTTAGAGCCAGACCCGTGCAACAAATAAGAAATCAGTAATATTAATCAATAAGAACAATGATTTCCAACTGTCATCCCTTTCATTAACTTTCAGAGAGAATGTTTACAATACGAATAGAAAGCTAAAGAGATGATTAGCTTGTTTTTCCAAGCTAATCTCACATTAAATACTATGGGCCCGTGGTTAACAAGCCCACGGCCCGTTCACTAATCAGGCTCAAATTAAATTATTACAATTCAACCCTTGAACTTTAAATCAACTATAAAACCTGCCCTAACAGAAACTCTGTAACAGTAACGGCTATTTTTACTGCGAGTAAAAATTATGTGGAGGAAAGGAAACCCACGCGCCAAGCATTAATGGGCCGCACACGACCGTCCTATCATACTCTGACACTACTGACGTGTCTCATTTTCATTGGGCGTACATGGCACACGTTCTTCTGGAAAGTTGAACCAGCCGTTTACACTTGAGTATGGATTCCAAATTTTATTCACTTCCATATATTTACCTCTTCAGAATTCTAACTGTTACCCTTCACTATAAAACCCAAGTTACCACTCCTCATAAACCTTTACGAACTCTCATCTTCTTCTCCGGCGAACCTTGCAAAACCTGCAAACTACCTATTTTCCATTCTCTTTCTTCAAGATAAACAACAATGGCATCATCCTCCAACATTCCTGAAGACTCCCCTATTCAAGAAAACTCAACTGCTCAATCTGAGCATTCCCAAAACCCGAATATAGCCGCAGACCTGGAAAAAGACAACTCCGACGATGAAGCTAATTTCTCTCCAACCACACACGAGAAAAACTTCATCGCAAATGAACACTTTGAAAGTGTTCTTCCTCTCAAACCCAACAACTATTATCTTGTTCCCTCAAAACCCGCATTTGGGAAAGCACATGCCATCCTTCTTAACATTCTGGAAAACCACTACCTTTACCCCCTTTTATCCAAAACAGTCAACAAAATCCCGGCGAGATACCTGAATCAATTCTGGCAAAGCAGCAGATTTGATCCCAAATATAGACAAATGAAAGGCTACATCTCCAAACCCGACAAATCCGAGCATCTTGAACTCAAATTCAACAGAACAATGTTCTCATTGGAGTTCAGTCTACCTACCAGAGGTCTACTTGGGATAAAGGCATATGCAGAGGAACCAACAGACGAGGATCTCTGCCGTTTTGTTGAAATGTTGGGGTATAACACAACCCTAACAAAAAGGAACAGTTTCAGAAGAAATCGACTTCCCGCTCTGTGGAATACCCTCTTCTCAATTCTTAACAGATGCCTAACATGGAAAGTGGGCAGTCTAGACCAAACCTCTCACCAAATCTTGACCATAATGTACGGGGTATATTATGATCTACCTCTGGACTACTCCACCATCATGATGCAGGAAATGGTCAATACCATTGACAGAAAAATCTGTTCTCAGAAGGCCAAGGGAAGATCGAAAGATGCTCTATCTCCTCTGCAATATCAGTGAATCCTGGGTGTCCTACTAGAGCCTCTGCTACGTCTACAAAAATGGCCAATGGATTGACCGACGGCCAGACTATATCCCTTGAACAAAAACACCCCAACAGAGCACGAAGTTGAATACCCATTCTGCAGACCTCTACCAAAGCTACTTCTGGACTATGCTACCGATGAAACCCTTAAGTTAGAATACATACGCAATCATAGGACTCCAGAACCGAGTCCTATGACACCCCCGCGTCTAGGAGCCCTATTAGGATCTAGGGTTGTAGAAAAGATGACAGATGAGCAATGGGCTGCAGCTTTGGCCAAACATGAGCTTGTACAGGCCAACTTTCACGCTCAGAGGGAAGCAATTCTCTCCCCTGCTAAAAAGAGAAAATCCTCAGCCACCTCTCCCAAAAAGAAGAAGAAGAAAGCCCACAAGAAAACCACAGAGGGTACTTCAACTTCTGCTGTCGAAACTCAAACCTCTCCTCCTCATGCCACAGAAGTTGGATCTTCTGCTCCTCCCCCTCCCCCAAAGGAAAATAAGAAGAGAAAATCCAAAGCCTCGGAGGAAGGGGCACCTAAACCCAAGAGGAGAAAGAGCAAGAAGAAAACTGGGAAACGTCTGTCTCCTATGCAAACAATTGCAGAGGAAGGAGTAGTAGAAGACGTAGAGGAACAGGTAACAGAAGAAGAAGCAGAAGATCAAACTCAAAAATCACCTCTGCAATCCCCCAATCCCCTCAACTATGCACATCACGGGGATTTCTCGGACTTCCTCCAACGTCCTGAATTTGCCAACACTCTTGACACTGCTGGATGGACTGCAGAAGCTCTATCACATGAAACCCATGAATCCACAGAAGAAACAGACTTCTGAATCTCTTCAAACTTGGAAGAGGATGACCAACCCCCACAGAATAATCAATCCAAAACTCCTGAAGTCCTACAGAACCCCTTCACTCAACCCAGATTTGATGCACAAAGGGCAAGCCCAGAGGAAGAGGTAGCTATTGAAGAACATAACATGGACACCATGTTAGGAGGTCTAACAGAAGAGATGGTTGAAACTAGGGAGACTAGGGTAGAAGTCTCAGAAGTGGATTCTGATATAGAGGAAGCAGAACAAATAAGAAAAGGTCGTTATGATCCACAAGTCATGCGACTATTTGGTACACATACCTGCTATGATGATCTAAGAAAAAGCCCAGAAGATAGGGAAGAAGCACGAAGTCATAGGGTAGCGACAGAGATTGAAACTATAGACGGTGAAGTAGTGCTTGGATGCCTAACAAAGGGAGAAACTAGAACAGAAGCCTGGAATAATAGAGGCTCTCAACAAAAACCAACTCCCAGTGCAACCCACACTTCTATTGCCGCCAGTCTACTGGCAGAGGGCAATATTGAAAAAGAGCAGCACGACTCGACCCCAACCCAAACCATCCGGTCAGAGGAAATTCTTTCATCCTCTGTACCATTAATAACCGGGTAAACCATTCCAGGGGAATCCTCTCTAAAGGATTCATCCGTAGTAAGTGATCTATTGCCCCGGATCACAACACAAATCCTTGCAGAGGAATTTGTTTCCTCTGCCACACGCACACAACTAGAAACAAACATCTCTTCAGAGGAGATTAGAGAAGGATAATCTAGTACCCACCTCTGGCGTGGATCTAGACAATGTCATTCTCATAACTTCTGTAGAGTCTGAAGCACTAGATGCTTCTGCTCGAGGATCAGAAGGAAATCCTTCCGCCCCCAACATCAAAACAAGGGAGAAATAAGGTGTCTCAGGAACAGAGACTCACTCTGGGGACGAATGTGTTCCCCCAGAGGTTACAACGAGTTCCCATGTATCAAGGGATGAGTTCCAAACCCTTGTCACCTCTGTGAACAATACATTGAAGGAGTTGCAAAGCTCTTTCAAATCTTTTGCAGAAACATCATCCAGGGCAATTCTTGATCTAAATACCAAAATGGACAACCTGTCCACAGAGGTACAACATACCGTAGCTCAGATGAAGTCCTCTGCAACAAACACTGCAACCTCTGCAGCTGCTGAATTCGGAAAAGCTGCCACCACTGCATTCAAAGAGTCTGTCAAGCACTTTCTTACACCTGAAGACCTAAAGAAGGCCTTAGACGAAGTTCAAGAGCAAACAACCAAAAATACTCAGGCCATGAAGCCTTCTGACTACATGACAAGAGCTCAAGTGACAGAACTCGGCCAAGGAATACTTGATCAGATGACCGAATTCATCAAATCTTTCACCGCTGCCAACGCAAACTATGTCAGAGAGTTTCAAGCAAGCGTCGACAGATTGCGCTTCAACACGGAAGCAGAGGTTGAAACACTGCTCGGCCTCTGTAATGACTTATGCGCAAAAATGATTGCTGCAGGGGTTGTTCCACCAAAGAAACCAGATACATCATGCAGGGCAGAAGGTAAAACAGATAAGGGTCAGGATGACTCTGATGATGATTCTGACGATTCATCAGATCATCCTGAGGGGGAGAATCAAGGGGAGAAACAAAGGGAAGTAGCTGCAAGCAGAGGTCTACCAGAACCACCAATATCAGTAGAACCCCTGAACCAAATTCCCCCAACTCAAAACCAAGGAGGAAACCAACAACAGTCCATAGAGGCAACAACCACCTCTGTGGAAATGATCTCTGAAGAAACCCATGCTAAAACCCAAAGCAGAAACAAAACCACAGAAACAACAACCATCTCTGTTGAATCCATTACTAAAGAAACCCATGTACCCAAAACAACAGTTCAACAGAAGACCACAGAGGCAACACCCACCTCTGTGGAATTTCCTTCTGTATTTGGAGTAAATGTCCAAATCTAAGAAGAGGTCCAACTTCTGACATCCTCCGAAGACGAACTACCTTCCCCAACACCCAAAACCAACCCAAAAACCAAAACCATTGCTCACAAAAGAAAATATCTGAGCAAAACACCTAAAACCTCTCCAACAGAACCCAAATCACCAATCAAGCCCTCCGAAACTCAAGTGTCAGAACCAACAGAGGCAATCCCCAAACCAACAGAAACATCAACAACAAAGCCCTCTGAGACTCAAGCGTCAAATCCTACAGAGGCAACCCCATCTCGACAAGCAGAACAACCGAAGGCAAAAGACAGGGGAAAAGGGATTATAACAGAAGAACCGTAGAAGAAAAAGCCCAAGCATCAACCTTCAACAGAAAAACTGATGAAAAGCAATAATGCGTATAAGACACCAAAGCCTGAAGAAGAAGACTGGGCTTTTGGCACTACACCTCTGTCAAATATTCATGTTCTGGATCCAAAGACAAAACCTTCAGAAGATCGAGTGGCAGAAGTCAAGAACCAATTAGATGCTCTGTGCAGAACCTTACCTCAACCTCCACCACCACAAATGGAAGAAGTGGTATACAGGTACTTATACAGCAGAATGGGCATAATGGATCAATCAGAACCAACCATTCAAGACCCTGACTTCCGTGCTGACCTCGAAAACCTCTTCACTAGAACAAAACCCAAGCCTAAACACGAAGTCTTCTCAACATCTAAGACCGTCAAAGTCCTATATTGTAAGTTCTCAAGAACCAGAACCTGGCCTAAACTCTCTTACAACATCTACAAGGTCAAAAGAGAGGACAGATCAGAGAACCAATTTGCAGATGCATATCTTAGGAATCTCAATCCTTATGATCAACCTGATCTTCTGGAATGGACGAAAGTGAATTTCACAACCGACGAAGTTCGCAGAGCCTACAGGGTGATTAGAAAGGCCATACGCGAAAAGCTTCTGCTATACAGCATGGTAGATTTCCAATTGGCTCGAGATCTTGGAGTAAAAAGCCTAAACGTTCAGCCACCAGAAGACTACTGCCCTCCCACTGCTACACCAAACTCAATCATCACAAATCCAAGGGCCGGGTTAGTATTTCTAGATCCTTCTGGTAAATCAAAGTTGTTCGTAGAGATGGACTGTCAAAAGTACGCAACAAGTACTTTGACAGAGTTTAGATCGATCCTAGCGGAGCATAGAGGAACAGAGCTCATGAATCAAAGCCTAGCCGACAGACTGATAGAGGTTATCGATGCAACAATCAACTTCAGAAAACTCTGCATCATTTTCTATCACGAGCTCATACAAGAAGGACTCGACCGCAGAAGTTTCAATGACTTCAAGGATGCCAACGTCTGAGTCAGTCAAACAGATCCTCTGTAATATTTTCTTTTCAATACAATCAAATGTAAATGCCTCTTGCAAAATCTAATGTGAAAAGAAAATATTCTTGTACTTAGAAAATACTTGCCCTTTCAAATTTTTAATTTTCACTACTTAGGGGGAGATTGTTAGCTCCAATCTTTCTGTTTGTAAAAGTAGTGAAAATAGTCTAAGTACAGAAGTAACCCACATAGGCTCTGCCGAGTGGCCAAGTAACCGAGAAGACAGAAGTCTTCGACAGAGGCTTTGTCTGGTTAATCAAGAAGACCGAAGTGAAGAAACAACAAGAGACTCTTCTATGCGGACAAGGCCACAGAGCTTCTGTGGTAAAAAGAAGATCTACGCAAAAGATCTTAACAAGGACGAACATGCTTCTTACAATATATGCCATTCTAAGGTTCTAAAGATCAATCGTACAAAGGCGTGACCTGACAACTCCACGTGTCAAACTCTGATAGGTTTTCGCCTAAAGCTGAATACGGAGCATTTAATGAACGTTGTATCTGCAACAGTTCCAGAATACTGTTTTGTACCTTCCAGCTACTATGCCACAACAGTGTCTTTGTACCTTCAGTCCTTATTGTCCCCTTTAGAAGTAGTATAAATAGAAGGCTCATGTGAGCTCTTCTATTAAGCTTAATACCACGAAAATACACATATATCATTAAGCTTTTTACACAACCCACACACCATTAACTGCAGATTTCTTGTTAATCCTTTGAAGTTCTTGGTGTTCTTAATATATATCAAATACAGTAATCTTGGAGATATTCATCTGTTCTTACATACTGTTTATTTGATATTGTGTGTTCTTCTACCTTACATTTTCTTTCGGTTCTTAAATACGCTTCCGCACCATATCTAAATCTGAACTAACTGAAAGTTAAGATCATTGTTTAAGCAAAACAGGAACCAACAAAAGTCTCTACGACTTAAAAAAACGCAGGTTGCGATTTATAGTCGTCAATAAAAGACGACTCGCATTTTTTTATGATCGCCAGTGATGGCAAACGCAGGTTGCAAATTATAGTCGTCAATAAAAGACGACTCACATTTTTTTCTCAAGATCGCCAGTGATGGCAAACGCAGATTGCGACTTATAGTCGTCAATAAAAGACGACCCACATTTTTTGTGATCACCCGTCACGACAAACACAGGTAAAAATTCTCGGTCGCCAATAAAAGCGACTCGCATATTGAAATCTCATGATCGCTAGTCATGACATATGTCGTCAATAAAGATGACTTGTACATTGAATTTCACAATCATCAGTCATGTTAAGACGCATGTCAAAACGTAAAGGTCGCCAATAAGTGCGACTAGCATATTTTAATCTCATGATTGCCAATAAAGGCCAGTCACAAGATTAACCGTATAATCACAAGCAAGAGTCTTTCAAGAAGGCGACTATGTCCTCCGACGGATGTTCCAAAGCACTTAAGAGCTTAATGCAGGTAAACTTTCCACCAAGTGGGAAGGTCCTTATCGTATCTCAGAAGTCGTGGGTAAAGGTGCCTATCGGCTCCAAACCCTCGACGGTCGAGATATCCCATGCAGCTGGAATGCAACGCATCTGAAAAGGTATTTCTTCTAAGTTCTTTTCCTTCTTTCATACGATTTTTTATTAATCACGACAATTACTGACTTAAGCATCGGAGGGTCGTTGGCTAGCCAACGACCAACCTCTGACATTGCTTTATCACAGGGTCGCACGACATAAGTTACTAAGTCTATCATACGACTTCAGTAAAATCGTACGGTATAAACAATCAGTTTTATTAGACAACTCGATTGAATAACTACAGGAACACATGATTCAAATTCATCGTATGATCAAATCACACGATCGTGAGGTCTAGCGACCCCACAAGCTAAGTTCTTTAACTTAGAAAAATTTCATGTTCTGAATGAATGCTTTGATCGCATGCGCTTATGTTTGCTTATACGATTCAAAAAGTCTTATGACTTACGTTCTAATCGTGGTATTACAATGGATGCCCAAGTCGCACGACTTCTTGTTCATTTTGTACTTAATGAATTTTTTGACATTACATCTGTCCATGACATGTATGAGTCGAAATAATATTCAGGTTCAATAGAAAGGTAAAAAAAATTTACCGATTATCGCTAAAGCAAAACTTACACAATGTAACATAGGTCTCTAGCGACCGTATCGGCTGTAAACGCCAGATCATAGGTCTCTAGCGACCGTATCGCCTGTAAACGCCAGATTATAGGTCTTTAGCGACCGTATCAGCTGTAAACGCCTAATCATAGGTCTCTAGCGACCGTATCGGCTCGAACGCCAGATCATAGGTCTCTGTTAGCTTCAATCTTCCTAATCATAGAAGTATTTAGAAGTAGTGAAAAATAGGCTAAGTGAAGAAAGCCTCTTACAGAGGCTCTGCCGACATTACCGAGAAATCAAGGTCAAGAAGCTACAGAAGCAGCAGAGGCTTCCTACAGAACCTCTGCTGTACTCAAAGAAGACCCAAGACTCGGAAACAAAGGTGAAGACTGCTCCATAGAGGACCAGACCACAGAACCTCTGTAACTCATTACAGAGCCTCTGTGGTCCTCACTGAAAGACTTGAAGATATTTATAATATCTTGCTACTGTTACAGGACCCGTTCATCAACTTGCATGGTAGCATGCCCTGTCCAACGTCGACGTGTCAAACTCTGATTGGACTCAGTAGGGCTTAGTACATATTAGACGTCTGCTGCATTAAATGCAATACAGCACGTCTGACTGTTCATGCCATCCTTGCAACTGTTCACGACATCCGTTCTACTATTCATACGTACCTTTTGAATAGTAGCATATGCTTTATGGTCCCCTTTAGAGTAGTATATAAGGAAGACTCATGTTGAGTTCTTCCTTACACACACAACTTCAATCGAACATCAAGAACAAAAAAGCTTATTCACCTTAAAAGTCATATCTGTTTTAAAGCTTTTCTTACTCACGGTTTATAAACCTGTTCTTGATATATATATTCAGTAAACTTTGAGATATAATATTCTGTTCACTGTTTATTTATATTTTGTTCTAAATCTATCAAACTTATCTGTTAGTTCTTTAAATACGCTTCCGCATCAAACATTAACTTGAACTAATAGATCTGATAATCTTGTTTAAAGCAAAACGGGAACCAACAATTGGTATCAGAGCAAAGCTTGATTTTCAATATCAAGTGATCCTCGTTTTACAACTTTTATTTGATAGATTATTTTCTTTCTCTTCATCACCATATTTCTAGATATTAGTTGTACCCAGAAAACCTTCCAGATCTTCATACTTAGAAATCCTCCATCAGATTATCCTTTCCTCAAAATGACAGATACAAATAACTTTTTCACTACTGGCTCACTAACCAAACCTCCTACTCTTCTTGGAGATGAGTATCCTCAATGGAAGATAAGAATGGTTCATTTCTTTGAGGGTACTGAAAAACCTCTCAAACAATATCTTTACAATCTTCCTCCAGTTCCGATGATAACTATGCCACGTGTACCAGCTACTGCTGAATCTGCTGAAATCCCTGAACATCAAAAACCTAAGCCAAGAGAAGAATGGTCAAATGAAGATAAGGCAGAAGATGAAGTTGCACAGAAAACAAAGAGAATATTGATCATGGCAATTCCCAACGAACTTTTTCAATCCTTAGATGCATGCGAAACAGCGCACGATCTCTGGAAAGAATTAGAAAGACAGTTGGAAGGGGGTGCTAAAACTCAGAAGAACCGAAGGGCACAATACATAAATGAATATCATGCTTTCAGAGCCTCTGCAACAGAATCTCTGCAAACAACATACGACCGGTTCAACTCTCTCATAAACAAATGCAAAAAGTCTGGTATTCACAGAACCACGGAAGAAAATAACGTCATGTTTCTAAAGAGCCTGAACGATGAGTGGCTTCAGTTGTCTATGTCTTTACAAACAAATCAAGATCTAGACTCCTGGACACTCTTTGATCTCTATGGAACACTTGCTGCACAAGAGCCTCAAATAGCTCAAGCTAAAACACTAACCATTGTGCCATACGCATTGGTTAGTAAATCTACAGAGGCTGCAGACAGACCAAGAAATGAGAGATCTACAGAGGAGAAAAAGAAGGAGAAAAAGAAGATGGTAATGGTTGATAGCGAAGAAGACGAGCTGATAGAGGAAGAGATAACTCTTGCGTCATTAGCTAAATCAATGGCTCTATTGACAAGAGAGTTTAGAAATAACCAAAGGAATTCTGGTAGAAGAGATGATGGAAGAAGAGAAGAATCAAGTGACCGACAGAGGTCAGACTACAGAAATGATGACCTACAGAGGTCGAGCGACAGAAGCTACAGAGGAAATGATCGACAGAGATCAGATGACAAGGTAGGCCACACACAAGAATGCTACAAATGTGGTAAACCCGGTCATTACGCAAACGAATGCCGAACAGAGAAAGGTGGAGACCTACAGAAGTCTGACGACCGAACTGGAAACATCTCCCAATGTTGTTTCAACTGCGGCAAGCCAGGTCATTTCGCAAAAGAATGCAGAAGTAGACCAAATCGCCCACAGAAGGACTCAGCTTTTTACAAAAAGAAGGCCGAGTATTACGCACAAAAATCTCTAAGGGCGAACAAAGGGCATTATGAGGCAAACAAAGAAGACTTCGAATCAGACTCTACCTCTGATGATGAATTTCCCACAAATGCCCTGTTCTGTGGCATGGCAGAAGTTAACTCCGACACTGACAATGAGGTATCCATTTCAAACTCTACCTCAAGTACTAATTCTGTAGATGATGATTTATTTAAACTTAACATTGAACTGAAAGATATAATTGAAAGCATTCAAAAAAAGCTGACCTTTAATGAGAGAGAAGTAAGGCTTCTCACTCAAGAAAAAGCCAAAATCTTTGAAGAAAAAGGAAAAGTCGAAAAATATTGGAGCAAAAATAAAGATCCTTTAAAAAGGAAAATTTCTGATTTAACCTATGCTTTAAAAATCAAAACAAAAGAACTTTCAGTTTCAAGAAGTGAAACTACAGACATAAGAGCTCTCAAAGAATACTTTCAAAAAGAAAGAGAGGTACTTTGGCAAGATCTTTTAAGAAGAGAAGTTTTAATTAAAAACTATAAAGATGCACAGAAGGTGTATGAAAAGGTAAACTCTCAAATAGCAAGACGAGGTATAGGGTACAGTGATATTACCTTAGGAGTTGAAAATAAACGACTAAAACCTCTGTCCTCTCTATTTGTTTTGGGAAAAACTAACAAACCAAACTTTCCAAACTTACTCTCTGTAAGTAAAAGGGTTAAAATCTCTGCAGAACCTCACTTGAGGAAACATACAAAGATGATCAATGTGTGGTTTGAAAACACAGATTCATCATCTTCAACCTCTGTCAATAGAGGAATCAAACCAAAGAAATATCTGAAAACACAAGATCAGATTGGTATCTTTAAGTTTGGTAAACCAGAGACCCAAACACAGGTCGCTTTTGTCTGTATGATAAATGTCGAAAAGAAATTGTCAGCAGAAGCTCCTGAGTTTAAACCCATCTTTTCAGAAGAAAAACTTGAAGAATCTATTGAAAAATAAATTTTGGAAGTTTTGAAATCAAATGTTTTAGAAAATCTCTGTACATCTTCTATAGATCAAAAACTCGCTGAAGAGATCTCATCAGAAACCTCTGCCATCTATGAAAGTTTTTCTACAGAGGAAGAAAGCTCGTATGATACATGCTCAGAAAATCCAGCCTCTATCGAAAGAAATGACTCAACCTCTGCATATGAGGACGATTCATCCTCTGACGACTCAGAGACTGATTTCAAATCAGGGATAATTCACTGTGACACAGAGGATGTCAAATTCTCCTCTGAAGTTCTTAACAGAACAATTTCTCCAAAAGAGAAAATCACAGAGATACCTATCCATCCAGATTTTCTCAAAATGTGTATACAAGTCAAAACCTCTACAGAGCTTGAAAATCTGAAAAAGGCCTCTGAAAATCCAAAAAGCTTAAAATTTTCAAAACCTTTAAGGAAAATCAAAGAGAATACCACTTGGCAACAAAAGGGAAAATGGCCTGAAGCTAACAAATATTTTTCCTCTGTGACAGTGAAGAAAGATGTTCACCACAGAAGAGAGTCACAGAAGGCAGGAACTAAACAAGACTTTTGCAAACAACATTCTAGTATTCATAGATCTTCTTGTAATAGGAAATCTAATGTAAAGAAAGAGTGTAATGTCTCTGTGGCTCAGTTCAAAGAATTCAATGAAAAGTTCAAACAAATCACATCTCATATTCAATACTGTCATTGTTTTGATCTTATGTTTAAATTGAATAAACACTTCTCAAGTCCAGATTGCTTTCTCACCACTGAAATTCGAAAGTCAGAACCAAAAGAGAAACAATCTGATTCTTCTACAAAAGATAAAATGTATTTCAAGAATGCTAAGGCAAACTTGAAAAATTCTAACAATATTGGACCCATGTGGATATGGGTACCTAAATTTCTGTGATTGTCTTACAGAAGCAACATGTGCCAATTTGGTATCTTGACTCCGGATGCTCAAGGCACATGACTGGCAACAGAAGATTACTATCCACATACAAAGAAACACACGATGGTGGATCTGTAACTTTCGGAGACAACATGAAGGGACACATCAAAGGCTATGGAGTCATACAGAAAGAAAATGTCTCTGTATACAAAGTTGCATATGTGAATGGCCTCAAATACAACCTACTAAGCGTAAGTCAACTATGTGATACAGGATTCGATGTGTTATTCAAAAGAACTTTCTGCTCTCTACAGAGTGAAAACACAGGAATGGAACTTCTGCGAGCTGAAAGAAGAGGTGATCTATACCTAATGAATTTTACTTCAAAATCCAAGGACAAAGTTTGCCTAGTAGCCTGCAAAAGTGAAGAAGCTTGGTTATGGCACAACAGGTTCTGTCACTTACACTTTCACACCTTGGATAAACTAGTAAAACTCAATCTAGTTAAAGGTTTGCCAAATGTTAAATTCAATAAGGATCATTTGTGTTCGGCCTGTGAAATGGGAAAACACAGAAGGGCTTCCCACAAAGGCAAAACAGACGTGTCTTGCACTAGGCCTCTGTACATGCTTCATGTCGACCTCTGCGGTCCCATTGCCATACAGAGCCTAGGTGGCAAGAAATACATACTTGTCCTAATCGATGAGTATTCACGTTTCACATGGGTTGAATTTGTTAGAAAGAAATCAGATGTTCCAAATGTATTGATAAATCTAATGAAAAGAATCCAAGTTCTTTATGACTGCAGAATACAGAAGTTAAGAAGTGACAACGGCACAGAATTTAAAAACTGTGTCATTGAAGCATATCTTTCTACAGAAGGAATATCACAGAACTTCTCTGCCGCTCGCACTCCACAACAGAACGGTGTTGTCGAAAGAAAGAATCGAACACTTGTAGAAGCCGCAAGAACTATGCTGTCAACATGCGGATTATCAATGAACTTTTGGGCAGAAGCAATTTATACTGCGTGTTATACTCAGAATCGTTCAACCGTTGTGAAAATACACCTCAAGACGCCTTACGAATTGCTTAACAAAAGGCGGCCAAACATCAAATTTTTCCATGTATTTGGATGCAAATGCTTTGTCTTAAACGACAGAGATTCAAGAGGAAAGTTTGATGTAAAAGCTGATGAAGGCAAATTCATTGGATACTCTTCCACTTCCAAAGCCTACAGAACATTCCTTACAAAGTCTCACAAGATTGTAGAAAGCATCAATGTTTCTTTTGATGATTCATTCCAAATGACTTCTGAGCAAATCAGTTCAGAACTCGGAATTAAAGGGAAATCCTCTGACATCTCAAGAACAAAAGAAGATTTGGATCTTCTATTTTTGGAGATGTTCCACAATGACATTGATCCTTCTGTTGGAACCATTAGAGTTTCTGAAGAACCATCCTCTGTCGGACAAAATCCTACAGGTATGACTCTAACTGGTCCAAATAATGCTTCATCTTCTTCTATAAATACTATAGATGCAATTGCCGAAGCAGAAGAAAGTGCAGAAGATGAAACATCAAGAAAAACGAACACAGAAGCTGCACAAACCACAGAAGAACCAATTACAGAGGAAATCGAGGACCAAGACTATACGTCCTCAGAGGAACAAACTCCACCACCACTCATACCAATCATTCCACAAACGGTAGAATCAACTACCAAGGCACGAAGAACGACAGAGGCTACACAAGAAGAAACACAAGAAGCCTCTGAAGAAAGTTTGGATGACATTGATGATCATCTTCCACGCACAACTCAATGGACAAAAAGTCATCCGCAAAGCCAAATAATTGGAGAACCTTCTGACTCAGTAAAAACAAGGTCTGCCACTGCTAATTTTTGTTTCTTTACAAATTTTATTAGTGTGATAGAACCAAAGAAGATTTCTGAAGCCCTAGATGACCCAAACTGGGTAGACGCCATGCAAGAAGAACTTCTACAATTTGAGCGTAACAGAGTCTGGACTTTAGTACCTCTGCCAAGAGGGAAATAGGCCATTGGGACTAAATGGGTCTACAGAAACAAGAAGGATGAAGATGGAGTGGTCATCAGAAACAAAGCAAGATTAGTAGCAAAAGGATATAGACAAGAAGAAGGCATAGACTACGATGAGGTAAAATCAGCTTTTCTAAACGGTGAAATCCAAGAAGAGGTTTACGTAAATCAGCCACCAGGTTTTGAAAGCTCAAAGTTCCCAAGGCATGTATACTACCTTGAAAAGGCTCTATACGGACTAAAACAGGCTCCAAGAGCGTGGTACGAACGAATTTCCACCTTTCTTCTAGAAAGTGGCTACAACAGAGGTACAACAGATACTACGTTATTTTATAAACGCAAAAATAGTGAGATAATGCTTGTACAAATATACGTAGATGACATAATTTTTGGGTCTACAAATTCAGAAGAGTGCAAATTTTTTGAAAAACTCATGCAGAGTGAGTTTGAAATGAGTATGATGGGAGAATTAACATTCTTCCTCGGACTTCAAGTCAAACAATCTTCAGAGGGAATTTTTATAAATCAAGCCAAATATGTCTCTGACATACTTTTAAAATATAATCTCTCTGATACCTCTGCAATAAAGACTCCAATGGCCACTGGAAATAAGTTATTCTTAGATCCAAATGGTATTTCTGTAGAATGTACTCTCTACAGAGGTATGATTGGATCTCTGTTATACTTAACAGCAAGCAGACCTGAAATTATGCATGCCACATGTCTTTGTGCACGTTATCAAGCTAATCCAAAGAAATCACATTATGATGTTGTAAAGAGAATCTTTAGATACCTGAAGGGGACCAACAATCTTGGTCTCTGGTATCCACAGAACTCTGGTTTTAGTCTTAAAGCTTATACAGATTCAGACTATGGAGGATGCATGCTCGACAGAAAGAGTACCTCTGGGAGTTGTCAATTCCTAGGTGGTAAACTAGTAAGTTGGACCTCCAAGAAGAAGAATTGTGTCTCCACATCCACTGCAGAAGCTGAATACGTTGCTGCTAGCTGTTGTTCTCAGGTTCTATGGATGAAGACTCAGCTAAAAGACTACGGCCACATCCTATTCAAAATACCCATCTTCTGTGATTCCAAAAGTGCCATTGCTATCTCTGCCAACCCTGTGCAACACTCAAAAACCAAGCATATCGATATAAGGTACCATTTCTTGAAACATCATGTTGAATACGGTACAATCGAAATGCATTTCGTGCCCACAGAATATCAACTCGCTGACTTATTCACCAAAGCACTAGACGAGAAAAGATTCAACTTCTTGGTGGGTAAGTTAGGAATGATTAACATGGTGTGAAAATCCTCTATAAGTATAGCTTTATCTTCTGTAAATAAGTATAAATATCTATTATTACTTAAGTTATTGCTTTGATAAATTTATTTCTGTATATATTTTTTTTGTGCAAAAATTAATTCTTGGTTACAGAGCTTCTGTGGGTCCGCTCAGATCTTCTGATAACCCTTACAGAACCTCTGGTAAACATGATCTATTGCTCAATACAAATATTACCATTCTTTGAACCAAGCATAGATCAGGGGGGAGCAAAAGGAAAATTCTTGATCTACAGAAGTGATTAGATCAAGGGGGAGCAAAAGGGACCCTGAAATGATCTACAGAGGTAAATCTTTCAAATGAAAGCCAAAGAAGAATGTCGATAATTCTCCATCGACAGAAGTAAAACAAAACTGCCGAGAACAGAAGAACCAAAAGGTATGTCTCTCTCACAAAAGGTTTTTGAAAAACAGTTTTCTAGGACAAGAATTGTCAAATATGTCCTAAATATACTATGAATAACATTTCAAAAATCAAAAGTTCAAAAGGTTTAACAAAATTCGAAATAGGAGAAATTTAAGGTCATAGAGCTTCTGTTGAGCTCAACAGAGGTTCTGCAGGAAATATGCTCTGTGATCACAAATTAACCCTCTGTCGATCTTTTGGAATGTTATCTCGGAAACCGAAAACACACACCATGACCTTCTCGAACAATACGTTTTTCAAAATAGTTTTCTCGGACACCAACTTTCAATAATGTGCGAAAAACATCTCTTAACACAGATAAAAAATTGGATGATCAGAAAGTTAATAGAATTCAAGTTATAAGATTTTTTCTCTCATAGAGCTTCTGCTGGCTCTCACAGAGCTTCTGCAAGTTCCATTAGAGCCACAAAACCTCTGTGAGTAAAATTTCTTGACAAAATCCTATTGATCATTTCCAATGTCTTTACAAACGTTTTCGTTCAAAGAAGAACCTACAGAGTCATGATAACAATGAGATATATGAGAAGAGGTTAAAAATCAAGATTTTCAAAATCACAGAGCTTTTGTAAAAAACAAAAGTTCTGCCATTTTGTTCTCTGGGCATTTCGGTAGTAATAACGGTTACTTTTACTGAGAGTGAAACCCATGTGGCTAAAAACAACCTCACGCGCCTAGCATTAATGGGCCGCGCACGATGTCCTGTCATATTCTGACAAGGCCTACGTGTCCCATTTTCATTGGGCGTACATGGAACGTTTTTATTTGGAAAGTTGAACCCGCCGCTCAAACTCGAGTACGGATTCCAAATGTTAATCCATTGCCATATATTTTACTCTTTCGATTTCTACCGTTTTATCCTTCTATAAAAACCAAGCTTACCCTCTCATAAAACCTTTTACAAACTCTTATCTTCTTCTCCGGCGAAACCCTGCAAAAGCTTGCAAAAACCTTGTTCTTAAAATCAAATGGCTTCATCTTCTAAAGCTATCTCCCAAGAACTCTCTCCGGCGAACTCACCGGAACACTCACCTGCCCATTCTGAACATTCAGAAAACCCCAACCTTGCAAGAGCTATTGAACAACAAGATTCCGGGGACTCAGCAGAATTTGCTCCGACGACACACTTGCAAAACTTCATAGCAAAAGATCACTTCAAAACCATACTTCCTATCAAATCCAACAACTGCTATTTGGTCCCCTCACCCACTGCTTTCGGCGAAGCCCATGCTATTCTTCTGAACATAATGGAAAATCACATCCTCTTCCCTCTACTCTCAAGAACCCCAAACAAAATTCCAGTCCGTTATCTGAACCAATTTTGGCAAAGCTGCCGATTTGATAAAGACGATTCTCTTATCAAAGGGTACATTTCAAGACCTGATAAATCTGAGCATCTTCAAATCAAGTTCAACAGAACAATGTTCTCACTTGAATTCAACCTACCAACAAGGGGTCTTCTGGGATTGAAGAGTTATGCAGAGCAACCAACAGACGAAGAGCTCTGTCGCTTCGTGGAAATGCTTGGGTACAACACCCAACTACGGAAGAGAAATGACTTCCGCAGAGGAAGATTGCCACCTCTGTGGAACACTTTGTTCTCTATTCTTAACAGGTGCCTGACAGGGAAAATAGGGAGTATTGACCAAAGCTCACATCAAATCTTGAGCATCATGTATGGGGTTTACTATGATCTTCCACTAGATTATGCGACCATAATGATGCAAGAGATCATAAACACCATCGACAGAAAGAACAACACGAGAAGGGTCAAAGAGAACGATCCCAACTTTCTACCACCTCTGCAATTCCATCGAATATTGGGAGTACTGTTCGAACCTCTACTGCTAATCCAAAACTGGCCAATGTAAGGACCAACCCCCAAACAGTTCCCGATGAACAAGAATACCCCCACTAATCATACCGATGGCTACTCACACTGCAGACCTCTGTCAAAGAAGCTTTTGCGCTACGCATCGAATAAATCCCTTAAGAAAGAGTATATACGCGATCATAGAACTCCTAAACCGAGTCCTATGACACCCCCACGTTTAGGTGTCCCCCTAGGAACAATGATAGCAAAACCTCTTTCAACTCAAGAAGAAAAGGATCAGAAGTTAGCAAAGCACATGGCTATTCAACTCAGCTTTCTATCCAAACGTGCAGAACTTATGGGAAAGAAGTCTTCATCAAGAACCTCTGCATATACTCCAAAAGCCAAGAAGAGAAAAACTGCAGAAGGCACCTCAACAAGCGCTGCAGAAGATCAACCTTCACCTCCTCATGCCACAGAAATTGGCTCCTCTGCTCCTCCCTCTTCCCCAAAAATGAAGAAGAAAAGAAGATCGAAATCAACAGAGGAAGGGGCACCAAAACCTAAGAGAAGGAAAACCAAAAAGAAGCATGGTAAATCACTTGAAAAATTGGTTACCATTGCAGAAGAGGAAACTGCAGAAGAAGAAAATGCAGAAGAAAGAACAGAAGAAGAAGTTACAGAAGAAGGAATGGCTACAGAAGAGTATCAATCACCCTATCAATCTCCAGATAGATTTGCTCACCAAGGAGACCTGAACGACTTCTTACAGAACCCTGACATTGCCAACACCCTAAATACAGCAGGGTGGACGGCACAACCTCTCAATCACCACTCTCCAGAAGAACAAGATTTCTCCATTTCTGGCATTGACACACATCTGCAAGAAGATGACACAACACCCAAAGATCAACCAGCCAAAACCCCTGTTATTTTACAGAACCCTTTCATTCAAGGATTGGACGTCCACAGAAGGAGTCCAAACCCAGCTTCAGAAGAAATAAATCAAACAGAAGCTGAGTGGAATAGAGGTGAAATTACAGAGGCTTCTGAGAAAATAATGGAAGAAGAAAAAGGAAAAGGGGCCAAGTTGTACAAAAAGAGGGATTTGCAACAACAGAGATAGCAATAGAAATCTCAGAGGTGGATTCAGATGAAGAAGAAGCTGTCTGGATACGTAAAGGTCTCTATCATCTACATGTCATGAGATTATACGTATCTCATCAAATGTATGACTTTTTACGACCAGAGCAAGAAACTTCAACAGAACCTAGGGAAGAAGCACCAAGTAGAAGGATAGCTACAGAGGATGAAATGATAGACAATGATGTAGTGCTTGGATGCTTAACATAGGAAGAAGCAAGAAAAGATGCCTGGATAAATAGAGGCACACAACCAAAACCAACTCCCAGTGCAACCCACATTTCTAACTCCGCAGGTCTAGCTGCAGAAGGAGTTATTGAAAAAGAGCAGCACAGCTCGATCCTAACCCAACCCATCCAGCCAGAGGTTACTCTTTCAACCTCTGTGCCCATATAAACCGGGGAATCCATTCCTAGGGAGTCTCCTCAAAGAGACTCACCTATTGTTCGTGATCAATCGCCCCAGATCACCCTAGAACACCCTACAGAGGAATTCGTTTCCTCTGCCACGCACACATTAGGACCAAAACTTCTTTCAGAGAGAAGTAGTGAGCATAGAGACGAAGAGACTCTAGACAAGTCTTCTAGTCAACAGAAGGACATTCCAATACCCACCTCTGGAGTGGATTTGGACACTGTTCTTCACAAAACTTCTGTAGAGATCGAAACTAAGGTTTCTTCTCGAGGATCAGAAGGAAATCCTTCCACCCCCATCGTACAAACAAGGGTGAACGAAGGTGTCCCAGGAACAGGGACTCACTCTGGAGACGAATGTGTTCCTCCAGAGGTTACACAAGGAACACAAGTATTAAGGGATGAGTTCCAAACCCTTGTCACCTCTGTGAACCAAACAATGAAAGAGTTGCAAAGCTCGTTCAAATCCTTTACAGAGACAACATCTATGGCTATCCTGAATCTGAACACCAAAATGGACAATCTGTCCACAGAGGTAAAAACCGCCATCTCAGAGATGAAGTCTTCTGCCGAAACTACTGCCAAAGCTACAGCTACTTCTGCCGCTCAAGAATTTGGAACAGCTGCAACTTCTGCGTTCAAGGACTCTGTCAAACACTTCCTTGAACAAATGAATATGCAATCCAACAGAGCAGAGGGCATTACTTCTGCAGATCTACAGAATGCCCTAAAACAAGTACAAGCAGAGGCAATACGCAACACGATAATGATGCAGCCAAAAGACTATATGACCAGAGCACAGCTTACAGAGCTCGGACAGAACGTCATTAACCAGGTCACAGAAGTCATTGTCTCCTTCACAACTGCAAATGCCAACTATGTCAAGGATTTCAGAAAGAGTGTCGGCAGAATGCGTTTCAAAACAGAAGCAGAGCTTGCGACATTGATTGGCCTCTGCGATGATGTCTGTGAAAAGTTGATGGCAGCAGGAGCTGAATTACCGAAGAGATCTGATGATGACCAACCTGGTCCATCAGATAATCCTGAGGGGGAGAATCTAAGAGAGAAAGCTACGAGCAGAGGAATACAAAGTCCACCAATCGCAGCAGAACCAATCAGCCAAGCCCCTCCAGAACAAACCTAACAAAAACTAACCCAAAAGACCACAGAGACAACACCCATCTCTGTGGAATCATCTCCTGACGAAACCAAAATCCAAGAAGCAGATCAGCAAACCACAGAGGAAACAACCGCCCCTGAGGTAATCATCTTGGAAGAAACAGATGAACAAACCACAGAGAAAACACCCACCTCTGTGGAAACACCCCAAACCATACAAAGAAGAAAGTCGATTGCCACCAAACCAAAGAAAGCAACGACCTCTGCTTCTGATGTTCTGAAAAGGATGCACACAACAATGAGTGATCGTATGGCGCAGAGAGAAGAAGAAAGGCACAGGCTCACCTTAGCTTTCAGAATGGCAAAAAGATTCGATGTCAACACTTCATCAACAGAAACTGAGCTCACAGAAGAAGTCAACAAACAACCTCCAACAGAGGTTACAAAGCAACTCAAGCCAACAGAACCATCGCCACGAAAGTCCTCTAAATCACAAATGTCATAACCCACATAGGCAATCCCCATCAATCCAACAGAAGTGCCAACCTCCAAACCTACAGAAGCAACAGCCTCTGCCCTGCCAAAAGGAAAAGACAAGGGCAAAGGAATACTGACAGAAGAGCCTAAGAAGAAAACATTGCCAAAGCCAACAGAGAAACTAATGAAGAGTGCGTTTGATGCCTTTCAAACCCCAAAGCCTGAAGAAGTTGACTGGGCATATGGATTGAAACCTCTGTCAGACATTCCTCTAACTGGTAGAGCTGCAGAAGTTGTTCAAGAAATGGAGAGTCTCAGAAGACGAGTACCACAACCTGGTCCAACACATGAAGAGATGGAAGAAGTGGTCTACAAATACCTCTATAAACAATCCTTTCAGACCAATCATCCAACAGATCATGTGACAGATCCAAGGATCAGAGAAGAATTTGAGAACATCTTCACAAGGACAAAGCCAAGAACCAAAGCAGATGTCTTCTCAATCTACAAGATCAAAAAGGTAATCTTCTGCAAATTCTCCTTCACAAGAACCTATCCAAAGGTCAGGTACAATCTCTACAAAGTCAGAAGAGAAGACAATTCAGAAACTACCTTCGCTGATGCTGATTTAAGAAATATCAATCCTTATGATCTACCTGACCTTCTGTAATGGACAAAGGACAACTACAACACAGAGGCAAACACCAGAGCCTATCAAGTGTTGAGAAAAGCGATGAGGGAAAAGCTTCTGCTCTACAGCATGATAGATTTCCAACTGGGAAAGGATCTTGGTCTCAAGCATCTGGATTTACAACCACCAGAGGATCGCTGCCCACCGGACGCCGTACCTAACTCAATCATCACAGAACCAAGGTTTGGGTTAGTATTTCAAAACCCTCAAGGCGAAACTAAACTATTTATATGCATGGACTGTCAGAAGTACGCAACAAGTACTCTGAACAAGTTCAGAGCAAGCCTTGTGAAATACAGAGGTACAAAGAAAATGGATAAAGATGCTGCAAATACTATCATCAGAGAGATTGATGCAACAATCCACCTAAGAGAACTCTATATCAGCTTCTACAAAGAGATCAGAAGAGTAGGAAGAGACAACAGAAGCTACAACGATTTCAAAGATGCCAAAATCTGATTCTCAGACCTCCAATCTCTGCAAACAAAGTTAAAGTTTATCTTTCATTGTACTCAAATGTAAAATGCCTCTGGCATATTTCTAAATGAAAGAAATTTCGAGGTATTGTTTAACCTCTGTCTTATCTAACTTAGCCTAACTTAACTCAAGTTCAAATTTTTTATTTTTCACTACTTAGGGGGAGATTGTTAGCTTC
Organism: Saussurea involucrata; assembly: GCA_033807775.1. Taxonomy (NCBI): domain Eukaryota; kingdom Viridiplantae; phylum Streptophyta; class Magnoliopsida; order Asterales; family Asteraceae; genus Saussurea; species Saussurea involucrata. The sequence continues at coordinate 23,816,570 of CM066326.1, forward strand.
AATCTTCCTAATCATAGAAGTATTTAGAAGTAGTGAAAAATAGGCTAAGTGAAGAAAGCCTCTTACAGAGGCTCTGCCGACATTACCGAGAAATCAAGGTCAAGAAGCTACAGAAGCAGCAGAGGCTTCCTACAGAACCTCTGTTGTACTCAAAGAAGACCCAAGACTCGGAAACAAAGGTGAAGACTGCTCCACAGAGGACCAGACCACAGAACCTCTGTAACTCATTACAGAGCCTCTGTGGTCCTCACTGAAAGACTTGAAGATATTTATAATATCTTGCTACTGTTACAGGACCCGTTCATCAACTTGCATGGTAGCATGCCCTGTCCAACGTCGACGTGTCAAACTCTGATTGGACTCAGTAGGGCTTAGTACATATTCGGCGTCTGTTGCATTAAATGCAATACAGCACGTCTGATTGTTCATGCCATCCTTGCAACTGTTCACGACATCTGTTCTACTATTCATACGTACCTTTTGAATAGTAGCATATGCTTTATGGTCCCCTTTAGAGTAGTATATAAGGAAGACTCATGTTGAGTTCTTCCTTACACACACAACTTCAATCGAACATCAAGAACAAAAAAGCTTATTCACCTTAAAAGTCATATCTGTTTTAAAGCTTTTCTTACTCACGGTTTATAAACCTGTTCTTGATATATATATTCAGTAAACTTTGAGATATAATATTTTGTTCACTGTTTATTTATATTTTGTTCTAAATCTATCAAACTTATCTGTTAGTTCTTTAAATACGCTTCCGCATCAAACATTAACTTGAACTAATAGATCTGATAATCTTGTTTAAAGCAAAACGGGAACCAACAGTCTCTAACGACAGTATCGGCTCGAACGCCAGATCATAGGTCTTTAACGACCATATCGGCTCTAAACGCCAGATCATAAGTCTATAACGACAGTATCGGCTCGGAACGCCAGATCATTGGTCTATAACGACCATATCGGCTCTAAACGCCAGATCAAAAGTCTATAACGACCGTATCGGCTCGGAATGCCCGAACATAAGTCTTTAACGACTGTATCACAAGATCATTAAATTTTATCTTGGTTCGATCATCTTATGATCGCCGCCAAGCTTTATTTCGGACCAATCGTCTTACGATTGACTCCTGACCCATACGTCTCATTTTGATAAAGATCGTCTTACGATCACCGTCGGTTCCTTACATTTTAAGGTCGTCTTAACACCGTTAGATGAACACCACACGTATCTTGTGCATTAAAGGTCATCATTCGATCGTCGCAACTTACTTAAACACCATCGACTGGACTCACGATTTTAGCTAACCAAGTAGATTTTCTTAGCAAAAGTGACACATCTCCGTATAAACACATTTTACTTTGGTACGAGATCTGAAATTCAAATGGCTTTGAAATTCAAATCTCGGGGGGCTAACTGTTTGGGTAAAAAATCACACCCTCGATCGACCTGGGGAATTCCTTCGACATGACCCATGGACTTCGATTACCCTAATGCCTACAAAAGTCATACCCCTGATCGATGAAGGTAATACCCATTATTGCCTTATCCCCGACATACGATAGTTGATTATTAAAAGACATCTTATGTCAATAGTCATTCAAGATAGTGTCTTTACATCTCATGATCGCACGTCACGTGTCGCATGTTACATGTCGCATGTCGTATGACATACATCGTTAGCGACATGTCGCCAGTCACCTGTCGCCAGTCACACGTCACTAGTCTTACGTTATTAGTCTTACGTCGCTAGTCTTATGTCGCCAGTTACGGCTTGTTGGTCTTACGTCGGCAGTCTCCTGTCGTCGGTCTTATATTGCTCTGGTCCTACGACATCATCATCTTGGTCTTACGACCTAGTGGTCTTACGACCTAGTGGTCTTACGACATTTTTATCCTTGTCTCACGACATTTTTATAAGACCATTCCTATACTAAGATAAGGTCTTAGAAGACATTTACAGTCATATACATGGTCTTGTATTTCAACAACGGTCGTATGCTCCATAAGACCGACATCCGGAACTTAAGATGGTCTTACGATTACACTAACCATTCATGGTCAACAGCCGTTTCTTTTGTTCATTAATGCAGGTCTACAGGCATTTATGGCACAACGACCAGTAACAGACGAATCATCAATGCCATTTAGAACCCGACAGCAGTTACAAAGACAATCATCAAAGCGCATTTAATGTCGACAGCGGTTACAAGACCAACAATTAAAGCAGATTTAGTACCGACCGAAGCTATATAAAGACTGCTCCACCTTCGAACAAAAGGAGAACAGAGAGAGCTACTTATACTCACTTCTATATTTTTCTCTCAATACAACGAGGCATTCGAACACGCAAGTATCGCACGATGACAGTTCGAACCACCTGACGACGATAGTTCAGACCACACGACGACAAGTTATTTCGCACGATTTACGCACGACCCACGTTGTTTGCACACGACTAAGTTTATATTTACATTTATTTGTAATCTTTTGTATACAAATCACCTGTAACACAAGGACTTTCACCCCTGTTTGGCGACTATAGTGCACTGTCGACTCTCACGGACTCGACCGCGGTTTTTTCCCTCGTTTTGGGGTTTTCCGCGTCACCAAATCTCTTGTCTCTTTTACTTTTTCCTCGCGATTGTGTTATTTGGCTCGAGATACGTTTCTTTAGCTGTTAAATGTCCACATCGACCTTAAGTTGTACTTTTGTGCGATTTTTGGCATTAACACTGACGACGCATCTCAGGTTTAAACCGGTCGACGATCGTCGATAGAGTTTATCTCCGATCATGACGTACCTGGATGCCTTGAACCGGATATTTCGAGCTTCAATCTTGTCTTCTGGGAGTTGGTCGTGTATAAGAAAATTCTGAATATCGCATGACCAATCATATTCTTGCTCTTCGATCCGGACGACATCGTCACTCTCGATGGACGGCGTCGCTAGATGAATCAGAGGAATACTGTCGAATATTGGTTCGACTAGGGCGGACCCAAGGTTTTCTAAAGCGTCGGCTTGAGTATTCTGATCCCTTGGGATTTGTTCAATAGAAAATGATTTGACTTTTTCTGATTTTTCTTTTGCTACCTTTAGGTATGACGCCATTTTTGAATCTTTGGCTGCGAATTCTCCATTCATCTGGTTGACGACCAGAAGAGAATCGCTTCTTACATGTAGCAAGGTTGCCCCCGAGTCGGGGGCCATATCCATCCCTACGATCAGGGCTTCATACTCAGCTTCGTTATTGCTGGCTTTGAAATCACATCGTACGGAATATACCATCTTACCCCCCTGTGGCGACTTTAAGACGACGCCAAGTCCTGATCCCCTGACGTTGGATGATCCGTCGACGTGTAAGGTCCAAGGCACATCGTCGTGAGTCGCCACAGTAGACACTTCGAGTTCTGCCTCTTTTCCCAATTCAGGACTAAAGTCGGCGATGAAATCAGCTAGTGCTTGCGACTTGATCGCTGTCCTGGGTTTGAAATCGATATCGTAACTGCTGAGATATATGCTCCATTTCGCCAATCGACCTGTCAACTCAGGTTTTCTCAAGACAGACTTGATGGGATAGTTAGTAACGACAGTAATCGGGTGTGATTCGAAATAATGCCGTAATTTCTTTGCGGCTGTAACAAGCGACAAGAGCAGTTTTTCCATAGAGGAATACCTGGTTTCGGCTTCCTAGAGGGATTTACTTACATAGTAGATTTCCAGTTGCTGCTTTTCATCTTCCCGTGTCAGGACGGCACTCACTGCATTTGGACTAACAGCTAAATATAGCTGCAAGGTCTCATGATCGTGAGGCTTCGACAGCAAGGGCGGTGACGTCATGTATTCTTTCAATTTTTGTAGCGCTTGCTCATGGTCGTTGGTCCAATCGAAGCCTTTGTTTTTCCTGAGGACATTGTAAAATAAATGACATCTGTCTGAGGATCGAGAGATAAACATGTTCAAAGCTGCTACTCGACTAGTGAACTTTTGGACCTCCTTAAAATTTCTCGGAGACTTAATCTCGATAATGGCTTTGATCCGGTTGGGATTGGCTTCGATTCCCCGACGAGTGACTATGTAGCCTAAGAATTTCCCGACACTGACGCTAAAGGAACACTTCGTCGGATTGAGCTTCATGATGTACCTCCAAAGGATGTCGAACGACTTCCTCAGATGCTCGACGTGGTCGACAGCTTGCTTTGACTTAACGAGCATGTCGTCGATGTAAACTTCCATCGTGTCGCCGAGATGATCTTTGAACATCTTATTCACCAGACGTTGGTAGGTAGAACCTGCATTTTTTAGTCCGAAAGGCATAACTTTATAACAGTAAATACCTCGATCTGTCATGAACGCAGTTTTCTCCTGGTTATCGACGTGCATCAGGATCTGATTGTACCCAGAATAAACATCCATGAATGTTAATAACTCATGCCCTGCTGTCGCATCGACCATGGCGTCGATATGTGGCAATGGAAATGGATCTTTTGGACAAGCTTTGTTGAGATCTGTGAAGTCGATACAGACTCTCCACTTACCATTTTCTTCGCCACGACCACGACATTAGCAAGCCAATCGGGATATTTTACTTCTCGAATTTTCCCCGTCTTGAGGAGGTTGTCGATCTCGTCATTTATCACCTTATTCCTTTTAGGAGCAAATTTCCTGCGCTTTTGCTTAATAGGTTTGAATGATGGGTCGACATTGAGCTTATGGGAAATGACGCCAGGGTCTATACCGACCATATCATCGTGCGACCAGGCAAAGCAATCGGCATACTCCTGCAAGAAGGATATTATCTTGCCCTTTAGACATGGATTGAGGGATGAGCCTACAAGGATTTTCTGGTTAGGCTTGCTCTGATCCAGGACGATTTCCTCCAGGCGATAATCGTCCACTATCGCAGAAGAATCCTGCGCATTCTCAAGCTTCTCATGCATTTGGGAAGCGGTTTGATCTGGATTTCCGCTACCTGCCATTTTCCTGGAAAAAAAACAGGGGAAACTACAATAAACCGTTAGTAGGACGCACGTTTGTCAAAGATTTTCTCTAGATGGGGCCCCACGGTGGGCGCCAAACTGTTAATGCCAAAAATCGTCCAGAAGGATAACTTAAGGTTGATCGTGGAGCTTAACAACTAAAGAAAGGAATCTTATGACAAAGTGTGCGATAAAGATAGAAAATCGTAAAGAGACAAGGATTTTGGTGACGCGGGAAAAACCTCAACGAGGAAAAAACCCGCGGACGACTGTGGAAGTCGTCGCTGCACTATGATCGCCAAACAGGGGCGATATCCTTTGTTTCTGGTGTCGAGAGTACAATGATTACAATACAAATGACTTGAAATGTGAAAATAACAAGTGTATCGAATGTAAAACTACTGTGTTGTGTGCTAAGACTGTTGGTCGAGAGTGTAAATCGAGCATCGAGAGCGATCACTTGAGAGAAAGTTCTTTGCTTTGGATGTTCTTAAGTATGCAGTTTGATTCCAGAATTCGATGATCCAAATGATGGATTTGTCTTCGTATTTATAGTCTTCGCATGCATTTAATGACTCCATGAATTCTTCTAGTAACGGTCGCAACGGTTTCTGTTGTTTAATGTTCATATCTGCTCTGTCGGTTTCGTCCGTTGGTCATAAATGATGTTTGACCTGTATTAAATGATGAAATCATAACAGAAGAGTCGTATGTTAGTCGGTCGAGGTCGTGCGTTTCTACACGATGGTTGAGTGTCGAGAGGTACGTTCGACTCTGGCTTTGGTCAAAAGACGGAGTGTTTATGATTTGACTTTGTTACAAGAGAAGTGCAATAAACGTTCTTAATGTCCTGGTCGTGGTCGAGACTGGTGAATTTTTACCCAAACAGTTGCTTCTATCCATTTAGAAAAATAATCCGTAAGAACTAATAAAAACACTTTGTGCCCAGTGGCAGTAGGTAACTTACCGACGATATCCATTCCCCATCTCATGAAGGGTCATGGGATCAATGTCGTATGTAAAGGTTCGGAAAGTTGGTAGATCATATCTGAGTGTCGTTGACATGAGTCACAACTTTGGACGTACCTGATGGCGTCTTGTCGCAGGGTTGGCCAATAGTAACCTTGTCGAGATATTCAATTCTCAAGACTACGACCACCTGAATGATTACCACATTCACCGTCGTGCATTTCTTTCATAATTTCTTGCACCTGGGCTTGGTTGTCAATGCATCTTAGGTCCAGACCTGTTGATGATCGTCAATAAAGTTTGTCACCGATCATGAGATATTTCGAGCCCTTAAATCGAAGTTTTCGAGCTTCCATTCTATCTTCGGGCAACTGGTCATGCATGAGATAATTATTGATGTTGTATGACTGATAGTTCCAGTTTGATCGGGTAACAACGATTCAATGAGACATAACAAGAACAATTGATGATTTCAACTCGTCATCCCTCTCGTATTCATTCAATCAAAGTAAAGGAATGATTCTAACAATAAGCTCTCTCTCTAATCTCTCTAATTGAATCGCTTGGATGGCTAATCAATTGCTAACCTAATTCAAGGTTAAACATAACCTTAAATACCTAGGCCTTTAGACACCACGGCCCATGGCCCATCAAACTAATTTAAGACCAATTAATAATAGTTAAGGCTTTTACAATAATAAACCACTATAATTAAACTAATTACGCTTTATATAATTTTTAATATATCTTTCTAATATGTAGGACATTTATGGTCCTAACAATGACCAACCGTTTTCTTCGTCGAGGACATGAATTCCTATAGTATCCTTATAGAAGAGGTCGCTAGATGGATTATAGGGATGGCGTCGAACGGGCTTACTGAGGGCAGACCCAAGATTTGCTAGCACGTCGGCTTGGGTATTTTGATGTATTGGGATTTGCTCGATTGAGAATGAATCGAACATTTTTTACTTTTCTTTGGCTACTTTGAGATAAGGCGTCATCTTGGAGTCTTTTGCCGCAAATTCCCCATTCATCTGATTGACGACTAATAGGGAATCACTTTTGATGTGAAGTCTGGTTGCCCCCAAGTCGTGGGCCATGTTCATTCCCATGATCAGGGCTTCATATTCAGCTTCGCTGTTTGTGGCTTTGAAGTCGCGTCGTATGGAGTACACCATCTTGCCCCCATGTGGCGACTTTAAGACGACGCCTAGACCTTCCCCTTGGAGTTAGATGACATGTCAACGTGCAGCATCCAAGTTGTGTCATTTGTAGTCGCCACAGTAAAGGTCTCGTTTTGGGATTCTTTCTCTTGTTCGGGACTGAAATCAGCGACAAAATCTACTAGGACCTGCGATTTGATCGCCGTCCTAGGTTTAAAATCGATGTTGTAGCTAGTGAGATATATGCTTCATTTTGCCAATCGACCTGTTAACTCTGGTTTTCTTAAGACAGACTGTAATTGCTATATGTTCTTTTTCTGAGGTTTCAGCGTCACCTTGTAGCAATCATGAGCGGTCTTTTGTTCACTTTTAATCTCCTGGATTCCCCACGGCGTTGAGAACTTGATTGCCTGATGTTACGTCAAGGGGACGGCTTTCATGTCGTGGATCCATGGCAGACCAAGAATTATGTTATAAGTTGACGAACAGTCGATGACGTTGAATTTTGTCTGCTTGTTGATCCGTTAGCGTAGACTAGAAGAATAATCTCCCCTAGAGTGTTGGTCGAGTCTCCATTGAATCCTACCAGAGTCGATGAGCTGCGAATGAACTCTGATTTGTCGATGCCCATGGCTTTGATGGTGTTGAGTAACATAATATTAGCTGAACTTCCCCCATTGACCAAGAATCGTCATCCCTCTCGTATTCATTCAATCAAAGTAAAGGAACAATTCTAACAATAAGCTCTCCCTCTCTCTCTAATCTCTCTAACTGAATCGCTTGGATGGCTAATCAATTGCTAACCTAATTCAAGGTTAAACATAACCTTAAATACATAGGCCTTTAGACACAACGGCCCATTGCTCATCAAACTAATCTAAGCCCAATTAATAATAGTTAATGATTTTACAATAATAAACCACTATAATTAAACTAATTACGCTTTATATAATTATTTATATATCTTTCTAATATGTAGGACATTTATGGTCCTAACAATCTCCCCCTAAAGATATATAAATAAAAAACGGTCTTGAAACCTTCATATCTTGATCTTCTCTTTCTCTCTTGAATCTTCGAAACGCATCGATGTTGCTTGACTTTGCGACTTTCAGCGCTCCCCCTTGAATAAAGTTCTTGGTCTTCAAATCTTCAACGAGTCTGTCTTTGAATGTCTTTGAACCACGAGTTGAATTAGCTTTCAGCTTCAGCTTTAAGACCTTGTAGACCCAATATTCTCGATGGAGGAAATAATCTGAAGCGGACACCACTGGGTAAAGAATGAGAAGAATTTACCACTTGTAGGCACTTTGAACTTCTTTTTAGCTCTTTTCGGAACTGTTACTCCCCCTCGGCTGATACTCCCCCTCGGCTTTTGCATGGGGACTTTGTTTTAGAACAGCTACCCTGTAGAAAATTGACCAGATGATTGACTACTGGAGACAAAAAATTAGTATGACTCGGGAGAGGTTTGTCGAAAGGGAACGACTCAAACTCTCCATCAGATTTGCCTTCAGAGTTCATATATTCTGAAAAATCGACTTCCAGAATTACATGACTTGGATCGGTCAAGGAAGGCGAGGAACACGCTGTGCTTTCGGTTGTGTGCTTTGAGGAATTCGGTGCGGAAGCGTTTGAAAAATCAGAGTTTAAATTCCTTTTAACACACTCATCTTGAGAAACTTTACTTTCTTACGAAGAGATATTTCCGATGAAGGCTTTACACGAGGATGTGTCAGATGAGTTAGAGGAAAGTTCAGGTGAAATCTTCTTCGCAGGTTGGAGCAAGTCAATCTGCACTTGGAGTTGACTATTTATCATATGCTCTTTCATCGTTTCTCTTGTCACTTCAGACAGTCTCGATGAGAGCTTATTGATTTCACACTGAAGAGTTTCCTTTTCTTCATTTGACACACCTTCGGTTTTCTCAGATTTGAGTTTCTCAAGTTCCTGAATTAGCACTTTCTTTTCGTTTTGAAAATAGACCTTTCTTTCTCAAGTGACTCCTCCAACTCGACAATCTTTGCTTCCAAGATGAGAGGGGGAACATAGAGTTTAAACTCATCCGTCTCAGTCTTGGTTGTGGTTACTTGGACCTCATCCTTTTTGGAGGAATCCTTGGGCGTAGCAACCTTGTATGGGTCGAAGTAGTCATTTGAGAGATACTCTTTGTTCTTTTGATAGGAATAATTTAAAGGTTCGTAACAAAACGGAGGTTGTATTCCTTTTTTGTGTGCGCGTTTATATTCCTCGGTTTCCTCTTCCTTTTCAGGTTCTAGAGGACCAGTCCATTGAATAGCATATTCCGGATACTTTTTATCTAACCCAAAACAAGCAAAATCATACAAAGTGGGTGTTTGGTATCTACCCTTTTTCAAATAGTGTGGGTTATCGTATCTGATTCCCCACTCTTTGTTAAAGTACGTGAACTCTTTGGGTTTATTCAGAGAGAGGGTTTGATCAGTTTGACCCCTTTTGTGGAGTTTGGTTTCAAGATCAAGAATTTTAGTAACAAACTCCTTGTGCTGAATTTGAAGAGAGGAACATTGATAAACAATTTCTTCTTTCTCATTCAGACACTGATCAAACTGAGACTGAAGTTCAGATAACTTGGCCCTTAAGTCCTTAGGTGCTATTGAAAGATTTTTGCATTTGTCTTTTAAATTAGCATTTTCGGACTTATATTTTTCAGTTATTCCTGTTTGAACATCTAGCTTTTCGGTTAAGGAACTAATCTCAAGCTTTTGTTCTTTAGTGGTGGCCTTAAAGGAATATGCCTGTTCAACAAGTGATTGCATTTGATTCAAGAAATCTTTTTGGCAAGAATCACATACCTGACTTGTCTTCTCTTCATCGGCTGGAGAGTGATATCCCATGAAAGCATTAGCACCATCAGAATAACTTTCATCATCAGAACGACCCAACCAGTAGTCGTTTTCCACAAGTAGAGCTTCTCCAGCTTCCTTCTGCTCGGCCAATGCGAGTTTTTCCTTGTAGTAGTGAGAATTCTTTACCACAGGCCTCGTACAATCTTTAGCAAAGTGACCAAGCTTTCCGCAGTTGTAACATGTCACTGGCTCATCCTTCTTCTTACTTTCTAATTTCTCAGTCTTTTCTTTCTTCTCTGACTTCCCTTGCTCATCAGCTTTCTTCTTTCCGTCATACTTGTCCTGATGATCATAGCGCTTGTTGGAGGAGGTGGAGTAGCGCTGATTGTTGGACGAAGGCTTCTTATGATACTTTTGTTGTTGGAAAGATTTTGTAAGCAAAGCTATCGCTTTCTTGAAGTCAGATACTTCATCATTAGAGTCACTGTCATCCTTTTTAGATTCGGAAGAGCTTTGCTTTTGAGCACGTTTAGAGTGACAACTCGAAGATTTCCCTTTCTTGGAGGACATGAGTGCAATAGGATCAGCAGCTGGATTTGATTCAGTCTTCTTCTCGCTCAGAAGCTCATTCACTTCATCTTCGTCTTGAAGAAGCATCTCATAGAGTTCATTGATGTCGATGTTCTCTAGAAAATGTTGTTGTGCTTGACATGAGAAGCAAACACCTTCCATTTCGGCAGCAGATTATTGAGAAATTTGAGCGCGTTTTCTATGTTGGAGCGAGTGATCTTATTCTTGTTTAGTTCATTAAGAAGTGAGCAGAACCGTTCATAGGTCTGTGTGAGAGATTCGCCGGTGCGCTGCTTGAAACCATCGAACTTGGTTATCGCGTTGTTGATCTTTAGTTGATTTCCAACATCGCTCCCACGCATCATTTTGGCCACTTGATCCCACATGCCCTTTGCCGTGTCTTTGTAGCTGTCGATAGCTGTATGGATCGGGTTGGGAAGGGCTTGGACAAGATATCTCTTTGCATGCTTTTTACCTTCGATCATGCCTCTTTCATCTTCGGTCATGTCGGCGATAGTCGTTTTCGCACAACGAGCTACAGCAGTTGCAGTTGCTTCTATGTCCTTTATCGGCCAAGGGATTGGATCATCTTCAAGAGCTCTCTTGATGTACTCGTAGTTGTCCTTGGACTCTATGAAGAGCATGAATCTGTCTCGCCACTGGCTATACTCACCTTGGTAGAGACAAGGTGGTTTGGAGTCGGTACCGATTGCGAGAGCGTCACGAGTAGACATCTTTGGTTGCAACGGAGTGATCGTCAGACGTGTTGATTGATTCAAAGTGTAAACCTAACGCAAGGCACTATGAGTGGGATCCTAACACAGGTTCTACGACTGATATAAACTAAGAGTGATCTTACTGGATAGGAATCCAAATAAGGGTCTAATCAGGAAGTGTTTGGATCAGATCAATAGACAAAACAGTTCAAAAATCACAATAGTTTCCGGATAAGTTGAAAGAGTCCGGACAGCTTAAATTGTCCGGATACAGTAAATAGAAGTAGAACTTACCGGATGATGGGGATTCCGGATAAAGGACTTACCGAACAAGATGGAAAAGCACAAAGCTTACCGGGTGTAAAGGGAGTCCGGATAATATGTTTCCCGGATACGAAGTGTTGTCCGAATAAAAACTTTTACCGGAAACCTAGGGTTATCCGGATAAAATCTTTACCGGAAACTTTGGGTTTCTGGAAAACACTACCCGGAAAGATTAAGGAAATTGAAACTTACCCGGAAAGAATGACTTACCCGGAATACTCGACTTACCCGGAAAGAAGACGAATCCGGATGGAATAACACAAACGTCCGGACAGTGTTGACTTGTCCGGAAACCGCGACATTTCTATCCGGACTCTGCGGCTGACTTTTCAAAATCGATTGAAACTCGATTAGGGTTGCTCAAAAATGTTCCTAAAAGATTAGAAACACTACCAAACACAAAAATAACACTAACCCAATCGATTTTAAAGCAAAAACAACAAGTTTTGATGGTAAAAAATTTGATTTTTAGTGAAGAACACACTCAAAACTTTTGACTTTAATTTGCTTAATTAACCACTCAAATGGTCGAATTAGGATGTGAAAATTTGCAGAAACACTAATGACAATGATGCTAACACAACCCAATAAGCGAAATCAATCAATTTTGCTTGAATCAAAGAAATGGATTTTCAAGAATAACACAGACGTGAAAAAGTCAATACTTACCAGAAATCAATATGAGCACTTTGAATAGATCGTGTCCGTATGCTCTGATACCAATTGATAGTTCCAGTTTGATCAGGTAACAACGATTCAATGAGAAATAACAAGAACAATTGATGATTTCAACTCGTCATCCCTCTCGTATTTATTCAATCAAAGTAAAGGAACGATTCTAACAATAAGCTCTCTCTCTCTAATCTCTCTAATTGAATCGCTTGGATGGCTAATCAATTGCTAACCTAATTCAAGGTTAAACATAACCTTAAATACCTAGGCCTTTAGACACAACGGCCCATGGCCCATCAAACTAATCTACGCCTAATTAATAATAGTTAAGGCTTTTACAATAATAAACCACTGTAATTAAACTAATTACGCTTTATATAATTATTTATATATCTTTCTAATATGTAGGACATTTATGGTCCTAACAATGACCAACCGGTTTCTTCGTCGAGGACATGAATTCTTATAGTATCCTTAATAGAAGAGATCGCCAGATGGATTATAGGGATGGCGTCGAACAGGCTTACTGAGGGCAGACCCAAGATTTGCTAGCACGTCGGCTTGAGTATTTTGATGTATTAGGATTTGCTCGATTGAGAATGGACCGAACATTTTTTACTTTTCTTTGGCTACTTTGAGACAATGCGTCATCTTGGAGTCTTTTGCCGCAAATTCCCCATTCATCTGATTGTCGACTAATAGGGAATCACTTTTGATGTGAAGCCTGGTTGCCCCCAAGTCGTGGGCCATGTTCATTCCCATGATCAGGGCTTCATATTCAGCTTCGCTGTTTGTGGCTTTGAAGTCGCATCGTATGGAGTACACCATCTTGCCCCCATGTGGCGACTTTAAGACGACGCCTAGACCTTCCCCCCTGGAGTTAGATGACATGTCAACGTGCAGCATCCAGGTTGTGTCGTTTGTAGTCGCCAATGTAAAGGTCTCATCTTGGGATTCTTTCTCTAGTTCAGGACTGAAATCGACGACAAAATCTACTAGGACCTGCGATTTGATCGCCGTCCTAGGTTTAAAGTCGATGTTGTAGCTACTGAGATATATGCTTCATTTTGCCAATCGACCTGTTAACTCTGGTTTTCTTAAGACAGAATGTAATTTCTATATGTTCTTTTTCTGAGGTTTCAACGTCACCTTGTAGCAATCATGAGCGGTCTTTTGTTCACTTTTAATCTCCTGGATTCCCCACGGCGTTGAGAACTTGATTGCCTGATGTTACGTCTAGGGGACGGCTTTCATGTCGTGGATCCATGGCCGACCAAGAATTATGTTATAAGTTGACGAACAGTCGATGACGTTGAATTTTGTCTGCTTGTTGATCCCGTTAGCGTAGACTAGAAGAATAATCTCCTCTAGAGTGTTGCTCGAGTCTCCATTGAATCCTACCAGAGTCGATGAGCTGCGAATGAACTCTGATTTGTCGATGCCCATGGCCTTGATGGTGCTGAGGAACATAATATTAGCTGAACTTCCCCCGTTGACCAAGACTCTTTTGGTCGAACAATTTCCAACGGTAAGCTAGATAATCAACCTATCGTGATGCCTTTGCCAGCTGTCTTGGAGATCGTCTTGATCTAAAGTTATGGGCATTGCTTCCAGCTCCAATTCTTGTCTTGGTCTTGACGATCGAGGAATCGGGTACTCGTCTGATACTTGGTTGGTGTACCTTTTGGCTGCCGAATAAGTTAGACCATAGACGTCCGATCCTCCGGTCACATAGTTGACGGCCTTCGTGTGGATAGGGGATTTTGCTTCTTTGTCGATCAATCCTAGAAGATGACCCTTGGGGACAAGCCAAGCCATTTCTATTTGTAGTGGTACGCAATCGTCCGTCACATGACCATAGTCGCTATGTAAGTCACACCATTTGGATTTGTCTTTCTTGGAGTCATCTCTGTCGCTCTTTTTGGGCCATCGAATAGTTGATTGTAAATTCTTGAGGGCCTCGACCAAGTCATTTGATGTACCCTTGAATCCTTAGGAGGAAATATTAGGATATTGGGGAAACTTGGCCGTAGGATTGGTCTTCTTCTTTTCAAATTGGACGTTCGATATCTGGCGGGTGGGTTCCATTTTGACGTTCACCTTGGATTTGAAATCCGGTTGCTTTACCTCCAGCGATTTCTTGTCGCTCGAATGCTTACGACAGAATGCCACGTCGTCCTCCACTCTCATGTATGCCAACGTCCTAGCTCGGGCGTCTTCAAAGTTTTCTGGAGGGTATTTCGTAAGGTCGGTGTACAGTCCTGAACTGTCGTCGTCAAGACCTCGCTTGTAGGCCTCGATCTCGGTTTTCACGTCGCAGTTTCGAATACTGATCATTTATGCGTTTGAACGATTAAAATAACTGTCAATCGATTCTCCAGCTTTTTTAGTAACGTAGTACAAGTCACTAGTTTGCTTCTCCATCTTGCGACTACTGGCGAACTGTTGTGAAAATTGGTTGACCAACTCAGCTAAATTACCGAAGTACTTGGGTTTGAGGTTGATTAACCTTTAGAGAGAAGCTCCTGTAAGGGTCGCGCCCAAACTCTTGCACATGCAGACTTCCTGGTACTGATGCGGGATTGACGCGGTCCACATCAGTTGTTTGTACTGAGCGATGTGTTCCGTCGGGTCGATTATTCCCGAATACTTGGTCGTGAAAGTTGGAATACTGCACTTTTTGGGATGTTTACAGTTGCGATTTCGTCGACAAAAGGGGACGATTGAAATCCAGAGCGGGGCTCGACGTCGACGGGGACGGCAACACCAGGTAATTTGGACAACAGTGATAACATCTTTTCATTTTGGTCTTCGAGAAGTTTCAGGCGTCGGGGGACCGGATCACCTTGACTGGACCCTTCATTTGTCGTATGTACAGAGCCAACGTTAGTCTGGAAGCCATTATGCTGCTTCAAGTCAGCAGCATCTCCTTGGGGTGGAAAAGTGAACGTCAGCTGGGGCATCGTCGGGATGCTCATTGTTGGAATCGGAATGAATGGAGTCTAAAACGGGATCGTGTGAAATGTCGGCGATGACATGGGTATTGTTTGATTTGAAACGGAATCGGCTGAAATGTTGTCGAAGACATAGGCATTGTTTGATTCTAAAACAGCGGCGGTGGTCGAAGGTGCTGTGGTGGATATCGTCCCTAAGGGGGAACTCTAGAGAATGGTCTTGGCCATTTTGTTGACCGAAGGCATTCCCAGCATTTTAATTCAGACCACCTTGTTAATTGGAAAAGTTCCCTGAATTCTGGAGCGGGATTCCTTGAGAACCACGGAAGCCTCCTGGATTCTGGAGTGGACCATTCCGATACCCAAATAAGTTTCCTTGATTCTGATTTTGGTTCAAACCGTTATGTTTTTCGAAAACGTTTCCTTGGGCCAACATTTCCTGAAAAACAGAGAGAGCTCAAGAAATGGTTAGTAGGACGTACGCTTTGTCGAAGATTTTCTCTAGATGGGGTCCAACTGATGGCGCCAAACTGATAATGCCAAAAATCACCCAAATGATAACTTAAGGTCGATGTGGATCTTTAACAACTAAAATCACGCGACAAATCGTACGATATATAACAAAGACAAAAAGAAACAAGAGATTGGGTGACTTGGAAAACCCCGTCTGGGGTAAAAACCGCGGTCGACTATAGAAGTTGACGGTGCACTATGGTCTTCAAACAGGGATGACGTCCTTTAGTAACTTGTGTCGTGAGTACAATAGATTACAATTACAAGAGAAATAGTCTTACTTGTAAAGTTAAATCGCGTGTCGTTTGAAAATAAAGATGTGTCGTGAGTTTATGTGAATGAAGATGCGAATGATCGTTTGAATGCTTCGAGAATGCTTCTGGAAATTCTTCCATGTGTTGCGAGAATAAGTTGTATATCTCTGAAATTCAGATGCCCCTGAATGTGTCTTCAGTCTTGGATTATATAGGCTTTGGCGTCATGAATGGCCTTCATAAATGTGGGAAACCGTCTTTGTCATTGAATACATTTGATTATGATCTGCAGTTATGACCATTGTCCTTTATGGGGGTTGACCTGCATTAAATAGTCATAAGAGGAACACTTGTTGACCGTAACTAAATTAGTATCAAGGATAATCGTACGATGGTCGCAAGTTTCGGTGGATACTTCGGTCGTACGACGGGGGTACCTTACTGGCGACGATTAATGATACGGTGGTGCCTATTTTAAGAGGCCTTATCTTAATACAAGACTTGTCGTGCGAAGCAGGTCCTCTATTTTCTTGCGTTAATCGTGAAATGTGATTTTTACCCAAACAATAGTCGATGGAAATAAAATGAAGTTCTATGTCTCCATTCATCACATGTCTCCATTCATCACATGATCTCTGATAAAATGATATTTGATTCCGATGTGTTTGGTCTTTGAGTGTAGCACTAGGTTATTTGCTATAGCGATGGCACTACTGTTGTCGCAATAGATAGGAATTTTTAGATGGCTGAAGGTCATAGTCTTATAGCTGATTTCTCATCCATAAGACATGAGCACAACAACTTCCAGCAGCTACATACTCAACTTCAGCGGTTGAGGTGGACACTGACTTTTGCTTTTTACTAGTCCAACTCACAAGCTTTCCACCCAGGAGCTAACAGCCTCCTGTGGTGCTCCTTCTGTCCAGTTTGCAACCTGCAAAATCACTATCTGAATAGGCAGTTAGATCGAACCTTGAGTCTTTGGGATACCAAAGACCTAGGTTGGGTGTACCTTTCAGATATCTGAAAATTCTCTTTACAACGATCAGATGTGATTCTTTGGGTTCAGATTGATATCGTGCAAAAGACAAGTAGAATACATGATATCAAGATGACTCTCTGTAAGATAGAGAAGAGAGTCGATCATTCCTCTATAGGCAGTGACATTAATAGGTTTTTCAGAGGGATCCTTGTTAATGTTTCAGCGGAGGTGCCACAGGAGTTTTCATAGCTGAGCTTTGAGTAAGATCGAATTTCTTCAGCATATCTTTAACGTACTTACCTTGGTAGATGAATGTACCTTTATCGCTTTGTTTGATCTGAAGCCCAAGGAAGTATGTTAGTTCACCAATCATACTCATATTATATTCATTATTCATTCTTTCAGCGAATCGAGTACACAGAGATGGTTTAGTAGAACCAAATATAATATCATCGACATATATTTAAACAAATATAATATGACCTTTAACCTTTCTGAAAAATAGAGTGTTGTTGATTTTACCACGTTCAAATTTTTCAGCGATTAGAAAAGAGGATAAAGTGTCATACCATGCACGAGGTGCTTGTTTTAAACCATAAAGGGCCTTATCCAGCTTATAGACATATTCTGGATGCTTAGGATCAGCTAATCCTTATGGTTGTTCAACATAAACTTCTTCGTTCAGCATTCCATTGAGGAATGCTAATTTAACATCCATTTGGTGAACTTTGAAGTCTTTGTGAACTGCATAGGATAAGAAAATTTGAATTGCTTCGAGTCTTGCCACTGGGGCAAAGTTCTCATCATAGTCTATGCCTTCCTCTTGTCTGTATCCCTGAGAAACTCGTCAAGCCTTGTTACGTATTACCGTTCAAAATTCATCTAACTCGTTTCGATACACCCACTTGATGCCAATTACAGTTTTGTTAGATGGTCTGGGAACAAGATTCCAATCTTTGTTTCTTTCAAACTCAGTCAGCTATTCTTGCATAGCGCTGAGCCAGTTTGGATCTTTGATGGAATCATCAGTTCTTTTTTGTTCAATCAACGAAATAAAATTAACAAAAAGACAAATATTACCTGAACTTCGTCGTGTCTAAATACCTGCATTTGGATCACCTAGAATTTGCTCGATTAGGTGATTCACTGTCCATCTTTGAGCAGGAGCATGAATCTCTGGTTCATAATGTATCTCTGGAGGTGCTGAGAAGAGGCTTCAACAATGATAGCTTCAGGTATGTCAGGCAATAAATGTTGAGATTCGGATCTTGTTTTGTTATCTGATTGTTAATTAGAAGTGGATGGGTTTTCGGAGGTTGAGGGTTCAGAAGGAGGCAATGTGTGTATAGGAACAACTGATACCCAAGATGAGGATTCAACTTCACTTGTTTGCATGCTAGGAATAATGAATCAATAGCGATTGGGTTGTTGACCTGAGGGTCAGGATTGAAATTTGCTTCTGGTTCCCCAATGTGAGAAAACATCCACTGATTCAATTCATTGTTTTCAGCAGTAGGTCTAGAATTTGCTGAACGGGATTCATCAAAAGTGACATGAATGGTTTCTTCGACAGTTTGTCTTCTTTAATTGAAGAATCTTAAGGCTTTGGACACTGAGGAGTATCCAAGGAAGATTCCATCGTCATCTTTGGGATCGAATTTTCCAAGGGTATCTATGTGGTTTAATATGAAGCACTGACAACCAAAGATATGAAGAAAGCTGATAGATGGCTTTCTCTCATGGAAAATTTCATAGGCACTTTTGTTGAATCGTTTAACGATCAGCGACCTATTTTGAGGAAAGCATGCAGTGTTGAAAGCTTCTGCTCAAAATTGACTTGGAAGATGAGATTCGCTGAACATAGATCGAGCAGCTTCGATAATCGTTCTGTTTCTTCTTTCAGCGACTCCGTTTTGCTGAGGTGTTCTCACCGCTGAGAAGTTGTGAGAAATGCCCTTGCTTTCAAAGAAGTTATCAAGAGAACTATTTTTTAATACAGTTCCATTTATTGAGCGAACCGTCTTATTGTTCAGGACTTCCATTTTCTTAACAAATCAGACAAGTTCATCTAGAGTGTCACTCTTAGAATGGAGAAACATTACCCAAGTATAGCGAGAGAATTCATCTACTATGACTAGAGTATATTTCTTTCCAGCGATGGAATGTATGTTGATAGGGCCAAATAAATCCATATAGAGGAGTTGAAGAGGATTTTTCACTGAGTACACGTTCTTAGACTTGAAAATATCTTTAGTTTGCTTTCCTTTTTCACATGCTGAGGAGAGAGATTCCTTAGTGTATGAATGCTGAGGCAAGCCAGAGACAAGTTCTTTTGAGGAGAGAGTGTTCAACGTTTTAAAGTTAAGATGAGAAAGCCTTTTATGCCATAGCCAGTTGATATCAGATGAGGCTTTGGATAGAAAACAAATGTTTTCAGTGGTTGTTGAGTCCATGTTTATGACATAAACATTTTCCAAACGATAACCGCTGAGAGCTAGTTTTCCATTCTTGTCAGTGACAGAACATGCTTTCTTAATAAAGCATACTTTGAAGTCTTTATCACATAGCTGACTGATGCTAACAAGATTATGCTTCAGTCTTTCTACGTAAGCGCCTCTTCTGAAGGTAGTTGTACCATTAGTGAGTACACCAAATCCTTGGGTATAGCCTTTTCCATTTCCACCAAAGGTCACTGAGGGACCTTTCTCTTTCTTGTATTCAGAGAGCATGATCTTTTCACCAGTCATGTGTCGAGAGCATCCACCATCAAGATACCAGATGCCCTTCGAGACCTGCAATCATAAGGAAGATTGGTACCCACTTAATTATGGGTCCACAATTATTAGTGGAAGAGAAAGTGAGAGGATCAGCGGTCTTCACAACATCTGGTGATTCAGCGTCAGTGGTAACCTTCACTTTGGTTAATTTCTTAACCTTAGTGCTATTCTTCACCTTAGCTCGTTTTTCACTTGGGTGATCTTCTTTGCCTTGGAGGCAGTCATCTTCACCTTAGCTGATTTCTCAGCTTTGATGGTTGTGGGGCACTTACTAGCAATATGGTCAGTAAGTCTGCGGTGATAGCATTTCCTATAGCTGAAAGTAGCTATAGGACCAAAGGCATAAATATTTGAAAGTTTTAAATGAGCAGGGCATGTACCAAGAATGCCTTTAGCATTAGATATCGGAGGAACTTTAGGTTCTTCAGATTTCTTAGCTATTACATCAACCTTTATTCTTAGGGTTGAACGCTGAACATGTTCAGGGATCTTAAGTTTAGGAGCAGAAGGTTGATCAGCTGAAGGTTTAGCCTTCTTCGGCATTTGCACTTTGGTACCCTTCTTAGGATTTTGTAAAACGTTTTTTCCTTTATCCTTGAGTTTAGGACTCAAAGGAGATTTTTCCTCAGGGATTGGAGTATTAGAAGAAGAGCACTGAGATGATGAGGTGTCAGGGATGGAAGAAACGAACATTCCAAACTTAATGGAACGATCTTTGTTTTGTTTTTCTTTGTCAGCACAAAAACCAAGACCACTTCTGTCATTGACAGGAATCTGAGCACTGATTATCTCTGTGATCTTTGCTGAGGATTTACACCATCATTCAACAGTAGCTTTCTCAGCTTTCAAATCAGCGATAGCTTGTTCGCGTTCAATGCTGATTATTTGATTTACAGAAACCTGATCGTATAAACTTTCTTCTAGATTAGATAGTTCTTGGATCTTTAAATGACAACTCTTAAGTTGTTCAGTTAAATCTATATTTAGTTGTTCAGGTTATATTTTGCAATTCAGGGCATCATATAAATCAATCATCAGCGAATCGATAGCACGAAGTCTATCAGAATCAATGAGAGCTGGGCTAGAAGAGGTTGATACCTAGGAGGTGGAAGATGTAGAGGGAACATCAGCGGGTTCTTCCTTTACTTCCTGGATTTTGGCCATAAGACAGAGATTGTCCTCATCTTCTTCATCAGAATCTGATTCTTCATCAAATTCAGCCCAATTGTGTTCTTCAGCGTTCAGACCTTTACCTTTCTTCTGATAGTTTTTCAACTTCAGGTATTTTTCCATAAGTTTAAGGTATTTATCATCTCTAGATTTAGTGGTTGAGGAGTGTTTAAGAGATGAATAGGACTTGAAGACTTTCTTTGACCTGCATTCACTAGCAAAATGTCCTTTCTTTTTGCAGTTATAGCAAGTAGCAGTTGCCTTATCAATAGGAGTTGATTTAGGCTTGTCAGTGATAGTAAGGGGTTTATTTCTTCTGAAGTTAATGTTTCTTGCAAATCTACTAAAGGAGTTTGTCAAGAGTGTCAGGGATTCATCAAGTTCTGAAGGATCAGTTTTTGATGAATCATCAAAGTTTGATTCCAACTCAGTGATAGTGACAGAAGATCGCTGAGCGGGCATCATCTCTTAGGAGAGTAAAGCAACAGGTGTCCTTTTGGAATCTTTTACAATATTCTTCTTAATCTGACAAGACTGCTCATGATTGAGAAAAGTGCCATAAAGAGTTCTTAAGGTCATATATTTGAGATCCTTTGAAAGTTTAAGACACATGGTATAACTGTCCCAACTTTCAGGAAGACATTCCAAAACTTTTGTCAGGGTCTCAGAGTTAGAGTAGGTCCTACCAACAGTATTTCGGTTAATTAATAAGCAATTAAAATCTTGGTGCACTTCAGATAAAGTTTCATTCTTACCACAAATGAAGCTTTCATATTGTCTTACTAGATTGATTTTTCTGGACTCTTGTACTTTAGATGTACCTTCATATTGAACACAGATTGTGTCCCACATGGCTTTGGAAGTTTTGAGGTTCATGACAGAATGATAAACCTCATCAGGTAGAGCCATATATATTATTGATCTGGCTTTGGTATCGATGGCCACCTTCTTTTTGTCTTCATCAGTCCATCTAGAGACTTCTTTAATGAGTTGTCTTTCAGTAATGGCTGGAATGGTGGCAGTGGCAGGAACAGCAGGAGAAAAACAGAGGGAACATATGGACCAGATTCCACATAGTAAGGCATAGTGGGATCTACACTTTCTAGAAATAGTATCATTCGATTCTTCCAGAGATTAAAGTTATCTCTACTGAATCGAGGAGGTTTTGCAAGAGAACCATTATCAATGTAGTTTGTGTTTGTACTTTGTGTCATTTAAAGAATATCAAGGAAGAGATTAGTATAAGCAAGATCTTATTTATGAGATTAAACAATTTGCTCTGATGCCACTTGTTGGTCCCGAAGGGGTTTTACAAGTAAACAATTTGTAAAAGGGGGGGGGGGGTTGAAAACAAACACAACTTTTTGGTTTTTTAAATTGTTTATTGATAAAACAAATACAATTTACAGTTTGTTACGAAATAATATTAAGTAAAACCTAATCTAAACAAACTTGAGAATCACTAAGTGTTCTTGCACAAGATTAGAGAGGAAAGAGGGTATAGAAAAATAATGATAATTTTTCTATGCACTAAGTAGTTCAGGGAAGACCACCTTAAAACTGAAGGGGAATTCCTCTTACTTATCCGCACTGCATTAAATGCATGGCATGAGGACTTTATACGTGTCAGCATATGGTTGGGTGCATGCTTCTGACTTTTAGCAAGACATGCTTTGGGCCGTAATGTTGACCAATGTAGTGGCAAAGTGGTTGTACGATCTGGGACAAAAGCATGTATTCTGACAAACGATACGATGTGTTCAAGGAGGTAAGACAAACATTTCTTGAAGTAGTCATTATCAGCGATCACTGAGTAGGTCTTCGATCAGGGAAGAACTGATGTATGTCAGCTATCGTTGAAGTCTTCTTTTTGAAATATCGCGTGTGTGGATTTGTCTTAGTTTCACTGATGTCCACATCAGATCATTAGGAGACTTATCACTTGTTCATCAACATTGTTTTCGATGTTAGCGATTAACGCTTTGTCACGAAATTGTCTTCGGGGATTACAAACAACATTGTTTACATTTGAAAGTATCATCAATCATCAGTGACAAGTGAACAGACTCACGTTATCACTGATGGAACATTTATCGCTGAAGGCATAATATTGAAACAGTGGATACCATCAGTGATACTGAACAGACTCAGTATGTTATCGCTGATGGTGAAGCACTTATACATACAAATGTTAATTGTAATTTTCACTAAGTTATACTAAGGGTCATCATCAAATCACTGAGATAGTTTGGATCAACAACCATCAAAAGACTCGAGAGTTGCAAGCCCCATACATCATAATGCACAAGTTCAAAAGGTTGAGAGGATCAAGAGATGTAGGGAAAGGAAGTCTAGTAGATTTCGACATGTGACATATTTCACAATCACTATAACTTTTACAAAATTTAGGAAATATCATATACAAAACACTTGAAGAGGGATGAGCAAGGCGTTTATGCCACAATGTTTGCTGTTGAGATGCAAAATTCACAAAACCCCTTTTGAAAAACTAGGAGAGGCAGAGATGTAATAGAGACCAAAAAGAAAAATCCTTCACCAATCTTCTACTTGGTCATTCGATCCTAAAAAATAACATAAGAAGTAAAAAATATAGCTATGCAGTCTAAATGTTTGGTTAACTTCCCAATTGACAGAAGCTTAAATGGAAAGAAAGAAATATAAAATATGATTGAATCTGTAGTTTCCAAACACAACTTAAATTTTCCCTTTCCTAAGACAAAAGCATTATTGCCATTGGTAATAGTAACAGGGGAAGGCTTAGAAAAATATGAGAAACCGCTTAACATGGACTTATCATTGGTCATATGATCAGAGGCATCGGAATCCACAATCCAAAAATCATGACTTGTATTTAGATGTAAGGCAGTGGAGAAGACATAAATCATACATGAAATATCTTTAGGAGCAGCCATTTCTATCTCAGTCAAGAACCAAGCAATTTATTCAAGGATTGAGTTGTCAGCAGAATTACCATCAATGCTCACATGTTTCAGCTGAATGTAAGAAGCAAATTCGTTGATCAAGTTGATTGGGTTGGAAGTGATCTACACACCTTGGTTTATAGATGAACAAATGTTAGATTTGGCATTGAAGGAGGTTGTATTTTCCTACACAAAGGTTCTTTTATTTCTTTGATCTTCATGGAACTTAGGCTTAAGTTCCGAAGGATGAATCCAACATTTCTCCTTTTCATGACCAATTCCACTTCTGCCAATTTTCTTATAGTGGGAACATTGTAAGTTGTGTTCTTTTCCATTGTAAGATCTTGAGGCTTTTAAGGCTCTTAACTCATTATTTTTAGTGGTGGTTTCAGCGTACATTACTCTTTCCTAGCTTCCTCTCGCTGAATGGTGCTGCAAACCACAGAAAGTGTAGGCATTTCAAGAGTCATTAGAAGATGGATTTTGAAATCTTCATATTCAGATCCTAGACTTGCCAGAGACTGGAATAACTTGTCTTCCTTCGATCTTTTAAGAATGACAACATCATCAGTGGTATGAGACCTATAGGTGGCAAGCGCATTCCACGTAGACTTTAGGATTCCTAGATGGTGCACAAATGTATTGCTTCCTTGCTGCAACACTACTAACTTCTTTTTATCTAAACTTATTCCTGCTGCATTGTTTAAGATTACATACATATCCTTGATTGTATTCCATAACTCATTAGAAGATTTAGAATAGCTAAAAACGTCAACTATCTTAGGCTCTATAGAGTTAAGAATCCAAGACGTGACAAATTGATCATTGGTGATCCAAGATTCATACTTTTGGTCTGTGGTTGTTGGCTTCTTATTGTCATTTTAAATGTAGTTGAGTTTAGCTCTTCCTCCAAGAGCTAAAATGATGGATCTTGACCAAGGAAGATAGTTATATTCATTCATCAATGTTGCTAAAAGACGTTGGTTAGGATTTCTGTGTGTCTCAGATCCGTGGAACGAACAATGAAATCAGTAGATTAGACAATATGTTTACGATTTCAACTGGTCATCCATATATTGCTTTCAGAGAGAATTTACAACGCATAATAGAAAGCAAATGAACAACTGGCCTATTTTCTAAGGCTAATGCACTTTATATATGACGGGCCCGTGGTTAACAAGCCCACAGCCCGTTCACTAACTAAGCTCAAATTCAACTATTACAATACAGACCCTTGAACTTTAAATCAACATAAATTGACCCTAACAATCTCCCCCTTTAATTTGAAGTTCGAGTTCGTGCTCTAGCTCTCGCCAGTTATAAACATATCTTTTGCGAAGCGCACAATGAATCTCGATCATTCGGATAGCACGGCGATAGTCGATGCGTTCTTCAACCACTTCTAAAGCGTTTCGTGCAGTTATCTCATTCGAGTTTGGAACATACGAAACCTTCTGATTTTCCGATTCATAAGAAATGATTTTGCGAAGATCATTTTATACTTTGAAGAGCGTGCCGTCGCAGAATTTGTCTACCTGACTGAAGCGCAGAAATTTTTTCTCTTTCTGTTAGTTGATGAAGACTATCCCAAATTCCGGTTGTAGAAGCAGAGCGTTCTCGGAATATATCTTCAACTCAGGAGATTCAGATTTGGCTTTATCAGATTTACCTTCTTTGCCCTGTTCTCGATTGCCATTTGGAAATCCGTGAGATATGACATCATAATAGTACGGACCAGGAATCGACGAACAGCTTCGAGCGCCTTTGTGACAGGTAGCGGTCGGATGGTTCTTGTACGAAGGTCTTTCATAATTTCCAGGAAGTCGAACGGTCGGAGGTGCTGGAACTCGGTTTCGGAAAATTTCCATTCATTCCCATCTTCACGTCGGACAGTGAATACAGGATAAACGATTTTCATAATGCGGCTTGAATGGATGTTGAGTACCTCGGTGATCTTATGCTTGTTTCTAACTTGGCTGACTGGAAGACACCGCTTCATTGCGCTGATGTACCGGCGTTGGTATTCGGGGTTGAAGTTGTAAATACCAAGGCAGAAGGTCGGCTCGATCGAGCGTAGCTTGTGAACAAACAACTTCTTCAGGGATTCCTCCAGATGAGGAATAAATATCGGGATCTTCTCCCAACGGATTTGTTGCTGTTGAGGAGGGGGAAGATCTGAAGTTGTCGGTTGCAGAGGAGATATCAGAATATCGGCAGTTGTGGTCTCGGGTCTTGTTGAAGTTTCAGCGGGTTGAACAGAGTGAACGGGGGTTCCATAAAAATTCTGGAGCAGGAACTGATCATAATCAATATTGTCATCATCATCAGTAGCGAAAACCAAATTAACCTGGAGATTTGCGGCACTGGCGGCTTTTTCATACCATGCATCTTCGGTCTCCGGATTGGTCTCGCAGTCTGGATCTGTCATATCCAGTATCGGCATATCTGATAAGTCAATTAACCAGTTCCTGTGTTGAACCCTCAGGCTTTTCAACCGTCGGGTCTTCATCATCTGAGATGTCCATGTCTATTACCATCTTGGCTAAGGGCAACTCGGCTTCAGGTTCGGCGTCGGTTGTTGTTGCCGCAGTTGCTGGTTCCAGATGAACCACGGTTGTCGTTTCGGTGAGGATAGGGGCGGTCTTGGTAGGTCTTAGTCGTTTCTCCCCCTCACGGTGATCAGGATCATCCTGATCATCGTGCTTGCGCTTCAGACCGCCTGTTTGACTCTTGCAGGTATCTTCGAGTAAACGGACTCTCTCAGACAGCGTTGTCATCGCTTGTTGGAAGTCCTTGAGAGTCGAGTCAATGGTATCCAATCGAGTAGTAATTGATGATGAAGGAGCAGTGACCTGTGATTTCAGAACGGATAGCATGTCTGCTTCGGTTGAGGCATCGGTTTCGGATTGTTGGAGCAGTTGGGCTAGAAGCATCGTCTTTAGGGTGTCCACCGAGTAGGTAGGCTGAGTAGGAGCCGGTGGAGGTGTAAGAGCGGTTTCAGTGTCGACGATATGCCCTTTACCTTTGATTAATAGTTTGACGGTGTCGATCTCGGCGGCGACATGCTGCTCCATTGCCTCGCGGACTGCCTTAAGGGTGTTGTCCAGGGACCCTGGTGACACAAAGTCAGGTAACGTAACACCGGGATCACTTAGATTACCCATTGAGACATCTACCGCAGAGGCATAGCCACCTACGTTCACGGTTGGTGCAGGGATAGCCGTGGTAGGATTTCCGTGATCCCCTTGAGAAACTGAAACATCCGTCTTTTGAGAGATGGATGAGTGGATAAGGGTGTTGTGCAATTTCTTCGCTGGGTCCACGGAGGCTTCTTCAATATACTGTCCCAACAAATGAGACGGGATAGTAGATGTGGCTACCCGGATATCACTTGGTTGGATTCGCTCAGGAGCCTCTTTATCTTTACGGCTCAATCTTTCCTGGTTCACCTTCGAACGCAGTTCCCTCCGTCTCACATGATCTAACTCATCACCTAATACTCCCTCGGTTCTATGTCCCTGTGGAGGTCCCTTCGGCACTAGCTGGACCATGGGATTCCCTAAATCTCGGCTATAAGCAACTACACTCGGTGCAGCAGGATCCGCGTGTGCCAGAAGGGCTTCAGTTGACAAATTCCGGATAATGATGAAGAACCTTTCCGGACCCCTTATATATGGGACAAAGTTTCTGGATGGGACATCCGGATACCCATCCGGATAGATGGGTGTCCGGATACCTGTCCAGATACTTTGGGGATTTTGATAAAAGGATCCCTATTCTTCCATTTTCAAGAAAAACTGAGACAATTTGAATTAATGAAAGAACCTTCTCTTGCTCCCCCTCAAACTGAGCATGGGGATGGCTTTGCTCCCCCTCAAATGGTGCAATGGAGAGCCCGACACATAAAAACTTTTGAGCATTTAAAGAAAAACATTGTGTCGCTACCCCTCAAATGATGAACAGTAGTTGAAAACACACAAGAGTGCCCACACACACACAAAAACGTTTTGACAGAAGAAAGAAAAAACTGTGTGTGACGCTCCCCCTCAACAGTAGAATGAACTTACCTGATAGCTGATAATGCTCCCCTAACCACATGAGCAGCTCTTGAAAAAACAGGTATATACAAACCTCACGTCTTCGTAATATTGTTCCTTGTAGATCGTGAGCAGCTCCCTCCTTCCGGTCATGTGCGTGGAGCATTCAGAGTGTAAGAACCACACATGACCGTCCTGCAAAACAAGATTAGCGGACCTTTGGTACCCAGATTTGCCTGGGTCCGGGAGGGTTAGGTTTGGCACCTCGAGGAGGAACTTGCTTAGACTCAGACTTCCCCTTAGGTGCAGATTGTACACCGTTTGGAGTAACTGGTTTTGGCACATGTTGCCTCTTAGGTGTAGAATTTACACCTTTTGGAGGAACAGGTTTTGTAGCAGGTTGCCTCTTGTGTGCCGGTCTAACCTCAGTGGGAGAAGCCCGTTTTGGAATGGGTTTGGTCTCCCGCTGTGGTTTAACCTCTGTTTGAGAACCCCGTTGTTTATGATATTTTCTCTTGTTATTACGGGGTTTGCGTTTGGGTGTATGATTATACATGTGATATGACCCAAACCAATCATTGTTATTTATATCATCAAAGTCATTCCAACCACAACTAGAACAGCATAAGCAATCATGCGATAATTGAATCAATTGTTGAATGGAGTAAAGTTTAATTGGAAAATTAACATCTCGTTTAACAAAATTATTCCTATGATTCCATGCGCAATCATGCTTATACATCCTAGGATAGAAAACAGTGTTAAATGACTTCGATGCCTCTTTCTCAATATATTCCCTAGCTAGCCTCTTTGGTTTATCTTGTTTGGGCTGGCCGGTTTTATCTGAAACCACATTAACAGCATGGTCAGTGACTTTTGAAGAAACAGGATTTTTGATAGCCAATCGCTCGGTCTTTTGCCTCGGCTATGATTGGTTTTGAGAAGCTGGTTTAGATTTGGAAATCTTAATCACAGTTAGGGCCTTGGTGTTAGAACAAGTACCCTTTTCAAAGTTGACCGGTCGATTGACTACGGGTGACAGAAAATCCCTATGACACGGAAGAGGTTTGTCGAAGGGGAACGACTCACACTCTCCATCAGAATTACCTTCAAAGTTCATATATTCTGAAAAATCGACCTCCGGAATTTCAGGACTTGGATTGGTCAAGGAAGGCGAGGAACACTTAGTGTCAGTGTGCGTTGGGGAATTCGGTGCGGAAGCGTTTGAAAAATCAGAGTTTAAATTCCTTTCAACACACTCATCTTGAGAAATTTTACTTTCTTGTGAAGAGATATTTCCTATGAAAGCTTTACACAAGGATGTGTCAGATGAGTTAGAGGACAGTTCAGGTGAAATCTGCTTCGCAGTTTGGAGCAGGTCAAGCTGCACTTGGAGTTGACTATTTATCATATGCTCTTTCATCGTTTCTCTTGTCATGTCAGACAGTCTCGATGAGAGCTTATTGATTTCACACTGAAGAGTTTCCTTTTCTTCATTTGACACAACTTCAGTTTTTTCAGATTTGAGTTTCTCAAGCTCAGAGATTAGCGCTTGCTTTTCCATTTGAAAAACTGACCTTTCTTTCTCGAGTGACTCCTCCAACTCGACTATCTTTGCTTCCAAGATGAGAGGGGGAACATAGAGTTTAAACTCGTCCGTCTCAGTCTTGGTTGCGGTTACTTGGACCTCATCCTTGGGCGTAGCAACCTTGTATGGGTCGAAGTAGTCATTTGAGAGATACTTTTTGTTCTTTTGATAGGAATAGTTCAAAGGTTCATAACAAAACGGAAGTTGTATTCCTCGTTTGTGTGTGCGCTTATATTCCTCGGTTTCCTCTTCCTTTTTAGGTTCAAGAGGACCAGTCCAGTGAATTGCATATTCCGGATACTTTTTATCTAATCTTAAACAACCAAAATCATACAAAGTAGGAGTTTGGTATCTTCCCTTTTTCAAATAGTGTGGGTTATCATATCCGATTCCTCATTCTTTGTTAAAATAGGTGAACTCTTTGGGTTTATTCAGAAAGATGGTTTGATCAGTTTGAGCCCTTTTGTGGAGTTTGGTTTCTAGATCAAGAATTTTAGCAACAAATTCCTTGTGCTGAATCTGAAGAGAGGAACATTGATAAACAATTTCTTCTTTCTCATTCATGCACTGATCAAACTGAGACTGAAGATCAGATAATTTGGCCTTTAAGTCTTTAGGTGCTATTGAAAGATTTTTTAATTTATCTTTTAAATTAGCATTTTCAGACTTATATTTTTCAGTTATTCTCTGTTGAACGTCTAGCTTTTCGGTTAGAGATTTAATCTCAAGCTTTTGTTCTTTAGAGGTGGCCTTAAAGGAATCTGCCTGTTCAACAAGTGATTGCATTTGATTCAAGAAATCATGTTGGCTAGATTCACATACCTGACTTGATTCTTCAGCGGCTGGAGACGTGGTGCCGATAGCAGGAGCGTCGCATGAAGACATCTTTGGTTGCAACGGAGTGATCGTCACACGATTTGATTGATTCAAAGTGTAAACCTAACGCAAGGCACTAAGAGTGGACTCCTAACGCAGGTTCTATGACAGATTTGAACTAGGAATTGGTAAGATTTCCACAAACTGAACTGTCAGGATCGAATCTTAACAAGACTAATAATACTTAGAACTCAGAATTAAAGAATCTGCGGAATAGAACTTTAATTCACACAATCAAAGAACAATATATCAGAAAACACACAGCTGTTTGTATTCACTAATTCAACTCACAAGCTTACAACCAAACCTCAATCTTGATGAACAGGCTCAATCAAGACGACTTCTACTTCTCTAGAAATAGGGTTCTAAACCTTGAGGTTAATTCTCTCTAAAACAAAATGTATTCTGAAACTCTCGTATCTCGAATAGCTATCTATCACAATCTATTTAAACAAAATAATTACAAGATAACTATCAAAACAAAATTGATCTTCAAAATATTCTTTCATGATTATCTTCAATCATTCCATCTTTATCTCCATCATTCTCGCATTCCATAATCATGGTCACAAGCAGCATTAACATCTTTATGCACGAGCAGTATTAACCTTGTTCCAGCAGCATTAACTTTCACTTGCAGTAGTAACTATGCATAAGCAGTACTAACATCATTTCACCAGCATTAACTTGACTCAGCAGTACTAACCTTGCTTCAGCAGTATTAATCTTGACAAGCAGTACTAACTTCACTCTAGCAGTATTAATTATGCTCTGGCAGTATTAATCTGGACAAGCAGTACTAACTTCACTCTAGCAGTATTAATTATGCTCTGGCAGTATTAAAGTTGTTCTGGCAGTACTATCCATACTTAGCAAATCTTCAGTTCCCAACAATCTCCCCCTATCTTGACTTTTAGAAAGAGAAGTCAAGTTCTTCAGATGATGCTTCCAAAACCTAATCATTAACGCATAAATCAGGATTCAAACCCAGACTTTGATTGATAATCCTTCTTACCAAGTATCTTCCCATTTCAGAATCCTTGTTGCAAACCAACTTAGCATGTAGCATTCCATTCAACCTTTTCATGTTGTGCTTGTATACAACATCCACCAAATAATGTTCATGAAATGTATGGTCAAGTGTGATGACATACACTCCACAATTTTCAATGAGCATCCAGTTGGTAATGGCCTAAAAATTTCTTTCTATCAAATACTGAACAGCTTCTGGTTTGAACATTAGGCACAGGTATTCAAGTACCATTTTGGTGATGGACATTCCATTCTCAGCCAGCATATTTCCATAAAGCTTCATTCCCACCTTGAACATCTCCTCAATGTCAGATCTAGAGCACATCCTGATAAGTCTTCCCCATGTAGAACTGACCTCAAACTTCCCATCTGCTCTTTTTACTCTAATGTACTCCTTTCTCTGATCTCTCAAAGTATCCCAGAAGATGATCTCGGGAGCCATAGAAGCTAATGGTTTAACTTTGATTGGACTAGTATCAACCACAGTAATATACATATCACATTGAGCATTTGTTGGTGATTGTACATTGCTTGGTTGACCTGATGGAGTTGCCACTTCTTCTTCAGCAACTTTTTGATCAGCTTTCTCTTTCACAACTTCCTCCTTAGCTTCTTCTACAATGGGTTCCACCCTAGGCTTCTTTACAACTTTCTTCTTTGAAGCTATAGACTTTGTTCTTGGTCTTTTGTTTGACACCATCTTGGTTCTTTTGAGTGATTTAACAGCTTCAGGAATGGTTTCAGCTGTTTCCTTTGTTTCTGCTGCTTCAGGGATGGTTTCTGCTGCCTTATGTTTTTCAGCAACATTAACCATTTTTGCTGCTTGAATGGTTTCTGCTGCTTTTTGACTAGCAGCATTAACCATTTCTGCTGCTCTATCTGTTACTGCTTCTTTTACTATCTTTGATACTGCTGCTTCAACACTATTCTTCACAATCTCAAATACCTCTGCTTCAATCTCAGATTTAGTTACTGTAGAAACAGATACTGCTTCCTTCTCACTTTCAGATACTGCTGCATCAACAAGACTCTTCATAATTTCAGCTATTGCTGCTTCAATCTCAGATACTGCAGCATTAACTGTTTCTACTGCTTTTTATGTGGTTTCTGCTGCTAGAAACTCAGATACTACTTCCTTCTCATTTTCTGCAGTTTCAGTTACTGCTGCTTTCTCACTTTCTGCTTCCTTTGCAACTTCTGCAACCTGCTCAGCCTCCCCCTCAACCTTATGCTCATTCTCCCCCTCAACCTTTGCATCCTCCATGTTTAGTTCAGTTTCTAACTCCCCCTTTTTGGAAGCATCAGTGGTTGATCTTCTCCTTTTCAGAACATACTGAGCTTTCTTCCTTATTTGCAGCAGCTTGGTGATCATCTTCTTATTCTTCTCTATCTTGGTGTGTTGATAAAGAACCACCTTCTTAAGCTCATCAATCTCCTTCTGCTGATTCATGACATCAATGTTGATGTTGGCAATGGTTTCCATCAATTCCTCATAAGTATATCTATCCTCACCTGGTTTAGAAGTGTTTACCTCCCTTACAGGCTCATTGGAAGTTTTAGTAGGTGTCTCTTGCCTAGCAAAAGCACAACCTACTCCCATGGTTTCTTGGAGCCTGGGTCCTCTGAATGTTTTCACATTCTGAGTTGCCGTGGGGAAGGTCTTAGTGATGTTACCACTGTCCTTCTCTTTGCTAGCAGAAGTAGTGGCAGCCTTGCAGCCCACATGCTCATCATTCTCCTCAGAGAGCACCTTCTTGGGGTTGGGAGACACCCCTGTGGTTACCCTTTTGATATTCTCTATTGGAGAATGCTCCAATAGAGGGCTTGTAGGCTTTGGGTTATTAGGAGATACACCAAGGGAAGGAACCTTGTGTACCTTTCTTCTTTCAAACTTCTTGGTGATTTTGGGAGTGGGTCTTAAAAGAATGGACTGTGGGATTTCTTTGGTGATGGAAGGTTGGGATTGGCCATCAGTGGGTGTGTCTAATGGGGGCCTTGACTCTGATGCCATACCTTCAGTGGTGTGGGACACAACCATCATTGTAGAGAACAATGGTGTGTCAACTCCTTCCGAGTCCCTAGGAATTCTTCTCATATTTGAGAAAACCTTCCCTTTAGGGGGTTTTGGCACATATACCTCAGCAGACTGAGGTAAATCCGTCAATTCATGGTTAATTACTTCTTGGACAAACCTGGGATACATGTAAAAGCTCTTTTTGGATTCTAGGTTTGCCACAAGATCATTAAAAATCATTGCTGAAAAATTGAACTTTCTGGCAGTGGCTAAGCAGACCAAGGCATAAGCAATGGTACTGCTAAACTCACTCCATCCAGTTGTTTTCTTTGAAATACAGTGCATAAGAGTATGAATAAGAAATCGCCATTGGGTGAAAAACTTTGACTTGTAGAATTTAAAAATTCCAATGGGACCTTCATACCCCATTCTTGGTAAGGTCGAGAAAAGTTCATCATTAGAGAGATAGGTTATACCTGAGGCATCATCTAAGTGAATAGTGATGCGAATAACCTCCTCTGTGACCTTCAAGGGTTTGTCACAAACCCTTGTTCGAATGATTTTCTGCCCATCTTCGAATATAACAGTGGCATTCTCCCAAAATTGCTTTTGATGCTCGATATAAATGGTTGGGCACACTGTTAGGGCATGAGAGATGTATGTGGACTTGAGAAAATCCACAATATCATGAAATCCTGCGGCCTGCTTTGGCTTCTGAAGCATCGCAATCTCATTGTGCTCATCGACAAACTCCATTGTCGTCATTCTTCCTGATGATTTGGATAGAAAACACAGAGATTCTAGGGAGAAAAGGTTAGAATGAGAGAGAGAGAGAGAGAAATTGGATGCAAAGAAACGTTATGAACTTTGGCGGGCTGAAAGAGTATTTATAGCAGTACTAGCCCTGATTTTCTTTAAAAGCAGTATTAACGACTTAGCAGTAGGAACGACTGAGCAGTATTAACTGCAAGGCAGTATTAACTACACAAGCAGTATTAACTACTAAGCAGTATTAACAACAAAGCAGTATTAACTACACATGCAGTATTAACTACTAAGCAGTATTAACTACAAAGCAGTATTAACTATACATGCAGTATTAACTACTAAGCAGTATTAACAACAAAGCAGTATTAACTACACATGCAGTATTAACTACTAAGCAGTATTAACTACAAAGCAGTATTAACTACTAAGCAGTATTAACTACAAAGCAGTATTAACTACACATGCAGTATTAACTACTAAGCAGTATTAACTACTAAGCAGTGTTAACTATAAAGCAGTATTAACTACACATGCAGTATTAACTACTAAGCAGTATTAACTGCACTGGCAGTAGTAACTATACTTACACTTTGCAGCACTTATCAATCTTAGGTTCTGAGAAAACTAGTTAGTAACACCAAATATACAAAGAAATATAGGTATAAAAAAATTAAAAATCATGAATTTATTCAAGGTTGATCAAGCCCACACTTGCTACCAAGAAAGTGAATCTACCCACATCAAAAGCTTTTGTGAATAGATCTGCAAACTGGTCATTGGTATGAACTTTAGCAACTTGAATCAATTTATTTTCATTACAGTCTCTAATAAAGTGATACCTGATCTCTATGTGCTTTGTTTTTGAGTGCTTGACAGGATTGTTAACAATGCTAATGGCACTGTTGTTGTCAATGAAGATTGGAGTGTGAAGAAATGTTACCCCATAGTCCAACATCTGATTCTGAATCCATAACACCTGAGAACAGCAACTTGCAGCAGCTATATACTCAGCTTATGTTGTAGATAAGGACACTGTGGTTTGTTTCTTACACTGCCATGATACAAGTCTTGCACCCAAAAACTGACATCCACCTGAAGTAGACTTCCTATCCATGTTAGCTCCACCTAAGTCACTGTCTGAGTATGCAAGCAAGTCAAATGAAGATTCATAAGGATACCAAAGACCTAATCTAGGTTGCCCTCTTAGGTATCTAAAAATTCTTTTGACTGCATGAAGGTGTGATTGCTTAGGTGTAACCTGAAATCTGGCACAAACACATACTGGAAACATAATGTCTGGTCTAGAGGCTGTGAGATACATGAGTGATCCAATCATAGATCTGTAATGATGGACATCCACATCCTCCCCCTCAAGATCTGCAGTGATCTGTTTGTGTGTCTCCATTGGTGTGCTTGCTGGCTTTGAGTCTGTTAAACCATACTTGTCCAGGATGTCTTTCACATATTTGGATTGGCTTATGAAAATCCCATCTTTCCTCTGTTTCACCTGAAGCCCAAGGAAGAAAGTAAGTTCTCCCATGGAACTCATCTTGAAGCTCTTGTGCATTAACTCTTCAAACTCTTTACACATGTGATCATTTGTGGATCCAAAGATGATGTCATCCACATAGATCTGAACAAGTAGTGTGTCTTTCTTTCTCCTCTTAATGAACAAGGTCTTGTCAATGACTCCTCTTTCAAAGTCATTTTCCAAGAGATAGGTAGACAGGGTGTCATACCATGCTCTTGGGGCTTGATGTAAACCATAAAGTGCCTTTTTCAACTTGTACACTCTGTCAGGGTGCAATGGATTCTCAAATCCAGGGGGTTGACAGACATATACTTCTTCATCAATACTTCCATACAGAAAAGCACTTTTTACATCCATTTGGTAGACCTTGAACTTCATGTATGAGGCATAGGCTAGAAATAGCCTAATTGCTTCAATCCTTGCCACTGGAGCAAAGACTTCCTCATAGTCTATGCCCTCTTCCTGAGTATACCCTTGTGCAACCAGCCTTGCTTTGTTTCTGATCACAATTCCTCTGTCATCCTTCTTGTTTCTGAAAATCCACTTGGTGCCAATTGCTCTATGACCTTTTGGAAGGTCCACCAAGTCCCAAACATCTTGTAATTTAAACTGTAGCAGCTCCTCTTGCATTGCTTCTATCCAAATTGGATCTTTCATAGCATCATAAGCCTTTTTGGGCTCAATTTGGGATAGAAAGCAAGTAAGTACAGTATTAACTGTATTCTGCTGATCTTGTAGTTCTTGAAGTCTGCTTTGATTCCTAGTCATCATGGGAGAAGCAATGTCTCCTATAACCAACTCAGGAGGATGATTTTTCTGAGTTCTTGATGGATGACCAGATTCCTCTTGTAAGTTCACATCCAGATTTGACTCATTTAAGTCTGGATTTTCTTCAGCTTCTTCAGTTACTTCAGACTCTCTTGAAGTCTGATTTTCCTCTATTCTTCTCTCTTCTTCATTCTGAATGGGTTCAGGTTCCTTTTCTGGTTCACAGAAGTCAACAGGATCAATGGTAGGGAGTGGAAATATCACAGACTGAATACCGTTATCTGATGGTGGTGCATCCCTTTGTCCTGCATTTACATCACTACTGAAACCCAAAGAATTAGTGAGTGAATCAATGTCAAATAGCCAATCAGGACCTGAACCAATAGGATTTGGTGTGTTCTCATTGCATTTGACATTGTCACTTTCTTCAATTATTCTAGAAGAGGTATTAAACACTCTGTAAACCTTACTCTGAGATGAGTAACCAACAAGAAAGCCATCATCTGCTTTGCTATCAAACTTACCTAAGTGAGATTTGGTATTGAGAATTGTACAAGGACACCCAAATGGTTTGAAAAATCCAATAAATGGTTTCTTTTTCAGAAAAACTCATAAGGTGTCTTGTTTTTAGGCTTTATGACCAAAACTCTGTTTTGAACATAACAAGCAGTATTAACTGCTTCTGCCCAAAAAGTAGTGGGTAATTTTGAATCAGCTAACAGAGATCTGGCAGCCTCAATCAGTGTCCTATTCCTTCTCTCACCAACACCATTCTGTTGTGGAGTCCTAGGAGCACTGTATTGTCTCTCAATTCCTTTTTCCTCACAAAAGGTGTTTAGATCAAAGTTTTTAAATTCAGTCCCATTATCTGATCTAATGACTTTCACTTTTTGATTTGATTGGTTTTCAATTCTAAGAATAAAAGATTTGATCAGTCCACTTGTCTCATCTTTAGTTCTCAGAAAATATACCCAAGTAAATCTAGAGTAATCATCAACAATAACTAAACAGTATGACTTCTTGCCAATGCTCATGACATTTGTAGGGCCAAACAGATCCATATGCAACAACTGAAGAGGATTTGAGATGGTGTTTATCTCTTTGGACTTATGAGAAGTTTTGTGTTGTTTGCCTTTGAGACATGCAACACAATGATCATCACATGAATAGACTTTTGATGGTAAACCCCTAACAAGATTATTTTTAACAAGTTTATTCATTGTTTTAAAATTCATGTGACACATCCTTCTGTGCCAAAATGATGATTCATCTATTGAAGCTTTTGATACCAAACAATTTAGAGATGAATCAGATGAAACACTTTCTAAATCTAAACAATACACATTATCCTTTCTAGGAGTTCTCAATAGTATCATGTTTTCATCAACTACTTTGAATCCAGGAGCAAGAATAATGCATTCAGAATCAGTAAATAATATACTATGTTTCTTGTCACAGACCTGTGATACACTTAACAGGTTGTATCTCAATTGCTCAACATAGTAAACATCCTCAAATGTCATCTTACCTTTTGACACATCACCTTTACCACTTATCTTACCTCCTGCAGGATTATTTCCAAAAGCAACATGTCCTCCATCAATTCTTTTGAAATTCTTGAGGCAGGCCATGTTACCTGTCATGTGCCTGGAGCAACCACTATCAACATGCCAGATGCTCTTCCCCTTGAGCTGTTGGTTGCCCTGCACATCAGATAAATCAGTTAGTTTTTATTGGGAACCCAAGCCAAAGTGGTCTTGGGTCTCCCTTGCTCATCAAAGTACTTGCACTGGGTTTTGATGAGATTTTCAAACTTAGGTACTGCAGTACTGGAGTACTTTGTCAATATGATTGGTCTAGCAACACAAAAACTAGAAGCAGTATTAACCTTAGAAGAAGTACTAACAGTGTTAGCAGCACTAACACTGCTAGCAGCAGTATTGTTCTTAGAAGAGGTACTAACAGAGTTAGCAGCACTAACACTGCTAGCAGCAGCATTCTCTTTAAAATAAGTACTAACAATGTTAGCAGCACTAACACTCCTAGCAGCAGTATTGGCAGTAGTATTGCTTCTAGCAGCACTATCCTTGTCAGCAGTACTATCTGATGTAGCAGTACTAACATTAGTGCTTTTGGGGACCCACATATTGACACATTCCTTTTCAGTCTGTTTTCTCATGTGGCTTTTGGATTCAGCTTGTTTCTTAGCCACATTATTCCTTGCAGGCTTCCTATAACCAGAAGATTTTTGAAAACTTCTTTGAAAACTTTTCTTTTGGTTAATAGGATTGAAATAACAGTGTTTGGCAAGATGATTCAATTTGCCACAAATAAAATAAGGTTTTGGTCTATTAATCCTTTGCAGATCAACTCCTTGCTTTTGTGCCCACTGGTTATTCCAATTTCTTTGATTTCCCCTCTTTTTATCATGTTTTTGGGGCTTATTCTCTTGAGATTTCTTGCAAGAACAATGTTCACAAGTATTAGAGTTCACAACAGTGGTCTGTGTATAATGAACTCCCTTTCCCTTTCCAGTCCTTTTCATCTCATTGTTCTTAACACATGGACTTACACATTCCTCACCAGGTCCTTCTTTTTCAGTCTTCTCCTCAACAACTACTTCATCTAATGGATCTACTTCAGTGGCTCCTTCAGGTAAGTCCTTCCTATCCTTGGTTTCTAATAGGTCTGACTTAGGAGGGATGTAGATGTTGTTGTAGGGTGGGGGTGTGGCATTGTATCCTATGCCTGGTTTCAACTTACTATGGATTTGAGAGTTGATTATGTTGTCCATGACTTTAGAGGCACAATTAAACTTTTCTACATCAAGTTTAACTTTCTCAAGCTCTCCTTTTAGTTTCTCACACTCTTCCCTGGATTCCCTAAGCTGGAACTCTAGACCATCCTTTTCCCATTTCCAGTAGTTTGTATCATAGGAGTGTTGAAGTTCATTGGCTTGAAAAGCCCTAATCTGTTCTTCAAACTTCTCAACAATTACTACATAGTCTTTTCTGTCCTTTTCTAATCTCTTAAGGTCATCACACATTCCCTGATTGTGATCTCTATACCTTTTAACAGTGTCTATACAAGCTTGAGTACAGAGATTAGATTTTACCTCAGTGGGAATATCTGAAACTTCAGCCATAAGTGCTTGATTTTGGATGGCCTCTTCTGCTTGATCACTCCAATCAAATCCCATTCCTTGTTGAGAGACAAGAGCTTGAATAGAGTTTCTGTTTTTTATTGGAGCTTCCAGCCTGAGTTTGTTGATGGCTGTTGTGAGATGTTCCACCTCTGTATTCCCTGGCAAAGTGTCCCATCTTGTGACACTTGTAGCATTCAACTTTGGACTTGTCAAATCCAGCACCATCTTCTCTTCTTTGGGAAAAGTTGTTTCTCCCTGTCCTCTTTATGAATCTCTTCACCCTCATAGACAGCATAGACATCTGCCACTTGATATCCATCTCTTCAATATCATCAGCATTAATCTGTTCTAAGTCATCATTAATCAATGAGGAATTAACATGACTAGAAAAGAAGGCTTCTAGTACTGAATCATTGGTCTTTTCCTGATTGACTCCTCCAGCAGCACTAACTGATTCAGGGTTAGCAGTAGAATCAGGTGATGCTGAAAGGAGTGCAGCATTATGAACATATCCAGAGGGCTTCTTTTTGGCTTCAACCTCTGCTTCAAAGACTCTAAGATCATTGTAAAGATCATCAAGCTCTTTATCTTCCAATTGGTCATTCTGTCTGAAGGACACAGTATACATTGTCCACTCTTCACCTAATGATCTTTAGAACTTTCTGTTAACATCATCAGCCTCCATCTTGACTCCTACTGTGGCCAATTCTCCAATCAGCTTATTAAATCTATCAAAAGTTTGAGTCATAGACTCATTCTTAGTAGAAGTAAAGTTTTCATACTGCTGCTTGAGAATTGCCTTCTGATTCCTCTTGGTGCTTTTGGTGCCAGTGAATCTCTTTTCCAATGCATTCCACAGAGTCTGAGCATCAGTGCAGTGATGAAATTGATGCTGATATTCATTGGGGATAGCCAAAAGCAGAGTTCTTAAGGCCTTCATCTCTATTTGTCTGACTTTTCTCTCTGCATCAGTCTTTGGAGGAGGTCTTTTGCCATCTGGTCCAATTCTTCCTTCAGCACATGGACCATTCTCTATGATATCCCAGATGGAATAATCAGTAAGAAGAATATACTGCTTGATTCTAATTTTCCACATGTCAAACTCATTGGGTCTGAGCATGGGAACCTTAGAAACAAGAGTACTGTTTGATTCAATAGAATTGTCCATAATAATTGTAGAATTCTAAGAAACACAGGCTCTGATACCACTTGTCAGGATCGAATCTTAACAAGACTAATAATACTTAGAACTCAGAATTAAAGAATCTGCGGAATAGAACTTTAATTCACACAATCAAAGAACAATATATCAGAAAACACACAGCTGTTTGTATTCACTAATTCAACTCACAAGCTTTCAACCAAACCTCAATCTTGATGAACAGGCTCAATCAAGACGACTTCTACTTCTCTAGAAATAGGGTTCTAAACCTTGAGGTTAATTCTCTCTAAAACAAAATGTATTCTGAAACTCTCGTATCTCGAATAGCTATCTATCACAATCTATTTAAACAAAATAATTACAAGATAACTATCAACACAAAATTGATCTTCAAAATACTCTTTCATGATTATCTTCAATCATTCCATCTTTATCTCCATCATTCTCGCATTCCATAATCATGGTCACAAGAAGCATTAACATCTTTATGCACGAGCAGTATTAACCTTATTCCAGCAGCATTAACTTTCACTTGCAGTAGTAACTATGCATAAGCAGTACTAACATCATTTCAGCAGCATTAACTTGACTCAGCAGTACTAACCTTGCTTCAGCAGTATTAATCTTGACAAGCAGTACTAACTTCACTCTAGCAGTATTAATTATGCTCTGGCAGTATTAATCTTGACAAGCAGTACTAACTTCACTCTAGCAGTATTAATTATGCTCTGGCAGTATTAAAGTTGTTCTGGCAGTACTATCCATACTTAGCAAATCTTCAGTTCCCAACAAACTCACTGGATTGGAATCCGTATGAGATATCTGATCTGGAAGTGTCCGGATCAAAATTAAGTGAAAGCAGTTCAAATACACAGCAGTTTCTGGATAAGACTGAGAGTCCGGATAACACTAAGGTTACAGGAAAACAATAGTTACCGGATGAGAAAAATGACACAGGACTTACCGGGTGAATAAAGTGTCCGAATAAAATACTTACCGGGTAGAATGGTATTCCGGATAAAAGGCTTTCTCGGAAACTTAATGTTGTCCGGATAAAAATTCTTTACCGGATACTTAGAGTTGTCCGGATAAGAATATTTACCGGAAACTTTGGGTTTCCGGAACGAAATACCCGGAAAGAATGGAAATTAAATGACTTGCCCGGAAAGAAGACGTACTCGGAAGATATTAACACAAACGTCCGGAAAGTTTTGTAACTGTCCGGAAAGTGCGGCTGACCTATCCGGGAACCGCGGCTGTGTGTTTCCAATCGATTGGGAATCGACTAGGGTTGCTCAAAAATGTTCCTGAAAGATTAGGAACACTCCCAAACACAAAAATAACACCACCCAAATCGATTTTGAAGCAAAAAGAACACGTTTTAATGGTAAAAATTTGATTTTTAATGAAGAACACAACCAAAAACTTTGAACTTAATTTGCTTAATAAACCACTCAAACGATCGAAGTAGGTTATGAAAATTTTCAGAATCACTCAAAACAATAATGCTAACAATACCCAATAAACGAAATCGATCAATTTTGCTCGAATCAAAATATGAGTGTGCAATCAAGAACACAGACGTGAAAAACTAGAAAACTTACCAGAATTCAATGTAAGCACTTTGAATCAATTCTGTCCGTCTGCTCTGATACCAATTGTGAGTCTCAGATTCGTGCAATGAACAATGAAATCAGTAGATTAGACAATATGTTTTGAGATTTCAGAGATTTCAAAGATTCGAAAGTTAGAAGGGCCATATGCATCGTTGAAGTAGACAACAGTGTGCTGCTACAAAGCTGTTAGAATGATCGACTATCACGATCAGAAATGATCGAGATGGGAACTCCATGTCGAGTTACTATTTCGTCAATGTACAATTTAGCTAATCGTTCCAATGAATCAGTTTCCTTTATCGGTAAAAAGTGTTCAGACTTCGTCAACCTGTCGACTATCACCCAAATAGAATCAAAATCCCTTCGAAGTCCTTGGTAGCTTTGTGATGTAATTTGTAGTAATCTGATCCCATTTCCACATCGGTATTTCTAATCGTTGTAACTGACCAAACGGCTTTTGATGTTCAATCTTTACCTTCTTACAAGTAGTACAACCTTCCACATGTTGAGCAAAGCTTCTTTTTATTCCCGGCCACCAATAGAATTGTTTTAGGTCTTTGTACATCTTATTCGTACCTGGATGAATAGAAAATCGAGATTGATGAGCTTCTTGTAGTACACAATCACGTAAACCACCCAAACGAGGCACCCAAATTTTGTTCCCCGGACACAATAACCCACGGTCATCTTTCACTAGCAATGCTGATAACCCCACTAACCGTTCTGATTTCAAATATTCTTCCTTATAGGCTTCTACTTGACACTTCTTCAGTTCGTCGAAAATGTTAGGTAGAAGCTCAGTTCGTAGTGCAATAGCTTTTATTTCTCCACTTCTTTCTTGACGACTCAGCGCATCAGCTACCACGTTCGCCTTTCCCGGATGATAAAGGATTTCACAGTCATAATCATTCACCAATTCTATCCATCTTCTTTGCCTCATATTTAATTCCTTCTGATCAAAAAGATGTTGGAGACTCTTATGATCGGTATAAATTTGACATTTAGAGCCGTAAAGAAATGTCTCCAAATCTTCAACACGAATACAACTGCTGCCAGTTCCATGTCGTGTGTAGGATATTGTCTTTCATGATCTTTTAACTGACGAGAAGCATAAGCAATAACCATTCCACGCTGCATAAGTACACATCCCAATCCCAGTTTGGAAGCATCACTATAAACAACAAAGTCTTCGGAACCTTCCGGTAGTGACAAAATCGGTGCGCTACAAAGTCTTTCTTTCAAAATTCTGAATGCTTCATCCTGTTCCGCTTTCCATTCAAACTTTATATTCTTTCGAGTCATCTTGGTCAACGGCGTAGCGATACGAAAGAAGTCCTTTATAAACTTTCGATAGTAGCCGGCTAAACCCAGAAAACTACGTACTTCGGTTGGCGTTCTCGGCGGTTCCCATTTTTCAATCGCTTCCACTTTCATCGGATCCACTTGAATGCCTTTCTCGGAAACTACATGTCCGAGAAACTGAACTTCCCGTAGCCAGAATTCACAT
Source organism: Saussurea involucrata (assembly GCA_033807775.1). Lineage (NCBI taxonomy): Eukaryota > Viridiplantae > Streptophyta > Magnoliopsida > Asterales > Asteraceae > Saussurea > Saussurea involucrata. The sequence continues at coordinate 23,860,435 of CM066326.1, forward strand.
TTAGAGAACTTAGCGTATAACTGTTCCTTCTTCAACAATTCCAGAATTAAACGAAGATGTTGCGCGTGCTCTTCTTTGGATCGGGAGTAGATAAGGATATCATCGATAAATACAATAACAAATTTATCGATATATGGCTTACATACTCGGTTCATTAGATCCATAAAAGCAGCTGGAGCGTTCGTCAGTCCAAACGGCATTACAAGGAATTCATAGTGACCATACAGTGTGCGAAAAGCAGTTTTCAGTACGTCTTCTTCTTTAACCTTCAGCTGATGATAACCAGATCTTAGATCAATCTTGGAGAAATAGCAAGCTCCAACTAGTTGATCAAAGAGATCATCAATTCTAGGAAGCGGATATTTGTTCTTGATCGTGCGCTTATTCAGTTCCCGATAATCAATACACATTCTCATCGAACCATCCTTCTTTTTCACAAACAAGACTGGTGCACCCCACGGCGAAGAACTGGGTCTGATGAATCCTTTATCGGAAAGATCTTGTAGTTGCGTCATCATTTCTTTCATCTCTAGTGGCGCTAAACGATACGGTGCACGAGCAATAGGAGCGGCTCCAGGAATCAGATCTATACCAAACTCTACTTGTCTAACGGGTGGAAGACTATTCAAGTCTTCAGGGAATACTTCTGGAAATTCACTAACAATAGGAATATCTTCCAACTTATTCTTTTCTAGCTTAGTATCTATCACATAAGCTAAATAACTCTGGCAGCCTTTGTTAACACTCTTCCGAGCTTTCATCATAGAAATAAAGCAAGACTGACTATTTTTACGATCACCATAAATCACTACCGGTCCCCTCTCAGGCAAGACAACATTGATTAATTTTTAATCACAAACTATGTTAGCCTGATTCTCGGCTAACCAATCAATCCCCACTACTACATCAAACTCTATCAAAGCTATAGGAAATAACTAAATCGGTACTCCGCAACCTTCTATATTTATCACACAACTATCAAAAACTTCATTAACTGACACTTGTTTATCATTTGCAGTATCTACCATTAAAGTATGATCTAACACTTTAGGTTTTAAACGCAGATAAGCAGCAAATGAAGGAGACACGAACGATCGGTTTGCACCGGAGTCAAATAACACTTTAGCACGTGTAGAGTTTATTAAAAATGTACCTGTAACCACATCCGGAGTTTCCTCCGCTTCTTGTGCTGTCATCTGAAATGCACGACCCCTTGTTCTTGGTGGCTCTAGTCTTGGTACTACCGGTCTGACAACCGCTGGTTTCCCTAATGTACCCCCTTGCTGTATTCTTCCTCTCGGACAATCAGACTTAATGTGATTCGGAGAATTACATGAGAAACAAAACCGCGTCACTAGACAGTCTTTAACAACATGCCCGGTCTTCCCACACCTAAAACAAACCCGAGAATCAACTTGACAATTTCCTTGGTGGATACGATTGCATTTCGGACAAGGTCTTTCCGCTGGTCGGAAAGGTGGACGGTTATCAAATCGCTGTAACCTGGGCTTCTTCGGATCATACTGCGGTCCTTCCCACTTTCTTTTCCCCGCACCTTTTTCATTAATACTTCTCCCTTTATCTTGCTCCACGGTTTCCGCGGCGTCTACTGCGGCGGAGAAAGTTTCTGGTCCTTTAGCAATCACAAAACTTCTAACTTCTGCATTCAATCCGAAGATAAATCTTTTAATCTTCATTGCCTCCGTGGCAACGTAGTATTCCGCGAAACGAGACTTTTCCAGAAAACGAGTGATGTAGTCCCGAACTGACAAATTCCCCTGCTGCAAGTTCATAAACTCCCCTTCCAATTGTTTTACTGCTGCTTGAGGACAAAACTGTTTCCTAAAAGCTATAACGAATTCTTCCCAAGAGAAGGTAGAATATATGTCAGACCTTCCCAAAGAAATATGAGCTTCCCACCAGTATAAAGCATCGCCTTTCAACATTGCGGTTCCATAAAGTACTCTATCCTCTTCAGCACATTTACTAGTCTTGAAGATAGCTTCTATTTCTTTCAGCCACCTCATAGCTTTCACGGGATCCCTGTCTCTTGCGTAGGTCGGAGGCTTACAACTTAGGAACATTTTATAATCACATTTCTTCACCACTGGTACGACAGTAGGTGTAATGGGCATCTCCTCTTCATGAGTAGGATCTGGTCTTTCTGTCTCAGTATTATGAGTTTGGTTGAACATAGCTTGGATATTGGCTTGTAATCTCCCCATTTCAGCTACTAAGTCGTCTCTGGTAACAAATTCCGTGTCGCGCCCCTGAACTCTGCCTCCAGTTCTGCCTCTACCTCTTTCTCCCCCTCTTCCCCTTGCCCCAACTGTTGGATTTGTTCTATTAGGATTTCCTCCTCCCCGATTCATTTTTCTAGTAACGCTTGCCATTCTGTAGATTCAAACAAGGTTAACATACACATAAGCACATACCCCATATAACAAGGTATTCCAGTTCAACATGTACCTGTAAGATCACAATTACACTGGCCAAGTGTAAATCTGAAATTACCTTACATGATGTTCCTTCTACCTTTTTATATTTAACATCCCAAGGTTCTACAATAATAGGGACATCCTACTTCACATGCAGTTTAAGTCTTGGTACAGATACTAATACCTAAATCCCTTAAACTAGGGCTCTGATACCATCTGTAAAGACCAGGTATTTCAAACATAGATCAAATAACATACATTGTCTAACATCGTTACATAACAAAGATACATCATATATCAAATAAGGTCCTTTAGTCTTTACAACCAAAATATGGTATTTCGTTACAAACTTTTCGCTAATTACAAACACGATATTTAGTAATGAAACTATAACTACAAAACACATCTTAGTCTTCAAATCATAAGTCTTCACAAAAGCTATCCACTGCTTTTTCTCTTACTTGCTCTTATCCGATCCACGCCCTGGAATACATATTTAAAACAAAATGAGGGTTAGACCTAATGGTCTAAGTGAGAAAATCTTTGTTTCTTTGAAAACCCTTTTGCACACCACCATTCACATAATACAAGCACAATTACCAGTTATGACTCAATCATCATGTATTTTCCCATCTCATTCTCTTGGCCATATTAGTTGGTTATAAGCCAACTAATAAATTAACTTCGTTGTACGACAATTACAGCCAACAACGTTGTACAAATATTACAGCCAACACACCGGTCCTAAGCCCGGCCAACGTATTCTCGTATAGTAGAATACTCATGTAAATACAATATCTCAATATATTATATTACATACATAAACACATAAGCATAATATCTATCACATTCCCAATCCACGCATATATGTATTCCAGTTTCAAAACGTTTTAAAGTAAAACTCACCTGTTTGCTTATCAAAAACTCTTTCTAGTCTTTTCCACAAAGAATTCTGCTTTCACCTTCGATTCACAGTATCTGAAACAATTAGATACAGATATCTTTTTACCAAATAGAACACATAAGTCTTACTAAAGCTAGGAACTCTAAAGAACTCCAATCCTCAAATGTTACCCCCAAACCCGAACTTAAGTCAAGTCCACAGTACATTTAGTCTTCATTCACTCCCTGTCCAATTACTAACAATACATAGGTTACTGGAAAGTCAAAAGCATCTAAACTCTCAAAATTGACCAAACAGCTAAAGTTCCCGGACAACACATACTATCCGGACAACACAACTATCCGGTAAACATCAACTTTCCGGATAACATAACCAATCCGGATAACACACTATCCGGACAGCGTGAATAATCCGGGTAACATCCGGACTCCAAAGCAATCCGGACACTATCCGGTATCTCATGTCAACCGGAAACTTAATGAAAATAGAAACTTACCGGGTGAGACTCGTCCGAACACCATCGAAAAGGGACTACCCGGACACTAGCAACAAGATTACCCGGACACATTCGACTTATCCGAAAACTACTGACTGTTCATCACTTTATACCCAGAAATCGACTGGAATTACTACTAGAAGTGAAATCGATGATTCTAATCCGATAGGAACTATCTACTAGAAATTACCAACATAAAATACAAAGCAACATACCTTAATTCCTCTTCCATGTACACCAATTTGTGCTTTAACCTAACTTTCCTTCTTTTCTCCTTCTTGCTCTCTCAAAAACACACACACTGGAATGATTCTGGATATTTGCAGATAATGAAAATATCTGAATATCCTAAGGGATATTATCTAACCATATTTACCCTCTAAACCTTAAGCTTTCCATTAATGACCCAAAACACCCTTAACTAAATTAACCCAAACTTACCCTAAACATCAATTATAAAGTTAAATAAATTTAACGGAACTAACATTTAACTAACGAACATACCCGGGGTATTACAGTTGGATAATTGGTAATTGGATGTATCCTTGGAATTGTGAAATCGATGGGTCAGTGATGACCGTCGATGTTGGAGTTTAATGGAATCCGTTAGGAGTAAATGCTAGTTTAGTAGCAGGAATATTTGGGATTCAGAGGTTTTGGTTGATTTCGGTAGTGATTAAACTTTAGGCTTGTTTGGAGAGAAAATTTTAGATCATATGGATGTGGAATGATTGAGAGTTCGAATCTGTCGTTGGGGAAGTATGGAACGTCTAAGGTTGGGAGAAAACCGAGGTCGTCCGATTAGGAGTTACTCCAGCGGATGGAGCGTTCACCCGGACATATGTACAATGTGCCTGAGAGGACATTGTTGGTAAGGGTTGCTTGAGGTCTGTCATAGCAGTCTGCGTGGGGGGGATCTAGATTCTAGTTGGGAGCTATTGGAACATGGTCGGTGCTGAGTTGGTTAGCCTTTGGTTATAAAGGATCTAGATTTCGAGGACGAAATCTCTTTGAGGTTGGGAGGATTGTAACACCCCAAAATTTCAGAAATTCGAATTTTGGATTTTGGACTTGCAGACGTCCGCATAGGCTTTAGGTCGGACGTTCGTGACGGTGCGGGAGTCCAGGGACCTTCCGCGGAAGCAACAGGGAGATTTTGGGAGTTCGGTCAGTTCGGGGTCGGACGTCCGCAAGATGGCTTAGTCGGACGTCCGCAGAGCGTATGATGAGATATTTTGTTTCCTTTAAGACTTTTCCCTCTCTCTTCTCTCATTTCATTTTTCACAACCCAAATCAGATATCTCTCCTCTCCCACTCGATTTTCCCTCCCCAAAACCCTAAATCCTCCACTTCCTCTCTTCCATCTTCCTTTTCTCCAAGAACACCCAAGTGGGTTTGATGAATCAAGCTTCTATGGTTCCAAAGCTTCAAGATATTCATCTTCTCCATCATTTCCACCATTGTTGAGCTATTTGGGGTTTTCTTTAAATACCCATTTGTGAGTTCATCTTCACTTTCCAAACCTTATTTTTGTAACCTCATAGATGTTTTGTTGATGGATTCAAGTTGTGGTAAGGTAACCTTCTCTCCTTATCATCTATGGAAGTTAGGGTTTGGTATAAGTTGAGATCTTGATGTAAAAAGTCTAGGGAATGATTTCTTATGGTTGGATGTAAATATTTATGTTTGGAAACTTGTGGATCTAGGTTTTTTGGAAGATTTGGGCTTGAAGATTTTTGTTGCTTCAAAGGAGCTTACGTTTGGGGAAAATCTAGATTTAGCCTAAATCTAGAAAGGTGAGTACAAGTTGTTTTGTGAAAACTTTGTACATGCCAACATATTATTTTCCAAGTATTTACATGTTTACATGAAAATTATCTAATGTTGGGTTATTTGGTGGGTTTTGACTTTTGAAATGTTTAACTTGGTAAATGTGGTAAAATGCCCATATTTGAGATTTTTGGGAAATTTGATAGATAAATCATAAATAAAAATGTGTTGATGATTTATTTTATAAATAAGTCTACTTGATATGAAATTGCATTTTATGTATATTTTGGAAACATGCACTTAGTACGTTATGGGACGATTTGAAAATGTAAAGGTGTGAGTCCTTTGGAAAAAAAGAGGGTTGTCCTAACCCAATGTCTTATTTCGGGTTTTCATGGATTTGAAATATTTATTGACCAAAGTGTGTGTTGCTACGTTTAAGTTCATTTTATGACTTTTCATGATTGATCTTTTGGGTTAGTCAAGCTTATGACTTGGTATTGGATTTTGTTAAGTCGTGAGGATAATTGTCCAGTTTTGGTAGCTCAAAGTTTAGTTTTGACCATGATTTACGTTATTGGGAATTGCATGTTTTGAATGCACTTGTTTATTGGTTTGGGGTCGTGTAATGTTTTAGACCTTATTAGCTATGGATCCATAGGCACTTGAGTTTTACGTTCAATGATGAGTCGCTAGTTTCTCTTTTGTAGCACGGAATAGGCATCAGGTTCCATGGTAAGTAAGGCGTGTGACTATATGGTCGGGCGTCGTCCCATGGGCAGTAAGGTGTAATTCCATATATGCTTGGCACGGGATAGGCATCGGGTTCCATGGTAAGTAAGGTGTGGACCTATATGGTCGGGCAGCGTCCCATGGGCAGTAAGGTGTAATCCCAAATGTGCTTGTTGTGGATTTAGAGTGACCCAATGTATAGACCTGGAGTGGTTGAAATTGGGGGCTCCCTAGTCGCGTGGGCAATAGATCTGGAGTGATTGAGCTTACTTTACGATATTAATCCACGTGTTGTTTTATTGCATTGTATGTGACCCACTTTTGTGTTCCGTCACGTGTAGTGTAAACGGGCCTCCCCCGTCACCGAAAGGTGTTGCTTTGGGTATTTGGTTTTATCCCTGTTTTCGGTGACGTATCATGTTTAATGGATTGTTTTCCACGTTATGTGAGTTATGGATTATGCTTCACCCGTGTTTGGGATGTTTGGAATAATGGCGATTTATTTACGAATTTAAGCGTTTTGAGAATCAAATGCTATTTCACCTTTCACGTTGGTTTTGGGGATGAGTCCATTTTAGGAATCATTTTATATTAAAGTTTTCAGCACGAAATTTGTGTGAGTTGGAAAATAGGTGATTTGCATCTAAAGTAAATTCTTTTGAACTCATGACTTAAATTGCATCTCTCTCGATTTATGGATTTATATGGTCATGATAAAACTCTTGAACTCACTAGGCGTTAGCCTAACCCTTTTTATTTGTTGGCATGTGCAACATGTTCCGGTTGGGATATAGTCTAGTGACACTGTGAAGAGACGAGTGCTAGTAGTGTGCACGAGAAGTGAATTGCTTGGTGAAGTCTTCCGCACGTATTTTAGGGGATTAGCAACTCGTAATTGTGATAAGTAGCACCCGACTTTATTTGGTCACCTAGTATGATTTGAATTATTAATTGTGAGAGGTATTATGTTTATCTTGAGGTAATTCCAAGAATGGTTTGTAGAAGGAATTTCATTCCTTAAGTGATTATTTTTATTGAAAATTTTTTTTAGTTGCTCTCCCAATTTGAGGGTGTTACATACACGAGTTTATCAAGTAGTAGGGCTTTCAGGTCATCGACGCTGAGGTTTTGCGGGTTTGGTTCATGTGGAGGAGGTGGTGGTAGTGGTGTTTAGTTTTCGGGCTCGGTCATGAAGCCTTTTCCATTGACTAGACTTTTTAAACCAGACAACTCATCTTGAATTTTGCGCTCCAAACCTCCTTGGACAGCCTTTAAGGCGTCGTCCAGATATTCCTTGGAAACAAATTCCGGTAAGGTAACTCCTGGGTCACTTAGACTTCCAGTTGTAGTAACCACTGTAGATTCAACAGCGTTACTGCCTACGATCATAGTTGGCATGATGATAGTTGTGGTACGACTTTCACTCAATCCTTGTAAAACATTCGAAGATGAAGTTACTATGAGTGTTTAGACCGGGTCATGAAGAATCTCGATGTTAGCTGAAATAGGTACTTGTGTCCAAGACAAAGAAAGCATATCAATGAGTGCCTCTAGATTTAACGGTGCACCCAAAAAAGTTGAGAACTGGGGCTGGTGTTCTCTTGTTTCAATAGCTGTACTCTCCAAGTGAGAGACTGATAGACGATGTGTTAAATCCCCGTGAGAAATTGAAACACATACCTGTTGAGAGGCACGTGAGTGGCTAGGGGGTGTGCACTTGCGTCGCTAGGTCCACAACGTCTTCTTCAATATTTTGTCCTAGCGGATGAGACAGAATAGTAGATGTTGCTACCTGGCTGACACTAGTTTGGGGAGGGCTGACAGATAGTTGTCTCCTTTTTGGACCATATCTCTCATGATTTCTTTTGCTTCTCCACTCTCTCCCTCTTACATTTTCAGCATTTTCAACTAAGTTGTATCTCCCGAATTAGGCAAAGGGTCAGATGTAGTTGAGGGTGTAGTCGAGGTGGATGGAGATTCGTCGGTGGTTGGTGGTCTTTGGCCAATGCGGGGGGGGGGGGAATCCGTTGAAGACGAAATTTTCTATGGGCATCATAGTCAGTGCTTTTCGATGACGAAGAAGGTTCAATTACGGGTGTTGGGGAGGCTATGTCATCCGCGTCCTCGTCTCTTAACAAGAGGGAATCGCTGACTACCGGTACCTCGTGTAAGGCATGGGCGGCCCCGGTAGTCCGGACATGGATTGGGTGGCTGGAAGAGGTTTCGGTTGTGTGGGTGGGTGGTGGTTGGGTTTGGCGGCTAGAGCTAGCTTGCAGACCTACAGCACCGCCTGCGCCAGTTCCACTTCCTATATTTTCCCTCTACGCACCCCGTCCGGGAGCCCCAGCTATCCGAACTCTACCTCCGCGTGTACGTAGACCCTTAGGCCTCTCGGGTATTGCTCCCCGGGAAGGTCCCTCCGGTTCTGGCTTGACCATGGGAGCTAATACACCTAATGCTCTCATATAATCTATCACACTCGGTGCTGCAGGGTCTGCGTAAGCTAGTTGGGCATTGGATAAGTGCATAGGTTGGGCGTTGGAAGGGTTTCAGATAACGAGATAATGTAGGCTAAAAGAAGGGCAAACCTGGTGAGCCGCACGGCGGGGAATGGATTCACTCCGATCCATGTGTTGACGGATGGCCAGTTGAAAGAATCGGATGAATGGAGTGACATGTCATTTCTTCTTTCCACCGTTGTCCTGAATATTCTGGACGAGCTCGTACCAGATCATACTTGCGTAGTTGACATGTCTGTTGAAGGCGACGACATGGAATAAGCGAAGAAAGTTTCCGCTACACTGGTCTATCCCTTTCCACTTCGAAGACAGGCACCGATGGATGATGGTGAATATGGTGTACCACATCGGTGCCTGAAACTTACAGTCAAATGCTGAAGGTCGGTTCAACGCATTGTTGTAGCCTAGTGAGCGTATATATGCATATTAGACTTCGTCACTGACGTACGGATCGAATCTCTCCCGTCCATTTGCAGTTGCTGATGGAAGTTGTAGCAGATAGGAAAACGTCTCTGGTGTTAGCACGAATTGGAAATGATCAAGTTCAGCCTCAATCCGTTGTCCATCTTCGTTGGTCACAACTCGGATGGTGTGCCATACTTGTTGTAAGTACAGCTTGGGGACTTCCGTCGTGGAAGTGAGTGCATATTGGAGCGGATGGCCAGCGAGTACGTCAACAAACACCCGATGTTGTGGTCTGATTAATTTCAGGAGCAGCTCTGTGGTTTAGAGATTATGGTGCGTCAGCCATGTGGATACCTGAAATAAAGTGTTAGAATATCTCGAAGCCCGCACAGATGAGGTAACATACCTTATTGGAATCTGAGCTTAGGATGATGGAGCGAACGATAATGACATGGTACAGTGTCAAACCATGAGCATACAGTGACCAGACAAAGAATATCCGGACAAATCAATGGAATCCGGGTGTAAAAATGTTCGGATTGGGTTAGTACCCGGAAGAAAGACATACCCGGATAAGGAGGTTTCTGGATAAATTACCGGATACAAAGTGTTCCCGGATGAGGCAGTTCCCGGATACCATCGGGTACCGGGAAGTGATGGTGTCCGGATGGGGGCAATGTCCGGATAGTTTCAAACTATCAGCACGTGATCACATGTAACCAGTGTACCACAAATCAACTAAAACACATGAAATCCTATGGTAACTCAATCGAAATTAAACACAAAAGGTGCAAACGATGTAATGTAATGGAAAACTTGAGAAAATTCGTCCAAGAAGTCGAAGGATCGACGTGGGAGACGAACCGACTCCCGGACTTCAAAAATCGATGAAATCGATCGATATCATGTGCGTGTGTGTGTCTATTTGGATTTAGGATTAATTCGAAAGCGAAATCGATGACATATATGAGTTTGGAGCTAATAATCGACGTGAAACATGTAGAATCGAGCGACTAGGTGTGCGTAGGGGTGTAGGAGGGTTTAGGAGAGAATCCGGAAAATGAAATTAGATAATGAACCCGGATATATATACCCTGGGGAGTGTCCAGGCGCTATATCATGGAAGTGTGATACTCGGATGATATCCGGGCATGACTACCGAATATCCTCTTCCGGATACTTTGTCGGATCCGGAAAGTGCATATTGTCCGGGTTTTTCAAAGAAAAACTTTGTGTTTAAAGAAACTTTTGAAAGTCTCTTTCTCTCCCCTCGAAATAACCATCGAAAGATAAAACATGTGACTCTTGCTCCCCCTTGACATATGCATATAAAGAAAAAAAAGTTTGAAACAAAACACCGCACTCGGAGAAAAAGTGACACGCGAAGTAGTATGAATTTTTAAAGACTAACTATTTGCTCCCCCTCAAATCCTGAAATTGTATAAACCACCCCCCACCCCCTCAAAATTTAAAGAAAACTTTGATACTCCCCCTCAACGTTGAAGAACGAAGAAAACTTACCTGTTACTACTGTTGATGGCGCTGTTTAAGCGTAAAAGTAAGATGTTAATGTCAAACTCACAATTATTAACGAAGAAAGATAAATAGGGACTGACAAGAAAAAGATTACGAAAAATGAGATATAAATGAAACTGAAAATGGAAATACAGAAGTTTAAACAACGTGTTGGATGCGATACAACTAGAATACACTGAGATAGAAGTGTGTCTTGGGCATGTCAGGAATACTCACAACATGCGGAAGAAGCAGTTCCTTCTTAATGTATGGAAGTTGTATCGTATTCAGGTCAGTGCAAGACTTTAAGGTTGAGCATACCCATCTTGGACACAAGTTCATTAAATCGTTTTCCTCCAATGCTTTTATAAATAGGTCTGCCAATTGATTTTCTGTATTCACAAAATAGAGTTCGATCGTACCTCGTTCGACGTGATCTTTGATAAAATGGTACCAAACATCTATGTGTTTCGTCTTCGTGTGTTGGACCGGATTGCTCATGATGGCGATGGCGCTCTTCGAGTCACAGTAAATCATGATTTGCGAGTAGTGAAACCCATAGTCCTTCAGTTGTCTACGCATCCAAATGAGTTGGGAGCAGCATGTAACAACTCAGGCCAACCGTACCAGATATTGTCCGCTTTGTCCACACACCTGGACTCACGGTTTTAAAACGCGTCTGATAGGGGAGGTATCAAGTTCCTCTTATAAGGCAACCTTTGTTCCCCTCCCCAACCAATGTGGGATCTTACAATCCACCCCCCTTGGGAGCCCAGCGTCCTCGCTGGCACACCAGTCCGGTCCCTGACTCTGATACCATCTGTAACATCCCCCAGTCCACCGTACACGATATTGTCCGCTTTGCGGATACCCTCTGCATAACAACATGCCGGCACCGCTCACGGTTTTGTTCCTGCCCGCACAGGCATACGCGGGACGCACCCAGACAGCACCCTGTGACAGGCAAAAGGCCTCATGCAAGGAAGGTATCCATCCACCCTTATAAGGAGGACTTCGTTCCCCCTCCTAGCCGATGTGGGATCTCACAATCCACCCACCTAAGTGGGATCAGCGTCCCCGCTGACACGTCGACCCGGTGACCGGCTCTGATACCATCTGTAACAACTCAGGCCAACCGTACCAGATATTGTCCGCTTTGTCCACACACCTGGACTCACGGTTTTAAAACGCGTCTGATAGGGGAGGTATCAAGTTCCTCTTATAAGGCAACCTTTGTTCCCCTCCCCAACCAATGTGGGATCTTACACAGCAACTGGTGGCGGCAACGTACTCTGCTTCAGCAGTGGACGTGGAGAAGCATGTTTGTTTCTCCGATGCCCAACTTACCAGTCTCCAAGGAATTGGACGTGATCCGTCGTGCTTTGGCGGTCTTGTTTACTTCCGCCATGATCAGCATCCGAGAACGCCGTCAGTTCAAATCCTGTATACTCTGGGTACCACATACCAAGATCAGCAGTACCTTTCAAATAACGTAAAATACGCTTAACAACAGGTAGGTGTGACTCCTTGGGTTTGGATTGAAACCGTGCACACAGAAAGGTGGAAAACATAATGTTTGGTCTACTAGCCGTCAGATATATCAACGAACCAATCATTCCTCGATAGGTCTTAGTATCCACATCCTTTCCATTAGGATCGGAGTGTAATTTAGTACCTGGAGACATAGAAGTGTTCATGGGCGTATGGGTTAACTAGTACAAAAAAGACTTTTTGCCACGGTTTTGAAAATACATGTTAGCCACAGTTTGCTTTATAACTGTAGCTAAAAGTCATAAATAAAATTATAATATTATTTTAGCTACGATTTAACCCAGTAGTCGTGACGATTACTAAAAGGGTCCAAACATAAAGCCATGGTTTAAAAGAAACTGTGACTAATTGCTTCTTTATGGCCACCGTTTTTTGGCCGTGGCTAGTAATCTTTAAAAACTGTCGCTTTAGATAGACATATAGTCACAGTTTTTGTCTAAACCATGGATTTATGTTGTGACGGTTATTGTATGTGGCCATAGACATACATATGGCCATATGAAGCCATTTTTACGTGGCCAAAATCAAAATATATATAGCCACGAAAATCTTTTAAATGTGGCTAAAAGTCATTAGTGTTTATGCCACTATTTTAATTGGTTTGTGTGACCAAAAAATAAACAATTGTCACAATTCTTAAAATTAAGTATAACTATAGGTCATGATTTAGCAACGGTTATTATGAAATTTGTGTGAGTATATGTACAGTTAAATCCACGATTAAAACAAATTTATGTGGCTAAAAGATAACCAATTGTCACGTTTCTAATAATACAATTCATGTGGCTAATAAATAGTTTATGGTCACGATTATTATTTTGCATGATGAATTAGTAAGCAATAGCCACAGCTCTAAAATTTAAACGTAACTATAAATCATGAATTGGTCACAGTTTTTATTATATTGTGTGATCGAAAAGTAATCATTTACGAATTATTAATTTTGTTTATTATTAATAAAGTCATTGTAACTAAAAATATAGGGATATTATTAATAAGCTAAATTTATGAATAAGTCAAATATTTTGAATAATTTATTTTCGGTTAAAAAGGATACAATAATTTACTATTTACACAATATTTTATACCATTTTTTTGATAGTATAATCGGTGCAAATAACTAGAGATGATGTAATGCAATATGATTTAAATGTAAGATAATATAATCCATTGTAACTGATATGACCCATTGTGACCAAGATGATTTATTTTAATCCATCATTACCAATCGTGACACAATTTTTACTAATATATATAACCCATTTGTGATCAATATGGCATGTGGTAATCCAATGACCAGTTGTAACCTATAATATGCTCCAATGTGACCAACACATATCACCTTGTAACTTGAAATGACTTGGATAATCCTAAAACCCAATGTAACAATGTATGACCCAATGTAACACAACATAGTAAATTACAATATGACCATTGTTACATGACCAACTTTAACCAATATGACCCCTTATACTTGTGACATGTGACCTATTGGCACATGTTTATATCAATATCTTTACATTGTTATAAAATATTTACCCATATTTCATTTTTGATAAAAATATGTACCTTATATTTTTGTAAAAACTTCAGGTTTACAACCTATTATTGTATACATGATTTTTTTTTCATAAACCAACTGATAACAACTTATAAACACATTGATATATAGAATAAAGGTTGAGTTCTACTAATATAATTGTACTTTATAAAATTGATATGCCATCGGTGATTTTTTTCACTTTTCTCAAAAGGACAAAAAATGAAAAAAACCATAAAAATAAAATTAAGAGAAACGTCTAACAAAATCATGAAACATTATTAAAGGTTTGAATTTGTAATTCCAAAGTCGAGACTGAATAACACCAAATTAAGTTGTATACTTCCTTGACATACATATTTGATGCATCAATTTATATATATTTTTCAATAACTATTCAATAATAATGAAATATTATTAAGTTGACGTTTTAATAAAACAAAAACTCAAAAATTACTATTTCAAGTAAAATTTTAATTTAAATAAAAGTTTCATAAGTATCTACGTTAACTTAAATTTGTTACTTTAAACAAAATATTTAAATATTTTACATTTTAAATAAAAAATCATCGCAATAATTTGAAAACATTATTAAAATTCTTCAAAACTCAATGGTCGCTTTTGTGTTTTTCATTATCTTTTTTTCCCTCTTTTTTCACTAAAAATTTTCAAAATGGTATTTTAATTTATGTTCCCTCACTTTTCAATTTATAAGATTTCAATCATTAATATATTCATTTAGATTTAATACAATTCATTAACATTAGTGGGTCCAATAAAATTCATCAAGGCCCATTCAACTTTATTAAAAGTCATTGAATCCTATAAAATCCATTACAATACCATTGATTAAGAGTCACTGAGTCTAATTCGACGCATCAAAACCCATTATAGTTCATTAACAGTCATATCAAAACCTAATCAAGTTTAATAAGAGCCATTGAAACCCATAAAAGGTCAATAAGGTTCATTAACAACCATTTGAGTCAAATATGATATGTCAAAGGCCATTATAGTTCATCAAAATTACAGAAGCCCATCAAGGTCGGATCAAGTTCATTAGGAGTCATTAAAGTTCATTAAGTGTTAATACAGTTCATTACCACCCACTATATCCTATGAAGGCTCAATTAGGTTCGTTAACAACCCTAAGTCCAATACGACCTATTAAAGCCCAACACAATTGATCAATAGCCACTTAAGCCCATGAAGGTTCAATACAATTCATTAAGAACCACTAACATGCATGAAGACTCAATATAATTCATTAGGAGTCACTAAAGACCATGAAGGTCCAATACAATTCACTAAGAGCCACTAAAGTGCATGAAGACTCAATATAATTCATTAGGAGTCACTAAAGACCATGAAGGTCCAATCCAATTCACTAAGAGCCACTAAAGCCTGTAAGAACCGAATACAATTCATTAAGACTCGTTGATGCTCATAATGCCCAATAGAGTTCATTAAAGTCACTGAGTCCAATACGACCCATCAATACCTAATATAGTTCATTAAGGTAGCGTTTGGTATGCAGGCTGGATAGGACAGGACATAACTGGACAAGACGGGACTGGACTGGACGGGACAGAACTAATTTTCTTTTCTGCGTTTGGTACGACTAGAATAGGACAGGACAAAACTGTTAAAATGACCAAATTGCCCTATAATATAGATTAATATTTTTCATCATGTAATAATTATATATAACATAAAATCAATTAAATAATAAACTATTATATACATCAAAATTAAAGTAAATTATATAAATCACATTTATGTAATTTTATATAATATAAAATTTTTCAAAAAATGTTTGCAAAATATTATATAAGATAGATCTGGACATTTTATATAATATATAATTTTTCAAAAAATGTTTACAAAAAATGTAATTTTATATAATATATAATTTTTCAAAAAATGTTTGCAAAAACGTTTTCAAAAAATGTTTGCAAAATAATTTTTATATAATATATAATTGAAAATGAAGGGTAAATGTGTCATTTTATGCTTAGTCCCATGTTGTTCCACCTTTTTTGGTGGAACAAAAAATGCCTCATTTTGTCCCATGAAAATGGATACCCATCTTGTCCCACCTTGTTTTAGTCCCATGTCATACCAAACGCAATATTATTTTTTTTTGTCCCGCCCCGTCTCATCCAGTCTGCACACCAAACGCACCCTAAGAGCCACTTAAGTACACCACATGCCATACATACATATATACACACATACATACATACTACATCCACTACATATACATACATAAATCTATCTCATATATCCATTCATATAGATATATAGACCGACACAAATATACACACACATATACATATACGTATATAGAGGAAAGTTCAAACGAAAATGCAATATAAATAAGAAAATAAAAGATTAAATATTAAATGTGTTCTACTACACAACACATGTGATTCTGTAATTTTTATTTTTCATTGTTTAATTTGAATCGTTGTTTTCCCACTTTAAATCACATGTGATTAGAAAAAATAGTTTTAAAAAAGTCAACTAATTATGAATCACTAGCAGTGTGCCCGCGTAATGCTGCGGGAGGTAAAACATTACAGTTGACCCATAACAGAAAATTAACACAACACTTAATCAAAAACGACAAATCTACTTCCTAAAGTTCTCGAGATTGCAGCTCTAGACTTCTTAAAGCAAAAAAAAAACAGAATAGTTTCTACAGGATGTGATGCAAAGTTGTAATGAGATTGCAAACTCGTAATTTGTTTGATATAAAGAAAGCTCACAATTTGTTGGTGTATACAAAATATAAGAGATAATAGAAAACCCAAAGCAACGTCAACGAATGGGAATGAGATTGCAGACACATAAATGAGGTATTGTTTGCGTTTGGCCATGAAAGTCCCCTTATGCATATGGTTGAATGAACTTATTTCCACCATTTCTTCCAACACTCCATTCCCTCTTTGAACTTACTATCTGTTTTTCCCTGTAAAACTGTTAAGAGCTTCAAACATAAGCTTTTAATGATGGTTTCATAAAATAAACTTAAATGTTAACATGGTTTGGAATAAAAATGACATACAAGACTTGGCTAAATCCAAGCCTCTAGTGGTGTTGGCAGCCAAATCCAAGTAAGAGTCCCTTTCTACTTCAACTTCGCAAAGGAGTTGTAGCCATTAATGAAACCAATTCTTTAACCAAGTAAAAATGCACATGATAGTTTTTTAACTAAAGAGGAGTTGTAGCTATTAATCCAAGAAATAGTCCCTTTCCACCCATATTAAACACTACGGCTTCACATTAGTTGGCTTGCACAAGACCTTCTAACTAAAGAATTCTAAAAAATGGGACTTGTTTGGGAGAAAAAATTCAATCAAAGACTAAAATGCAAAAAAGAACTTCATGAAGGACAAAATTTGCAGATAGAATAAAAATCCAACAACAATTTTGGTAGTTCACCCTAAAATCAATAACTATATGTGTGATTTGCTAAAGGGTCTCACTTACCTCAGATGAAGTATTCAAAACTTCGATTTGTCTTCAATGTATCCTACGCTTTTACCATAATCAAGACTTCTACCGCTGCTCGTGCTTTGTTAGCGATCCCTGGCCCTTCCTCGATGCCTATCACAATCTTCTTTGTTAGCGATCCTTGCCCCTTCCTCGATGCCTATCACGATCTTATCGATCCTTGCTTCTGATACTACTACTACTCTTGTAGTCTCTAAGTGAATAAGTATAAAACTTTGACAATTTCAAGTAATCAAAGCTATCACTATTCACGTACAATTACTTCGATTACCAACAATATCTAGAAATGTTACAATCGATAAAACAAATATTGTTATACTCTTGTAGTCCCAAAACAATGATCATGCAAGAGTAATGAAAGAAGCTTACGTACCTCCTAAAAATACCAACCCACTTCGCCCTATTTGTCTACAAGTCAAATTTGGGAGGCAAAAAACTACAAGACATAAGCATCCCAAATAGCATCATGAAGGTGTGGACATGAAAATCTAAGGCCATTTTAACATCAAGTTTCATTTAAATCCAACCAACCGGAGAATGTATTTAACATGAACCATACAAACTTTGGTTAAAAAACTACAAAAATGGTTCTGACATCATCAACATGCCATGAAATACCTTCAAAACCTACATAAAAATGGTTCAATAAATTAGTCAACAATAATCCATAGGGTGATTTGAAAACTGATTCTGACATCATCAATTCAGACCCATTAAATCTCCATTGCAGAAGTGTTAAACATTCAAACATGTATAACAACAGTACACCACCTTGTAGACTTGACAGATGCAAAACTAAATAAGCAAATGCAGAAACAGATTAAAATTACAAAAAACATGCTGATTCAGAGATGCACAAATAAGCACAGATGCAAAACTAAATAAGCAAATGCAGAAACAGATGCAGAAACCAAAATTTCTATCCTTCTGCACAATGTAAAGTTGATCTTAACAGTAGTACACCTACCATTCCACCTTTTGAAATATGATTTATAAAACCAAAAACCCATCTTATAATTCTATACAGATTGCATTGTAGATAGAGATAGATGAACTATATTTATATATTTATATATATTCTTTCTTTGACATATAAACACAAAAACAAAAAGGATGAAAGAATCTGCTGCTATGACACTGCAAATTTGGTTCCAATATTTCACACTTTGTTTCTTTTATAATCTGACAAAAAGAAATTCAAAGAGGAAAAGATAGAAAAATCCCTCATTGCAAAGTGTCTAATTTGTATGTTTCACTCACAATAAACGGGTGATTTAGAAAACGAAACGGAATGAGAAGGGTAGAAAAACCCAGAAAAAAGGAATTCAAAGAGGAAAACCCAGAAAAATCACTTTGGAAAACCAAATAGCATATGATGGTTTAAAAAAACATGGCTTGCATACCTGTTGAAACGGAATTATTTGGTCCCTTGCTCCTCTTTCCTCTGTAAATCAAGAACTTGTAGTCCCTTGCTCCCCTTTCTCTGTAAAATTCGACAATGGTGACAATGATGTAAACCGTATAAATAAGAAAACAAGGTCCGTTAAAAAAGGAATGAACACGGTAAATTAGGAATGGATATGAGAGGAGTATATTAGGAAGATAAATTAAGAATATACCTTACCTTAAACATATTGGCGAAAAAAAACCTTCCAAATTTTGTGAAAAAAAAACCTTCCAAATTTGCTGCTATGACCGAAATTAGGTACACAGATTCATTGTAGTTTACAGGGTAGATGAGCATTATCTTTTTTTGTTTGTGATAAATTATTATAATTTTCTTGTTAACAATTTTTTGAAAAGTATTATAAACAAAAAATTTAAATTTGTGCTTCTTACTTGTACAAAGGAAATCGCTTCATCAAAATGTCGTCCTTCACAAAGATCTGAAATATACAAGCCAAAAATACAAAATGATAAGTTTAAATTTGTGCTTCTTACTTGTACAGAGGAAATCGCTTCATCAAATACAAAATGATAAGTTTAAATTTGATAAATTATTATAATTTTCTTGTTAACAATTTTTTGAAAAGTATTGTAGACAAAAAATTTAAATTTGTGCTTCTTACTTGTACAGAGGAAATCGCTTCATCAAAATGTCGTCCTTCACAAAGATCTGAAATATTCAAACCAAAAATACAAAATGATAAGTTTAAATTTGTGCTTCTTACTTGTACAGAGGAAATCGCTTCATCAAATACAAAATGATAAGTTTAAATTTGTGCTTCGTACTTGTACAGAGGAAATCGCTTCATCAAAATGTCGTCCTTCACAAAGATCTGAAATATTCAAGCCAAAAATACGATTTTTTTTATTTGTTACAAATAATCGTTCCACATCAAAGCTGCTTAAATCGATTTTGAGTTTCGATGTTTAAGTAAGAAACATCAAACAACAGGTATTGAGACGAAATCGATGTTTAATTAAACACAAATAGGGTACCAAAATCTAAAGTAAACCAAAATCGAACAGGGTAGACATTGAGGATTGAATCCCTTAGAGCAGACAAACCAAAATCGACACCAGATAAGAAAATTGATAACAAACAAAAATTGATCCTAAGAAAGCAAACCAAAATCGAATCGATTTCAGTAGCCTTGGATAGAAAAATCGAAATCGATTTCTGTAGCCATGATAACAAATCGAAATCGACTACAACGTAACAAACAAAAAATCGATTTTGGTAGCCATCGATAGAAAGCAGAGGATGTGAAATCGTGAAACCCTAAACCGAAACATACCTGAAATGGTGCACTGAGAAGAAAAAAGCCGTGAAACTTAACCTGAGATGAAGAAGTCGAGTATGAAAGGGGGACATCGCAAAATAGTTGTAAACGACTAAAAGTGGTAAATGATCCATCTACAAAACCATTGTTATAAAAGTTGTAGGCGATACGAATTGACAATGGCAGAAAAATGAGGAAGGTTGAAACCCTAACCATAGCGGCAAATAAATCTAGCGTCACAATTTTTCAAGAATCGAGATTGAGAGAAGCAAAAAACTTGAATCAATTTCAAAAAAAGCAAAGAACTTGAATCGATGCCTGATAAGCTTGAAGAGCAATTGAATATATGGAAAACCTAACCATTTTTGATATACATGAAGCGTGTATGAGAAGAAGAAAATGAAACTGAAGGCGTGAAATCTGGGAATACCAAAAAAAAGTTAGTTTTCTCTCTCTAATTTTTTTTCAAGTAAATATGCTTTAAGTTATTGTACATAGTGCTTAAATGGTTGTTTTTAAGAGTTTGGTGGCTTTATGCTTTATAATATAGTATAGATATGTAATTACATACATAGCATGAGATCATGTGAGAAGTGACATTTTTGGTGAAAAGTGTTTTTAAACCGTTGATCACTTTGAATTAAATATCATCCCGTGCGACATAAAAGGGACTTGATCTTGTGCATCCTGGTGCATCTCATTTTAATATTCGTCTATTTCTCATCCAACGGTTGATAATCACTTTTCACGCTTCTCATCAAATTTAGCAATTCTTATCGAAACCCAACCCTACATATATAGATACTTTCAATAATAATTAAATATTAGTTAAAATTTTGTAAAAAGTAAATATCAAAATATGTTACCAAGATAAATTATTTATTATGTAAATGTTATTTTTTTAAATTAAATTAAAATTAAAATAAAAAATTAAATTAATTATTAAAATTTTACCAAAACTTGAGTTTTCTCCAAAATTTATTGTATTCAAAATTTAAAACTTAAAAGGCAAAATACCAAAGGATAAGATTGAATTTTTTTGAATATTAAAAGACTAGATATGTACCCGCGCACGATGCGGCGCAAAGTATTTCGAATCTAAAACCGAGAATTCGAAAAAATAAGTTTGTTTCATGTTCATATTTATTCGTTTTTAAATCACATATTAAATGTATAAAATTAAAGGTCAATATGGTTAATTGGTCAAAAAAATAAAAAATATTGTTCGATAGTGGGGTCTTCAAACCCATAACATTTGTGCTCATTTTGAAGGTTTTGATGAACGGTTATAATGGTATAATTTATAAAAAAACATATTTTGTTTAATGTATTTTAGTTTATGTATGTTGATATGATAAGGATGTAAAATGAAAAATGAAAAATGAAAGGAGAATGGATATAAAGTAAATTAAATAACTAATTATAATTATATAAAGTGTAATTTAAAAATAAAAAATAATTTTTTTAATTATCATGTTGAACGTTGGAGGTTGTAAAGCTTTTAAACTCGTACATGATGTATTGAAATTTGTACTTCTTAAAAATTCAAGAATAACCGTAACTGTAATTATTTTTAAAAGGGTATAATAGATAAATATAGATAAGAGCATAAAATGTACAAGTTTAAAAAAATCTCGGTACGTCATTCTTGAAAAGTCTTGATACGTATTTATGATATTTCACAATATTATTAAGTTAAAAAAATATTCAATAATAAACTTATTTTGAAATTATTGAGGAGAATATTGTAATAATATAATTTGTAAAAAATAAATTTATTAATATGTTTTAGTTAAACTATGATTATATATTTTTAATATTATAAGAGTGTAAAATGAAAATAAACAATGTAAGTGATATAAAACAAATCAGTTCGTACATGTTCATATTATTTAATAATATGATTAAATCTAAAAATATTCAATATTGGACTCATTTCGAAGTTATTGACGAGACAATTACAATGTTGTAATTTGTAAAAAAAGAAATGTATTTTAATGTATTTTAGTTCATTTACATTATTTATGTTTATATGATAAGAGTCTAAAATAAAAAATAAAAAATAAAAAAGCAAGAGATTAAAAATAAACTACATACCTAATTATAAGGGTAGTAAATGTAACGTATAAATTAAAAAAATTGAATTAAGGAGAGATTTAAGAAATAGTGAATGTGGTGTGGTAAGTGAACTTATAATGTAAATTGCGTCCAGATACACGTTTAGGCGGGAAAATACTGAAATCGGCTCACAAAAAATCGACACGCGGGTTATTTATTTATTAAACGTATAGATTTTATTTGTTTATAACTCCCGCTCCCTTTCTCCATCTCCTTTTCGCATCCAACTTCTGTAAATCATGCCGTAACCTCCATCGCCCCCTTCTTTCTCTATCTCGGAATCTCGCATCTACGACTCGGCTCCTGTCACTGACCACAACATCTACGACGAAGGCAAGGGTTGTGGTAGCAACTCGGGACGAAGACATCGAAGGTACTCCTCAACATCGATTGAAATAAAGATGTACACTTCTCTTCTTCAATTTCCACCGTTCAAGTCTTCAAAATCGAAGATTGTTGCATCTATTTTACTATTTCAGATATTGTTGCATCTATTTTTGTATGTTTTTTACGCTTCTATGTTCAAAGATTGTTCATTTATGCTTCTATGTATTTCTACTTCTATGTTCAAAGATTGTTTATTTATGATTCTACGTATTTCTGCTTTTATGTATTTAAGATTTATAGGATTTTCGTGGTTTCTAATAGGGTAAAACCGTAAAGGCATAATGGTTTTGGTTACCTCAATAAGCCAACATCAGCCCCCCTTATTGCTTGCTGTTATAGATGTGAATTTCTTGTTTTTAGTTGACATATGGGGTTGGTGAATTTATGGGTTTTTAGATTAGCTAAATGCTGTTATTTTCATAAATATACAATATTGATTGTTGTTATAGATGGGACTTTGTAATTTTTGAGATCTATATGGAAACAGGTTTTTGCAAACCAAAGTGTCTTTGGTTAAGTTATTATGTCTGTACACGTTTCTGCAAGTCTTTTGTAAAAAACAACTACCATGGCCGGCTAAGTTCATTTTTATATGCAGGTTGCTCCAAGTCTTTTCCAGTTTACGAAAATTTTCTTTTAGTAAAGCAATCATTTAGATCCTGTGGTTGTCGTGTTGTTTTGTTACATATGTAGATTGTAAACTGGAAAACAAGTTTGAAGTTTTCTGAAGAAACGACATGTATGCATATATAGGACTGATATGCATATAGGCAAGTTATCATGTATGAATACATTAAAATGGCCTGCATGTGGGAAATGCATATATGGGAGTGATGTAACCATGATACATTAACATACTAATTGGTTATGAAATCTAGGAAATGCTAGAAACATAAACTTGCACACACAACAATGGCGATAAGAATGGCGGTTACAATACATGAGGCCAAAATAAATAACTCTGCAAGTCTGAAGTCAAAAGCAAGAACCATATCTAAGACCAAATTGAATCGCTGAGCCTAAGTCTGAGAAAGAAATTGGACCAAATTCTAATAAAGCTGCTGTTAATAAACATTTAGGAAACTAAAGACTAGCACAAGGGCATGCATAAGGATATCATAGCAGATCCTACAACAAGTCTGAGACCATACCTTTGGGATTGGAGTTTGTGTTTTCAAGTTGTTTTGGATTATGACCATATTTTCTATGGTTGCTGTTAATATCTCAAATGTATGCTTACATCGAGTCCCGGACTTTTTTGATATGGTTATGGCTTCAATAGTAGTGTGTTGATTTTGAAACAGTCAGTCAGAAGTCTGAGTCTACTAGTCAGAATTCTGACTCCAATAGTCAGAACTCTGAGCCTGAAGGTCAGAATTCTGAGTCAACTGAAAATTCTCAATTCACTTCAGAAAGTTTTTCAGAACTTGAAAAGAGGTTTAAACTTGTTAGTCAAGAACTTGAGGACTTAAGGAAAACTTTTGATGAGCTTGAAAATGATTACTGTGATGTAGATTTTAAACTGGACCAAGTTTTAAAGGAAACGACACTTATGTTCAGAAAATAACAGAGCTTGAGAAGTTAAAGGCTGAGTATGATCTTTTCAAAATTAATGCTTTAAAGGAAAACAACAAATTCTTTGATGAATCATGTACATTTAAAAATGGTGAATCATCCAAATCATCTGCTAATTCTGTGAAATTGAATGTTTCAGAAAGAGAGGAAAGCAAAAGGAAAGATGACCTGAAAAAGATTTCTGAGAAGATTGGATTGAATTTTACTTCTGAACCTAAAGCTAGTACATCTTGTAATGATTGCAATTGTAATCTGAATACTATAAATAAAAGCAAAAAGACATATGTTTCAGATCTATTGTCACTTGCAAGAAAGAATCTCAAATGTGTTCAATGTGGTAGTCATTCATTTCAATCCTCTCAGAAAAGTAAAGTTATAATAACATCTGTTTCTTATATAAACAAAGCATATCCGAATTCAGAAAAGAAAACTGTTTTGATTCCTCAAACTCAGATAAAAGGAAAGAAGATTGAAAACATTTCTCAATCTAATTCAAAAGAAAAGAAGAATGAAAATATGTTTCAAACTAAAGAAAAGAAGACTGAAAATGTTTCTCAGTCTCAACCAAAAGTTTTCAAAAAGAAAAGAAACAATTTCGTGAACAGAAAATGTTCTGACTTCATAAAAGTACAAGGAAACTGGTGCTTAAAAGAAGATTTTGAATGGAAAGTCAAAGGAAGTTTTGTTAAATCAGATACCAAAGCTAACAAAGATGGACCCATTCCAAAATGGGTACCTAAATCTAACTGATTGTTTTTGCAGGGCTGTCATGTGTGGTTTTTAGATTCTGGAGCTTCAAGACACATGACAGGTCATAAGTCTTCTCTGACTAATTTCACAGAAAAGGCTAGAGGAGCAGTTAACTTTGGAAATAACAGTAAAGGACAAGTTAGAGGTTATGGGGATTTAACAAAGGGAGATCTGACTATTCAGAAGGTTTTCTATGTGGAAGGCTTACAACATAATTTGTTCAGCATAAGTCAGTTTTTGGACAGTTTTTGCCAAATTAAATTCGGTATAACAGGTTGTTTAATTCTGACTGAGAAGGACATAAAGGTGTTCTGGGCCAAAAGGCATATGAATTTGTTTGTAGTCAATTCTTCTAAAATTGTTGCATCAACTCCAATTTGTCTACTTTCAAATGCAACTGCAAATGAATGTTGGCTATGGCACAAAAGGTGTTCTCATCTGAATTTTAAGGAACTGAACAATCTTGTTGGCAAACAGTTGGTTAAAGGATTACCAAAGATCAAGTTTGAGAAAGAATCATTATGTTCAGCATGTGAAATGGGCAAGATGAAGAAGAGTTCTTACAAAATGAAAATGGATTCTTCATGAAAGTCACCATTAGAGATGCTACATACAGATCTGTGTGGTCCTATTTCAGTTCAATCAATGGGAGGAAAGAAGTATATGCTTGTTATTGTAGATGAATATTCCAGATACACATGGGTTGAATTCTTAAGAGCAAAGTCAGAGGCTGCTACAACACTGATTAATTTCATCAAAAGAACTCAAGTATTCTTACAACTTCCAGTTCAGAAAATCAGAAGTGATAATGGGACAGAGTTCATAAATGAGACTCTTCAGAACTTTTTGCAAAGCTTGGGGATTTCTCATAGTCAGATGATACCTTAGTAGCAGAGGTTGATGTAGAGGGAATGTCAGAATTTTTTTCCTCATCTTCAAGTTTGGCCATGAGACATAGTGTAGAATCCAGATCCGTGCAACGATTGTGTTTGTGAATAAGCAAATAAGAACAGTTGATATGATTCACAAAGGCTGCCCACTTAGCTATTGATTTAGAGAGAATTACAGTGTAAAGCAGTAAAGCTAAATGAGACAACTAGCTAATTTTCTAAGCTAATTGCACTTTAAATACACTGGGCCCGTGGTAACAAGCCCACGGCCCGTTCACAATGGACTAAGTTTAATCTATTACAAAATAAACCCTTGAACTTAAAATCAACATAAATTCTACCCTAAGAATCTCCCCCTTTGATTTGAAGTTCGAGTTCGCGCTCTATCTCTTGCCAGTTGAATACGTATCGTTTGCGCAACGCGAAGTGAACCTCAAAGAATCTGATGGCGCAGCGGTAGTCGAGACGTTCTTCAACCATATCCAAAGCAGTCTGAGCAGTTCTTTCATTCAGATTGGGTATATAGGATACCTTTGGATTTTCGGATTCGTGCTTGATGATCTTCCGAAGAGCGTCTTGAACTTTGAGCAGTGTGCCGTCGCAAAATCGATCTACCTGACTGAACCTCATAAACTTCTTTTCTTTCTGAGCGTTGAGGAAGACGATCCCAAATTACGGTTGAAGCAGCATCGCATTCTCGGGATACATTGACAGTTCAGGAGCTTTCAGATTCGGTTTGAGCAGATTTACCTTCTTCGCTCGGTTCTCGATTGCCATTTGAAAGTCCGTAAGATAAGAGATCATAATAGAACGGACGAGGAATCGATGAACCGCTTCGAGCGCATTTGTTACAGCAAGCGGTCGGATGGTTCTGGTGCGAAGGTCTCTCAGAATAACCAGGAGGTCGAACGGATGGAGATGCTTAAAGTCAGCTTCAGAAAAAATCCATTCTTTTCCGTCTTCACGTCGAACAGTGAATACGGGAAAGACGATCTTCATAATTTTGTTTGACTGAATCTTTAGCACCTCTGAAATTTTATGCTTAGTTCGTACCTGGTCTCTCGGGAGACACCGCTTCATGGCTTCTACGTATCGGAGTTGGCGTGCTGGATCAGGACTGTAGATGCCAAGACAGAAGGTCCGCTCGATCGGACGAATTCGGTGAACAAACAGCTTCTTCAGAGATTCCTCCAGTTGAGGAATGAGGACCTTGATCTTGTCCCAACGGTTTTGTTGCTGAGGAGGGGGAGAAAGATCAGGAGCTGTCGTTTGCTGAGGAGATGTCGGGATTTTTGCATTTGAGCTTTCGGGTTGATCTGAAGTCGTAGCGGGTTGAGTCGAGTGAACGAGAGGCGTACCATAGAAATTCTGAAGCAGAAACTGGTCGTAATCAACGTTGTCGTCTTCATCAGTGGGAAACACCAAGTTTACCCCGAAGTTTACGGCTCTGGCAGCTTTTTCGTACCATGCGTCTTCGGTTTCCGGGTTGGTTTCACATGCTGGATCAATCATGGTGAGCGTTGGCATGTCTGATGGTTTTTGTGCGACCAATTCCTATGTTGTACCCTCAGGCTTTTCAACCGTTGGGGCTTCGTCATCTGAAATATCCATGTCGATGACCATCTGTGCTAATGGCAACTCTGCTTCGGGTGTTTCTGTTGAAGTTTCCGCAGTTGGGGGTTCCTGTTGAACCACTGTTGTAGTTTCGGCAGTCACAATCTGGACGGTCTCGGATTGGCGTAGACGCTTCTCCCCCTCACGGTGATCAGGATCATCCTGGTCATCGTGCTTGCGTTTGAGACCGCCGGCTTGACTCTTGCAAGTGTCTTCTAGTGAGCGAACCCTCTCAGACAGCGTGGCAAGCGCTTTGTTGTAGTCGTTGAGGGTCGAGTCAATGGCATCAAGGCGTGAGGTGATGGATGAAGATGGAGCCGTGACCTGGGACCGAAGAACTGAGATCAGGTCTGCTTCGACAGATGCGGTTGTGTCGGATTCCTGGAGCAGTTGGGCTAAGCGCATCGTCTTCAGGGTGTCCACCGAATAAGTAGGTTGCGGTTGAGGCGGTGGAGGCACATAGGCGGTTTCAGTGTCGACGAGGTGGCCCTTTTCTTTGATAACACGCATCGCTTTGGCAAGTTCAGCGGCTACATGTTCCTGCAGTTGTTGCTCCATAACCTGTCGGACAGCCTCAAGGGTGCTGTCCAGAGACCCTTTTGACACAAAGTCGGGTAAAATAACACCGGGCTCACTTAGAGTACCCGTTGAGGCATCTACCGTAGAGGTAGAGCCACCTACGTTCATAGCTGGCGTGATATTAACTGTGGTAGGATTTCCGTCCAATCCTCGTGTTCCGGAAGTCGGAGACACTATAGACGTTCCGGTCGGGTCACTAAGAGCCGCGACTTGGTGTTGTTCCGCATCAAGTGTCCTAGGCGAAGAATGTTCAGTAACAATAGGCTCTAGACTCGATGGTGCACGCAAAGAAGTCGAGACCGGGGGCTGCTGGTCTCTTATTTCAACACCAACACTCTCCGAATGAGAGGCCGGTGGAAGTTGTGCTGGTTCCCCGTGTAATATTGAAACATCCGTCTGTCGTGAGACGGATGAATGGATGAGGGGGTCGTGCAATTGCTCCGCTGGGTCCACGAAGTCTTCTTCAATACCCTGTCCCAACTCATGAGACAGGATAGCAGATGTGGCTACCCGGGTGACATGTGGCTGGGTTCGCTCAGGAGCCTCGTTATCTTTACGAAGTTGTGTCTGATGAAGGACAGGAGATTCTTCGGTCTGAAATCAATCAACTCACATCACAACTGTCTGCTTTGGCAACAGAAGTGATGCAAGAGAAAGCGAGTAATGGTCAGCTTCAAGAGCAGATTGACCAACTCCAGGCTCAAAAGCAGATTTCACCTGATCTTTCCTCCAACTCATCTGACACATCCTCGTGTAAAGCTTTCATAGGAAATATCTCGTCTCAAGAAAGTCAAGTTTCTCAAGATGAATGTGTTACAAGGAATTTAAACTCTGATTTCAACACCAACACTCTCCGAATGAGAGGCCGGTGGAAGTTGTGCTTGTTCCCCGTGTAATATTGAAACATCCGTCTGTCGTGAGACGGATGAGTGGATGAGGGGGTCGTGCAATTGCTCCGCTGGGTCCACGGAGTCTTCTTCAATACCCTGTCTCAACTCATAAGACAGGATAGCAGATGTGGCTACCCGGGTGACATGTGGCTGGTTTCGCTCAGGAGCCTCGTTATCTTTACGGCTCGATCCTTTTTTTTGGGTTCGCGTTCGACCTTAAGACCCTCCTTTTCACATGTTCTATGTCTCGGGGAAGGTCCCTCCGGCTCTGGCTGGACCATGGGATTCCCTAACTCTCGTCTATATGCTATCACAGGTAGGGTTTCAGGCATATGCATAGCACGGATATTATCCTGCTCTCCCTCAAAACATACATGGGGATTGACTTGCTCCCCCTCGGAGTGAGAGTGATATCAACACAAGAAAAAAAAATATTTAGACTTTGTTAGAAAAACAGTGTGACTCCTCCCCTCGGATTGAGGTGGTGGATCCGCCATGGAATATCTGTTAAAAGACCCAAAGTTAGAAACTGAGGCGGAGAATCAAGTTCTGGTGCGTACCTTTGCATTAAGTGGCTCAATCTGATACAGATTGAGGACAGGTAGTGATGAAACAGGTACAAGACTGAAAGTAGTAGGGGCGTCCGGACATAATGATGAAATTGCAAGACATTCCGGACAACACAGGTATCCGGACAAAAGGTGTCTGGACAAAAGAGCATACCGGAGATGATGAAAGTTTCCGGATAAAATAAGCAATCCAGACAAAAAAGAATCCGGATGACATTTAAGAGAGACCAAGAGTCCGGATATGGTACCCGGGTTCCCTTCCAATCCGGATAAGGACCCGGTCCGGAAACCTGTCCGGATACTTCTGGATTTTCAAGAATTTCCCTGATTCTTGACATTTTGCAAAAATAAAGCTATATGGATTTCAGAAACGAACCTTCTCTTGCTCCCCCTAGGATAGTGCAATGGAGAGTCCGACACACATAAAAACGTTTAGGCAATGAAAGAAAAACACTGTGTCGCTCCCCCTCAACTGATGAACATCCAGTTGGATGCTCCCCCTCAGAATGTGCGCGTAGTGTGAAATGCACACGGGAGTATTCCCACACACAAAAACTTTTTAACATATTTAAGGAAAAAGTGTGTGTGACGCTCCCCCTCAACAGTAGAGTGACATACCTGATAGCTGATCATGCCCCCCTAAACACGTGAGCAGCTTGTTAAAGCACATGTATAGACAAACCTCACGTCTTCTTAATATTGTTCCTTGTAGATCGTGAGCAGCTCCCTCCTTGCGGTCATGTGTGTGGAGCATCCAGTGTTTAAGGACCACACATGACCGTCCTGCAAAACAAAGTTAGCGGACCTTCGGTACCCAGATTTGCCTGGGTATGGGAGGGTTAGGTTTGGCACCTCTTTGAGGAACATGCTTTGACACAGCTTTCCCCTTAGGTGTAGGTTTTACACCGTTTGTGGGAACTGATTTAGGCACATGTTGCCTCCTAGGTATAGATTTTACACCGTTTGGAGGAACAGGTTTGGCAACAGGTTTCCTCTTTGGTGCCGGTTTAACCTCAGTAGGAGCAACCCATCTAGGAGCAGGTTTGGTCTCCCGCTGTGGTTTAACCGCTGATTGGTATCCCCGTTTTTGATAGTGTCTTTACTGGTTATGACGGGGTTTGCGTTTGGCTGTATGATTAAACCTTTGATATGACCCAAACCAATCATTGTTATGGATATCATCAAAGTCATTCCAACCACAACTAGAACAACACAAACGATCGTGTGATAATTGAATCAATTGCTGAATTGAATAAATTTTCATCGGAAAATTAACATCTCTATTAACAAAATTATTCCTATGATTCCAGGCACAATCATTTTTGTTCATCCTAGGATGAAAGACAGTATTGAACGACTTTGATGCATCATCCTTGACAGATTCCTTGGCTGGCCACTTTGGTTTTGTTTGTTTAGCTCGACCGGTTTTATCCGAAACAACAGGGACAGTGTGGTCAGTGACCTTTGAGGAAACAGGAATCTTAGTGGTCGGTCGTTCGGTCTTTTGCTTCGGCTGTGATTGTTTTTGAGAATTTGAAGCATTTTTAAGAATCTTGATCACATAAGGAGTATTGGATTGAGAATAGTCGCCCTTTTGAAAATTGACCGGACGATTAACGACTGGAGACAAAAAGTCAGAATGACTTGGAAGAGGTTTGTCGAAAGGGAACGACTCAAACTCTCTATCAGAATTACCTTCGGAGTTCATGTATTCTGAAAAATCTATCTCCGGAATTTCAGGACTTGGATCGGTCGAGGGATGCGAGGAACACTTTGTGCGTTCTGTAGTGTGCTTTGAGGAATTTGGTGCGGAAGCGTTTGAAAAATCAGAGTTTAAATTCCCTGTAACACATTCATCTTGAGAAACTTGACTTTCTTGAGACGAGATATTTCCTATGAAAGCTTTACACGAGGATGTGTCAGATGAGTTGGAGGAAAGATTAGGTGAAATCTGCTTTTGAGCCTGGAGTTGGTCAATCTGCTCTTGAAGCTGACCATTACTCACTTTCTCTTGCATCACTTCTGTTGCCAAAGCAGACAGTTGTGATGTGAGTCGATTGATTTCAGACCGAAGAATCTCCTGTCCTTCATCAGACACAACTTCGGTTTTGACCGGTTGTTGATTCTCAAGTTTTTCAAGTAAAGCTTGCTTTTCCTTTTGAAAATTGGACCTTTCTTTTTCGAATGACTCCTCCAACTCGACTATCTTTGCTTCCAAGATGAGAGGGGGAACATAGAGTTTAAACTCATCCGTCTCAGACTTGGTTGCGGTTGCTTGGTCCTCATCCTTCTTGGAGGAATCCTTGGGCGTAGCAACCTTCTAAGGGTCGAAGTAGTCATTTGAGAGGTACTTTTTGTCCTTTTTATAAGAATAATTTAAAGGCTCATAACAAAATGGAAGTTGTATTCCTCGCTTGTGTATGCGTTTATATTCCTCGGTTTCCTCTTCCTTCTCAGGTTCAAGAGGACCAGTCCATTGGATTGCATATTCCGGATACTTTTTGTCTATCCCAAAACAAGCAAAATCATACAAGGTGGGTGTATGCCATCTTCCTTTTTTCAAATAATGTGGGTTATCATATTCGATTCCCCATTCTTTGTTAAAATACGTGAACTCTTTGTGTTTGTTCAAAAAAAATGGTTTGATCAGTTTGACCCCGTTTGTGGAGTTTGGTTTCTAGATCTAGAATTTTAGCCACGTACTCCTTGTGTTGAATTTGAATAGAAGAGCATTGATAAGTAATGTCTTCTTTCTCATTCAAGCACTGATCAAACTGACGTTGAAGATCAGATAATCTGGCCCTTAAGTCTTTAGGTGCTAATGAAAGATTTTTGCATTTGTCTTTTAGATTAGCATTTTCAGACTTATATTTCTCAATTAATTTCATTTGAACATTAAGCTTTTCAGTTATTGAACTAATTTCAAGCTTTTGTTCTGCATTCGTGGCCGTGAGGGAGTTTGCCTTTTCAGTGATGGTTTGCAATTGAAGTATGAAGTTTTGTAGGCAAGAGTCACATACCTGATTTGTTTTTGTCTTGTCTTCATCAGTAGACGGTTGATATCCCATGAAAGCATCAGCACCTTCATAATCGTCCTCATCATCAGATCTCCCTAGCCAGTACTCATTTTCAGCGAACATTACCTCTCCAGCCTCTTTCTGTCTGGCCAGTGCAAGTTTGGCCTCATAACAGTGAGAGTTCTTTACTGTGGGTTGACGGCAGTCTTTAGCGAAGTGACCGAGTTTCCCGCAGTTGTAGCATTTCACAGGTTCATCTCTCTTCTTGCGGTCACTTTTCTCTGTCTTCTCTTTCTTCTCAGATCTATCTTGCTCTTCTACCTTCTTCTTTCCTTCATACCGATCCTTATAGTCGTGACGCTTATTGGAGGCGGTGGAGAAGCGTTGACTATTGGAGGACGGCTTCTTGTAGAACTTTTGTTGTTGAAAGGATTTAGTTAGAAGGGCAATAGCTTTCATTAATTCCGATGCTTCGTCATCATCATCGTCACCGTCTTTCTCGTCCTCAGATTCTGACTCGGAAGAACCATGCTGTGGACCGCGTCTGGATTGGTTGCTTGAAGATTTCCCCACTTTGGAAGTCATGAGGGCAATAGGATCCGCAGATTGTTTTGGCTCATTCTTCTTCTCTCCCAAAAGCTCATTTACTTCGTCTTCATCTTGGAGAAGTGTCTCATATAGTTCATTGATGCTGATGTTCTCTATCAAGTTGTTGTGTTTGACATGAGAAGCATACAATTTCCATTCAGGTAGCAAGTTGTTGAGGAACTTTAGTGCGTTCTCAGTATTGGAACGAAAAATTTTATTCTTGTTCAGTTCATTGAGAAGTAGACAAAAACGTTCATAGGTCTGGGTAAGGGATTCACCGTTACGCTGCTTGAACCCATCGAACTTGGTGATCGCACTATTTATCTTCAGCTGATTTCCTACAACACTCCCTCGCATCATTTTGGCTACTTGGTCCCGCATGCCCTTAGCCGTGTCTTTGTAACTGTCTATGGCAGTGTAGATAGAATTAGGAAGGGCTTGTATAAGATATCTCTTTGCATGTTTTTCTCCTTCAGTCATGCCTCTTTCAAATTCTGTCATCTCAGCAAGAGTCTTCGCCTCACTTCGAGCTTCTGCAGTTGCAGTTGCAGGTATGTCCTTCATTGGCTTGTCAATTGGTCCATGTTCCAGGGCTCTCTTGATATACTCATAGTTGTCCTTGGACTCTATGAAGATCATGAACCTGTCTCGCCATTGGCTGTACTCGTTCGGGTAGAGACATGGTGGTTTGGTGTCCGTGCCAATTACGAGAGCATCACGAGAAGTAGACATCTTCGGTTGCAACGGAGTGATCGTCAGACGTGTAGATTGATTCAAAGTGTAAAACCTAACGCAAGGCACTAAGAGTGGAGTCCTAACGCAGGTTCTATGAGTGGTCAGACACTAACTTAGCTTACTGGAAAGAAATCCAACTAAGTGATCTGATCTAGAAGTGTCCGGACCAGAATTATGAAAAACAGTTCAAAATTGCAGAGTTGTCCGGATAGGTAAGAGAGTCCGGATAACTTGAGTTGTCCGGATAACCAAGGTTACCGGATGGACTAAAGATACCGGATAGAATCAACAGGATAAACAAAGTTTACCGGATGCAATAGAGTCCAGAAAGTATGAGATTTCCGGGTACTTTGAAGTTTCTGGAAACTGTGATGTGTCCGGATACTACGAAGATTCCGGGTAAAACGAGGATTTCCGGATAAAATGAATTCCAGATACTTTGAATTATCCGGACCAAAATTACCCGGAAAGTTGAGATTAAAGAGAACTTACCCGGATGACTGACTTACCCGGATGATTGACTTGTCCGGAAGAATCGAACTAGTCCGGATGGAACCACAAACGTCCGGACACCTTGATCTGTCCGGAAAACGCGGCAGGGTTATCCGGACACTGCGACTGTTTTGCTAAAATCGATCAAAAACTCAACTAGGGTTACTCTAGTGAGTTCCTGAAAGGTTAGAAACAATACCAAGCACAAAAACAACACTAATCCAATCGATTTTAGAGCAAAAACAACACCTTTTGATGTCAAAATTCCGATTTTTAAATAAGAACACAACTAAAAGTTTCTGAACTTTTTATGCGAAATTGACCAATCAAACGAAAGAATTTGGATGTGAAAATTTGCAGAAACACTTATAATGATAATGCTAACACGACCCAATAAGCAAAAACAATCAATTTACGCAGAATCACAGAATCAAAAATTCAAGAAAAGTCAGACGTGAAAAAGTCAAACTAACCAGAAATCAAAGAATGATACTTTGAATCGAATCCGTCTGTCTGCTCTGATACCAATTGTAGAATCCAGATCCGTGCAACGATTATGTTTGTGAATAAGCAAATAAGAACGGTTGATATGATTCACAAAGGCTGCCCACCTAGCTATTGATTTAGAGAGAATTACAGTGTAAAGCAGTAAAGCTAAATGAGACAACTAGCTAATTTTCTAAGCTAATTGCACTTTAAATACGCTGGGCCCGTGGTAACAAGCCCACAACCCGTTCACAATGGACTAAGTTTAATCTATTACAAAATAAACCCTTGAACTTAAAATCAACATAAATTCTACCCTAACACATAGATTGGCTTCATCATCATCTTCAGAGTCAAATGATTCTTCTTCGTCAGAGGCAGCCCAATCATAGTCAGCCATAAGGCCTTTGCCTTTCTTCTTAAAGGTTTTCAGCTTTGAATACCTTTCTTTCAGCTTTTTGTATTTTTCATCTCTAGTCCTGGGAGTAAAGTTTTTCTTGGGAAAAGCTGAGGGTCTAGAGACTTTCTTTGACCTGCACTCGCTAGCAAAATGTCCTATCTTTTCACAGTTATAGCAAGTAGCAGTAGCCTTATCAATATGGGTTGATGATCTTGGCTTGTCAGTAATAGCAAGAGGTTTATTCCTTTTGAAATTACTCTTTCTAGCAAATCTCCTGAACTTAGTAGCCAGGAATGCCAGAGTTTCATCATTATCTGAAACGTCAGAGTCTGATGATCTTTCAGAGTTAGTTTCCAACTCAGTGACAGTGATAGTCGATCGCTGAGTGGAAGGTGACTCTGAGATTAAAGCAACATGGGTGCTTTTGGAATCTTTTACAAGATTCTTCTTAAGATGACTCGATTGCTCATGATTCAGTACCGTGCCATATAAGGTAGAAAGGGTCATTGATTTTAGATCCTTTGACAGCTTGAGACACATAGAATAACTGTCCCAGCTTTCAGGTAAACATTCTAAGAACTTTGTCAGTACTTCAAAGTTAGAATATTCCTTACCAACAGTTTAGAGACCTATTATGAAGCAGTTAAAACATTGGTGTACTTCAGAGAGAGTTTCATTCATACCACAAATGAAGCTTTCATACTGTCTTACCAGGTTGAACTTTCGAGAGTCCTGACTTCAGAAGTACCTTCATACTGAACACAGATTGTATCCCACATAGCTTTTGAGGTTTTCAGGTTCATGACGGAATGGCAGACTTCGTCAGGAAGAGCCATGGAGAGTATGGATCTGGCTTTGGTGTCGATAGCCACTTTCTTCTTATCTTCATCAGTCCACATATGAATTTCCTTGGGAATCAGCCTTTCTGGAATAGCAGGTCTATTCTCAGCGGCTGGAACTGCAGGATCAATTCTTATAGGAATATATGGGCCGTTTTCAAGATAGTAAGGCATAGTAGGGTCTACACATTCTAAGAAGAGAATCATCCTATTTTTCCATAGATTAAAATTATCTCTGGAGAATCTAGGGGGTTTTGCAAGAGAACCATTGTCAATATAATTAGTGTTTGTGTTGGTGGCCATTTTCAGAAATAGCAAGGAAGAGAAATCTTAGTATAGATCAGATCTTGTTTATGAGATTAAACAAATCTACTCTGATACCACTTGTTGGTCCCGAAGGGTTATACAAGTTTGTAGAAGGGGGGGGGGGGGGGGTTGAATACAAACATACGTTTTTACTTTTCTAAATTGTTTATTGATAAATCAAGACAATTTACAACTTGTTGCGGAACATGATTAAGGATAGACCTAATCTAAACAAGTCCTGTGAAACACTAAGTTTCTTGCACTAGAAAGAGTTAAAGAAATTACGAATAATAACTTAACAATAAGAGAGAAATAAGAAGATGGTCCGAGCACACTTCAAAACTGAAGTAGGGTTCTTCTTATATACTGCATGCATTTAATACATGGCAGTATGGCTTTACACGTGGCAGCAGCTGAGTGGTTGCATGTCATTGATCTTTGTAGACAACCTTAGTAGCCGCATGGTGCACAGTGTAGAATCAGAGTTGTTGTACGATTACAGACAAAAGGGATGTCCGTTCTGACAGTTCGTCCGGAGACGTGCAAGGGAGGTAAGACAATAGTAACATGCAGAGAGACTTCATGATCAGCTTTCGTTGAGTCAGATCTTTATCAGCGAATGATAAAGTTCAGCGATTGCTGAAGTCTTCTACTTGATACTTCACGTTGAATGGACAGGTCTTGCTTCGCTGATATCCGCATCAGTTCATGAGTAGACTTGTCGCTGGTTCTTGAGCTTGATCTTCGACTTCAACGTAGAACTTTGGTTGACGTGAAACTTGTCTTCAGAGATCATAAGTAACCAAACTAAACTATCAGCGATCATCAATAGAACTGAACAGGCTCAAAGCTATATGATGTTGAACAGTGTTCGCTGAATATCTAATCTAAAGAGTGAGAGTTCCTACCAACGGTACTGTAAAGTCTTAGTACTTATCAACGATAGTGAAACTCTAATACATATTGTTTACTTACAGTTTTCACTAAGTCTTAGTACTTATCAACGATAGTGAAACTCTAATCCTTACACTCTGCAAAATCATTGATGGAATCCTCGTCCGATTCAGAGGATGATGAAGTACAGAGGCCTGAGAATAGAGCCGTAGAAGAAGGGGCAATAGGAGAAAACATTGTGCAAGGAAATGTTGAAGGGGAAGCAGGGGATGAACATATGGTTGAATCTGAAGGAGATGTAGATGGGGGAAATGACAACATCCAACATGAACAAAGTGCGGTTAGGTCAGTAATGTCTGGAAGATCTAATTCTGGTGAGAGGATTGTTCCTGAGAGTGAGTATTTGGAGTTGATTGAAAATAACTGTGTGTTACTACTTGATGAAACTAGATTCAAGAAAGAACATAGGATAATCATAGAATTGCTGAAGTACCATCCTTTTAAGAAATGGTTTACAATGAAGAAACCGGTTCCTGTTTAGTATATTCAGCAGTGGTGGAAGCATTTGGAGTTACAAGGTAACAATTTTGTATCTGAAACAGGGGGAGTCACTGTAACTTTGAATATACAGTTTATGAAAACAATTCTAAGGCTACCAGAAAAGGATGATTTACAGGGGAGATCAGATTTTGAAGATTCTCCATTAACAGAGGAATTATTGGCAGAATTTAGAAGATTAGGGTATAATGATGAATTGAAGACTCTAAGCATATTCGGAAGGAATAAATTGCCACCAATTTAGGCATGTTTTTTCAATATAATCAACAAATGTCTTTCTGGGAAGAACAGTTCACTAGATCAAGGTTCAAAGCAAATTTTGCAGATCTTTCATGGGTTA
The DNA here is from genome assembly GCA_033807775.1 of Saussurea involucrata. Taxonomy (NCBI): domain Eukaryota; kingdom Viridiplantae; phylum Streptophyta; class Magnoliopsida; order Asterales; family Asteraceae; genus Saussurea; species Saussurea involucrata. The sequence continues at coordinate 23,898,577 of CM066326.1, forward strand.
GTGAAAAATAGGCATTATGATTATACTTTTATTCTATGGGAAGATATGAAGAATACTTTTGAGAGGAATCAGAAGGCAAAAGAAGGAAGAACAAAGGATAGGATACTCACTTATATACCTTATCAGAGGTATTGACAGTTGGTGACCTGGCATGCAATGGATCAAGACAGAAACATTCCAAGAAGATCAAACGAGGAGCATGGGCCAATCTTCTATATGGGTAAAATGATTTCTGCTCTGAAACTTGAAAATTTTCCAAATCACAGACCTCTTCCAAGGTCACTTAGGCAATACATTCCAAGGGAGAGTGAGATATTAATAGCATATTGCACCTCAATGGGACTTGAACAACCTCAAGCCCCTACCAATGAGGAACAACCTGAGATGAGAGGTGAGGGGTCTAATCAAAATAAAGAGGGGGAGAATGTTCAAGGGGGAGAACATTCTGAGAAAAGAGAGAGGGAAAATTCAGAGAGATTGGTTAGAATGGAAAGTGAAAAACAAAAAGAGAGTGGCGAGAATGAGAGAATGTTAACAGAAAGAGATAATTCTGATCCAGCCAACTTAATCCGGGAAACCACATCTACTGTTGGTTCACAATTCTTGGTGACCAACATTGAAGAAAACACCATGGAGCCCGTGGTGGAACTTGAACAACCCATCCCTAGCCACTCAGAAGCATTTCAACATGCTACTATTTCAAAACAAACAGGGGAACCATCCCAAACTCATTTGGAGGGAGGTGATAAATCCCAAGATTTTATTCAACACATAGAGTCTGAATTGCATAGTAAAATTCAATTTGAGCCTGAAAATCCTTTCAACACTAGCACATCACAGGAATTTCGTATTCCTGTATCAACATCCATAGACACTCCTAATATTGGTTGTCAAGGATTGGATGGAAGTCTTGGTGAAGTGAACATCTTAAAAGCTTCATTACACAATGCATCTGTTGTACATGGTGTCTTTGTGACACCTACAGGCCATGGGCTCTCTAAGCACATGAAAACTGGAGCATCTGTTCCTCCAGGTTCACTGTTAGAAAATTCTGAATTTGAAAAGATTCAGAAACAAAATCAGGTGTTGGGGGAGAAAGTTGAAAAATTGGAGAGTACGGTTAATTCTTTGAAAAATGAGGTAAAGGAGCTCAAAACTATGTTGGAAGGCAAAGCAAACTCAGTTGAGACAAAAGTGGATAGAATGAAAGAATCCTTGGATGCTCACAAAAAGGAGATCAAGGATGAAATGTCAGAATTTCAAAGGGAGCTTTTCAAGAATATGGAGGATTTGAAATCTTCATTGTTACAAGTTGTCAGTTCAACTTTGGCTAGTGTTTCAAAGCCATTAGCCATTATGCCTGTATCTGTAGCTGAACCTGAATCAGAATCAACTCAGCACTTAAAAATAAAGTTTGATGATAATGATTCTCATGATCATCAAAAGGGGGAGAAAAGGCAAAAGCAAAGTACTGAGGTTGAAAATCAAAGCAATGATGAGATAGAAAATGTTGTAAAGTCAGCAGATATTGAGTTAGAAGATTTTGAGTTTGCAAATATGCAGCTTGTAGATGCAGAGGTTCAGAATTCAGAGGTTCAGATTTCAGAGATTGTTCAGAATTCACAAGATATTGGAAAGATGGTTGATGAATCAACAGATGTAGAAAAATCAGTGGAGGTTCATGAAATAAGTTCAGATACTGAAAATGCTATAGAAACTCAGAATGAGGGAAATGAAAACTCTTTTGGTAATGTTACTGATAAAACAGAGGAATTAGTGTTAAATACTGAGATGGAGGTAAACTCTGATGAGACTGAAATACTTATGGCTGATAAAGAGATTATAGCTGATGAAAATATTGAGATGGTTGATATGGTGATAGCAGATCAGAGTATTAATGCAGAAGTAACAAGCATTTTCGGATCAGATGAGGTTATAGTGACAGATCAGAATGTGATTGCAGAAGAAGTAGTGATAGATTCTTCTGAAGAAGGTTGTGAGATTAGTATGGCAGATATTTCTGAGGAAAGTTTGATTGAAAGTTCTGAAGTGAACACATGTACAGAGATTGTTCCTTATGCCAGTGGTGAGCTTCTCAATCCCGAGTTAGAAGAAAGAAGGATGATTGAGATTCTGATAAGAAGAATGCATAGTGAGTTGATCAGAGCTCTTAATATTCAGAAAGTTCAAAGAGTTATCAGAACAGTGAAGCCAATAGATTTGTTAGGAGAAGAAGATCATTCTGTTGATTATTCAAAGAAGTCTCAAATGGATTTTCAAGAGCATTTTGGTGATGAATTGGGAGAAAATGATGCAGAGTATGACATAGTTAAAGATTTCTTCATGCCTTTGGGTTATGTGTTCAGAAAACCCATTGTGATTCCTAGAATTGAGCTGCCAGTTCTGAAAGAACCCTTGTGTGATTTTATTCTTGATATGAGTGACACTCCACTTGTCAAGCATTTTTTCAAAGATGTATTTCCAGAAGAAACATATAAGTATCTTTACTGCACAAGAGATGTTCATGTGATTATAGAGAATTTTATTGATGGATTCATGGATGAAAGAGTTCAGATGGTTTATGTGGAGACCTCTAACAGATTCAGAAAGCCTGATGAAAGACTACATGTTCAGAGAGCAATTGTAAAAGTTCTGGAGTTTCAGACTGATGAATTTGATGGGTTAAAATATGTGAGCCTAACAGTTCAGAAGGAAGGGAATCTGAAAGTAAGCATGACCAATTTTGACTTCCATAGACTATTTCTGAATGATCAAGTGTTTCTAGTGAAGTTCTTTGCTAGTACTGAAGAATCTTGGATAAAACTTGAATGTAGAAGGATTTTGGGAATATATGTGAGAAATATGTACTTCTATGATTTCCAGTTGGCAATTGAAGAAAGAAAGAAGAAATGTAACTTGAGCAAACCAATTAGAAAGCCTATTCATGAAATTGGAGGTCGTGGATTTATTGCTGAAGGAGTTGAAAATGAGGGTTTTGCATATATAGTTTGTGGAATAAGAAAGTTTTTTAGGCTAAATGATTTGATAAAGTACAATGACACTACTTTACAATACTTGTTGCAAGATATGGCAGTAAATGCTGAGGGTGAGAAAGCAGTTCTGAAAGAAAAATGCAAAAGGCATATCAAAGAGAGGTTGGATCTCAGAACAAGAATCAAAGATTGTAGTGAATGGATGCTCTAAGAAGAAAACCCAAAGAAACTGTTACACAAAGACTTTGTATTCCCTGCTGAGTATGAAGTAAATGGAGTTTATTCAGAAGAAGTTGAAGAAGATATTCCTGATGTGTCTTCACAAGATGTTCAAATGAAAGATGCAGATCTACCAGACAAGTTTGAGGCTAATGAAGAAGAAATACCTGTTGATGTTAATGGTTACTTTCTGGAGTATGCTCTTCCTAACTTCTTTCAACCAAGAGAAGTCAACTTTCTAAGTGTGTATCATGACATAACAGATGTACATAAATGGCTTCGTGGAGAGATGTCAAGATGCTTAGCAAAACCAAAAGAGGCAGTGTACTCAGATTTCTTAATCACTAGAATAAGAGAATTGAGTGTTAAGAAGTTTAGAAAATATGAGTATTATTCGTTTGAAGTATTAAGAGAAGATGGAAAAGTCTACTACTTCCCTGAAGCAGACTTTGACAAGATCTCAGTAACAGATTTCTACAGGCTGTATAGTCTTTTGTCAAATAAAGACTGTAGTAAACATAAAAAGGAGAGAGGAGCATTGGCTGCAGTGAGAGATGCTATGTTTTACATTCTGAGATGGTATGCATATATAGATTTTCAGATTGCTCTGTATATACAAAGACCATGTGTATATATTTCCAAGTCAAACAATGATCATGAACAATTGAATCTTCTGAAGAGTGGAAATGTTGTAAGACATCCAGAGTTAGGAGTTTTCTTAAGGAATGACAGAAAAGAAAAGATTTTCTTCAGACCAGAAGAAGTAGCAAAATATTGTTCTGAAACTCTAAGGTTCATCAAACACAACTTGGAGAAAAAGTTAACAAGAGGAAAACAAGTTGAAGAAATACAAGAGATCATAGAAAAGATTGAAAGAAGGCTTAATATGAGAAATGTAATTCTTTTGAAGATTGTACCTGCTTTGAAAGAGTTCAATGTTGATAAGTACATGACTGTTTGACAAAAAGGGAGAGATTGTTAGATTCGAAGTTTTGTCAAAAGTTACAAGTGTTGGATCTGGATAGAAGACTCAGAGTTCTGAGTAAGAAGACTCAGAAGCTCTGACTGAGAAGTCTTGAAAAGATTACAAGTGTGAAAGTCTGAACAGAAGGATCAGAGTTCTGAGTAGGAGACTCAGAACCTCTGAAGATAAAGTTGGAAAACGTCCAAGTGCGTGAAGGAAGTTCTAATGTGCTTAGTCAGAAGAATGTTCAGAAATTCTGAACAACATGTTCAGAACTTATGACAAGATATTTTCCTTTGTATTCTTTTAGTTAAATAGGACACGTGTAATAGTTCTATTAGTCTTTCAGTTATATGTACTGTAGCTTTAGCATTTCCTTACAGTATATATAGAAGTTAGCACTGTTAAGCTAACTAACTTTCCCGCATAACTTTGTATTCACTTTTGTAATCTTAGAGAGATTCTCTCTCTAGATCTGTAATCTGTTCCTGATTGAATACAAGTTTGGTTGATCCAATTCTCTATCATTTACTATTTGATTGTTCATATTTTATTGTAAGATTGAATCCTGGACTTACAAACATCTTCTGCCATCCAGACTGAGTCAGGTATTTCTCTAACTGGTCCATTAAAAACTTCACCCTCTTCAGTAAATCGTACAGATACAAGAGCTGAGGGGGAGCGAACTGAAGATGATACAACCAAGGATACAACCACAGAGGCTCCTGAAATACCAACTCCAGGGACTACAGAGGAATCAACACCAGAGTAAAATGAGGACTCAGTCTCTACTTCCTCAGAGGAACCAATTCCAACTCTCATTCCAATAATCCCACAAGATGATACACCAAGTTCAAGCACAGAAGTACCTTCCACTACAGAGGTTGCACCAGAACCACAGTGTGCAACCACAGAGGTTCAACTTGATGATGCCAATGACCATCTTCCAAGAACAAAACAGTAGATGAAAAGCCATCCTCTGAGCCTTATAATCGGCGACCCTTCTGAAAAGGTCAAGACAAGATCAGACACTACTAATTTTTGTTTCTTTACAAATTTTATCAGTGTGATCGAGCCAAAACGTGTCTCTAAAGTCCTAGATGATCCAAACTGGGTAGATGGAATGCAAGAAGAGCTTCTACAGTTTGAGAGAAACAAGGTATGGACCCTAGTTCCTCTGCCACGAGGGAAACAAGCAATAGGGACTAAATGGGTCTTCAGAAACAAAAAGGATTGGTGACCAAGGGATATCGCCAAGAAGAAGGCATTGATTACGATGAAACTTTTTCCCCTGTCGCACGACTCGAAGCAATAAGAATCTTCTTAGCCTTCGCATCCTACAGAGGTTTCAAAGTCTTTCAAATGGATGTAAAATCTGCCTTTCTAAATGGTGAAATTCAAGAAGAAGTCTATGTCCAGCAGCCACCATGGTTTGAAAGTGCCAAGTACCCAAACTACGTGTATTATCTTGACAATGCTTTGTATGGACTGAAACAGGCTCCAAGAGCATGGTACGAAAGACTTTCAACCTTTCTTCTCGATAATGATTTCGACAGAGGTACAACTGATACTACTTTGTTTTATAAAAGAAAAGGTGATGAGATTCTGCTTGTACAGATCTATGTGGATGACATTATTTTTGGTTCTACAAATGCACAACAGTGCAAAGATTTTGAAAAACTCATGCAGAGTGAGTTTGAAATGAGTATGATGGGAGAATTAAACTTCTTCCTAGGACTCCAAGTAAAACAATCATCAGAGGGAATTTTTATAAATCAAGCTAAATATGTCTCTGACATTATTTCAAAATTCAGTCTCTCTGATGCCTCTGTAATGAAGACCCCCATGGCCACTGGAAATAAGTTATACTCAGATCCAAATGGCAAATCTGTAGAGTGCAAGCTCTACAGACGCATGATTGGGTCTCTTTTATACTTAACAGCAAGTAGACCCGATATAATGTATGCAAAATGCCTCTGTGCAAGATATCAAGCTAACCCAAAGGAATCCCACCTTATTGCTGTAAAGAGGATCTTCAGATACCTCAAAGGGACTAAACATCTTGGGCTATGGTATCCGAAGAACTCTGGCTTTGGTCTTAAGGCATATACAGATTCAGATTATGGAGGATGCAAGCTTGATCGAAAAAGTACCTCTGGGAGTTGTCAATTCCTGGTAGGTAAACTAGTCAGTTGGACTTCGAAGAAGCAGAACTGTGTGTCTATATCTACAGCAGAAGCTGAATATGTTGCTGCTGCTAGCTGTTGCTCCCAAGATCGGTGGATGAAAACTCAGCTAAAGGACTACGGGTACACCATATACAAGATACCCATCCTCTATGATTCAAAAAGCACCATTGCCATCTCTGCCAACCCTGTACAGCACTAAAAAACAAAGCATATTGATATCCGTTACCACTTTCTGAAGCATCATGTTGAACATGGCACAATCGAGATGCACTTCGTGTCCACTGAATATCAGCTTGCAGACTTATTCACCAAGTCACTTGATGAGAAAAGATTCCTTTTCTTGGTGGGTAAGTCGGGAATGATTAACATGAGTTGATCTCTGTAAGTAAGACTTGATTCTCTTGTATATATGTATATATTTAATTTCTTCTGCATGTAAATTCTTTATCACCAAAAGTTCTGTACACAATAGGGCTTCTGTGGGATTGCTCAGAGCCTCTGACAATCTCCACAGAGCCTCTGGTGAGTTTGACATATGTTCTATGCAATACTTATCTTATTTGATCAAAGCATAGGTCAAGGGGGAGCATAAGGAGACCTTGAATTAATCCACATAAGTTGTTAATTCAAGGGGGAGCCAAAGAGGAGTCGTGGTCAATCATATCCACAGAAGTCAGGTCGTTCACCGAGCAAAGATAAGTCAAAAGGAGAATGTCTCGCACAAAACCTTTTTTTCAAAACAGTTTTTCCTGACACTAATTTTCAAATATGTCCTAAAAACAATGTTTTAGACAATGAAAACTTTGGATGATTAAAAAGTTTCATAAATCATTAGTTATTAGAAATTTCAACTCATAGAGCCTCTGCTGGCTTCAACAGAGCCTCAAAGCCTCTGTAAGTACAAATTCTGTACTAAAGTTCTTTCGATCCTCTCCAATGCATTTTCAAACATTTTTGGTAAAAGGTGAAAGCAAAAAGGAGATGAAGAGTAGGTTTCAAATCACATAGCTCATTCCACTACAGAGCCTCTGTTGATTCTGACACTTGGCTCTTTATTGAAATTCTGTAACATACGGGTTAATTCTACGAGTGACAGACATCTACAAGTGGAAACGCCCACGCGCCAAGCATTAATGAGCCGCGCACGACGTCTAATCGTGTTCTGACCCTTCTGACGTGGCAACTTTTCATTGGACGTGCGTGGCACACGATCCTTATGAAACGTTTCCCATGCTGTAGAACTCGAGTGCGGACCCCAAATGTTTACTGAACTCACTTTTACCGTGGAATTGTATCCGTTTTCTACCCCACTATATAACCCCGTTCATCTCATTCTCTATTCTTTTTACGAATTTACTCCAATCTCCTTCTCCAACGAACTTTGCAAAACCTGCAACTTCTCCATTTCTAATTCATTCTTCGAAGAAAACATCAATGGATTCGACCTCAAACACTCCGGTAAACTCTCCAGCTCATTCTGAGCACTCCCAAAACCCTAACATGGCCGGAAACCTAGAACAAGACAACTCCGACGACTCAATGGCTTTTACTCCGACAACCCACCTCCAAAACGTTCTTGAACATGAACACTTTGAACGTGTTCTTCCCTTAAAACCCAATAACCATTATCTTGTTCCCTCCAGAACAGCCTTCGGTGAGGAACATGCCATTCTTCTCAATATCCTGGAAAACCACTATTTGTTCCCTCTATTAACCAAGAATGTGAAGAAGATCCCTACCAGATACCTCAATCAGTTCTGGCAGAGCTGCTTCTATGACTCAGAAACTAGGCAAATCAAGGGATACATATCCAAACCTGATCAATCCGAATACCTTGACATAAAATTCAACAGAACCATGTTCTCCCTTGAATTTGGCCTACCAACCAGAGGACTTCTGGGAATCAAGAAGTATGCAGAGGAACCCTCAGATGAAGAACTCTGTAGATTCGCAGATATATTGGGCTACAACACCCACTTGAAGAAAAGGAATGATTTTAGAAGGAATATGTTTCCCCCTCTGTGGAATACACTGTTCTCCATCCTGAATAGGCGCCTCACTGGAAAAGTGGGTAGTCCAGACCAAACTTCTCATCAAATCATGGCAATCATGTACGGGGTGTACTATCATTTGCCTCTGGACTATGGCACTCTTATGTTACAAGAGATAGTGAACACGATCGATCACAGAATATCCTCACAGAGGGGAAAGGGATCCTCAACCGAAAATCTTCCCCCTCTATAATATCAGAGGATTCTAGGTGTTCTTCTAGAACCTCTGCTACGCATAGAGAAATGGCCAATAGAGGGACTCGTCGTGAAAACTTAGAAGGATACAATTTCTGTAGACCTCTACCAACCAAACTTCTGGCATATGCAAGTGTCGAGGAGCTTAAGTTAGTATATATACGCGATCACCGGACTCCTGAACCGAGTCCAGTGACACCCCCACGTCTAGGAGTCTCTATAGGAGACCAGGTAGTTGAGCGAATGACTGATGAAGAGTGGGCAGTGGCCTTAGCTAAACACCTACAACTTCAGGAAAACTTCCATCTACAGAGAAGCCAGCTAGAAACCTCTGCTTCCAAAAGCAAACCCTCTGCCATCACTCCGAAAAAGAAGAAAGCTCACAAGGAAAAGAAAGCTATAGCGGGCACCTCTACCAGTGCTGCACAAACCCAACAGTCTCCACCAGCAGAAACTATGGTAGGTTCCTCTGCACCTCCCCCTCATCCTAGAGAAAAAAAGAAGGAGAGAAAACACAAGTCCTCTGAGGAGGGTGCCCCCAAACCAAAACGAAAGAAGCACAAGAAGAAATCCAGGAAATCCCTCACTCCTCTGCAAACAATTGCAGAAGAAGAAGAAGAACTGACAGAAGAAACCCGTGAACAACCTCTGCAATCCCCAATTCCTATCCACTATGCAGACCAGGGTGACTTCTCTGCCTTCATCCAACGCTCTGATATAGCTGACTCTTTAGACACTTCTGGCTGGAACGCATAAGCCCTCTCCAATCAATCCATGGAAGAACCAGACCTCAGAATATCTTCTGACTTGGATGAGGATGACCAAACTGTTAGCTTAAATCTTCCTAATCATAGAAGTATTTAGAAGTAGTGAAAAATAGGCTAAGTGAAGAAAGCCTCTTACAGAGGCTTTGCCGGACTTACCGAGGGCTCAAGATCAAAAATCTACATAAGCTAAAGAGGCGCGCTACAGCAGCTCTGTCATACGCGCAAAGAAGACCAATATCTCAGAAATCTGGAAAGACTGCTCCACAGAGGACCAGACCGCAGAACCTCTGTAACTCATTACAGAGCCTCTGTGGTCCTCACTGAAAGACTTGAAGATATTTATAATATCTTGCTACTGTTACAGGACCCGTTCATCAACTTTCATGGTAGCATGCCCTGTCCAACGTCGACGTGTCAAACTCTGATTGGACTCAGTAGGGCTTAGTACATAATAGATGTCTGCTGCATTAAATGCAATACAACACGTCTTACTGTTCATGCCGTTCTTGCAACTGTTCACGACATCCGTTCAACTATTCATCAGTACCGTCTGAATAGTATCATATGCTTTATGGTCCCCTTTAGAGTAGTATATAAGGAAGACTCATGTTGAGTTCTTCCTTATCAATCAATCATATAAATCGACCATCTTAAGAACACAAAAAGCTTATTCATCTTAAGAGTCATATCTATTTTGAAGCTTTTCTTACTCATTGTTCTTAAATCTGTTCTTAATATATATTCAGTAAACTTTGAAATATTATTTCCTGTTCATTGTTTATTTATATTTTGGTCTAAATCTATCAAACTTATCTGTTAGTTCTTCAAATACGCTTCCGCATCAAACATTAACTTGAACTAATAGATCTGATAATCTTGTTTAAAGCAAAACGGGAACCAACAATTGGTATCAGAGCAAAGCTTGATTTTCAATATCAAGTGATCCTCGTTTTACAACTTTTTCTGATAGATTATTTTCTCTCTTCATCACCAGATTTCTGGATATTAGTTGTACCCAGAAAAACTTTCAGATCTTCATACTCATAAATCCTCCATCAGATTATCCTTTTCTCAAAATGACAAATACCAATAACTTTTTTACTGCTGGCTCATTAACTAAACCTCCTACTCTTCTTAGAGATGAGTATCCTCAATGGAAAATAAGAATGGTTCATTTTTTTGAGGGTAAAAAATCTCAAACAATAACTTTATAATCTTCCTCCGGTTCCTATGATAACTATGCCACGTGTACCAGCTACTAACGAATCTCTTGAAATCCCTGAACATAAGAAACCTAAGCCGAAAGTAGACTGGTCAGATGAAGATAAGGCAGAAGATGAAGTTGCACAGAAAACGAAAAGAATATTAATCATGGCTATCCCCAACGAAATATTTCAATCTTTAGATGCATGCGAAACAGTGCACGATCTTTGGAAAGAATTAGAAAGACAACTGGAAGGGGGTGCTAAAACACAGAAGAACCGAAGGGCACAATACATAAACGAGTATCATGCCTTCAGAGCCTCTGCAACAGAATCGCTGCAAACAACATACGATCGGTTCAACTCTCTCATAAACAAATGCAGAAAGTCTGGTATTCACAGAACCACGGAAGAAAATAACGTCATGTTTCTAAAGAGCCTGAACGATGAGTGGCTTCAGTTGTCTATGTCTTTACAAACAAATCAAGATCTAGACTCCTGGACACTCTCTGATCTCTATGGAACACTAGCCGCACAAGAGCCTCAAATAGCTCAAGCTAAAACACTAACCATTGTACCATACGCATTGGTTAGTAAATCTACAGAGGCTACGGACAGACCAAGAAATGAGAGATCTACAGAGGAGAAAAAGAAGGAGAAAAAGAAGATGGTAATGATTGATAGCGAAGAAGACGAGCTGAAAGAGGAAGAAATAACTCTTGCGTCATTAGCTAAATCAATGGCTCTATTGACAAGAGAGTTTAGAAATAACCAAAGGAATTCTGGTAGAAGAGACGATGGTAGAAGAGATGATGGTAGAAGAGATGAAGGAAGAAGAGAAGAATCAAGTGACCGACAGAGGTCAGACTACAGAAATGATGACCAACAGAGGTCGAGCGAAAGAAGCTACAGAGGAAATGACCGACAGAGATCAGATGACAAGGTAGGCCACACACAAGAATGCTACAAATGTGTTAAGCCTGGTCATTACGCAAACGAATGCAGAACAGAGAAAGGTGGAGACCAACAGAAGTCCGAAGATCGAACTGGAAACACCTCCCAAGGTTGTTTCAACTGCGGCAAGCCAGGTCATTTCGCTAAAGAATGCAGAAGTAGACAAAATCGCCCACAGAAGGACTCAACTTTTTACAAAAAGAAGGCTGAGTATTATGCGTAAAAATCCCTAATGGCGAACAAAGGGCATTCTGAGGCAAGCAAGGAGGACTTCGAGTCAGACTCTACCTCTGATGATGGATTCCCCACAAATGCCCTGTTCTGTGGCATGGCAGAAGTTGACTCCGGCACTGACACTGAGGTATCCATTTCAAACTCTACCTCAAATATTAATACTGTAGATGATGATTTATTTGAACTTAACAATGAACTGAAAGAAGTAAATAAAAGCATTCAGAAAAGGCTGACCTTTAATGAGAGAGAAGTAAGGCTTCTCACTCAAGAAAAGGCCAAAATCTTTGAAGAAAAAGAAAAAATCAAAAAAAATTGGAGCAAAAACGTAGATCCTTTAAAAAGACAAATTTTCGATCTAACCTATGCTTTAAAAATCAAAACAAAAGAACTTTCAGTTTCAAGAAGTGAAACAACAGACATAAGAGCTCTCAAAGAATACTTTCAAAAGGAAAGAGAGGTACTTTGGCAAGATCTTTTAAGAAGAGAAGTTTTACTTAAAAACTATAAAGATGCACAGAAGGTGTATGAAAAAGTAAACTCTCAAATAGCAAGACAAGGTATAGGGTACAGTGATATTACCTTAGGAGTTGAAAATAAACAACTAAAACCTCTGTCTTCTCTATTTGTTTTGGGAAAAACTAACAAACCAAACTTTCCAAACTTACTTTCTGTAAGTAAAAGGGTTAAAATCTCTGCAGAACCTCACTTGAGGAAACTTACGAAGATGATCAATGTATGGTTTGAAAACACAGATTCATCATCTTCAACCTCTGTCAATAGAGGAATCAAACCAAAGAAATATCTGAAAACACAAGATCAGATTGGTATCTTTAAGTTTGGTAAATGTAAAGCCCGTGTCCCGGTACGTTTATTAATTTATTTTAATAACTTAATTGTTTACCTTTAATTGTTTTTGGTTATTGGTTTGGTGTCAAAAAGGACCAAAATGTTAGAATTCATGTCGTTTAGTGGAGTTTGTAAGATAGGTGTAGTTGGGGGGGCTAAAGTGAAACTTTTGGAAAGAATTGCATGGGTCACGGCCCATGGCCGGTTTCCCATTCCCGTTTCTTCTTTTCTTGATAGCCAAGCAAAACCCAAAACTTTCGATAACCCTAATGCCTTTGGTCTTGTGTTATACGATTGTGGGTAGGGAACGAGAAGAGAGAGAGAGATAGAGAAGAAACCGAGAGAGGGTTAGAGAGAGAGAGAGAATCGACGGCGAGAAGAAGGGAGTCGGGACACTGATCGCCGAAGGGAAGGACGCCGGAGGAGGAGCGCAGCCACTGCCGCCACCGTTTTGTCGTCGAAGGTAAGTTCCGTTCTCTCGTTCTTGTTTTCTTTGTCTTCCTCGTCGGTCTTCCCCCGTGACAGCCGCGTCGCGGCGGCCTTGGCCGCTGTAGGCGGCGACTGTGGTGTCACCACCGGAGATGGTGATGTAGTGGCGAGCTTTATGGGGTTGCAGTAAGACGATCGAGAAAGAGAGAGGTCGGAGGTGCGAGAGGGTGCGGAGTGTGTTGTGTAGTCATCGCCGGAGAGCCGCCGCCGGTCGCCACCGGCGACCGCCACTGCCGGAGATGGCAGTGGGTGGCGCGTGGTGTGACCAGACCATTGTCTCTATAGAGCCCTTAACCCGTGACTTAATCGTTTAAGCCGAATCGTACAAACCGTTTTTATAAATCGTGTTTTTATGAAATTCTAAGTGTGCCGTCCAGTTTTCGTGTGACCATAACTTTTCCGTCGTAACTCCGTTTGAGCCGAAACTGGCGCCCACGGTTCAAGTTCGAGGTCGGGCACGTTTTCTGTGTTTTAGCGGAAAACTGGTTCGGTCTCTAACTGGGCGAAAAAGTGGTCGCAAGTTCGGTGATTCGTCATTTTATGTGAAAAATTCTGGAATCTGCCACTGTTTTGTGTAGACCATAACTTTCTGCTCGTAACTCGTTTTGGGGTGAAATTGGTGCCCAAAGTTCCCTAATCGAGTTGGGAAGGTTTTTCGTGTTTTGCAGAAAGTCTGATTAAGCCCGTATCTAGGCTGTATTGGTCTGTTTGTGCAGGCTGGACCGAAAACTGGCCCGTAGCTAGGCCCGTAGCTAGGCTGCATGGCAGTTTTAGTAACCGTTCGTATTTAATTCTTTATAAATTGTAGAAAAATCGTTAGGAGGCATATAATATGTCCTTGGAACCCTAACTCAGAGGACTTTCTGGTCATGAAATAATAATGGGAATTTTCTGGGTTTAAAGGGGTCGAAACAAGTCCCGAACAGACCTGTTTTGTGAGAACGGAAATTAGTTTTAGTGACGGTTTAAGCGTGTGTCGTGTCATAGGGTCCGAGTCTCGTATTGACACGTTTTAACATGCGTTTAGGTGCTGGAAAGTGACTGTAATTGTGAAGCTTGATTTGTGTTGATTAAGCTAGGCGCGCATTTGAGGTGAGTTCTCTCACTATATCTAATAACGGTTGTTTTATCATTGCTGTAGTACGTGTGTGGTAGCTTTATGTGATTGTGTTGTGGAACTAGATAGTGGGGTGTCTAGTTGATACTATGTTGCCATGTTAACTCGGTGGGACCGAGGGTCCGGCGGGGCCGGAGGTTTTATACGCGGGGCGTAGAGACTCGGTGGGACCGGGGATCCGGCGGGGCCGAAGGTTTTATACGCGGGGCGTAGAGACTAGGTGGGACCGGGGATTCGGCGGGGCCGAAGATGTTATCATGTGGTCGGTGGGACCGACTGGTGCCTTTTAGGCGGGTGGTTGTGGATATACGTGTTTATGATTTGTTCGTAGACCTGTATGATCGTTTATGTGTCACTATCTGTTTTAGGGGTAGTGTGGAATAACTGTATTATTTATGGTGTTTGAATTCATTAAGCTTCGTGCTTACCCTTTCCCAATAAACTGTGGTTTCAGGTACGAGTGGCTCTAAGGCGTGACGGGTACACACTGACGCGCGGGATGAGCTGGCTGATTTTAGTTTTATTTATTGAACTTTGATTCCGCTGGTTTCTGATTACTTGAACAATATTTATGATTTTGCAAGTAATATGTTGGGGTTATTTAATGGGTTTTTATATATGAAGTGTTTAATTAAAAATTTTAATTTTCTTGAAATTTTGGGATGTTACAGTAAACCAGAGACTCAAACACAGGTCGCTTTTGTCTGCATGATAAACGATGAAAAGAAATTATCAGCAGAAGCTCCTGAGTTTAAACCCATCATTTCAGAAGAAAAACTTGAAAAATCTATTGAAAAAGAAATTTTGGAAGTTTTAAAATCAAATGTTTTAGAAAATCTCAGCACATCTTCTATAGATCAAATTCTCGCTGAAAAGATCTCATCAGATACCTCTGCCATCTATGAAAGTCATTCTACAGAGGAAGAAAGCTCGTACGATACTTGCTCAGAAAATCCAGCCTCTGTCGAAAGAGATGACTCAACCTCTGTATATGAGGACGATTCATCCTCTGAAGACTCGGAGACTGATTCTAAATCAGGGATAGTTCACTATGACACAGAGGATGTTAAAATCTCCTCTGAAGTTCTTAACAGAACTATTTCTCCAAAAGAGAAAATCACAGAGATACCTATCTGCCCAAATTTTCTGAACATATATTTAAAAGTCAAAACCTCTGCTGAGCTTGATATGTTAAAGAAGACCTCTGTAGATCCTAAAAGTTCAAAATTTTCAAAACCTTTAAGGAAAATTAAAGAGAATCTCACTTGGCAACAAAAGGGAAAATGGCCTGAAGCTAACATATACTTTTCCTCTGTGACAGTGAAGAAAGATGTTCACCACAGAAGAGAGTCACAGAAGGCAGGACCTAAACAAGACTTTTGCAAACAACATTATAGTATTCATAGATCTTCTTGTAATAGGAAATCTAATGTTAAGAAAGAATGTAATGCCTCTGTGGTTCAGTTCAATAAATTCAATGAAAAGTTCAAACAAATCACGTCTCATATTATATACTGTCATTGCTTTGATCTTATGTTCAAATTGAATAATCACTTCTCAAGTCCAGATTGCTTACTCTCCACTAAAATTCAAACTCCAAAGTCAAAACCTCGAGAGAAACAATCTGATCTTTCTACAAAGGATAAAATGTATTTCAATAATGCTAAGGCAAACTTGAAAAATTCTAACAATATTGGACCCATATGGTTATGGGTACCTAAGTCTCTGTGATTGTCTTGCAGAAGCAACATGTGCCAATTTGGTATCTTGACTCCGGATGCTCAAGGCACATGACTGGCGACAGAAGATTACTATCCACATACAAAGAAACACACGATGGTGGATCTGTAACTTTTGGAGACAACAAGAAGGGACACATCAAAGGCTATGGAGTCATACAGAAAGAAAATATCTCTGTATACAAAGTTGCATATGTGAATGGCCTCAAACACAACCTACTAAGTGTAAGTCAACTCTGTGATACAGGATTCGATGTGTTATTCAAAAGAACTTTCTGCTCTCTACAAAGTGAAAACACAGGAATGGAACTTCTGCGAGCTGAAAGAAGAGGTGATCTATATCTAATGAATTTTACTTCAAAATCCAAGGACAAAGTTTGCCTAGTAGCCTGCAAAAGTGAAGAAGCGTGGTTATGGCACAACAGGTTTTGTCACTTAAACTTTCACACCCTGGATAAACTAGTAAAACTCGATCTAGTTAAAGGTTTGCCAAATGTTAAATTCAATAAGGATCACTTGTGTTCGGCCTGTGAAATGGGAAAACACAGAAGGGCTTCCCACAAAGGCAAAACAGACGTGTCTTGCACTAGGCCTCTGTACATGCTTCATGTCGACCTCTGCGGTCCCATTGCTATACAGAGCCTAGGTGGCAAGAAATACATACTTGTCCTAATTGATGAGTATTCACGTTTCACATGGGTTGAATTTATTAGAAAGAAATCAGATGTTCCAATTATACTGATAAATCTAATGAAAAGAATTCAAGTTCTTTATGAAAAGAACTGTGTCTCAACATCCAAGAAGCAGAATTGTGTCTCAACAGAATTGTGTAGTCAGTTGGACCTCCAAGAAGCAGAATTGTGTCTCAACATCCACTGCAGAAGCTGAATACGTTGCTGCTGCTAGTTGTTGTTCTCAGGTTCTATGGATGAAAACTCAACTAAAAGACTACGGCCACATCCTATTCAAAATACCCATCTTCTGTGATTCCAAAAGTGCCATTGCTATCTCTGCCAATCATGTGCAACACTCGAAAACCAAGCATATCGATATAAGGTACCATTTCTTGAAACATCATGTTGAATACGGTACAATTGAAATGCATTTCGTGCCAACAGAATATCAACTCGCTGACTTATTCACCAAAGCACTAGACGAGAAAAGATTCAATTTCTTGGTGGGTAAGTTAGGAATGATAAACATGGTGTGACAATCCTCTGTAAGTATAGCTTTATCTTCTGTAAATATGTACAAATTCCCTTTATTTTTGCTTTAAGGTAATTTATTTCTGTTTGTAAGTTCTCAATCTTAAATAGTTCTTAAAAATCCCAGAGCTTCTGTAAGTCAACTCAGAACCTCTGACGACCCCTACAGAAGCTCTGGAAAACATGACCTATGTTCTATGCAAAACTTATCATTCTTTGTTCCAAGCATAGGTCAAGGGGGAGCAAAAGGAAATTACTTGATCTATAGAGGTGATTAGATCAAGGGGAGCAGAAGGGAACCCTGAAATGATCCAAAGAGATAAAACTTTCAAGGGAAAGCCAAAGAAGAATGTCGATGACTCCATATCGACAGAAGTCAGACATCACTGCCGAGAAAAGAAGAACCAAAAGGTATGTCTCTCGCACCAAAGGTATTATAAAACAGTTTTCTAGGGCAAGAATTGTCAAATATTTCCTAAATATACTGTGAATAACATTTCAAAAATCAAAAGCTCAAAAAGTTACACAAAATTCGAATTAGGAGAAATTTAAGGTCATAGAGCTTCTGCTGAGCTCAACAGAGGTTTTGCGAGAAATATGCTATGTGATCACAAATTAACCCTCTGTCGATCTTTTGGAATGTTATCTCGGAAACCGAAAACACAAACCATGACCTTCTCGAACAAACCGTTTTTTTAACAGTTTTCTCGGACACAAACTTTCAAATATGTCCGAAAAACATCTCTTAAACCAAATCAAAAATTGGATGATCAAAAATTTTAATAAAATTTTTGTTATGAGATTTTTTCCCTCATAGAGCTTCTGCTGGCCCTCACAGAACTTCTGCAAGTTCCAACAGAGCCACAAAACCTCTGCGAAGCAAATTTCTTGACAAAAATCCGATTTTATCCTCTCCAATGCCTTTACAAATGTTTTGGTTAAAGAAGAACCCCACAGAAGTCATGATAACAATGAGATATATGAAAGGGATAAACAACAAAGATTTTCAAGATCACAGAAGCTTCTGTAAGGTACAGAAGTTCTGGAGTAATAACGGTTACTTTTACTGAAAATGAATTACATATGGCTAAGAAGAACCCCACGCGCCTAGCATTAAAGGGCCGCGCACGACGTCCTGTCATCTTCTGACATGGCCTACGTGTCCCATTTTCATTGGGCTTACGTGAAACGTTTTCTTTGGAAAGTTGAACCTGCCGTTCTAACTCGAGTACGGATTCCAAATTTTAATCCATTGCCATATATTTTACTCTTTCGAATTCTACCGTTTTACCCTCCTATAAAAACCAAGCTTACCCTCTCAAAAACCTTTTACAAACTCTCATTCTTCTCCGGCGAAACCCTGCAAAAACAAATGGCTTCATCTTCTCAAGCTATCTCCCCTGCACACTCTCCGGCAACCTCACCAGAACATTCACCGGCTCATTCTGAACATTCAGAAAACCCCAACCCTGCCCAGAACATTGAACTAGAAGATTCCGGCGACTCAGCAGACTTTGCTCCGACAACACATCTGCAAAACTTCATAGCTAAGGATCACTTCGAAAAGGTACTACCAATCAAATCCAACAACTGCTATTTGGTCCCCTCACCCACTGCTTTCGGCGAAGCCCACGCCATTCTTCTGAACATAATGGAAAATCACATCCTCTTCCCTCTACTCTCAAGAACCCCAAAGAAAATACCAGTCAGATATCTGAACCAGTTTTGGCAGAGCTGCCGATTTGATAAAACGACTCTATTATCAAAGGGTACATTTCAAGACCTGACAAATCTGAACATCTTGAAATCAAGTTCAACAGAACAATGTTCTCACTTGAGCTCAACCTACCCACGAGGGGTCTTCTTGGTTTGAAGAAATATGCAGAGCAACCAACAGACGACGAGCTCTGTCGCTTCGTAGAAATGCTTGGGTACAACACACAACTACGGAAGAGAAATGACTTCCGCAGAGGCAGATTACCACCTCTGTGGAACACCTTGTTCTCTATTCTTAACAGATGCCTGACAGGGAAGATAGGCAACATTGACCAGACCTCGCATCAGATCTTAACCATCATGTATGGGGTGTACTATGATCTTCCACTCGATTACGCGACGATAATGATGCAAGAGATCATCAACACCATCGACAGAAAGAACAACACCAAACGGGTCAAAGAGAACGATCCCAACTTTCTACCACCTCTGCAATTCCAACGAATATTGGGAGTATTGTTCGAACCTCTGTTGCTGATACAGAAATGGCCAATGGAAGGGCCAATTCCCAAACAGTTCCCAATGAGCAAAAATATTCCCACTGATCATGTAGATGGCTACACACACTGCAGACCTTTGTCAAGGAAACTTCTGAAGTATGCCTCGAATAAAACCCTTAAGAAAGAGTATATACGCGATCATAGAACTCCTAAACCGAGTCCTATGACACCCCCGCGTTTAGGTGTCCCCCTAGGAACAATGATTGCAGCACCTCTTTCCACTCAAGAGGAAAAAGATAACAAATTAGCAAAACACATGGCTATTCAACTTAGCTTCATAGCCAAACGTGCAGAGCTCATGGGAAAGAAGTCCTCTTCAAAAACCTCTGCATCTACTCCAACAGCAAAGAAAAGAAAAACTGCAGAAGGCACCTCTACAAGCGCTGCAAAAGATCAACCATCACCTCCTCATGCCTCAGAAATTGGCTCCTCTGTTCCTCCATCTTCCCCAAAACAGAGGAAGAAAAGAAAATCGAAAATCACAGAGGAAGGGGCACCAAAACCCAAGAGGAGGAAAACCAAAAAGAAGCATGGTAAATCACTTGAAAAGTTGGTTACCATTGCAGAGGAAGAAGAAATCGCAGAAGAAAGAACTGCAGAAGAAGATGCAAAAGAAGGGATGGCAACAGAAGAATATCAATCACCGTATCAATCTCCAGATAGATTTGCTCACCAAGGAGACCTGAACGACTTCCTACAGAACCCTGACATTGCCAACACCCTAAATACAGCAGGGTGGACGGCACAACCTCTCGACCACCACTCCCCAGAAGAACAATATTTCTCCATTTCTGGCATTGACACACATCTGCAAGAAGATGACACAACACCCAAAGATCAACCAGCTAACACACCTATTATCCTACAGAACCCCTTCATTCAACAAGGATTGGAGGTCCACAGAAAGAGTCCAAGCACAGATACAGAAGAAGGAATAGAGGAAATAGACATGTCAGAAGAAGCTATCAAAGAACGGAATCAAAAGAACGCAACAGAGTGGAATAGAGAAAAGGTTAAGGAAATCATAGAGAAAATGGGAGAAAAAGAAAAGGGAAAAGAAAAAGATGCCGAAGTTGAAGAAGCCACAAATCCCTCACCCCCTCCCAGTGCAACCCACATATCTAACTCCGCAGGTCTAGCTGCAGAAGGAGTTATTGAAATAGAGCAGCATAGCTCGATCCAAACCCAACCCAACCAGCCAGAAGTCACTCTTTCGACTTCTGCGCCCACAGAAACCGGGGAATCCATTCCTTGGGAGTCTCCTCAGAAAGATTCACCTACAGTTCGTGATCCATCGCCCCAGATCACAACAGAACACCCTACAGAGGAATTCGTTTCCTCTGCCACACACACAACTAGGGCCAACACTTCTTTCAGAGAGAAGTAGCGAGCACAACGACGAAGAGACTCTAGACAAGTCTCCGAGTCAACAGAAGGATAATCCAGTACCCACCTTTGAAGTGGATCTAGACAATGTCATTCACATAACTTCTGTAGAGTCTGAAGCACTAGACGCTTCTCCTCAAGGATCAGATGGAAATCCTTCCACCCCCATTGTACAAACAAGGGTGAACGAAGGTGTCCCAGGAACAGGGACTCACTCTGGAGATGAATGTGTTCCTCCAGAGGTTACACAAGGAACACAAGTATCAAGGGATGAGTTCCAAACCCTTGTCACCTCTGTGAACCAAACAATGAAAGAGTTGCAAAGCTCTTTCAAATCTTTTGCAGAGACACCATCGACGGCTATCCTGAAACTAAACACCAAAATGGACAATCTGTCCACAGAGGTGAAATCTGCCATCTCAGCCATGAAGTCTTCTGCCGAAACTACTGGCAAAGCTACAGCCACCTCTGCCGCTCAAGAATTCGGAACAACTGCAACTTTTGCGTTCAAGGACTCTGTCAAAAACTTCCTTGAACAAATGAATACGCAATTCAACAGAGCAGAGGGCATTACTCCTGCAGATCTACAGAATGCCCTAAAACAAGTACAAGTAGAGGCAATGCGCAACACGACAATGATGCAGCCAAAAGACTACATGACCAGAGCACAGCTAACAGAGCTAGGACAAAACGTCATAAACCAGGTCACAGAATTCATTGTCTCCTTCACAACAGCAAATGCCAACTTTGTCAAGGATTTCAGAAAAAGTGTTGGCAGAATGCGTTTTAAAACAGAGGCAGAGCTTGCGACTCTACTTGGCCTCTGTGATGACGTCTGTGAAAAGTTGATAGCAGCAGGAGCAGAATTACCGAAGAAAACCAAAGCTTCTTGCAGAGCAGAGGGTAGTTCTGATAAGAGTCAGGATGATTCTGATGATGACCATCCTGGTCCATCAGATAATCCTGAGGGGGAGAATACAAGGGAGAAAGCTACGAACAGAGGAATACAAACTCCACCAATCGCAGCAGAACCAATCAGTCAAGTTCCTCCAGAACAAACCCATGATCAACAACAAACTCAACAGCCCACAGAGACAACACCCATCTGTCACACCCCGCTAAAGCGGAAACACGAGGCATAACAGTGTAGGGTTTCATTCAAAAGGTAACAGACAACACCAACCACAACATTTAATTCAGTAGTATTAAAATATTACATTACAACGTCTTCACCGAATTGTTCCAAAAGAAGACGGCGAATACAAAAAATTAACAATAGAAGTTTTAAGGTTCTTAGTGTTGATGTCATCACACAAAATGCATCCTACAAGTCTTCACTTACTTATTAGCACCTGAAAAGCATGATAAAAGAAAGGGTCAACTACAAAGAGTTGGTGAGTTCACAGGTTTTCCATATACACAACAGTTTTTCATCGAATGGTTACTCTCATGAAACGTTCGTTCATGACAAGCTCCAAATTTAAAAGATTTATATATGCACAACAGTTTTTCATCCAATGGTTACTCTCATGAAACGTTCGTTCATGACAAGCTCCAAATTCAAAAGATTTATGTATGCACAACAGTTTTTCACCCAATGGTTACTCTCATGAAACGTTCGTTCATGACAAGCTCCAAATTTAAAAGATTTATGAGTACAATTTACCATGAGTGATTTTTGTAAGATATATAAGTGTTGAGCCACTACTAAGCCTCCGACAATCTACGCCCCGCGAACTACCTCAGAGGTGGTATGATGGCCACATGAGAAGAACATTATTACCAGATAAAGTGCACCCCTACTCGTCAGTTAAGGTGGGTTTGTCAAACCAAATAGCGCTATCCACAAGTATCACCGGCTCGTTACGAGTTAATAAGTAGTGTATCTATTGGGGACTTACCATTTTCATTATCACTCAACATATCTTATCACTTATGTACAATTGTCCATTCATTAGTACTCATTTTTCAAAGCATAAATATCCACAATTTAATATCATGAATCATTTAGCAGTTTAAAAACATAACATGCTTTTCACCCCAAAACGTACAAAATAGTAAAAAGGGGCTGCGAAAACTCACTGCGTTGAAATAATAGTAACATGCTTTGAAATAAATCTCTGTGGAATCAAGTCCTGAAGAAACAAATATTCCAGAAGCTGATCAGCAACCCACAGAGGCAACAACCACCCCTGTGGTAATCATTTTGGAAGAAAGTCCTTCAACAAAATCAACAGAAAAACCCCCAACCATACCAAGAAGAAAGTCAATTGCCACCAAACCGAAAAGAGCAACGACCTCTGCTTCTGACATTCTGAAAAAGATGCACAATACAATGACTGATCGAATGTCACAGAGAGAAGAAGAAAGGCACAGGTTCATACTAGCGTTCAAAATGGCAAGAAGATTCGACATACCTCAATCCACAGAAACCGAGCTTACAAAAGAAGTCACCAAAGAACCTCCTACAGAGGTTACAGAGCAAAGAAAGCCAACAGAACCAACGCCACAAATGTCCTCTAAAAAACAAGTGTCAAAACCTACAGAGGCAACCCCCATCAAGCCAACAAAAGCACCAACCTCCAAACCTACAGAAGAAACAGGTTCTGCACCTCCAAAAGCCAAAGATAAGGGCAAAGCAATACTGACAGAAGAGCCCAAGAAAAAGAAGTCATTGCCCAAGCCTACAGAAAAATTAATGAAAAGCGCGTTTGATACCTTTCCAACTCCAAAGCCTGAAGAAGTTGACTGGGCATGTGGATTAAAGCCTCTGTCAGACATTCTTCTAAATGGTAGAGCTGCAGAAGTTGTTCAAAAGATGGAGAGTCTCAGAAGACAAGTACGACAACCTGGTCCAACACATGAAGAGATGGAAGAAGTGGTATACAAATACCTCTATAAACAATCCTTTCAGACCAATCATCCTACAGATCATGTGACAGATCCAAGGTTTAGAGAAGAATTTGAGAACATCTTCACAAGAACAAAGCCAAGAACCAAAGCAGATGTCTTCTCAATCTCCAAGGTTAAAAAGGTAATCTTCTGCAAATTCTCCTTTACAAGAACCTATCCAAGGGTCAGGTATAATCTTTACAAAGTCAGAAGAGAAGACAATTCAGAAACCACCTTCGCTGATGCTGACCTAAGAAATATCAATCCTTATGATCTACCTGATCTTCTGCAATGGACAAAGGACAACTACAACACAGAGGCAAACACCAGAGCCTATCAAGTGTTGAGAAAAGCGATGAGGGAAAAGCTTCTGCTCTACAGCATGATAGATTTCCAGCTGGGAAAGGATCTTTGTCTCAAACATCTGGATTTACGACCACCAGAGGATCACTGCCCACCGGACGCCGTACCTAACTCAATCATCACAGAACCACGGTTTGGGTTAGTATTTCAAAACCCACAAGGCGAAGTTAAACTGTTTGTGTGCATGGACTGTCAGAAGTACGCAACTAGTACTCTGAACAAGTTCAGAACAAGCCTTGTAAAATACAGAGGTACAGAGAAAATGGATAGAGATGCTGCAGATACTTTCATCAGAGAGATTGATGCCACAATCCGCCTAAGAGAACTCTGCATCAGTTTCTACAAAGAGATCAGAAGAGTCGGAAGAGACATCAGAAGCTACGACGACTTAAAAATGCCAAAATCTGATTCTCAGACCTCCAATCCCTGCAAACCAAGTCAAAGTCTATCTTTCATTGTACTCAAATGTAAAATGCCTCTGGAATATTTCTAAATGAAAGAACCTTCGAGGTATTGTTTAACCTCTGTGTTATCTAACTTAGCCTAACTAAACTCGAAGTTAAATTTTTTATTTTTCACTACTTAGGGGGAGATTGTTAGCTTCAATCTTCCTAATCATAGAAGTATTTAGAAGTAGTGAAAAATAGGCTAAGTGAAGAAAGCCTCTTACAGAGGCTCTGCCGGACTTACCGAGGGCTCAAGATCAAGAATCTACAGAAGCTAAAGAGGCGCGCTACAGAAGCTCTGTCATACGCGCAAAGAAGACCAATATCTCAGAAATCTGGAAAGACTGCTCCACAGAGGACAAGACCGCATAACCTCTGTAACTCATTACAGAGCCTCTGTGGTCCTCACGGAAAGACTTGAAGATATTTATAATATCTTGCTACTGTTACAGGACCCGTTCATCAACTTGCATGGTAGCATGCCCTGTCCAACATCGACGTGTCAAACTCTGATTGGACTCAGTAGGGCTTAGTACATAATAGACGTCTACTGCATTAAATGAATTACAACACGTCTTACTGTTCATGCCGTTCTTGCAACTGTTCACGACATCCGTTCAACTATTCATCAGTACCGTCTGAATAGTAGCATATGCTTTATGGTCCCCTTTAGAGTAGTATATAAGGAAGACTCATGTTGAGTTCTTCCTTATCAATCAATCACATAAATCGACCATCTTAAGAACACAAAAAGCTTATTCACCTTAAGAGTCATATCTATTTTGAAGGTTTTCTTACTCATTGTTCTTAAATCTGTTCTTAATATATATTCAGTAAACTTTGAAATATTATTTCCTGTTCATTGTTTATTTATATTTTGGTCTAAATCTATCAAACTTATCTGTTAGTTCTTCAAATACGCTTCCGCATCAAACATTAACTTGAACTAATAGATCTGATAATCTTGTTTAAATCAAAACGGGAACCAACACAAACACCTAAGGATATTCAGATTGCGACACCAGAAGTACTACAGAAGCCCTTCCTCCATCCCGGATATGATGTCCTAAGAAAAAGCCCAGAAGAAGAGGTAGCTACAGAGGTTATGGTAGTTTCTGAGATAGGGGTCGTTGACAGAACCTCAGAAGATATCCAGGCACAAACTCCAGGTCCTCTGCATCCACTTGTCCAAAGCCTAGTTGGTTCTCATCCATGTTATGATTCTTTAGTATCTAGGATAGAAACCCCAGTGGTAGCCACAGAGGAAACTGAAATAGTTGACTTTGATGAGATAGAATCTAGCAGAGAAATCGTTAGGTTAGGGTGTATGACAGAGGCTGAGGCCCTAAAAGATGCCGAAGTTGGAAGAGGCACACAACCCCAACCAACTCCCAGTGCAACCCACATTTCTAACACCGCCAGTCTAGTGGCAGAAGGTGTTATTGAAAAAGAGCAGCACAGCTCGACCCCACCCAAACTGACCGGGCAGATGAAACTCTTTCTTCCTCTGTGCCATTAGAAACCGGGGAAACCATTCCAAGGGAGTCCTCTCCAAAGGACTTGCCTTTAGTTCGTGATCATTCTCCCCAGATCACAACATACATCCCTGCAGAGGAATTTGTTTCCTCTGCCACACGCACACACATAGGTCCAATAGGCTCTTCAAAGGAGCTTAGTGAGCACAAAGACGAAGGACTCTAGACAAGTCCCCAAGTCAACCTAAGGATATTCCTGTACCCATGTCTGGAATGGATCAGGACAATGTTCGTACCAGAACTTCTGTAGAGCATGAGGCCTCAAAAACCTCTGCTCAAGGATCAGAAGGAAATCCTTCCACCCTCAACGTACAAACAGGGGCGAAAGAAGGTGTCCAAGGAACACGGACAAACTCTAGGGAAGAATGTGTTCCCCCAGAGGTTATACCTGGATCACATGTCGCAAGGGATGAGTTCCAAACCCTTATCACCTATGTGACAACCTTGTTGGGAGAGTTGAAAAGCTCTCTTGACTCTCTTACAGCATCAACAACAAAGGCCATTTCTGAACTAACAACCAAAGTGGATAACCTATCCACAGGGGTAAAACAGGCTTGCGCTCAAATGAAAACATCTGCAACAACCTCTGCCACCTCTGCTGCTGCTGAATTCGAGAAGGCCACAACCTCTGCCTTCCAAAGCTCTATAAAAGAACTAATTGAGAAGATAAAGAAAGAGCAATCCTCAACCTCTGCGGGCCTCACTCCTAAAGATTTAAAGAAGGCCCTAGAGCATGTCCAGGAACAAACTACAAGGGAAACTCTGGCCATGCAGCCCTCCGACTACATGACTAGAGCACAGATAACTGAACTTGGACAAGGGGTAATTGACCAGGTCACAGAGTTCACTAGAGCCTTCACTGCTGCCAACGCAAACTATGTAAAGGATTTCCGAGAAAGCGTGGGCAAAATGCGCTTCAACACAGAGGCAGAGGTCCAGAACCTTCTAGGCATCTGCGATGACTTGTGTGCTAAGATGATAGCCACAGGTGCCACACCACCCAAAAAGCCAGAAGCGACGTGCAGAGCATAGGGTACTGAAGATAAGGGTCAGGATGACTCTGATGATGATTCTGATGGATCATCAGGTCATCCTGAGGGGGAGAAGACAAAGGAGAAAGCTGCAAACAGAGGTCTACCAGCTCCACCGATTGCAGCAGAACCCATATCCCAAGCACCCCCAATTCAAACCCAAGGAGAAATCCAACAGAAGTCCACCGAGGCAACAACCACCTCTGTGGATACAACCCCTGAAGAAATCCAAATTCAAACCCAAGCAACAGAAACAACCCATGTAACCATCGAAGATCTACCATCTCCAACCCCCAAATCAACAGAACAAGTACAAATCCTCACATCCTCAGAAGAAGACCAACCATCCAAATCACCAAAACCAACAGAAGACAAACCCCCTTCACCAACACCAAAAACACCAGAGGAACCTAAACTATCATCCCCTACACCAAAAGCTGAACAAACAAAACCTCCATCTCCCACACCAAAAACCGAAACCAAGACTTTAGCTCACAAAAGAAAATATTTGAGCAAGTTTACAGAAGTCTCACCAACCAAACTTCAAACCAAACCCATATCACCAACTAAGTCCCCTACAAAACCAACAAAGGCAACCCCTACAACAACAGAAGCACCTCCATCTAAGCCCTCAAAAACTTCAAAGCCAAAACCTACAGAGGCAACCCAATCCCAACAAACTGATCAGCCTAAGGCCAAAGACAAAGGGTAGGGAATAATGACAGAGGAACCCAAAAAGAAAAGGCCGAAGCATCAACCCACAGAGAAATTGATGAAGAGCGCCTTCGATGCCTTTGTCACCCCAAACCTGAAGAAGAAGACTGGGCTTTTGGTTTCGACACTCTGTGAAACAAGCCAGTACTTGACCCTAAGGCTAAACTTACAGAAGATCGAGTGGCCAAACTAAAAAGCGACTTGGATGCTCTGCGGAAACCAATGCCACCACCTCTTGTTTAGCGAAGAAAAATGGAAGAGGTGGTGCACAAGTACCTATATAGCAGAGCAGTCAACGATCCTCTGCCACCATCCAAACTGCACCCTCACCTTAGAAAGAGCTACAAAGGCAATTCTTCAGTAAGAAGGCCAAATCAGTCAAAGAGGTCTTTTCAAACTCCAAAATCGACAAGGTCATCTATTGTAAACTGCCCCATACCCACGGAGGAGAGGTTCACTACAACCTCTACAGAGTCAAGAGGGTAGACAGATCATAAACTACTTTCTCAGATGCAGATCTGAGAAATCTAAACCTCTATGGTCTGCCTGATCTTCTGCAATGGCCAAGACAGAACTACGACCACATACTCGAAGTACAAAGTGCTTACAGAGAAATTAGAGTGGCCATGCGAGAAAGACTTTTGTTGTATAGCATGACTGACTTCCAACTTGGACTTGACCTTGGAGTAAGAGGGTTGAGTATTCCCCCACCAGAAGATGACTGCCCACCTTCTGCGAGACCAAACTCTATCATCACTTTTCCAAGGATTAGGTATGTCTTTCAAGATCCGGCTGGAAAATCAAAGTTGTTCCTAGAGGTTGACTGTAAAAAATATGCTACACAGACTCTGATCGGATTCAGAAGAAACCTCATGGAGCACAGAGGAACGGAGTTCATGGATGCAGCACTCGCCGATAGACTGATAGAGGTCATTGATTCTGTCATCAACTTCATAAACCTCTGCATCAGAATCTACCGTGAACTAAAAGATGGAGGACTCGGAGGACACAAAGTTGACGACTTCCCACATGCCAGAATCTGACATCCATAACTCACCTCTACTTACTTTTTATTCCATTGTGCAATCAAGTGTAAATGCCTCTGGCATAATCTTATTTGAAAAGAAAATATTCTACAGATGTCAACTACCTCTTGTCGTGTACTTAGCCTAGAAAACCATGCATTTTTCAATTTTTTATTTTTCAATACTTAGGGGGAGATTGTTAGCTCCAATTCTACTGTTAATATAAGTATTGAAAAATAGGCTAAGTGTTGACATCGACAGAGCTTCTGCCAATTCACCAAGAAGACCGAAGAGAAGAATCATTAGAAGACGCTTAGCAGAAGACAAGGCCACAGAGCCTCTGCCATACTTGACAGAGCCTCTGTCGTATGAAGACTGAAGACTTAGAAGAATACTCGCAGATCAAGACAAAGACGATCGTGCTTCTCAAGTTTACTGTTGTACGAAGATCTTGAAGATCATTCGTACAAGGATCGCCCTGCTGCCTCCACGTGTCAACCTCTGATGGGTTGCAGTCTTTTGTAGAGTGCGGCGCACTACAGTAATGTTGTACATGCTACTGTTCTACGATAGTGTCTTTGTACCTTAGTACTTCTTGTCTCCACCTTGTCCCCTGTAGAAGTAGTATAAATAGAAGACTCATGTTGAGCTCTTCTATTAAGCTTTGCACGATACACACACCATTAGAGCAGAATTCTTGTATTACCTTCGGTGTTCTTAGGTGTTCTTATTATATCAAATACAGTGAATCATTGAGTTAATTATCTGTGTTATTTACACTTCACGTATTTGATATTGTGTATTTATCTACCAAGTAATACCTCTCCAGTTCGCTAAAACGCTTCTGCACCCTAATCTGTTTGAACTAATAGGTATTTATATCATTGTTAAGCAATATAGGAACCAACAATTAATATAATTGTTAATGTTTCTCAGTTAATATTTGTATTGACTTTTTTTTTAAATTTTTCCACATCATCAAAGTCGTTGCAAAAGGTTAATTATAGCGATAGTCAAGTGCTAAAATGACCACATAATATTAAATTTAAATTGTGACCGAAAATAGTTTATGGACATGGTTTTAATAATTCATGGTAATCATGGCATGAATTGGCCATGGTTAATACAAATTTGTATAAGTAGTTTATGGCCACAATTTTGTTATTTCGTGTGACTAAAGGGTAATTAATAGCCACAATTCTATAATTTAGTGCAACGATATGAATTGGCCATGGTAAAGAAAAAATTTGTGTGGCTATAAGTAGTTTAATGTCATGGTTTAAGCTATTTTGTGTGACTAAAAAGTAACCAATAACCATGGTTTTTAAAAATTTGCGTGGCTATAAGTAGCTTAGGGCCACAATTTTAGCTATTTTGTGTAATCAAAAGGCATTCATTGGCCACAGTTTCAACAATCCAGTGACACCATATGTCATGAAATAGCCATAATTAATATAAAAGTTGTGTGGCTATAACTAGTCTATGGTCACGAATTTAGTTATATCATGTAGCCAAAAGGTTACCAATAGCCACATTTTTTACTATTCATTGTAACCATATGTCATGAAATAACCGTGATTAATATAAAATTGTGTGACTATATGTAGTTTGTGACCACGATTTTAATTATTTTGTGTGACCAAAGGTAACCAATGGCCACGGTTGTTACAATTTTGTGTTACCATATGTCATGAACAAGTCACGTAAACATTTGTGTGGCTATAAGTAGTCTATAGTCATAGTTAAAATGAATACACGTGGCTATAAAATAATCAACGACCACCACAAAAACAAATCGTGTGGCCATAAGTAACTTATGGCCACGATTTTAACTGTTTTGTGTTGCAAAAATATAACCAATAACCACAGTTTTAACTATTTTGTGTCGCAAAAAGGTAACCAGTAGCTACGGTTCTACAAAATAAGCATAACTATAAGTAATTGAATGACCACAGTTAATATGAATTAACGTGGCTACACGTAGTTTATGGCCACGGTTATATAAAAAGAATACTAAACTGCATACGTTTTCCGCCACGGTTTTTAGGCTATGGCTACGGTTTATCATATGATATGGTGACACATTTTAAACGTGGCCATTAGGGTATCAAAAGCCACGGCAGAATAGGCTACGGTTTGATTGAAAAACAATTGTGGCTAAAGGCCTACGACCACGGTTTTTAACAGTGACCATTGTGAGTGTTTGTACTACGTTTTCATCTGGAACTTCCGAAGAATGTCTGAGATGTACTTAGACTGATTGATGAATATCCCGGTCGACAGTTGTTTGACTTGTAGACCGAGAAAGAAATTCATCTGCCCATCCTACTCATTTTAGAAAGTGATTTCATCAGGACTGAAAAGTTGTGACAATATCTAGGGTTTGTAGAACCAAAAATTATATCGTTGACATATATTTGAATGAGAATTATGTTCTTACCTTCTCTCTTCATAAAGAGAGTTGTGTCGATCTTACCTTTCGAGAAGCCTGCCATTGTGTCATACATGCACATGGTGCTTGCTTCAGGCCACATAGAGCCTTGTCGAGGAGATACACGTGATTAGGTTGTGAAGCACTTACAAATCCATCAGGTTGGGAGACGTAAACTTCTTCCTTGAGCTTGCCATTTAGGAATGTCGTCTTTACGTCCATCTGGAAGACGGTGAAATTCTTGTGAGCGGCATATGCAAGGAACATGCGGATGGCTTCAATTCGTGCGAGCGGTGCAAATGTCTCTTCATAATCGATCCCCTCCTGTTGTCGACACCCTTTCACCACGAGTCTCGCTTTGTTCCGAACGACTATCCAATTTCCTTCTTTCTTGTTCTTAAAGATCCATTTGGTACCGATGACCTTTTTTCTTCGGGCGAGGGACAAGACGCCATACCTTGAGACTTTCGAACTCGCCTAATTCCTATTTCTTGGCAATCACCCAGTCGGGGTCGTTCAGAGCCTCGTTGACGTTGGAAGGTTCTATGTTTCTCAGGAAGATGGAGAAGAGGCATTCACTCCCAGTAGCAACGCGTGTTTGAACCTTCCTGAGTAGAGCAGGTGTGGTGTTCTCATTATCCAAGGTAGCTCGTGTCTGGACTGGGCAGATGGGTCACCAATAATCTGCTCTATAGGATGTGCCCGTGTCCATTTTCGGGTATGGGGGAGCGGTTATGTAGTCGATTGAGAGTTTTCGGGGTCAAAATACTAGCTTGGAGGAAGATCTTGCACTGCTTCGAGTGATGGAGACAGGTAGAGTGGGTTAGCGGCCGGAGGCTGCTCGTACCTGGTAGTGGATGAGGAGGCATCGGCTATGGAATCCGTCGACTGAGAGGTAGATGCGTTGTCACCTGAGTCTGGGAGGATTGAGGTAGTGGAACAGTAGGCGAGTCTGTCGTTGAGTCAGTGTTCGTGCTGGAAGAAGGTGAGGAGTCGACCACTAGTGTGGACGGTAAAGTTTCCGATGAGGTCGTGGTAGGGGATGTCGACGGACCAGTGATCTGCGAGAGGACCGCTACAGCTCCATCTACATTTGAAATATAAATATTAGACACAGAGGGTATAAAGAATTCATTATAAAATTGCTTAAACAGTAGATCTAAATCTGAACGATGTGTCTTTGATGAAGTGGAAGAATTTGGATCTACTGGTGTTTGTGTGGATCCCGAACGAGATTGCTCGGAAGCCAACATGCCAGTTAACACGGGTTCTGAACTGAGTTGTTTAGAAGCCAAATCGGCCAGTGCGTTGAAGGTCACATTTACGCTTTCGATGACAGTTTTGGTGGTCTTGTTGTAGACTCGGAATACCTTGGATGAAGTTAAATAACCGATGAAGATCCCCTCGTCTGCCTTGGGATTTAACTTTCCGAGATCGTCCTTATCATTCTTCATGAAGCACTTGCATCCAAACGCATGGAAATATTTGATGTTGGGGATGCGTTTGTTGATGATCTCATATGGCATTTTGTTGAACCGCTTGTTGAGTATGGATCTATTCTGCGTATAACATGCATTGGCAACTGCTTCGGCCCACAAGAAGAGAGGAAGCTTGAATTGGGTCAGCATAGTGCGTGCAACTTCCACTAATGTACGAATTCGTCGCTCCACTACTCTGTTTTGTTGAGGTATCCATGCAGCAGAGAATGTGTGTGAAATCCCAACCGAGGTGAGATAGTCACCGAGTGTACGATTTTTGAATTCTGTACCGTTATCCGTTCAGATCGTTTGAATGGAGTATTGCAGGTTCACTTGGACACTCTTCAGATGGTTGTTGATAAGGTCTGGTGTCTCATCCTTTGTACAAAGAAACTTGACCCATATGTAGCGTGAGAAATCGTCCACCATTACCAGAACGTACTTCTTGTGATTAAGGCTTTGTACTCGCATCGGGCCGCAGAGGTCCTGTTGGTCCCGAAGGGCTATACAAGTTTGTAGAAGGGGGGGTTGAATACAAACACACAGATTTTACTTTTCTAAATTGTTTATTGATAAATCATTAACAATTTACAGCTTGTTGCGGAAACAAGATTAAGGATAAACCTAAATCTAAACAAGTTGGAACACTAAGTTTCTTGCACTAAGAAAGAAAAGGAAATTACTAATAATAACCTATCTCAAGATAAGAAGGATGAACTTGTCCAGAGTTAGCAAGTTACTTCTAAATGAAGTGATTTTTTCTTCTTATATACTGTATGCATTTAATGCATTACAGTTTACACTTTACACGTGGCAGCAGCTGATTGGTTGCATGTCTGTTAGAGCATTATTGTATTCAAGATTTACTGTAAAGTCAATGTACTGTATGAGTCTATACAGTATTGTGAATGCCTTTATACCTTGTATGTCATGGGTATAAATAGGCTTGTCTAGTTCATTTGTTAGAAAGCTTTTGTAATCTTTTAGAAACCTTTTGTAATCCTTTGAGATCAATACATGGATGACATATTTGCTCTCTAGATTCTCTCTCACTACATTCATATCTTATTGCTAGAGATCTGGGATTTATCAATTGGTATCAGAGCTAAACAGAAGATTCAAGCAGATCGAAGACCAAATTGAAGATTTTTTACACTAAAGCTGAAGAATTCGGATTGGGTGTTCATCACTATTCATCACTGTTCATCAAGAATTCTAACCCTTCTTCATTTACTATTCATCCAGATTTCATTTTTTCATTTTTTGATCTTTTGGATTGATTCTTGACATCATTGCACTCGGATTTGATTCCTAAACATCTTTAATTCTTGGATTAACACCAAAATCTGCACAGAATTTGCAGATCTGATCATTTTATATCATTTTTGTTCGAAAACTTTTTCTACTATTTTTGGATCAAAATTCGATTAAATTGATCGAATTAGGATTTGTGATTATCTAAGAAAGTGTGTGGAATCAAATTTCGAACAAATCTGTGCAAATTTCATAACAATTGATCAAGAATTGAAAAAGTTATGGCTGATTTAGTGATTTTCGTGTTCAAAGTGCAGAATTCGGACCATTCTTGGTGAATTCGGATCATTCATACGGAATTCGGACCATTCAAGGGATTTTCTACTTGATTTTAGTCAATTCGGAGTGTTCTTGATTTTTTTACAAGTGTTGAATTCGAACCCTTAAGCATCCGAATTCATAGTTTTCGAACCCTTAAGCATCCGAATTCATTGAATTCGAACCCTTAAGCATCCGAATTCATTGAATTCGAACCCTTAAGCATCCGAATTCATTGAATTCGAACCAAGTTAAGTCCGAATTGGGTGAATTCGAATCCTTCTTCATTCGAATTGAGTGAATTCGAATCCTTCTTCATCCGAATTCATTGAATTCGAACCCTTATACATTCGAATTCATTGATTTAAAAAAAAAAAATGAGTTTTTTGAAAAAAAAATTTATCCCGAAATTTTTCCTATAGTGTATTTCATACACTGTAAGAGCTTTTCAAGAAAAAATTTTATATAATTTTTTTGTGTATTTTCATACACTGTCTGCTTGATCTTCTGAACGATCAATTTCTAGCAATATTCAAAATGGTTTTACAACAAGTTATTGTTAAAAGCAGTGGTGAAGATTTGAAGCAAACTCTGAAAAAGGAGTTTCCTCCAATTGCAAAAGTTTTTGTTAAACCAAATGTAAAGTTGCAACAAGTCATTATAACAGAAACATCTGTTAATTCACATGTATCTGTTAAACCAAATAATGAAGTGTTGCAACAAGTCATAATAACAAAAACACCTCCAAAGCCACTTGAAAAAGCTAAGGCAAATAATGGAATTTTGCAACAAGTTATTTTATCAGAAACATCTCCTATATCAGAAACTCCTGTTAAAGATAATGCTTCAAATTCTTCAACTCCTATTTTAAATAAAGCATTGGAAGAAGAAAATGTTGATCTGAAAAGACAAATTTTAGACATTTCTTCTTCAAATGCTAAACTTACTAAAAGAATAACTGATCTTGAAGTTTATATTGCAGATCTTGAAGCAAAGAAAGACAACTCAAGTCTGCACGATCAAATCGAGAATCTTCAAGAGAAAGTAACAACTCTTCAAAAAGAAAATGCCGATTTGAAGAGTAGAGAAGAAAAGAGAGTGAAGTGGAACTTAAAGTTACATGCTCAATTAAAAGAAGTTAAAGATATAGGGAAAATTTTGGACAGTGAAAATGCCGATCTAAAGAGAAAACTGTCTAATTTTTCTTTTGAAGAAAAGAAAGTTTTTGAAGAAAAGAAAGAGACTGAGCTGAAATGTATAAAACTTTCAAAACAAGTTTCAGACTTTGAGAAAGTTTTATTTTTAGAAAAAGACAAACTCGAAAAAGAAAGAGCTAAATTTGAAATTGAACGAAATTTTTTTGAGATCAAAAGTTCTGAACTTTCCATGAAAATCTCTGAATTAGAAAATCTTTTGGAAAAGGAAAGAAAAGATTTCACGGAAAAGAAAAATCTCTTTGAAAAGGAAAGTAAAACCCTTAAAAAGAAAAATATGGAAATTTTCAAAGAGATTACTGATAAAAGAAGGTTTTTGGAAAAAGATTTTGAATCGGAACGTGTATATTTTGAAGATGTGATTCTTAATCTTACCAAAAGATTATCTGGTTTATCAGCTGATATTATGAAGGATCAGTTGATCAAATCTGATCTCCAAAAGAAATTTGATCTAATTTCTAAAGAGAAAAATGTTTTAATAAACAAAGTCAAAGAACTTGAAGATGTCATTTTTAAATTTGATGTCTCAAAGCAGACCGGTCATAATTCTATCTTTCAGACTCCATTTGTTGATTCAAATGATTCTGAATGCTCTTTTAAAACTGCTTCAAGTTCAAGTTTTAAAAACATTTCTTCTAAACAATTTAATAGATCAACAGATTTCTCAAAAGGTCAGATTCGTTCAGCAAATCTCTTCTATAATCCTCTGTATGATAAATCAGATAACAAAACAAAAGTGCCTAAAGTTAATACTTCCAAACCTGAAGAAGTTCCAGTCTTCAAGAGGGTGAAGATGGAATGGAGAGTAAAAGGCACAACAGTTCCAAAGAAAAATGTGCCAAAATCATCTGTATCCACATCAAATGCAAAGAAGAACAATACGCCAAAAGGTAAATCTTATGCTAAACCTAATCCTATTCATTATGTAAATCATCTGATTAGGTTGGCACATAAGAAAATATGTTGTTCTTACTGTGGATCAAATGACTTTGTGCATAAAGATTATACTTCTTATTGGTATGGTTCTTACAGTATTCCTTGTAAGAAATCTACACCTAACCCACTAGGACCCAAATGCCATTGGGTACCAAAATCTGCTTAATCTGTTTTGCAGGTTCTTCATGTGTTGTACTGAATTGTAGATACATACCACACACATGACTGAAAACAGAAGAGAAGCGGCGTATTTTTTGAAAAATATTTGTACCATTAAGGGGGAGACAAATATTAATGGCTTTTGAACATATCAGTTCAAAACCCGTGCTTCAACGACAATGGCTTCTGAACAATTCAGTTCAGGACCCGTACTTCAACGACTAAGACTTCTAAACAAATCAGTTTAGAACTCACACTTCTCAGGTGATATGCTTAACTGTTACATCTTTCTGTTTCAAGGAACGTGGCAAAAGGTAACATTGGATTATATTTGTTTCTACTGATTTGAAAACTTGAATCTTTACAAATTTAATTCAATGAGATGCAATTTTCAATTTTCATTCAATGAATTAAATGCGTGCTAAAAGATGTTTTTTTCAAGAATCTTTGTATTATCTGAGTTAGATTTGCTTCAACTTTCACCTCTGAAATAAATCGAAAGGTAAGCAAAACATGAATGAAATTATGCTGAATGCTCAAAGATATGTGAATCTGGACTTATATAGAATATAATGCTCAAAAAGCCTATTTATCAGAATGATGAATGGAAACGAAAATATGGGGGAAGCACTATGATTAAGAACCAAGTGATTGAGATATCATTCATATTTTGTGATGGAAATTCGAACTTATATAGAATATCATTTAGTTTGAAAGTTTGTGCCTGTGGCCTTTCTGGTTTGGGAGAGTAAGTCCTAAGGGGTGCTCGACACCTAGTCCCTAAGATCAACTGGTCTGGGATCGGCTGACCCAAATCCTGCAATAGAACCAGATAGAAAGTCATGTTCTACTGGTACAAATGGGTTTAAGATATATCGATGTGGCCTTTCTGGTTTGGGAAATTAAGTTCTAAGGGGTGCTCGTCACCTAGCACCTAAGGCCAACTGGTCTGGGATCTGCTGACCCAAATCCTGCTATAGAACCAGATAGAAAGTCATGTTTAACGGTGTATCTTATTCTTACTAAACTTTTTGATCAAAAGATGCCAATGAGCACAAAATCAAAAGATGCCAATGTGCACAAATCAAAAGATGCCAATTAGCACAAAAGAAAAGATGCCAATGAGCACACATCTCTTGAAACTTGGGGAAAATACAAAGTCGCGATAAACCCGTAAATTTATGAAATTCTGATTTTGGACAAATAGTGTGAGTAGAGCAAAGTATTCTTATATGTTTAAGAATTGCATACGCTTGATGCTAATCATATTTCGCATGCTAGCACACCAAATAGATTTGATAAAGGGGTTGACACTGAACAATTATAACTTGATAAGCAATGATGTCTTGTCCTTGAATCCAAACACATGCATTTGATTTCATTTGATTGAAATATTGTTAAATTTCATTAAGTTGAATTTTTTTTGTAAAGCATTCAAATGATCAAATGTTAGTAGTTATAAAATGAAATTCAATGAATTTTATTTTCCTTGTGTAAATTTGTTTTAAAATTTGTGCTACAATTTCAAATACTGTACGTTATTGAAATATATGCATACTTTCAGGGGGAGAAAATAAATTGCTCCAGAATTCTTATTTTGAGGGGGAGCAAGGTTATTCTGTAAGGAGGAGATTGTTAGCAATACTCAAAGACATGACTGAAATTGAAAATGGTTTTCGATGCTCACCATCATCGAAAAAGGGGGAGAAAAGTTTAATTTCAATTTCATGTCAAAGAATTTTCAAATCAAAGATATTTCAAGTCAAAGATTCGTGAACAAAGACTGAAGATTGGGGAGAAGGATCATGTGAAGTCCAAATGTTGCTGAATTTGGTTATCTTAGTTCTGAGTGGTTATCGGAATGCGCTTACACCTAAAAGTTCAACAATGTGGATGGTTTCACATCTTTCTGATCCAAACTCTAATCGTTTCTGATTCATCTTGTTCCGAATTGATGGTTCTATATAAAGATATGAAATCCATGTTCAAGACTTGAAGACAATCTGTTGAAGATTGTATTGAAGAAGGTTGATTTTTCAAAGAAAAAGACAATGACTTTTCATGTTTGTCTGAAGATTCTTCAAAGCTGAGTTCTTAAAGAGTGTCAAAGCATATAGTTCGCCGTGAACTAGTGGAGATAAAGCTATTTGAAGATGGTTTGATAGAGTGTCTGTTTGAGAAGATTGACTTTACAAAGAGCTGAAGACTGCTGTCATATTTTTTTAAATCTTGAATCCAAAGGGGGAGATTGTTAGAGCATTATTGTATTCAAGATTTACTGTAAAGTCAATGTACTGTATGAGTCTATACAGTATTGTGAATGCATTTATACCTTGTATGTCATGGGTATAAATAGGCTTGTCTAGTTCATTTGTTTGTAAGCTTTGGTAATCTTTTAGAAACTTTTTGTAATCCTTTGAGATCAATACATGGATGACATATTTGCTCTCTAGATTCTCTCTCACTACATTCATATCTTATTGCTAGAGATCTGGGATTTATCAATGTCATTGACCTTTGTTGACAACCTTAGTAGCCGCATGTTGAACAGTGTAATATCAGAGTGGTTGTACGATTTCAGACAATAAGGAGGTTCTTTTTCTGACATATCGTACGGAGTCGTGCAAGGGTGGTTTAGATAAAAGTACTTTGTACGGAGGACTTCATGATCAGCTTTTCGTTGATTCAGCGATCTATCATTCTTTATCAGCGAATGATAGAGTTCAGCGATAGCCAAAGTCTTGTACTTGATACTTCACGTTGAGTGGACAAATCTGAGTCTTCGCTGATCCGCATCAGTTCATTAGGAGACTTGTCGCTGGTTCTTGAGCTTGATCTTCGACTTCAGCGTAGAACCTATGTTAACGTGAAACTTGTCTTCAGGAATCATAAGTAAACAACTAACTTATCAGCGATCACCATAAGTACTGAACTGACTCAGAGTATTATGGTGAACAGTTTCGCTGAATGTTTAATCTAAAGAGCGAGAGTTCCTATCAGTGGTACTGGAAGATCTTAGTATTTGTCAGCGATAGTGAAACTCTGATACATATTGTTTACTTACAATTTTCACTAAGTATATAAGAGAGGGTCATTATCAAATCACCGAGGGTTTGGATCAACAATCTCCCCCTATTTGATTATGACATAGCAACAGAGAAAATTGCTATTTGATGAAAACACAAGGATAAAAAGAACTCATAAAATATTTGTCCCTTTTACTGTTTTCTGGGATCTTTTCTTTACTGATGGAGTAAAGTACGTTCGCTGAAATTTTTCTTTAAACTTTGTAAAGATTACAGAGGGAAGTGGAAAAATTACAAGTACAACGAATAAAATTACAAGTACAAAAGATGTAGACAGATAAGGATAGAAAGAATTACAGGGCGATCCTATCCGTCAAAAGGTTCTTCCTTGATGAGAAGTTCATCGAGGGTCTTTGATGTGGGAATCATCCAGTCAGGGACATTTACTCCTTGATTCTTTTTCTTCAGAGCTTCTTCAAAAATCAAGGGCTTCAGGTGTCTAGCTTTAATGTCGCGTCTGACTTCACACCAGTGTATGAGATCTCTGAGTTTGTTAGGGCATTTTTGTAGCTATCAAGACAGTATTAATATCTTGTACTGTTTCTCTTTTGTAGAGGCATGAGCTTGTCATGTCCTACTATATAAAGGAGTTCCTTTGTTATTTTGTAAAAACAACTTGAAGCATTTGTCATTTTACACTTTGAAATCAATATATGGATGACAAGATTGCTCTCTAGATTCTCTCTACACTTGTTCATTACTTTGTGCTAGATTTGGGATTTATCAATTGGTATCAGAGCTAAACAGAAGATACAAGCAGATCGAAGACCAAATTGAAGATTTTTTACACTGTTCTTGAAGAATTCGGACCAAGAAGAAAACACTGTTCATCTGAAGTCTTATCATTCAGACATGGAGTTTTTCTAGATTTTGAGTTTTTGAATCATTTCTTTGCATCGTTCAACTCGGATTTGAATTCTGAACACATTTAATTCTTGCATAAACATCAAAATCTGCACAGAATTGACAGATCTGATCGATTCTTGAATATTTTTTCAAAAACTTCAAGTTCACTGTTTGGATCTTAATTCGATTAAATTGATCGAATTGTGAATTGTGATCAACAGGAAAAGTGTGCGGATTTCAATTACGAACAATTTGATATAAGATTCATCACAATTGATCAAGAATTGAAGAAGTTATGGCAGATTAAGTGATTTTGAAGTTCGAAGTGCAGAATTCGGATCATTCTTGGTGAATTCGGATCATTCAAAGAGAATTCGGAACATTCATAGAGAATTCGGATTGTTCTTGGCATCACAAGTGTAGAATTCGACTCACGAAAAATTCGAATTCATAGAATTTGAACCCTATTACATTCGAATTGAGTGAATTCGAACCTTATTACATTCGAATTGAGTGAATTCGAACCTAGGTACATTCGAATTGAGTGAATTCGAATCCTTGTGGATTCGAATTGGATGAATTCGAACCCTTGTGGATTCGAATTGATATTCAAAGACAAATCATGAATTCGAATGCACTATGATTCGAATTCTATACTTAGAAAAAAAAATTTCTTTCAAATTTTTTTCAAAGACTAATTCTGTAAGAACTATTATCAACAGGTAAAATGGTTAATCAAGAAGAACAAAGTCACATTCAAGGCTTTGATGATCATATTCCGAGTCTTCCCGAACCGACACACGATGTACCTTTACCGTCAACACGATCAGTACATCAATCCCAAGCCGGAATTCATCCAGATAATGCTATCATTCATCCGATCAACTATATTGCGATCATTCCCAACAATCATCACATTGATTTTGATCACATCAACATTCATCCAGTGATAAAGGAAGTGCTCAGGAATCATCCGTTAGCATACGCATTAACGAATACTGTCGTTGTGCCTATGCTATATTTACAGCAAGCATGGAAGACAATAACAACAACTATGGAAGATGGAAGACCAATTTTTGTATTCCAAATAGACAACTTCATCACAAAGCTTGATTTCCAAAGACTAAGAATGATTCTGAGGCTACCTGAACCTGATTCACGAGAAGGAAAGACTGAGTTTGATCCTTTTCCATCTGAAGAAGAAACGTTTGAAGGAATACGTGCTATGGGATACACTGGAAACTTAACTCGGGTGAAGGAATTCCATAAGGCGAACCTACCACCGTTATACTATACAATCTTCTCCATTATTAATAGATGCTTATCTGCTAAACATGCCGGAACAGACAGTGCCAGCGTCGGATTTCTGAAGCTATTTCATGCAGTAGTGTATGATCTTCATGTAGATTATGCAGCTATTTTCTGGCATGAACTGAATGAGAAGATAGATCTTCGCCGACAAAACAAGGGAAAGCCTTATGTTCCATATATGAGGTTTCTTCAGATTATCATTCATAGCATGCTTCGTTCTAACAGAGAAATTCCAAGACGAGCAAATCATCCTTCTGTGCCCGAGAAAGCTATGCAGTATCTTCAGTTTCGTAAAACTGAATTTGATTATGAGATGCCATTACCTGAAGGATTTCTTCGATACGCGGATCAGGACGTTGAGTGCATTATCGAGTATAGAGAGTCTATGGTCCAGCCAGAACCGGAGGGACCTACCCCAGACTCAACCCCTAGGCGAGAGGAGTCGGTGAGTGTTCAGGATGCACGGGCTACTGAACGGGGAGAGTCGAGGGAAAACACCGAGAGGGGAACTGGTGGGGATCATACATCTGTATTTGAAGATACAGGGTCATCGTCCGAGGACACACATACAGATGATCTTGTACAACACGATTCTGAGGGAGAAATTCCTAAACACATTGGGGATCCTCCTTTAGTTGAGTACTCTAGTGATAGTACAGAGTCTGATAATGCGCCTGATTCAGCGGAGGAACATCGTGATGATGATGAAGATGACAACGATGATAATGATGATGATCAAGGGAATGCTGGAAATATTGGTGCTGATGCTACTACTGAAGAAAACTGGTTTGGTAACGTTTCTGATATCTTTGAATTTCCACAATTGAATATGTCAGATAATATTAATGTGGAAAGCTTAAACTTTGATGACATGCCTTTAATGTCGACTCAAGTTAGTGAAGGAACGGAAGGCATAAGGAGACCCGAGGGAGTATCAGTTGAAAATATATGTGAGTCTGTGAGAGAAACTGAAGAAAAGAATATGGAGAGTGTGAAAGATATCCAAACTGTCTATTCCAGAAGGGCAGCCACATCCACCACCAGATCTCATTTGTTGGGATCAGGTGTTGAACAAGTCGTTACTCGCCCAGTAACGCAATTGCACACCTCTGCCAGCTATTCAGCTTCTTCTTCACAAGAAACTGTCTCATTTTCTCATGGGGTTTTAGCACAAACACTATCTGGATCTCGTTCGGAGATTCCGGATATTGAAACAGAGCGACTTCCTCCCCAGTCCTCGACCTTCTTTCCTGCACAAAGTTCGAGTCTAGTGCCTGTTCCTAACATATTTGATTCTTTGAATAGGACACTTTCAGGAACATCTGATGCGCGTCTTCGCGACTCATCCGGAACACTCAGAGTAGATTCTTTTACAGGACTACAAGGACAGAGTGGAAATCCTACCAGTGCTAACACTATGCCAACACTGAATGTAGGTCACACAGTTGCAACAACTGTTGTGTCAACGGCAAACCTAAGTGGTGCCGGTGTTACTTTACCCGTCTTTGTGACAAGGGAAAACTTCGATGGCGCCCTAAAGGACATTGAAACTATGTTCATCCGGGAGTTACAAGGTGTGAAGAATCAGTTGAAGGGAAAAGAACCGATGACTTATGAGCCAGCTGTACGTCCTCGTCCAGAAATCTATCTGGCTCCGCCTCGAGTACCTCAGTCTTCTCCTATGCAACAACCACCAGTGGATCAAAGTGTTGATGAATTAAGGGATTTATTCTATGCCAAACTGATGTCTATGAGTCCTGAAGATCAGCAAAGTAAAACCTTGTTATCTCTACTTCAGAATTTCCAATCTACTCCAAATCCACTTCCACCTACACCTTCAGTTACACCCACACAGTTTCAAGCATTATCCAAAGAGTTATCTACTTTCAAGTCTGAAGTTGTGAAATCTTTAAGTGATATGAAGC
This sequence comes from Saussurea involucrata, assembly GCA_033807775.1. Lineage (NCBI taxonomy): Eukaryota > Viridiplantae > Streptophyta > Magnoliopsida > Asterales > Asteraceae > Saussurea > Saussurea involucrata. Next base: position 23,942,367 of record CM066326.1, read on the forward strand.
AGTCAATTGTTGAGTTGAAAGCATTAATGGAACAGTCGTGTAAGACTCAAGCTCAGAGTACTAAAAGAAGACATGATCAGGATCCCGATGATCATGATCATGAGGGGGAGATGAGTAAGAAGAGAAGAGCTGAGTCAGAAAGCTCTCAAGGTCAGAAAAAGAATCCGACTGTTGCTGAAATATCTAAGATGTTTGAATCAGGTGCTATGGGTGATCAAAGCGGAAAACAGATCGTATTATATGTTGATCCGAATATAGAACCAACGGTTGAAAAGCCTGAGGTAAATGAGAAGGAGATAAGAGAAGTGGTTGATCGATTCGTGCAATCTGTGGAGTTGATTGAAATTAGTTCTGATGATGAAGAAACTGATGAAAGTGCAAGAGCTTATGATCGGTATTGGAAAGTTAAGGAGGAAGAAGAACCACTTTTGGTATTTACTTATGAACCAGAAGATCAAGGTGTTGGATTTAATGAAGAAGAGGTTGATATTTTGTCAGAGATATATGGGCCACAAACTCCTGAAGAAATAATCTTTAGCCCTGTACACTCACCCAAACATATCTCAACCACTTTGATGTCAGAACAACCTTCTGTTACACCTATAACCATCAACCTTAACCAATCTACTTCAACTCAAACCACTATACCTGTATCTGAACCACATCATTCTCATGATCCATTATCTAAAGAGCCAAAATCCGAAGAGACTGATCCTCAATCCACTACATCTTCAATACCTCCTATCATTCCTAGTCATGATGAAGCTGGTCCTTCTAATCCTGCTGATCAACCTGGTCCTTCATCCTCACGGAGCAGAAAATTGACTGAACTTGAACAACGACAAAGAACTTTGTATTTGAGAACACCTTTCCTAGAAGAAGAAGAAAGAAGACTGTTTGTGCACAGAATCAGAACTTTGAATCCCTACGCTGTGTTGGGTATTACAGATCAAACAGCCGAATACAAGTTCGAATATATGTACTTTCTAAGGGACAAGTGTCAAAAGAAAAGAGAGGTGAGGAGCAAGAAGTTGATTGTGTCTATAAAGGAGGTAACAGCTAGACTGTATTACAAGTTGTGGTATCCAGAGTTTCTTGTTCAAAGGCAAGATTGCAGAGATTATAGATTTACTGAAGCTGATTTCTGTCATTTAACCATGGAAGATTTTGAGTTCTTGTATCATCATTTCAGAGATCTTCAGATCAGAAAGGAAAACGTAACTCTTGCTTTGAATGCCATTAAGAGATTTCTGAGAAGACACGTTTTATTCACACAGTGTCATGATTTGCAGATGGGTGTGGAAAGCTATCAACCAAGAATAAATCTGTTAAGACCAAATCAAGAATTGACTGGATTGATGAGGATGCCTTTATATTGTGTGATTGGAGAACCAGAGTTTGGTGTTGTGTTCAGTAATGATGCAAACAAGATATTCATTCGGTTTAATGAGTTGGAAAAATATTCTGATGGTACGCTTAAAATTGTAAGACTTCAGTTAGTCGAAAAGCTCAAAAGACATGATGCTGAACGAAAAGTTAATTGGATGTCTTCAAGACCTAGAAGAGTTTTGTCAAGAGCCATTGAAGAGATAGATGAAAAATTGAGCTTCAGAATGGCTATGCGAAGGATTGAAACGCATCTTGGGTTTCGAAGTAGAAGAAGACCCTTTCTGCCTTGATAGCTAAGGGGGAGATTGTTAGGGCATTTTTGTAGCTATCAAGACAGTATTAATATCTTGTACTGTTTCTCTTTTGTAGAGGCATGAGCTTGTCATGTCCTACTATATAAAGGAGTTCCTTTGTTATTTTGTAAAAACAACTTGAAGCATTTGTCATTTTACACTTTGAAATCAATATATGGATGACAAGATTGCTCTCTAGATTCTCTCTACACTTGTTCATTACTTTGTGCTAGATTTGGGATTTATCAGAGTTGTTCGATGAGAGCGAGGTGGAGCTCAGAGATACGTTGAAAGTGATGGTTTCCTTCGTAGTCTAGAAAGAATATACGATAAGGATCACTTACAACTGTGCCAGGAATGAAAGTTTCTCCAGGTGGTAGGGAGGTGTCAAGCGCTGAGAGATCAGCATCAGGGCCAAGAACTTCAGCACGAGAGAAACCAATACCTGTTTCATTCCGTATAAGAGGACCTGAATCTGAGACTTTCTTTTCCTTAGCAGAGACTTTTCTTTGTTGAGGAAGAAGAGTAGAAGGAGGAATATCCACAGCAGAAGAAACCAGGTTGACCTGTTTGTTTAAGATCTTCTCGACATGGCTTTTTATCTTTGAGCGCGATCCCTGAATGGCTAATTTCGTTTCTAACCATTCAGAGAGACCAAACTTTTCTAAGGTAGTAGCATAGAAGGTTTGCTTGGTTTTGTCTTCTCTGTAGACATCCACTTCAACAACAAGAACGTCTGCGTACAGTCTTCCTCTGATGTTTACTTTGATGATTTTGGATGGTCTAGATCGATAGGTCAGCATTTGTTTATCCCATTCCAAAGTCGTATTAGAGACCTTAGTCTTTTCTCTAACGATCTTTTGAGCATCATCCCATAGCTGACGTTGAACATCAATGGGAACACTTTTCAGCTTGGGGTCTTTTATTGATCGTTGAGTAAGCTGGATGACGTATTCTCTATCTTTTTCTTCAGCTTCCCTTCTTTCAGCGATCAGGCATTCAACCTTGAGGTGTTCCTTGTATTCCTTTTGGGAAACTCTGAACTTTCGAGGAACCGAAGGAAGTTGATCACGCTTCAGAATGATTCGCTGATCTTCGAGTCTCTTGATCATTTCATCTCTCTTTTCTTGATCCTCTTCACTTAGCTTTTGAGGAGCCAAGGAAGGTCTATTTTTGTGAGAGAGCATATGTTCTCCAGGTTCATCAGTCTCAGAGATCAAATCTAAGACCGGGATTATTTCTTCAGCGATGGCACTTGTGCTGTCGCAATAGATTTGAATATTTGAGAGTTGAAGGTCATAGTCCAGTAGTTGATTTCTCATCCACAAGACCTGAGAACAACAGCTTCCAGTGGCTACATACTCAGCTTTAGCTGTGGAGGTGGACACTGAGTTTTGCTTTTTACTTGTCCAACTCACCAGCTTTCCACCCAGGAGCTGACATCCTCCTGTGGTGCTTTTCCTATCCATTCTGCAACCTGCAAAATCACTATCTGAATAGGTGATTAGATCGAATCCTGAGTCTTTGGGATACCAAAGACCTAGATTCGATGTACCCCTAAGATATCAAAAAATTCGCTTTACAGCTTTCATATGAGATATCTTAGGTTCAGCTTGATATCGTGCACACAAACATGTTGCATACATAATATCGGGTCGGCTAGCTGTAAGATACAAAAGAGAGCCGATCATCCCACGGTACAGCGTGACATTAACAGGAATACCCTTAGTATCCTTATCAAGTGTCAGCGGGGGTGCCATAGGGGTTTTCATAGCTGAACTTTCAGTTAAGTCGAATTTCTTCAGCATATCTTTAACATACTTTCCCTGATTAATGAAAGTTCCTTTTTCATTTTGCTTTATCTGAAGACCAAGAAAATATGTTAGTTCACCCATCATGCTCATCTTGTACTCATCTTTCATTCTATCAGTGAAACGAGTACAAAGATCAGGGTTAGTAGAGCCAAATATAATATCATCAACTTATATTTGAACAAGAATGATATGACCTTTTACTTTCCTGAAAAATAGAGTTTTGTCGATTTTACCTCGCTCAAATTGTTCAATATGGAGATAAGTAGAAAGAGTGTCATGCCATGCACGTGGAGCTTGCTTTAAGCCATAGAGTGCCTTATCCAGTTTATAAACATAACCTGGACGCTTAGGATCTGAGAATCCTGGAGGTTGTTCCACATAGACTTCTTCATTCATCTTTCCATTTAGAAACGCTGACTTAACATCCATCTGATATACTTTGAAGTCTTTGTGTACAGCGTATGCTAAGAATAGACGAATATATTCTAGTCTTGCTAGTGGAGCAAATGTTTCGTCATAATCTATGCCTTCCTCTTGTCTGTATCCCTGAGCAACAAGACGAGCCTTGTTGCGGGTAACAGTTCCATATTTGTCCAACTTGTTTCGATAGACCCATTTAGTGCCTATCACTGTTTTGTCAGTTGGTCTTCGAACAAGTTTCCAAACTTTGTTTCTTTCGAATTCAGTCAGCTCTTCTTGCATGGCGCTGGCCCAGTTTGGATGTTTGAGGGCATCATCTACTTTCTTTGGTTCAGTCAGAGAAATAAAGATAACAAATAAACATATATTACCTGCACTTCGTCGAGTCTGAACACCAGCGTTTGGATCACCAAGAATTTGATCAATTGGGTGATTTACAGTCCATCGTTGAGCCAGGGCGTGAGACGCTGACTCAACTTGAACTGGAGGAGCTGAAGATGAAGCTTCAGCGAAGTCTGGAGTATCAGCCAAGAGAGGAATGGATGCAGTTGTCATTATATTCACTGATTGCTGAGAAGTAGATGGAATGTCTGAGACATTGGGTTCAGAAGCAGGTATAGTGTTTATAGGAACAACTGAGACCCATGATGTTTCAGCTTCACTATTCTGCATATTTGGACTGATAGTAGGACTATCATCTTCAACTGTGTGAGCACGAGGAGTGGGAATATCTTCTGAATCACCAAGATGAGAAAACATCCATTGATTCAGTTCTTCAGTATCAGCGGACGGTTTAGATTTCGCTGAACGGGATTCGTCAAACGTGACGTGAATTGTTTCTTTAACAGTTTGTCTTCAGCGATTGAAGACCCTGAAGGCTTTGGAGACTGAGGAGTATCCAAGAAAGATTCCATCATCAGCCTTAGGATCAAACTTTCCAAGGACATCTCTGTTATTCAGTATGAAACACTGACATCCAAAGATGTGAAGAAAGCTGATTGAAGGCTTTCTCCCATGAAATAGTTCATAGGCTGTTTTATTGAATCTTTTAACTATCAGCGACCTGTTTTGCGTAAAACAAGCGGTGTTGACAGCTTCTGCCCAAAACTGAGTAGGCAGGTGAGAATCGCTGAGCATTGAACGTGCAGCTTCAATAATTTTTCTATTTCTTCTTTCAGCGACTCCATTTTGTTGCGGTGTTCTCACTGAAGAAAATTTGTGAGAAATACCCTTGCTCTCAAAGAAGGAATCAAGAGAACTATTTTTGAATTCAGTCCCATGATCACTCCTTATTGAACGAACGGTCAAATTGTTCAGGGTTTCCATCTTCTGAACAAAGGTGATGAGTTCTTCAGGGGTGTCACTCTTAGAACGGAGAAACATTACCCATGTATATCGAGAGAATTCATCAACTATGACCAGCGTATATTTATTTCCAGCGATGGATTGTTTGTTAACAGGGCCAAACAAATCCATATGGAGTAGTTGTAGAGGAGATGACACTGAGGAGACTTGCTTTGACTTAAAGCTTACTTTGGTCTGCTTCCCTTTCTCACACGCTGAACATAAAGACTCTCTGGCGTATGAGTGTTGAGGTAGACCAGTGACTAACTCTTTTGAAGAAAGAGTGTTCAGTGTCTTGAAATTCAGATGAGAAAGCCTCTTATGCCATAGCCAGTTGACATCAGATGAGGCTTTTGAGAAGAAACAGGAGTTCTCAGTGGTGGTTGAGTCCATGTTTATTACATAAACATTTTCCAAACGATAACCGTTGAGAGCTATCTTCTCCTTTTTGTTAGTGACAAAGCATGATTCCTTGGTAAAGATTACCTTGTTATCCTTGTCGCAAAGCTGACTGATGCTTAACAGATTATGCTTCAGCCCTTCAACATATGCGACTCTTCTGAAGGTGGTTGTACCATTAGAGAGTACACCAAACCCTCGGGTATGTCCTTTTCCATTTCCACCGAAAGTAACAGAGGGACCCTTCTCTTCCTTGTATTCAGCGAGCAGGCTTTTCTTTCCAATCATGTGTATAGAGCATCCGCTATCGAGATACCAGATACCCTTCTGAACCTGCATCACAAAGGAAGATTAGTTTTTCTTGGGTACCCACTTAACTATGTGAACACGTTTGTCAGTGGAAGTAGTTGGAATGGAAGGTTCAACAATCTTCGCAGCATTTGAAGATTCAGCTTTGTCGGTCTTCACTTTGGTTAATTTCTTAACCTCAGTGGTCTTCTTTGCCTTGGGGGCAATCTTCACCTTAGCTATCTTTTCAGCTTTGGTGGCTGTGGGGCACTTACTAGCAATATGATCAGTGAGTCCACAGTGATAACATTTCCTATAACTAAAAGTAGTTCTAGGACTATTTGAATGCTGAGCTTTTGATTTAGAATTAGAAGGACCAGTACCAAATAAGCTTTTGGCTTTTGAAATGGGAGGAACGTTTAGTTCTTTAGATTTCTTACCAAGGACATCCACTCTGAGTCTAGGAGTAGATCGCTGAATAGACCCACACTGAGTAGATCCAGAGATCTGATTCCTTGATCCAGAGGAATAAATCACTAAATTTTAGAAGCATTCAGCTTTGGTACTAAAGTACCCTTCTGAGGATTTTGGTTAAAAGCAATTCCTTTACCTTTATCTTTAAAGACAGAGGTAGGTTTTGGATAAACCATTTATTTTTTACCTTTTGAAGAGGTAGAAATTTCCTCAAGGATAGGAGGTCTGGACGAGGAACATTGAGAGGATGAAGTGTCAGCGACTGAGGATACGAAAGTTCCAAATAAGAGCATGGAACGATCAGTGGTTGGTTCTTGAGTTTCATATTTGTAACCGAGACCACGTTTATCACTCAGGGGTATCTGAGACTTAATTATCTCAGTGATCTTTGTTGAAGAATTACACCATCCTTCAACAGTAGCTTTTTCAGCTTTCAATGCAGCGATAGCTTCTGCTCGTTCGATTTTGACTAGCTGATTTAAATGCACTTGATCTTTAAAATCTTCTTCAATTTTAGAAAGCTTTTCTATTTGAAGGTGAAAATTTTCAACTATAGTTTTGCCATTCATGGCTTCATATAAGCTTCTAGTCAAGAGATCGATATTACGGAGACTATCAGCTTCATCAATATTTGCAATATTTGTAAAGAAGGAAGGTGATACCTGAATTGCAGAGGTTGAAGTAGAGGGAATGTCTGAACTTTCTTCCTCATCTTCAATCTTGCCATAATACAGAGATTGGCTTCATCATCTTCATAGTCAGATGATGATTCTTCTTCTTCAGAAGCAGCCCAATCGTAAACCATCAGGCCTTTGCCTTTCTTCTTGAAGCTCTTCAGCTTCGCATATTTTTCTTTCAGCTTAGCATATTTGTCATCTTTATTCCTGGGAATAAAGGATTTCTTGGGAAACGCTGAGTTTCTCGATACTTACTTTGACCTGCACTCGTTAGCGAAATGTCCATTTTTTCGCAGTTAAAACAAGTAGCAGTAGCCTTATCAACAGGAGTTGATGATCTTGGCTAATTAGTTATAGAAAGAGGTTTGTTCTTACTGAACATTTTCTTTTTGGCAAATCTCCTGAACTTTTTAGTTAGGAGAGCCAAAGATTCATCATTATCTGAAGAGTCAGAATCTGATGACCTTTCAAAGTTACTCTCTAACTCAGTGATAGTGACTGATGGTCGCTGAGTAGAAGGTTCCTCTGAGATTAAAGCAACAGGGGTGCTTTTGGAAACTTTTACAAGATTCTTCTTAAGATGGCTTGATTGCTCATGATTCAGCATCGTGCCATATAAGGTAGCAAGGGTCATTGATCTTAGATCTTTTGACAGCTTGAGACACATAGAATAGCTGTCCCAGCTTTCAGGTAAACATTCTAGAAACTTTGTCAGCACTTCAAAGTTAGAATATTCCTTACCAGCAGTTTTCAGATCTATTATTAAGCAATTAAAACGTTGGTGAACTTCAGAGAGAGTCTGATTCTTACCACAAATGAAACTTTCATACTGTCTTACCAGGTTGATCTTTCGAGAGTCCTGGACTTCAGCAGTACCTTCATACTGAACACATATTGTGTCCCACATGGCTTTTGAGGATTTCAGGTTCATGACGGAATGGTAGACTTCGTCAGGAAGAGCCATGGATAGTATGGATCTGGCTTTGGTGTCGATAGCCACTTTCTTCTTATCTTCGTCAGTCCATGTATGAACTTCTTTGGGTACCAGTCTTTCTGGAATAGCATGTCTATTCTCAGCGGCTGGTACTGCGGCATCATTTCTTACAGGAATGAATGGGCCGTTTTCAAGATAATAAGGCATAGTAGGGTCTACACCTTCTAGGGAGAGAGTCATCCTATTTTTCCATAGATTAAAATTATCTCTGGAGAATCTAGGGGGTTTTGCAAGAGAACCATTGTCGATATAATTTGTGTTTATGTTGGTAGCCATTTTCCGAAATAGCAAGGAAGAGAAATCTTAGTATAAATTAGATCTTGTTTATGAGTTTAAACAAATCCGCTCTGATACCACTTGTTGGTCCCGAAGGGCTATACAAGTTTGTAGAAGGGGGGGTTGAATACAAACACACAGATTTTACTTTTCTAAATTGTTTATTGATAAATCATTAACAATTTATAGCTTGTTGCGGAAACAAGATTAAGGATAAACCTAAATCTAAACAAGTTGGAACACTAAGTTTCTTGCACTAAGAAAGAGAAGGAAATTACTAATAATAACCTAGCTCAAGATAAGAAGGATGAACTTGTCCAGAGTTAGCAAGTTACTTCTAAATGAAGTGAGTTCTTCTTCTTATATACTGTATGCATTTAATGCATTTCAGTTTACACTTTACACATGGCAGCATCTGATTGGTTGCATGTCATTGACCTTTGTTGACAACCTTAGTAGCCGCATGTTGAACAGTGTAATATCAGAGTGGTTGTACGATTTCAGACAATAAGGAGGTTCTTTTTCTGACATATCGTACGGAGTCGTGCAAGGGTGGTTTAGACAAAAGTACTTTGTACGGAGGACTTCATGATCAGCTTTTCGTTGATTCAGCGATCTATTATTCTTTATCAGCGAATGATAGAGTTCAGCGATAGCCAAAGTCTTGTACTTGATACTTCATGTTGAGTGGACAAATTTGAGTCTTCGCTGATCCGCATCAGTTCATTAGGAGACTTGTCGCTGGTTCTTGAGCTTGATCTTCGACTTCAGCGTAGAACCTATGTTAACGTGAAACTTGTCTTCAGGAATCATAAGTAAACAACTAACTTATCAGCGATCACCATAAGTACTGAACAGACTCAGAGTATTATGGTGAACAATTTCGTTGAATGTTTAATCTAAAGAGCGAGAGTTCCTATCAGCGGTACTGGAAGATCTTAGTATTTGTCAGCGATAGTGAAACTCTGATACATATTGTTTACTTACAATTTTCACTAAGTATATAAGAGAGGGTCATTATCAAATCACTGAGGGTTTGGATCAACAGGTCCATATGAATGAGCTCTAAGGGCCGCGAGGTGCTTGGAACATACTTCGGTTGTGAGTTGCTTTCTTCATATTGCCCATTTCGCAGGCAGAGCACATGTGCTCTTTCTCAAACTTCAGATCGGGCATTCGTTTGACTAAACCACTGAGTACCAGTTTTGTTGATGTTCTTGAAGTTAAGGTGCGAGAGCCGACAGTGCCATAACCAGTTCTGCTGAGTTGTCGCTTTGGACAGAAGGCACACGACTTTATCAGTCTTCAAGGAGGCAAGGTTGATGGTGTAAAGATTGGTTCGTTGAGTACCGGCGAGGAATTCTCTTCCATCTGCAATTTGAATGCTACATCTCTTCACCTTGAAGTTGACCTCGAGATTCTTGTCACAAAACTGGCCTATGCTGAAAAGATTGTGACCTAATCCTTCGACATAGGACACTTTTTTTATGGTGAGGTTGTCCTGAACTAAGTCACCATACCCCATGATTGGGGAAAAATGGTCGTTTTCAAATCGCACATCACCACAGTATGGGTCCTATAGAGTAAGGTGCAACGCCTGATCTCGGAGCCCGTTTAGATTTGGGTCCTTTGCCAGCTGATGAATAAACAGCACGAGAATTGTAAACATGATAAGATCCAAACCAATTAGATGCATATTTATGATCAACAAAATCATTCAATCCACACACCGAACAACAAACACAGTCACGAGAAAGTTGAATTAATTGCTGAATTGAATAAAGTTTTAAAGGAAACCGAAAACTTTGTTCAACAGACTTAAGAGAATGAAAAACTGCATGATTATTATTGTTTGTCCTAGAATGCGAAAACGAATTAAAAGACTGTGTCTTCTCATGGCGTGTATTAGACTTCTTCTCTACCCACACTTGTTTGACTGCCTTCCCCCCACCCGTGTTATCTGAAATAGCATTAAAGTCTTAGTCAGAGGAACTGGAGTAATTAGATTGTGGTTTGGGAGTGTTACCAGTTTTTGATCATTTCTTTGACTGTCGTTAGACTTTGATTTGGACGATTTAGTTTTAGAAACGTTTTTAGAGTTGGAACATTTTCTTTTTCAAAATTTACCGGTGTTCGCATCTTGTCAAGAAATTGGACATGACTCGCAAGCTTAGGTGCAAAGTCGATTTTGGCAATCTCATCATCTGGGAAAACTGTGGAATTCATAAACGCAGAGGACCTGAGTTCATCATCTGATTTTTCATCGTTATCTGAGTCGGATGAGAAACCATTGACATTTCTATGTTGTGAGGAATTAATAGCTAAAGGATTTTCAAATTCAGAGAATAGATTCCTGTTTCAATTATCCGTTCGAACCTCTTTGCCCTTAGTTGAATGTTTCAAAGCCTTGTCATTAGTGTTGGAACACATCACACCTAAGAAGGCTTTGCACGAGGAGTTATCTGAGTTAGTTGAAGGAGGTTCAACTGAGATTGATTCAAGGATGCTTTCTTTGATAGGAGTAAAATTTTGGTCAGGCGGATTATGGATATCGGCCTTAGCAACCTTTTCTTGTAAAAAATTTGTCGCCAAAGCAGACAGTTTAGACGTGAGTCTAGCAATCTCAGTCTTGAACGCAGTCCTCTCTAACTTAGATAGTGTCTCGGTTTTATTTTGTTCAAGCTCTTTAAAGGTGGATAAGATAACGGTTCTTTCGTATTCAAATGTTTCCCTGTCTCTTTCAATTGACTCTTCGAGTTAAAAAATAACATTTTCCAATATCGGAGGTGGAACGTACCGTTTGAATATGATGGTTCGGAAGAACCCTCATCTGGTGTTGCCTCAACCTTTACAGGAATTTCTGTAGATTCGGCAACTGAACAGATGTCTAAGTAATCATTTGAAAGATAAGGCATTTTATTTTTCAAGTACGAAGCATTTAGCATGTCATAGACGAAATAAACTTGCACATTTATGTTTTCGGAGGTAGTTCGTCATCCTTATCCGATTTATTCAAAACTTTTTAGGCATTAGTGTTCACATTTGGATTATCTTGATTCTTATCCTCAGAGGACTTTATCAAAAGTTTTGGCAGAGGAATGCCTGTTTTTCTTTTTAGGGTCTCTTGCTCCTCATCCTCAGGAAATAATCTTGTCCATCTGATTTTGTACTCAGGATATCTCTTATCAAGTCCCAAAAAGTTAAACTCATAGAGTGTGGGAACTTTTGAATATCTTATTTAGGTAGGACAAATTATCATATCCGAGTCTCCAAAGAGCGTTATAGTATTTGAATTCCTTAGGTTTATTCAGATGGATTGTCTGATCTGTTTGACCTCACTTGTAAAGCTTTGACTCAAGATCTTTGAGCTTTTGGTTTAATTTTTCATTTTCACGTTGAACTGTGGATCGTTGATCTACAATCTTATTGTACTCATCCTGAGACTGATGGAACTTTGTAGTGATTTCATACAATTGGGCTTCTAAGGAGGCAGTCTTTTTGGAAATTGTGGCACACTCTTCTTTATAATTATCAATTATGCATTAATTGCCAGCGTTTTCAACACTAAGATTATCAATAATGTCATATTTTTGTTTGAGGTTAGCTTTAACTCAATGATTTGGGCTTCTTTAGATTTAACCTTTTGCTTATAGGAGTCTAATGTACCACCATAACATGCATCTGTTTTATTAGGGTTTTATGAGTAGGAGCACATACCGAACATGCTGTCTTAGCAGTAGATTCATTCTGATCTTCACCTTCAGAGTCTGTCTATTCATGTTGTGTTCCCGTATAACACATATGGGCTTCGGCATCTCCTTCTTCATCATCAGTAAGGCTGATCCAATGATCATCTTCTGCCATGAGAGCTTTTCCTGCTTCTTTCTGCCTGGCCAGTAACATCTTGTTCTTGTAGTATTCAACATTACATACTACTGGTTTTCGGCAATCTCTAGCAAAGTGGCCTAATCTGCCATCTTTGTCATTAGACTTTCCGTCATACTTCTTTCCATCATCAATCTTCTTCTTCCCTTCATCAATCTTCTTCTTCCCTTCATTACTCTTCGTCTTTCCTTCATACTTATCCCTGTAGTCACATCGTTTGTTGTTTGTGGAGTACCTCTGACCATTGGATGGTTTCTTAAAGAACTTATTCTTAGCGTACTCACGGGACAATATCACGAATGCTTTCTTGATGCTATCAAGTTCAGGGTCAGAATCGCTTTCTGCTTCGTCTTCCTCAGGCTCCGACTCACTATCTGCTTCTTCACGATAAGAACAGCGGTGGACATGCTTTTCACGCTTGTGTGAGCTGAGAGCAAGAGGATCTTCTTTAGGTTTCTCGGCTGGCCTCTAATATCCCGTTAATTCAAGCACCTCATCCTCATCTTGAAGAACCATCTCGTACAGTTCATGTAGAGGAACATTCTTTAGGATATGGTTGTGACGAACATGGGACACAAACCTCTTCCATTCAGGGTAAAGGTTATTCATGAACTTTATATTATTCTCAGTGTTCGTCTTGGTGATATTGTTCTTCTGGAGATCATTAATAAGAGTGCAAAACCTTTCATAAGTTTCAGTCAGCGTCTCTCACTTCCGAGTCTTAAATGCATCATATCGAATGAGGCAACTTGTAATCTTCAACTGACTGCCGACTCTGCTCCCTTGCATTATCTTAGAGGTTATTCCTACATCCCTTTGGCTGTGTCCTTGTGGCTGTCAATGCTGCAGTAGATGTTGTTCGAAAGACTGTAGACCAGGTAAGTCTTCGCCAGACGATCACCATCAGCCCTTCTCTTTTCTTTAGTGGACATCTGTTCATAGGTTTTGGGCACACGCCGACCTGGTGTCCCTCCTTCTTGTTGCGGAACATCCATCAAAGGTGTCTCTTGTGGTCTATGAGTCAGTGAGTGGAGAATCTTGTGTATTCATTTTGGTGTACTTGAGTGATCGTGAAACAGTTGAGTGAAATTCAAGGTATTGACTTAACGTGGGGATCTAAGAGTGATATCCTAACGCAAGTCTAGGAGTGTAAACAGGAAATATGCTGAAAATTGAAAGCACACACAAAACATTAAACAAAACAGTAAGTATAAGAGTCTGGGAAAAGAAGTCGGATGCGGAATCCGGATATGTAACCGAATAGGGTGCAACCGAATGTGGAACCCGGTTAAGTTACCGGATAAGATAGAATCCAGATGGAAACGGGTAGGTTAACTGTATGTTTAAGAGTCCGGAAAGGAAACCGGATACGGAATCCGATAGATTTACCGGATAGGAAATCCGGCTAGGTGACCGGATAAGGGAAAAACTGGATGTACTGTCCGGGAATGAGTATCCGGTGATCACGTATGGGAAGGAGCGATCCGGTAAGACAAGTTCGGATATATATTACGTACCTGGTAAGCTTAGTAGTCGGGAACTATCGAAAAAACTTACCCGGATATAGAGAAATTGTTGTCCGGACACGGCTGTTGAGGACAAAATTCGATGATGAAACACTAGGGTTTGAATTCTTTGTGTTCCTGAAAGATTACAATGCAAAGAAAACACAAATACAACACTACCCAATTCGAGATATGAAGCAAAAACACCTTTTTTTGATGAAAAACAAAGATGAGATTTTGATCAACCCAGACAAAAAACCAAAAATTTCAATATTTGACAAATCGATCAACCAAACGACTAATTTTGATTCTAAAACTCTACCAAACCTTTTGTCTATTGCTAAGAAATTGAATGGAATGAATAGAGCTCAAGAATTTAGACTAAAAACGAGAATAAAAAAACTTGAAAAACTAAACGGTCGACTGAAAACAGAAACCAATACCTTGAATCACTTATTTCTCTCCTCTGATTCCAATTGTGGATCCTAGAAAAGTGCAATCAATCAATTAACAATGAACAGGATGAAAGATTGCAATATGTCGGCTATTTATTGATTGAACCGAAATCAGAGTGTTTTTACAACACGTGATGAAAGCAATTAAAGTGATAAACCCTAAACAGGGTTTAAGCAAAGCTATATATACCCCTTTAGGGTATTTACAAAAGCCCCCCCCCCCCCTCAACTTTAATACAACAAGCATTTTAGCCCTAATAGACATAAAACAGATATGGACCATACTACTACTGTAGCAGAAAACTTACTGTAACGGTATGAGTCTTAACAATTTCTTATGAATAATCACGATTCCACAACTTTGCGTGCATTCTTTTGTATTCCTAATGAGGATATCAAGAAATCAAATGAGGTAATTTGTAATGTCTCGTCTAGTATTGAACATTTTAGAATTAAAGATAGATAGGAGCTATTTGCAAAAATGGATTACTCTCATGTTGATTCAGTTAAGGATTTTGAAAGCTTAACAAGTCAATCAATGACGATAATTACCTTGCAGTATAAAAACATTGGTCAATAGCTATGCAAAATTTTAAATGTGTTTTTTTCTATTGTATTTTACATAGCTTAAGATCCTAAGATAAAATCTACAGAACTTGATCTTCATCGTTTTCTTGGGATACTCGTTGTTCTGCATTTCTATATATAACCCGTAGGACAATTAATGAGAACAAAAACACATAATGTTTGAGACCAAACTTATAGCCATTGATTAGTTTGTATCCATGTTTATGTATATTCGTTAGGCCTCAACATGTGGCGCATATGTCTACGCGAAGGAGTGAATTCAAAGGATGAATTAATCCAAAGAGTGTTCGGTATGACACATATGAGTACCTAATGTTTGGTAATAAAAAGCGAAATTGTCTTAAATAGCCATTTTACATTCTTAAATTGGTCTCACATCCATTCTTCTCCTACTTTTACCGAAGTCTGACCACAACCACAATTTTTAGGCCTAGGTCTGCCAATCCGCATTGGAAAAATGAATAGATTCGTTTATCTAGTGTGTTTTAGCTAGGTCAGACGTAGTGACATTTCAGTCAAAATGAGAGAGAAATGGCTAGGAGACCAATTTGTTAGTCTGAAATGGCCAATTGGGTCAATTTCCTAAATAAAAAACCTTGTACCCCATAAGGTTAATATGACCTTTACTTTATTTTTCATATTATGTTGTCCAACTTTGTTGGTAGAACATGTTAAGTTATCTAACTTTGTCCTATAAACATAAAGCCCCATTAAGTTCATTGGTTTTACACATGTGATTTTTAAAAGACACTACATCAACATGAGGTTTTTAGAATGCCTAAAATGTCTAATCGTCCTAATAACATATTTTATTTTATAGGACTTCAGTATATAGAACCAAACAATAGAACGTCTTATTAGAGATTTCCATAATAGTTTGAGAATTTTTTTTTATTTTACTTCAGTGATAACTAGAAGTCATATTCTTTACATCAATGATAACTCTGAACACATGCCACACAATTGTTTAAATTTTTGTGACAACAGTTTCTAAATGTGCTTTTGTGTTAATTAATTACCATTCTTGGTTACTCAAATATGCTAAAATCAAAATTTGAAGAGATGATTGGTTTTTTAGAAAGAAAGCTTCAAAGTTTATCCGATATTTTGGTCATCCATCATGTCTTGGAAGGTACATGATGTTTAGAATGTTTCTAATCATCATGAGGGGAGAAATGATATATAATATCAATATTCAAAGACCTTGGAGTTATTATCATATTGAAGGGACGAAATGAAGGATTTCCAGATATTTGAAGTGTAACACCTCGATTTTGGAAGGTATCGATATTTTAAAATAAATATGAAAATAGGATTTTGGATTAAATCTTAGATTTTATAGTCTTGTTGGACGGATAATTCAAATACGAGTCAGACGGTTCTTTTCGGAGCAAAATCGGAGAAGTTATGGCCAAAACAATTTTCGGTACATTCTGTGATATAGTGCCCGCGCTTGTGACACTGTCACTATAGCATGTCACAATCGCCGGATGCCCAAAACTCGCGGTACAACCTGTGCGATTGTGCTAGCGATTGTGACAGTGTCACAATCGCATGTCACAATTATGGTTGGGCCTAGACTACTTAAAACCCCCATTTTCAGCCTATTTCATTTGTTTCTTCACCTACATCAACCGAAACACTTCCAAAACGAACCCTTGTGGATCCCAGATTAGTGCAATATGAACAATAAACAACCAATAATAATCAACAAGTCAGATCAATAGGTCGTTATCCATATGATTGATATTCAAAAGGTTACAATATGTTCAGAGAAATATTCAATAGAGATTATGAACGATTAACCTAATCTAGGTTTAAGGAAAGCTTTATATACCTAGCCCTATGACAAACAAGGCCTGTTAGCTCCAAATATTCATAATATTAGAAGTATTGAAAAATAGGGTAAGTATGAAAGAGTTCCACAGAAGCTCTGCGGTGTTCCACAGAAGCTCTGCCAAAGCAAACGATCATTCAAGGAACACCAAGTCCCAAGAAGAATCTACAGAAGACTACTCACAAGGGACCAAAGAAGGATCTACAGAAGAATGCTCACCAAGGACCGAGCCGCAGAACCTCTCTCACCCTTGACAGAGCCTCTGCGGTTCAGACTGAAGACTTGGAAGATATTTATAATATCTTGCCACTGTTGAAGAAATATCTTACCACTGTTACAGAAATATCTTGCTACTGTTCCAGGGTCCGTTCATCAACTTGTACAAGGCATGGTCCGTCAACAAACACGTGTCAAACTCTGATAGGAATCCTTGCAAGTTGATATTAGTGCATTTAATGCATGCATATTTTCAACTGTTCATGCCATCCCTTCTTTCCTGTAGCATTAGTCCTTTTGTCTAGAATAGTTCTTTTGTAGTAGTATGAAAGGAAGACTCATGTTGAGTTCTTCCTTACCAGTTAATATACAAGAAAAACACTCACACAATTAACGTCAAATCTATTATTAAGTGTTCTTCATTAAATACAGGAAAACTTTGAGATATTCATCTGTTCTTCAAATACTGTTTATTTGATATTATGTATTGTTTCTATACAAACATATCTGTTAGTTCTTCAAATACGCTTCCGCAACACATCTTATTTGAACTAATAGATAAGATAATCTTTGTTAATCAAATACGGGAACCAACAATTGGTATCAGAGCAAAGCTTGGTTTTTCAATATCAAGCGATCCTCGTTTAACAAGATTATTGATAGAAACATGGTCTGATTTTAACCTGCTATTCATTTCGTCAAACAGATTCTACTTTTCAGCCATTATCGATTTATTCGATATCTGGTAAATCAAGAGAAACCGTTTCTTTAGTTAAAACTCCATAAAAAGTGCATTGTTAAGAACTTCCAAACCCATAAAATACTTCCAGTTTATTCTCTCGTACTTTTCGTGTCATATCTTCATTCTGAATCTTTTCACTCTTAAAATGACAAGCACACAAAACTTCTTCACAACTGGTTCATTAACCAAACCACCTTCTCTTCTAAGAAATGAGTATCCTCAGTGGAAAATAAGAATGATCCACTTCTTTGAGGGTACTGATAAAGAGCTCGTACAATACCTTTATAATCCTCCTCATGTTCCTGTGTTAATAGTACCTCGTGTACCAGTGACAGCTGACACTCCTGAAATCCCTGAGCATTAAAAACCTAAAACCAGGGATGGTTGGTCAGATCAAGACAAAATAAAAGATGAACTCGCGCCGAAAACAAAAAGAATTCTGATTATGGCAATCCCCAACGAACTCTTCCAGTCTTTAGATGTGTTAGCTTCAATCTTCCTAATCAAAGAAGTACTTAGAAGTAGTGAAAAATAGGCTAAGTGAAGAAAGCCTCTTACAGAGGCTCTGCCGGACTTACCGAGAGATCAAGATCAAGAATCTACAGAAGCTAAAGAGGCGCGCTACAGAAGCTCTGTCATACGCGCAAAGAAGATCAATAACTCGGAATCTGGGGAAGACTGCTCCACAGAGGACCAGACCGCAGAACCTCTATAACTCATTACAGAGCCTCTGTGGTCCTCACAATAAGACTTGAAGATATTTACAATATCTTGCTACTGTTACAGGACCTGTTCATCAACTTGCATGGTAGCATGCCCTGTCCAACGTCGACGTGTCAAACTCTGATTGGATTCAATAGGGCTTAGTACATAATAGACGTCTGCTGCATTAAATGCAATACAGCACGTCTGACTGTTCATGCCACACTTGCAACTGTTCATGACATCCGTTTAACTATTCATCAGTACCGTCTGAATAGTAGCATATGCTTTATGGTCCCCTTTAGAGTAGTATATAAGGAAGGCTCATGTTGAGTTCTTCCTTATCACATATAAATACAACATCACAAGAACACAAAAGCTTATTCACCTTAAAAGTCATATCTGTTTTGAAGCTTTTCTTACTCACAGTTCTTAAACCTGTTCTTATTTTATATATTCAGTAAACTTTAAGATATAATATTCTGTTCACTGTTTATTTATATTTTGGTCTAAATCTATCAAACTTATCTGTTAGTTCTTCAAATACGCTTCCGCATCAAACATTAACTTGAACTAATAGATCTGATAATCTTGTTTAAAGCAAAACGGGAACCAACAATTGGTATCAGAGCAAAGCTTGATTTTCAATATCAAGTGATCCTCGTTTTACAACTTTTATCTGATAGATTATTTTCTCTCTTCATCACCATATTTCTGGATATTAGTTGTACCCAGAAAAACTTTCAGATCTTCATACTCATAAATCCTCCATCAGATTATCCTTTTCTCAAAATGACAAATACCAATAACTTTTTTACTGCTGGCTCATTAACTAAACCTCCTACTCTTCTTAGAGATGAGTATCCTCAATGGAAAATAAGAATGGTTCATTTTTTTGAGGGTACTGAAAAAAATCTCAAACAATATCTTTATAATCTTCCTCCGGTTCCTATGATAACTATGCCACGTGTACCAGCTACTGATGAATCTCTTGAAATCCCTGAACATAAAAAACCTAAGCCAAAAGTAGACTGGTCAGAGGAAGATAAGGCAGAAGATGAAGTTGCACAGAAAACGAAAAGAATATTAATCATGGCTATCCCCAACGAAATATTTCAATCTTTAGATGGATGCGAAACAGTGCACGATCTTTGGAAAGAATTAGAAAGACAACTGGAAGGGGGTGCTAAAACACATAAGAACCGAAGAGCACAATACATAAACGAGTATCATGCCTTCAGAGCCTCTGCAACAGAATCTCTGCAAACAACAAACGATCGGTTCAACTCTCTCATAAACAAATGCAGAAAGTCTGGTATTCACAGAACCACGGAAGAAAATAACGTCATGTTTCTAAAGATCCTGAACGATGAGTGGCTTCAGTTGTCTATGTCTTTACAAACAAATCAAGATCAAGACTCCTAGACACTCTCTGATCTCTATGGAACACTAGCCGCACAAGAGCCTCAAATAGCTCAAGCTAAAACACTAACCATTGTACCATACGCATTGGTTAGTAAATCAACAGAGGCTACGGACATACCAAGAAATGAGAGATCTACAGAGGAGAAAAAGAAGGAGAAAAAGAAGGAGAAAAAGAAGATGGTAATGATTGATAGCGAAGAAGACGAGCTGATAGAGGAAGAAATAACTCTTGCATCATTAGCTAAATCAATGGCTCTATTGACAAGAGAGTTTAGAAATAACCAAAGGAATTATGGTAGAAGAGATGATGGAAGAAGAGAAGAATCAAGTAACCAACAGAGGTCAGACTACAGAAATGATGACCAACAGAGGTTGAGTGACATAAGCTACAGAGGAAATGACCGACATAGATCAGATGACAAGGTAGGCCACACACAAGAATGCTACAAATGTGGTAAGCCTGGTCATTACGCAAACGAATGCAGAACAGAGAAAGGTGGAGACCAACAGAAGTCCGAAGATCGAACTGAAAACACCTCCCAAGGTTGTTTCAACTGCGACAAGCCAGGTCATTTCGCAAAAGAATGCTGAAGCAGACAAAATCGCCCACAGAAGGACTCGGCTTTTTACAAAAAGAAGGCTGAGTATTATGCGCAAAAATCCCTAATGGCGAACAGTGGGCATTCTGAGGCAAACAAGGAGGACTTCGAGTCAGACTCTACCTCTGACGATGAATTCCCCACCAATTCCCTGTTCTGTGACATGGCAGAAGTTGACTCCGGGACTGACACTGAGGTATCCATTTCAAACTCTACCTTAAGTATTAATACTGTAGATGATGATTTATTTAAACTTAACACTGAACTGAAAGAAGTAAATAAAAGCATTCAGAAAAGGCTAACCTTTAACGAGAGAGAAGTAAGGCTTCTCACTCAAGAAAAAGCCAAAATCTTTGAAGAAAAAAGAAAAAATCGAAAAATATTGGAGCAAAAATGTAGATCCTTTAAAAAGGCAAATTTCTGATCTAACCTATGCTTTAAAAATCAAAACAAAAGAACTTTCAGTTTCAAGAAGTGAAACAACAGACATAAGAGCTCTCAAAGAATACTTTCAAAAGGAAAGAGAGGTACTTTGGCAAGATCTTTTAAGAAGAGAAGTTTTACTTAAAAACTATAAAGATGCACAGAAGGTGTATGAAAAGGTAAACTCTCAAATAGCAAGACGAGGTATAGGGTACAGTGATATTACCTTAGGAGTTGAAAATAAACAACTAAAACCTCTGTCTTCTCTATTTGTTTTGGGAAAAACTAACAAACCAAACTTTCCAAACTTACTTTCTGTAAGTAAAAGGGTTAAAATCTCTGCAGAACCTCACTTGAGGAAACATACAAAGATGATCAATGTATGGTTTGAAAACACAGATTCATCATCTTCAACCTCTGTCAATAGAGGAATCAAACCAAAGAAATATCTGAAAACACAAGATCAGATTGGTATCTTTATGTTTGGTAAACCAGAGACTCAAACACAGGTCGCTTTTGTCTGCATGATAAACGATGAAAAGAAATTATCAGCAGAAGTTCCTGAGTTTAAACCCATCTTTTCAGAAGAAAAACTTGAAAAATCTATTGAAAAAGAAATTTTGGAAGTTTTGAAATCAAATGTTTTAGAAAATCTCAGTACATCTTCTATAGATCAAATTCTCGCTGAAAAGATCTCATCAGATACCTCTGCCATCTATGAAAGTCATTCTACAGAGGAAGAAAGCTCGTACGATACTTGCTCAGAAAATCCAGCCTCTGTCGAAAGAGATGACTCAACCTCTGTATATGAGGACGATTCAACCTCTGACGACTCAGAGACTGATTCTAAATTAGGGATAGTTCACTATGACACAGAGGATGTTAAAATCTCCTTTGAAGTTCTTAACAGAACTATTTCTCCAAAAGAGAAAATCACAGAGATACCTATCTGCCCAGATTTTCTGAACATGTATTTAAAAGTCAAAACCTCTGCTGAACTTGATATATTAAAGAAGACCTCTGTAGATCCTAAAAGTTCAAAATTTTCAAAACCTTTAAGGAAAATTAAAGAGAATCCCACTTGGCAACAAAAGGGAAAATGGCCTGAAGCTAGCAAATACTTTTCCTCTGTGACAGTGAAGAAAGATGTTCACCACATAAGAGAGTCACAGAAGGCAGGAACTAAACAAGACTTTTGCAAACAACATTCTAGTATTCATAGATCTTCTTGTAATAGGAAATCTAATGTAAAGAAAGAGTGTAATGCCTCTGTGGCTCAGTTCAATGAATTCAATGAAAAGTTCAAACGAATCACGTCTCATATTCAATACTGTCATTGTTTTGATCTTATGTTCAAATTGAATAAACACTTCTCAAGTCCAGATTGCTTACTCTCCACTAAAATTCAAACTCCAAAGTCAAAACCTAGAGAGAAATAATCTGATCTTTCTACAAAGGATAAAATATATTTCAAGAATGCTAAGGCAAACTTGAAAAATTCTAACAATATTGGACCCATATGGATATGGGTACCTAAGTCTCTATGATTGTCTTACAGAAGCAACATGTGCCAATTTGGTATCTTGACTCCGGATGCTCAAGGCACATGACTGGCGACAGAAGATTACTATCCACATACAAAGAAACACACGATGGTGGATCTGTAACTTTTGGAGACAACAAGAAGGGACACATCAAAGGCTATGGAGTCATACAGAAAGAAAATGTCTCTGTATACAAAGTTGCATATGTGAATGGCCTCAAACACAACCTACTAAGTGTAAGTCAACTCTGTGATACAGGATTCGATGTGTTATTCAAAAGAACTTTCTGCTCTCTACAAAATGAAAACACAGGAATGGAACTTCTACGAGCTGAAAGAAGAGGTGATCTATATCTAATGAACTTTACATCAAAATCCAAGGACAAAGTTTGCCTAGTAGCCTGCAAAAGTGAAGAAGCTTGGTTATGGCACAACAGGTTCTGTCACTTAAACTTTCACACCTTGGATAAACTAGTAAAACTCGATCTAGTTAAAGGTCTGCCAAATGTTAAATTCAATAAGGATCACTTGTGTTCGGCCTGTGAAATGGGAAAACACAGAAGGGCATCCCACATAGGCAAAACAGACGTGTCTTGCACTAGGCCTCTGTACATGCTTCATGTCGACCTCTGCGGTCCCATTGCTATACAGAGCCTAGGTGGCAAGAAATACATACTTGTCCTAATTGATGAGTATTCACGTTTCACATGGGTTGAATTTATTAGAAAGAAATTAGATGTTCCAATTATATTGATAAATCTAATGAAAAGAATCCAAGTTCTTTATGACTGCAGAATACAGAAGTTAAGAAGTGACAATGGCACAGAATTTAAAAACTGTGTCATTGAAGCCTATCTTTCTACAGAAGGAATATCACAGAACTTCTCTGCCGCTCGCACTCCACAACAGAACGGTGTAGTCGAAAGAAAGAATCGAACACTTGTGGAGGCCGCAAGAACTATGCTATCAGCATGCGGATTATCAATGAACTTTTGGGCAGAAACAATTTCTACTGCGTGTTATACACAGAATCGTTCAACCATTGTGAAAAGACACCTTAAGACGCCTTACGAATTGCTTCACAAAAGGCGGCCAAACATCAAGTTTTTCCATGTATTCGGATGCAAATGCTTTGTTTTAAACGACAGAGATTCGAGAGGAAAGTTTGAAGTAAAAGCTGATGAAGGCAAATTCATTGGATACTCTGCCACTTCCAAAGCCTACAGAACCTTCCTTACAAAGTCTCGCAAGATTGTAGAACGCATTAATGTTTCTTTTGATGATTCATTCCAAATGACTTCTGAGCAAATCAGTTCAGAACTCGGAATTAAAGGGAAATCCTCTGACATCTCAAGAACAAAAGAAGATTTGGATCTTCTATTTTTAGAGATGTTCCAAAATGACATTGATCCTTCTGTTGGAACCATCAGAGTTTCTGAAGAACCATCCTCTGTCGGACAAAATCCTACAGGTATGACTCTAACTGGTCCAAATAATGCTTCATCTTCTTCTATAAATACTACAGAAGCAAATGCCGAAGAAGAAAATGCAGAAGATGAAACATCAAGAAAAACGACCATAGAAGCTGCTGAATAACAAACTCTACAATCCACAGAAGAACCAATTACAGAGGAAATCGAGGACCAAGACTATACGTCCTCAGAGGAACAAACTCCACCACCACTCATACCAATCATTCCACAAACGGTAGAATCAACTACCAAGGCACAAAGAACGACAGAGGCTACACAAGAAGAAACACAAGAAGCCTCTGAAGAAAGGTTCGATGACATTGATGATCATCTTCCACGCACAACTCAGTGGACAAAAATACATCCTCCAAGCCAAATAATCGGAGAACCTTCTGACTCAGTAAAAACCAGGTCTGCCACTGCTAATTTTTGTTTCTTTACTAACTTTATCAGTGTGATAGAACCAAAGAAGATTTCTGAAGCCCTAGATGACCCAAACTGGATAGACGCCATGCAAGAAGAACTTCTGCAGTTTGAGCGTAACAAAGTATGGACTTTAGTACCTCTGCCACGAGGGAAACAGGCCATTGGGACTAAGTGGGTCTACAGAAACAAGAAGGATGAAGATGGAGTGGTCATCAGAAACAAAGCACGATTGGTAGCCAAGGGTTATAGACAAGAAGAAGGCATAGACTACGATGAGACTTTTGCCCCTGTCGCACGGCTCGAAGCAATAAGAATATTCTTAGCCTTCGCAGCCCACATAGGTTTTAAAGTCTATCAGATGGACGTAAAATCAGCTTTTCTCAACGGTGAAATCCAAGAAGAGGTTTACGTAAATCAGCCACCAGGGTTTGAAAGCTCAAAGTTTCCAAGGCATGTATACTACCTTGAAAAGGCTCTATACGGACTGAAATAGGCTCCACGAGCATGGTATGAACGACTTTCTACCTTTCTTCTAGTCAATGGCTACAACAGAGGTACAACAGATACTACCTTATTCTATAAACATAAAAAAGGTGAGATAATGCTTGTACAAATCTATGTGGATGACATAATTTTCGGGTCTTCTAATTCAGAAGAGTGTAAAAGTTTTGAAAAACTCATGCAGAGTGAGTTTGAAATGAGTATGATGGGAGAATTAACATTCTTCCTCGGACTTCAAGTCAAACAAACTTCAGAGGGAATTTTTATAAATCAAGCCAAATATGTCTCTGACATTCTGTCAAAATATAACCTCTCTGATACCTCTGCAATGAAAACTCCAATGGCCACTGGAAATAAGTTATTCTTAGATCCAAATGGTATCTCTGTAGAATGCACTCTCTACAGAGGCATGATTGGATCTCTGTTATACTTAACAACGAGCAGACCTGACATCATGCATGCCACATGTCTTTGTGCACGTTATCAAGCTAATCCTAAGAAATCACATTATGATGTTGTGAAGAGAATCTTTAGATACCTAAAGGGGACCAAAAATCTCGGTCTCTGGTATCCACAGAACTCTGGTTTCAGTCTTAAAGCTTATACAGATTCAGACTATGGAGGATGCATGCTCGACAGAAAGAGTACCTCTGGGAGTTGCCAATTCCTAGGTGGTAAACTAGTCAGTTGGACCTCCAAGAAGCAGAATTGTGTCTCAACATCCACTGCAGAAGCTGAATACGTTGCTGCTGCTAGCTGTTGTTCTCAGGTTCTATGGATGAAAACTCAGCTAAAAGACTACGGCCACATCCTATTCAAAATACCCATCTTCTGTGATTCCAAAAGTGCCATTGCTATCTCTGCCAATCCTGTGCAACACTCAAAAACCAAGCATATCGATATAAGGTACCATTTCTTGAAACATCATGTTGAATACGGTACAATTGAAATGCATTTCGTACCAACAGAATATCAACTCGCTGACTTATTCACCAAAGCACTAGACGAGAAAAGATTCAACTTCTTGGTGGGTAAGTTAGGAATGATAAACATGGTGTGACAATCCTCTGTAAGTATAGCTTTATATTCTGTAAATATGTACAAATTTCCTTTATTTTTGCTTTAAATTAATTTATTTCTGTATGTAAGTTCTCAATCTTAAATAGTTCTTAAAATCATAGAGCTTCTGTAAGTCAACTCAGAACCTCTGACGACCCCTACAGAACCTCTGGGAAACATGACCTATGTTTTATGCAAAACTTATCATTCTTTGATCCAAGCATAGGTCAAGGGGGAGCAAAAGGAAATTACTTGATCTACAGAGGTGATTAGATCAAGGGGGAGCAAACGGGGACCCTGAAATGATCTAAAGAGATAAAACTTTCAAGGGAAAGCCAAAGAAGGATGTCGATGACTCAATATCGACAGAAGTCAGACATCACTGCCGAGAAAAGAAGAACCAAAAGGTATGTCTCTCGCACAAAAGGTATTATAAAACAGTTTTCTAGGACAAGAATTGTCAAATATGTCCTAAATATAATGTGAATAACATTTCAAAAATCAAAAGCTCAAAAAGTTACACAAAATTCGAATTAGGAGAAATTTAAGGTCATAGAGCTTCTTCTGAGCTCAACAGAGGTTCTGCAAGAAATATTCTCTGTAATCGCAAATTAACCCTCTGTCGATCTTTTGGAATGTTATCTCGGAAACCGAAAACACAAACCATGACCTTCTCGAACAAACCGTTCTTTCATAACAGTTTTTGTAAGTCCAGGATACACTCTTACAATCAAATATGAGCAATTAAGATCGTATTCACAGCAACTGGTCATATGATTTATTAACAATCTGTGAATTACAAGATATTACAATGAACTTCTCTCTCAATAGATCTAACAAATTTATGCGTAAAGAGTTATCCACAAGGTTCTCCAAAGATTCTATCAAAGATTATATCAAAGATTAGTTAGCAAACTGTTGCTAACACTATATATACTGTAGAGAAAAGCTAAAGCTACAGTACATATGAGAAACAGACTAATAGAACAATTACACGTGTCCTAATTAGTAACTGAATATAACAAGGAATATCCCAAGATATGAATTCTAAACATACTCCTGAATAAGCGCTTCAGAACATTTGTCTTCATAGTCAGAAGTTCTGAGTCTCCTACTCAGAACTCTGAACCTTCTAGTCAGAATCCAACACTTAGAATCTTTTTGAGATTTCTCACTCAGAACTTCTGAGTCTTCTACTCAGAACTTCTGAGTCTTCTGAGTCTTCTTTAGTCTTCTTTAGTCTTCTTACTCATAACTCAACACGTGTTTTTGACAAAACTCTAGACCTAACAGTTTTCTTGGACACAAACTTTCAAATATGTCCGAAAAACATCTCTTAAACCAAATCAAAAATTGGATGATCAGAAAAGTTAATAAAATTTTAGTTATGAGATTTTTTCCCTCATAGAGCTTCTGCTGGCCCTCACAGAACTTCTGCAAGTTCCAACAGAGCCACAAAACCTCTACGAGTAAATTTCTTGACTAAAAATCCTATTTGATCCTCTCCAATATTTTTACAAACGTTTTGGTTAAAGAAGAACCCCACAGAAGTCATGATAACAATGAGATATATGAAAAAGGGATAAACATCAAAGATTTTCAAGATCACAGAGCCTCTGTAAACTACAGAAGCTCTGTCAATCTGTTACTTGGGCATCTCTGTAGTAATAACAGTTACTTTTACTGAGAGTGAATTACATGTGGCTAAGAATAACCCCACGCGCCTAGCATTAATGGGGCGCGCACGACGTCCTGTCATCCTCTGACATGGCCTACGTGTCCTATTTTCATTGGGCGTACATGAAACGTTTTCTGTGGAAAGTTGAACCCGCCGTTCTAACTTGAGTACGGATTCCAAATTTTAATCCATTGCCATATATTTTACTCTTTCGAATTCTACCGTTTTACCCTCATATAAAAACCAAGCTTACCCTCTCATAAACCTTTTACAAACTCTCATTCTTCTCCGGCGACACCCTGCAAAAACCTGCAAGTTTCTTATTCTCAGTACCAAATGGCTTCATCTTCTCAAGCTATCTCCCCTGCACAATCTCCGGCGACCTCACCAGAACATTCACCGACTCATTCTGAACATTCAGAAAACCCCAACCGTGCCCAAAACATTGAACTAGAAGATTCCGGCGACTCAGCAGTCTTTGCTCCGACAACACATCTGCAAAACTACATAGCAAAGGATCACTTCGAAAAGGTACTACCAATCAAATCCAACAACTGCTATTTGGTCCCCTCACCCACTGCTTTCGGCGAAGCCCATGCCATTCTTCTGAACATAATGGAAAATCACATCCTCTTCCCTCTACTCTCAAGAACCCCAAACAAAATACCAGTCAGATATCTGAACCAGTTTTGGCAAAGCTGCGGATTTGATAAAGACGATTCTATTATCAAAGGGTACATTTCAAGACCCGACAAATCTGAACATCTTGAAATCAAGTTCAACAGAACAATGTTCTCACTTGAGTTCAACCTACCAACAAGGGGTCTTCTTGGTTTGAAGAAATATGCAGAGCAACCAACAGACGACGAGCTCTGTCGCTTCGTAGAAATGCTTGGGTACAACACACAACTACGGAAGAGAAATGACTTCTGCAGAGGCAGATTACCACCTCTGTGGAACACTTTGTTCTCTATTCTTAACAAATGCCTGACAGGGAAGATAGGCAGTATTGACCAGAGCTCACATCAGATATTAACCATCATGTATGGGGTTTACTATGATCTACCATTGGATTACGCGACCATAATGATGCAAGAGATCATCAACACCATCGACAGAAAGAACAACACCAGAAGGGTCAAAGAAAATGATCCTAAGTTTCTACCACCTCTGCAATTCCTACGAATACTGGGAGTCTTGTTCGAACCTCTGTTGCTGATACAGAAATGGCCAAAGGAAGGGCCAATTCCCAAACAGTTCCCAATGAGCAAAAATACCCCCACTGATCATGTAGATGGTTACTCACACTGCAGACCTCTGTCAAAGAAACTTCTGAAGTATTCCTCGAATAAAACCGTTAAGAAAGAGTATATACGCGATCATAGAACTCCTAAACCGAGTCCTATGACACCCCCGCGTTTAGGTGTCCCCCTAGGAACAATGATTGCAGAACCTCTTTCCACTCAAGAGGAAAGAGATAACAAATTAGCAAAACACATGGCTATTCAACTTAGCTTCATAGCCAAACGTGCAGAGCTCATGGGAAAGAAGTCCTCTTCAAAAACCTCTGCATATACTCCAAAAGCAAAGAAGAGAAAAACTGCAGAAGGCACCTCTACAAGCGCTGCAAAAGATCAACCTTCACCTCCTCATGCCACAGAAATTGGCTCCTCTATTCCTCCATCTTCCCCAAAACAGAGGAAGAAAAGAAAATCGAAAATCACAGAGGAAGGGGCACCAAAACCCAAGAGGAGGAAAACCAAAAAGAAGCATGGTAAATCACTTGAAAAGTTGGTTACCATTGCAGAAGAAGAAGAAGAAATCGCAGAAGAAAGAACTGCAGAAGAAGATGCAGAAGAAGGGATGGCAACAGAAGAATATCAATCACCCTATCAATCTCCAGATAGATTTGCTCACCAAGGAGACCTGAACGACTTCCTGCAGAACCCTGACATTGCCAACACCCTAAATACAGCAGGGTGGACGGCACAACCTCTCGACCACCACTCCCCAGAAGAACAATATTTCTCCATTTCTGGCATTGACACACATCTGCAAGAAGATGACACAACACCCAAAGATCAACCAGCTAACACACCTATTATCCTACAGAACCCCTTCATTCAACAAGGATTGGACGTCCACAGAAAGAGTCCAAGCACAGATACAGAAGAAGAAATAGAGGAAATAGACATGTCAGAAGAAGCTATCAAAGAACGGAATCAAAAGAACGCAACAGAGTGGAATAGAGAAAAGGTTAAGGAAATCATAGAGAAAATGGAAGAAAAAGAAAATGGAAAAGAAAAAGATGCCGAAGTTGAAGAAGGCACAAATCCCTCACCCCCTCCCAGTGCAACCCACATATCTAACTCCGCAGGTCTAGCTGCAGAAGGAGTTATTGAAATAGAGCAGCACAGCTTGATCCAAACCCAACCCAACCAGCCAGAAGTCACTCTTTCGACTTCTGCGCCCACATAAACCGGGGAATCCATTCCTAGGGAGTCTCCTCAGAGAGACTCACCTATAGTTCGTGATCCATCGCCCCAGATCACAACAGAACATCCAACAGAGGAATTCGTTTCCTCTGCCACACACACACAACTAGGGCCAACACTTCTTTCAGAGAGAAGTAGCGAGCACAACGACGAAGAGACTCTAGACAAGTCTCTGAGTCAACAGAAGGATAATCTAGTACCCACCTCTGAAGTGGATCTAGACAATGTCATTCACAGAACTTCTGTAGAGTCTGAAGCACTAGATGCTTCTGCTCAAGGATCAGATGGAAATCCTTCCACCCCCATCGCACAAACAAGGGTGAACGAAGGTGTCCCAGGAACAGGGACTCACTCTGGAGACGAATGTGTTCCTCCAGAGGTTACACAAGGAACACAAGTATCAAGGGATGAGTTCCAAACCCTTGTCACCTCTGTGAACCAAACAATGAAAGAGTTGCAAAGCTCTTTCAAATCTTTTGCAGAGACAACATCGACGGCTATCCTGAAACTAAACACCAAAATGGACAATCTGTCCACAGAGGTGAAATCTGCCATCTCAGCGATGAAGTCTTATGCCGAAACTACTGCCAAAGCAACAGCCACTTCTGCCGCTCAAGAATTCGGAACAACTGCAACTTCTGCGTTCAAGGATTCTGTCAAAAACTTCCTTGAACAAATGAATACGCAATTCAACAGAGCATAGGGCATTACTCCTGCAGATCTACAGAATGCCCTAAAACAAGTACAAGCAGAGGAAATGCGCAACACGACAATGATGCAGCCAAAAGACTACATGACCAGCGCATAACTAACAGAGCTAGGACAAAACGTCATAAACCAGGTCACAGAATTCATTGTCTCCTTTACAACAGCAAATGCCAACTTTGTCAAGGATTTCAGAAGAAGTGTTGGCAGAATGCGTTTTAAAACAGAGGCAGAGCTTGCGACTCTACTTGGCCTCTGTGATGACGTCTGTGAAAAGTTGATAGCAGCAGGAGCAGAATTACCGAAGAAAACCAAAGCTTCTTGCAGAGCAGAGGGTAGTTCTGATAAGAGTCAGGATGATTCTGACGATGACCATCCTGGTCCATCAGATAATCCTGAGGGGGAGAATACAAGGGAGAAAGCTACGAGCAGAGGAATACAAACTCCACCAATCGCAGCAGAACCAATCAGTCAAGCTCCTCCAGAACAAACCCAAGATCAACAACAAAATCAACAGCCCACAGAGACAACACCCATCTCTGTGGAATCAAGTCATGAAGAATCATATATTCCAGAAGCTGATCAGCAACCCACAGAGGCAACAACCACCCCTGTGGTAATCATTTTGGAAGAAAGTCCTTCAACAAAATCAACAGAAAAACCCCCAACCATACCAAGAAGAAAGTCAATTGCCACCAAACCAAAAAGAGCAACGACCTCTGCTTCTGATATTCTGAAAAAGATGCACAATACAATGACTGATCGAATGTCACGGAGAGAAGAAGAAAGGCACAGGTTCACACTAGCTTTCAAAATGGCAAGAAGATTCGACATACCTCAATCCACAGAAACCGAGCTTACAGAAGAAGTCACCAAAGAACCTCCTACAGAGGTTACAGAGCAAAGAAAGACAACAGAACCAACGCCACAAAAGTCCTCTAAAAAACAAGTGTCAAA
This sequence comes from Saussurea involucrata, assembly GCA_033807775.1. Classification (NCBI taxonomy): domain Eukaryota; kingdom Viridiplantae; phylum Streptophyta; class Magnoliopsida; order Asterales; family Asteraceae; genus Saussurea; species Saussurea involucrata. The sequence continues at coordinate 23,973,948 of CM066326.1, forward strand.
ACCTACAGAGGCAACCCCCATCAAGCCAACAGAAGCACCAACCTCCAAACCTACAGAAGAAACAGGTTATGCACCTCCAAAAGCCAAAGATAAGGGCAAAGCAATACTGACAGAAGAGCCCAAGAAAAAGAAATCATTGCCCAAGCCTACAGAGAAATTGATGAAGAGTGCCTTTGATGCCTTCCAAACTCCAAAGCCTAAAGAAGAGGACTAGGCATATGGATTGAAGCCTCTGTCAGACATTCTTCTAACTGGTAGAACTGCAGAAGTTGTTCAAAAGATGGAGAGTCTCAGAAGACAAATACCACAACCTAGTCCAACACATGAAGAGATGGAAGAAGTGGTATACAAATACCTCTATAAACAATCCTTTCAGAACAATCATCCTACAGATCATGTGACAGATCCAAGGATCAGAGAAGAATTTGAGAACATCTTCACAAGGACAAAGCCAAGAACCAAAGCAGATGTCTTCTCAATCCACAAGATCAAAAAGGTAATCTTCTGTAGGTTCTCCTTTACAAGAACCTATCCAAGGGTCAAGTACAATCTTTACAAAGTCAGAAGAGAGAACAATTCAGAAACCACCTTCGCTGATGCTGACCTAAGAAATATCAATCCTTATGATCTACCTGACCTTCTGCAATGGACAAAAGACAACTACAACACAGAGCCAAACACCAGAGCCTATCAAGTGTTGAGAAAAGCGATGAGGGAAAAGCTTCTGCTCTACATCATGATAGATTTCCAGCTGGGAAAGGATCTTGGTCTCAAACATCTGGATTTACGACCACCAGAGGATCGCTGCCCACCGGACGCCGTACCTAACTCAATCATCACAGACCCACGGTTTGGGTTAGTATTTCAAAACCCACAAGGCGAAGTTAAACTGTTTGTGTGCATGGACTGTCAGAAGTACGCAACTAGTACTCTGAACAACTTCATAACAAGCCTTGTAAAATACAGAGGTACAGAGAAAATGGATAGAGATGCTGCAGGTACTTTCATCAGAGAGATTGATGCCACAATCCGCCTAAGAGAACTCTGCTTCAGTTTCTACAAAGAGATCAGAAGAGTCGGAAGAGACAATAGAAGCTACAACGATTTCAAAGATGCCAAAATCTGATTATCAGACCTCCAATCTCTGCAAACCAAGTCAAAGTTTATCTTTCATTGTACTCAAATGTAAAATGCCTCTGGCATATTTCTAAATGAAAGAACTTTCGAGGTATTGTTTAACCTCTGTCTTATCTAACTTAGCCTAACTAAACTCAAGTTCAATTTTTTATTTTTCACTACTTAGGGGGAGATTGTTAGCTTCAATCTTCCTAATCAAAGAAGTATTTAGAAGTAGTGCAAATAGGCTAAGTGAAGAAAGCCTCTTACAGAGGCTCTGCCGGACTTACCGAGAGATCAAGATCAAGAATCTACAGAAGCTAAAGAGGCGCGCTACAGAAGATCTGTCATACGCGCAAAGAAGATCAATAACTCGGAATCCGGGGAAGACTGCTCCATAGAGGACCAGACCGCAGAACCTCTGTAACTCATTACAGAGCCTCTGTGGTCCTCACAATAAGACTTGAAGATATTTACAATATATTGCTACTGTTACAGGACCTGTTCATCAACTTGCATGGTAGCATGCCCTGTCCAACGTCGATGTGTCAAACTCTGATTGGATTCAATAGGGCTTAGTACATAATAGACGTCTGCTGCATTAAATGCAATACAACACGTCTGATTGTTCATGCCACACTTGCAACTGTTCACGACATCCGTTCAACTATTCATCAGTACCGTCTGAATAGTAGCATATGCTTTATGGTCCCCTTTAGAGTAGTATATAAGGAAGACTCATGTTGAGTTCTTCCTTATCACATATAAATACAACATCACAAGAACACAAAAGCTTATTCACCTTAAAATTCATATCTGTTTTGAAGCTTTTCTTACTCGCAGTTTTTAAACCTGTTCTTATTTTATATATTCAGTAAACTTTAAGATATAATATTCTGTTCACTGTTTATTTATATTTTGGTCTAAATCTATCAAACTTATCTGTTAGTTCTTCAAATACGCTTCCGCATCAAACATTACCTTGAAATAATAGATCTGATAATCTTGTTTAAAGCAAAACGGGAACCAACAAGATGCATGCGAATCCTCGTATGATCTTTGGAAAGAACTGGAAAAACAACTTGAAGGGGGGGCTAAAACTCAGAAAAACCGAAGGGCTCAATACATAAACGAGTATTACGCTTTTAAAGCCCTAACAAATGAATCTCTGCAGACAACATACGACAGGTTCATCTCTTTGATCAATAACTGCAAAAAGTTCGGCATCTACAGAACTTCTGAAGAGAATAATGTCATGTTTCTCAAAAGTCTGAACGAAGAATGGCTCCAGCTATCTATGTCTTTACAAACCAATCAAGATTTAGATTCATGGACTCTTTCAGACCTCTACGGAATATTAGCTGGTCAAGAGCCTCAAATCTCACAAACAAAGACACTGACCATTGCAGCTCTTGCTTTGGTTGGCAAAACTACAAAAGATACAGAGAGGCCGAGGAAAGAAAGAACTACAGAAGAAAAGAAAAAGGAGAAAAAGAAAAAGATGGAAGTGGTTGACAGCGAAGATGAAGAGATTGTGGAAGAAGGGGAAATTACTCTCGCATCAATAGCTACATCCTTAGCTCTATTGACAAGAGAATTCATAGGAAACCAAAAGAATTCTGGAAATGATAGATATGGCAAAGAGAGAAGAGAAGATTGGAATAGAAGGGATCAAGGAAAAAGAGAAGAATCAACTGACCGACAGAGGTCAGACGACAGAAGTGACGACCAACAGAGGTCGAGTGAAAGATACAACAGAGGAAATGACCGACAGAGGTCAGATGACAAGACAAGCTACACACCACAAGAATGCTACAAGTGTGGCAAGCCTGGTCATTATGCAAATGAATGCAAATCGGAAAAAGGTGGTGACCGACAGAAGACTGACGATCGTGCGGGTAATAACTCCCAGAACCAAGGTTGCTACAACTGTGGGAAGCCAGGCCACTTTGCCAATGAATGTAGAAGCAGATCAAATCGCCCACAGAAGGACTCAGTTTTTTACAAAAAGAAAGCCGAGTATTATGCTCAAAAATCACTCATGGCGAACAAAGAGGTGAACAAGGAAGATTGGGAGTCAGATACAGCCTCTGATGAAGAATTCACCAAAAATGCCTTGTTCTGTGGCATGGCAGACATCAGCTCCGACTCTGACACAAAGGTATCTACTTCAAACTCCATCTCTAGTACTACAGAAGTTGATTTGCTTATATTTAAAACTGAAAATGTTAAACTGAAAAAGACTTGTGATGATATTCAGAAAAAGCTCACTTTTTATGAAAGAGAAGCTAGACGTCTCACTGAAGAAAAAGCAAAGATTTTCAAAGAAAAGGAAGACTTAGAAGCACACTGGAACAAGAATCTTTTTCCTTTAAAAGAGAAACTTTCTGAATTAAATACATCGTTAAAATCCAAAACAAAAGAAATTTCAGATTCTGAGAGCGACAGACTTAACATTTTAGCTCTTAAAGAATATTTTCAAAAGGAAAGAGAAGTCCTTTGGCAAGATCTACTTAGAAGAGATGTTTTAATTAAAACTTATCGTGATGCTCAAAAGGTGTATGAGAAAATAAATACTCAAATAGGAAGGCGAGGTATTGGGTACAGTGATATTAATCAAGGTACAGAAAACAAGAAAAATAAACCTCTGTCATCTCTATTTACAGTAGGAAAAGTCAACAAACCAAATTTTCCAAACTTAATCTCTGTAAGTAAGAGAGTAAAAATCTCTGGGGAACCTCACTTAAGGAAACCCATGAAGATGATAAATGTGTGGTATGAAAACACAGACTTATCACCTTCAACGTCTATCAAAAGAGGATCCAAACCAAAGAGATATCTGAGAACTCAAGATCAGATAGGAATCTTTAAGTTTGGTAAACCAGAGACTCAAACTCAAGTTGCCTTTGTCTGCACAATAGATTCTGAAAAGAAATTATCTGCAGAAGCACTTGAGTTTAAACCAAACCTTTCAGAAGAAAAACTAAGAAATATATTTGAAAAGGAAATTATGGAAATTGGGAAAATAAATATATTGAAAAATTCATATACACCTTCTGTAGATCAAAAACTCTCTGAAGAGATCTTGTCAGACACCTCTGTTGACCTAGAAAGTAATCTTTCAGAGGAAGAAAGCATATATGACACATGCTCGGAAAGTACAGTCTCTGTCGAAAGAAATATTGATGACTCAACCTCTGTATATGAGGACGATTCATCATCTGACGAATCAGAGGCTGACAGAATAGAAAAGTTTCCTTGTGACACAGAGGTTGTTAAACAAACCCCTGAAGTTCTTAACAGAACTATTTCTCCAAAAGGGAAAATCACTGGAATTCCTATCTGTCCTGACTTTATGAATATGTGCATACAAGCAAAAACCTCTATTGAGCTTGAAAAGTTGAAACAATATTAGTTAATGTCCTCTCAAAATTTAAAAGATTCAACATTTGTAAAACCCTTAAAAATTAAAGAAAAACCAACATGGCAACAAAAGGGTAAATGGACAAAACCTAACAAATCTTTTTCATCTGTGACAGTGAAATCAACAGAAGTTCACTACAGAAGGGACTCACAGAAGGCTGCTACAAACAAAGATTTTTGCCAACAATCTAATCTACATAAATGTTCTTGTAATAGGAAGCCATATGCTAGAATAGAATGTAATGCCTCTGTGGCCCAGTTTAAAGCTTTCAATAAATATTTCAAGCAAATCACCTCTGATGTTTAATATTGTCATTGCTTTGATCTATTGTTCAGGTTAAATAATCATTTCTGTAGTTCAAATTTTTTTCTCTCTGCAGCTAAATCAAATGTGAAAGAGAAACAAACTGATTCTTCAACAAAAAAATAAAATGTATTTCAAGAATGACAAGGCAAACTTGAAAAATTCTGACGAAACTGGACCCATGTGGATATGTGTACCTAAATCTCTGTGATTGTTTTGCAGAAGCAGTTTATGCCAATATGGTATCTAGACTCCGGATGCTCAAGGCACATGACTGGCAACAGAAGTCTTCTATCCACATTCCAATAAAAACAAGATGGTGGATCAGTGACTTTTGGAGATAACAAAAAGGGGCATATCAAAGGCTATGGAGTCATAAAGAAAGAGAATATCACAGTACACAAAGTTGCATATGTGGATGGACTAAAACACAACCTACTCAGTGTAAGCCAACTTTGTGACACAGGATTCGATGTACTGTTCAAAAGAACATTCTGCTCTCTACTAAGTGAAGACACATGAATTGAACTTCTGCGAGCCAAAAGAAAAGGTGATCTGTATCTAATGAACTTCAATGCCAAAAACAAGGACAACATTTGTCTTGTTGCAAGCAAAAGTGAAGAAGCCTGGCTATGGCACAACAAGTTCTGTCACATAAACTTTCACACTCTAGATAAACTGGTAAAACTTGATCTGGTCAAAGGCTTACCAAATGTTAAGTTCAATAAGGATCATTTATGCTCTGCCTGTGAAATGGGAAAACTCAAAAGAGCTTCCCACAAAGGCAAATCTGATGTGTTTTGTCCTAGACCTCAGTACATGCTTCACGTTGACCTCTGCGGTCCAATCGCTATACAGAGCCTAGGTGGCAAGAAATATATACTTGTCTTAATTGATGAGTTTTCATGTTTTACATGGGTTGAATTTGTCAAAAAGAAATCAGATGTTCCTTGCATCTTGATTAATCCAATGAAAAGAATCCAAGTTCTTTATGAATGCAGAATTCTGAAGTTACGAAGTGACAATGGCACAGAATTCCAAAACTCTGTCATTGAAGCCTATCTCACAGAAGAAGGAATATCCCAGAACTTCTCTGCCTCTCGCACCCCACAACAGAATGGCATGGTCGAACGAAAGAACCGCACGCTAGTGGAGGATGCAAGAACCATGCTTTCTGCATGTGGATTACAAATGACCTTTTGGGCAGAAGCAATTTCAACAGCTTGCTATACCCAAAATCGTTCAACAATCGTGAAAAGACACATCAAAACTCCTTATGAACTGATCAACAAACGACGACCAAACATCAAGTTTCTCCATGTGTTTGGATGCAAATGCTTTGTCTTAAACGACAGAGACTCAAGAGGAAAGTTTGAAGAAAAGGCTGACAAAGGCAAGTTCATCGGGTACTCTGCCGCTTCCAAAGCCTACAGAGTTTACCATCTGAAGTCACGCACGATAGTAGAAAGCATCAATGTGTCATTTGATGACTCTTTCCAAAAGACTTCTGAACAACTCAGTTCAGAACTCGGGCTAAACATGGAAACCTCTGGCATCTCAAAAACAAATGAAGATTTAAGTCTTCTATTTCAAGAAATGTTCAACAACGACGTTGATCCCTCTGCTGGAACAAAAGGCACCTCTGCAAAATCACCTGTAAACGAAGTAAGTATCTCTCTGTCTGATCCATTTAATCCCTCATCCTCTACTACAAATTCTACAGGTACTGAAAATCTAACAGAAGATACGACGACAAAAGATTCTACAACAGAGGTTATCCAAATTCTAAATCCAACAAACGAAGCAACAACAGAAGGAACGCCAGAGGGAAGTGAAGATGAAACCACAATACCTACAGAGAAGGAAATCCCAACCGTGATACCCATTCCAACAGAAGCGGAACCATCAACCACTTCAACTACAGAAGTTCAACTTGATGACTCAAATGATCATCTTCCACGAACAACTCAATGGACAAAAAGCCATCCTCAAACACAAATCATCGGTAATCCCTCTGATAAGGTAAAAACAAGATCAGCTTCTGCAAATTTTTGTTTCTTTACCAAATTTATTAGTGTGATCGAACCGAAAAAGATTTCTGAGGCCCTGGACGACCCAAACTGGGTGGATGCTATGCAAGAAAAGCTTCTGCAGTTTGAACGAAACAAAGTCTGGACTCTAGTACCTCTGCCACGAGGGAAACAGGCCATAGGGACTAAATGGGTCTTCAGAAACAAAAAGGATGAAGATGGAGTGATCATTCGAAATAAAGCAAGACTGGTGGCCAAGGGATATCGCCAAGAAGAGGGCATCGATTACGACGAAACTTTTGCCCCTGTCGCACGGCTCGAAGCAATAAGAATTTTCTTAGCCTTCGCAGCCCACAGAGGTTTTAAAGTATATCAAATGGATGTAAAATCTGCCTTTCTCAATGGTGAAATTCAAGAAGAAGTATACGTCCAACAACCACCAGGATTTGAAAGCTCAAAATACCCAAGGTATGTCTATCACCTCGACAAAGCTCTATATGGACTGAAACAGGCTCCAAGAGCATGGTACGAAATACTTTCCACTTTTCTTCTCAATAACGGCTACAACAGAGGTACCACTGATACAACTCTATTCTTTAAAGGTGAAGGAAATGAGCTTATTCTTGTACAAATATATGTAGATGGTATTATTTTTGGGTCTACAAATACACAAAAATGTAAAGATTTTGAAAAACTCATGCAGAGTGAGTTTGAAATGAGTATGATGGGAGAATTAACCTTTTTCCTCGGACTTCAAGTCAAACAAACATCAGAAGGAATTTTCATAAATCAATCAAAATATGTCTCAGACATACTTGAAAAATACAACCTCTCTGATGCCTCTGTCATGAAAACCCCAATGGCCACTGGAAATAAACTTTTTTCAGATCCAAATGGCATCTCTGTCGAGTGCACACTTTACAGAGGAATGATTGGGTCTTTATTATACTTAACAACAAGTAGACCTGACATAATGCATGCCACATGTCTTTGTGCAAGATATCAAGCTAATCCTAAAAAGACACATTATATTGCTGTAAAGAGAATCTTCAGATATCTTAGAGGGACCAAAAATCTTGGCCTCTGGTATCCGCAGAACTCTGGTTTTGGACTAAAGGCATACACAGATTCAGATTATGGTGGATGCAAACTCGACAGAAAGAGTACCTCTGGGAGTTGTCAATTCCTAGGTGGGAAATTCGTAAGCTGGACTTCAAAGAAACAGAATTGTGTCTCAACATCTACGGCAGAAGCTGAATACGTTGCTACTGCTAGCTGTTGCTCTCAAGTTCTGTGGATGAAAACTCAGTTGAAAGACTTTGGTCACATCATCTGCAAAATCCCCATCTTCTGTGATTCCAAAAGTGCGATTGCCATCTCTGCAAATCCAGTACAGCATTCAAAGACAAAGCACATAGATATCAGGTATCACTTTCTGAAATATCATGTGGAAAATCAAACCATCGAGATGCATTTTGTACCAACAGAATTTCAGCTGGCTGATTTATTCACCAAAGCACTTGATGAGAAAATATTCCTTTACTTGGTGGGTAAATTAGGAATGATAAATATGGATTAACCTCTGTAAGTATCTTTATCTTTATATTACACAGTATGTATATTTTCTGTTTTGTTTATTACTTTGTGTGTAAATTCTACTAAACTCCTTTCTGAAAAGCAACAGAGATTCTGTAAATCTCCTCAGAACCTCTTACGATCCTTACAGAACCTCTGATACACGACCTATGTTATATACATTCACTTCTAATTATTTGAACCAAGCATAGGTCAAGGGGGAGCAGAGGAAAACGAACTTGATCTACAGAGGATGATTAGATCAAGGGGGAGCAAAAGGAAACCTTGCTTAATCTACAGAGATTTATAAGTTAAGGGGGAGCAGAGGAAGAGATGACAACAACAAAAGAAAAGAACATTGCCGGACAAAGAAGAACAAAAAGGTTAGTATCTCGAACAAATTCTTTTTGAAAATAATTTTCTAGGACACAAATTTCTAAATACGTTCTAGAAACATTATTAAACACATTCCAAATAAAATTTGATCAAAAAGAATGTTGAGTTTTCCATTATTAGAAATTTAAGGTCACAGAGCCTCTACTGAGTCCAACAGAGGTTCTGCAGGCAAAAGCTCTGATCTTAAATCAATAATTCTTGGAAACTCTGTAAATCTTTTTAGGTATCAAAATCAAAAAGAATCATAGCATACAAACACTGCAGAATAAGTCATCGGTTACAGAGTTCTCTCCAAAAGAAAGAACTTCTGTAGACCAACACTTGTTTTAAAAGGACTTTTTGCTGCACAAAACCTTTTTCAAAAACAATTTTCTAGGACACCAGCTTTCAAAAAGGTCCTAAAACATTGTTAAAAACAATCAAAAATTTGGATGATCAAAAATGTTTATAAATTATTAGATATACGAAATTTCTTGTCTCAGAACCTCTGTTGGCTCTGACAGAGGTCCAAAAACCACTGTAAAGGAATTTCTATACATAATTTATCGATCCTCTCCATGGATTTTTCAAACATTCTTGTTGAAGGTACAAACTACAGAGGCAAGAAAAATAAGATTCTCAAATCACAGAGCCTCTGTCAGTTTTTACAATAGGCATTTATGTAACAGTAACGGTAACTTTTCTGAGACTGAGAATCATGTGGAGGTAAAGAGGCCCACGTGCCTAGCATTTAATAAGGCCGCCCACGACGTCTCGTCATAACTGACACAGAGGACGTGTCATCTTTTCATTGGACCTACATGCAACACGTTCTTATGGAAAGTTGAACCCACCGTAACGACTCAAGTGCGGACCCCAAATAATATTAACCTCAAAATATTAACCCTTTCAGATTCTACGGCCACAAACTCAGTATAAAACCCATGTTACCTTCCCTCACAAAAACTTTACTCACTCTCTTCTCCGACGAACCTGCAACTATATTCAAATCTTCATTTTACTGTGCAAAATGGCTTCCAGTTCCCACGCTACTCAAAACTCTCTGGCGAACTCTCCTCAACACTCTCCAGTGCATTCAGAGCACTCCCAAAACCCTAACATCGCCGCAAATGCTGAAAAAGAAAACTCCGGCGACTCTGCAAACTTTGCACCAACCACCAACCTTCAACACTTTCTGAACAAAGAACACTTTGAGGATGTTCTACCTTTAAAATCCAACAACTGCTACCTGGTACCCTCACCAACAGCTTTCGGCGAAGCCTATGTCCTTCTCCTAAATATCCTAGAAAATCATTTCCTATACCCTCTCCTTTCCAAAACCCCAACCAAAATCCCTGCACGATATCTGAATCAATTTTGGCAAAGTTGCCGTTTTGATTCAGATGATTCTTTGATAAAGTGCTACATTTCAAAACCAGACAAGTCTGACTACCTAGAACTCATGTTTAACAGAACCATGTTCTCACTGGAGTTCAACCTACCAACCAGATGTCTACTTGGAATCAAGAAATATGCTGAGGTTCCTACGGACGAGAAGCTCTATCGATTCGTCGAAATGTTAGGATATAACACAACCCTGAGGAAACGCAATGATTTCCGCAGAGGCACACTACCACCTCTGTGGAATACCCTGTTCTCCATCTTGAATCGTTGCCTCACATGAAAAAACCGGTAGCCATGACCAAAGCTCATTCCAGATCCTGACCATCATGTATGGAATCTATTACGATATTCCACTTGACTATGCGACCATCATGATGCAGGAATTAGTGAACACAATCGACAGAAAGCTCGCAACTCAAAAGGCCAAGAGGAACACACCAGGGTATCTACCTCCTCTGCAATACCAAAAAATTCTAGGAGTCATTTTCGAGCCTCTACTTCAAATGCAGAAGTGGCCAATGGAAGGGCCATCTGTAAAGCTTTACCCAATAAATAAAAATACTCTTACAGAGCATGAAGACAGTTACCCCCACTGCAGACCTCTGTCGAAGAACCTTCTGGCATATGCAGCTGATGAGGATAGGAAATTAGAGTATATACGCGTCCACAGGACTCCAGAACCAACTCCTGTGACACCCCCGCGTCTAGGAACCCCCTTGGGTGTAGATATAGTTGAGAGGATGACAGAAGAGGAATGGGCTAAAGCTTTGGAGAAACACTATTCAGTACAAGACCGATTCAAAGCCCAAAGAGAAAGCATTTACCCCTCTTCTCATAAAAGAAAAACCTCTGCAGCAACACCCAAGAAGAAGACAAAGAAAAGAAAACCCACAAAAGAAACTACAACCTCTGCAGTTCAAACTACTTCACCACTGGCTACAGAGACAAGAACTTCTGCACCTCCCTCACCTCCAAAACAAAAGAAAAGGAAATCCAAATCCACAGAAGAGGGAGCTCCTAAGCCAAAGAATAGAAAGTCAAAGAAAAAGAAACCAAGTTCACCTCTGCAGGTCATCACAGAGGATGTCGAACAAGAAGAGGAAGACCAGGCTATGCATCTGCAATCTCCCTCCCCAATAGCTTATACAGATCAACAGGGAGATTTCAATGCCTTCCTCAACAATCCCGATGTTGCTCAAACCTTAGATCCATCAGGATGGGTCGCAGAACCATTGGATCAGTATACAGAAGCTATGCACACAACATAAGTCATTTCTGCTGCTCAAGGTACACAAACCATGCACCATCACGTACGACAACTCATAGGATCTCACTTCATTTATGATTCCTTAAGAGAAGCGGCAGAAATTGTAGCGCCTACAGAGGAAACCTCAGAAGAAGAGATAAACATAGAAATAGAGGAAGAGGTTAGGATAGAAACAGCAGAGGGTTCTTGTTAGCTCCAATATTCTGAAATATTAGAAGTATTGAAAAATGGCCAAGTACAGAAGAACTTCCACAGAAGCTCTGCTGAGTGCAACAGAAGCTCTGCCGGGCATCTCAGAAGAATCAAAGGAAGTTTGATCAAGAGTGATCAAAGACCGAGGAAACTACAGAAGGACGCTTTCAGAAGACCAAGACCGCAGATCCTCTGTTACCATTAACAGAGCCTCTGCGGACAACATCAGAAGACAAGGAACCAAGAAGACTTCTCACAGAGGACCGAGCCACAGAATCTCTGCATCCCATAACAGAAGCTCTGCAGAAGTAAACAACCAAAGACTCGGAATCCGGTGAAGACTACTCTACAGAGGAACCAGACCGCAGAACCTCTGTAACACATTACAGAGCCTCTGTGGTCCTCAAAAGACTAGGAAGATATTTATAATATCTTGCTACTGTTCCAAAACCTGTTCATCAACTTGCATGGAAAAGTATTGTCAAAACACGTGTCAAGCTCTGAGTGGACTCAATAGGGCATGGTACAAAATAGACGTCTGCGCCATTTAATGCATTTACCAAATAGTACATCTGCTCCATTAAATGCGCATGGCTCAAACAACTGTTCACACCATCCAGTTCACTATTCATGCCGTAAAAGGAACAGTGACCTACTTCATAGTCTTCTAAGAGTAGTATAAAAGGAAGACTCATGTTGAGTTCTTCCTAAGAATATAGAACAACACACAAAAACAGAAAAACAAGAACACTTCAATCGAACATCAAGAACACATAGCTTATGCACATTTAGAGTCATATCTGTTTAAAGCTTTGTATACTCACCGTTCTTAAATCTGTTCTTGATATATATATTCAGTAAACTTTGAGATATTATTTCCTGTTCACTGTTTATTTATATTGTGTTCTAAATCTATCAAACATATCTGTTAGTTCTTCAAATACGCTTCCGCATCAAACATAAACTCGAACTAATAGATCTGATAATCTTGTTTAAAGCAAAACGGGAACCAACAATTGGTATCAGAGCGAAGCTTGGTTTTCAATATCAAGTGATCCTCGTTTAGACAAGATTCTTGATAGAAACTGTCTGTTCTTAACCTATTCTTCATTCCTTCAAACAGATTCTGTTTTACCGCCATTTTCGATTTATTCGATCTGGTAACATCCTAGAAACTGTTTCTTTCGTTAAAAACTTCATTCAATATGTCAAGACTAAAATTTAGTGCTGATGCTGATTTTCATTATTATTTCAAACTCAGCACAAATTTTAAGAAAATAATTCCTTCTCTTGAGAAAGAATTAGAGGAAAGAAACAAGATCATTCTTATTAACTCAGACAACATTGCCAAGCTTGAAGAATCAGGTAAACTCCTAAACTGTGAAAGTCTTGAACTAAAAAGGAAACTATCTGAGTCAGAAGAGCTTGGTAAAAAGGAGAAAGAGAAGTTTGAGGAAGTTAAGACTGTTTTTAAAGAAGAGAAGAAAAGCCTTGAGCTTAAGTGTCTAAACTTTTCTAAACTGATTTCCAACTTTGAAAAACTTATAATCAGTGAAAATGAAAAGTTTGGAAAAGAGAAAACTCTTCTTGAGACAAAGAATATGGAACTTTCTTTCAAAATCTCAAAATTACAGAAATCTCTTGAAAAAGAGAGGAAAGAGCAGGATTTTGAAAGAAAAGAGTCTGAAAAGATGAAGAGAGAAGGATTTCAAACAAAGTGTTTGAAAGACAAGTTTGAGAAGGAAAGAAAGGTCTTTAAAGCTGAAATGTCAAATTTAACAAAGAGACTATCCGATTTGTCAAACAAGATTATGTTGGAGAAGAGGTATAAATCAGATCTTCTAAGAAAATTTGATTTAAACCTTAAAGAAAAAGATGTTTTAGCTAAAAGGCTTAAAAATCTTGCCTTAGCAAACTCTTGTGCTAAAAATTCAAATAATCCTGTTTACAAAAAGATGAAAATGGTTTGGAAAGTCAAAAACTCTATTCCTGACAAAAATGCTCCAAAGCCATTTGTTTCTACAAAGCCTTCATCTTTTCATTCATATAAATGCTTTGATCTTCTGCTTCAATTAAGAAACCTTTTCTCTAAATCTTTCTGTGTACAAAATGGGTCATTTCAAAAGAAAAATCCAAAGACCCAAAATGAGAAAGGTCATAGAAAGAAAGTTGGCAAACCAACAGAGATTGGCAAACCAGAGGACCTAAAGACAGCTCCAAATCCTAACAAAAAGGACCCATTTGGATATGGGTACCAAAAGTTATTTGATCTGTCTTGCAGGTACAAGGACTTCTAAACACATCAGTTTAGGACTCGCACTTTAGTGAAAAAGACTCTTAAACAAATCAGTTTAAGACTCGAGCTTCATCAGAAAAGGACTTCTGACCATTACAGATCAGGACTCACTCTTCAGCAAACAATGGACTCCTTAATACTTCTATTAAGGACTCAGGCTTCAAAATACACTATGACTCTTAAACACTTTGTTTAAGACTCATCCTTCAAAGATTCTATACTTCACAGAGCCTCTGTGGAATTGCTCAGAACCTATGACAATCTCCACAGAACCTCTGATGAGGTTGACCTATGTACTATGCATTATTTATCTCTATTGATTCAAGCATAGGTCAAGGGGGAGCAGAAGGAGACCTCAAATTAATCTACAGAGGTTGATCATTCAAGGGGGAGCCAAAGGAGGATTATGATCAACAAGAGTTTCTGTCGTCCAAACTAGACACTCTAAAAGGTATGTGTCGAACAAAATCTTTTTCCAAAAACAATTTTCCAGGACAAAAATTTCTAAATATGTCCTAAAAACAATGTTTAAAACCATAAAAACTTTGGATGATCAAAAAGTTTTATAAATCATTAGTTATTAGAAATCTCCTATCACAGAGCCTCTGCTGGCTCTGGCAGAGGTCCAAAAACCTCTGTAGGATAATTTCTCTCTACTAAAGATTTAACGATCCTCTCCAATGTTTTTCAAACGTTTTTCGTAAAAGTATAAGCTTCAAGAGATAAAAAGGCAGGTTTCAAACCACAGAGATCAATCCTAAAGAGGTTGTTAGATCAAGGAGGAGCGGAAAAGGAGACCTTGCTGAATCTACAGAGATTCATAAGTCAAGGGGGAGCAAAGAATGCAACAGAAGAGATCACATTCGCCGATCAAAAGAAAATAGGTTGGTATCTTGCCACAGAAGTCATAAGCCACAGAGTTCTTTCAAACAAAGAACCTCTGTAGATCACTCAAATCATTCAAATGACTTCTGCTGCACAAAATCTTTGAGATTTACAAATTTCTAGGACACCAACTTTCAAATAAGTCCTAAATACATTGTTAAAACTGATCAAAAACTTGGATGATTAAAAATGTTTATAAATTATTAGTTATTAGAAATTTCCTGTCACAGAGCCTCTGATGGCTCTGGCAGAGGTCCAAAAACCTCTGTAGGATAATTTCTCTCTACTAAAAATTTATTGATCCTCTCCGTGTTTTTCAAACGATTTTCATTAAAGATACAATCTACAGAGATAAACGTTTTTCAAAATCACAGAGCTTCTGTACCCACAGAGCTTCTGTAAAGATTTCCACTTGGGAATTTCTGTACCTGTAACGGTAACGTTTCTGTGGTGAAAATTTAAAACCCACGCGTTTTTCATTTAATGTGGCCGCCCACGACGTCTCGTCGTCACTGACATTGATGACGTGTCAAGTTTTCATTGACGTACATATCACGTCGTCCTAGACACTTGCACCACGCCGAATGAACTCAAGTGTGGATCTCAAATTTTATTAACTTTCTCACATTTTCACCGTTCCGAATTCTATCCGTTACCACAGTATAAAACCCAAGTTAAAATCACTTTCAAAACTTTACTATTCTCTCATCTTCTCCGGCGAACATGCTTATTTCTTTCTGAAAACCTAGAACTTTCAAAACCTACAAATGGCTTCCAGTTCCAAATCTGCTCACGTTTCACCAACGAACTCTCCGACATCCTCTCCAGTGCATTCTGAGCACTCCCACAACCCACACATCGCCACCGATGCCGACAGACACGACTCCGGCGACGAGGCATCCTTCGTACCCACTACCCACCTGCAACAATTTTTCTCAAATGACCATTTCGAGCAAACCCTTCCCATTAAATCGAACAACTGTTATCTTGTTCCTTCTCCTACGGCATTTGGCAAAGAACATGCCATCCTGCTAAACATCCTAGAGAACCATTTTCTTTACCCTCTTCTGAGCAAAACCGTTGAACAAATACCAGTACGTTACCTACATCAGTTTTGGCAATCTTGTCGTTATGACGCTGACACCGATTTGATCAGAGG
The DNA here is from genome assembly GCA_033807775.1 of Saussurea involucrata. Taxonomy (NCBI): domain Eukaryota; kingdom Viridiplantae; phylum Streptophyta; class Magnoliopsida; order Asterales; family Asteraceae; genus Saussurea; species Saussurea involucrata. Next base: position 23,989,974 of record CM066326.1, read on the forward strand.
CTACATTTCTAAACCTGACCAAAGTAAGAGCCTTGAACTGATGTTCAATCGCATCATGTTCTCATTAGAATTTGGCCTTCCAACAAGAGGACTCATGGGAATCAAAAAGTATGCACCCCAACCAACAAATGAAGAACTTGTCGACTTTCTGCACATGTTAGGGTACAACCAACAGTTGAAAAAGAGGAACGATTTCCGCAGAGCAAGACTACCTCCTCTGTGGAATACCTTATTCTCCATCCTAAATCGTTGCCTCACGGGAAAAATCGGGAGCATCGATCAAAGCTCACCTCAAATTCTCTCAATCATGTATGGTGTATACTATGATCTACCCCTAGATTATGCCACCATAATGATGCAAGAGATCATCAACACCATCGATCGCAAAATCGCCTCCCAGAAAGCCAAAATGTCTGATCACAACTGGTTACCCCCTCTGCAGTTCCAGCGAATCCTCAGTGTACTTTTCGAACCCCTACTCCTTATCCAAAAATGGCCAATGGACGGTCCCAAACCTAAGCAATTTCCTATGTCCAAGAACACCCCTACAGAACATGAGGATGGCTACCCACACATCAGGCCACTATCAAAGGTAATGTTAGGTTATGCTAGTGATGAAGAACTAGTTAGTGAGTACACACGCGTTTACAGAACTCCTGAACCCAGTTCTATAACACCCCCGCGTATAGGAATGCCCATAGGAGGTAATGTAGTAGAGAGACTTACAGAAGAAGAATGGAAGATAAAGTTGGCTAAACACAAGGCCAACCAGAAGAACTTCAGAGATATAAGGAAAGACCTCTATTCTTCAAAGAGGAAGTCTTCTGAGGGATCTAAAGAGAAGAAGAAGAAAAAGGGAAAGAAAACCAAGACCCCTACAGAGGAACAACTTGCCTCTGCTTCTACTATCCAACAAACTCCTGCAGAACCATCTTCTCCACCCACTGAACATCCCACAGAACCCTCATCTCCACCACAAATCCAAGGTCCCTCTGCCCCTCCCTCTTCCAAAAGAAAAAGAACGTCAAAATCTACAGAGGAGGGAGCACCAAAACCAAAGAAGGGGAAATCAAAGAAGAAGAAACCATCTTCTCCTCTGCAAACAATAACAGAAGGAATCGAACCACCTCTGCAAACTCAAATCTTCACAGAGGTTCTTGATTCACTTCTGCCAAGACAAGAGACTGCAGAAGAAGAGGTGCAAATAGGTTTAGAGGATAGGGTAGAAACGTCTGGAGGAAAAGAAAATGAGAAAGGAAAAGATGCCGAAGTTGCAGAAGGCACACATCCCTCAACCCCTCCCAGTGCAACCCACACATCTGACACCGCAGGTCTAGCTGCAGAAGGTGTCATTGAAATAGAGTCGCACAACTCGATCCCTACCCAAACCAAACAGCCAGAAGTCACTCTTTCGACTTCTGCGCCCACAGAAACCGGGGAATCCATTCCTAGGGAGTCTCCTCAGAGAGACTCACCTATAGTTCGTGATCAATCGCCCCAGATCACACTAGAACACCCTACAGAGGAATTCGTTTCTTCTGACACGCACAATGTAGGGCCAAAACTTCTTTCAGAGAGAAGTAGAGAGCACCATGACGAAGAGACTCTAGACAAGTCTCCGAGTCAACAGAAGAATATTCCGATACCCACCTCTGGAGTGGATTTGGACAATGTTCTTCACAGAACTTCTGTAGAGACTGAAACTCAGGTTTCTTCTCGAGGATCAGATGGAAATCCTTCCACCCCCAACGTACAAACAAGGGTGAACGAAGGTGTCCCAGGAACAGGGACTCACTCTGGAGAAGGAGTTGTTCCTCCAGAGGTTACCCAAGAGGAACATGTTACGAAGGATGAGTTCCAAGCCTTTGTAACCTCTATAACTCAAACATTGAATGAGTTGCAAAGCTCATTCACGTCTTTTTACAGAGTCAACTTCAGGCGCGCTTACAGGATTAAATACCAAAGTGGATACCTTATCCACAGAGGTTAAAACAGCCCTTGCAGAAATGAAGTCAACTACAGAAACTTCTGCTACTGCTGCCATCGCCTCTGCCACTAACATTGCCAAAACAACCGCTGCAGAGTTCGGGAAAAGTGCGACCAAAGCCTTCAAAACTTCGATCGCAATCTACTTTGAAACAATGAAGAAAAATGCAGCAAGGCAAGCAGCTCAAGACACCTGCAGAACAGAAGTTACTGCTAAAAGAAGGCAGGATGATCCTGATGATGGAGCATCTGGTCATCCCGAGGGGGAGAAAACAAAGGAAACTACAGAGGCTGCTTCTGCAAAAACTACAGAGAAATCAGCAGAACCCTCTACAACAGAAACCCAGAAGGGAAAACAACAGAGGCAAAACACCTCTATCTCACCAGAGGATGCACCAACCACAGAACCTAAGGTAATCAATCTTGCATCCTCATCCTCAGAACAAACTCCACCCTCACCCAAAGAACCAACACCAACCTCACAACCAATCCCGCACAAAACTAGAGTCAAAACCATAGCTCGAAAACCCCAAAGACCAAAACGCTCTGCAAAGTTCATTCTTCGCAGAATGGAATTTGTATCTGCTTTTCAATCAGCAAAGCGTTTTGACATTCCACCTCCAAGACCCGAAGACTCCTCACCAACAGAGACCTCACAACCCGAAGTATCAAAACCTTCAGAGGCAACAACCAAAACATCAGAGCATACAACCCCAAAACCCACAGAACCTCCAACTGTCAAATCAACAGAGGTTCCACCCACACAAATCCAAAACCCAATATCTGAAACCTCAAAGCCAAAACATAAAGGCAAGGGAATAATGACAGAAGAAGAGCCAAAGAAGAAGATGCCAGTTGCTACAGAGAAATTGATGAAAGGTGCATTTAATGCCTTCGTCACTCCTAAACCCGAAGAGGAAGACTGGGCATTCAACTTGAATCCTCTGTCAGAAAACCCATCCCTGAATCCCACAGCTAAGGTAACAGAAGGTAGAGTAGCAGACATCACTCGAAAGATGGATGAGCTAAGGAGACCAATTCCAAGATCTACTTCAACCATTGAACAAATGGAAGAACAAGTATACAGTTATCTCTACAGACAACACTTCCAGAGCGATCTGCCAGCCCATGTCCGAGATCAGAAGCTAAGAGAGGAATTCGATGCAATCTTCACCTCTACAAAGTCAAAACCAGTCAATCAAGTTTACTCCATTCACAAAATAAAGAAGGTAATCTATTGCAAATACTCCAAAATGAGAACCTATCCTCATACGGTGTATACCATCTGGAAAGTCAAAAGGTCTGACAGATCAGAAAATCAATTCTCTGATGCTGATATCCGAAACCTCAATCCCTATGACTTACCTGACCTTCTGCAATGGACGAAAGACAACTTCAATGACGACTGCCACAAAAGGTCTTATCGAGTTCTCAGAAAGGCGATGCGTGAAAAGCTCCAAATCTACAGCATGCTCGACATTCAATTAGCCATCGATCTAGGCGTAACTACTCTAAGTATCAGACCACCAGAGGATTTCTGCCCACCCAATGCCATACCCAATTCTATAATCAAAACTCCAAGGTACGGGTTAGTATTCAAGAATCCTAATGATCAACTGAAACTTTTTGTGACAATGGATTGTCAGAAGTACACAACCCGTACTCTGAACATGTTCAGAAAGATACTAGAGGAGAATAAAGCAACAGAGCTTATGGACGAAGAATCTGCTCTGTTGATGATCCAAGAAATTGATGCTACACTCGACTTACGAAATCTCTGCCTCAAATTCTATGAAGAACTCAAGGAAGTAGGAAAAGACAACAGAAAGTTCAACGACTTCCCAAATGCAAAAATCTGAGTCTCTTCAAAGAACCTCTGTCAACGTTTATTTCTGTGTACTCAAATGTAAATGCCTCAGGCATAAATTCCAAAATGAATGAAAAATTCTTCTGAGGTATTGTTTAACCTCTTCTTTACTTAGGTTAAAATGCATAAATTCAACCTTTTATTTTTCAATACTTAGGGGGAGATTGTTAGCTCCAATATTCTGAAATATTAGAAGTATTGAAAAATGGCCAAGTACAGAAGAACTTCCACAGAAGCTCTGCTGAGTGCAACAGAAGCTCTGCCGGGCATCTCAGAAGAATCAAAGGAAGTTTGATCAAGAGTGATCAAAGACCGAGAAACTACAGAAGGACGCTTTCAGAAGACCAAGACCGCAGATCCTCTGTTACCATTAACAGAGCCTCTGCGGACAACATCAGAAGACAAGGAACCAAGAAGACTTCTCACAGAGGACCGAGCCACAGAATCTCTGCCACCCATAACAGAAGCTCTGCAGAAGTAAACAACCAAAGACTCGGAATCCGGTGAAGACTACTCTACAGAGGAACCAGACCGCAGAACCTCTGTAACACATTACAGAGCCTCTGTGGTCCTCAAAAGACTAGGAAGATATTTATAATATCTTGCTACTGTTCCAAAACCTGTTCATCAACTTGCATGGAAAAGTATTGTCAAAACACGTGTCAAGCTCTGAGTGGACTCAATAGGGCATGGTACAAAATAGACGTCTGCGCCATTTAATGCATTTACCAAATAGTACATCTGCTCCATTAAATGCGCATGGCTCAAACAACTGTTCACACCATCCAGTTCACTATTCATGCCGTAAAAGGAAGAGTGACCTACTTCATAGTCTTCTAAGAGTAGTATAAAAGGAAGACTCATGTTGAGTTCTTCCTAAGAATATAGAACAACACACAAAACAGAAAACAAGAACACTTCAATCGAACATCAAGAACACATAGCTTATGCACATTTAGAGTCATATCTGTTTAAAGCTTTGTATACTCACCGTTCTTAAATCTGTTCTTGATATATATATATTCAGTAAACTTTGAGATATTATTTCCTGTTCACTGTTTATTTATATTGTGTTCTAAATCTATCAAACATATCTGTTAGTTCTTCAAATACGCTTCCGCATCAAACATAAACTCGAACTAATAGATCTGATAATCTTGTTTAAAGCAAAACGGGAACCAACAGTTCTGCAGAAAAAGATGCCGAATAAGAAGATGGCACACATCCCAAACCCCCTCCTAGTGCAACCCACATTTCTGATACCGTCGGTCTAGCGGCAGAAGGTATCATTGAAATAGAGCAGCACAGCTCGATCCCAACCCCTCCCAGCCATCCAGAGGTTACTCTTTCAACCTCTGTGCCTAATATAACTGGGGAAACCATTCCTGGGGAGTCCTCTCGAAAGGACTCACCCATAGTTCGTGATTTATTGCCCCAAATCACATCTGACATCCTAGCAGAGGAATTCGTTTCCTCTGCCACACACACCACAATAGGGCCCAACATCCCTTCAGAGGGGATTAGAGAGCACAGAGACGAAGAGACTCTAGACAAGTCTCCAAGTCAACAGAAGGATATTCCAATATCCACCTCTGGAGTGGATTTGGACAATGTTCTTCACAGAACTTCTGTAGAGGTTGAAACTCATATTTCTCCTCGAGGATCAGAAGGAAATCCTTCCACCCTCAACGTACAAACAAGGGTGATAGAAGGTGTCCAAGGAACAAGGACAAACTCTAGATATGAATGTGTTCCTCCAGAGGTTACCATGAGTTCACACGTATCAAGGGGTGAGTTCCAAACCCTTGTCACCTCTGTGAACCAAACATTGGAAGAGTTGAAAAGCTCTTTCAAATATTTTGCAGAAGTTACATCCAAGTCCCTCTCAGAACTAAACACCAAAATGGACAACTTGTCCACAGAGGTGCAATCTATAAAGACTGCTGCCACAACTTATGCCACCACACCTACCTCTGCTGCTGCTGATCTTGAAAAAGCAGCAACTTCTGCCTTCAACAACTCAATCAACATATATCTGGAAAAGATGAAAGAACAAGTGTCATCAAAAGTTATTACTCCAGAAGAACTGCTGAAGGCTCTACGACAAGTTCAGGAACAAACAACAGAAGCTACTCTAGCCATGAAGCCTACCGACTACATGACCAGAGCACAGTTGACAGAACTTGGGCAAAGCATCTTGAATCAAATGACATAATTTATCAGAGCCTTCACCATAGCCAACGCTTATTATGTAAAAGACTTCAAGGCTAGTGTGGGAAAGATGCGGTTCAACACAGAGGCCGAAGTTCAAACTCTTCTTGGTCTTTGTGATGATCTCTGTGCCAAAATGATGGCAGTCGGGGCAAAGATACCTGACACTACTTGTAGAGCAGAATGTAACGAAGATAAGGGTCAGGATGATTCTGATAATGATGATTCATCAGATCATCCTGAGGGGGAGAAACAAGGGGAGAATAAAAGAGAAACAACTGCAAGCAATCCTCCAATAACTGCAGAACCAATTTCCTCTGCACCACCAACCCAAACCCAAACTCAGGAAACACAACAGAGACCCACAGAGGAAACACCAGCCTCTGTGGAAACCACCTCTGTCCTTGAAAAAGATGTCCCTGAAGTTCAAATCCTGACATCTTCATCCTCAGAAGAACTTCCCCATTCTCAACCAAAATCCCAACACAAAACTCACCCAAGAAGAAAATCCATTGCCCACAAACCAAAAACAACAAAACGTTCTGCTACGTGTGTCCTAAAAAGAATGGAGTTCGTATCCGCTTTCAGAGCCGCAAAACATTTTGATATCCCTCCATAAACCACAACTGAGCTCACAGAAAAAACATCAACAGAACCCAAATCCCCAATCAAACCAACAGAACCATCCCCACCAAAGTCCTCAGAAACTGAAGTGTCAAAAACTACAGAGGCAATCCCCATCATACCCACAGAAACCTCAACACCCAAACCAACAGAAGCAATCCCACAGAGTCCAAAGCAGACAATAGGTTCTGAGCCTTCCCAAACCAAAGATAAAGGTAAAGGAATCATGACAGAAGAACCACAGAAGAAAAAGCAAAAGCCACAGACGACAGAGAAGTTGATGAAGAGCTCATTCGATGCCTTTGTCACTCCTAAACCTAAAGACAACTGGGAAACAGAGGGTAGGGTTGCAGAGATAAAACGACAAATGGATGCTCTGCGAAGACCAATACCACCACCAGATACACGACATGCAGAAATGGAAGAGGTGGTGTATAGGTACCTTTACAAACAGCAATATCAGAACAACCCTATACCACACATCGAAGATCCTAAACTCAGAGTTGACCTTGACAACACCTTCAGCAGAACAAAGCCAAAATCAAGGGCATAAGTCTTCTCAGAGTCCAAAATAGAAAAGGTAATATACTGCAAATTCTCTCAAACGAGAACCTTTCCAAATATCAGGTACAACATTTACAGATGCCGATATAAGGAACTTGAACCCCTACGATCTGCCAGATCTTCTACTTTGGACGAAAGAAAACTTCGACAACGATGCTAACAGAAGGGCCTATCAAGTGTTCAGGAAAGCAATGAGAGAAAAGCTTCTGCTGTATAGCATGATAGACTTTCAACTGGGAAGAGATCTTGGAGTTAGAAACCTGAGTCTGAGACCACCAGAGGATCACTACCCACCTTCTCCAATACCCAACTCAATCATAACAACACCAAGGTACGGGTTAGTGTATAAGGATCCTGCTGGTCAAGTGATACGTTTTGTGGAAATGGACTGTCAGAAGTATGCAACTAGTACTCTAAACAAGTTCAGATCCATATTACAAGAGAACAGAGGTACTGAGCTTATGGATCAAGAATCAACAGAAAGAATGATCAGAGAAATAGATGCTACAATTGGCTTGAGAGAACTCTGCATCAATTTCTATCACGAGCTCAGAGAAGTAGGATTCAACAACAAAAGTTTTAATGACTTCAAAGATGCAAATGTCTAAATCTCTTTTACATATCTCTGTAATAATAAAAAAGAAATGAAATGAAACTTTTGAGGTATTGTTTAACCTCTGTCTACTTTACTTAGCCTAATTATGCATAACGTCAAATTTTCAATTTTCAATACTTAGGGGGAGATTGTTAGCTCCAAATATTCATAATATTTGAAGTATTGAAAAATAGGGTAAGTATGAAAGAGTTCCATAGAAGCTCTGCGGTGTTCCACAGAAGCTCTGCCAAAGCAAACGATCATTCAAGGAACACCAAGTCCCAAGAAGAATCTACAGAAGACTACTCACAAAGGACCAAAGAAGGATCTACAGAAGAATGCTCACCAAGGACCGAGCCGCAGAACCTCTGTCACCCTTGACAGAGCCTCTGCGGTTCAGACTGAAGACTTGGAAGATATTTATAATATCTTGCCACTGTTGAAGAAATATCTTACCACTGTTACAGAAATATCTTGCTACTGTTCCAGGGTCCGTTCATCAACTTGTACAAGGCATGGTCCGACAACAAACACGTGTCAAACTCTGATAGGAATCCTTGCAAGTTGATATTAGTGCATTTAATGCATGCATATTTTCAACTGTTCATGCCATCCCTTCTTTCCTGTAGCATTAGTCCTTTTGTCTAGAATAGTTCTTTTGTAGTAGTATAAAAGGAAGACTCATGTTGAGTTCTTCCTTACCAGTTAATATACAAGAAAAACACTCACACAATTAACGTCAAATCTATTATTAAGTGTTCTTCATCAAATACAGGAAAACTTTGAGATATTCATATGTTCTTCAAATACTGTTTATTTGATATTCTGTATTGTTTCTATACAAACATATCTGTTAGTTCTTCAAATACGCTTCCGCAACACATCTTATTTGAACTAATAGATAAGATAATCTTTTTTAATCAAATACGAGAACCAACAAGGCCCAAGCCCATAAACTCTAATAAGCCCAAATCACAATTATAGGGTTTTAAAATAAATAAATCAAACTAATCTTTTCTTTAATCCTAACAATCTCCCCCTAAAGTTATATAAAGAAAAATTGGTCTTGAAATCTTTAGGTCTTGATCTTCTTTCCCTCATGACTCTTTGACAAACTTTGGTGTTGCTTGTCTTCCTGTTAATCATGCTCCCCCTTGAATAAAGCTCTTGGTCTTCATAGTTTCAACTTTATCACCAGATTCAATGAACAATTACCTCGACTGAGTGCACTAAAAGCAACTTTCAACTGTAGAAACTCAACACATCGGATAAGCACACAAGAAAGATAATGTGTGAGTTACGAGACATTCCACAACGCATCTTCAGATTAAAATCACGAATCTGTGTTTGAACCGCGAGTTGAATTGACTTTCAGCTTTAAGAACTTGCAGAACCAATATGTTTGATGGAGGAAATAATTTGTATTGAACACCACTTGATAAGGGATGGAAGAACCAATTAAGAAAACTTTTTTGCACTTGTAAACTTTTGTTGCACAACAATTAAAAACGTTACCCCTCTCAACATTTGCTAACTCCACTCAACATGATAATCCGTGTCTTTGAATCTGTATCATTTCTCCCCCTCATGATGATTGGGAGCATCCTGAGCATCATGCAACTTCATAGACAAAACTGATGAGTAGCAAAATATCAGATAAAACTGTTAAGTAACCAAGGTGGGGTAAATATCTAACAAAGAAACACAATAGTAACTGTTATCACAAAAATTAAAATAATTGTACGACCTGTGTTCAGAGTTGGGATTGGGGTATCCCTGATAGGACTTCTAGTTATCACTGAAGTAAAATTTTAAAATTACTTCTCAAACTGTTTCGGCAATATCACGAAGATATGCAAGTGGAATCACAAAGACTCAAGCATGTGTGAAAGAATTAAATTATATCGATTTGGCTCAAATATTGATTCAACCTGGGACTCAAGTTAAAAATCTATAGACACGGTGCTTAGAAAATGAAGTTCGGAGACCGAAGCTGATGTCTTCCTTTTTCAATATCTAAGACCTCCGAGTGAGGAATAGATAGATTATGTTCTAATTCTCCGTGAATATATGAAACAAGCATCTGTTGTGAGATACTTGAGTGGCTAGGTGGGGTGACACGAGTTATCGACATTGGGTCCATGTATGTTTCAATATTCATCTCCAACGAATGAGAATGAATAGATTGTGTGGTTACCCGGATAACTGACTCGGTTTGGTAAGGACCAATATATTATTTTAAGTCCTGTCACATCATCACCAAACTCTTTACACTCCAAACTCATCTATCAATCAAGACACCTCACTGATATCTATATATAGGATGTGTTTCTTGGGTAGGTCCTTCCGGTTCTGGATAGACCATAGAAACGATATGAGCCTAACACTCCTTTTTTACAAAATAGAACATTTAGGTACACATTTGAAGTACGAGTTCTAAACTAAAATGTTTAGAAGTCATAATATTTAAGAACGAGTTCTGAACTGAATTATTCAGAAGTCATAAAAGTTAAGTCCTAGTTCTGATTTGAGGTAATCAGAAGTCATAAAAATTATTTGAAATGGAGAATTTCAATAAACAAGATCAAGCGCTAAACAGAATAACTCATTGAGCACATTATGGTCAAAAATTAATGAATGATCAGAAAGTTTAATTGTGAAGAACATGTCACAATTAATGTGTCAGATAAGAATTGAAGCATTAACAAGAAATGACGTACTTTGAAAACAAATAGGAATTCAAGCGAGTGTATTTCCATAAAAAAATCAACAAACATATGAGACATGGAAATAACTAACTCAAGAAAATATTGGACGTGGAAATCATGGAAGTTAAAATTGGAGAATAACAAACACAAGTAAGTTATTCAGAATGAATTACCACTGTCTTTGAATTCACTTAAAGTTCACTTACTTTTCACACAATAGTGCTCCCCCTAAAAAATGGCGTAACCTTTTATCAATGTCATGTGGAAAAAATATTCCGAATGTTATCACACATGAGATCCCTGCAAAACAGATTAGAAAGATTTTGGTATCCATGCTTTGATGGATCCTTGATGATTAGATGCCCTATTAGAATGAGGATCGGGGATACTATAAGTCAACAAAATCATTCAAACCACATGCAGAACAACAAATACAATCATGAGAAAGTTGAAGCAACTGTTGAATTGAATAAAGTCTTAAAGGAAACATCACACTCTGTTCAACAGAAGTATGAGAATTAAAAACATCATGATTATGATTGTATGTCCTAACATGCCAAACTGACTTAAATGAATTTGTATTTGTTGTGCTTTCATTAGACTTCAACACTACCCAAACTTGTTTGAACCTTTTTCTCTGACCATTATTATATGAAATATCATTAAAGTCACTATCGGAAGAACTTGAGTAGTAAGAATGTCTTCTAGTTGAGTTACCGGTATTTTGTTGTTTTTGTGACCTTCTTTTATTGGTTTCAAAGATTTGGGCACAAAGACCTTTTGAGAGGCAGATGTGGCACATTCGACTTTGTGAAAATTGACCGGTTCACTCCTTTTATTAACATGACTAGAAGGTTTTGGCGCAAAGTCAAACTTATTAAACTCATCATCTAAACACACCGTGGAATTCATGAAAGCAGAGAATTCCATTTCACTCTCGAATGGAACACCATTATTCAAAGGTTGTGAGGAACATTTTGGAACGGTGTTTTGCAAAGAATCAGGTGTGGAAGCTTTTTGAAAATCATAGGCGAGATTCTTTTGAAAGCATGCCGTTTGATGTTCTTTTCCCTTTGTGGAAGAGATGTTTCCTATAAAAGCCTTACAAGAAGATGTATATGATGAGTTAGAGGAAGGTTCAAACAAAACATTTCTCTCATCTTTGAGTTGGTCAAACTTCCTTTGAAGTTCACCTTTGCTTACATGCTCTTGTATCACTTCTGTTGCCAAGGCAGACAGTTTAGATGTAAGTTGTTTGATTTATGTCTGAAGGGCTTCCTTTTCCTCAACTGATATAGATTTCGTTTTTGTGGAATTAAAACACTCAAGTTTAGATAAAAGCTCTTGTTTTTCCTTTTGAAATTTAAACCGTTCCTGTTCAAATGACTCCTCTAACTGAACTATTTTCATTTCAAGAACAAGAGGTGGGACATTACGTTTAAACTCGTCTTTCTCTTCTTTAGGTTTAGTTGTTGGGACCGTATCCTTGTTAGAGGATGCTTTGGGCTTGGCAACTTTATAGCCGTCAAAGTAGTCATTTGAGAGGTATTTGGATTTCTTTGATTCATATGATGAGTTAAGAACTTCGTAAGCAAAAGGCAGTTGCATCTTAACCGTATTCTTGCGTTTAAATTCCTCATATTCCTCATCCTTCTCATCGAGTGGTTCCGTCCATTTAATCTTATATTGGGGATATCTCTTATCAAGGCATAGAAAATTAAATTCGTATAAAGTAGGCACCATTGTTAAAATCTTTTTCAAATAGTAAGGGTTGTCGTACCCAATTCCCCATTCAGAGTTACAGGATTTAAAATCCTTCGGTTTGTTCAGATGAATCGTTTGGTTAGTTTGTCCTCGTTTGTAAAACTTAAGTTCAAGATCCTTTATTTTTTAAAGAAGCTCGTTATTATCAATTTGAAGTGAAGAGCATTGATAGAAAATCTCAGCTTTCTCATTCTCACACTGATCGGGCTTTGTAGTTAGATCAGATAATTTGGCTATAAAATATTTAGGTGCTTTGGAAAGGGTTGCACACTTTTCTTTTAGGTATTCATTGTCAAGTTTAAGTTTCTCTGTAACCTTACTTTGAACGTCTAACTTCTCTTTTAGAGTGGATATTTCATACAAGTGTTTGTTAGTGGTAAGCTTACAGGACTCTACGTTTTGAACAAGCAGTATCATCTAATCCATTAAGGCTTGATGAATTGGAACACATACCTGACAAGATTCTCCGAGATCTGGAGGGTTGGTGTGGTTGCCCATGAAGCACAGATGGGCATCAGCATCTTCAACATCTCTATCATCACCAGACTAATTCAGCCAGTGGTCATCTTCAGCCATCAGCGCTTTCCCAGCTTCTTTTTGTTAAGCTAAAAGAAGTTTGTTCTTGTAGTATTCAGCGTTGCGAACATCAGGCTTTCGGCAGTCTTTGGCAAAATGACCCAGCTTTCCATAGTTGTAGCACTTGACTGGCTCGTCTTTGTTTTTTGCTTCAGTCTTGCACTCATGCTTCTCTTTGTGATCAGACTATTTGGCCTCGTCAGATCTCCTTTTCCCTTCATACTTTTTTTTGTAGTCATGGCGATTGTTGGAAGACAGTTTCTTGAAGAAGGTCTTCTTCTGAAAGGACTTGGATATGAAGGCCATGAATTTCTTGATTTCGTTCAGTTCGGAGTCTAAATCACTTTCCTCAGGTTCCTCCTCTTCAGGTTCAGACTCACTAGATTCTTGAGTTCTTCTAGAGCTGCGACTATACAAATTACCTCATTTACCAGATACGAGGGCCAGGGGATCAGCTTGATGCTTCGTGGTTGACTTCTAAGTTCTCATCATCTCCAGAACTTCATCCTCATTTTGCATAAGCATGTCGTATAGTTCGTTGATGGGGACATTCTCCATGATGTGGTTATGACGGATGTAAGAGGCGAAGGTTCTCCACTCGGGTTGGAGGTTGTTTAGAAACTTGAGGCTGTTCTCAGTATTGGACTGCAAGATTTTGTTCTTTTAGAGGTCATTCAACAGCAAGCAGAATCTTTCGTAGGTCTCGGTCAACGATTCTTCTTTCCTTTGCTTGAAGCCGTCATACCGAGTAACACCGCTATTGACCTTTAACTGATTTCCAACTTTACTCCCACCCATCATCTTGGCCACTTGATCCCACATGCCTTTTGATGTTTCTTTATGACAGTCAATCGCAGTATATGTGTCATTCGGTAGACTCAGAACAAGATAGCGCTTTGCATGCTACTCTCCATTAAATCTGTTCTTCTCATCTTCGGTCATTTGGGTGTATGTCTTTGCTACTTGATGTGCTGGGGTACCGTTAGCTTGTGCTAGGACATCAGCCATTGGAGTCTCTTGTGGGCCCTCTGTCAGGGTTTGCCAGATGAATTCGTAGTTATCCTTAGATTCTATGAAGATTAAGAACATGTCCCGCCACTGAGCGTATTCGCCTCGATATAGGATCGGAGGCTTGGAGTCGGTACCGATAGCAAGGGCATCTCGAGACATTTTAAAATGCACTAAAGTGATCTTCAGACAGTAGGTGATTCGATTCAAGGTAGTGACTTAAAGCAAAGAACTACTAATTAGTGTCCTAACACAGAATCTAAGTGTGAAAGACTAACAACAGGGAAATTAAGACTACTCAGAGAGTATCCAGATAAGAATCTGGATAATGGTGTCCGGATGGGAAGTGTCCGGATCCGGGGTGTCCGGTGCACTGTCCGACTAAGATACCGGGAAAAATAAATTTCATGAAAAGGATTCCGGATAACTGGTATTCGGAAGAAAAGACTTACCGGAAAGAGGGTGGTTTCCGGGTGTGAGAGATCCGGATAGCATGTAACCGGAAGAGAAGTGACTTACCGGATAACAAGTAACCGGATACTTTGAGTTCGGAAAGTGCGACCGGATAGCTAGAGCCCGAACAGGTATATGTCCGGATAGCGATACCGGATAGTTGTATGTCCGGATTGAGTTGGATGAGACATACCCGGATAGTAGTTCAAACGTCTGGACATAGTGGTTGTGCGAGGAAATCGGATCTGTAGACGAACTAGGGTTCACGATTTGATTCCTGAAAGATTTGTGAACTACCAAAACATAAGGAACAACTAAACCAATCGATTTTGACCACAAACAACTGATTCTGATGAAAAAAATCAATGATTTTTAAGAACAGAGACCCAAAACTCAATAACACGATTTTGTAAATTAAAGGTTCAAACCTTTGAATTAGATTGTAAAACCTTGTAGAAACCTTAATGATGCTAGGGGAAATAGATTCGAATAATTAGAACTTAACAATTTGGCATAAATCACAGAAACTAAGAATTCAAGAAACCTTAAAGTGCGATAAATACCAGGAAGCTTGGATACCTTGAATCGATCAATGTCTGTCTGCTCTGATATCAATTATGGATCCCAGATTAGTTAAATATGAAGAATAAACAACCAATAATAATCAACAATTCAGATCAATAGGTCGCCATCCATATGGTTGATATTCAAAAGGTTAAAATACGTTCAGAGAAAATATTCAATAGAGATTATGAACGATTAACCTAATCTAGGTTTAAGGAAAGTTTTATATACCTAAGCCTATGACAAACAAGGCCCAAGCCCAAAAACTCTAATAAGCCCAAATCACAATTATAGGCTTTTACAATAAATAAATCAAACTAATTTTTTCTTTATATCACTTTCTATTTTATAGGACAGTAAGTCCTAACAACCCCTTTCCCCATTTCGGTTTTTGGAGCCTCTAAAGCTCCTTGGAATTTCAAAGTTGATTTCTTATATTTGGAAAAGGATTTGGAAACTAAGGTGTGGAGTTCTTCATCTTGTTCTTATCCCAAGAGTTTAAGTTCTAAAGTTTCCTCAAATCCTCTCCAAACCCCTTTTCCTTCTTTTGAAGAAAGGTTTATTGAAGTTGTTAGCTTCAATCTTCCTAATCATAGAAGTATTTAGAAGTAGTGAAAAATAGGCTAAGTGAAGAAAGCCTCTTACAGAGGCTCTGCCGGACTTACTGAGGGCTCAAGATCAAGAATCTACATAAGCTAAAGAGGCGCGCTACAGAAGCTCTGTCATACGCACAAAGAAGACCAATATCTCGGAATCCGGTGAAGACTGCTCCACAGAGGACCAGACCACAGAACCTCTGTAACTCATTACAGAGCCTCTGTGGTCCTCACTGAAAGACTTGAAGATATTTATAATATCTTGCTACTGTTACAGGACTCGTTCATCAACTTGCATGGTAGCATGCCCTGTCCAACGTCGACGTGTCAAACTCTGATTGGACTCAGTAGGGCTTAGTACATATTAGACGTCTGCTGCATTAAATGCAATACAGCACGTCTGACTGTTCATGCCATCCCTCCAACTGTTCACGACATCCGTTCTACTATTCATCAGTACCGTTCTGAATAGTAACCTGCTTTATGGTCCCCTTTAGATTAGTATATAAGGAAGACTCATGTTGAGTTCTTCCTTATAACTTATCACATATATCAAAAAGAACACAAAAAGCTTATTCACCTTAAAAGTCATATCTGTTTTAAAGCTTTACTTACTCTTTGTTCTTAATCTGTTCTTGATATATATATATATTCAGTAAACCTTGAAGTAATTATATTCTGTTCACTGTTTATTTATATTCCGTTCTAAATCTTTCAAACATATTTGTTAGTTCTTCAAATACGCTTCCGCATCAAACCTTAAACTTGAACTAATAGATCTGATAATCTTGTTTAAGTAAAACGGGAACCAACAATTGGTATCAGAGCGAAGCTTGATTTTCAATATCAAGTGATCCTTGTTTGACAACATTGTTGATAGATTTCATTTCTCTTCATCACCATATTTCTGGATATTAGTTGTACCCAGAAAACCTCCCAGATCTTCATACTAATAAATCCTCCATCAGATTATCCTTTCCTCAAAATGACAAACACAAATAACTTTTTCACTGCTGGCTCTTTAACCAAACCTCATATTCTTCTTAGAGATGAGTATCCTCAATGGAAAATAAGAATGGTTCATTTTTTTTAGGGTACTGAAAAAACTCTCAAACAATATCTATACAATCTTCCTCCGGTTCCTATGATAAATATGCCACGTGTACCAGCTACTGTTGAATCTCCTGAAATCCCTGAACATCAAAAACCTAAACCAAAAGAAGAATGGTCAAATGAAGATAAAGCAGAAGATGAAGTTGCTCAGAAAACAAAAAGAATATTGATCATGGCAATCCCCAACGAACTTTTTCAATCCTTAGATGCATGCGAAACAGCGCACGATCTCTGGAAAGAATTAGAAAGACAGTTGGAAGGGGGTGCTAAAACTCAGAAGAACTGAAGGGGACAATACATAAATAAATATCATGCTTTCAGAGCCTCTGCAACAGAATCTCTGCAAACAACATACGACCGGTTCAACTCTCTCATAAACAAATGCAAAAAGTCTGGTATTCACAGAACCACAGAAGAAAATAACGTCATGTTTCTAAAGATCCTGAACGATGAGTGGCTTCAGTTGTCTATGTCTTTACAAACAAATAAAGATCTAGACTCCTGGACATTCTCTGATCTCTATGGAACACTTGCTGCACAAGAGCCTCAAATAGCTCAAGCTAAAACACTAACCATTGTGCCATACGCATTGGTTAGTAAATCTACAGAGGCTGCAGACAGACCAAGAAATGAGAGATCTACAGAGGAGAAAAAGAAGGAGAAAAAGAAGATGGTAATGGTTGATAACGAAGAAGACGAGCTGATAGAGGAAGAGATAACTCTTGCGTCATTAGCTAAATCAATGGCTCTATTGACAAGAGAGTTTAGAAATAACCAAAGGAATTCTGGTAGAAGAGATGATGGAAGAAGAGAAGAATCAAGTGACCGACAGAGGTCAGACTACAGAAATGATGACCAACAGAGGTCGAGCGACAGAAGCTACAGAGGAAATGATCGACAGAGATCAGATGACAAGGTAGGCCACACACAAAAACGCTACAAATGTGGTAAACCCGGTCATTACGCAAACGAATGCCGAACAGAGAAAGGTGGAGACCTACAGAAGTCTGACGAACGAACTGGAAACACCTCCCAAGGTTGTTTCAACTGCGGCAAGCCAGGTCATTTCGCAAAAGAATGCAGAAGCAGACCAAATCGCCCACAGAAGGACTCAGCTTTTTACAAAAAAAAGGCCGAGTATTACGCACAAAAATCTCTAATGGCGAACAAAGGGCATTCAGAGGCAAACAAGGAGGACTTTGAATCAGACTCCACCTCTGACGACGAATTCCCTACAAATGCCCTATTCTGTGGTATGGCAGAAGTCAACTCCGGCACTGACAATGAGGTATCCACTTCAAACTCTATCTCAAGTACTGATTTTGTAGATGATGATTTATTTAAACTTAACATTGAACTGAAAGAAGTAAATGAAAGCATTCAGAAAAGACTGACCTTTAATGAGAGAGAAGTAAGGCTTCTCACTCAAGAAAAAGCCAAAATCTTTGAAGAAAAAGAAAAAGTCGAAAAATATTGGAGCAAAAATATAGATCCTTTAAAAAGGCAAATTTCTGATCTAACCTATGCTTTAAAAATCAAAACAAAAAAACTTTCAGTTTCAAAAAGTGAAACAACAGACATAAGAGCTCTCAAAGAATACTTTCAAAAAGAAAGAGAGGTACTTTGGCAAGATCTTTTAAGAAGAGAAGTTTTACTTAAAAACTATAAAGATGCACAGAAGGTGTATGAAAAGGTAAACTCTCAAATAGCAAGACGAGGTATAGGGTACAGTGATATTACCTTAGGAATTGAAAATAAACGACTAAAACCTCTGTCTTCTCTATTTGTTTTGGGAAAAACTAATAAACCAAACTTTCCAAACTTACTCTCTGTAAGTAAAAGGGTTAAAATCTCTGCAGAACCTCACTTGAGGAAACATACAAAGATGATCAATGTGTGGTATGAAAACCCAGATTCATCATCTTCAACCTCTGTCAATAGAGGAATCAAACCAAAGAAATATCTGAAAACACAAGATCAGATTGGTATCTTTAAGTTTGGTAAACCAGAGACTCAAACACAGGTTGATTTTGTCTGCATGATAAACGTCGAAAAGAAATTATCAGCAGAAGCTCATGAGTTTAAACCCATCTTTTCAGAAGAAAAACTTGAAGAATCTATTAAAAAAGAAATTTTGGAAGTTTTAAAATCAAATGTCTTAGAAAGTCTCTGTACATCTTCTATAAATCAAAAAATCGCTGAAGAGATCTCATCAGAAACCTCTACCATCTATGAAAGTATCTCTATAGAGGAAGAAAGCTCGTACGATACATGCTCAGAAAATCCAGCCTCTGTCGAAAGAGATGACTCAACCTCTGCATATGAGGACGATTCATCCTCTGATGACTCAGAGACTGATTTCAAATCAGGGATAATTCACTGTGACGCAGAGGATGTTAAATTCTCCTCTGAGGTTCTTCACAGAACCATCTCTCCAAAAGAGAAAATCACAGGGATCCCTATCTGTCCAGATTTTCTCAAAATGTATATTCAAGTTAAAACCTCTACAGAGCTTGAAAGTCTAAAAAAGGTCTCTATAGCTCCTAAAAGCTCAAAATTTTCAATACCTTTAAGGAAAATTAAAGAGAATCCCACTTGGCAACAAAAGGGAAAATGGCCTGAAGCTAACAAATATTTTTCCTCTGTGACAGTGAAGAAAGATGTTCACCACAGAAGAGAGTCACAGAAGGCAGGAACTAAACAAGACTTTTGCAAACAACATTCTAGTATTCATAGATCTTCTTGTAATAGGAAATCTAATGTAAAGAAAGAATGTAATGCCTCTGTGGCTCAGTTCAATGAATTCAATGAAAAGTTCAAACAAATCACATCTCATATTCAATACTGTCATTGTTTTGATCTTATGTTCAAATTAAATAAACACTTCTCAAGTCCAGATTGCTTACTCTCCATCAACTTTCAAACTCAAAAGTCAGAACCAAAAGAGAAACAATATGATTCTTCTAAAAAGGATAAAATGTATTTCAAGAATGCCAAGGCAAACTTGAAAAATTCTAACAATATTGGACCCATATGTATATGGGTACCTAAATCTCTGTGATTGTCTTACAGAAGCTACATGTGCCAATCTGGTATCTTGACTCTGGATGCTCAAGGCACATGACTGGCGACAGAAGATTACTATCCACGTACAAAGAAACACACGATGGTGGATCTGTAACTTTTGGAGACAACAAGAAGGGACATATCAAAGGCTATGGAGTCATACAAAAAGAAAATGTCTTTGTATACAAAGTTGCATATGTGGATGGCCTCAAACACAACCTACTCAGTGTAAGTCAACTTTGTGATACAGGATTCGATGTGTTATTTAAAAGAACTTTATGCTCTCTACAAAGTGAAAACACAGGAATGGAACTTCTGCTAGCTGAAAGAAGAGGTGATCTATACCTAATGAATTTTAATTCAAAATCCAAAGAAAAAGTCTGCCTAGTAGCTTGCAAAAGTGAAGAAGCTTGGTTATGGCACAACAGGTTATGTCACTTAAACTTTCACACCTTAGATAAACTAGTAAAACTTAATCTAGTTAAAGGTTTGCCAGATGTTAAATTCAATAAGGATCATTTATGTTCGGCCTGTGAAATGGGAAAACACAGAAGGGCTTCCCACAAAGGCAAAACATACGTGTCTTGCACTAGGCCTCTGTACATGCTTCATGTCGACCTCTGCGGTCCCATTGCCATACAGAGCCTAGGTGGCAAGAAATACATACTTGTCCTAATTGATGAGTATTCACGTTTCACATGGGTTGAATTTGTTAGAAAGAAATCAGATGTTCCAAATGTATTGATAAATCTAATGAAAAGAATACAAGTTCTTTATGACTGCAGAATACAGAAGCTAAGAAGTGACAACGGCACAGAATTTAAAAACTGTGTCATTGAAACCTATCTTTCAACAGAAGGAATATCACAGAACTTCTCTGCAGCTCGCACTCCACAACAGAACGGTGTTGTCGAAAGAAAGAATCGAACACTTGTGGAAGCCGCAAGAACTATGCTGTCAGCATGCGGATTATCAATGAACTTTTGGGCAGAAGCAATTTCTACTGCGTGTTATACTCAGAATCGTTCAACCGTTGTGAAAAGACACCTCAAGACGCCTTACGAATTGCTTAACAAAAGGCGTCCAAACATCAAAATTTTCCATGTATTCGGATGCAAATGCTTTGTCTTAAACGACAGAGATTCAAGAGGAAAGTTTGATGTAAAAGCTGATGAAGGCAAATTCATTGGATACTCTTCCACTTCCAAAGCCTACAGAACATTCCTTACAAAGTCTCACAAAATTGTAGAAAGCATCAATGTTTCTTTTGATGATTCATTCCAAATGACTTCTGAGCAAATCAGTTCAGAACTCGGAAATAAAGGAAAATCCTCTGTCATCTCACAAGCAAAAGAAGACTTGAATCTTCTATTTTTAGAGATGTTACACTATGACATTGAACCTTCTGTTGGAACCATCAGAGTTTCTGAAGAACCATCCTCTGTCGGACAAAATCCTACAGGTATGACTCTAACTGGTCCAAATAATGCTTCATCTTCTTCTATAAATACTACAGATGCAAAGGCCGAAGAAGAAAATGCAGAAGATGAAACTTCAAGAAAAACGACCACAGAAGCTGCTGAAAATCAAACTCCACAATCCACAGAAGAACCAGTTATAGAGGAAGTTGAGGACCAAGACTATACGTCCTCAGAGGAACAAACTCCACCACCACTCATACCAATCATTCAGCAAACGGTATGATCAACTACCGAGGCTACACGAGAAGAAGAAACACCAGAAGCCTCTGAAGAAAGTTTTGATGACATTGATGATCATCTTCCACGCACAACTCAGTGGACAAAAAGCCATCCTCCAAGCCAAATAATTGGAGAACCTTCTGACTCAGTAAAAACAAGGTCTGCCACTGTTAATTTTTGTTTCTTTACAAATTTTATTAGTGTGATAGAACCGAAGAAGATTTCTGAAGCCCTAGATGACCCAAACTGGGTAGACGCCATGCAAGAAGAACTTCTTCAATTTGAGCGTAACAGAGTCTGGACTTTAGTACCTCTGCCAAGAGGGAAACAGGCCATTGGGACTAAATGGGTCTACAGAAACAAGAAGGATGAAGATGGAGTGGTCATCAAAAACAAAGCAAGATTAGTAGCAAAAAGATATAGACAAGAAGAAGGCATAGACTACGATGAGACTTTTGCCCCTGTCGCACGACTCGAAGCAATAAGAATATTCTTAGCCTTCGCAGCCCACAGAGGTTTTAAAGTCTATCAGATGGACGTAAAATCAGCTTTTCTAAACGGTGAAATCCAAGAAGAGGTTTACGTAAATCAGCCACCAGGTTTTGAAAGCTCAAAGTTCCCAAGGGATGTATACTACCTTGAAAAGGCTCTATACGGACTAAAACAGGCTCCAAGAGCATGGTACGAACGACTTTCCACCTTTCTTCTAGAAAATGGCTACAACAGAGGTACAACAGATACTACATTATTTTATAAACGCAAAAATAGTGAGATAATGCTTGTACAAATATACGTAGATGACATAATCTTTGGGTCTACAAATTCAGAAGAGTGCAAAAATTTTGAAAAACTCATGCAGAGTGAGTTTGAAATGAGTATGATGGGAGAATTAACATTCTTCCTCGGACTTCAAGTCAAACAATCTTCAGAGGGAATTTTTATAAATCAAGCCAAATATGTCTCTGACATTTTTTTTAAATATAATCTCTCTGATACCTCTGCAATGAAGACTCCAATGGCCACTAGAAATAAGTTATTCTTAGATCCAAATGGTATTTCTGTAGAATGTACTCTCTACAGAGGCATGATTGGATCTCTGTTATACTTAACAGCAAGCAGACCTGACATTATGCATGCCACATGTCTTTGTGCACGTTATCAAGCTAATCCAAAGAAATCACATTATGATGCTGTAAAGAGAATCTTTAGATACCTGAAGGGGACCAACAAACTTGGTCTCTGGTATCCGCAGAACTCTAGTTTTAGTCTTAAAGCTTATACAGATTCAGACTATGGAGGATGCATGCTCGACAGAAAGAGTACCTCTGGGAGTTGTCAATTCCTAGGTGGAAAACTAGTCAGTTGGACCTCCAAGAAGCAGAATTGTGTCTCCACATCCACTGCAGAAGCTGAATACGTTGCTGCTGCTAGCTGTTGTTCTCAGGTTCTATGGATGAAGACTCAGCTAAAAGACTACGGCCACATCCTATTCAAAATACCCATCTTCTGTGATTCCAAAAGTGCCATTGCTATCTCTGCCAACCCTGTGCAACACTCAAAAACCAAGCATATCGATATAAGGTACCATTTCTTGAAACATCATGTTGAATACGGTACAATCAAAATGCATTTCGTGCCCACAGAATATCAACTCGCTGACTTATTCACCAAAGCACTAGACGAGAAAAGATTCAACTTCTTGGTGGGTAAGTTAGGAATGATTAACATGGTGTGAAAATCCTCTGTAAGTATAGCTTTATCTTCTGTAAATAAGTATAAATATCTATTATTACTTAAGTTATTGCTTTGATAAATTTATTTCTGTATGTAATTTTTTTTTTGTGCAAAAATAATTCTTGGTTACAGAGCTTCTGTGGGTCCACTCAGATCTTCTGATAACCCTTACAGAACCTCTGGTAAACATGATCTATGCTCAATACAAATCTTACCATTCTTTGAACCAATCATAGATCAAGGGGGAGCAAAAGGAAAATTCTTGATCTACAGAAGTGATTAGATCAAGGGGGAGCAAAAGGGACCCTGAAATGATCTACAGAGGTAAATCTTTCAAAGGAAAGCCAAAGAAGAATGTCGATAATTCTCCATCGACAGAAGTAAGACAAAACTGCCGAGAACAGAAGAACCAAAAGGTATGTCTCTCGCACAAAAGGTTTTTGGAAAACAGTTTTCTAGGACAAGAATTGTCAAATATGTCCTAAATATACTATGAATAACATTTCAAAAATCAAAAGTTCAAAAAGTTTAACAAAATTCGAATTAGGAGAAATTTAAGGTCATAGAGCTTCTGCTGAGCTCAACAGAGGTTCTGTCAGAAAAAGCTCTGTAATCGCAAATTAACCCTCTATCGATTTGAAATGTTATCTCGGAAATCGGATAGATACACCATGACCTTCTCGAACAAAACGTTTTTCAAAACAGTTTTCTCGGACACCAACTTTCAATAATGTGCGAAAAACATCTCTTAACACAGATCAAAAATTGGATGATCAGAAAGTTAATAGAATTCAAGTTATAAGATTTTTTCTCTCATAGAGCTTATGCTGGCTCTCACAGAGCTTCTACAAGTTCCATCAGAGCCACAAAACCTCTGTGAGTAAAATTTCTTGACAAAATCCTATTGATCCTCTCCAATGTCTTTACAAACGTTTTCATTCAAAGAAGAACCTACAGAGTCATGATAACAATGAGAGATATGAGAAGAGGTTAAAAATCAAGATTTTCAAAATCACAGAGCTTCTGTAAAACACAAAAGTTCTGCCATTTTGTTATCTGGGCATTTCTGTAGTAATAACGGTTACTTTTACTGAGAGTGAAACTCATGTTTCTAAAAACAACCTCACGCGCCTAGCATTAATGGGCCGTGTGAAAACCCAGATCTCTAGCAATAAGATATGAATGTAGTGAGAGAGAATCTAGAGAGCAAATATGTCATCCATGTATTGAGCTCAAAGGATTACAAAAGGTTTCTAAAAGATTACAAAAGCTTTCTAAAGTGTTTTTAAAGTGTTACTAACAAATGGTCTAGACAAGCCTATTTATACCCATAACATACAAGGTATAGAGGCATTCACAATACTGTATAGACTCATACAGTACATTGACTTTACAGTAAATCTTGAATACAACAATGCTCTAACAATCTCCCCCTTTGGATTCAAGATTTAAAAAAAATATGATAGCAGTCTTCAGCTCTTTGTAAAGTCAATCTTCTCAAACAGACACTCTATCAAACCATCTTCAAATAGCTTTATCTCCACTAATCTTCAGACAAACATGAAAAGTCATTGTCTTTTTCTTTGAAAAATCAACCTTCTTCAATACAATCTTCAACAGATTGTCTTCAAGTCTTGAACATGGATTTCATATCTTTATATAGAACCATCAATTCGGAACAAGATAAATCAGAAACGATTAGAGTTTGGATCAGAAAGATGTGAAACCATCCACATTGTTGAACTTTTAGGTGTAAGCGCATTCCGATAACCACTCAGAACTAAGATAACCAAATTCAGCAACATTTGGACTTCACATGATCCTTCTCCCCAATCTTCAGTCTTTGTTCACGAATCTTTGACTTGAAAGTTCTTTGACATGAAATATCTTTGACATGAAAATTCTTTGACATGAAATTGAAATTAAACTTTTCTCCCCCTTTTTCGATGATGGTGAGCATCATAATCATCGAAAACCATTTTCAATTTCAGTCGTGTCTTTGAGTATTGCTAACAATCTCCCCCTTTGGATTCAAGATTTAAAAAAAATTGACAGCAGTCTTCAGCTCTTTGTAAAGTCAATCTTCTTCAACAGACACTTTATCAAACTATCTTCAAGTAGCTTTATCTCCACTAGTTCACGGCGAACTATATGCTTTGACACTCTTTAAGAACTCAGCTTTGAAGAATCTTCAGTCAAACATTAAAAGTTGAACACGTCCTGTCATATTCTGACAAGGCCTACGTGTCCCATTTTCATTGGGCGTACATGGAACGTTTTTATTTGGAAAGTTGAACCCGCCGTTCTAACTCGAGTACGGATTCCAAATTTTAATCCATTACCATATATTCTACTCCTTCGAATACTACCGTTTTACCCTCCTATAAAAACCAAGCTTACCCTCTCATAAACCTTTTACAAACTCTCATTCTTCTCCGGCGAAACCCTGCAAAAACCTGCAAGTTTCTTATTCTCAGTATCAAAATGGCTTCATCTTCTAAAGCTATCTCCTAAGAACTCTCTCCGGCGAACTCACCGGAACACTCACCTGCCCATTCTGAACATTCAGAAAACCCCAACCTTGCAAGAAATATTGCACAACAAGATTCTGGGGACTCAGCAGAATTTGTTCCGACGACACACTTGCAAAACTTCATAGCAAAAGATCACTTCGAAACCATACTTCCTATCAAATCCAACAACTGCTATTTGGTCCCCTCACCCACTGCTTTCGGCGAAGCCCATGCTATTCTTCTGAACATAATAGAAAATCACATCCTCTTCCCTCTACTCTCAAGAACCCCAAACAAAATTCCAGTCCGTTATCTGAACCAAATTTGGCAAAGCTGCCGATTTGATAAAGACGATTCTCTTATCAAAGGGTACATTTCAAGACCTGATAAATCTGAGCATCTTGAAATCAAGTTCAACAGAACAATGTTCTCACTTGAATTCAACCTACCAACAAGGGGTCTTCTGGGATTGAAGAGTTATGCAGAGCAACCAACAGACGAAGAGCTCTATCGCTTCGTGGAAATGCTTGGGTACAACAGCAAACTACGGAAGAGAAATGACTTCTGCAGAGGAAGATTACCACCTCTGTGGAACACTTTGTTCTCTATTCTTAACAGATGTCTGACAGGGAAAATAGGGAGTATTGACCAAAGCTCACATCAAATCTTGAGCATCATGTATGGGGTTTACTATGATCTTCCACTAGATTATGCGACCATAATGATGCAAGAGATCATAAACACCATCGACAGAAAGAACAACACGAGAAGGGTCAAAGAGAACGATCCCAACTTTCTACCACCTCTGCAATTCCAAAGAATATTGGGAGTACTTTTCGAACCTCTACTGCTAATCCAAAACTGGCCAATGGAAGGACCAACTCCCAAACAGTTCCCGATGAACAAGAATACCCCCACTGATCATACTGATGGCTACTCACACTGCAGACCTCTGTCAAAGAAGCTTATGCGCTACGCATCGAATAAATCCCTTAAGAAAGAGTATATACGCGATCATAGAACTCCTAAACCGAGTCCTATGACACCCCCTAGGAACAATGATAGCAAAACCTCTTTCCACTCAAGAAGAAAAGGATCAGAAGTTAGCAAAGCACATGGCTATTCAACACAGCTTTATAGCCAAACGTGCAGAACTTATGGGAAAGAAGTCTTCATCAAGAACCTCTGCATCTACTCCAAAAGCTAAGAAGAGAAAAACTGCCAAAGGCACCTCAACAAGCGCTGCAGAAGATCAACCTTCACCTCCTCATGCCACAGAAATTGGCTCCTCTGCTCCTCCCTCTTCCCCAAAAATGAAGAAGAAAAGAAGATCGAAATCAACAGAGGAAGGGGCACCAAAACCTAAGAGAAGGAAAACCAAAAAGAAGCATGGTAAATCACTTGAAAAGTTGGTTACCATTGCAGAAGAGGAAACTGCAGAAGAAGAAAATGCAGAAGAAAGAACTGAAGAAGAAGTTGCAGAAGAAGGAATGGCTACAGAAGAGTATCAATCACCCTATCAATCCCCAGATAGATTTGCTCACCAAGGAGACCTGAACGACTTCTTACAGAACCCTGACATTGCCAACACCCTAAATACAGCAGGGTGGACGGCACAACCTCTCGACCACCACTCTCCAGAAGAACAAGATTTCTCCATTTCTGGCATTGACACACATCTGCAAGAAGATGACACAACACCCAAAGATCAACCAGCCAACACCCCTGTTATTTTACAAAACCCTTTCATTCAAGGATTGGACGTCCACAGAAGGAGTCCAAACCCAGCTTCAAAAGAAATAGAACAAACAGAAGCTGAGTGGAATAGAGGTAAAATAACAGAGGCTTCTGAGAAAATAATGGAAGAAGAAAAAGAAAAAGGGGCCGAAGGTGTACAAAAAGAGGGATTTGCAACAAGAGAGACAGGAATAGAAATCTCAGAGGTGGATTCAGATGCAGAAGAAGCTGTCTGGATACGAAAAGGTCTCTATCATCCAGATGTCATGAGATTATATGGCACTAATCCAATGTACGACTCATTACGCACAGATCAAGGAACTTCAACAGAGGAAGCAGCAAGAAAAGATGCCTGGATAAATAGAGGCACACAACCAAAACCAACTCCCAGTGCAACCCACATTTCTAACTCCGCAGGTCTAGCTGCAGAAGGAGTTATTGAAAAAGAGCAGCACAGCTCGATCCTAACCCAACCCATCCAGCCAGAGGTTACTCTTTCAACCTCTGTGCCCACAGAAACCGGGGAATCCATTCCTAGGGAGTCTCCTCAAAGAGACTCACCTATTGTTCATGATCAATCGCCCCAGATCACCCTAGAACACCCTACAGAGGAATTCGTTTCCTCTGCCACGCACACATTAGGACCAAAACTTCTTTCAGAGAGAAGTAGTGAGCACAGAGACGAAGAGACTCTAGACAAGTCTCCTAGTCAACAGATGGACATTCCAATACCCACCTCTGGAGTGGATTTGGACACTGTTCTTCACAGAACTTCTGTAGAGATCGAAACTCAGGTTTCTTCTCGAGGATCAGAAGGAAATCCTTCCACCCCCATCGTACAAACAAGGGTGAACGAAGGTGTCCCAGGAACAGGGACTCACTCTGGAGACGAATGTGTTCCTCCAGAGGTCATACAAGGAACACAAGTATCAAGGGATGAGTTCCAAACCCTTGTCACCTCTGTGAACCAAACAATGAAAGAGTTGCAAAGCTCTTTCAAATCCTTTTCAAATCCTCTACGGCTATCCTGAATTTGAACACCAAAATGGACAATCTGTCCACAGAGGTAAAAACCGCCATCTCAGAGATGAAGTCTTCTGCCGAAACTACTGCCAAAGCTATAGCCACTTCTGCCGATCAGGAATTCGGAACAACTGCAACTTCTGCTTTCAGGGACACTGTCAAAAATTTCCTTGAACAAATATATACGCAATCCAACAGAGCAGAGGGCATTACTCCTGCAGATTTACAGAATGCCCTATCACAAGTCCAAGCAGAGGCAATACGCAACACGACAATGATGCAACCAAAAGACTATATGACCAGAGCACAGCTTACAGAGCTCGGACAGAACGTCATTAACCAGGTCACAAAAGTCATTGTCTCCTTCACAACTGCAAATGCCAACTATGTCAAGGATTTCAGAAAGAGTGTCGGCAGAATGCGTTTCAAAACAGAAGCAGAGCTTGCGACATTGATTGGCCTCTGCGATGATGTCTGTGAAAAGTTGATGGCAGCAGGAGCTGAATTACCGAAGAAGCCCAAGACTTCTTGCAGAGCAGAGGGTACTTCTGATAAAAGTCAGGATGATTCTGATGATGACCAACCTGGTCCATCAGATAATCCTGAGGGGGAGAATCTAAGAGAGAAAGCTACCAGCAGAGGAATACAAAGTCCACCAATCGCAGCAGAACCATTCAGCCAAGCCCCTCCAGAACAAACCCAACAACAACAAACCCAAAAGACCACAAAGACAACACCCATCTCTGTGGAATCATCTACTGACGAAACCAAAATTCCAGAAGCAGATCAGCAAACCACAGAGGCAACAACCGCCTCTGAGGTAATCATTTTGGAAGAAACAGATGAACAAACCACAGAGAAAACACCCACCTCTGTGGAAACACCCCAAACCATACTGAGAAGAAAATCGATTGCCACCAAACGAAAAAGATCAACGACCTCTGCTTCTGACGTTCTGAAAAGGATGCACACAACAATGAGTGATCGTATGGCGCAGAGAGAAGAAGAAAGGCACAGGTTCACTTTAGCTTTCAGAATGGCAAGAAGATTCGATGTCAATACTTCATCAACAGAAACTGAGCTCACATAAGAAGTCAACAAACAACCTCCAACAGAGGTTACAGAGCAACTCAAGCCAACAGAACCATCGCCACAAAAGTCCTCGAAATCACAAATGTCAAAACCCAAAGAGGCAACCCCCATCAAGCCAACAGAAGTGCCAACCTCCAAACTTACAGAAGCAACAGTTTCTGCCCCGCCAAAAGCCAAAGATAAGGGCAGAGGAATACTGACAGAAGAGCCTAAGAAGAAAACATTGCCAAAGCCAACAGAGAAACTAATGAAGAGTGCGTTTGATGCCTTTCAAACCCCAAACCCTGAAGAAGTTGACTGGGCACATGGATTGAAGCCTCTGTCAGGCATTCCTCTAACTGGTAGAGCTGCAGAAGTTGTTCAACAAATGGAGAGTCTCAGAAGACAAATACCAAAACATGGTCCAACACATGAAGAGATGGAAGAAGTGGTATACAAGTACCTCTACAAACAATCCTATCAGACAAATCATCCAGTAGATCATGTGACAGATCCAAGGATCAGAGAAGAATTTGAGAACATCTTCACAAGGACAACGCCAAGAACCAAAGCAGATGTCTTCTCAATCCACAAGATCAAAAAGGTGATCTTCTGCAGATTCTCCTTCACAAGAACCTATCCAAGGGTCAGGTACAATCTTTACAAAGTCAGAAGAGAGAACAATTCAGAATCTACCTTCGCTGATGCTGACCTAAGAAATATCAATCCTTATGATCTACCTGACCTTCTGCAATGGACAAAGGACAACTACAACACAGAGCCAAACACCAGAGCCTATAAAGTGTTGAGAAAAGCGATGAGGGAAAAGCTTCTGCTCTACAGCATGATAGATTTTCAGCTAGGAAAGGATCTTGGTCTCAAACATCTAGATCTACGACCACCAGAAGATCGCTGCCCACCGGACGCCGTACCTAACTCAATCATTATAGAACCAAGGTTTGGGTTAGTATTTCAAAACTCACAAGGCGAGGTCAAACTTTTTGTACCCATGGATTGTCAGAAGTACGCAACCAGTACTCTGAACAAATTCAGAGCAAGCCTTGTAAAATACAGAGGTACAGAGAAAATGGATAGAGATGCTGCAGATTCCTTCATCAGAGAGATAGACGCCACAATCCGCCTAAGAGAACTCTGCATCAGATTCTACAAAGAGATCAGAAGAGTCAGAAGAGACAACAGAAGCTACAACGATTTCAAAGATGCCAAAATCTGATTCTCAGACCTCCAATCTCTGCAAAACAAAGTTAAAGTTTATCTTTCATTGTACTCAAATGTAAAATGCCTCTTTCATTTAACCTCTGTCTTATCTAACTTAGCCTAACTTAACTCAAGTTCAATTTTTTTATTTTTCACTACTTAGGGGGAGATTGTTAGCTTCAATCTTCCTAATCATAGAAGTATTTAGAAGTAGTGAAAAATAGGCTAAGTGAAGAAAGCCTCTTACAGATGCTCTGCCGGACTTACTGAGGGCTCAAGATCAAGAATCTACAGAAGCTAAAGAGGCGCGCTACAGAAGCTCTGTCATACGCACAAAGAAGACCAATATCTCGGAATCCGGTGAAGACTGCTCCACAGAGGACCAGACCACAGAACCTCTGTAACTCATTACAGAGCCTCTGTGGTCCTCACTGAAAGACTTGAAGATATTTATAATATCTTGCTACTGTTACAGGACCCGTTCATCAACTTGCATGGTAGCATGCCCTGTCCAACGTCGACGTGTCAAACTCTGATTGGACTCAGTAGGGCTTAGTACATATTAGACGTCTGCTGCATTAAATGCAATACAGCACGTCTGACTGTTCATGCCATCCCTCCAACTGTTCACGACATCCGTTCTACTATTCATCAGTATCGTTCTGAATAGTAACCTGCTTTATGGTCCCCTTTAGATTAGTATATAAGGAAGACTCATGTTGAGTTCTTCCTTATCACTTATCACATATATCAAAAAGAACACAAAAAGCTTATTCACCTTAAAAGTCATATCTGTTTTAAAGTTTTACTTACTCTTTGTTCTTAATTTGTTCTTGATATATATATATATTCAGTAAACCTTGAAGTAATTATATTATGTTCACTGTTTATTTATATTCCGTTCTAAATCTATCAAACATATATGTTAGTTCTTCAAATACGCTTCCGCATCAAACCTTAAACTTGAACTAATAGATCTGATAATCTTGTTTAAGTAAAACGGGAACCAACAGAAGTTCATTTTGGTAACCTATAGGTGTTTTGGTTGGTGGATTTAAGATGTAGCAAATGTAATCTTCTCTTCTCTCCACCCAAGAAATTAGGGTTTTGGTTTATTGGTGATTTCGATGTTATATGTTGGGGGAAATGATTCTAAGTGTTTGGGGATGAGTATTTATGGTTGGAAACTTATGGATCTAGGTTTTTGGAATATTTGGATTGATGATTCAAGTTTATTCAAGGAGCTCAAGTTTGAGGAAAAATCTAGATTTAGCCTAAATCTAGCAAGGTGAGTTTAAGTTGATTTGTGAAAACGTTGTACATGCCAAAAACGTTCTTTTTCAAGTATTTATGTGTTTTACATGAAAATATCAATTGTTGAGTTATTTGGCGGGTTTTGATTATTTGAAGTATTTAACTTTATAAACGTTGTAAAACACCCATATTTGGGATTTTTTTTGGGTAATTTGATAAATGAATCATAAATTAAAATGTTTTGATGATTTATTGTATAAATGGAGGTTATTTGGTAAAAAATGCATTTTAGTGTTTGTTGGAAATATGCATGGTTTGAAAATACCAACGTGTAGGTCATTTGATTTTGGTCATTCCCGACCTTGCGAACATTTTGGAAATTTTAAACCTTTTGGTTTGGGGGAAATGATGTATTTTAAGTATTTCGATGAGTAATTCTTAGGTATTGATATGTTTTAATGATTTATCTTATGAGTGTAAAGCTTTTGGTATAAATGCACCTTGATAAGTGGTTTGGAAAATGATTTGTTTTAACCTAGAGTTGTGTGGAGTTATTTATGATTATGGAGCATGTTTCGCATAAATGTGGGGTATTTACGTTTTATTTCAATTTATGACTTTTAACAAATGGTCTTTTGATTATGTTGGGTTTTGGGGACATTTGTCCAGTTTGATAGCTCAACGTAGAGCTTGGTCATGATCTATATTTATTTGAGAAATTACATGTTTTGAATGCGCTAGTTCATTCGTTTAGAGTCATGTAATGTTTTAGACCTTATTGATATCGATCCGCAAGCACTTGAGTTTTACGTTCAATGATGGGACGCTAGTTTCCCTCATTGTAGCACGAAATAGGCATCGGGTTTCATGATAACTAAGGTGTAGGCCTATCAGTCGGGCATTGTCTCATGAGCAGTAAGGTGTAATTCCAATGTGCTAATTGTTTTCTTGGATTTGGATAACTCAATGTATAGACCTAGAGGGGTTGAAGTTGATATTCCACGAGCATAAGCTTTAAGTAGTTGAGTTCGACATCCAATATGTGTATAATTCATGCGTTTTGTTTTATTACATAATGTTAGGACTAAAAGTCCTATAAAATAGAAAGTGTTATAAAGAACAGAATAGTGTTATTTATTTGTTTGTTGAAAGCCTTTAATTGGTTTTATGGGTTTTAGTGTGTTATTGGGCCATGGGCCTTAGGCTTAAAGCCTTAGTATTTAAGGTGTGTTTAGAGAGGAAATTAGGTTAAGCTGTGTGAGATTAGTCGTGCGCCTGATTGTATTTAGAGAGAGTTTGTATTTCATTCCTATATTCTCTACGCATTCATTCAATAGAATTAATCGTTTCGTTATATCATTTTTACTTGATCAAACTGGGATCTACAATTGGTATCAGGGCAGAGGGACAAAGTTATCGATCTAAAATCTATCAATTTTTCATCTGTGTTCATCAAACGGCGCTATGCTCATCTTAATTTTTTTTGGTTTTTGATTTGTGCAATTGTATTGAAATCTGTTTGTTCTAATGCATTCTATATGTTGTTAAACTGATTTATGCAAATCTTCGAGGTCGAATTTTAAGTCTTTGATCATCAATTTTAAGATTTTCAATTCTGGGTTTTTGCACTATGTTACTTAAAAAAATCCTGAATTTTTGCTCAAAAGTGGTTTAAAATTCTATTTGGTTAGTT
Organism: Saussurea involucrata; assembly: GCA_033807775.1. Lineage (NCBI taxonomy): Eukaryota > Viridiplantae > Streptophyta > Magnoliopsida > Asterales > Asteraceae > Saussurea > Saussurea involucrata. The sequence goes on from CM066326.1 coordinate 24,023,612, forward strand.
GTTTTTGCATTCTGTGGTTGTTGGGTGTGTTCCTAAAGTTTTTTAAGAAGTTGTTCGAAGCCTTTCGTTAAAAAAGGTGAGTATTTGGCAACTCCAGGTACGTTCTTTATCTGCGTTTTGGTTGAATACGAGACTCAATTTTTTGAGTTTCGGTTCCTTTTTCCCGTACCGGATCCATAACCATACCGGATCGCAATTCCGGTTCCGGTTCTAGTACCGGATTCTATATCTACCGGACTTCAATTCCAGTTCCGAAATTACCGGACACACATCCGGTTCCGGATCTAACCGGGATTCAAAACCGGTTCCGGTATCTTACCGATCCCGCTGCACACCGGTTCCGGTTCCGATTTGTTTGGTTCCGACTTTTGACTCCGGATCTCTTCCAATCCGGATCCTTTGATTCCGGTTCTGGAATTTCATATACCGGAACTCCCATACCGGATCTCACCAATCCTGGTTTCTACTTCCGGTTTGCCTCCATTCCTGGTTTTATTTCCGGGAAACCACTTCCGGATCACAAATTCGGGACCCCCGTGCTAAGTCGCCGAAGGGGGAGATTTGTGTATTCTGTGATACACTGTTTGTTTTGGATCGATATCTTAATTGTCTCATGATCATATTCTTTCAAGTAACAATGTCTTACCCGACTTACTCTGAGCTCAAAGAGAAAGTTTCCCATTTAGAAGCCCTGATAACTAAGTATGATACCATAGGCAAGCTAACTATTGAAAAGGCTGGGGATAAATGTGTGATAGAGAAATATCGAACTGAGTGCTCGGTCATTTCAAAACGAGCAGAATCCCTTGAGACCCAACTAGCTGATTTTACTACAAAATTAGAAAAGTCCCAGGAGGAGTATAGCAAGAGAGTTATACTTCAGGAAGATGTCCAAAAACAGAATGCTTCGTTGACCAATAAGCTCAAGGATTTAGAATCTAAACTTTACAAACTCGGTCAAACGGAACAAACCATTCACTTGAACAAATCGAAGGAATTCAAATACTACAACTCTCTTTGGGGACTCGGATATGATAATTTGTGTTACCTGAAGAAGATATTATCTAAGGTCCCTACTCTCTATGAGTTAAAGTTTTTGGGCCTAGATAAGCATTATCCTGAGTATAAGATCGAGTGAACCAAACTGTCTCAGAAAGATGAGGAAGAGGAAGACCTTAAACGCAAAACATGTATTCCACTACCAAAAGTAGGGGAAAAGCCTGCAAATGATAAACCTGATTCGGAAGATGACCCACCTAAGAAAAACATTAATGTACAAGTTTTGGTAGTGGAAAACATTAAGAAAAACATTAATGTACAAGTTTTCTTAATGCTTCATATCTGAAAAACAAAACACCTCATCTCTCGAATGATTATTTTGACATCTGTTTTGTTGCCAAAACTGTTGAAACTCCAGTTCCAGTTCAGGCAACCCCAGATGATGATTCTCAAGCCAACTCAGAGTTCAAACCTTACGTTTTACCTCTGATTTTGAAAAACATAATTTTTAAACTTGAAGAATCAATTTTGAGAGATAAGGTTATTTTTGAAACCGAAAGAACTGTACTCTTATCTACCATCAATGAGCTCAAAAAGAATAAAACCGAGTCATTATCCGAATCTGAACGGACGAGTTGTAAGACAGAGATTGCCAAATTAAACTCTAAACTGTCTGCCCTGGCGACATAACTTTTAACAGCAAAGATGGCTAAGGGAAGTCCTAAGGATACCCCGATGAAGCCTATCTATCCGGACACCATCTTGGTTGACCCGTCACCTACCTGTTCGGATAATTCCTCGTGTAAAGCTTTTCTAGGCGTGTCTTTTGACACAGAAAACAAGCCTTTGATTTCTCAAAATAAAGGTAAAGAGGCTCAATCCTAATCAGTTCAAAGGAATCTCTTCCCCGGTTTCAATAATCCATTGGCGGATGATTCCTTTAATTTTTCTTCATACGACTTCGACTGTCCAAATCCACTTGACTCTGCCCAATGATATTTCCAAGATTGACTTTGCTCCAAAGCTTGTCAGTCACATTCAACTTTTGGAGACAATGCCCACACCGGTAAATCTTGAAAAGGGAGAATGTTCTAACTCCACAAACGTTTCTAAGACCACCTCTTCAAAATCTAAATCTAAAACAAGGTCTAAGAAACGTTCAAAAGCCAGTAACTCTCACAAACGACAATCTTACTACTCTAGTTCTTCTGACAGTGAGCCTAATGATTCTTCAGATAATCATGTTTTTAGAAAAATAAAAATGGTTTGGAGAAAGAAATCAACTACAGAAGGCAGTGATGGAAACAAGTCTCATAATTCTCCAGTAGTTGGTAGAAAGTCGTTTATTTCCAAGACTGGTTCACGTGCTCATGTTTACCCTGTAGCTAAGCTGATTAGTCTAAACCGAGCAAAGATCTGCTGCTCTCATTGTGGAAAGAGAGACTTTGTGCATCCAAGGTATGTGAATAACTGGTATGGTACCTATAGTATTCCCAATCCCCATCTCAAAGTTTAGGCATTTAACCATCAAGGATCCATCAAAGCATGGATACCAAAAACTTTATGATCTGTTTTGCAGGGATGTCATGTGCGAGATAATTCGGAATATTCTGTTCCCATGACTGCATTCAAAGGTTATGCTATTTTTTAGGGGGAGTACAAGGTATTTGTCACATACATGATTTTTTGTGAATTCAAAGAACCGATTTTAATTTCCAGAATTGCCACGTGTTATATTTTCTAGATTTAGTTATTTCCATGTCTAACATATTTTTGTTGATTTTTCGATGGAAATACACTCGCTTGAATTCCAATTTTGTATTCATAGTACGTCCTTTCTTACTAATGATTCACTTCTTCTCTGATGTAATAATTGTGACTTGTTCTTCATAATTAAACTTTCTGATCAATTGTTTCATTTGTTGCAAACACTGTGCATAATGAGTCATTCCAGTTCGCGCTTGAATTTGTTCTTTGATATTCATTAGCATTTTATGACTTCTGATTACCTCAGATCAGAACTCGGACTTCGTTCTAACGATTTCTGATCATCCCAGATCAGGACTCGTTCTTGAATGCTTTGACTTCTAAACATTTCAGTTTAGAACTCATACTTCACTGTTTTCGAAACTATTCCATTCAATGCATGAAAGTGTTAGGACTTATATCGTTTCTATGGTCTATCCAGAATCGGAAGGACCTACCCAAGAAACACATCCCTAATAGACATCAGTGAGGGGTCTAGATTGATAGATGAGTTCGAAGTAAAAAGAAAAATGGTGTGACTGTGACAGGACTTAAAAGAATTATTGGTCCTTACCAATCCGAGTCAGTTATCCGGGTAACCACATAATCTATTCATTCTCGTTCTTTGGAGATGAATATTGAAACAGACATGGACCCAGTGTCCATAACTCGTGTCACCCCACCGTGCCACTCAAGCATCTCACAAAAGATACTTGTTTCATAAATGTACGGAGATTTAGCACATAGTCTATCTATTCCTCACTCGGAGGTCTTAGATATTGAAAAAGGAAGACATCAACTCCGGTCTCCAAACTTCTTATTCTCATCACTGTGTCAATTGATCTATAACTTGCGTCCCAAGTTAAATCAATTTTTAAGCCAAACAGATATAAATTAATTCTTTCACACATGCACGAGTCTTTGTGATTAAAATCGCATATCTTTGTGATATTGTCGGAACAGCTTGAGAAGTAATTTTTAAGATTTTACTTAAATGATAACTAGAAGTCCTATCAGAGATACCCTAATGCCAACTCTGAACATAGGCCACACACTTATTTTAATTGTTGTGATAACTGTTAATGCCAAAAATCACCCAAAAGGACAACTTAAGGTTGATGTAGACTTTAACAACTAAAGAAATGGATCTCAAGACCAATCAACACAATCGCAAGAAAAATAAATAAGACAAGGGAATTGGTGACGCGGAAAACCCCAAAACGAGGGAAAAAATCGCGGTCGACTTGTGAAAGTCGACGGTGCACTATAGTTGCCAAACAGGGGCGAAAGTCCTTCCGTAACAGGTGTTTTGTGTACAACAGATTACAATATGAGAAAAAATGAACTTAATCGTATGTAAAAGTCGTGCGTTGTGCGTAAATCGTATGAAATAAACTGTTGTCGTGTGGTTTGAACTACTGTCGTGCGAAAGTTGCGTTAGCGATATTTGTTTGAATACTTCATAGATTACTATTGTGTTTGCGACGTGTAATAACTTGGGAACAGATGTCTTTTTCGGTTGTAGAGAAGGCCTTTATATAGCTTCCGTTGGTAATAAATGTGTCTTGGTGACTTGTTTCGTAACCGTTGTCGGGTCTTAATTGCCATTGATAGCTCGTCTGTTACTGGCCGTTGTACCATGAATGCTCGTGGGCCTGCATTAATGAACAAAAGAAACGAGTGTTGACTGTTAACAGTTAGTGTAATCGTACGACCGTCTTGAGTCTTGGACTTCGGTCGTATGAAACATACGACCATCAGAAAAATGTATGACCAAGCGTTCGTCTATAAATAGCTTCTAAGACCTTATCTTAATACAAGAGTGGTCTTATGAAAATGTTATTTGAGTTTTCTACCGTCGGTCGTGAGGTGTGATTTTTTACCCAAACAGTTTGCCCCTAAAATTTGAATTTAGGCAGGAAATTCGAATTTTAAATCCGACGAAGTGGTTTGACACGTGTCGCGCAAGGAGAGAATTTGGTCGAATCCCAACCGTCTTGGTTCGATTTGGATTGGAGGAGACGAAAAGGTCGTGACGTCACGACGACGTGTCAGGGGCGTGGAGTCGTTTAGGGGACAGGTGTCGCCCATCGGCATGATGCGTGCGAAAAGGCGATGGACAAGTGTCGATCATCCAGAGGGTCGACCTGACACGATGTTGCTATAAATATCACGAGCGTTGAGATCACTTCCTTTTTACGTTTGTGATATTTTTAGAGAGAGATTTTTGAAAGATTTAGTTGCCTTTTCGTTTATTGGCTATAAATCGAGAGACAAATTCTGCTAATCTTCTCATTGCTTTCACAATGTCGATAGAACCCGCGAGCACCATCATTGGCCAAGAGGGTAAATCGGGTTTTCGGACGTTATCAGGCGTCCCTGATGCTGTACAGCTATATTCGCCGGACCAGTTTCGGCCGTTTGAATGCCCGAATTGGCACTTTGTTTAGTACGAATACCCTTTTAAGGTGGGTTTTAAGTGTCCATTCTCCCCATTGGTTAGGGAGTTTCTGGAGAAGTTCCATCTTTCCCCTGCCCAAATGATGCCTCAGTTCTGGCAAATAGTCCGTATGATCGATAGGATCACCGACGAGTGGACGAGTCCGTTCACGGTGGAGGACCTTCTGGCGTCCCACGTAGTAAAGGTGGACAACTACCACCGGTATAGTTTGTATTCCAAGTACAAGAGAGCTCAGGTCTTGGTGTTGAACACCCAAGTGAACGATCGTGGGTGGAAGGCTCGATACGTTTTTGGCAAGACGCAGTCGTTCGAGCTTCTGCGGGTGGAACACCAACAGTAAGTCTTTCATTTGTCGTATATTATTTCCGGGTCGTGTATTATAGCTGATCGTAAGTTTTTATTTCAGCCCTTACGTTCCCTGATATTAGCGTGTCTAAGGAGATGGAGGCGAAGATCGAAAAATTCCGGATGTACAACCCGGAAGATAGATCTTTCTTCGTCCAACGTGGTCTCAGAGACGAAGGTTCGGACGACGAGGTCGTCGAACATACAGGGACGGAGCTCCGTGTAAGAGAAGAAGCAGATGGAAAAGAAGAGGAAGAAGAGACAGCAGGTAAGAATCTTACATTTTATTCGATATGTCGTATTTTCTACTTACACGTCCTTCTCCTTATCGTATATCCGTCATTTTGTAGGTGGGTCGGGCGATGTGCCTACCCCTGGTACACATAAGAAGAAGATTCAACTTTCTTTGGCTCGTAACGCCAAGGAGTTGAAGCGAAAGGTTCGCCCGCCCCCGTCGTCGGGGGTAAAGAAGTCCAAGACGGGTCACCGGAGGGAACGGTCGTCGAAGGGTGGCGACCCGTCCAGGGTCGCCACCGCAGAGAAGACGAAGACGCCATCGGGAGTCATTGATGCGATCCCGGTGAGCGTGGCCCCTCCTCTATTTGAAGAGGTCGGTCCTTCTCCCTCGTCGGTTGACAAGGGAAAAGGAAAGATGACGGAGGAGTCCACTGATGTCATGACGGTAAACTTCACACTGCCGTCAAACTTCATGGCCGGGGAAGAGATGGATAGCAATAAGATCTTCCCTGATTTGGAGAAATTCCTCCTGTCGTCCTTTAAGGAGCGACTTGCGGACGTCACGGTCGACAACATGGGGTTCCACATCGTAGGGCTGGCCTTTAAGGTACGTACGATCCTCCTGCCTTAAGTATTTTTGTCATTTATTTTCTAACATTTGTGTATTCGTGCGCTGCAGGCGTTCCAAACTTCTCTTTGTCTGTATGCCCATATGGATAAAATCCGTAGTGTTACCCCTGTTGCCATAGAAAAAATGCACAAGGCGCAGGAGGAAGCCTGCATGGGAAGGGATCAGGAGAAGCTGGCGATGGAATGCGTCGAATGCCTTTCCACGAAGTTTGCCGAAGCCCATGACTTTTACGCGGCGTCGATGAACGCGAAGGAAGTCCTTCAGCGCCATCTGAGGGAGACCCTTGAGAAGTCCTCTGAGACTGAGGCGGAGTTAGGAGCGACTAAGGACTCCTTGGCCGAGAGCGAAAAACAGGTTAAGGACCTTAAGTCGCTCGTCGAGGCGAAAGAGGGGGAGATCGCGTCCTTAGAGGAGCGGCTCCAATCGTTTGAAGCTCTGACCCGTCTAAGGGTCAGAGCGGCGATCATGCGTCGCCATTTTCGGGGGTCAAACCCTATGGCCGGAGCTGAAGAAGAGGTCACTACTTTCTTAGAGCAAGTCGGGGACGAGGAATAACTCGACCAGGAGGACAAGCTCGAAGAAGGGGACCCGACGGACGCTGAGGTCGATGTGACTGGCGACGAGGAGGTCGCTAAGGAGCAGGACCCTCCTCTGCCTTGACTTTTGTCTTTGCTTTATTTTTTATGTGGGGCGACTATGATCGGTCGTGCCCTTTTACTTATAATTGACAATGTGAATACATGTAAGTTTTTGTTATATCGTCGTGTTATTTTGTTGTAAATAAACAAAATAAAAGATAAAGAATTCCGATGTAATAAGCAATAGAACATATGGAATGATGTATGACTGAAGTACTTGTAGTTTTCATGATAATCGGGCGACTAGGGCTGAGAAATCTTAAGTCGTAAGACTTTTGTTTCCGAAACTTGGATTGTGGTATACCTGTAAGATTTAAGACAATGAATCATTTAAATCTTGTTTATGACGTACGACCAATAACAGTTATGATATTTTATTTCCCACGATATAAATCGTTAGATCGGTATTCAAATTGTAAAGACTTCGTTCCACACAATTTTAATTGTAAGATTGGTGCTTTAGGTCGTCGAAACCTTTATTCCTTACGATATAGGTCGTAAGAAAAGAATAAGTTCAGAAGTAACTGGGCGACTGGAGTCATGGAGTTCAAGTCATAAGACTTTAACTTTGGAACTCAGATTTAGATGCACCTGTTGTGATCATAAGATCTATGTAATGGATCGTAAGATTCGGTTTATGTCGTATGAGTCATGAGTTATGGGTCATGGCTTTATTGGTCGTGACATATTTATCGTGACCTTGTAGTCTGAAAGACTTTGTCTTCTCACGATATGAATCGTAAGACTGACATTCGTGCGATCCTGCGAGCCTGCAATGTAAGATTCAGGGGCGGTTGTTGGTTTGACCAACGACCCTCCTATGCTTAAGTCAGTAATCGTTTGTCGAAATAAATCCAAAGTAAACTAATAAATGAAATACTTCTTGAAATGTATTACAGTCCAGCTGCACGGGGTTGAGGTCGTTAGTTTGATATTACGATCCAGACGTATGATCACCTGTAGACCATTGTCGTAAATGATTTCAGAAGGAATTCCGAACCTGCATAGGATGTTAGTCTGGATAAAAGAGATGACCTTTCTGTCCCGAATCTGGGAGTAGGCGTCTACTTCTGTCCGTTCAGAGGAATAATTTGTAAAGACTAACAGGAAAATTTCTTGCCCTAGGGGAAGGATGTAATTTACTAGCGATGTCTATTCCCTACCTTATGAAGGGTTGTAGGATTAAGGACGTATGTAAAGCTTCAGAAGGTTGGTATGTCATACCTGAGTGTTGTTGACAGGCGTTACGTACCTGGTGACGTTTAATGTCGGCTATTGGAGAATTACTTCTGTCGTGAGGTCCGACTGCCCCCGAGTCGTGAGCCATATTCATGCTCGCGATCAGTAGCTGGAAACTGGAATTCGTATGGGGGTATGGGGTACCCCATTTTGCCCCCTTGTGGGGACTGTAAGACGACACCGATACCTGCCTTTTTAGCGTACGAAAAACTGTCGACATGGACTATTCGGGTCGTGTCGTTATAGTCGCCACAACACAGGCCTCGACCTGTGCTTCCTTTTCTAGTTCAGGAATGAAGTTAGCATCGGTTAGGACCTGTGGTGCAATTGCCATGTGAGGCCTGTGTAATTGCTAGATGTCCTTTTTCTGAGGCTTCAACATTGCCTTGTAGCAATCACGGGCGGTCTTCTGTTCAGTTTTGACTTCTTGTACTCCCCATGGCGTCGGGAGTTTTATCGTCTGATGATAGGTCGAGGGGACCGCCTTCATATCGTGGATCCACGGTCGTCCAAGTATAACGTTGTAGGCTGACGAACAGTCGATAACGTTAAATTTTGTTTGCTTGTTGACCCCTTTAGCATACACTGGGAGGATGATCTCTCCCAAAGTGTTGGTAGAATCACCATTGAATCCTATCAGAGTCGTCGATCGATGGGTGATCTCCGATTTATCGATGCCCATAGCTTTGATAGTGCTTAGGAAAATGATGTTGGCCGAACTGCCCCCGTCAACCAGTACTCTTTTAGTCAAGTAGTTGCCAATAGTGAGCTGGATAATCAAGCCATCGTGATGTTTTTGCCAACTGTCCTGAAGGTCGTCCTGATCGAACGTTATTGGCATTGCCTCCATTTCCAATTCTTATTTTGGCCGGGACGACCGAGGAATGGGGTATTCTCCCGACGATTTACTGGCGTGCCGCTTGGCTACCGAATAGGTTAAACCACAGATGTCTGATCCATCCATCACAAAGTTGACGACTTTTTCATGGACGGGGGATTCTGGTCTTATGTTATCAGCTGGCGTAGGTTCTTTATCAATCAAGCCTTGTGGATGACCCTTGGGGACGATCCAGGCTAACTCCTTCTGTAAAGCAAGGCAGTTATCTGTTGTATGACCATGGTCGCTATGGAAGTCGCACCATTTGGTCTTGTCCTTTTTGTCGTCATCTTTATCACTTTTTTTGGGCCATCGGACAGACGACTGAATGTTTTTAAGAGATTCGACCAATTCTTTTGATGTCCCCTTGAATCCATAAGAGGAGATATTAGGATATTGAGGGAATCAGGGCGTAGGATTGCACTTTTTCTTATCGAACCGAACGTTCGATATCTGGCGCGCTGGTTCCGTCTTGACGCTCGTCTTGAATTTGAAATCTGGTTTCTTGATCCCAAGCGACTTTTTTTGTCGGTGGAATGCTTACGGCGGAAGGCTAGGTCGTCTTTGACCCTCATGTAAGCCAAAGTCTTAGCTCGGACGTCTTCGAAATTTTCTGGTGGGTACTTCGTAAGATCGACGTACAATCCTGTAGTGTTGTCGTCAAGACCACGTTTGTAGGCCTCGATGGTAGTCTTGACGTCACAATTTCGAATGCTGATCATTTCTGCGTTAAAACGATTGAAATAACCATAGATGGATTCTCCGAATTTTTGGACGACGTAGTACATGTCGCTGGTCTGCTTCTCCATCTTGCGACTGCTGGCGAACTGTTGTGAAAACTGGTTGACCAACTCTGTGAACTTGCTGATGGACTTGGGTTTAAGGTTGATCAACCACTTGAGAGCAGGACCTGTAAAAGTCGCTCCAAAGCTTTTGCACATGCACACCTCTTGATATTGATGTGGGATTGATACTGTCCATATCAGCTGTTTATATTGTGCGATATGCTCCATTGGATCGGTAATTCCTGAATATTTAGGCGTAAAGGCATGAGTGTGGTACTTCTTGGGAACGTCAACACTTGTTATCGTGTCGATGAAAGGCGACGCCTGAAATCCTGTGAGAGGTTCGACGTCGACAGGAACGACGGCGCCAAGCAATTTCAATAGTAGCGACAACATCTTTTCGTTCTGATCCTCCAATAACCTGAGTCGTTGAGTGACGGGGTCGTTAGGATCGGGGATTGTACTTGTCGAGGGAATGAATCCTGAGTTATGGGCTGTCGCGCCGACTTTCGGGTGGGAACCATTTCCGTGCAACGACCCGTTGGCTTCTCCGGTAAAGGGGAAGTTCATCGGGATCTGATAAGGTATGGCTCCATTGTACAGTGGCGGAGGTCTCAGATGCTGCGGAGGAAGTTGTCTGAAGGGATGATTGTTGACAAAAGGCCCTGGACCTACTTGGAATGGTGGCCTTACGAAATGTGCACCCATAGGCCGGGGACCGTTCTGAGGTCCAAAGGAGTTACCAATCGCCGGATTCCTCAGATAGGCGATTTCCGCGGCTGCCTTCTGATTCTGCTCATGCAGGGCTTGAATCTGACCTCGAGCCGCGTTCAATTCTGAGTGAAGTTGAATCATGGGATCTTGATAATTTTCCATTTACCTGAAAGTAACAAAAACTTCACAAGATCGTTAGGCCAACGCATGGCCTGAGATTTTCTCTAGATGGGGTCCCACATATGGCGCCAAACTGTTAACGCCAAAAATCACCCAAAAGGACAACTTAAGGTTGATGTGGACTTTAACAACTAAAGAAATGGATCTCAAGACCAATCAACACAATCACAAGAAAAATAAATAAGACAAGGGAATTGGTGACGTGGAAAACCCCAAAACGAGGGAAAAACCGCGGTCGACTTGTGAAAGTTGACGGTGCCCTATAGTCGCCAAACAGGGGCGAAAGTGCTTCTGTAACAGGTGTTTTGTGTACAACAGATTACAATATGAGAAAAAATGAACTTAATCGTATGTAAAAGTCGTGCGTAAATTGTATGAAATAAACTGTTGTCGTGCGGTTCGAACTGTTGTCGTGCGGAAGTTGCGTTAGCGATATTTGTTCGAATACTTCATAGATTACTGTTGTGTTTGCGACGTGTAATAGCTTGGGAACAGATGTCTATTTCGGTTGTAGAGCAGACCTTTATATAGCTTCCGTTGGTAACAAATGTGTCTTGATGACTTGTTTCGTAACCGTCGTCGGGTATTTAATGCCATTAATAGCTCGTCCGTTCCTGGCCGTTGTACCATGAATGCTCGTGGACCTGCATTAATGAACAAAAGAAACGGGTGTTGACTGTTAACGGTTAGTGTAATCGTACGACCGTCTTGAGTCTCGAACGTCTGTCGTATGAAACATACGACCATCAAAAAAATGTACGAGGTGCACCAAGCGTTCGTCTGTAAATAGCTTGCAAGACCTTATCTTAATACGAGAGTGGTCTTATGAAAATGTTATTTGAGTTTTCTACCGTCGGTCGTGAGGTGTGATTTTTTACCCAACTAATAACAGTTACTATGTGTTTCTGTGTTAGTTGATTACCCCAGTCTGGTTAGGTATTGTCTTATCTAGTATTTTGCTACTCATCAGTGTTGTCTTTGAAGTTACATGATGCTCAGGATGCTCCTAATCATCATGAGGGGGAGAACTGATACAGATTCAAAGACACAGATCATCATCATGAGATAGGAGAAACGTGTTAAAAGCTCAAAGACCCAGATTATCAAGTTGAGGGGGAGTAAGCAAAAGCCGAGGGGGAGTAACTGTTTTTGATCTGTGCAGAAAAGATTACAAGTGCATGGTTTTTCTCATCCCTTATCAATAAGTGTTCGCAACAAGTTGATTCCTCCTTCGAGCATAACAAGTTCTAAAGTTTTTCAAAGCAAATTCAACTTGTGGTTCAACTCGTGATACTATGAACACTAAGAGCATTTTTCAAGGGGGAGCGTGAAAGACTTGAAGTCAAGCAACACCAAAGTGCTTTAAAGATTCAAGAGGGAGAGAAGATCCAGACCTGAAGATTCCAAGATCATAATTTTTCTTTATATAACTTTAGGGGGACATTGTTAGAACTAAAATTCCTATAAAATAGATACTCATATAAAGAACAGAATAGTTTTATTTATTTGTTTGTTAAAAGTCTTTAATTGGTTTTATGGGGTTTAGTGTGTTATTGGGCCATGTGCCTTAGGCTTAAAGCCTTAGTATTTAAGGTGTGTTTAGAGAGGAAATTAGGTTAAGTTGTGTGAGATTAGTCGTGCGCCTGATTGTGTTTAGAGAGATTTTGTATTTCATTACTATATTGTAACTCTACGCATTCATTCAATAAGATTAATCGTTTCGTTATATCATTGTTACTTGATCAAACTGGGATCTACACATAAATATGTGACTTACTTTTGTGTTTCGTCACGTGCAATGTAATCGGGTCTCCCCCATCATCGAAAGGTGTTGTTTAGGGTATTGAGTGTTATTATCCATGATTTTAGTGATGTTTCATATTTAAAGATTTTTATCTAAAAGGTATGAGTTGAGTATTATGCCCCATCTGGGTCTGGATGTTTCGGGATGTCAAGTTTTCCCCACGATTTCATAATTTAGGAGCTCATTTACTATTCACGTTTGTGTGAGTTTTGGGTTGAGTTTACTTTACGAAGGACTGTATTATATTAGGGTTTCGTCTTTAAAAAGGTGTGTATTGGAAAACGTCTACATTGGTGTTGCCATCACCTAAAATTATTTTTATCGGAAAACGGGTCGTTCTCATATTTAATGTAAATTTATTTTGTATTTCATAATTTAAGATGCACTCGTTCTTTTAACGATTTATATAAACATGATGAAAACTCTTGAATTCACTAGGCGTTAGCCTCACCTTTTTATTTGTCGACATGTGCAACATATTTGGTTGGGATATAGTTATAGTGACACTATGAAGAGTGGAGAGCTAGTTGTGTGCTCAAGAAGTAAGTGGCTTGGTGAAGTCTTCCGCATTTGGAGAATAGCAACTTGATATTGGGTTAAGTAACACCCGACCTTTTGTAGCCTTGGCGTATGACTTAGATTTTGAATGTTGAAGTTATTATGTTTTTAATATTGAGGTAATTCCAAGGATGGCTTGTAGAATGAATTTTATCCTTATCTGGTATTTTATCGAAAATTTTATTTAGTTGCTCTTTCGAATTTTGAGGGTGTTACATGAACCATGAGATAATATTTGTCGGGTAGTCAGCAAATGCTTAAGAAAGTGCTTATGTTGAGGGGAGTGTAAAAGCTAAATTTTGATTAATTGATATTGTGATGGAATGTGTTTGCGGAAGAAAAGAACATAATCTTAGTTTCTTAAATCTGACGTTGAAAAGCCATGGGATTTGAAGTTGTGCTGAAAAGTTTGATGCTGAATGGTTTGAATTCATAAATATGTCAAAGATGCTTGGAAAGCTTGCTATTGAATTGGAATTATTTCTTGACAGATGTCAAGGTGATGAGCTTAGTATACGTAGTATCAAAGCTCTAATCATGAATATCTAAAGTTCGATTGTGGAACTGAAAAGGTTTATTTTGAAGATTTACTGTGTGTTAAATATTAAAAGAGAGGCATCTGAACATTATGAAGATTTCATTTTGAAGTTTGTAATTATCAAAAGGGGAGATTGTTTATCTTCAGATTTGCTTCTTTTAAAGGTTGACAAAGAATGATTATATTCATAGGGGAGGTTGCTTATATCAAAGATATTTTGAAATGAAGACAAGGATCCTTGACATGACAAGTTGTGATCTCAAATACAAAAGGGGGGATTGTGTTAGGACACTGAAGTTGTCCTATATAATAGAAAGTTTTGTAAAGCAATAGCTGTGTTAAAGGGCTTATGCTTAATTGTTGTAGCAAGTGATGAAGACTATAAATAGGTCTTTACTTGTAGTTTGTAAGAAGTGAATTCATTAATACAAGATGTAGATCTCTAATCACTTTGTGTTCTCTCTAGGTTAGATTTCCTTTTCAATAAAGTTCTTCATCATCTTGTTACACAATACTTGGATTGTATGAAGATCATGGACCTAACAGATTGTTAAGTTCAAAATTGTATCTGAGATCACAAGTCCTTTTGGGATTAAAGAGTGGAAGAAAGTCAAAGAGTAAAAGTCAAATGTCAAAGAAAGTCAATGTTGTAAAGTCAAAGTCTAGCAAAGTCTATTGTTTTAGTGTTAAATGCTTTGTAATTAGAGTAGGTATATAAGTTTAGTTTTGTAAGCCTAGTTCTTAAGCAAACACTTCATTTTGTAATATTTAGAGAGAGAAACATACAGAGAGTCTAGAGAGCGAAAGTAAGATATGTAGCTTTCTATCAAGATTCAATAAAAATATATGTTGTGGTTCATTGTTACCTGATCAAATTTGAGTCTTCAAATAGTATATATATATATATATATATATATATATATATATATTCATGAGGAGGGGCTTAATCAAATGAGAATTAATTAGTTTGTGATAACTGTGAGATCCAGTTTCAGCCACTCATTTCAGATAATTATGTATATTTATTATTTATTTATAAAAGGTTGAATTAGTAATTTTGGGATTTGGATAACAACAAAATAAATTAATTACCCATATTATAGAAAATTTCATTATTATCTCATGCAATTAAAAAATTTATCTTCTTGATTTCCGTAACAAAACTTGGTTCTCTCCCAACACCATTAAAAAAAGGGGATCCCGGTGTATCATAATATGCAAAAGAATGTACCACTAAATCCAAAAATCATGAAAGCACATTGTATCACAACTTGTATCAAAGTGGTAACGTTCCATAGAATGTATCATAGTGGTAATGTTCACAATATTCATAGAGTTTTTTTAGGGTATCACAAGGTATCGTCTATAAAGTGTTATGTATCACATAGGGTATCACAACATGTATCACAGTGACAATGTACATAGTGTGTCATAGTTGTAATGCTCAATTCATATTGTTCATAGAAAGTTTTGTGGATATCACGCTGGTAGCGTATATAAAGTGGTAGTGTATCACAACATGTATCATAAGAGATGTGAGTTTGAAACTGGAAACATTCGATGGAGAGAGGAGAGAAAAAGAGGATAGTTACCAATATATTATCCATTAAAAATGATAATTATCGAAATATTATCCATGAATTTAAAAAGACTACTTTACCCTTAAATATTATCCATAAATTTAAGTTTCTTTTTAAAAATAATGGATAATTACTAAAACGAACATTATTAGTATTAGCCATTGATTATTAATAATGAGAAGTTGAAATTGGATCTCACAGTTATCACAAATAAACTAATTCTCCCTTGAATGACCACCTTCATGATGAATGGTATATATATATATATATATATATATATATTCATGATGGATGTTAATGAACAATATACATAAATATTAATTATGAATGTTATAGTGAAAATGTATACTCATGACGAATATCATATTTATCTATAAATGTTGAAATGTTCATGGTGAATAATATGTATATTCATTATGAATGTTAAAATATAATTGCATATTAATGCTGAATGTCATAGAAATGTATGAATACTAAAAATTTGTTGAATACACGTGAAAATACATAACTATTGAATGTTATACTAAGTTGTATATTTAATTGAATATTATACTAATAGATGAATATTGAAGAATATTTGTAAAGATATGAAGGTGCATAAATATTCATGATGATTATTACACAAATATATCATTTTACGTAAAAAAAAATTAAAAAACCTATGTCGAGTTGGATGTCAAATTGAAGAAAAGGAAATGTTTGGTTTTTTAATGTAATTTGTTTGATTAAAATATTAGTCATTTTTAAGATAATTTAGTTAAAAAAATTAAGGAGGTAAAAATCTTTTAATTAAGAAAGAAAAACAAAAATCAAAGAAGGTAGCGTGGATTCAAACTTCCATTTTTATCCTAATCACTTCTCATTTAACCTTATTATATTTTAGTGTAAATCTTAATTTTGGTCCCCATGGTTTGATAAAAATCTTGGAAATCGTCCCTAAAGTTCGTTTATTACAAATTAGCCACTATTGTTTGCATTGACCGGATTTCCCCCTCTAACTAACGGGTGTTAAAACAAATCGTTAGTTCAAGGGTAATTAGGTATTTTCCTCTTCTTTTTGTCTTTTTCTTGTTTCTTTTTAAGTAACAAAAAAACATTATATTTATATATATATATATATATATATATATATATATATATATATATATATATATATATATATATATATATATATATATATATATATACTAGCAGTGTACCCGCGCAATGCGGCGGGAGCCGTAAATATAAACGATTTTAAAGCTTTAGTAGTTTTGTTATAGGAGATTTTAACGATGATATAAATTACACCTAGGGTTCGTTTACTAAACGCTTACCCGGGTCATTTACTTTACCGGATGAAGTTGGCAAGGGTCATGAATCCTACTCGGTAAGAGCGATGAATAGGATCAATGGAGAGTCTTACCATTAAGCCACAATCGGACATTCCCTAACTCCGGGTTTATTACATTATTTTATATACAAAATGCCAAAATGTTTAAGTATAAAACTACCTTACAGTGGCAAAGATTGGACTGTACCTCATGAAAAGCATGACAAGGGCCGAGAATTTTAACCGGTAAAAGAGTGTTGTGATTTTCATATGATAGGCTCACCAAATACGATGAGAAGATCACGATTCTTACCCGGCACAACAAGATGCAATTAGAAATAGACAACGGAAAATTAATACAAAGCACACGTGTATATGTATATAATATGTATGTATACCAGGGGAAAAAATCAACATTTTTATTTAGCAGGGATTGGGTTTGATAGTTAACAATAATATTGAAGAAGTTAACAACTTTCTCCTTAATCATGAAAAGTACAGAGCCTGCAAACATACTCTATACTATTTTGGTGCTCATTCCTTTATAGAAGCTTGACAATCCTTCACAATGTATCCTCTTTACAATTGAAAAGTACAGAGCCTGCAAATGTATCCTCTTTACAATTGCATCCAAACATGTAGTTTCCATCTAAACATGGCCCAAAACAGTCTCGAAATGGTATCAAAACATCCTATTGCTGCTGATTTTTTTAAGCCACAAAACAACCCCTTTTAGCTGTTCTATTTACCCACAAAACAACCCCCTTTAGCTGATGTTTTACCCACAAAACAGCCCCCATTAGCAGCAGTTTTTACCCACAAAATAACCCCTTTAGCTGCCGATTTCAAGCCTGCACAGTCCATGAACCAAGGCTGCACCTTACTACTGTTTCGTGGGTTCAAAACAGAACACAAAAAGTCCCAAATGGTGACATGGTTAAGTTATTAGCAAAAATAGATTATTCCCAAGAGCATATAAACATAATATGGTCTACCATAATATGGCTTCTATTGGTATGGGTCCATCGACAATTGAAAAAGTTGATGGTGATTCTTGAGAATATCAATGAAATGAAAATCAAAGATGAAAAGGTGGAAAAGGTTGTCCCTGGTGTGTTCATCATAATCCTTTTCTATATTTTGTCTTATGTCTGTAGAGTGCATATCTACTACCATTTTCACATAAAGCTAGGCTCTTGTAGGAAATGGAGGCCACTATGGTGGATGGAAAGGGCACTAAAAGTGGTCATATTATTGTTACTACTATTGGAGGTAGAAATGGTCAACCCAAACAGGTAAATGTTAATCACTTTGTTACGATATGGAACAAATAGTTCTAATTGGTCCTTACTGAGTCATTTTTGTTATAACAATGGGTTCTATATTAGCTCTTATTTGTTTTGAGATTGCTTATGGTGAAATACTTTGTGATATTTGATTCTTTTTTTTCTTGTTTAATGTTGTTTCAGACAATAAGGTATATGGCAGAGCGTGTTGTTGGCCAAGGTTCTTTTGGAATTGTGTTTCAGGTAATACTCTTACGCAACAACTCTGAATTATCAAGATTGGTATCCAAAGATCTAAGAGACTGTAACCTGCATGTATTAAATTTTGACCTATGCAGTTAGAATGCTTAGAAACTGGAGAAGCCGTTGCAATTAAAAAATTATTGCAAGATAAATGGTACAAGAATTGTGAATTGCAAACAATGCGTCTTCTTGATCATCCCAATGTTATTTCACTTAAATACTTCCTTCTTTTCAACTACTAATAAAGATGAGCTTTATCTCAATTTGGTTCTTGAATAAGTGCCAAAAACATCTTATGGCGTAGCAAGACACTGCAGCAAGCAAATCAGAGGATGCCTATGATTTATGTCAAACCTCAACTCAAAATTAAAAAGCTTAACTTGCTTAACTTATGCCAAAAACAAGGCAAAAGGAACAAATCCATACCCAATAAGCAGAAGCAATATATGGCAAACCCTAAAGGTAAACACCAAAGGGGTTTTTATTTTATTGAACTAATCCTAATTTCAACCACTATATGTTGACAATTGATCTTAATTTTGGTTTTCTTAAAGCAAGAACTTAAAAGGGTAAAGGAGGAAGAAGGCAAAACTTTTTAGTGATCATAGAAGCACAAATTAGTGGTTAACTGCAGAATATAATAACAACAATTTACAAAATAGATTACATCGTAGGGTTACCTGATTCAGTAAACAATCAACAACAGCCACAATCCAACTCAAAAATCGTCCAGGGCGATCCTCTTAACAAAGCCAAAAAGAAAATCAAAATCAAATTCGTCGCAAGCTGTGTAGGTTTACCAGGTCGTGAAGCAGAGACAAAATTGTGAAACCGAAACCCAAATAAAAAAACAAAATCAAAATCGTTACAACAAAATCAAAAGCCTAGTAAGGGTTTTTACCTAAAAACAAATCGAAGAGAAGGAGAAGTGATTTGTTGAAGCTTCTTGCGATTTTTTGAAATTTCTCTGAACCTTTGATTTATATGCAAAGAAAAGTACTGAAGGTATGGTGAAGAAGAGAAGTCTGGTTGAGGTTGTACTTGGATATGGTTGCAATCGTGAAGCATACTGGGTATGGTGGCATTTGTGTGTGTGGAGAGACAAAATTATGGAAGATCGGTGTGGTTGAAGGAAGCAGGTGAAATCTTCTGAATGGGTATGGTGGCATTTGTGTGTGTGGAGAGACAAAATTATGGAAGATCGGTGTGGTTGAAGGAAGCAGGTGAAATCTTCTGAATGGGTATGGTGGGATAAGAAGTCTTCTAAATGGGTATGGTGGAGTAAGGGGATGTCAGGAAACATGGGCTACCCAACGTTCTCACGACCTTGGCCCGTTTAAAATCATTGCATAAAAGACTTGTACCTCATGCTTCATAGTTTGCACTTAAGAGTTTTTCAAGATTTGTGCTTTAAATCCTTGTACTATATGCATTAAAATGTGTATTTAAGACATTTGGTTGAATGCATATATATGTAGTATATATATATATGGGAAATTAATTAAAATGCCAAAAGTCAAACATTGAGTTACCAAAATGCCACAAAAATTTCTCAGTTTACCAAAATGCCCTAAATACCCGCGATGGAGCCCGCGATCGCGGGATAGGGCTGACGTGGCACGTACTTTGGCCAAAAATGCCCCGCGGAGCCCCTCAACTTTGGCCGCGGTGCACATTTGGCCCCTGCCCGCGATCGCAGCCCGCGATGGACCAAAATTTTTCAGTTTTGATCCCTGAAAATTTACACTTTTGGTCCCTGTACTTAGACGAATCTTGCATGCTTTTACTGTTTTTTTCCACAATTATTGTACTTTGAAGGAATTGTGGAAAAAAACAGTAAAAGCATGCAAGATTCGTCTAAGTACAGGGACCAAAAGTGTAAATTTTCAGGGACCAAAACTGAAAATTTTTGGTCCATCGCGTGCTGCGATTGCGGGCAGGGGCCAAATGTGCACCGCGGCCAAAGTTGAGGGGCTCCGCGGGGCATTTTTGGCCAAAGTACGTGCCACGTCAGCCCTATTCCGTGATCGCGGGCTCCATCGCGAGTATTTAGGGCATTTTGGTAAACTGAGAAATTTTTGTGGCATTTTGGTAACTGTTGGTCAAACTTTTGGCATTTTAATTAATTTCCCTATATATATATATAAAGAGAGAGTGTGAGAGGTTTAGAGGAAAACCTCAAATAAATGGAAAACTAAAAAAATACTTTATCAACCGTTAGATTATATAATCTGATGGATAAGATTAAACGGGAGGTTACAACAATACTAGTTAAATTAAACAAAATTCGAAAAAAGAAGAAAAATAAACAAAATTCAAACGAAATAAATTACACCAAATAAACGATCATATTTTTCTCCTTAATTTGACATCCATATTGATATACTTTTTCCTCTGTATTTTCGTTTTTTTCGGTTTTTCAGTTATTTAGGATTTTCAGTTATTTAGGATTTTCTCCTTAAGCTAACCCTATATATATATATATATACTAGCAGTGTGCCCGTGCAAATGCACCGGATGAGCAATGTGTGAGTGATAATCGGACGTTGCTTACCTTATCGATGAGCAAGATGGCAAGGACCGAAAATCTTACATGATAAAAAACATATATAGCAACGACTGAGAATCTTACCTGGTAAGTGCAAGAGAAGACTCTTACTCGGTATCTTACCAGGTAGAAGACGATTACCACAATCCATTTTGATGACCGAGAATGTTACTCGATAAGGTAAGCGAGAGTGATAAATCTTACAGGTAAGTAAGTTTACCTGGCAAGGGTTAAATTGGTTAACGAGCCCTAAATATCGTGAGAAGATAAGATTGGAAATTTAAAAGAATGTTCATGTAGGAATCATCAAAAAAATCAATTTGTACAAGAATATGTGGATCCACATAAATAATTTGTTGATATTGAGTCTTGAAATATATATATATATATATATGAATATACAAATGTCAGACCCAAACCAAGTACCACAAAAAATTTGGGCAGAAAAAAGGACCAATAACTGTAATCAATAGATAACCATACATATCATCATAAGCAAAAGGACCAAAAGTCATTACAAGCAGTAGACTAACAAAAAATATAGGATAGGATAAGAGTTGCAGACAAATACCAATCAAAGCAACGAAATCAAACTTGCAAACAACCATCCTTATCTTTATTGAATAGAGGGGAGTTGATAAATCTATGAATAAAATTGAAATCTGCATACATGATCGATGGGATAAAGGGATACAAAAAGCGTCAACATCTACCAAAAGATTTCATGAAGTCTTAAAATCTCTCGATCTCAATAAAATCTTTATGTGAGTGTGCACATGTTACATGTAGACACCAATCTAGAACTCAAGAGCACGGTTTAAAAATTATACCAGCACATACAAATAAAAAATTGAGAGCAAAATAGTGATAAATCAACATGTGGGTCATCTGCAAGTAGAACAGGAGATGTTGTATGAAAGAGCAATTGCAACCATTAACTGCAAACTCAAAAGATACTTCTTCGGTCAGGTTAGCTTTAAACAAAGATGGTATTTCCTTAGTAGCTCCATCAAGAGCAAGTAGGTGATCTGGATCATCTGCAAAAGCAACACATTTGAATGGAACCAGTAGGCAGTAGTCGTTAGAGAAGAACAAACAAACAGAAATAGAAAAAAAATAAGTACTATAAACCTTTTTTTGGGTATATTGGATAAATAACAAGTAATCAGGATAATAAGTTGAATACATCAACATTTCTTGTTGCCTTATTGATCCAAAACCAGAGCTGAAGATGAATTACAATGACAAAATGGATCGCCAACTCCTTCCCCTTCATTCTCCCTCTCTATGTATATTTGCGTATAGGTAGGTGTGTGTCCGTGTGTATGTAGAACATGAATCTACACCTAAAAAACAATAGCTAACTTCACAACAAAGTGGTGGTTTCAGAGAGATGTAGAATTATCAGACCAAGCTAATTAACCATACATAAAGCTGATGGCCATTTCATCACCATCCAACGTATCTGAGATCATCCTACAATAAAAAGAATTAGAATGCAGCCAAGTAAGGATCCAATAAACTCGTCATCTAACCAGGAACATCGCCACAAAGGTAGTCTTGGGCCAATTTTGAAAATAAACAAAAAAATTAATTTTTAGTTGGCCCACACTCAACTCCCTTCTCCCTCACCATTTTTGCACAACTCACGATTCATGAACAATCGATTCACTCAAAAAATTAATTTATGTGCAGGTTCTTTCAATTGTATGGTCAAGAGAAAAATGTTAAGTTGTTGACCATATTGATAAGTTGCTTAGATGCATTAGCCAATGGCCATTGGTAGAATGACTTTCATTGATGGTGCTGTTGGAATTTTTTAGAATTGGAATGTTTGGTTTCCTATCAACAATGATTTCTACAGGAAGATCTATAAAATATATTAATTTATAAGCAAATTGGAGTACCTACCCCTTGTAAGTAACTAATTTGTTTCTTTGTGGGTTTGAAGAGGATATCCACTAATATTTGTATTCATCAAGTTACACAGTTAAGATTATGGATATAGCAAGCAAAGCATTAATATCAAGAAGTTGTTGGTGTCATTTGAAATACATGTCATTTAGACCAACGTAAGAAAGAAATGGGCAAAAAACCTTTGGCAATAGCTAGTTCACTACTTGTGATGCAAACGACCAAGGTACAGGGCTATCTATTAGACTATTACTCTCCAAGGAATTTTTAAAAGAAATCTACACGTCAACGACAGCATTTTGATGTACTTTAAATGAAATTAGCAAAATCAGAGTAATGAAAAGAAACCTTGTGATATTAATTCGGTAAGTAAAGTGCGGTAATCACTTCTCGCGTAAGCGTTTTTTAAACGGCCCTTGGTTCTTTTTTGTGATGAGGAAAAAGTCGTTCAAATACTTTCTAATCTTGAAGTAATATTTGGAGAAGATTTTGAAATATGTTACTAAATGTTCATGTAAAGAAACATTCATAGAAGATATGATTATTTACTACAAATAAACTCTAAACTTATTTAACTTTCGTTTATGCAGACAAAAACAAATTCTATAGCTTGGAATCCAATGGAGCCATGAACTTCACAGCGGTAAGTACCAATAGAATCCCCAAACCAACAAAATAAAAAAAAACATATTACAAGAAGTGATCAAGATTATTGAACAAACAAAATAACTTACGAAATCTAAAACTTGCAGGCAAATGAAAATTGCAACTGTCACAGGTATGGTGATGGTGAGAAGGTCTGATCCACCGACCCTGAGCTAGGATTAATTTTCAATATACCGCAATCCTGGAAAAAAATAGAAAGAATGTAACTCACATATCATAATATTAGCCCTTTCAGCAGGAAAAAACACAGTTTCTTCTAAATACCTAGTTAAATTAAAAGGTTGTGATTATACACACCTTATAACAAGAACACAAGATAGTAAAGGGTATGATGAGCTTAACCTGAAAATAAGCAATATTGACGTTCATGTGCGCCAAAAGAGTCCATAAACATAAAAGTTCAAGAGATTCATGTTGGCATAGGGATAATAAAAGAAGAAAAAGATGTTGAGCTCATTTGCAAAATATGTGATTGCAAGTAAGCAAAAGTTTTTTTTTTAAGACTTAGGCTGCAAATCCTCAAATAAAACGAAAACTTTAGAGTTAGAAGATTTAAGAATCCAAGTTATCAGAGCTACAAACCAAAAAAATAAAATAAATAAATGATTATAACATCAAACCAGAATCAAGAAATCAAATATTCCATTTACATCGAATCAGGAGAAGATTGAGCAAATAGTTCAAATTGAAACCTTAACCATATGATAATCGAACCTGATTGCGATTAACAGAAAGAAGTACAAAAAAAAAACCTAACAACAGGGGTCGAATCGAGAACCTTAACAACAGTGGTTGAATCGAGAACCCTAACAACAGGGGTTAGTGGAAAAGGATGGAGATGAAGCATATTGATTGAGACCTTGAAATCGAAGGTCGAACAGATGAAACCTTTGTGCAAAAATCAAATGAATCGATGTTGAGAAATCTTACCTGAGAGCCTTTGGTGATTCAAAGTAACCGTGAAAAGAGAATGAATGGATTTGCAGAGCATAACAACCCTGCATATCTCTGTCTTGGAGGACGAAACGTCGTCTTGGAGAATAAAGCTTTTCTGAATCGGCGTGCAGGAGAAAGAGTTTGCTTTTTGATGCATCAGTGTTGTCTCTCTCTCTCTCTCTCTCTCTCTCTAAAATTAAGTAAATGTGCAATAGATGGTGGTACATAAAGCTTAAATGGTTGTTTTTAAGAGTTTGGGGGTTAAATGTATTATAAGATAGTATAGATATAGATTACCACCCACTAACCAACCATCCCTATCCTTATTCCTACCCTTTCTCGTCCCTCTCTCCCACCTTCTTCTTCCCAACAAATCTACCTCCATAAAAACACAGACACAAACCCATAACCTCATTGTGTCTAGAATTAATATTCATCTCATAGGATTCCATATTTTCTTCACGGCAATGCCAAGAGCCGAAGCCGACACTTGAAATAAAACGCCAGCTCAGCCACCCCTTCTCCTTGCCTGTGGATCTCAATTTAAGTCGGGTATTAGATTCAGAGGGGTCTAAAAGAGACTACGAGGTAGAACTGTTGCTGAGATTAGAGATCCATGGAAAAAAAATCAGAGTTTGGGTCGGAACTTTTCAGTGGATCTAGGCCACCGATGAAGTCAAATATTATTTATTCCGACCGGAGACACCACCCTCGGTCGACACTGGTGTGTTTTCCAAATGATTGCCATAGCGACTACAATTCGTCTTCATCGGTGGTTGTTAACAGAGTCGACGTCGGAGAAATTGCTTGTTTTTCTTTAATAAAACCATTTCAATCGATCGATTTAAATATACCGACATCGTTCGATGAATTCGAGTTAGACCTTCGTTGCACGACACTTCGACTTTATGGATTGAAAAGACATTTGATAAATGAAATTAAATCTATAAAACATCAAGTATAGACAAGATTAGGATGAAATATGGGGTTCTGGGGTGTGGTAATTAAAGGGGAGAGGTGTGGGGAAATGAAGAAGGGGTCGAGTGTGTCTGTATGTGGTTGCATGTATGTATCTTTACGGTTGTTGTAGGTTTTTTACACAGGTTTGGTTGTTGGGAAGGAAGAAAGGAGAAAGAGAGAAAGGTGGGGTGGGGGTGTGTAAGTGTCGGTCAACATGAAAGAGAGAAAAAAATACAATAATAGTCAAAGTCAACAATTAAATAAAAACATAACAAGACAACGAAATAATAATAAAATAATGTTAAAATAATAAAATACATAAAAAGACTAAAATACTCTTCATTTAATGGAAGGATGTTAACCTCAGTTAGTATGAGGGACCAAAACCAAGCAAAAATGCAAACAGTAATGGCTAATTTGTAATAAACAAACTCTAGGGACGATTTTTATCAAACCACAAGGACCAAAATTAAGATTTACTCTATATTTTAACTATTGATTAATTTTCTAAATTTTGTTTAGCGACCAAAATTGATCATTGTGTTTATAACGAAAATGTGGTTTTCATTTAAATCTACCCTTATATAAATACGAATATATATATACATAGGAATAATAATTTGTAAACCTCTAAATGTGTGTAAACTTTGGATTTCATAGGTTTTCTTGATGAAATTGTTTATTTTGATGAAAGTGTTTTATATCATTCATTTCTGGATGAAATTGTTTCACATATTTGGGTTTTTAATCTATAAACGAAAAAGTTTCATCAAACTGAGAAAATATATGAAACAGTTTCATAGGAATGAAAAATAATGTATGAAACTACATAAAAAAACACAAATATATGAAACAATTTCATCATAAAATGAATTATATGAAATAATTTCATCAAAATAAACAAATTCATGAAAAACTTTCATTACAAAACTTATGAAATTCAAAGTTTACACAAAAAAGTTTACAAAGTAGTGGGCCTCTATACAGGGACGGACCCATAAACTTTTTCATACGGTGACACCATATTTTTTTATATGGTTTTTATCGACATGTATATCTTTTATACCAATGTTCAATATCGACCGATGTGTTTTTAGCTAAATTTCGACATTTCGAGGGATTTTTAAAGTTTTTGTTTTGATTTTAGGAAATTTTATGTTTTTTTTATTGATTTCGAGAGATTTTTTCAGCATTTTTTGTTTATTTTCGGGAGATTTTTTCGGTAATTTTGGTTGAGTTCAAGAGTTTTCCGGGTTTTTTGGTTGATTACAAGGTACGCTTGCACTTCCAAAACAATACGGGAGCATCTTCTAAAACGATACGGTTGAACCTATCACGAAACCAAAAAAATTTACCCTTCGTCGGAGAAATAATACGGTGGCACGTGCCACCGTGTACCTTTAACTGGTCCGTCCCTGCCTCTTTATATATATATATATATATATATATATATATATATATATATATATATATATATATAGAGAGAGAGAGAGAGAGAGAGAGAGAGAGAGAGATAGATGTGATTTGTTTTTATATTTTTTATTATTTTTTATATGTTCTCTCTAGAATCCATCTCGTGTATGTTAAAACGAACAAAGTAGAAAATAGTAGAACCTAGATAGCTGGAGTTGGATTAGATGAAGTATGGCAAGCAACGATAGCTATGTTTTGAGAAAGGGAGAGGCCTAAGCTCTAACGCCATGTCCATATCACATGTGAAGCTTCTTGAAACAATTTATTTAGTTTTCACAAAAAGGAAAACAAAAGGAAGAGTAAATCACGGATTTGGTATATGTGGTATGACTTTTTTGTAGAATTGGTCCTTATACTTCAGTTATTCCGTAGATCACCAACAGGTATGTATTTCTTTCACGGTTTTGGTCCTTAGACGTACCTAACGGATATCCAATTTGTTCACAAACTACAAATTGAATAATGAAGAACATCAACAATAATCATAACTCTAATAAAAGGAAGTTAGTGATACAAATCGCTATCAAATCTAAATCAATCTGCAAAACAAACTAAAACAGAAACCTAGATAAATGGTTGTGGCTCAATAACGTTGAATAAATAATGTTGTAGGTGAAAGATGCACAACAATGATGGTGGCGTTTAGCATATCCGGAGCCTTAGCCACCGACCAATGGAGCGTCGGAAGTTTGGTTGATTTTCACAACCTTAGTGGAGATTGGAGAAAGAAGAATGAGAAGCAGTCGAATTGGGGCACCCCATAATTCTTTTTCAAACGGTGACACCCTTTGATTATAAGAAACAAATTTAGGGATAATTTTCACATAATCACCATTGGTCTGTTGATCAGTTCATTGCTTTTCATACTTAGGTCATGTGTTCGTCTTTAACTACAATATATATATATATATATATGTATATGTATATACTAGCAGTGTACCCGTGCAATGCGGCGGGAGCCATAAATATAAACGATTTTAAAGCTTTAGTAGTTTTGTTATAGGAGATTTTAACGATGATATGAATTACACCTAGGGATCGTTTACTAAACGCTTACCCAGGTCATTTACTTTACCGATGAACTTGGCAAGGGTCATGAATCCTACTCTGTAGGATCGATGGAGAGTCTTACCATTAAGCCACAATCGGACATTCCCTAACTCCAGGTTTATTACATTTTTATATACAAAATGCCAAAATGTTTAACTATTCAATTACCTTACAGTGGCAAACATTGGACCGTACCTCGTGAAAAACATGACAAAGGCCGAGAATTTTAACCGGTAAGAGTGTGTTATGATTTTCATATGATAGGCTCACCAAGTAAGATGAGAAGATCACAATTCTTACCCGACACAATAAGATGCAATTATAAATAGACAATGAAAAATTAATACAAAGCACACGTCTATATGTATATAATATGTATGTATACGAGGGGAAAAACCAACATTTTTATTTAAAAGGGATTGGGTTTGATAGTTAACAATAATATTGAAGAAGTTAACAACCTTCTCCTTAATCATGAAAAGTAAAGAGCCTGCAAATATACTCTATACTATTTTGGTGCTCATTCCTTTGTAGAAAAAGAAAAAACAACTTAAATACCTTAATATCTCGATGAATTTTTTTTTGAACTGTAACAAACCGAATTTATAACCCAAAGAAAGCAACAATACAAAGTTCCAGGCCACATAATAAGCCAAGACACAACACAACCATAAGACCAACGAAACCAAGGCTAAAAGTACAAAAAACAACAGTATACGCAGAGCTTAATGAAACAGACCCCAAACAGCCAGTCTGCAAGAGGCAAACTCAGCCCAGCCTAGCTGCGCCAGACCAGCACTGCGGAATGGTTTAAGATGATCCAAACGAACCCACTCTGTACAGCCAATTAGCCCTGCTTAATGAGAAAAGTCCTTCTGGATGTATTAAGCCAAACGATCCAGACCCTTCTCTGCTTAACCGAACCAGGCTTGTTTAAAACAAAACCTTCTCCCGGTTAAACCCCGCTATGAAAACGACCGTCCTCCTTCGTCCAGCTCACGCATTACATACGTTAAATCCTTGTCTCTACGAGTCACCCAGTCGAAGGTTTTGAGTTGAAAGTCAAAAAAGAGATCCGCAATCAACCCATTAGCTTTTTCACAAACAACTATAATGATTTCTTGACTGTAAATATATTATTCAACAAAAGTTATCCACAAGTTTTAAATACAAGAAAATAAATAAGATTTCAAGTATAGGTTAATATGGATTTAACATATATTCACCTAAGAAATTATGTAATCCTAATTGTAGAACATTAAGATATCCAATTGACCAAGTAAATAATCATTATGTTGACACAAAATTAAAGTTTCAAAATACAAGCCAATATATTAAAGGTGTGTATGCAATCAGATTGAGCAAAATAATCCAAGTGGAACCCAAACAGAACCAGAACCACAGGGTCCCAAGTAGATCCCAAAAAAAAGCCCATCAAAACTGATCCCATAGAGGTTCCAAACAGCAAAAAATTACAAAATTACAAAATTACAGATTAATCCAACCTTATTCCATCTCCATATAAGTTCATCCACTCTTAAGCCCTTCCTTATACCAAAATCTCTATCGATTGTAAACAAACCACCGAAAACTTTTGCTTATAGGGAATCATAAATCACAACGAAACCAAACAACAGAAAAATCAAGCAGCAGCAAACATTGTTTCTAATCGAAACATTGAAGAAACCAAAATCTATTTTGAAGGTTTAAATCATTGTTTTCAATGTACCATCAAAGAAAACCAAACAAATTGCACAAACCAAAAATCTGTATCTGTTTGAAACAAAAATCTGTATCGATGGGAAACAAACCACCAAAATCAAAATCAAGAAGACAAACCTACTATACCGATGGCTTCCTTGACACGATCAAAACCGGATACAATATGGAGAAATCTAAAATATGCAACAACATGGCGTGCAAGAAAGAAAGAAAGAAGTACCAAGGTATGCCATTTGACTTGAATAGTTAGAAGAAAGGGTACTGGGTATGGCATATGACGTGAAAAAGGGAGAAGAAAGGTACTGGGTATGGCTGTGGTTAATGGGTATGGCTGGGTGTTTGTATCAATTAAAAAAAAGGATATTATCTAGTAATATCTGAGTGTTTGTACATCATGCATTAACTATTGTAATTAAGAGTTTTTGATTGTAAAGCTTTAAAGTGTTGTACTATATGCTTTAAGAATTGTGTTTAAGACAATATGTCAACATGCATATATAAGTAGTATAGATAGATAAACATCCACGTGATGAGTACTATTCCAGCACTTGATGTATACTAAAAATGATTAAACTGGAACATTTGATGGATCTAAAATTCCAAGTAAAAACTACTCATTAGTTTATAAGTGCCAACACTTGCTGCAGGCAAATCATTTGATGGATATTATCGAATTAGACATAAGAGGCTAATAAGGGTCTGTTTGGCAGTTAGTTTGGTGCAGAATGATTAAGTGGTCATAATGATTAAGTGTGGCTATTATGATTATAGTGAAAAATGAAATATGGTTTGGTAACTATTAAAAATGAAATTAGGGTGCTGAATGGTTAAGGGAGGCACCTGATACAAAATCATTTAGAGGGTTTTAGAACCATTAAGAGGGAGACTTTTTTTTGCCAAACAGGATTCACCTCTTAGCGATTCAGAGGTTGCCTCCAAATGGAGCTATTAAGAGGTAAACAAACATCCCCATAAGACTTATTTTCTAAAAAACAAACAAGGCCTTAATGAAACAAATTGCAGCATGTGTGTAACTAAGAATCAACCTGCAGGTTATCACCAAAACCTTAATTTTGCATTTCCTAATCCATGATTCTCTATAGGTTGTTGTATTGGTATAATTGATCACGATTTGTATAAAAAAAAACTACAAAAAAACAAAAATGCAAGTACTACTACAAAATAGCAGATCCCAAAACAAGGTGGGGTCACATAATGATAATAAGGTGTTAGCTTCAATCTTCCTAATCATAGAAATATTTAGAAGTAGTGAAAAATAGGCTAAGTGAAGAAAGCCTCTTACAGAGGCTCTGCCAAACTTACCGAGAGATCAAGGTCAAGAAGCTACAGAAGCTAAAGAGGCGCCCTACAGAAGCTCTGTCATACGCGCAAAGAAGACCAAAGACTCGGAATCCGGTGAAGACTGCTCTTCTAAGGACCAAACCGCAGAACCTCTGTGGCACTTTACAGAGCCTCTGCGGTCTTCAACAAAGACTTAAAAGATATTTATAATATCTTGCTACTGTTACAGGACCTGTTCATCAACTTGCATGGTAGCATGCCCTGTCCAACTGCAACGTGTCAAACTCTGGTTGGATTCAATAGGGCTTAGTACATAATAGATGTCTGCTGCATTAAATGCAATACAACACGCCCAACTGTTCATGCCATCCGTCCAACTATTCATACCGTCCTTTGTGAATAGTAGCATATGCTTTATGGTCCCCTTATAGTAGTATATAAGGAAGACTCATGTTGAGTTCTTCCTATCCATCGATCGATCAATCGAACAATCGAAACAAGAATTCAAGAGAGAAAAATATCACAAGAACACATAGCTTTAAACACTTTGAGAGTCATATCTGTTTTAAAAGCTTTGCTTACTCACTGTTCTTGAATCTGTTCTTAATATATATATTCAGTAAACTTTGAGATATTATTTCCTGTTCACTGTTTATTTATATTATGTTCTAAATCTATCAATCATATCTGTTAGTTATTCAAATACGCTTCCGCATCAAACATAAATTCGAACTAATAGATCTAACAATCTTGTATAAGCAAAACGGGAACCAACAATTGGTATCAGAGCAAAGCTTGATTATCAATATCAAGTGATTTTTACAAGATTAGTGATAGAAATCATTTTTTCCTATTCCTCATCTCTAGGTTAAAACTCCATTAAAGTGTACTCTGGGAACTGTTCAAACCCAGAAAACTTTCCAGATCTTCAGACTCATACTCTTTAAATCATACTATCTTTTCAGAACCTTAAAATGACAAATACAAATAACTTCTTTACTGCTGGTTCACTCACCAAGCCTCCTACTCTCCTACGAGATGAGTATCCTCAATGGAAGATAAGAATGGTTCATTTCTTTGAGGGTACTGAAAAAAATCTAGTACAATATCTTTACAACCTTCCTCCTGTTCCCATGATAGCAGTACCACGAGTACCAGCTACTGCTGAATCTCCAGAAATCCCTGAACATCAAAAACGAAAACCAAAAGAAGAATGGTCAAATGAAGATAAGGCAGAAGATGAAGTTGCACAGAAAACAAAAAGAATCCTGATAATGGCTATCCCCAACGAGCTTTTTCAATCCTTAGATGCATGCGAAACTGCGCACGATCTTTGGAAAGAATCAGAAAGATAGTTGGAAGGGGGTGCTAAAACACAGAAGAACCGAAGGGCACAGTACATAAATGAATATCATGCATTCAGAGCCTCTACAACAGAATCTCTGCAAACAACGTACGATATGTTCAACTCTCTCATAAACAAATGTAGAAAGTCTGGCATTCACAGAACCTCGGAAGAAAATAACGTCATGTTTCTAAAGAGTCTGAATGATGAGTGGCTTCAACTGTCTATGTCTTTACAAACAAACCAAGATCTAGACTCAAGGACACTCTCTGATCTCTATGGAACACTAGCTGCACATGAGCCTCAAATAGCACATGCTAAAACAATAGCCATTGCACTATACGCATTGGTTAGTAAATCAACAAAGGCTACAGAGAGACCAACAAATGAGAGAGCAACAGAGGAGAAGAAGAAGGAGAAGAAGAAGATAGTGATGGTTGGTAGCGAAGAAGACGAGCTGATAGAGGAAGAAATAACTCTTGCGTCATTAGCTAAATCATTGGCTCCATTGACAAGAGAGTTCAGAGGTAACCAAAGAAATTTTGGAAATGACAGATATAGCAGAGACAACCAGAGAGATAGAAGAGATGATGAAAGAAGAGAAGAATCAAGTGACCGACAGAGGTCAGACTACAAAAGTGACCGACAGAGGTCGAGCGACAGAAACTACAGAGGAAATGACCGACAGAGGTCAGATGACAAGGTCGGCCACACACAAGAATGCTACAAATGTGGTAAGCATGGTCATTATGCAAACGAATGTCGAACAGAGAAAGGTGGAGACCAACAGAAGTCCGACGATCGAACTGGAAACACCTCCCAAGGTTGCTTCAACTGCGGCAATCCAGGCCATTTCGCAAAAGATTGCAGAAGTAGACAAAATCGCCCACAGAAGGACTCAGCTTTTTACAAAAGAAGGCTGAATATTATGCACAAAAATCCCTAATGGCGAACAAAGGGCATTCTGAAGCAAATAAGGAGGACTTCGAGTCAGACTCTACCTCTGATGATGAATTCACCACCAATGCCCTGTTCTGTGGCATGGCAGAAGTCGACTCGGGCACTGACAATGAGGTATCCATTTCAAACTCTACCTCTTGTATTAAATATGTAGAAAATGATTCAGTTAGACTTAACATTGAACTGATTGAACTCAAAGAGATAAATGAAAGTATTCAGAAAAGACTCACCTTTAATGAGAGAGAAGTAAGGCTTCTCAATCAAGAAAAAGCCAAAAATTTTGAAGAAAAGGAAAGAGTAGAAAAATATTGGAGCAAAAATGTAGATCCTTTAAAAAGGCAAATTTCTGAATTAACCTCTACTTTAAAAGTCAAAACTAAAGAGCTTTCAGTTTCTAGGAGTGAAACAACTGACATAAGAGCTCTCAAAGAATACTTCCAAAAAGAGAGAGAGATACTTTGGCAAGATCTACTCAGAAGAGAGGTTTTACTTAAAAACTATAAAGATGCACAGAAGGTGTATGAGAAAGTAAACTCACAAATAGGAAGACGAGGTATAGGGTACGATGATATTACTCTAGGTGTTGAAGGCAAAAGACTTAAACCTCTGTCTTCTCTGTTTGTGGTAGGAAAAACAAATAAACAAAGTTTTCCAAACTTACTCTCTGTAAGTAAAAGGGTTAAAATCTCTGAAGAACCTCACTTGAGGAAACATACGAAGATGATCAATGTGTGGTTTGAAAACACAGATTCATCATCTTCAACCTCTGTCAATAGAGGAATCAAACCAAAGAAATATCTGAAAACACAAGATCAGATTGGTATCTTTAAGTTTGGTAAACCAGAGACTCAAACACAGGTCGCTTTTGTCTGTATGATAGATGTCAAAAAGAAATTATCTGCAAAAGCTCCTGAGTTTAAACCCATCTTTTCAGAAGAAAATCTTAAAAGATCAATTGAAAAAGAATTTTTTGAAGTTTTGAAATCAAATGTTTTAGAAAATCTCTGTACATCTTCTATAGATCAAATTCTCGCTGAAGAGATCTCATCTGAAACCTCTGCCATCTATGAAAGTTTTTCTACAGAGGAAGAAAACTCGTACGATACATGATCAGAAAATCCAGCCTCTGTCGAAAGAAATGACTCAACCTCTGTATATGAGGACGATTCATCCTCTGACGACTCAGAGACTGATTCTAAATCAGGGATAATTCATTGTGACACAGAGGATGTTAAATTCTCCTCTGAGGTTCTTAACAGAACAATTTCTCCAAAAGAGAAAATCACAGAGATACATATCTGTCCAGATTTTCTAAAAATGTGTATACAAGTCAAAACCTCTACAGAGCTTGATAATTTGAAAAAGGCCTCTAAAAATCCTAAAAGCTCAAAATTTTCAAAACCTTTAAGTCCTGAAGCTAAAAAATATCTTTCCTCTGTGACAGTGAAGACATACGTTCACCACAAGAGAGACTCACAGAAGGCAGGACCTAAACAAGATTTTTGCAAAAAACATTCTAGTATTCATAGATCTTCTTGTAATAGGAAATCTAATGTTAAGAACGAAGGTAATGCCTCTGTGACTCAGTTCAATGAATTCAATGAAAAGTTCAAACAAATCACGTCTCATATTAAATACTGTCATTGTTTTGATCTTATGTTCAGATTGAAAAATCACTTCTCAAGTCCAGATTGCTTACTCTCCACTAAAATTCAAAGTCCAAAGTCAAAACATAGAGAGATACAATCTGATCTTTCTACAAAAGATAAAATGTATTTCAAGAATGCTAAGGCAAACTTGAAAAATTCTAACAATATTGGACCCATATGGATATGGGTACCTAAGTCTCTGTGATTGTCTTACAGAAGCGGTATGTGCCAATTTGGTATCTTGACTCCGGATGCTCAAGGCACATGACTGGCGACAGAAGTTTACTATCCACGTACAAAGAAACACACGATGGTGGATCTGTAACTTTTGGAGACAACAAGAAGGGACACATCAAAGGCTATGGAGTCATACAGAAGGAAAACGTCTCTGTATACAAAGTTAAATATGTGAATGGCCTTAAACACAACCTACTCAGTGTAAGTCAACTCTGTGATACAGGATTTGATGTCTTGTTCAAAAGGACTTTCTGCTCTCTGCAAAGTGAAGACACAGGAATGGAACTTCTGCGAGCCAAAAGAAAAGGTGATATGTATCTAATGAACTTTTGTTCAACAACCAAGGACAAAGTTTGCCTTGTAGCTTGCGAAAGTAAAGAAGCCTGGTTATAGCATAACAGGTTCTGTCACTTGAACTTTCACACCTTGGATAAATTGGTCAAACTTGATCTAGTTAAAGGTTTGCCTAATGTTAAATTTAATAAGGATCACTTGTGTTCTGCCTGTGAGATGGGAAAACTCAGAAGAGCTTCCCACAGAGGCAAAACAGATGTGTCGTGCACTAGGCCTCTGTACATGCTTCATATCGACCTCTGCGGTCCTATTGTCATACAGAGCCTAGGTGGCAAGAAATATATACTTGTCTTAATTGATGAGTATTCGCGCTTCACATGGGTTGAATTTGTTCGAAAGAAATCGGATGTTCCAATCATCTTGATTAATCTAATGAAAAGAATCCAAGTTCTTTATGAATGCAGAATGCAGAAGTTAAGAAGTGAAAATGGCACAGAATTTAAAAACTCTGTCATTGAAGCCCATCTTTCTACAGAAGGAATATCACAGAACTTCTCTACCGCACGCACTCCACAGCAGAATGGCGTAGTCGAAAGGAAGAATCGAACGCTCGTGGAGGCTGCAAGAACTATGCTATCAGCATACGGATTACCGATGAACTTTTGGGCAGAAGCAATTTCTACCGCTTGTTACACACAGAATCGGTCAACCATTGTTAAAAGACACATCAAGACTCCTTACGAACTGATCAACTAAAGGCGGCCAAACATCAAGTTTTTCCATGTGTTTGGATGTAAATGCTTTGTTTTAAACGACAGAGATTCAAGAGGAAAGTTTGAAGTAAAAGCTGACGAAGGAAAATTCATTGGATACTC
This sequence comes from Saussurea involucrata, assembly GCA_033807775.1. Lineage (NCBI taxonomy): Eukaryota > Viridiplantae > Streptophyta > Magnoliopsida > Asterales > Asteraceae > Saussurea > Saussurea involucrata. The sequence goes on from CM066326.1 coordinate 24,059,716, forward strand.
TGCCACTTCCAAAGCCTACAGAGTATACCTTACAAGATCTCGCAAAATCGTAGAAAGTATCAATGTTTCTTTTGATGATTCTTTCCAAATGACTTCTGAGCAAATCCGTTCAGAACTCGAACTTAAAAGAGAAACCTCTGGCATCTCGCAAACGAAAGAAGACTTGAATCTTCTATTTTTAGAGATGTTCCACGATGACATTGATCCTTCTGTTGGAACCATCAGAGTTTCTGAAGAACCATCCTCTGTTGGACAAAATCCTACAGGTATGACTCTAACTGGTCCAAATAATGCTTCATCTTCTTCTATATATACTACAGATGCAAATGCCGAAGAAGAAAATGCAGAAGATGAAACATCAAGAAAAACGACCACAGAAGCTGCTGAAAAACAAACTCCACAATCCACAGAAGAACCAATTACAGAGGTAATTGAGGACCAAGACTATACGTCCTCAGAGGAACAAACTCCACCACCCCTCATACCAATCATTCCATAAATGGTAGAATCTTCTACCAAGGTAAGAAGAACGCCAGAGGCTATACAAGAAGAAGATCCACAAGAAGCTTCTGAAGAAAGGTTCGATGACATTGATGACCATCTTCCTCGCACCACTCAGTGGACAAAAAGCCATCCTCCAAGCCAAATAATCGGAGAACCTTCTGACTCAGTAAAAACCAGGTCTGCCACTGCTAATTTTTGTTTCTTTACAAATTTTTTTAGTGTGATAGAACCAAAGAAGATTTCTGAAGCACTAGATGACCCAAACTGGGTAGACGCCATGCAAGAAGAACTTCTGCAGTTTGAGCGTAACAGAGTATGGACTTTAGTACCTCTGCCACGAGGGAAACAGGCCATTGGGACTAAGTGGGTCTACAGAAATAAGAAGGATGAAGATGGAGTGGTCATCAGAAACAAAGTACGATTGGTGGCCATGGGTTATAGACAAGAAGAAGGCATAGATTACGATGAGACTTTTTCTCCTGTCGCACGGCTCGAAGCAATAAGAATATTCTTAGCCTTCGCAGCCCACAGAGGTTTTAAAGTCTATCAGATGGACGTAAAATCAGCTTTTTTCAACGGTGAAATCCAAGAAGAGGTTTACGTAAATCAGCCACCAGGGTTTGAAAGCTCAGAGTTCCCAAGGCATGTATACTACCTTGAAAAGGCTCTGTACGGACTGAAACAGGCTCCAAGAGCATGGTACGAACGACTTTCTACCTTTCTTCTAGTAAATGGCTACGACAGAGGTACAACAGATACTACCTTATTCTATAAACGTAAAAACAGTGAAATAATGCTTGTACAAATCTATGTGGACGACATAATTTTTGGGTCTTCTAACACAGAAGAGTGCAAAAGTTTTGAAAAACTCATGCAGAGTGAGTTTGAAATGAGTATGATGGGAGAACTAACATTCTTACTCGGACTCCAAGTCAAACAAACATCAGAGGGAATTTTTATAAATCAGACCAAATATGTCTCTGACATTCTTTTCAAGTATAGCCTGTCTGATACCTCTGCAATGAAAACTCCAATGGCCACCGGAAATAAGTTATCCTTAGATCCAGATGGCATCTCTGTAGAATGCACTCTCTACAGAGGCATGATTGGATCTCTGTTATACTTAACTGCAAGCAGACCTGACATTATGCATGCCACATGTCTTTATGCACGTTATCAAGCTAATCCAAAGAAATCACACTATGATGATGTGAAAAGAATCTTTAGATATCTAAAGGGGACCAAAAATCTCGGTCTCTGGTATCCACAGAACTCTGGTTTTAGTCTTAAAGCTTATACAGATTCAGACTATGGAGGATGCATGCTCGACAGAAAGAGTACCTCTGGGAGTTGTCAATTCAGTGACAACTGGAGTAGAGTCCAATTGAGTAGAGGGAGAAACGAAGGTTAAGAATGGAGGTTGGGTGCGGAGTTCAGCGTTGGATTCGCTGAGAATCGCTTCGTTAGTCTTTTGAGAGACTGAAGGAGGTTGGGTAGATTCCAAGTTTGTAACCTCAGTGTTTAGAGACGTTGAAGCTGGGATAGAATGGGTGGCTTGTTCAGCTGTGGCACAGCGTACCACTGAACGTTCCTTCAGCTCTTTGAGATGAGCTGAGGAGTCTTCAGCAAGAGATGGCTAGGGTTGCTCCTTGGTTTTCTTAGTTCGTTTGGAACTAAGTTGGGTAGAGGAGTGCTTTCTTTTAAGAGAAGGAATGGAGGTTGCAGCCTGGGTATCAGCGGTGGGTTTGTCCGCTGAAGGAGCTGCAGAAGTAGAAGAAGTGGTTTTGAGAAGAGTTAAAAGTGTAGAAAGACGTACCTCATTTGCCACTGCTTGAAGTCGAGAATCTTAGGGCCAACCTGAGAGAGTTTCAGGTCACCCTCTTTTGGGTAGCTGTCCTTCAGGCCTGTTTGGAATACGGCGCTAATGAATCGAGGATAAGGAACCCATGGAGATCTGTCAGCGGCGGAGTCTACTCTGAGTACCAGATCATCGTAGATTATCGATGCCCAGTCTATATGTAGACCTTTCAGCAAGGCATATCCCATTGCTTGCTGAGGCTGAGCGGCTTGATCAGAGGAGCCGGTCTATGCAGTCATGGAGCTGATTAAGTGAGCGAAGATGAAATTCATCTCGCCGGGTATTTTAGACTTTTTGATGAGGGTCAGATTCTTCTCGGGCTTCTTGTCCCTCCCAGTTTCCCATACATAGCCCATTGCATCGAAGAATACAGTGATGGCTTCCCTATCTGAGTGTTTCTTGTGGTCAGGGAGAGGAACAAAAGGTCTTTCTTTTGAGGCGGTGGGAAGGCTCAGGGCTTTGCGGATAATGGCAGGTGTAATCTTCATAGTGCCATAGTCAGTATCGCGGAGGATGCAGTCGATTGTCTTTGAGGAGTCTTTGGTTGATGGTAGCTGAGAGTGTCTGGCAGAGTACCAAAATTGGGATAGCAGTAGCTGATGTGCAGGAGGTGTTATGGTCAGGGCTGTGGATAGACAACAATTCTTCAGGAATTTCACAGCATCATCCAGATGTGTGACTTGCTTTTGAGGAGGAAACTCGAGAAGCGCATAGAGGTTATTTGACTTTGTCCAATCCAGTTTTTCAAGAGAGAACTTAACCTGAGGAGCCTTGATGATATCCAATTCCTTAGTAGTATTATCAGCAGCAGTATTCTCAGCGATGGTGTTCTTGGAAGTGGAAATGTCAGTAGATGCCATTCTGGTTCGTTGAAGAAGATGAAGTTCTTAAGTTCTTGAAAAACTTGAGAGCACAAATGCAACAGTAAATTTTCTTTTTCTTGTTTGGAGGAGAAGTTCGCGTAAAAGAAAAATATAAACCCAGAATGAGTTTATATAGTGAGATTAGAGAGAGAGAAAATCTTGAGCGGGAAAAGATTTTCATCATGACACGGACACGTGTTTGCATTTGATTGGAAGGTAAATGAAACGTGCAAACGTGTGTCAGAAAAAAAGAACGTGTCGGGGCTTATCCGTTGCAACGACGTCACAACTGTCCTTTCATATTTAGGATGTCTCTAAGGTTTTGAAAACTCAGGGACACTTTTGAAAACTTGAAGCACTGAATAGAAATATCAGTGTTGGATTTAGAAATTTCAAAGTATCGCTGATTAAGGAAGAGATATTCAGCGATGCAATTTATTTTGAAATCTTGCATTTACATGCGATTGTCAGAGAGAGAAAAACATACATTGATATCAGCGAATCAAGTTTATTCAGAGAGAAGATGATAGAATGGGTTATACAAGTCGATTTTATCCTATCGCTGATCATATGTGAATCACTGAAGATTTTACTCTTCAAAGTTCAGCATTCCAAGCTCGCTGATGAGAAAGTTGAATCTTGTCTCATCAAGAGGTTTGGTGAACAGATCAGCTAACTGATAATCAGTTGGGATAAAGTGAAGTTCTATATCACCATTCATCACATGATCTCTGATAAAGTGATACCTGATTTCGATGTGTTTTTTTTAGTGTAGTACTGGATTATTTGCTATAGCGATGGCACTTGTACTGTCGCAATAGATTGGAATATTTGAGAGCTGAAGGTCATAGTCCAGTAGTTGATTTCTCATCCACAAGACCTGAGAACAACAGCTTCCAGCGGCTACATACTCAGCTTCAGCTGTGGAGGTGGACACTGAGTTTTGCTTTTTGCTTGTCCAACTCACCAGCTTTCCACCCAAGAGCTGACATCCTCCTGTGGTGCTTTTCCTATCCAATTTGCATCCTGCAAAATCACTATCTGAATAGGCGATTAGATCGAATCCTGAGTCTTTGGGATACCAAAGACCTAGATTCGCAGTACCCTTAAGGTATCGAAAAATTCGCTTTACAGCGGTCATATGAGATATCTTGGGTTCAGCTTGATATCGTGCACACAAACAGGTTGCGTACATAATATCAGGTCGTCTAGCTGTAAGATACAAGAGAGTGCCGATCATCCCACGGTACATCGTAACATTAACGGGAATACCCTTAGTATCCTTATCAAGTGTCAGCGGTGGTGCCATAGGGGTTTTCATAGCTGAACTTTGGGTTAAATCAAATTTCTTCATCATATCTTTAACATACTTTCCCTGATTAATGAAAGTTCCTTTTTCATTTTGCTTTATCTGAAGACCAAGGAAATATGTTAGTTCACCCATCATGCTCATTTTATACTCATCTTTCATTCTATCAGCGAAACGAGTACAAAGATCAGGGTTAGTAGAGCCAAATATAATGTCATCAACATATATCTGAACAAGAATGATATGACCTTTTACTTTCCTGAAAAATAGAGTTTTGTCGATTTTACCTCGCTCAAATTGTTCAATATGGAGATAAGTAGATAGAGTGTCATACCATGCACGTGGAGCTTGCTTGAAGCCAAAAAGTGCCTTATCCAGTTTATAAACATAACATGGACGCTTAGGATATGAGAATCCTGGAGGTTGTTCCACATAGACTTCTTCATTCATCTTTCCATTTAGAAACGCTGACATAACATCCATCTGATATACTTTGAAGTCTTTGTGTACAGCGTATGTGTAACACCTTAGGCATATCCCACATCGGCCGTGGACAGGAGAGGTGCTGGGTATATTAGTAAACCTTGGCCTTACCAGACACAACGCGTTTTGGGGCCACAAGCATGCGGGTTCCTTGGGAATTCTGTGGTTAAGCGTGCTTGGGTGGGAGTAGTACCAGGATGGGTGACCTCCTCGGAAGTCCTTGCGAAGTCCTTGCCAGGTCGCCAAGAACAAAGTCGTGAGCCAGTGGGGCAAAGCGGACAATATTGTGTCGTGGTAAGCGGGGTGTTACAAATGGTATCAGAGCCACTCCTGTGCCGTTCGGGATGGTGGGGCAAACCTCATCGAGGACGATGAGTCCCTAAGGGGGGGGGGGGTGTAACACCTTAGGCATATCCCACATCGGCCGTGGACAGGAGAGAAGCTGGGTATATTAGTAAACCTTGGCCTTACTAGACACAACGCGTTTTGGGGCCACAAGCATGCGGGTTCCTTGGGAACTCTGTGGTTAAGCGTGCTTGGGTGGGAGTAGTACGAGGATGGGTGACCTCCTGGGAAGTCCTTGCGAAGTCCTTGCCAGGTCGCCAATAACAAAGCCGTGAGCCAGTGGGGCAAAGCGGACAATATTGTGTCGTGGTAAGCGGGGTGTTACAGTATGCTAAGAATAGACGAATAGATTCTAGTCTTGCTACTGGAGCAAATGTTTCGTCGTAATCTATGCCTTCCTCTTGTCTGTATCCCTGAGCAACAAGACGAGCCTTGTTGCGGGTTACAGTTCCATGTTCGTCCAACTTGTTTCGATAGACCCATTTAGTGCCTATCATTGTTTTGTCAGTTGGTCTTCGAACAAGTTTCCAAACTTTGTTTCTTTCGAATTCAGTCAACTCTTCTTGCATGGCGCTGACCCAGTTTGGATCTTTGAGGGCATCATCTACTTTCTTTGGTTCAGTCAGAGAAATATAGTTAACAAATAAAAAAATATTACCTGCACTTCGTCGAGTCTGAATACCAGCGTTTGGATCACCAAGAATTTGATCAATTGGGTGATTTACAGTCAATTGTTGAGCCGGAGTGTGAGACGTTGACTCAACCTAAACTGGAGTAGCTGAAGATGAAGCTTCAGCAACTTCTGGAGTATCAGCTAAGAGAGGAATGGTTGCAGTTGTCATTATATTCACTGATTGCTGAGAAGTAGATGGAATGTTTGAGACATTTGGTTCAGAAGCAGGTATAGTGTTTATAGGAACAGCTGAGACCCATGATGTTTCAACATCCCTATTATGCATATTTGGGATGATAGTAGGACTATCATCTTCAACTGTATGAATATGAGGAGTGGGAATATCTTCTGAATCACCAAGATGAGAAAACATCCATTGATTCGGTTCTTCAGTATCAGCGGACGGTTTAGAGTTCGTTGAACGAGATTCGTCAAACATGACGTGAATAGTTTCTTCTACAGTTTGTCTTCTTCAGTTGAAGACTCTGAAGGCTTTGGAGATTGAAGAATATCCAAGAAAGATTCCATCATCAGCCTTAGGATCAAACTTTCCAAGGGCATCTCTGTTGTTCAGTATGAAACACTGACATCCAGAGATGTGAAGAAAGCTGATTGAAGGCTTTCTCCCATGAAAAAGTTCATAGGCTGTTCTATTGAATCTTTTGACTATCAGCGACCTGTTTTGTGTAAAACAAGCAGTGTTGACAGCTTCTGCCCAAAACTGAGTAGGCAGGTGAGAATCGCTGAGCATTGAACGTGCAGCTTCAATAATTGTTCTATTTCTTCTTTCAGCGACTCCATTTTGTTGCGGTGTTCTCACTGATGAAAAGTTGTGAGAAATACCCTTAACTCTCAAAGAAGGAATCAAGAGAACTGTTTTTGAATTCAGTCCCATGATCACTCCTTATTGAGCGAACGGTCAAATTGTTCAGGGTTTCCATCTTCCGAACAAAGGTGATGAGTTCTTCAGGGGTGTCACTCTTGGAACGGAGAAACATAACCCATGTATAACGAGAGAATTCATCAACTATGACCAGTGTATATTTCTTTCCAGCTATGGATTGTTTGTTAACAGGGCCAAACAAATCCATATGGAGAAGTTGCAGAGGAGATGACACTGAGGAGACTTGCTTTGGTCTGCTTCCCTTTCTCACACGCTGAACATCACGACTCTTTGGCGTATGAGTGTTGAGGTAGACCAGTGACTAACTCTTTTGAAGAAAGAGTGTTCAGTGTCTTGAAATTCAGATGAGAGAGCCTCTTATGACATAGCAGTTGACATCAGATGAGGCTTTTGAGAAGAAACAGGAGTTCTCAGTGGTTGTTGAGTCCATGTTTATTACATAAACATTTTCCAAACAATAACCGCTGAGAGCTATCTTCTCCTTTTTGTCTGTGACAAAGCAGGATTCCTTGGAAAAGATTACCTTGTTATCCTTGTCGCAAAGCTGACTGATGCTTAAAAGATTATGCTTCAGCCCTTCAACATAAGCGACTCTTCTGAAGGTGGTTGTACCATTAGAGAGTACACCAAACCCTCGGGTATGTCGTTTTCCATTTCCACCGAAAGTCACAGAGGGACCCTTCTCTTCCTTGTATTCAGCGAGCATGCTTTTCTTTCCAGTCATGTGTCTAGAGCATCCGCTATCGAGATACCAGATACCCTTCTTAACCTGAATAGCAGAGGTTGAAGTAGAGGGAATGTCTGAGCTTTCTTCCTCATCTTCAATCCTGGCCATAAGACATAGATTGGCTTCATCATCTTCAGAGTCAGATGATGATTCTTCTTCATCAGAGGCAGCCCAATCATTAGCCATCAGGCCTTTGCCTTTCTTCTTAAAGCTTTTAAGCTTTGCATACTTTTCTTTAAGCTTAGCGTATTTGTCATCTTTATTCCTGGGAATAAAGGATTTCTTGGGAAACGCTGAGTTTCTCGAAACTTTCTTAGACCTGCACTCGTTAGCGAAATGTCCTAGCTTTTCGCAGTTAAAACAAGTAGCAGTAGCCTTATCAATAGGAGCTGATGATCTTGGCTTATCAGTAATAGAAAGGGGTTTGTTCTTTCTGAACATTTTCTTTTTGGTGAATCTCCTGAACTTTTTAGTGAGGAGAGCCAAAGATTCATCATCATCTGAAGAGTCAGATTCTGATGACCTTTCAGAGTTACTTTCTAACTCAGTGATAGTGACCACGGGTCGCTGAGTAGAAGGTTCCTCTGAGATTAAAGCAACAGGGGTGCTTTTGGAATCTTTTACAAGATTCTTCTTCAGATGACTCGATTGCTCATGATTCAACATAGTGCCATATAAGGTAGCAAGGGTCATTGATCTTAGATCCTTTGACAACTTGAGACACATAGAATAACTGTCCCAGCTTTCAGGTAAACATTCTAAAAACTTTGTCAGCACTTCAAAGTTAGAATATTCCTTACCAACAGTTTTTAGATCTATTATTAAGCAATTAAAACGTTGGTGAACTTCAGAGAGAGTTTCATTCTTACCACAAATGAAACTTTCGTATTATCTTACCAGGTTGATCTTTCGAGAGTCCCGGACTTCAGACGTACCTTCATACTGAACACATATTGTGTTCCACATAGCTTTTGAGGTTTTCAGGTTCATGACGAAATGGTAGACTTCGTCAGGAAGAGCCATGGATGGTATGGATCTGGCTTTTGTGTCGATAGCCACTTTCTTCTTATCTTCGTCAGTCCACATATGAACTTCCTTGGGTATCAGCCTTTCTGGAATAGCAGGTCTATTCTCAGCGGCTGGTACTGCAGCATCAATTCTTACAGGAATATATGGGCCGTTTTCAAGATAGTAAGGCATAATAGGGTCTACACCTTCTAAGAAGAGAATCATCCTATTTTTCCATAGATTAAAATTAACTCTGGAGAATCTCGGGGGTTTAGCAAGAGAACCATTGTGAATATAATTTGTGTTTGTGTTGGCAACCATTTTCAGAAATAGCAAGGAAAAGAAATCTTAGTATAGATCAGATCTTGTTTACGAGATTAAATAAAGCTGCTCTGATACCACTTGTTGGTCCCGAAGGGCTATACAAGTTTGTAGAAGGGGGGGGGGGGGATGAATACAAACACTAAGATTTTACTTTTTCTAAATTGTTTACTGATAAATCATTAACAATTTACAGTTTGTTGCGGAAACAAGATTAAGGATAAACCTAAATCTAAACAAGTTGGAACACTAAGTTTCTTGCACTAAGAAAGAGAAGGAAATTACTAATAATAACCTATCTCAAGATCAGAAGGATGAACTTGTCCAGAGTTAGCAAGTTACTTCAAAATGAAGTGAGTTCTTCTTCTTATATACTGCATGCATTTAATGCATGGCAGTTTACACTTTACACGTGGCAGCAGCTCATTGGTTGTACGTCATTGACCTTTGTTGACAACCTTAGTAGCCGCATGTTTGAACAGTGCAGTATCAGAGTGGTTGTACGATTTCAGACAATAAGGAGGTTCTTTTCTGACATTCGTACGGAGTCGTGCAAGGGTGGTTAAGATAAAAGTACTTCGTACGGAGGACTTCATGATCAGCTTTTCGTTGATTCAGCGATCTATCATTCTACATCAGCGAATGATAGAGTTCAGCGATAGCTAAAGTCTTGTACTTGATACTTCACATTGAGTGGACAAATCTGAGTCTTCGCTGATCCGCATCAGTTCATTAGGAGACTTGTCGCTGGTTCTTGAGCTTGATCTTCGACTTCAGCGTAGAACCTATGTTGACGTGAAACTTGTCTTCATGGATCATAAGTAAACAACTAACTTATCAGCGATCACCATAATTACTGAACAGACTCAGAGCATTATGGTGAACAGTGTTCGCTGAATGTTTAATCTAAAGAGCGAGAGTTCCTATCAGCGGCACTGTAAGATCTTAGTACTTATCATCGATAGTGAAACTCTGATACATATTGTTTACTTACAATTTTCACTAAGTATAAAAGAGAGGGTCATTATCAAATCACTGAGGGTTTGGATCTATAGTTCACCTTGTTGATTCTGGAAACATGACATCGAAAATTGATTCGTTCTTTGCACCATTCCAAGGTATAGTCAGAGACCTTGGTTTTCTTTTCGACGATCTTTTTGGCGTCCTTCTACAGTTGACGTTAAACATCAATGGGAGTCTTCTTCAGATCAGGGTCCTTTACCGATTGTGGAATGAGCTCAATGGCATAGGCTTTATCTCTTTCTTCAGCTCTTCTTCGATCGGCAAGTTGTTTTTCAGCTTCCTGGTGTTCAGCGATTTCCTTTCTTGTGATTTTGAATCGAGGGACAGGAATGAGTCGCTGATCCTCAAGCTATTTGATCATTGCTTCTCTCCTTTTCAGTGCTTCTTCACTTGGGCTTTGAGGAGCCAAGGAAGGTCTTTTTTTATGAGAGAGCAGTTGTTCTTCAGGTTCATCAGTCTTATCGAAGTTTAAGACTGGGATTATTTCTTCAGCGAATGGAGTTGGATTTGTTGTTGTTGCAGTAGGAGAAACTTCAGCTGGTCATCAAGCAGGGGAGAGGACTAGCTGAAACACAGCGATCGTTTAAGTAAGATCATTTGTGAAAGAAGGATATAGAGAAAGAATGAGGTTTAAGTGTATATAGGTTTTATGGAGAGGAGAACTGAGGATGAGAAGGGATAGAGAAGGGATGCAGTGTAAGGGAAGAAAAGATATTGTACCTAACAAACTGGCTTTCGTTGTAGGATTGTCAGATTGCCTTCTGCAGCGAGGCCTTTATTTTTGCTTTTGTCAGCTTCAGTCCCTGCAGGCTTTTTTCGTTGTCACATCCCCTGATGATTCAGTGATGATTATCCCTTTGAGAGCAGGGGTCCTTGTGATTGGCTGGAAGGAGCAGTCGATATCATCTTCGTCGTCATCATTATTATGGGATGATGATGGTTAATCATCAACGATATCGACGTCTTCATCCTATTCTTCTTCTTCTTCTTTAGATTCGACCTCATCAGCATAGGGTTCGGTGACATCAGCTTCAGGTTCATCATCCTCATCGAGTTGCTCCCCCTCAAATTTAGAAGGAGATTTTTCGGTTCCCTCAGGGTTTTCAACTCCCTGAGGTTTTCCAGCAGATGCAGAGATAATACCCTCCCCCTCAGAGTTCTGGGGAAGGTCTTCTTGATTTTTCTTCTCCCCCTCAACATTATGGGGAAGGTGTTCAGTCTTCTCCCCCTCTTCCACATGATGGATGGGGGAGGATATAGGAATATCAAGAGCAGCAGCATCTGTATGCTTTGGGTCACTGTCTTCTAGGCTAGTGATACCCATGAAGATTTCAATCACTACTATTCTGTCTTCTAGGCCAGAAATAGTAGGACTGATCTTTTAAAGATCCTTGCGATCAGCCTGAGTGAAGTGAGATGGAGTACAAGTTGGTGCGTTCAGGCGATCAAGAATCTGCTGTAGGAGAGTCTTCACATTGCTTACAGCTGTTTTCAAAGAAGACACCTCTCCCTTAAGATATCCAACCACTGTCTTCAATGATGTGACTTCATTGGACAGGGTTGAGTAGTTGGTGGAGAGAGTGTTGTTGTTGGTGTTGAGATTGTTGATGGAGGTGGAGTTTTCAGCAAGAATAGTAGCCAAGTTTGAAATGCTGCCTTCCACTTTCTCCATGTCAGCACTGGTCGGTTTGCCTTTCAACTCGTCAGTGAGTTGCTTTAGAGTCTCTCCAGCGTTTGTAACCACTGAAGAGTTTGAGGAGAGTGTGGTGGTGAGAGATTCCACCTTTGTAGTCAGATCCTTGAGAGAGTTGTCGATATCTCCCAAATTATGACCTGGAATAGTTAAAAACTTATGAACAAAGGAAAGCTCAAAAGTTGGGGATTTTGAGAGAGGAGTGTGTATGTTTTTGTGTATACCTGCAAGAGGGTTGACGAATTCATCGAAGTTTCGAAAACCTGAATAATGTTCCATGTCGCCTTCCAAAGAGCCTTGACGCATAGAAGTGCCTGCAGGTCCTATGTATTTCTCCATCATCCTTTGTAAAACTTCAGCATTTGTATCGCTGAGGATGACCTTCGTTCCAGAGAATGGGGGGAAAATAGGTGGAGTGTCCAAAGAGAGAGTGGGAGGAATGATGGTTGAGAAGAGGGATTTGGTAAGAGGTTTAGCGTTGGATCCGCTGAGAATTACTTCCTCAATACTTAGAGGTACTGAGGGAGGGAGGTTTAATTCCATGTTAATAACCTCAGCGTTTAGAGATGCTGAAGTTGGTATGGAAGGGATGGATTTAGCAGATGTGGCAGAGCGTACCACTGAACTTTCCAACGGCTCTTGTGAAGAGAGAACCGTGGAGTCTTCAGCCTGGAAAGGCTTGGGGGTTGCTCCTTGGTTTTCTTGGCCTTAGGAGCACCAAGAGTGGTTGTAGATTGTTTTCTCTTTCGAGGAGTGGAGATTGCAGCATGGGTACCAGCGGTTGGGATTACCATGGAGGTATCCGCAGAAGTAGAAGAAGTGGGGTGTAAGAGGAGGTAAGAGAGTAGAGAGACGTACCTCGTTTGCCAGGGGCTTGAAGTCGAGAACTTTAACGTCGACCTGAGAGAGTTTCAGGTCGCCTATCTTCGGGTATTTGTCTTTCAGCCCTTGTAGGAAGAGAGCGCTGACAAATCGTGGATATGGAACGTTTGCCGGTCTATCTGTGACATCCACCCTGAGCACCATATCGTCATAAATAATTTTTTCCCAATCAATATGAAGGCCCTTCAGCAATGCATACCCCATAGCCTGCTGAGGTTTAGATGCTTGGTCAGCTGACCCAGTTTTCGCTGTCATGCAGCTGATCAGATGAGTGAAGATGAAGTTCATCTCGCTGGGCATTTTCGATTTCTTGATGGAGGTAACCTTCTTCTCAGGGAGTTTGTCTCTCCCAGTTTCCCAGACGTACTGCATTGCATCAAAGAATGCAATCAGGGCATCCCTTTCAGCGGGGTTTTTGGGGTTTGGTAAAGGGATAAAGCGTTTTTTTTGGTACTACCAGGAAGGTTTAGGGTAGACCTGATAGAGCCAGGGGTGATCTTTGAGGATCCATGTTGGGTTTCAAAGAGAATGACATCGACCATTTTGTTTGGGTCTTTGGCAGAGGCAACTTCAGCTCTTCTGGCAGTATACTAGAACTGAGCCAAAAGATGTTTGTGGGCTGGAGGTGTTATTGTCAGGGTTGTCGATAGAGGACAGCTCTGAAGGAATACAATAGCCTCGTTCAAGTGTGTAATCTTCTTCTTTGCCGGAAAGTCAAATAGAGCATAGGGATTGTTTCCATGAAAGGTGACTTCCTCCAGTTTGAATCCAACATGAGGAGCCTTGGTTAGTTCAAAACTTTCAGCAGTTGTGGGGGACTGAGTAGCAGGAACGTCAGTAGATGCCATTTCTGGTTACAGATATAAACATGAAGAGAGATAAAGAATGAAGTCTTAATGTGGAAAGATTTTCCAAAATAAGATGTTATTGGGTTTTGCACATTCCATTCAGACAAAAGATATCTTAATGGAGATTAGGGGTTTTTCTTGTTTTGAAAAAGAGTACAAAACATAGTGAACATTTGTTTTCCAATTTCTGTTTAAAGAAGAGATTATGGAAAAACATATGAAGATGCAAGTTTAGGATTCTTGTTTTAAACTTGAAGAACAATCTGTTTCCAGATTGTGTTAATAAAATCATGAAAAGAAAATGATTTCATTTTATAAAAGTTTGTTTGTTTGATCTTGTAAAACCAATAATAAGATAAAAAAACAGGTTTGTAAAGGTAAATAAGAAGATTAACCTTTGATGTTGAAGAAGAAGGTTGTTAGCTCAAATATTCTGAAATATTAGAAGTATTGAAAAATGGCCAAGTACAGAAGAACTTCCACAGAAGCTCTGCTGAGTGCAACAGAAGCTCTGCCGGGCATCTAAGAAGAAGCAAAGGAAGTTTTGATCAAGAGTGATCAAAGACCGAAGAAACTACAGAAGAACGCTACAGAAGATCTAGACCGCAGAACCTCTGTCACCAATAACAGAGCCTCTGCAGACAACTTCAGAAGACAAGGAACCCAGTGAAGACTACTCTACAAAGGACCAGACCGCAGAACTTCTGCAACACATTACAGAGCCTCTGTTGTCCTCACTGAAGACTCAAGATACTTATAATATCTTACCACTGTTAAAAAAAATATCTTGCTACTGTTCCAGGATCTGTTCATCAACTTCTATGGTAGCATGCCCTGTCCAACTTCAACACGTGTGAAACTCTGAGTGGACTCAATAGGGCTTAGTACAACATAGACGTCTGCGACATTTAATGCATGCAGTTTTCCAACTGTTCATACCATCTCTTCTTTCCTGTAGCAACAGTCTCTTGTCTAGAATAGATCTTTTGTAGTAGTATAAAAGGAAGACTCATGTTGAGTTCTTCCTAAGAATCACCGTTTTTACAATTTACAAGTTTACACAATCACATAACACACAACACAAAACACTTACACTCAATTAGCGTCAAATCTGTACTAAGTGTTCTTGATATATTAAATACAGTGGGTCTTTGTGCTATAAATCTATTCTCTTCACTGTTTATTTGATAGTGTGTGTTCTAAATCTATCAAACATATCTGTTAGTTCTTCAAATACGCTTCCGCATCAAACATAAATTCGAACTAATAGATCTGACAATCTTGTTTAAAGCAAAACGGGAACCAACAAAGGTGAACAGTTTTATGGAGAAAAAGAGTTCAAATGCAACAGTTGTTATTGCTTGAAGGAGATGATGTTCGCGTAAAGGTAAAAATATAAACTCGAATGGTTTATATAGTGAGGGTAGAGAGAGAGAAACTATGAGCGGGAAAGTTTTTCATGATTAAATGGACACGTCCCTCGAATGTGATTGGTCAAGGAAAACGAAACGGGCAAACGTATCAGAGAAAGTCGTGCCATGGTCTATCCGTTTGATGATGTCACAAACGTCCTTTCATATTTTAGGATGTCTCTGAGGATTTTAAAAGCTCAAGGACATTTTGAAAACATGAAGCACTGACTAGAAGTATCAGTGTTAAGTTTTAGAAATTTCAAAGTATCACTGAAAGGAAGAGATATTCAGCTATGTAATTTGTTTTTGAAATCTTGCATTCATAGGCGAACGTCAGCGAGTAAGATAGAACATACCTTGATATCAGCGAATCAATTTTGTTCAGAGAGTAGGTGATTAAGAAGGTTATACAAGTTCATTGTTATCACTGATCAAATGTGAATCGCTGAAGATTTTACTCTTCTAAGTTCAGCATTCCAAGCTCGCTGATGAGAAAGTTGAATCTTGTCTCATCAAGAGGTTTGGTGAAAATATCAGCTAACTGAAAGTCAGTTGGGATAAAATGAAGTTCTATATCACCATTCATCACATGATCTCTGATAAAATGATACCTGATTTCGATGTGTTTGGTCTTTGAATGTACACTGGATTGTTGGCTATAGCGATGGCACTAGTGCTGTCGCAATAGATTGGAATTTTCAAGAGCTGAAGGTCATAGTCCAGTAGTTGATTTCTCATCCACAAGACCTGTGAACAACAGCTTCCAGCGGCTACATATTCAGCTTCAGCGGTTGAGGTGGACACTGAGTTTTGCTTTTTACTTGTCCAACTCACCAGCTTTCCACCCAGGAGCTGACAGCCTCCTGTGGTGCTTTTCCTATCCAATTTGCAACCTGCAAAATCACTATCTGAATAGGCGATTTGATCAAACCATGAGTCTTTGGGATACCAAAGACCTAGGTTAGGAGTACCCTTAAGGTAACGGAAGATTCGCTTTACAGCGATCAAATGAGATTCCTTAGGTTCAGCTTGATATTGTACACACAAACAGGTTGCGTACATAATATCAGGTCGGCTAGCTGTAAGATACAGAAGAGAGTCGATCATCCCATGGTACGCTGTGACATTAACAGGTTTTCCAGAAGGATCCTTGTTTAGTGTCAGCGGCGGTGCCATAGGGGTTTTCATAGCTGAGCTCTAAGTTAAATCAAATTTCTTCAGCATATCTTTAACATATTTTCCTTGATGAATGAAAGTTCCTTTTTCACTCTATTTGATTTGAAGACCTAGGAAATATGTTAGCTCACCCATCATACTCATTTTAAATTCAGCTTTCATTCTCTCAGCAAATCGAGTACATAAGTCAGGGTTAGTGGAATCAAATATAATATCATCGACATATATTTGAACAAGAATGATATGACCTTTTACTTTCCTGAAAAATAGAGTTTTATCGATTTTACCTCGCTCAAATTTTTTCAATATGGAGATAAGTAGAGAGAGTATCATACCATGCACGAGGAGCTTGCTTGAAGCCTTAAAGTGCCTTATCCAGTTTATAAACATAACCTGGATGCTTAGGATCTGAGAATCCTGGAGGTTGTTCCACGTAGACTTCTTCATCCAGCCTTCCATTGAGGAACGCTGACTTTACATCCATTTGATATACTTTGAACTCTTTGTGTACATAGTAAGCTAAGAATAGACGAATGGATTTGAGTCTTGCCACTGGGGCGAATGTTTCGTCGTAATCTATACCTTCCTCTTGTCTGTATCCCTGAGCAACAAGACGAGCCTTGTTGCGGGTTACAGTTCCATGTTTATCCAACTTGTTTCGATAGACCAATTTAGTGCCTATCACTGACTTATCGGATGGTCTAGGAACAAGCTTCCAAACTTTGTTTCTTTCAAATTCTGTCAGCTCTTCTTGCATAGCACTGACCCAGTTTGGATCTCTGAGGGGATCATCTGTTTTCTTTGGTTCAATCAGAGAAATAAAGTTAACAAATAAACAAATGTTACCTGCACTTCGTCGAGTCTGAACACTAGCGTTTGGATCACCAAGAATTTGTTTAATAAGGTGATTTATAGTCCATCGCTGAGCCGGAGCATAAGTCACTGACTCATTCTGAACTTGAGGTGCTGAAGAATAGGCTTCAACAACTTCTGGTATATCATCCAAGAGAGGAAGAGGTTCAGATGTCATTTCATTCACTGATTGCTGAGAAGTAGATGGTACGTCTTAGATTGAAGGTTCAGAGGCAAGCATAGTGTCAAGAGGAACAGTTGAGACCCATGATGTTTCAACTTCACTTGTCTGCATGCTTGGGATGATGGTAGGATCATCATCTTTAGCGGGATGAGTATGAGATGGAGGAGTGGGAACATCTTCTGAATCACCAAGATGAGAAAACATCCATTGATTCAGTTCTTCAGAATCAGTAGAAGGTCTAGAGTTTGTTGAACGGGATTCGTCAAAAGTGACGTGAATTGTTTCTGTTGGTTCCTGTTTTGCTTAACAATGATGAGTCTTTCAGATAGTTCAGATAAGATATAATTGCGGAAGCGTATTTAAAGAACTGAAAGATTACTAAGGTAGAAGAACACACAATATCAAATGAACAGTTTATGAAAGACAGCTAAATATCTCAAAGATTCACTGTATTTGATATTATTAAGAACACCAAGAACATAACAAGAAATCTGCTGGTGTGTGTGTTGTGCGTAGCTTAAAATCCGATTCTCGTTAATAGAAGAACTCAACATGAGTCTTCTATTTATACTATTACAAAGGGGGCATACTTTAGACAATAAGGACTGGTCTACAGTAGAAAGGATCGTATGAACAGTAGCAGGTACTGCATGCATTAAATGCGCTGATATCAACTTGGTATTGAGCCCTATCAGAGTTTGACACGTGGATGTTGTCAGGGAACTCCTCGTACAGGTGGATGAACGGATCCTGGAACAATAGAAAGATATTTGTTGATTTCTTCTAAGTCTTCAGTATACCGCAGAGGCTCTGTCAAAGGTGACAGAGGTTCTGTGGCTCGGTCCTCTGTGAGCAGTCTTCTATCGATTCTTGCCTTCGGTCTTCTTGGTGTCTCGGCATAGCCTCTGTTGGAGGCTTCTATACTTAGCCTATTTTTCACTACTTTCATAAGTAGAAAGATTGGAGCTAACAATCTCCCCCTAAGTAGTGAAAAATGAAAATTTGAAAAGTACATGGATTTTTAGGCTAAGTATATACTAAGAACACTTTTCTTTTGAAATTAGATTATGCCAGAGGCATTTACATATGATTGTATTTGAAAAGAAAAATTACAGAGGATTTGTTTGACTGACTCAGACGTTGGCATATTTGAAGTCGTTATAACTTCTGCGGTCGAGTCCTTCCCTTATAAGCTCGCGATAGAAACTGATGCAGAGTTTTCTGAAGTTGATTGTTGCATCGATGATCTCTATCAGTCTATCAGCCAGGCTTTGATCCATGAGCTCTGTTCCTCTGTGCTCTACTAGGATCGCTCTGAGCTCTGTCAAAGTACTTGTCGAGTACTTCTGACAGTCCATCTCTACGAACAATCTTGATCTTCCAGCAGGATCTTGAAAGACTAACCCTACCCTTGGTGATGTGATGATTGAGTTTGGTACCGCCGAGGGAGGGCAGTAGTCTTCTGGCGGTTGAACAACCAAGTTCTTTACTCCAAGGTGTCTAGCTAGTTGGAAATCAACCATGCTGTACAGCAGAAGCTTCTCGCGTATGGCCTTTTTGATCACCATGTAGGCTCTGTGAACTGGATCGGTTGTGATGTTCTTTTTCGTCCAGTCCAGAAGATCAGGTAGGTCATAAGGATTTAGATTACTAAGATCCGCATCAGAGAATTGGTTCTCGGATCTGTCCTCCCTTTTCACCTTGTAGATGCTGTAAGAGACCTTAGGCCAAGTTCTGGTTTTAGAGAACTTACAGTAGATGACTTTGATGATTTTGGAGGATGAGAAGACTTCGTGTTTTGGCTTGGGATTTGTTCTGGTGAAGAGGTTTTCAAGGTCGGTACGGAAATCAGGATCTTGAATGGTTGGTGCTGTTTGATCTATGCTCATTTTGCTGTATAAGTACTTGTACACTACCTCTTCCATTTGTGGTGGTGGTGGTTGAGGCAAGGTTTTGCGCAGAGCATCCAAATTTTTCTTAACTTTTGCCACTCGATCTTCTGTAGGAGGTGCCTTTGGATCCAGAATAGAAATGTTTGTCAAAGGAGTGAAACCATAAGCCCAGTCTTCTTCTTCAGGCTTTGGTGTTACATACGCATCGAAAGAGCTCTTCCTCAGTTTTTCTGTCGGAGGTTGATGCTTGGGCTTTTTCTTCTGTGGTTCCTCTGTCATAATCCCTTTGCCTTTGTCTTTTGCCATTGGTTTGTCTACTTGTAGAGATGGGGTTTCCTTTGTGGGTTTTGGCTTTTGAGCTTCATAGGGTTTGGTTGTAGGAGGTTCTGTGGGGGTTGCCTCTGTTGGATTTGACACTTGAGTTTCAGAGGGTTTGGTTGTAGGAGGTTATGTGGGGGTTGCCTCTGTTGGATTTGACATTTGAGTTTCAGAGGGCTTGATTGGTGATTTAGGTTTTGTTGGAGAGTCTTCAGGTGTTGTGCTCAGATATTTTCTCTGTTTTTGAGCAATGGTTTTGATTCTTGGGTTGGTTTTAGGTGTTGGGGAAGGTAGTTCTTCTTCAGAAGATGTCAGAATTTGGAAGTTTTCTTGGGTTTGGACATCTTCTCCGAATATAGAGGGGAATTCCACAGAGGTGGTTATTGCCTCTGTGGACTGATGTTGTGTTCCTCCTTGGGTTTGAGTTGGAGGTGCTTGAGATATAGGTTTTGTGGATACCGGTGGAGCTTGTATACCTCTGCTTGCATCTTTTTCTTTTTGTTTCTCTCCTTGATTCTCCCCTCAGGATGATCTGATGAATCGTCAGAGTCATCATCAGAGTCATCCTGACCTTTATTTTTAGTACCCTCAGCTCTGCACGAAGCTTCAGGTTTCTTGGGCGGTACAGCACCTGCAGCGATCATCTTAGCGCATAAATCATCACAGAGGCTGAGGAGTATATGAACCTCTGCTTCTGTGTTGAAGCGCATTTTTCCTACGCTCTTCTGAAAAAACCTGACATACTTGGCGTTGGCAACAGTAAAAGCTCTAATGAACTCTGTCATTTGATCCAGAATCCCTTGCCCAAGATCTGTGAGCTGAACTCTGGTCATGTAGTCTGAAGGCTTCATGGATTGAGTGTTTTTCATTGTTTGCTCTTGAACTTCGTCTAAGGCCTTCTTTAGGTATTTAGGTGTAAGGCCCTTAGTAGCAGAGGATTGCTCTTTTAGCTTTTGGAGAAAGTGTTTGACCGATTGTTTGAAAGCAGAGGTAGCTGCTTTCCCGAATTCTGAAGCTGCAGAGGTAGCAGTGGTGGTAGCAGTTGACTTCATCTGGGTTACGACATTTTGTACTTCTGTGGACAGGTTGTCCATTTTGGTGTTCAGATTAAGGATTGCCCTGGATGTTGTTTCTGCAAAAGATTTGAAAGAGCTTTGCAACTCCTTCAATGTATTGTCCACAGAGGTGACAAGGGTTTGGAACTCATCCCTTGATACGTGTGAACTTGTTGTAACCTCTGGGGGAATACATTCTTCCCCATAGTGAGTCTTTGTTCCCGAGACACCTTCTTTCGCCCTTGTTTTTATGTTGGGGCGGAAGGATTTCCTTCTAATCCTTGAGAAGAAACTTTTAGAGTTTCAGTCTCTATAGAAGTTCTGTCAAGGACATTGTCTTGATCCACTCCAGAGGTGGGTACAAGATTATCCTTGAGTTGACTTGGGGATTTGTCTAGAATCCCTTCGTCTGTGTGCATTCTAATCTCCTCTGAAGAGATGTTTGGGCCTAGGTGTGTTCGTGTAGCAGAGGAAACAAATTCCTCTATTAGTTTGGCGATTGTGGTCTGGGGCGATGGACCACGAACTAAGGGTAAGTCATTTTGAGAGGACTCCCCTGGATTGGTTTCCCTGGTTTTTAATGGTCCAGAGGATGAAAGAATTTCCTCTGTCCGGATGGTTTGGGTTGGGGTTGAGCTGTGCTGCTCTTTTTCAATATTGCCCTCTGCAACTAGACTGGTGGCAATAGAAATGTGGGTTGCACTGGGAGGTGGTTTTGGTTGTGTGCCTCTATTATTCCAAGCATTTGTTCTTGCTTCTGCTTCTGTGAAGCATCCAACCATTTGTTCTCCGTCTATGGTTTCAACCTATGTAGCTATCCTATGGCTTGCTGTTTCTACCCTGACTTATGGGCTTTTCCCTAGATCATCATAGCAGTGATTTGTCCCAATTAGTCGCATGACATGTGGATGATAAAGACTTTTTCTTATCTGGTCTGCTTCCTCTTCATCAGAATCCAGTTCTGAGACTTCTACCCTAGACTCCCTAGTTTCAACCATCTCCTCTGTTGGACCTCCTAACAATGTGTCCATGTGATGGTCTTCTGCAGCTACCTCTTCCTCTGGGCTTGCCCTTTGTACATCAAATCCTGGGTGAGGAAAAGGGTTCTGTAGTACCTCTGGTGTCTTACCCTGAACATTTTGTGGCGTTTGATCATCCTCTTCTATGTCAGAAGATATTCTGAAGTCTGCTTCTTCTGTAGAGCCATGGGAGAGGGGTTATGCAGTCCATCCAGCAGTGTTTAGAGTATGGGCGAATTCTAGGTTTTGGAGGAAGTCAGAGAAATCTCCGTGATGTGCATAGTTGAGGGGATTGGGGGATTGCAGAGGTGATTGGTGAACTTCTTCTTCTATCACATCATCCTCTACTATAGTTTGCATAGGAGAGACAGGCTTTTTGGTCTTTTTCTTGCTTTTCCTTCTCTTTGGTTTCGGTGCACTCTCCTCAGAGGTTTTGGATTTTCTTTTCTTCTTTTCCTTTGGAGGAGAGGTAGGTGCAGAAGATCCAACCTCTGTTGTATGAGGTGGAGACTTTTGTGTTTGAGCAGCAGAAGTAGAGGTGCCCTCTGTGGTTTTCCTCTTGTGAGTTTTCTTTTTAGTAGAGGCAGGGGGTTTGCTTTTCTTTGCAGAAGGGATTATGGTTTCTCTTTGTGCACAGAATCTGGCCTGAACTTCTTCATGCTTCTGAAAAGCTGCTGCCCATTCTTCATCTGTCATTCTATTGACTACTTCTGTTCCTAAGGGGGCTCCTAAACGCGGGGGTGTCACATGACTTGGGTCTGGAGTCCTGTGATCGCGTATATATTCTAGACTAAGGGGTTTCATCCGTGGCATTTCCCAGAAGCTTGGTTTTCAGAGGTATGCAAAAAGGGTATCCATCTTCATGTTCTGTTGGGGTGTTTTTGGTCATGGCGTACATTTTGGTTGTTGCCCCCTCCATAGGCCATTTTTCAAGTAAGAGCAGAGGCTCTAACAGAATACCTAGTATTCGTTAAAATTGCAGAGGAGGCAGAGCCTCTTTCTTCTGTCCCTTTTTCCTCTGGAAGATGATTTTTCTGTCTATGGTGTTAACCATTTCATGTATCATAAGTGTGGCAAAGTCCAGAGGTAGGTCGTAGTAGACCCCGTACATTATGGCTAAGATCTGGTGTGAAGATTGATCTGGACTGCCCACTTTTCCGGTTAGGCACCTGTTGAGTATGGAAAAGAGTGTATTCCACAGAGGTGGTAATCTGCCTCGGCGGAATTCATTCCTTTTTTCTGAGTGGCAAGTTATACCCTAACATTTCAACGAACCTGCATAGCTCTTCGGCTGTGGGTTCCTCTGCATAGGCCTTTATCCCTAGAAGACCTCTCGTGGGTAACCTAAACTCAAGTGAGAATATCGTTCTGTTGAACTTGAGTTCAAGGTGGTCGGATTTATCTGGCTTGGAAATGTAGCCCTTTATCTGTCTATCCTCTGGATCAAATCTGCAACTTTGCCAGAATTGATTTAGGTATCTGGCTGGAATTTTGTCGACGATTTTGGTTAGGAGAGAGTAGAGTATGTGGTTTTCCAAGATATGGAGAAGAAGAGCATGTGCTTCCCCAAAAGCAGTTTTAGATGGAACTAGGTAGTGGTTATTTGGTTTTAGAGGTATAACATTATCAAAATGTTCATGTTCTAAGAAATTTTGAAGGTGTGTGGTCGGAGCAAAGTTTGCTTCGTCGCCGGAGTTGTCCTTTTGCAGGTCTCTGGCTATTGTTGGGTTTTCAGAGTGTTCAGAGTGTTCAGGGGAGTTCGTCGGAGAGTGAGCAGGGGAGTTTTTCTGAGCGTGAGAGGTGGAAGCCATTTCTTGGATAAGAAAAAGATGAATAATGAAGAATTTTGCAGGTTTTTGCACAAGTTCGCCAGAGAAGAAAGTGTAAGTTCGTAAAGTTTTGAGAGGATTGGTAACTTGGGTTTTATATTGAAGGATAACGGTTAGAATTCTGAAGAGGTAAATATATGGAAGTGAATAAAATTTGGGGTCCGCACTTGAGTCTTTACGGCTGGTTCAACTTTCCAGAAGTACGTGTGCCATGGACGTCCAATGAAAATGTGACACGTTAGTAGTGTCAGAGTACGACGGGACGTCGTGCGCGGCCCATTAATACTTGGCACGTGAGCTTTTCAACTTTCAAAAGAATTTTACTCGCAGAATTTTACTGTTACTTTTGCAGAGGACATTCAGATTCATCGATAGAGTTTTCATAAAAAAATTGTGATCATAGAATCTTTACCTGGCAGAGTTCTGTGGTATGTTGAACTTTCTGACTTAAGACCTTCTTTATGACATTCAAGAAGATTGATCGAGTTCCCGTATGAAATTTGCAGTTTTGGAGGATCTGTCTTACAGAAGCTCTGTTGAGCTCAGCAGAGGCTCTGGAGCCTTAAATTTCTCATAAAGGACGGCTCATCAAGTGTTTTGATTATTTCTTGTTTGGAATGTCATAAGCAATGTTTCTAGGACATTTTTGGAAGTTTGTGTCCTAGAAAATTGTTTTCAAGAAGGATTTGTACGAGATACTCATATTTTGACTTTCCGTTGTTCGGTGTAGTACCTGACTTCTGTGGATGTTGTTTGTTTATAATTCTTCTTTGGCTCCCCCTTGAATGATCAACTTATGTAGATCAGTTCAAGGTCTCCTCCTGCTCCCCCTTGATCTATGCTTGGGTCAAAATAAGATAAGTAATGCATAGAACATAGATCATGTTTATCAGAGGTTCTGTAAGGATTGTCAGAGGTTCTGAGCAAATCTACAGAAGCTCTGTTTGTATAGAACACTTGATGATTGAAAATTTACATTCATAAATAAACCAGACAATAAAAACAATAAAAATAATGTATTTACATATTTACAGAAGATTAGAATCATACTTACAGAGGTTTTAACTCATGTTAATCATTCCTAACTTACCCAACATGAAAAGGAATCTTTTCTCATCTAGTGCCTTGGTGAGTAAGTCTGCAAGCTGGTATTCCGTAGACACAAAATGCACTTCTATTGTGCCATATTCAACATGATGTTTCAGAAAGTGGTAACGTATGTCGATATGCTTTGTTTTAGAGTGCTGTACTGGATTGGCAGAGATGGCTATGGCGCTTTTTGAGTCACGGAAGATGGGTATCTTGAATATGTTGTGCCCATAATCTTTTAGCTGAGTTTTCATCCACAGAACTTGGGAGCAACAACTAGCAGCAGCAACATATTCAGCTTCTGCCGTAGATGTCGATGCACAGTTCTGTTTCTTAGAAGCCCAGCTAACTAATTTCCCACCTAGGAATTGACAACTCCCAGAGGTACTCTTTCTGTCGAGCTTGCATCCTCCATAGTCTGAGTCTGTGTAAGCTTTAAGACAAAATCCAGAGTTTTTCGGATACCAGAGGCCAAGATTTTTGGTCCCTTTGAGGTATCTGAAGATCCTCTTTACAGCAATATAATGGGATTCCTTCGGGTTAGCTTGATATCTTGTATAGAGGCATGTGGCATGCATTATGTCAGGTCTACTTGCGGTTAAGTATAACAGAGACCCAATCATACCTCTGTAGAGCTTGCACTCTACAGATTTATCATTTGGATCTGAGTATAACTTATTTCCAGAGGCCATTGGGGTCTTCATTACAGAGGCATCAGAGAGACTGAATTTTGTAAGTATGTCAGAGACATATATAGTTTGATTATGAAAATTCCCTCTGATGATTGTTTTACTTTGAGTCCAAGGAAGAAAGTTAATTCTCCCATCATACTCATTTCAAACTCACTCTGCATGAGTTTTTCGAAATCTCTGCACTGTTGTGTATTTGTTGACCCAAAAATAATGTCGTCCACATATATTTGTACAAGCATAATTTCATCACCTTTCCTTTTATAAAACAAAGTTGTATCGGTCGTACCTCTGTCGTAGTCATTATTGAGAAGGAAATTTGAAAGTCTTTCGTACCAAGCTCTTGGAGCTTGTTTCAGTCCATACAGAGCTTTGTCGAGGTAATACACATATCTTGGGTACTTGGAGCTTTCAAATCCTAGTGGCTGCTGGACGTATACTTCTTCTTGGATTTCACCATTTAGAAAAGCAGATTTTACATCTATTTGAAAGACTTTAAAACCTCTGTGGGCTGTGAAGGCTAAGAAAATTCTTATAGCTTCGAGTCGTGCGACGGGGGCAAAAGTTTCATCGTAATCTATGCCTTCTTCTTGGCGATATCCTTTGGCCACCAATCTTGCTTTGTTTCTGATAACCACCCCATCCTCATCCTTTTTGTTTCTGAAGACCCATTTTGTCCTTATAGCTTGTTTTCCTCGTGGCAGAGGAACTAGGGTCCATACTTTGTTTCGTTCAAATTGTAGAAGCTCTTCTTGCATAGCATCTACCCAGTTTGGGTCGTTAAGGGCTTCAAAGATTCTTTTTAGCTCGATCATACTAATAAAATTTGTAAAGAAACAAAAGTTAGCAGTGGCTGATCTTGTTTTTACCTTTTCAGAAGGATCACCGATTATAAGGCTTGGAGGATGGCTTTTCACCCATTGAGTTGTTCTTGGGAGATGGTCATCGAAGTCATCAAGTTGATCTACAGAGGTTGTACTCTGTTGTTCTGGTGCACCTTCTGTTATAGATGGTGCTTCTGTACTTATACTTGGTTTTTCTGCTTGTGGGATGATTGGAATGAGTGTTAGTATTTGTTCCTCTGAGGAAGTAGAGACTGAGTCCTCGTGTTCCTCTGTAGTTGCTGGAGTTGGTATTTCAGTAGCTTCTGTGGTTGTATCCTTTGTTGTATCACCTTCTGTTGGCTCCCCCTCGGCATTTGCATCTGTATGATTAACAGAAGAAGATGAAGTATTTAAGGGACCAATTAGAGATATACCTGTCTCTATCTGGCTGACAGAAGATGATCCTCCAGAGGTTCTGACGGTTCCAGCAGAGGGATCAATGCCATCAAGGAACATCTCTTGAAATAGAAGATTTAAGTCTTCTTCTCTTGTTTTTGAGATGCCAGAGGATTCCCTTTTTAGCCCGAGTTCAGAAGTCATTTAGAAGGAGTCGTCAAAAGACACGTTGATACTTTCTACAATGGTTCGTGATTTCAGAAGATAGACTCTGTAGGCCATGGATGGGGCAGAGTATCAAATGAACTTGCCTTCATCAGCTTTCACTTCAAACTTTCCTCTTGCTTCTCTGTCGTTTAAGATAAAACATTTGCATCCAAATACATGGAAGAACTTGATGTTTGGTCTCCTTTTGTTGATAAAATGATATGGTGTCTTGATGTGCCTTTTTACAATGGTTGATCGATTTTGGGTTTAGCAAGCGGTCGATACTGCTTCTACCCAAAATGTCATTGGTAATCCACATGCTGTTAGCATAGTTCTGGCAGCCTCCACGAGCGTGCGGTTCTTTCGTTCAACCACGCCATTCTGTTGTGGGGTGCGTGCATCAGAGAAGTTCTGTGATATTCCTTCTTCTGTTAGATAGGATTTAATGACAGAGTTTTTGAATTCTGTGCCATTGTCGCTTCTCAGTTTCTGAATCCGGCACTCATACAGAACTTGGATTCTTTTCATTAAATTTATCAGAATGTTTGGAACATCTGATTTCTTTCTAACAGATTCAACCCATGTAAATCTTGAATACTCATCGATTAAAACAAGTATATATTTCTTGCCACCTAGGCTCTGTGTAGCGATTGGACCGCAGAGGTCAACATGAAGCATATACAGAATCCTAGGGCAGGACACATCAGCTTTGCCTTTATGGGAAGCTCTTTTGAGTTTTCCCATTTCACAGGCAGAGCATAAATGATTTTTATTAAACTTAACATCTGGCAAACCTTTGACTAGATCAAGTTTTGCAAGTTTATCTAGAGTATGAAAGTTTAAATGACAGAACCTGTTATGCCATAACCAGACTTCTTCGCTTTTGCATGTAACAAGGCAGATCTTTTCTTCCTTGTTCTTGGCACAAAAGTTCATGAGATACAGATCACCTCTTCTTTCGGCTCGCAGATGTTCGACTCCTGTGTCTTCACCTTGTAGAGAGGAGAAGGTTCTTTTGAAAATCACATCGAAACCCGTATCGCAGAGTTGGCTTACACTTAGAAGATTGTGTTTAAGGCCATCCACATATGCAACTTTGCATACGGTTATATTTTCCTTCTTTATGATTCCGTAGCCTTTAATGTACCCCTTTTTGTTGTCTCCAAAGGTCACAGATCCACCATCATGTTTTTCTTTGTATGTGGATAGAAGACCTCTGTGACCAGTCATGTGCCTCGAGCATCCGGAGTCTAGATACCAGATCGGCACATACTGCTTCTACAAGACAATTAGAGAGTTTTAGGTACCCATATCCAAATGGGTCCAGTTTTGTTAGGGGTCTTCAAGTTTTCCTTACCATTCTTGGTCCTTGTTTTAACTTCTGTTGAAGAACCATTTTGTTTCTTCTTACCTTTGAGTTTAGTATATTCGTTGGGTACAGAGGATGGTTTAAAATCCTATGTGTCACGAGGTACTATCTCTGACTTGTAGTCAGTCTAAGATTCGTCAGAGGATGAGTCGTCCTCATAAACAGAAGTTGAGTCACTTGGTTCTCTATCGACAGAAGCTAGACTTTCAGAGCATGTGCCATACTCACTTTCTTCCTTTTCCGTGGCACTATCTTCTAAGTCAACAGAAGTATCTGTTAAGTCTTCTACAGAGAGATTTTGATCATTGGAAGGTGTACAGAGGTTTTCTTCAGAGATATCAAGTTTTTCTTTTGTAAGGTTTGGTTTGAACTCAGGTGCCTCTGCTGATAACTTCTTTTCAGAATTCATCATGCAGACAAATGCAACATGAGTTTGAGTCTCGGGGTCACCAAACTTGAAGATTCCTATCTGATATTGAGTTTTCAGATACTTCTTAGGTATGGTTTCTCTTTTGACATAGATTGAAGGTGACAAATCTGTGTTTTCAAACCACACTTTTGTCATCTTCAGAGGTTTCCTCTTGTGAGGTTCCCCAGAGACTTTATTCCTTTTACTTACAGAGAGTAGATTTGTAAATCCAGGTTTTCTTGTATCTCCTATATGAAATAGAGAGGACAGAGATTTGTCTCTTTTGTTTCCTGTATATGGATCTATATCACAGAAGCCAATTCCCCGTCTCCCTATTTGTGTATTGATTTTCTCGTATACCTTGTGTGCATCTTGAAATTTTTTAATTAAGAGATCTCTTCTTAGTAAATCTTGACAGAGGACTTCTCTTTCCTTTTGAAAATAATGTTTAAGAGCTAGGATGTTCATTCTGTCACACTTAACGTCCATAAGTTCTTTCGATTTTGTTTTTAAAGAAGAATTAAGTTCAGAAATCTTTTCTTTTAAAAGATTTAATTTTTTGTTCCAGTTTGATTCAATTTCTTCCTTTTCTAGAAAATTTTTGGCTTTTTCTTGAGTGAGAAGTCTAGCTTCTCTCTCATAGAAGGTGAGCTTTTTCTGAACACTTTCGCATGTCTTTTTAAGTTCAGTGTATTCAATGTTAAGTTTAAGCAAATCAGCTTCTTCTGTATTAGAGTTAGAGTTAGAAGTGGATACCTCACTATCAGAGCCAGAGCTGACTTCTGCCATGCCACAGAACAGGGCGTTCTTTGTTTCTCCTCCTTCAGAGGATGTATCTGATAGCCAGTTTTCTTGATTCACCATTAGGGAATTCTGAGCATAGTATTCAGCTTTCTTTTTGTAGAAAGCAGCATCCCTCTGAGGGCGATTTGATTTGCTCCTGCATTCGTTGGCGAAGTGACCTGGCTTTCCACAATTGTAACAACCATGGTTTTGTGGAGCGTTTTCAGCTTTGTCATCTGACCTCTGTCGATCACCACTTCTGTTGGTTCTGCATTCATTTGCGTAGTGGCCTGGCTTACCACATTTATAACACTCTTGATTCTGTGGAGTGTTGCCAGCCTTGTCGTCTGACCTCTGTCGGTCATTACCTCTGTCATTTGACCTCTGTTGGTCACCACTTCTGTTGTTTCTGTCGTTTGATCCTTCTCTTTCTAAGCGTTCATTACCAAACTTCTTCTGGTATCCTCTGCTAAATTCCCTAGTCAAGAGTGCTAATGATTTAGCTATCGAGGCCAGGGTTGTTTCTTCTTCTTCTTCTTCCTTCTCTTCTTCACTATCAACTATCATGATTTTATTCTTCTTCTCCTTCTTTTCATCTGCAGCTTTCTCTTTCTTTGGTTTTTCTTTAGCCTCTGTAGTATTACCAACTAGTGCAAGAGGTGCAATGATCTGGGCTTTTGTTTGTGATACTTGAGGTTCTTGGGCTGCCAATGTTCCATAGAGGTCTGATAGAGTCCAGGAATCTAAGTCTTGATTTGTTTGAAGAGACATAGATAACTAGATCCATTCTCCATTTAGACTTTTAAGGAACATGACATTGTTTTCTTCAGAAGTTCTGCGGATTCCGAACTTCTTACATTTGTTGATTAGCGAGTTGAACCAATCATATGTAGACTGCAGAGTTTCTGTCGGCAGAGCTTTAAATGCATAGTATTCGTTTATGTATTGAGCTCTGCGGTTCTTCTGAGTTTTGGCCCACCCTTCTAGTTGTTTTTCCAGTTCCTTCCATAGATCATATGCAGATTCACATGCATCTAGGGATTGGAAAAGGTCGTTGGGAATAGCCATGATCAGAAGTCTTTTTGTTTTCTGAGCCACTTCATATTTTGCCCAATCAGAATCGGACCACTTACCCTGAGCTTTTGGTTTTTCGTGTTCAGGGATTTCTGGTGTGTCGTCTGTGGAAGGAATACGTGGTACTGTTATCATTGGAACGAAAGGAGGATTTCTTAGATAGTATACGAGTTCTTTATCAGTACCCTCAAAGAAGTGAATCATTCGTATCTTCCATTGCGTGTATTCGTCTGTAAGAAGAATAGGAGGCTTGGTTAAATGAACCAGCAGTGAAGAAGTTGTTCGTATTTGCCATTTTAAGAGAGAGAAAATATTCAGAAAGATAGGGTATGAACAGTAGATTTTTCAGAAAGTGAAGTGGATGCTTCGTATGATGTTTCTAAGTTTAAAAGCTTTAAGCTGAGCACTAATATGGTGTTTTAACCAGAATAACAGATTCTATAAGTTTACCAAAGTTCGAATGAATCAAAAATGGCAGAAAAACATAAACTGTTTGAATATTATGAAGAATAGGTTAAAAGTCCAAGTTTCTACCGAGGATCATTGTTTAGAGTGGATCTCTTGATATTAAAAATCAAGGTTTGCTCTGATACCAATTGTTGGTTCCTGTTTTGCTTAACAATGATGAGTCTTTCAGATAATTCAGATAAGATATATTTGCGGAAGCGTATTTAAAGAACTGAAAGATTACTAAGGTAGAAGAACACACAATATCAAATGAGCAGTTTATGAAAGACAGATAAATATCTCAAAGATTCACTGTATTTGATATTATTAAGAACACCAAGAACATAACAAGAAATCTGCTGGTGTGTGTGTTGTGCGTAGCTTAAAATCTGATTCTCGTTAATAGAAGAACTCAACATGAGTCTTCTATTTATACTATTACAAAGGGGACATACTTTAGACAATAAGGACTGATCTACAGTAGACAAGATCGTATGAACAGTAGCAGGTACTGCATGCATTAAATGCGCTGATATCAACTTGGTACTGAGCCCTATCAGAGTTTGACACGTGGATGTTGTCAGGGCACTCCTCGTATAGGTGGATGAACGGATCCTGGAACAGTAGAAAGATATTAGTTGATTTCTTCTAAGTCTTCAGTATACCGCAGAGGCTCTGTCAAAGGTGACAGAGGTTCTGTGGCTTGGTCCTCTGTGAGCAGTCTTCTATCAATTCTTGCCTTCGGTCTTCTTGGTATCTCGGCAGAGTCTCTGTTGGAGGCTTCTATACTTAGCCTATTTTTCACTACTTTCATAAGTAGAAAGATTGGAGCTAACAGTTTCTTCTACAGTTTGTCTTCTTCGATTGAAGACTCTGAAAGCTTTGGAGATTGAAGAGTATCCAAGAAAATTTCCATCATTAGCCTTAGGATCAAACTTTCCAAGGGCATCTCTGTTGTTCAGTATGAAACACTGACATCCAAATATGTGAAGAAAGCTAATTGAAGGCTTTCTCCCATGGAAGAGTTCATAGGCTGTCTTCTTTTATCTTTTGACAATCAGCGACCTGTTTTGAGTAAAACAACCAGTGTTGACAGCTTCTTCAAAAAACTGAGTAGGTAGATGAGAATCGTTGAGCATTGAACGTGCAGCTTCGATGATAGTTCGATTTCTTCTTTCAGCGACTCCATTTTGTTGAGGTTTTCTCACTGAGGAGAAGTTGTGAGAAATACCCTTTCTTTCAAAGAAGGAATCAAGAGAACTGTTTTTGAAGTCAGTCCCATGATCACTCCTTATTGAGCGAACGGTCATGTTGTTCTGGACTTCCATTTTCCTGACAAAAGTGATGAGTTCTTCAGGGGTGTCACTCTTAGAACGGAGAAACATAACCTAGGTATAGCGAGAGAATTCATCAACTATGACCAATGTATATTTCTTTCCAGTGATGGATTGTTTGTTAACAGAACCAAACAAATCCATATGAAGAAGTTGTAGAGGAGATGACACTGAGGAAACTTGCTTAGATTTGAAAATAGCTTTTCTTTGTTTCCCTTTCTCACACGCTGAACATAGAGACTCCTTAGCGTATGAGTGTTGAGGTAGACCAGTGACCAACTCTTTTGAAGAAAGAGTATTCAGTGTCTTGAAGTTGATATGGGAGTGCCTCTTATGCCAAAGCCAGTTGACATCAGATGAGGCTTTTGAGAAGAAACATGAGTTCTCAGTGGTTGTAGAGTCCATGTTTATAACGTAAACATTTTCCATACGGTATCCGCTGAGAGCTATCTTCTCCTTTTTGTCAGTGACAAAGCAGGATTCCTTAGTGAAAATCACTTTGTTATCCTTGTCACACAGCTGACTGATGCTTAGAAGATATGCAACTCTTCTGAAGGTTGTTCTACCATTAAAGAGTACACCAAACCCTCGGGTATGGCTATTTCCGTTTCCACCGAAGGTTACTGAGGGACCCTTCTCTTCCTTGTATTCAGTGATCAGGTTTTTCTTTCCAGCCATATGTCTAGAGCATCCGCTATCGAGATACCAGATACCCTTCTTAACCTGCAAATAAAGGAAGATTAATTTGACTTGGGCACCCATTTTACTATGGGCCCACACTTGTCAGTGGTGGTAGAGGAAGTGTAAGGTTCCGCACTCTTCGCAGCATTTGAAGATTCACATTAACCTGATTTGCACCAGGATTGGTCTTCTTTGCCTTGGGGGCATTGATCTTCACCTTAGCTAACTTTTCATCTTTGGTGGCTGTGGGGCACTTACTAGCAATATGATTTGTAAGTCCACAATGATAACATTTCCTATAACTAAAAGTAGCTTTAGGATCTTTTGCATGCTGAGCCGTTATTTACTCTCTCTCTCTCTCTAGATCTTGTGTAAATTCATGGTTGTTAGATCATATTGGGTCACACACGTATACCTTTGGCATTGGAAATTGGAGGAACAATCAGTTCTTTAGATTTCTTACCAATAACATCCACTCTGATTCTAGGAGTAGATCGCTGAATAAATCCATGGATCTTGTTCTTAGAAGTAGAGTGATAAGCCACTGAAGCTTTAGAAGCATTCAGCTTAGGTACAAAGGTACCCTTCTGAGGTTTTTGGTTGAAAACTTTTTCTTTACCTTTACCTTTAGGGATAAAGGTAGGTTTTTCCTCAGGGATGGGAGTTTTTGAAGAGGAACACTGAGATGAGGAAGTCTTAGGGATAGAGGACACGAACATTCCAAACTTAAGCATGGAATGATCAGTGGTAGATTCTAGAGAGTCAGCTTTGTAACCAAGACCACGTTTGTCACTCAGGGGAATCTGGGACTTTATTATCTCAGTGATCGTTGTTGAGGATTTACACCATCCTTCAATAGTAGCCTTTTCAGCCTTTAATGCAGCGATAGCTTCTTCTCGTTCGATTTTGACTAGTTGATTTATATGAACATGGTCTTTTAAATCTTCTTCAATTTTAGAAAGATTTTCTATTTGAAGGTGACAGTTTTTAAGTTGTTCAGTGAGATCAAGGTTTTGATTTTCAGTTACAGCTTTGCCATTCATGGCATCATATAAGTTCATAGTCAAGAGATCGATTTCTGAAGACTATCAGCTTCATCAATATCTGAAATATTAGTAAAGAAAGAAGTTGATACCTTAGAGGTAGAAGTTGAAGTAGAGGGAATGTCAGAATTTTCTTCCTCTTCTTCGATTTTTGCCATGAGGCAGAGGTTGGCCTCATCATCATCTTATGAGTCAGATGATTCTTCAGTGTCAGAGGCAGCCCAGTCGAAATCAGCCATCAGGCCTTTGCCTTTCTTCTTAAAGCTTCTCAGCTTTGCATACTTTTCTTTCAGCTTTTGATACTTGTCATCTCTAGCCCTGGGTTAGAGGATTTATTGGAGAAAGTTGAGGGTTTGAAGACTTTCTTTGACTTGCATTCACTAGCGAAGTGTCCTACCTTCTCACAGTTAAAGCAGGTAGCAGTAGCCTTATCAACAGGGGTTGATGATTTTGGCTTGTCAGTGAGTGCAAGGGGTTTGTTCCTTCTGAAGTTGCTCTTTCTAGCGAATCTCATGAACTTATTACCCAGGAGTGCCAGAGATTCATCAATATCTGAAGATTCAACATCTGATGAGCATTCAGAGTTAGTCTCCAACTCAGTGACAGTGATAGTAGATCGCTGAGTGGAATGTGACTCTGAGAGTAAAACAATAGGGGTGCTTTTGGAATCTTTTACAATATTCTTCTTAAGATGACACGACTGCTCATGATTGAGCATAGTGCAATATAAGGTAGAGAGAGTCATAGATTTTAGATCATTTGATAGCTTGAGACACATAGAATAACTGTCCCAGCTTTCAGGTAGACATTCTAGAAACTTTGTCAGGATCTCAAAGTTAGAATATTCCTTACCAACAGTTTT
This sequence comes from Saussurea involucrata, assembly GCA_033807775.1. Taxonomy (NCBI): domain Eukaryota; kingdom Viridiplantae; phylum Streptophyta; class Magnoliopsida; order Asterales; family Asteraceae; genus Saussurea; species Saussurea involucrata. Next base: position 24,094,101 of record CM066326.1, read on the forward strand.
TAGGTCAATAATTAGACAGTTAAACCGCTGATGTACTTCAGAGAGAGTTTCATTCTTACCACAAATGAAGCTTTCGTACTGTCTTACCAGGTTGATCTTTCTTGAGCCCTGGACTTCAAACGTACCTTCATATTGAACACAGATTGTGTCCCACATGGCTTTGGAGGTTTTCAGGTTCATGACGGATTGGTAGACTTCGTCAGGAAGAGCCATGGAAAGAATGGATCTGGCCTTAGTGTCGATAGACACTTTCTTCTTGTCTTCATCAGACCAATTATGAGGTTCCTTAGGAATGATTCTTTTAGGAATGGCAACTCTAGTTGTAGTGCCAGGAACTTCAGGATCAATCCTAAAAGGGATATATGGGCCATTTTCGATGTAATAAGGCATAGTAGGGTCTACACCTTCTAAGAAGAGTATCATCCTATTTTTCCACAGATTAAAGTTATCTCTGGAAAATCTAGGGGGTTTTGCAAGAGAACCATTGTCAATATAGTTTGTGTTTGTGTTGGTAGCCATTATGAGAAATAGCAAGGAAGAGAAAAGGTTAGTATAAGCAAGATCTTGTTTATGAGATTAAACAATCTGCTCTGATACCACTTGTTGGTCCCAGAGGAGTTATACAAGTTTGTAGAGGGGGGGGGGGGTTGAATACAAACACACAGATTTTACTTTTCTAAATTGTTTATTGATTTATATCAAACAATTTACAACTTGTTGCGGAACAAGATTAAGGAATAAACCTAATCTAAACAAGTTATGAGAAACACTAAGTTTTCTTGCACTAGAAATAAGTTAGAAAGGAGATAAGAATATTAAAGACTAATATTCTAACACAAAGTAGTAGAGAGAAGAAGATGGTAGAGCACTTCATTTCTGAAGTTGGGTTCTTCTTATATACTGCATGAATTTAATGCATATCAGTATAACTTTACACGTGGTAGCAGCTGATTGGTTGCATGGTTTGACCTTTGTAGACAACCTAGTAGCCGCATAATGAACAGTGTAGAATCAGAGTTGGTTGTATGATTCTGGACAAAAGGGATGTCCATTCTGACATTTTCCTACGGAGGCGTGCAAGGAGGAAAGATAAAAGTAACTTCTAGAGGAAGACTTCATGACCAACGTTCACTGAATAGATCTTTATCAGCGAGTGATAAAGTTCAGCGTTCGTTGAAGTCTTCTACTTGAAACTTCACGTTGAGTGGACAAATCTTGGCTTCGCTAATATCCGCATCAGTTCATTAGTAGACTTGTCGCTGGTTCTTTGGCTTAATCTTGGACTTCAGCTTAGAACATAGTTGACGTGAAACTTGTCTTCAGGGATCATAAGTGAACAACTAAGATTATCAGCGATCAAAAACAAGACTGAACAGACTCAGGGCTTGCAGATGAACAGTCTCGCTGAATGTGTATTTTAAAGCATATGTTTTATCAGCGATACTAAACAGACTTAGTATTTTCTTGGATGACAAAACATTAATACATATTGTCTACTTACAATTTTCACTAAGTGATTCTTAGAGAGTCATTATAAAATCACTGAGGGTTTGGATCAACATGGGTCTTGTATGTTGAGCGCGGTCGCTGAATAGCTACCCTCATCCCCAACCATTCAGGGAAGCCAAACTTATCAATATTTGACAGGTAGCGAGTTGACTTGAATCCGTTTTCTCGGATGATTTCAACGTCGACTATTGGAACATTTTTTGTCATTCTCCCTTTCAGGAACATAGATTTAATCCTTGAAGCGTAACTTCTGTAATGGCATTTCTCTTTGCACCAGGCCAGAGTGGAATCACTGACCTTTGTCTTCTCTTAACTTCTCTTCTGTGCGTCCTTGATCAACTTTCGTTAGACAGCTACAGGGAACCTTTTCAGTTCAGGATCTTTTACCGAACGCTGAACGAGTTCGATGGCATATTCTTTGTCTTTTTCTTCAGTTCTTTTTCGTTCGGCAAAGAGTTTCTCAACCTTGAAAGCTTCAGCGATTTCCTTTGTTGATAGGATGTTGAGATGAGGAGGAACGATGCGCTGAGCCTCAAGCTTTTGAATCATGGTTGCTCTCTTTTTCAGTTCTTCTTCACTTGGCTTTTGAGGAACCAAGGAAGGTCTTTTATTGTGCGAGATGTCATGCCCCGCTAAAGCGGAAACACGAGACGTCACAGTTCAAGGTCTCAATGCGTAGGTACAAAATACACCAAATCACCATGGCATAAAAATAGAGTACAAATAATTACATATTATCTTAAAACGTAATTTGTCCGAAGCGAAAGTTGTCCAAGATGTAAAATCCCGAAACATAAAATGACATATGAAAACACGTGCAGGATGCAGCTACTATGGTGCCTTCATAATGTTCAACCTTACTGATGATTTCCTGAAAAGCATGTAAATGAGAGGGTCAACTATTGAATAGTTGGTGAGATCACAGGTTTTGTGAGTACAACAAAGTTTGTCATAGAACAGTTTTAATCCGCACAAGTGGATAAGTCAACCGGTTGTAAAAACACTTGCTCAAGGTAATTGTATGTATAATGTTTAAGCTATGAGCCCGTTACCCGACCTATGTGACAAGACGCCCCTTCGCATGTTCTATCGTTAACAATGCGTACGAACAACAATAATTATGCACTCAAACAAGCGCGACTTGTGAGTGGGTGTCAACCAAATAGCGCTATCCATAATTACCAACGGCTCACACTCGTGAGTTAAACGGGTAACGTAGATTAAACGGGGACTTAGTACGATAGAGAAAGCTCAAAATCTTACAACATGCACAAAACATACATACCATAGAGCATAAGCAAGTATAGCAAGATTAGTATTTCCAAGTAAACGAGACAACCGGTGCATAAAATAATTGTAGTATATGTAAAATATTAAAAAGGGGTTGTGATAACTCACTTGATGCGCGATGAAATTCCTGGAATCTCTCACAAAATACTTCGGTGTGATCCTACTTCGAACCTACGAACGTAAGGTCACTAGTGAGTTTTAATCTTAAGGGTTCGGTAGGCTAACTATCTAAATCGTCATAAAATGCCCTTTTGAAAAATTTATTTAGGGTTTATATTTTTGTTACCTTCCAAAATAATATATGCATGTCATCAAATAACTGTGATTTTATGATAAAAGTGGTAGATTTACAACATAAAATAATTATATAGAAATAAAGTTGCTTTTAAACCACTTTTGACATTATTCTTTTGCTGTCCAGATTTATGTGCCACTTTCTGTTCACTTTTGGATATCTTCCAGAGGTATTTAGGTCAAGATATTTTTTGTCCAGATAACTTAATGTGTTAGGAAACCTTTTACATAATATTCATAATTTTTAGAGGTGATTAAGTACATGAAATAATTCTTGACGTAAAATCACTACAGAAAGCTTTGCTGTTTGCGCACTGTTTTTGTGAAAATTGTTTGAAGGTCGAAATATTTGACTTTTTGAGTGAAACCACTTGGGTTTGAAACCTAACTCATAAAAATAAATTTCAGAAAAATAATCACCCAATTTGGAGTATTATTGAGTGAGATATGATTTTTTGAAAAGAGAGATAGAAATCTGGTAGTAAGCTGTCAAAACTAGTCTTTATGCATGTGCATCCCTTTTGTCTTTTTATCAAGATTCTCATTCTTCTTGCATGCAATCCGACTTGACTCCTCCCCATACAGATATTTTCAGTTCTAAAACATTTTTTAAGCCATTTAAACCACATGCATGCTATCTATCAACTCATCTTTTGTAGAAATTTGAAAATGGGTCTTTTTGAAGATTTCTTGGGTGTTTATGCCAAGAACTTCTCCATGCAACTTAAACTAGTGACTTTTTGGCACATGCATGTTGATTAAAACATGTTTTTTTAGTGAAATCAAAGAGCTTTTCATACAACTTTTGGATCAAAAGTATAGATCCTTTAAGAAAAACTACATGCATGCAAGTTAAGAGCTCATCTTTGATCTTATAATAGGTTTGATCATGGATTCACCACTTTTTAATAACATGCAAGTGTTATGGTGGTAAATCTACAAACATTAAGATGTTCAAAGAAGCTTATTAGAAAAACTTAGATGAAACTTAGTGTAGAAGAAGGAAAACTCAAAGAAAATGAAGAAGATTAACAAGAAGGTGTGTAGGTTTCATCTTACACACATGCATACCTTTAAAAGTTCATGAACACTTGAACTCTCTTGAGTTTTAGGGGCTGAATTTGGAAGAGTTTTAGTGTGTGAAATGAGAGAGTAGAGAGGAGAAGACAGAATTTTCTCTAAAGGGAGAAATTAGAAAGAGAGAGAGATGAGAGAAATGAATTGTGAGGTGAATAAAATGAGAGGGGGGGGGGATATGGTGGATGGTTTTGGGAGAGAGAAGAGAGATATGGAGTATGAAATTATATGTAATAAAATGATGGTGTCTTGCTTTTATTTTTATTTTTATTATTTATTTTATTTTTATTTTTGAATTTGAATTATTAAATAACAATTTACCATCATAATAATACTTGTTTTATTTTACTAGTAGAATTTTGAAAAGTATACATATATATTTGTATTTAGGTCATTTGAATTGGCATTTTATGAGATTCATGGATAATTCGCTAATTTGAGGGGTTTCTAGGCAAAAATTCTTAATTTTTTTTACCGTACTGAGTTTACTGCTAAATTGGACTGTGCCACCTATAATATGAATAACTGAAACGTTCAGTGCAGTTCTAACCTGAAACGTAAATTTGACGGTTGTCACACGAGAGCAGTTCTTCTTCTTCTTCAATAGATTCATCAGTCTCAACGAAGGACATTGGGATTATTTGTAAGTCATCATCACTCGGGGCTGGGATTATTGGATTGTTGCGGGGAGCTTCAGCTTGACCCTCAAGCAGGGGAGAGGACTAGCTGAAACAAAACAATCAAAGAGGTAAGATCGTTTGGGAGAAGAGATAGAGAAAGGATGGGTTTAAGTTGTTGGTTCCCGTTTTGCTTTAAACAATATTATCAGATCTATTAGTTCAAGTTAATGTTTGATGCGGAAGCGTATTTAAAGAACTAACAGATAAGTTTGATAGATTTAGAACAAAATATAAATAAACAGTGAATAGAATATTATATCTCAAAGTTTACTGAATATATATATCAAGAACATGTTTATAAACCGTGAGTAAGAAAAGCTTTAAAACAGATATGACTTTTAAGGTGAATAAGCTTTTTTGTTCTTGATGTTCGATTGAAGTTGTGTGTGTAAGGAAGAACTCAACATGAGTCTTCCTTATATACTACTCTAAAGGGGACCATAAAGCATATGCTACTATTCAAAAGGTACGTATGAATAGTAGAACGGATGTCGTGAACAGTTGCAAGGATGGCATGAACAGTCAGACGTGTTGTATTGCATTTAATGCAACAGACGTCTAATATGTACTAAGCCCTACTGAGTCCAATCAGAGTTTGACACGTCGACGTTGGACAGGGCATGCTACCATGCAAGTTGATGAACGGGTCCTGTAACAGTAGCAAGATATTATAAATATCTTCAAGTCTTTCAGTGAGGACCACAGAGGCTCTGTAATGAGTTACAGAGGTTTTGTGGTCTGGTCCTCTGTGGAGCAGTCTTCACCTTTGTTTCCGAGTCTTGGGTCTTCTTTGAGTACAGCAGAGGTTCTGCTTCTGTAGCTTCTTGACCTTGATTTCTCGGTAATGTCGGCAGAGCCTCTGTAAGAGGCTTTCTTCACTTAGCCTATTTTTCACTACTTCTAAATACTTCTATGATTAGGGAGATTGAAGCTAACAATCTCCCCCTAAGTAGTGAAAAATAAAAAATTTGAATTTGAGTTAAGTTAGGCTAAGTTAGATAAGACAGAGGTTAAACAATACCTCGAAATTTCTTTTATTTAGAAATATGCCAGAGGCATTTTACATTTGAGTACAATGAAAGATAAACTTTAACTTTGTTTGCAGAGATTGGAGGTCTGAGAATCAGATTTTGGCATCTTTGAAATCGTTGTAGCTTCTGTTGTCTCTTCCGACTCTTCTGATCTCTTTGTAGAAGCTGATACAGAGTTCTCTTAGGTGGATTGTTGCGTCAATCTCTCTGATGATAGTATCTGCAGCATCTTTATCCATTTTCTTTGTACCTCTATATTTCACAAGGCTTGCTCTGAACTTGTTAAGAGTACTTGTTGCGTACTTCTGACAGTCCATGCATACAAATAGTTTAGTTTCGCCTTGAAGGTTTTGAAATACTAACCCAAACCTTGGTTCTGTGATGATTGAGTTAGGTACGGCGTCCGGTGGGCAGCGATCCTCTGGTGGTCGTAAATCCATATGCTTGAGACGAAGATCCTTTCCCAGCTGGAAATCTATCATGGTGTAGAGCAGAAGCTTTTCCCTCATCGCTTTTCTCAACACTTGATAGGCTCTGGTGTTTGCCTCTGTGTTGTAGTTGTCCTTTGTCCATTGCAGAAGGTCAGGTAGATCATAAGGATTGATATTTCTTAAAATCAGCATCAGCGAAGGTAGTTTTTGAATTGTCTTCTCTTCTGACTTTGTAGAGATTGTACCTGACCTTTGGATAGTTTCTTGTGAAGGAGAATTTGCAGAAGATTACCTTTTTGATCTTGTGGATTGAGAAGACATCTGCTTTGGTTGTTGGCTTTGTCCTTATGAAGATGTTCTCAAATTCTTCTCTGATCCTTGGATCTGTCACATGATCTGTTGGATGATTGGTCTGAAAGGATTGTTTATAGAGGTATTTGTAGACCACTTCTTCCATCTCTTCATGTGTTGGACCAGGTTGTGGTTCTCGTCTTCTGAGACTCTCCATTTCTTGAACAACTTCTGCAGTTCTACCAGTTAGAGGAATGTCTGACAGAGGTTTCAATCCATATGCCCAGTCAACTTCTTCAGGCTTTGGGGTTTGAAAGGCATCAAACGCACTCTTCATTAGTTTCTCTGTTGGCTTTGGCAATGTTTTCTTCTTAGGCTCTTCTGTCAGTATTCCTTTGCCCTTGTCTTTTCCTTTTGGCAGGGCAGAGGCTGTTGCTTCTGTAGGTTTGGAGGTTGGCACTTCTGTTGGTTTGATGGGGATTGCCTCTGTGGGTTTTGACATTTGTGATTTAGAGGACTTTCGTGGCGATGGTTCTGTTGGCTTAAGTTGCTCTGTAACCTCTGTTGGAGGTTGTTTGTTGACTTCTTCTGTGAGCTCAGTTTCTGTTGATGAAGTGTTGACATCCAATCTTTTTGCCATTCTGAAAGCTAAGGTGAACCTGTGCCTTTCTTCTTCTCTCTGCCCCATACGATCACTCATTGTTGTGTGCATCCTTTTCAGAACATCAGAAGCAGAGGTCGTTGCTTTCTTTGGTTTGGTGGCAATCGACTTTCTTCTTTGTATGGTTTGGGGTGTTTCCACAGAGGTGGGTGTTTTCTCTGTGGTTTGTTCATCTGTTTCTTCCAAGATGATTACCTCAGGGGCGGTTGTTTCCTCTGTGGTTTGCTGATCTGCTTCTGGGATTTTGGTTTCGTCAGGAGATGATTCCACAGAGATGGGTGTTGTCTCTGTGGTCTTTTGGGTTTGTTTTTGTTGGGTTTGTTCTGGAGGGGCTTGGCTGATTGGTTCTGCTGCAATTCGTGGACTTTGTATTCCTCTGCTCGTAGCTTTCTCTCTTAGATTCTCCCCCTCAGGATTATCTGATGGACCAGGTTGGTCATCATCAGAATCATCCTGACTTTTATTAGAAGTACCCTCTGCTCTGCAAGAAGTGTTGGGCTTCTTCGGTAATTCAGCTCTTGCTGCCATCAACTTTTCACAGACATCATCGCAGAGGCCAATCAATGTCGCAAGCTCTGCTTCTGTTTTGAAACGCATTCTGCCGACAATCTTTCTGAAATCCTTGACATAGTTGGCATTTGCAGTTGTGAAGGAGACAATGACTTCTGTGACCTGGTTAATGACGTTCTGTCCGAGCTCTGTAAGTTGTGCTCTGGTCATATAGTCTTTTGGCTGCATCATTATCGTGTTGCGTATTGCCTCTGCTTGTACTTGTTTAAGGGCATTCCGTAGATCTGCAGGAGTAATGCCCTCTGCTCTGTTGGATTGCGTAATCATTTGTTCAAGGAAGTGTTTGACAGAGTCCTTGAACGCAGAAGTTGCAGCTGTTCCAAATTCTTGAGCGGCAGAAGTAGCTGTAGCTTTGGTAGTAGTTTCGGCAGAAGACTTCATCTCTGAGATGGCGGTTTTTACCTCTGTGGACAGATTGTCCATTTTGGTGTTCAGATTCAGGATATCCGTAGATATTGTCTCTGTAAAGGATTTGAAAGAGCTTTGCAACTCTTTCATTGTTTGGTTCACAGAGGTGACAAGGGTTTGGAACTCATCCCTTGATACTTGTGTTCCTTGTGTAACCTCTGGAGGAACACATTCGTCTCCAGAGTGAGTCCCTGTTCCTAGGACACCTTCGTTCACCCTTGTTTGTACGATGGGGGTGGAAGGATTTCCTTCTGATCCTCGAGAAGAAACCTGAGTTTCGATCTCTACAGAAGTTCTGTGAAGAACAGTGTCCAAATCCACTCCAGAGGTGGGTATTGGAATGTCCTTCTGTTGACTAGAAGACTTGTCTAGAGTCTCTTCGTCTCTGTGCTCACTACTTCTCTCTGAAAGAAGTTTTGGTCCTAATGTGTGCGTGGCAGAGGAAACGAATTCCTCTGTAGGGTGTTCTAGGGTGATCTGGGGCGATTGATCACGAACAATAGGTGAGTCTCTTTGAGGAGACTCCCTAGGAATGGATTCCCCGGTTTCTGTGGGCACAGAGGTTGAAAGAGTAACCTCTGGCTGGATGGGTTGGGTTAGGATCGAGCTGTGCTGCTCTTTTTCAATAACTCCTTCTGCAGCTAGACCTGCGGAGTTAGAAATGTGGGTTGCACTGGGAGTTGGTTTTGGTTGTGTGCCTCTATTTATCCAGGCATCTTTTCTTGCTTCTTCCTCTGTTAATCATCCAAGCACTACATCATTGTCTATCATTTCATCCTCTGTAGCTATCCTTCGGCTTGGTGCTTCTTCCCTAGGTTCTGTTGAAGTTTCTTGCTCTGGTCGTAAAAAGTCATACATTTGATGAGATCCGTATAATCTCATGACATGTGGATGATAGAGACCTTTACGTATCCAGACAGCTTCTTCTTCATCTGAATTCACCTCTGAGATTTCTATTGCTGTCTCTGTTGTTGCAAATCCCTCTTTTTGTACAACTTCGGCCCCTTTTCCTTTTTCTTCTTCCATTATTTTCTCAGAAGCCTCTGTAATTTCACCTCTACTCCACTCAGCTTTTGTTTGATTTATTTCTTCTGAAGCTGGGTTTGGACTCCTTCTGTGGACGTCCAATCCTTGAATGAAAGGGTTCTGTAAAATAACAGGGGTTTTGGCTGGTTGATCTTTGGGTGTTGTGTCATCTTCTTGCAGACGTGTGTCAATGCCAGAAATGGAGAAATCTTGTTCTTCTGGAGAGTGGTGATCGAGAGGTTGTGCCGTCCACCCTGATGTATTTAGGGTGTTGGCAATGTCAGGGTTCTGTAAGAAGTCGTTCAGGTCTCCTTGGTGAGCAAATCTATCTGGAGATTGATAGGGTGATTGATACTCTTCTGTAGCCATTCCTTCTTCTGTAACTTCTTCTTCAGTTCTTTCTTCTGCATTTTCTTCTTCTGCAGTTTCCTCTTCTGCAATGGTAACCAATTTTTCAAGTGATTTACCATGCTTCTTTTTGGTTTTCCTTCTCTTAGGTTTTGGTGCCCCTTCCTCTGTTGATTTCGATCTTCTTTTCTTCTTCATTTTTGGGGAAGAGGGAGGAGCAGAGGAGCCAATTTCTGTGGCATGAGGAGGTGAAGGTTGATCTTCTGCAGCGCTTGTTGAGGTGCCTTCTGCAGTTTTTCTCTTCTTGGCTTTTGGAGTATATGCAGAGGTTCTTGATGATGACTTCTTTCCCATAAGTTCTGCACGTTTGGCTAGAAAGCTGAGTTGAATAGCCATGTGCTTTGCTAACTTCTGATCCTTTTCTTCTTGAGTGGAAAGAGGTTTTGCTATCATTGTTCCTACGGGGACACCTAAACGCGGGGGTGTCATAGGACTCGGTTTAGGAGTTCTATGATCGCGTATATACTCTTTCTTAAGGGATTTATTCGATGCGTAGCGCAGAAGCTTCTTTGACAGAGGTCTGCAGTGTGAGTAGCCATCGGTATGATCAGTGGGGGTATTCTTGTTCATCGGGAACTGTTTGGGGGTTGGTCCTTCCATTGGCCAGATTTGGATTAGCAGTAGAGGTTCAAACAGTACTCCCAATATTCGTTGGAATTGCAGAGGTGGTAGAAAGTTGGGATCGTTCTCTTTGACCCTTCTCGTGTTGTTCTTTCTGTCGATGGTGTTTATGATCTCTTGCATCAGTATGGTCGCATAATCTAGTGGAAGATCATAGTAAACCCCATACATGATGCTCAAGATTTGATGTGAGCTTTGGTCAATACTCCCTATTTTCCCTGTCAGGCACCTGTTAAGAATAGAGAACAAAGTGTTCCACAGAGGTGGCAATCTTCCTCTGCGGAAGTCATTTCTCTTCCGTAGTTGGGTGTTGTACCCAAGCATTTCCACGAAGCGACAGAGCTCTTCATCTGTTGGTTGCTCTGCATAACTCTTCAATCCCAGAAGACCCCTTGTTGGTAGGTTGAATTCAAGTGAGAACATTGTTCTATTGAACTTGATTTCAAGATGCTCAGATTTATCAGGTCTTGAAATGTACCCTTTGATAAGAGAATCGTCTTTATCAAATCGGCATCTTTGCCAAAATTGGTTCAGATAACGGACTGGAATTTTGTTTGGGGTTCTTGAGAGTAGAGGGAAGAGGATGTGATTTTCCATTATGTTCAGAAGAATAGCATGGGCTTCGCCGAAAGCAGTGGGTGAGGGGACCAAATAGCAGTTGTTGGATTTGATAGGAAGTATGGTTTCGAAGTGATCTTTTGCTATGAAGTTTTGCAAGTGTGTCGTCGGAGCAAATTCTGCTGAGTCCCCGGAATCTTGTTGTTCAATAGCTCTTGCAAGGTTGGGGTTTTCTGAATGTTCAGAATGGGCAGGTGAGTGTTCCGGTGAGTTCGCCGGAGAGAGTTCTTGGGAGATAGCTTTAGAAGATGAAGCCATTTGATTTTAAGAACAAGGTTTTTGCAAGCTTTTGCAGGGTTTCGCCGGAGAATAAGATAAGAGTTTGTAAAAGGTTTTATGAGAGGGTAAGCTTGGTTTTTATAGGAGGATAAAACGGTAGAAATCGAAAGAGTAAAATATATGGCAATGGATTAACATTTGGAATCCGTACTCGAGTTTGAGCGGCGGGTTCAACTTTCCAAATAAAAACGTTCCATGTACGCCCAATGAAAATGGGACACGTAGGCCTTGTCAGAATATGACAGGACATCGTGCGCGGCCCATTAATGCTAGGCGCATGAGGTTGTTTTTAGCCACATGAGTTTCACTCTCAGTAAAAGTAACGGTTATTACTACAGAAATGCCCAGAGAACAAAATGGCAGAACTTTTGTGTTTTACAGAAGCTCTGTGATTTTGAAAATCTTGATTTTTAACCTCTTCTCATATATCTCATTGTTATCATGACTCTGTAGGTTCTTCTTTGAACGAAAACGTTTGTAAAGACATTGGAAAGGATCAATAGGATTTTGTCAAGAAATTTTACTCACAGAGGTTTTGTGGCTCTGATGGAACTTGCAGAAGCTCTGTGAGAGCTAGCAGAAGCTCTATGAGAGAAAAAAATCTTATAACTTGAATTCTATTAACTTTCTGATCATCCAATTTTTGATCTGTGTTAAGAGATGTTTTTCGCACATTATTAAAAGTTGGTGTCCGAGAAAACTATTTTGAAAAACGTTTTGTTCGAGAAGGTCATGGTGTGTGTTTTCGGTTTCCGAGATAACATTCCAAAAGATCGACAGAGGGTTAATTTGTGATCGTAGAGCATATTTCCTGCAGAACCTCTGTTGAGCTTAGCAGAAGCTCGATGACCTTAAATTTCTCCTATTTCGAATTTTGTTAAACCTTTTGAACTTTTGATTTTTGAAATGTTATTCATAGTATATTTAGGACATATTTGACAATTCTTGTCCTAGAAAACTGTTTTTCAAAAACCTTTTGTGCGAGAGACATACCTTTTGGTTCTTCTGTTCTCGACAGTTTTGTTTTACTTCTGTCGATGGAGAATTATCGACATTCTTCTTTGGCTTTCCTTTGAAAGATTTACCTCTGTAGATCATTTCAGGGTCCCTTTTGCTCCCCCTTGATCTAATCACTTCTGTAGATCAAGAATTTTCCTTTTGCTCCCCTTTGATCTATGCTTGGTTCAAAGAATGGTAATATTTGTATTGAGCAATAGATCATGTTTACCAGAGGTTCTGTAAGGGTTATCAGAAGATCTGAGCGGACCCACAGAAGCTCTGTAACCAAAAATTAATTTTTGCACACAAAAGAAAATATATACAGAAATAAATTTATCAAAGCAATAACTTAAGTAATAATAGATATTTATACTTATTTACAGAAGATAAAGCTATACTTATAGAGGATTTTCACACCATGTTAATCATTCCTAACCTACCCACCAAGAAGTTGAATCTTTTCTCGTCTAGTGCTTTGGTGAATAAGTCAGCGAGTTGATATTCTGTGGGCACGAAATGCATTTCGATTGTACCGTATTCAACATGATGTTTCAAGAAATGGTACCTTATATCGATATGCTTGGTTTTTGAGTGTTGCACAGGGTTGGAAGAGATAGCAATGGCACTTTTGGAATCACAGAAGATGGGTATTTTGAATAGGATGTGGCCGTAGTCTTTTAGCTGAGTCTTCATCCATAGAACCTGAGAACAACAGCTAGCGGCAACAACGTATTCAGCTTCTGCAGTGGATGTGGAGACACAATTCTGCTTCTTGGACGTCCAACTGACTAGTTTACCACCTAGGAATTGACAACTCCCAGAGGTACTCTTTCTGTCGAGCATGCATCCTCCATAGTCTGAATCTGTATAAGCTTTAAGACTAAAACCAGAGTTCTGTGGATACCAGAGACCAAGATTGTTGGTCCCCTTCAGGTATCTCTGTTGTAGCCATTTTCTAGAAGAAAGGTGGAAAGTCGTTCGTACCACGCTCTTGGAGCCTGTTTTAGTCCGTAGAGAGCCTTTTCAAGGTAGTATACATGCCTTGGGAACTTTGAGCTTTCAAAACCTGGTGGCTGATTTACGTAAACCTCTTCTTGGATTTCACCATTTAGAAAAGCTGATTTTACGTCCATCTGATAGACTTTAAAACCTCTGTGGGCTGCGAAGGCTAAGAATATTCTTATTGCTTCGAGCCGTGCGACAGGGGCAAAAGTCTCATCGTAGTCTATGCCTTCTTCTTGTCTATATCCTTTTGCTACTAATCTTTCTTTGTTTCTGATGACCACTCCATCTTCATCCTTCTTGTTTCTGTAGACCCATTTAGTCTCAATGGCCTGTTTCCCTCTTGGCAGAGGTACTAAAGTCCAGACTTTGTTACGCTCAAATTGTAGAAGTTCTTCTTGCATGGCGTCTACCCAGTTTGGGTCATCTAGGGCTTCAAAAATCTTCTTTGGTTCTATCACACTAATAAAATTTGTAAAGAAACAAAAATTAGCAGTGGCAGACCTTGTTTTTACTGAGTCAGAAAGTTCTCCAATTATTTGGCTTTGCGGATGACTTTTTGTCCATTGAGTTGTGCGTGGAAGATGATCATCAATGTCATCCAAACTTTCTTCAGAGGCTTCTTGTGTTTCTTCTTGTGTAGCCTTTGTCGTTCTTCGTGCCTTGGTAGTTGATTCTACCGTTTGTGGAATGATTGGTATGAGTGGTGGTGGAGTTTGTTCCTCTGAGGACGTATAGTCTTGGTCCTCGATTTCCTATGTAATTGGTTCTTTTGTGGTTTGTGCAGCTTCTGTGGTCGTTTTTCTTGATGTTTCATCTTCTGCACTTTCTTCTGCTTCGGCAATTGCATCTGTAGTATTTATAGAAGAAGATGAAGCATTATTTGGACCAATTAGAGTCATACCTGTAGGATTTTGTCCGACAGAGGATGGTTCTTCAGAAACTCTAATGGTTCCAACAGAAGGATCAATGTCATTGTGGAACATCTCCAAAAATAGAAGATCCAAATCTTCTTTTGTTCTTGAGATGTCAGAGGATTTCCTTTTAATTCCGAGTTCTGAACTGATTTGCTCAGAAGTCATTTGGAATGAATCATCAAAAGAAACATTGATGCTTTCTACAATCTTGTGAGACTTTGTAAGGAATGTTCTGTAGGCTTTGGAAGTGGCAGAGTATCCAATGAATTTGCCTTCATCAGCTTTTACATCAAACTTTCCTCTTGAATCTCTGCCGTTTAAGACAAAGCATTTGCATCCAAATACATGGAAAAATTTGATGTTTGGCCGCCTTTTGTTAAGCAATTCGTAAGGCGTCTTGAGGTGTCTTTTCACAACGGTTGAACGATTCTGAGTATAACACGCAGTAGAAATTGCTTCTGCCCAAAAGTTCATTGATAATCCGCATGCTGACAGCATAGTTCTTGCGGCTTCTACAAGTGTTCGATTCTTTCTTTCGACAACACCGTTCTGTTGTGGAGTGCGAGCGGCAGAGAAGTTCTGTGATATTCCTTCTGTAGAAAGATATGCTTCAATGACACGGTTTTTAAATTCTGTGCCGTTGTCACTTCTTAACTTCTGTATTCTGCAGTCATAAAGAACTTGGATTCTTTTCATTAGATTTATCAATACATTTGGAACATCTGATTTCTTTCTAACAAATTCAACCCATGTGAAACGTGAATACTCATCAATTAGGACAAGTATGTATTTCTTGTCACCTAGGCTCTGTATGGCAATGGGACCGCAGAGGTCGACATGAAGCATGTACAGAGTCCTAGTGCAAGACACGTCTGTTTTGCCTTTGTGGGAAGCCCTTCTGTGTTTTCCCATTTCACAGGCCGAACACAAATGATCCTTATTGAATTTAACATTTGGCAAACCTTTAACTAGATTGAGTTTTACTAGTTTATCCAAGGTGTGAAAGTTTAAGTGACAGAACCTGTTGTGCCATAACCAAGCTTCTTCACTTTTGCAGGCTACTAGGCAAACTTTGTCCTTGGATTTTGAAGTAAAATTCATTAGGTATAGATCACCTCTTATTTCAGCTCGCAGAAGTTCCATTCCTGTGTTTTCACTCTGTAGAGAGCAGAAAGTTCTTTTGAATAACACATCGAATCCTGTATCACAGAGTTGACTTACGCTTAGTAGGTTGTGTTTGAGGCCATTCACATATGCAACTTTGTATACAGAGACATTTTCTTTCTGTATGACTCCATAGCCTTTGATGTGTCCCTTCATGTTGTCTCCAAAAGTTACAGATCCACCATCGTGTGTTTCTTTGTATGTGGATAGTAATCTTCTGTTGCCAGTCATGTGCCTTGAGCATCCGGAGTCAAGATACCAAATTGGCACATGTTGCTTCTGTAAGACAATCACAGAGATTTAGGTACCCATATACACATGGGTCCAATATTGTTAGAATTTTTCAAGTTTGCCTTAGCATTCTTGAAATACATTTTATCTTTTGTAGAAGAATCAGATTGTTTCTCTTTTGGTTCTGACTTTCGAATTTCAGTGGTGAGAAAGCAATCTGGACTTGAGAAGTGTTTATTCAATTTAAACATAAGATCAAAACAATGACAGTATTGAATATGAGATGTGATTTGTTTGAACTTTTCATTGAATTCTTTGAACTGAGCCACAGAGACATTACACTCTTTCTTTACATTAGATTTCCTATTACAAGAAGATCTATGAATACTAGAATGTTGTTTGCAAAAGTCTTGTTTAGTTCCTGCCTTCTGTGACTCTCTTCTGTGGTGAACATCTTTCTTCACTGTCACATAGGAAAAATATTTGTTAGCTTCAGGCCATTTTCCCTTTTGTTGCCAAGTGGGATTCTCTTTGATTTTCCTTAAAGGTTTTGAAAATTTTAAGCTTTTTGGATTTTCAGAGGCCTTTTTCAGATTTTCAAGCTCTGTAGAGGTTTTGACTTGTATACACATTTTGAGAAAATCTGGATGGATATGTATCTCTGTGATTTTCTCTTTTGGAGAAATTGTTCTGTTAAGAACTTCAGAGGAGAATTTGACACCCTCTGTGTCACAGTGAATTATCCCTGATTTGAAATCAGTCTCTGAGCATGTATCATACGAGCTTTCTTCCTCTGTAGAAAAACTTTCATAGATGGCAGAGGTTTCTGATGAGATATCTTCAGCGAGTTTTTGATCTATAGAAGATGTACAGAGATTTTCTAAAACATTTGATTTCAAAACTTCCAAAATTTCTTTTTCAATAGATTCTTCAAGTTTTTCTTCTGAAAAGATGGGTTTAAACTCATGGGCTTCTGCTGAAAATTTCTTTTCGACATTTATCATACAGACAAAAGCGACCTGTGTTTGAGTCTCTGGTTTACCAAACTTAAAGATACCAATCTGATCTTGTGTTTTCATATATTTCTTTGGTTTGATTCCTCTATTGACAGAGGTTGAAGATGATGAATCTGTGTTTTCAAACCACACATTGATCATCTTTGTATGTTTCCTCAAGTGAGGTTCTGCAGAGATTTTAACCCTTTTACTTACAGAGAGTAAGTTTGGAAAGTTTGGTTTGTTAGTTTTTCCCAAAACAAATAGAGAGGATAGAGGTTTTAGTCGTTTATTTTCAACTCCTAAGGTAATATCACTGTACCCTATACCTCGTCTTGCTATTTGAGAGTTTACCTTTTCATACACCTTATGTGCATCTTTATAGTTTTTAATTAAAACTCCTCTTCTTAAAAGATCTTGCCAAAGTACCTCTCTTTCTTTTTGAAAGTATTCTTTGAGAGCTCTTATGTCTGTAGTTTCACTTCTTGAAACTTAAAGTTCTTTTGTTTTGATTTTTAAAGCATAGGTTAAATCAGAAATTTGCCTTTTTAAAGGATCTATATTTTTGCTCCAATATTTTTCGACTTTTCCTTTTTCTTCAAAGATTTTGGCTTTTTCTTGAGTGAGAAGCCTTACTTCTCTCTCATTAAAGGTCAGCTTTTTCTGAATGCTTTCAATTATATCTTTCAGTTCAATGTTAAGTTTAAATAAATCATCATCTACAGAATTAGTACTTGAGGTAGAGTTTGAAATGGATACCTCATTGTCAGTGCCGGAGTTAACTTCTGCCATGCCACAGAACAGGGCATTTGTGGGAAATTCATCATCAGAGGTAGAGTCTGATTCGAAGTCTTCTTTGTTTGCCTCAGAATGCCCTTTGTTCGCCATTAGATATTTTTGTGCGTAATACTCGGCCTTCTTTTTGTAAAAAGCTGAGTCCTTCTGTGGGCGATTTGGTCTACTTCTGCATTCTTTTGCGAAATGACCTGGCTTGCCGCAGTTGAAACAACCTTGGGAGATGTTTCCAGTTCGGTCGTCAGACTTCTGTAGGTCTCCACCTTTCTCTGTTCGGCATTCGTTTGCGTAATGACCGGGTTTACCACATTTGTAGCATTCTTGTGTGTGGCCTACCTTGTCATCTGATCTCTGTCGATCATTTCCTCTGTAGCTTCTGTCGCTCGACCTCTGTAGGTCATCATTTCTGTAGTCTGACCTCTGTCGGTCACTTGATTCTTCTCTTCTTCCATCATCTCTTCTACCAGAATTCCTTTGGTTATTTCTAAACTCTCTTGTCAATAGAGCCATTGATTTAGCTAATGACGCAAGAGTTATCTCTTCCTCTATCAGCTCGTCTTCTTCGCTATCAACCATTACCATCTTCTTTTTCTCCTTCTTTTTCTCCTCTGTAGATCTCTCATTTCTTGGTCTGTATGCAGCCTCTGTAGATTTACTAACCAATGCGTATGGCACAATGGTTAGTGTTTTAGCTTGAGCTATTTGAGGCTCTTGTGCAGCAAGTGTTCCATAGAGATCAGAGAGTGTCCAGGAGTCTAGATCTTGATTTGTTTGTAAAGACATAGACAACTGAAGCCACTCATCGTTCAGGCTCTTTAGAAACATGACGTTATTTTCTTCCGTGGTTCTGTGAATACCAGACTTTTTTCATTTGTTTATGAGAGAGTTGAACCAGTCGTATGTTGTTTGCAAAGATTATGTTGCAGAGGCTCTGAAAGCATGATATTCATTTATGTATTATGCCCTTCGGTTCTTCTGAGTTTTAGCACCCCCTTCCAACTGTCTTTCTAATTCTTTCCAGAGATCGTGCGCTGTTTCGCATGCATCTAAGGATTGAAAAAGTTCGTTGGGAATTGCCATGATCAATATTCTCTTTGTTTTCTGTGCAACTTCATCTTCTGCCTTATCTTCATTTGACCA
Source organism: Saussurea involucrata (assembly GCA_033807775.1). Classification (NCBI taxonomy): domain Eukaryota; kingdom Viridiplantae; phylum Streptophyta; class Magnoliopsida; order Asterales; family Asteraceae; genus Saussurea; species Saussurea involucrata. Next base: position 24,112,538 of record CM066326.1, read on the forward strand.
TTCTTCTCTTGGCTTAGGTTTTTGATGTTCAGGGATTTCAGCAGATTCAGCAGTATCTGGTACACGTGGCATAGTTATCATCGGAACTGGAGGAAGATTGTAAAGATATTGTTTGAGAGTTTTTTCAGTACCCTCAAAGAAATGAACCATTCTTATCTTCCATTGAGGATACTCATCTCTAAGAAGAGTAGGAGGTTTGGTTAGTGAGCCAGCAGTGAAAAAGTTATTTGTATTTGTCATTTTGAGGAAAGGATAATCTGATGGAGGATTTCTAAGTATGAAGATCTGGAAGGTTTTCTGGGTACAACTAATATCTAGAAATATGGTGATGAAGAGAAAGAAAATAATCTATCAAATAAAAGTTGTAAAACGAGGATCACTTGATATTGAAAATCAAGCTTTGCTCTGATACCAATTGTTGGTTCCCGTTTTGCTTTAAACAAGATTATCAGATCTATTAGTTCAAGTTAATGTTTGATGCGGAAGCGTATTTAAAGAACTAACAGATAAGTTTGATAGATTTAGAACAAAATATAAATAAACAGTGAACAGAATATTATATCTCAAAGTTTACTGAATATATATATCAAGAACAGGTTTATAAACCGTGAGTAAGAAAAGCTTTAAAACAGATATGACTTTTAAGGTGAATAAGCTTTTTTGTTCTTGATGTTCGATTGAAGTTGTGTGTGTAAGGAAGAACTAAACATGAGTCTTCCTTATATACTACTCTAAAAGGGACCATAAAGCATATGCTACTATTCAAAAGGTACGTATGAATAGTAGAACGGATGTCGTGAACAGTTGCAAGGATGACATGAACAGTCAGACGTGCTGTATTGCATTTAATGCAGCAGACGTCTAATATGTACTAAGCCCTACTGAGTCCAATCAGAGTTTGACACGTCGACGTTGGACAGGGCATGCTACCATGCAAGTTGATGAACGGGTCCTGTAACAGTAGCAAGATATTATAAATATCTTCAAGTCTTTCAGTGAGGACCACAGAGGCTCTGTAATGAGTTACAGAGGTTCTGTGGTCTGGTCCTCTGTGGAGCAGTCTTCACCTTTGTTTCCAAGTCTTGGGTCTTCTTTGAGTACAGCAGAGGTTCTGTAGGAAGCCTCTGCTGCTTCTGTAGCTTCTTGACCTTGATTTCTCGGTAATGTCGGCAGAGCCTCTGTAAGAGGCTTTCTTCACTTAGCCTATTTTTCACTACTTCTAAATACTTCTATGATTAGGAAGATTGAAGCTAACATAAGTGTTTAGAGGTTTGAGAGAGAGTAGAATGGATATTGAGAAGGTTTAGAGGAGGGATGCAGTGTAAAGGAAAAGAGTATATGTTACCTGAAAAACTGGCTTTCTGAGAAGAATAGTCAGTTTGACTTCAGCGAGGCCTTTGTTTTTGCTTTTATCGGCCGCAGTCGTTGGAGGCTTTGTTTCAGTGATAACGACCCATTTCAGAGCTGGGATCCTCTTGGGTTTTGGCTGAAAAACAAAACTTTCAATATCATCATCATCATCGTCATCGTCATCATTTTTTGGTGATGATGAAGGTTCGTCATCCTGGAGATCCAGGTCTCCATCGTTTTCTTCTTCAGCTTCTTCTTCATTTTCTAAAGAAACAACATGCATTGGAGAATCAGCATGTTCTTCGACATTCTCCCCCTTAGAATGTGCATGTTCGGAGAATTTGGTTCCCTCAGGGTTTCAACTCCATGAGGCTTATCAGCATTTTCCTCCCCCTCAGAAACATGGGGAAGGCCTTCATCTCTATCCTTCTCCCCCTCTTCCACATATTGGATGGGGGAGGCAACAGCAGCGGTAGCAGCAGCAACATGTTCAGCATTCCTGCCTTCTAAGCCAGGAATGACGGAACGGTTTTCAACCGCTACTAATTTGTCTTCTAGGCCAGATAAAGCATGGTTGGTCTTCTCAATGAACTCCACTGCCTTCTCCAGGTTTTCCCGATCCACATGAGTAAAGTGGGATAGAGGGACGGTGGGAGCGTTCAGTCGCTCGAGGACTTGTTGGAGCAGCTCGTTCGAGGAGCCAACCTTCAGAGCTAGGTTGTTTTTTATCCTTTCAGGGAAGAGACCTCTCCCTGAAGATTTGTAACCACTGTCTTCAGTGATGTGACTTCGCTGGACAGGGTGTTGAAGTTGTTAGAGTGATCGGTGTTGGTGTTGTTGAGAGTGCTGAGGGTGGAGGAGTTGTTCGTGAGAGCCTCAACAGCAGAAGACAAGTTGCCTTCAACGTTTGACATAACAGCATTGGAGGCTTTGTCAGCGACAGCCTCAACCAACCTTTTTAAAGTCTCCCCAGCGTTTGTAACCACTGTGGAGTTCGAGGAGATGGTGGTGGTGAGAGTTTCCACCTTAGAAGCAATCTCCGTGAGGGAGTGGCTGATGGTGCCCAAATTAGGACCTGTAACAGAAAATAACTTATGAACAAAGGAAAGCTCAAAAGTTGGGGGTTTAGAGAGAGAAGTGTTAGGTTACCTGGAGGCGGGTTAGAAAAGGTGTTGAAGTCACGATATTCTGACACGTGTTCCATTTCATCTTCCAGCGTGCGGTGGGAGGAAGCGCCTTCAGGTCCTTTATTGTGATCCATTAATTTTTGTAACTCAGTGGCGGAGATGTCATCCAGATGGATGACGCCTGATGATGATGCAGAGGGAAAAATGAATGTAGAAGAGACCAAATAATGAGGTGAAGAAGCGAAGGTTGAGAAGAGGGTGTGAGTAGCAGATTCAGCGTTGGATCCGCTGAAGAATATTTCACCAGTACAATGAGGTACTGAGGAAGGGGGGTCATGTTCCATGATAACATCAGTGTATTGAGCCACTAAAGTGGGTATTGAAGAGGTTGGTTCAGCGGATGTGGCAGAGCGTGCCACGAAACTATCCAGCGTCTTCTGTAGAGAGACAAACGCGGAGTCTTCAGCCTAGGAAGGATTGGGTTGCTCCTTGGAGATATTTTTGGTCTTATGGATGCCAAGTGGGGAGTCAGAGGGTTTTCTCTTTCGAGATGGAGTGGTGGTTGCGACCTGGGTACCAACGGTTGGGACGACCGCTGCCGAGGAGGTAGCCACAGAAGTTGAAGAAGTAGAGTAACGAAGAAGAGGTAAGAGAGTAGAGAGACGTACATCATTATCGATCGGTTTGTAGTCCAGTGGGCCAACCTGAGAAAGTCTCAGGTCTCCCCCGGTGGGATACCTTTCTTTCAGCCCATGCATCAATACGACATTGAGAAATCGCGGGTATGGAACGTTCGCTGGTCTATTAGGGACTTCAACCTTTCCCATCAGATCTTCAAAGATGAGGCGTGCCCAATCCACGTGCAGGCCTTTCATCAATGCACAATCGATGGCAGATTGGGTCTTCGAGGCCTAATCAGTAGACCTGACTTTTGCGGACATACAGCTGATGAGATGAGCAAAAATGAAATTCATCTCGCTGAACATTTTGCTTTTCAGCACGTTTGTTATCTTCTTCTCAGGTTAGTTGTCTCGCCCTGTATTCCAGTTGCACTTCAAGGCATCCAAGAAGGAGATAAACTGTCCACAGTGGGAAGCACAAGTGTACACTGGCCACTATGATCGTCACTCCAAGTAATAGTTGGTAAAATACCAGAATCGTATCCACAGGGACTGGGCAATCAAGACAATACGGTATTCATTAGCTTCCTTTTACAAGTTTCAATTACAGAAGAAGCAATATTTTGGTTTGTTTGGTGAACCGTTACGTTAACGATTTACTTAAGATTTAAAGGAAGGAATGTAGGTTAGATTTTCCCTAGATTTTATATTAAATACTTGATCCCAAAAGTGATCCTTGTACTTGAAATGGGCATTCTCGTTAGAAAAGCCCGGTTACAAAATACTCACACCTTTAAGTAAAAATATCATACTCTTAGTACTTATTGTTTTGTCAACGGTAATCTCAAAATGGACCTTTTCAGGTCTCGATGGAATGTGTAGAGACAAATACTCTAAGTGTTTTTATACACCAACTAGCTTGCCTACTACTCCAGTGGGTTGAGATTAGCTCACTGTGCCGACCTCACTTTCGCAAGTGTCATAAGAATTCTTTCGAATCCCCTAGCATCATCCAAGCTCGTGTTACTGCATTCTACTCATTTCTGAGTTAAGAACAAGACTTTAGATCCTTACAAGTGATCGTCTTGTTCGCATCATTGGGCAACAATCGAGAGTGAATGACCAAAACAATAAATATTCCAAGTATAAAGATTACTCAAACATTTTTCATAAAATCCAGTTACTTCTCCTTCCTACATCCTAAGGGATGCTTATCCCATAATTACCGAAGTAGAGAAAACAAAAGATGAAGAATTACACATAAGTAAACTGAAAGTGACTTCGATTAAACCGCAGTGGGGAATGAGAGTACAGCACGACCACTAATTACTGGAAAACTAAAGATTACACTACAAATCGAAATACAGAAAACTAAAGAGCTGCTGCAGTAAATTCTAAAGCTAACAACTAAACTTAACTTTCACTAAATGTGGTAGATGGAGATATGAAATAAATGACACCCAACACCTCTTTTTATACTAAGAGGAAAAGATGGACCAAAAAAGATGCGTAAAATCTAGAGGCTAAAAAAACTGAAGTGGAAGACATAAAATTCAGCTTCCATGAGTAAACCTTCCATCCACAAGTGTGTAGCTCTTTTACCCCAAGGTCACTTCACCTTTTCCAAAAAGTCCACTTAAAGTACCATGGGTGTTAATAAACAATTCACTTTGCCATATCTAAGGAAACATGCTTGTACTTTCCATCACATGCCTCTGCCATTATAGTCTTCCATTCTCCAAGATCTTGCTTCCATGCTAAGAATTGATTTTTCTTTGCTTTCTTCTTGGCTCGCCAGTGGGATTCGGAGTAGGCACTCCGCAAGTCACTGCAGATATTTCGTGAAAAAACAACAAAACTCCACCAAATGATTTATAAAAACTATGGTTCACTCTTTTTGCTCATTTTTCGGAATATTACCAAGAATGGGTGTTTTGAGAAGTGAAATGGCTAAAATTTGACAAAATAAAATAAAAATAAAAGGAAATAATAACTCTAAAAATAGAGTTATCACAACCTCAAACTTAAATCATTACTTGTCCCCAAGTAATAAAAATAGATAAATTTTTTTTTGCACTTTTGAACATTCAGGGACTTACCGACTTCTCACTCTGAATGAATGTTGATCTCCCTCCATGGATGCTTCTTTCGGTTACAATATTAAAACTTCATTGTATGCATTCGACGATATCTTTCCATTGTTCACATTTGATCAATAGGGATTTCTTGGGTTTGAAGGGTTCGTGGCTTTGAACACTTTTCCCAAAGGTTTTGTAGCAAACAATTCCAAACATGGACCGAAAATCTCGCTTTGAGATTTTTATTTCAAGAAGTGAGTGTTTCTGTGTTTGGCAATGGTAGGTACGTACACTAAAGGTTTTTTTTAGGTATCGCTTTTTTGTGAGAGTGGGTATTCTGATGGTCCAGAATAGGCACACCATCGTTTTCTAGGATTGAGCACTTTGATGGTCTAGAAAAGGCACACCATCAATCTTTTGTAGTGATACTCCGATTTTCTTCTGTTTTTGTGTTTTTGTTTTTTTTGGGAGGGGGGTATAGCTTACCCACCTCAAACTTAAGACTTCAAAGTGTCCCCACTGTGGAAAGACTGGAAGTTACATTGGAAGTCCCCACCTCAAACTTAAGATTGCACAGTGTCCTCACTGTGACTTGGGAAGTGGGTTCAAGGAGGTATTTGGGGTACAAAAAGGTCGAGTTTGGATGCAAAAAATGGCCTAAATCATTTTAACGTGACAAGTTGAGAATCGTACTCACAAATGTGACTTTTTAAGTTGGAAGCCGAAAGCTGTGCACCTTGGAATGGAAGATGATCAATAAGCATTCAAACGAGAAATATGTTAGTACCCAAAAGTACCTACTGAACAGCAGGTATGCATGCATCATTAACCAAAAATAAAATACTAGCAAATTGTCAAGAGCCTAGCCATAGGCAAAATATCAAACAGACATAAAATAGAAATTATTTTTGGAGCAATCTGAGCGGGAACCAGAGTCCTACCAAACCATTTAATGAGGAGGAGTTACCGGCGGTGAACTTTCTGCGGAGCCGTCACCGAGACCATCATCACTATCGTTGGTAGGACAGATACCTTCTGGGAAGTCAGGGATTTGCGCGGCAAGTTGGGGATCAGCAACTTGATACATCTGATTTATGACTGCATCCTGATCTCCTGTGTACATCCAGAAAGATTTTGTGCCCCTGTTTATGTGCTTCTGTTGTGCTTCCATAAGGGTAACGCGATCATAATGGTGTTCATGGGATTGCTTGTGCTTCCTGGAGTGGGATTGGGGAGTGGGTTGCTGGCAGATCTCACTGGGACTTCATCATCAGTGGGTTCTTCAGGGGGAGCGGTAATTGCTCTCCCCATCTTCTTGATGGTTACCATACTGATATTGTTGGCGGAAACGTGCCACTCATCATCTGGAGCTGATGGCACTACAGCATCTATTAGTAAAGAAGTAACAAGACAAGGAAGAGGGATGATTACCTTCTTGCGGGTTCGTGCTTGGTAAATTGCAGCATGCATTAGGATTCCCAGGTTGATTGTTTTCCCTGCTAGGATGCAGTACAGAAGACCGCACTTGTGCATCGAGAGGGTTGTATCATGAGTGGTGGGTGACAAGGAGTGGCGTAGGAGTTGGAACCACACAGCGGCCTCGGTAGTGTGGGAGCTAGCGTGTAGGCACCTCCTTTGGCCATCCTTGTCCCAAGTCTTTCCTTCAATTGCCAGAGCATGTAAAATGGCTTCCTCATCAGCCGGGGTCATTCTTTGCAAAAATTTAGCAAAGGTGCATATAAGTGGGGTCCTTATTCCAAGGACCCGATTTATTGCGGTTGCATTATAATGCACGGTACGACCCCGGATTGTCACAAATGTATTCTTGCTTTGAGAGGTTTCGACATAGAATTCCCTTACCAAAGAGGTGTTGGCCCGTCGGTTGGCAGTTGCCAATGTCGCCCAATCTTGCTGAATAACCTTCTCTTTGATAAAAGGGTTGGCCTCCACAATGTCAGGGTCAAAACCCCTCTCTAAGTTCAACTTTTGCTTAGCTATGCAGTCATAGTGGGCAGCGCCCTCAGTGGTCGTGAACTGCCTGGGCACCCGACTAGGGGCATGCTCAGTGCCCACTGTGGACTGATGTGGGTTTTTATTTTGAACTTGTTCATCACCAGCATCAGATTCATCTGATGATGAACTTAAAGAGGGAGCGAGACCCTTCCCTTTTCCAGATGTTGCCTTCCTCGATTTTCTGGCCGGTGATTTCTCCGAAATGGTCACCCCAGATCTGGTGACCATGCCTCTCTTCCCTCAGAGCTTTCTTGATTGGGTTCTCCTCACTGTGGGTTGCCTTATGAAGTTCCTCCAAATCGATAGTGTTTCCGACTTGGAGGTATTTATTTTGGTAGTCCTCTTCTTCCTTTCTCCTTGACTCTTCTTCTGTTTTGAACAATTCTGCCTCTGCCTTTTTCCCCTCTTCGTCGATCATTCTTTCCTTCTCGACCCTTTTTCTCTCTTCCACCTCTCTTGCCAACCGTTTGGCTTCTTCTTTTTTATCCTCTCTTCCTCTTCTCTTTTTAACCTTTCCTCCTCTTCTTTCCGTTTCTTCTCAACTTCTTTTTTCTTTTTTCGAAGGTCAAGAAGTTTTTGGTTGTACTCCTCTTGTAGCTTCCACATTTCCTCTTCAGTCTGCTGCGCTTCGTCATCAAAACCACTTAGACTGGCGTCTGAGGCTTTCGAAGATGAACCCACCTTCGATCCTTCTTGTTTCGACGACCCCGCATCTGGTGCGACGGTCGTCTTTGGGTGCTCGTCGGAGGATGGCAGAGGTTGGTTTAGGTCGCCGGTGATATTTTCTGGCTGGTTATCGTCGGCGGTCATGCGGCGGCGCGTGGCTCTGCTAGGTTCATTAGGGTTTGGGATATGTCACTTGCTTCTTGCCATTGAAGGGGTTTCTTTGTTCTTGAAAGAATCTGGGAAGGAAGAGTGTATGTTTGAATTTTGAGAGTAAAAGGTATTTTGGTGTGGAAAAGAAGTATTTTCTGGGTAATATCTTTTAGGAGGGAACGGTTATTGAGAGAGAGAGAGAGAGTATGATTGTTTTCCTTGGAAATAGGAGAAGTAAGGTGAGGTGGCAGGAAAAGTTGATGTTTGTGTAAGAAAAAGTGATGGATATTCAGTTCTTGGGCCCCCAAACTGTCCCATCCAATCGTCAGGCACGCAGTGGGATGCATAGTGACATGGTTGATGTCACTGCGAAGCAGTTGTTGACTTTTTCTTCAAAAATTGGCAGTCCATCCTACACACATTCAAAATAAACTACCACAAGGAATTAAAAATACCAAAAATAATAAAAAGGCAGCAAATAACTGAAATAAAATATTCACAAATGATTCTGACTTTTCTTAACCAGAGTGGGGTAGAGAGTGGGATGGAGAGTTGGCACTATCGCTCAGAAAGTGCTTCACTCTCTGCCCATTGACTTTAAAAGTCTGACCAGACTGTGGGGACATTAATTCCACTGTTCCAAAGGGACTAACCTTGACCACTGTGTATGGTCCCGTCCATCGAGATTTTAGCTTACCAGGAAAGAGCTTGAGACGGGAATTGAACAATAGTACTTGTTGGCCTTCGACGAACTCCCTATGGTTGATTCTTCGATCATGCCACATCTTGGTCTTTTCTTTGTACAACTTTGCATTTTCATAGGAATGGTAGCGTAACTCTTCCATCTCATGCAATTGTAGAAACCTCTTGGTTCCCGCAACATCCTCACTCATGTTAAGCTCTTTAAGGGCCCAAAACGCCTTGTGTTCCAACTCAATTGGTAAATGGCAAGCTTTACCAAAAACCAACTTGAATGGAGACATTCCCAAAGGAGTTTTGTAGGCTGTACGATAGGCCCAAGGAGCATCATCAAGTTTGGTTGACCAATCTTTACGGTGTGGTTTAACGACTTTTTCTAAAATGCCTTTGATTTCTCGGTTTGAAAGTTCGGCTAAACTATTGGTCTGTGGGTGATATGCGGTGGCCACTCTATGATGTATATCATATTTAGCAAGGACCGAGCTCATAACTTTGTTCACAAAATGGGTTCCTTCGTCACTAATTAATGACCGTGGTGTTCCAAATCGAGTGAAAAAAAAAATTATGCAAAAATTTCACCACGATGTTTGCATCATTAGAGTGACATGCAACAGCTTCCACCCATTTTGAAACATAGTCTACCGCAACCAAGATATAAAAATTATTGTTTGAGTTTGGGAAAGGACCCATGAAATCGATCCCCCAAACATCAAAAAGTTCTACCTCTAGAATGTTATTAAGAGGCATCTCTTTCCTTTGTGAAATGTTCCTTGTGCGTTGACATTGCTCACAATTTTTCACAAATTCGTAAGAATCCTTAAACACAGATGGCCAAAAGAACCCACTTTGCAAGATTTTTGCAGCAGTGCGGTTTCCACCAAAGTGGCCACCGTAGTGGGATGTATGACAACCCTGGAGTATTTGATGTTGCTCACTCCCGTGAACACAACGCCTCAATATTTGGTCCGTCCCTATCTTATATAAGAAAGGGTCGTCCCAAATATATTGACGAGTATCATGTAAAAACTTTTTAAATGGTTGTCCACTCATCCCGTGGGGCTTTGGTCCACTTGCTAAAAAGTTTGCAATGTCAGCATACCAAGGAATATTATTATCATGATGTTGAGCTACTAATAATTGTTCATGGGGAAAACTTTCCTGGACCGGAGTGGGTTCCACAGTGGTCACTACCTTCTCGAGCCTGGACAGATGGTCCGCTACCTGATTGCTTGTTTCTTTCCTATCAACGATCTCAAGGTCGAATTCTTGCAACAATAAAACCCATCGAATCAAACGTGGCTTGGAATCAGCCTTGTGGATCAAGTATTTTATTGTTGCATGATCAGTGTGCACGATGACCTTCGTCCCTATCAAGTAAGACCTGAAACGATCAAAAGCAAACACCATTGCAAGTAATTCTTTCTCAGTGACAGTATAATTAATCTGAGCTTCAATCAGTGTTTTACTTGCATAATAAATGGGGTGAAAGATTTTGTTTTTCCACTGTCCTAGTATGGCCTCCACAGCCCACTCGCTGGCATCACACATGACTTCGAATGGGAGTGACCAGTCAGGAGTGGTCACTATGGGTGCAGTAACTAAGGCTTTTTTGATTGTTTCAAAAGCATCACGATATTCTTGGGTAAAATTAAATTCTTTTTCATGTTGCAACAGGTTACATAGGGGTTTGGAATAACCTTTGATGAACCTCCTATAGAAACCTGCGTGACCCAAGAAACTTCGAATACCTTTCACAGTTGTGGGTTCGAGAAGTTGTGCAACTACTTCAAGCTTGGCCTTGTCAAATTCTAACCCTCTCTTTGAGACAAGATGACCTAGGACAATACCCTCTTCGACCATAAAATGACATTTTCCCAATTTAAAATAAGGTCGTGGGTCTCACATCTCACTAGGCTTTTCTCCAAATTTCTCAGGCAGTTGTCAAATGATGTCCCTATCACAGAAAAGTCATCCATAAAACTTCTATGGTGTCCTCAATCATGTCGGTGAAAATGACCATCATACAACGTTAGAAAGTGGCTGGGGCATTACACAATCCAAATGGCATCCTCCGGAATGAAAAAGTACCATAGGGGCAAGTAAAGGTGGTATTTTCTTGGTCCTTGGGGGCGATATGGATTTGGTTGTATCCGGAGTATCCATCTAGAAAACAATAGAATTCATTTCCCTCTAACCTATCAAGCATTTGGTCGATGAAAGGTAAGGGAAAATGGTCTTTCTTGGTGGCAAGGTTGAGTTGTCTATAGTCCATGCATATTCTCCACCCAGTAACAGTCCTAGTGGGAATGAGCTCGTTCTTTTCGTTCTCCACTACGGTTGTTCCTCCTATTTTAGGGACACATTGAACGAGGCTCACCCAACTACTACTAGCTATTGGGTAGATAATACCGGCGTCTAACCACTTCAAAACTTCTTTCTTAACTGCCTCCTTCATTATGTGATTCAATCTCCTTTGGGGTTGAACTTTTCCAGCGTGGTCACTCTCCAAGTTAATCTTATGTTGACATAGGGAAGGGCTAATACCTCTAATGTCCGCTATGGTCCAACTAATTGCCCTCTTATGCTTTATCAACAAATCAATCAAAAGTTGTTCTTGTTTCTCACTGAGTTTGGAAGAGATAATAACGGGAAGTTTATTATCCTTAGCGAGGTAAGCATATTTCAAGTGAGATGGCAATGGTTTTAGCTCTAACTCGGGAGGTTGTTCTATTGAAGGGGGTTGAACATTTCTGTCTTTAAAGTCCAGAGGTTCAAAGGCTGCCACAATTGCGTTACACTCATCCTCAAAAGTGTCATCACTCTCAGAGTCGGAATGCTCACTCTCACTGCCCATTGCGCTCACTGTGTCAAGACTTAGGTTACCACCAATCGAATTCAAAGCAAAACAATCTTCAGTTTCTATGAACTTAAGGGACTTGAAAACATTGAATGTTACCTCTTGGTCATGTACTCTCATAGTGAGTTCCCCTTTGTGCACATCGATCAAAGTACGTCCGGTTGCAAGAAACGGACGCCCTAAGATGATTCGGATATCTTTATCGGCCTCATAATCTAGAATTAGAAAATCGGCAGGGAAGATAAATTTATCCACTTGGACCAAAACGTCTTCTATTTTTCCTTTGGGGTAGGTAATGGACCGATCAGCTAGTTGTAATGTCACGGTTGTGGGTCTAGCCTCTCCAATACCTAACTTGTTAAAATGGACAATGGCATCAAGTTTATACTAGCTCCCAAATCACAGAGTGGTTGACCTACTTCTTGTCCTCCTATCGTGCATGGAATGGTGAAACTACTCGAGTCTTTCAACTTAGGCGAAATCTTGCTAGTAAGGAGGGCACTACATTCCTTGGTCAACGCCACAGTCTCAAACTCACCTAACTTTCTCTTTTTGTTCAAAATATCGTTCAAAAATTTAACATAGCTTGCCATTTGCTCGAGAGCCTCTACCAAGGGTATGTTAATGTGAAGTTTTTTAAAAATGTCTAAGAATTTTTTGAATTGAACATCGACATTTTTACTCTTCATTCTTTCAGGAAAAGGTACACTTTGTGGGTCAATTTGAGTTTGTTGTGGTGTTGGCTTTGGAACAGTGGGTATTGGTATGGTCTCAAAAGTGAGAAGCTCAGGGTCATCGGTCCTTAATGTGGGTTTGTCAGTGACTTTAGGAGTGGCCACTGTGGTTTCAGGGACAGTGGGTATTTGAGGCGGATCATCAGAATCCTTTCCACTCCTAAGCGTTATGGACTTGACTTGTTCTTTTCCTATTACCTTAGTGTGTTCGGTGTCACTAGGTAATGTCCCTGGTGGTCTATTCTTAACTTCAACAGCTAGTTGTCCTACTTGGGTCTCTATGTTCCTTATGGCTGCTTGGGTTTGATTCATGAAACCTTTGAGAAGTGATTCGAGTGATGGTTGAGTCTCAGTGGGGTGAGTTGGTCGTGGTAGGAACTGTTGTGAGAACTGCCCTTGGTGAAAGTTTTGTGGGGGATGCCCACTGTGATGTTGGTGAAATCCAGGGGGTTTTGTGGTCTTTGCTGAACATGACTCGCCCCGTGGGGTTGGAGTCCTGGATTACCAGCCTAAGAGAAATTCGGGTGATTTCTCTAACCTGGATTATAGGTTTGCGAATATGGGTTGTTCCTCGTGTTGGTTCCTATAACATTTACGGCCTCGGGATTTGCAGGACAATAGTAAAAAACATATTCATCTCCACAGAGGGAACAGTTCTCAGTGAGATGTGAAGTGGCCACTGCGGAGTTGACTTGTCCTCTATTTTGATTCAAAACTATCTTAGTTAAAGCTACGAATTGTGCATTCATGGTTTTGAGTGCATCGGAGTCAATGGTATTGGTCTTTGGCATGGGTGATCTAGGATTTAACCACTCGGTGTTGTTGTTGGATACTTTTTCTAAGATTTGATACCCTTCATTGTAGATTTTGCTTGTGAAAGTTCCACCTGTTGTTGCTTCTAAGATGATTTTGGCTGCATTGGAAAGACCATTGCAAAAGGTCTCCAATTGGATGCAATGTGGGATGCCGTGATGTGGGCACTTTCGAAGTAAATCTTTAAAACGTTCCCATGCATCCGAAACAGCCTCATCTTCTTCTTGCTTAAACAAAATAATATCATTTCGAAACCTTACATTCCTTGTGGGAGGAAAGTATTTTTGCAAAAATTTGTCAGCAAGTTCTTGCCCAGTGGTTATCGAATTAGGTTCATGTGAGTTCAGCCAAGCCTTTGCCTTATCCCTCAATGTAAAAGGGAAAAGTTTTAGCCTTAAAGCTTCATCACTCACAACTTGCAATTGAAAGGAATCAGTCATTTCCAAAAAAGATTTTAGGTGCGAGTGTGGATCCTCAGATTGTAATCCTCCAAACTGACACATGGCTTGGATCATTTGAAACATTACTGGTTTGAGTTCAAAGTGTTGTGCAATAATGTTGGGCCTAAAAATTCCGGAACTTAAGTCACTAACTCCAGAAGTAGCATAGTCCCGTATTTTTTGATCTTTGCTATCGGCAATCGTCACTGTGGTCTCCACTACTGGTGGGTTAATGGGTCTTTCACCTCCCACACCTGCCATGTTGTCAGTGGGGTTCACAGGGGGTTGTCGATTTGTGTTTTTGTTTTTACGTCTTCTTCGAAAAGTTTTCTCTATTTCAAGATCGATTGGTACCAAAGGCCCGTGTTATTGCCTTGGCATGCAACACGAACAGCTTAGAAAAACGAGTTACTCGGGCTCGAACAAAAACTAATGTCTTGAGATTTAAAATTACGCCAGTCCCCGGCAACGGCGTCAAAAACTTGGTACGTGCGAAATATGTGAATTAATCGCAGTAGGATGCAAACTGTCCACAGTGGAAGCGCAAGTGTACACTGGCCACTATGATCGTCACAACAAGTAATAGTTGGTAAAATACCAGAATCGTATCCACAGGGACTGGGCAATCAAGACAAAACGGTTTTCATGAGCTTCCTTTTACAAGTTTAAATTACAGAAGAAGTAATATTTTGGTTTGTTTGGTGAAACGCTATTTTAACGAGTTACTTAAGATTTAAAGGAAGGAATGTAGGTTAGATTTTCCCTAGATTTTATATTAAATACTTGATCCCAAAAGTGATCCTTGTACTTGAAGTGGGCATTCTCGTTAGAAAAGCCCGGTTACAAAATACTCACACCTTTAAGTAAAAATCTCATACTCTTAGTACTTATTGTTTTGTCAATGGTAATCTGAAAATGGACCTTTTCAGGTCAAGATGGAATGTATAGAGACAAATACTCTAAGTGTTTTTATACACCAACTAGCTTGCCTACTACTCCAGTGGGTTGAGATTAGCTCACTGTGCCGACCTCACTTTCGCAAGTGTCATAAGAATTCATTCGAATCCCCTAGCCTCATCCAAGCTCGTATCACTGCGTTCTACTCATTTCTGAGTTAAGAACTAGACTTTAGATCCTTACAAGTGATCGGCTTGTTCGCATCATTGGGCAATAATCGAGAGTGAATGACCAAACAATAAATATTCCAAGTATAAAGATTACTCAAGCATTTTTCATAAAATCCAGTTACTTCTCCTTCCTACATCCTAAGGGATGCTTAGCCCATAATTACCGATGTAGAGACAACAAAAGATGAAGAGTTACACATAAGTAAACTGAAAGTGACTTCGATTAAACCGCAGTGGGGAACGAGAGTACAACACTGCCACTAACTACTTAAAAACTAAAGATTACACTACAAATCGAAATACAGAAAATTAAAGAGCTGCTACAGTAAATTCTAAAGCTAACAACTAAACTTAACTTTCACTAAATGTGGTAGATGGAGATATGAAATAAATGACACCCAACACCTCTTTTTATACGAAGAGGAAAAGATGGACCAACAAAAGATGGGTAAAATCTAGAGGCTAAAAAAACTGAAGTGAAGACATAAAATTCAGCTTCCATGAGTAAACCTTCCATCCACAAGTTTGTAACTCTTTTACCCCAAGGTCTCTTCACCTTTTCCAAAAAGTCCACTTAAAGTACCATGGGTGTTAATAAACAATTCACTTTGCCATATCTAAGGGAACATGCTTGTACTTTCCATCCCATGCCTCTGTCATTAGAGTCTTCCATTCTCCAGTATCTTGCTTCCATGCTAAGAATTGATTTTTCTTTGCTTTCTTCTTAGCTTGCCAGTGGGATCTGGAGTGGGCACTCCACAAGCCACTGCATATATTTCATGAATAAGAAACAAAACTCCACCAAATGATTTATAAAAATTATGGTTCACTCTTTTTGCTCATTTTTTGGAATATTACCAAGAAGGGGTGTTTTGAGAAGTGAAATGGCTAAAATTTGACAAAATAAAATAAAAATAAAAGGAAATAATAACTCTAAAAATAGAGTTATCAGTCAGGGAAAGGGATGAACTTGTTGTCCTGTGAGCTGGAAGGGAGGTTCAGGGCGTGTTTGATACCTCCAGGGGTGATTTTTGCTTTGCGTAGGTCAGTCTCGAAGGCGATGGCATCAATATTCTTGTGTGGGTTTTTGGTGGAGGGGATCTGGGTACGATGAGTCGTGTACCAGAACTGAGCTAATAGGTTTTTGTGAGCAGGAGGCCTGATACTCATAGCTGTTGCCAGAGGACAGGTTTTTATGAAGTTCACGACATCGTTTAGATGAGTGCCCATTTTCTTCGGAGGGAATTCCAGCAAAGCATAGGGATTGTTCGAGTGAAACGTGATCTGGTCCAGTAGAGTTTCATCATTGGAGCCTTGGTAAGTTTAGTTTTGTCAGAAGTTGTAGGAGATGCAGCTTTGGTATTGTCAGTGGTTGCCATTGTTGTTTAGAACACACAAAGATGAAGAAGATGAAGAAAATTTCTTAGAATGGAAAGAGATTCCACAATGAGATTTTTAGGGTTTTGCAGTTTTGAAAAGAGGTACAAAACTAGTGAAAGTTCTTGTTTTTGAGTTTCCTTTAATGGAAAGGATTCTGAAAAAACGTATGAAAAGTGTAAGTTTAAGATTCTTTGATTAAACTCACAAGAACAACTTGAAAGCAAGTTGTGTTTATTAAAACAATGAAGAAGTTGATTTCAAACTTTAGAAACGTACATTGTTTGATCTTGTAAAAGCAAGAATAAGATCAAAAATGTTGTTTAAGATGGATTAAAGAAGACAAATGTAACCTGTTTCGTGAATGAAGAGGATGATTAACACAAGTTCTTGAAAATCTGAATGCAAAGGAATTATGTGAATTCTTTTTGCTTTAAGAGAGTTCGTATGCGTAAAAGGTAAAAATATAAACTCAAATGGTTTATATAGTGAGAGTAGAGAGAGAAACACTAGGAGCGGGAAAAGTTTTCATGATCACACGTGACACGTCCCTTGAATCTTATTGGACAAGGAAACGAAACGGACGAACGTGTCAGACAAAAAGGCGTGTCATGGTTTATCCAAAGGATGACGTCACAAACGTCCGTTCATATTTTAAGGTGTCTCTAAGGGTTTTAAAAAAAGCTCAGGGACATTTTGAAAATGGAGAAGCACTGATTAGAAGTATCAGTGAGATATTTAGGGTTTCAAAAGAATCACTGAAATGAATATTGTAAGTTCCATAATCATCACTGACAATCAAGATTCAATATAGAATGAACATTCAAGATCGTATTCACAGCAACTGGTCATATGATTTATTAACAATCTGTGAATTACAAGATATTACAATGAGTTTCTCTCTAAATGGATTTGTCTATCAAAACCTCTCTAAAGATCTCACAAAGTTATGCGTGAAAGTTATGCCAAAGATTAGTTAGCTTACAGTTGCTAACTCCTATATATACTGTAAAGAAAAGCTAAAGCTACAGTACATATACATGAAAGACTAATAGAACAATTGCACGTGTCCTAATTAGTAACAGAATGTAACTGAAAATATCCTAAGACATATGTTCTGAACAACATGTTCAGAACTTCTGAACATCCTTCTGATCAAGCACGTCAGAACTTCCTTCAAGCACTTGTGATATTTTCATCTTCATCATTAGAAGTTCTGAGTCTCCTACTCAGAACTCTGATCATTCTATTCAGAATTCCACACTTGTATTCTTTTCAATATTTCTTTATTCAGAAGTTCTGAGTCTTTTACTCAGAACTTCTGAGTCTTCTGTTCAGATCCCAACACTTAGTGATTTGACAAAACTCTAGATCTAACAATCTCCCCCTTTTTGTAAAACACACTTGTACTTTTCATCATCAAAATTTTTTTAGAGTAGGAACAATCTTCAGAAGGATCTCTTCTGAATGCTTTGAGAACTTCTGCTCAGAATTCTGAATAATCTGAGTTAAGAACTTCTGGTCAGTCTTTAATCAGCAGCAGCAACGATTTCCAAACTGATTTCTGTTACATATTTGCTTTTTCTTTGCTCCGCCTTGAAATGACAATTCTCATCTTCATGTGATCAAATCAAATTTTTGTCTTTTTATGACTTTCTTCTCCCTTTTGAATCAATCAATCAGCTTTCATAAGATTTCTTTATAAGAAACAACAGATCAGTTTCCTTTTCCTCTTCTCCACCTTAAAATAACATTTTTCTCTTTTGTTGTTTATGTACAAATCATTTTCTATTTTCTTCAACCCCTAAAGTTTTGTAAAGCAAAATCATATCAATCTTCAAAATCTTTAGCTTTTCTCCCCCTTGATTTTCTTGGAAAAACTTTAGCGACGCTTTTTCTTTGAATGAAGTCTATGCATTTTCTCCTCCTTAATGAATAACCTTGCTCCCCCTCAAAATAAAAATTCTGGAGCAATTTGTTTTCTCCCCCTGAAATTATTCATATATTTTATTAAAATTATTCATTTCAAATATAGTGCTTTAATATAAACATTTATACAAGGAAAATAAGATTCATTGAACTACACTTGATAACTACTAACATTTGATCATTTGAAAATTTTATAAAAGAAATCCAACTTAATGAAATTTAACAGATTTTTCAATCAAATGAAATCAAATGCATGTGTTTGAACTCAAATACAAGTCATCATTGCATATCAAGTTAAAAATGTTCAGTTTCAATCCCTTTATTAAATCTATTTGGTGTGCTTAGCATGCGAAATATGATTAGCTTCAAGCATATGCAATTCTAAAAACATATATAAATACTTTTCTCTACTCACACTATTTGTCCAAAATCGGGATTTTCACACATTTACAGGTTTATTGCGACTTTGTATTTTCCCAAAGTTTCAAGGGATGTGTGCTCAATGGCATCTTTTAATTTTGTGCATATTGGCATCTTTTAATTTTGTGCACATTGGCATCTTTTAATCTTGTGCACATTGGCATCTTTAAATCAAAAAGTTTAGTAAGAATAAGATACATCGTTAAACATGGCTTTCTATCTGGTTCTATAGCAGGATTTGGGTCAGCCGATCCCAGACCAGTTGGTCTTAGGTGCTAGGTGTCGAACACCCCTTAGAACGTACATTCCCAAACCAGAAAGGTCACATCGATATATCTTAAACCCATTTGCACCAGTAGAACATGGCTTTCTATCTGGTTCTATAGCAAGATTTGGGTCAGCCGATCCCAGACCAGTTGATCTTAGGGACTAGGTGACTAGCACCCCTTAGGACATACTCTCCCAAACCAGAAAGGCCACAGGTACAAACTTTCAAACTAAATGATTATATATATATATATATATATATATATATATATATATATATATATAGGGGTGGGTTCAAATAAAAACCAAATTTCAGCTGTAAACGTGAGGACAAACCACAGCCCTTGATTAAAAAATCAGAGATCAGATCAATGAATAAAAAACACGGTGGCAATTTTGTAAATAACTTGAAAACTATGTCCATGGCTTAGTGAATTTTTAGCGCGCATGGGTAAAATTGGAATCAGCCCTCTTTTGTTGACTTTTTATTTTCTTTTTTAATTAAAAAACTTTTACCCCCTTAAATTTTAAAATAAATTATCTCAAAAACTACTAACATTTTAATCAAACAGATTACATCAAAAAAACGAGAATTTCGTGCTCTTCGATATGACATCCATCATGATATAGTTTTTATTCGATTTAACCATTTTTTTTAAGTGAAATTGTGTATATATGTTATATTCAGACTGAATATAACACATATTCAAACTGAATATGTGTTATATTCAGACTGAATATAACACATATTCAGACTCAATATGTGTTATATTCAGACTGAATATAACACATATTCAGACTGAATATAACACATATTCAGACTGAATATAACACATATTCAGACTGAATATAACACATATTCAGTCTGAATATAACACATATTCAAACTGATGTATTTATATCAAAGAAAGGTAAGCATGAAAATGAGGTTTGAATAAACAAAAATGGTGTAATTATTCAAAAGGTCCTCCTAAACTACCCATCATCGAGGCTTCTGATCCATATACATTCTGCTGCTCATCATCCAGTATTCTCCTCCATTAAAAGGTGTACCCCATTGAAAAACATCATACTTGCACAGTTAACATTTAATGGAACATAATAAACGAAATCAAATACGAGATCTTGGTTACTTGAATGATCATAATAGATCACTTGCAGAGGGGCATGCTAAAATGATTCCCGTTTGAGTTTTAATTTATTCCTAAGTTCATAATCTTTTATATATATATAGTGGTTTGTATAGTTTGTTAGAATTGTTTGGTTTACAATTGAAACACACAATATATATATATATAGAGAGAGAGAGAGAGAGGTTCAAAGAAAAACCTCAAAAAACGAAAAACTGAAGAACACATATAAATACATCAGTCTGAATATGTGTTATATATTCAGTCTGAATATGTGTTATATTCAGACTGAATATGTGTTATATTCAGACTGAATATGTATTATATTCAGTCTGAATATGTGTTATATTCAGACTGAATAAAGGTAGATATTCAAAACGAATAAATGTTTAAATTTTGTACCTTTATTCAGTCTGAATAACTCTATATATTCAGACTGAATAAAGGTAAATATTCAAAACTGAATAAATGTACCTTTATTCACTCTGAATATAACACATATACACGATTTCACGTAAAACGGTTAAAACGAAAAAAAAACTATATCATGATGGATGTCATATCGAAGAGCACGAAATTCTCGTTTTTTTGATGTAATTTGTTTGATTAAAATGTTAGTAATTTTTGAGATAATTTATTTTAAAATTTAAGGAGGTAAAAGTTTTTTAGTTAAAAAAGAAAATAAAAAGTCAATAAAGGATGCGCTCATTCTAATTTGACGAAAATACCCCTAAAGCTGAATTTTAGGAATGACTTAAATATGGTTGCGATCAATGGACGAGATTTGTCCTCATGTTTACAATTAAATTTGAGTTTTCATTTGAACTTTCCTCTCTCTCTCTCTCTCTCTCTCTCTCTCTCTATATATATATATATATATATATATATATATATATATATATATATATATATATATATATTGCATCTCAATCACTTGGTTCTAAATCATAGTGCTTCCCACATGTTTTCGTTTCCATCCATCATTCTGACATTTAGGCTTTTTGAGCATTATATTCTATATAAGTCTAGATTTCATAACATTGAGCATTCAACATAATTTCATCCATGTTTTGCTTACCTTTCGATTTATTTCAGAAGTGAAGTTGAAACAAATATAGCTCAGATAATACAAAAATACTTGTAAAATCACTCTTGACACACATTTTATTCATTGAAAGAAAATTAAAAAAAAATTCATATCATTGAATTTAAATTTGTTAGGATTCAAACATTCAAAGCAATAGAAATAAAACATAATGCAATGTTACCTTTCACCACTTGTTCCTTGAAACAGAAAGATATGACAGTTAAGGATATCACCTGAGAAGTATGAGTTCTAAACTGATTTGTTTAGAAGTCTTAGTCTCTGAAGTACGAGTCCTGAGCTGAATTGTTCAGAAGCCATAATCATTTAAGTACGGGTTTTGAACTGATATGTTCAAAAACATAAAACGTTGAAGCACGGGTTTTGAACTTTATCGTGAAACAATCAGATCAAATTTTGAGACAATACTCCCTCTCAAATCAAGATAATCCTGCAAAATCAAAAGATTTTGGTAATCATCTACGATGATTCCTCATTAGATATCAAAAATCCAAATTCTGAGTATTAGAGTCAGAATTCTGAGTAGAAGAGTCAGAATTCTGAGTAACTTGTTAAAATTCTAAGTATCAGAGTCAGAATTCTGAATAGTTGAGTCAGAATTCTGAGTAGTAGAGTCAGAACTTCTGAGTAACAGAGTCAGAATTCTGATAAAACTATCCAGAGAAAATACCTTAGAAAAATGTTTGGATTTTGTGATCTTTGAACATTCTGAACTTCAAATCACCATAACTTGCTCAAAAATCAGATTTTTTCAACCCAAATTTGTAGGGTTGTTCAAAATGTGATTCTGAACACATTCTCTGTGAATGTTTTCTACTACAAACATCTACAACTATGAGTTCGATAACACCACATTAAATAGAACTTTTTTGTAAAAAAAATTCTTCAAAATCAACAAATTGATCTATATGAATCATAAATCCATAATCACATTCAGACCGAGTTTTGGACTGAATTATCCAAAAGTCAAAATTCTCAATTTAAGCACAGCATCTGTTTTCAGTCATGTGTCAGTATGGATCATTCATTCAGCTCAACACATGAATAAACTGCAAAACAGATTAAGTTGACTTTGGTACCCATTTGAACTTAGGTCCAGGTCTGTTAGGTGCAGTAGCATATGCAGACACTATGTAAGAACCAAACCAGTGATGAATAAAATTCTTGTTCACAAAATCATCAGTTCCACAAAATGAACAACAAAGTTTCTTTTGTGCTAACCTGACTAGTTGATTTACAGAATAAATCACATCAGGTTTTACAAAAGATTTAGTATGAGAAGCTTGGTTGTTTATTTTGACATGTTGAACAAACTTAGATGATTTTGGAATTGGAGCAGAACCTTTCACTCTCCAAATCATTTTTACCTTTTTTAAAGAACAATTATCATATTTATCAATAAGAAAATCATAAAACAGATTAGAAGAATGAATCTGATCTTTTGTACTATGATTTGATTTGTCAACTACTTTTGAATTTCTAAAATCTTTTAGAGAAACATTTTTAAATTCTTTAAACTTTTCTTCCAAAACAATGTTCTCTTTAACATACAAATCAAACCTTGACTGCAAATCAGATTTGGACTTCCTCTCTATCATGATTTCAGTTGATAAATCAGATATTTTCTTAATGAGCTTCCTTATCTCAAAATGAAAAACCTTCTTTTCCTTCTCAAACTCATCTTTTAAGCATTTTTCATGAAAACCATCTACTTTCTACTTTTCAATCTATTTCATTCCATCTTCTAACTCTTTCTCCAACTCAGTGATTTTCACAGAAAACTCATTTAACATTCATGTTTTCTTTTTCTCAAAACCATTCTTTTCTTTTTGAAAAACATTTTTCTTGCATATAAACTCTTTTATTTCTTTTGCAAGAATTTTCTCCAAATCAGAAATTTTCAGAAACAATTCAACAGACTTTGTTTCAAAACCTTTCCTCTCAGTTTGAAAGTCCCTTCTCTCTTTCTCAAATTTCTCTCTTTCAAGTAGAAGAACTTGTTCAAAATCAGATATCTGTTTCAAGAGTTGACAATTTTTCATTTCACATGATTTGATTATATTTTCAGAATTTGTCAACATCTTTCTTTCAAAATTGATTTTCTCTTTCAAATCAACGTTCTCTTTTTCTAACAACTTTGTGTTCTCTCGAACCTTTTCAAAATCCTTTAGAAGATCAGATTTATCTTTTTGCAAATTTACAACAACTTTTGCACTTTCATCAAATTTGGCTTCAAGATTTGCAATCTTGCTTTCAAAATGAACAATCTCAGGCATATACAAAATAGCCGTTTCTGTTCTTGAATAAGTCTCATTTCTATTTTTATCATAAGTAGGCATGATGAAATGAAAAATTCAGATATCAACTATGAATTATGATCAAAAATGAAGATCGACACAGATCTAGAACATGCAAGAATAGATCAAATCTGTCACATGCATTTCATCAAACAGTTAGAGTACATGAATTGATAAAATCTTCTTTTCAAAAAAAATTAGAACACTCATTAGAGAAATTACAAAAAATCTTCAAGAATTAATGAATGAGTGAATTAATCAAGAATTGTATCAACAATAAAACCAAATGATCTTGAAAACTTGATAATCTTGAAAATTAGTGAAATGGGATATTTACAACAATAAAACCCAATAATCTCTATCAAATTGAATTTGAAATCAACATGCAGCGGAAAGAATCACTTTGATCAAGAAACCAATCAAGAAATTCGAAAACATACCTGTGATCTCTGTCTAATTTCGAAAATTAATCAGCAGATCAGAATGTTCTTGATTCCGTCAAGTTCTTGGAATAACTAGGGTTTTTGTTGTTTGGCTCTGATACCAATTGTAAGTTCCATAATCATCACTGATAATCAAGATTCAATATAGAATGAACATTCAAGATCGTATTCACAGCAACTGGTCATATGATTTATTAACAATATGTGAATTACAAGATATTACAATGAGTTTCTCTCTAAATGGATTTGTCGATCAAAATCTCTCTAAAGATCTCACAAAGTTATGCGTGAAAGTTATGCCAAAGATTAGTTAGATTACAGTTGCTAACTCCTATATATACTGTAAAGAAAGGCTAAAGCTACAATACATATACATGAAAGACTAATAGAACAATTGCACGTGTCCTAATTAGTAACAGAATGTAACTGAAAATATCCTAAGACATAAGTTCTGAACGACATGTTCAGAACTTCTGAACATCCTTCTGATCAAGCACTTCAGAACTTCCTTCAAGCACTTGTGATATTTTCATCTTCATCATTAGAAGTTCTGAGTCTCCTACTCAGAACTCTGATCCTTCTATTCAGAATTCCACACTTGTATTCTTTTCAATATTTCTTTATTCAGAAGTTCTGAGTCTTCTACTCAGAACTTCTGAGTCTTCTGTTCAGATCCCAACACTTAGTGATTTGACAAAACTCTAGATCTAACAATCTCTCCCTTTTAGTCAAACACACTTGTACTTTTCATCATCAAATTTTTTTTAGAGCAGGAACAATCTTCAGAAGGATCTCTTCTGAATGCTTTGAGAACTTCTGCTCAGAATTCTGAATTGATAAAATCTTCATTCAGCTTTCCATTCAGAAACGCTGATTTAACATCCATCTGATGTACTTTGAAGTTTTTGTGTACAGCATATGCTAAGAATAGACGAATAGATTCAAGTCTTGCTACTGGAGCAAATGTTTCGTCATAATCTATACCTTCCTCTTGTCTGTATCCCTGAGCAACAAGACGAGCTTTGTTGCGGGTTACAGTACCATGTTCGTCCAACTTGTTTCGATAGACCCATTTAGTGCCTATTACTGTTTTATCAGTTGGTCTCCGAACAAGTTTTCAAACTTTGTTTCTTTCGAATTCAGTAAGCTCTTCTTGCATTGCGCTGACCCAGTTTGGATCTTTGAGGGCATCATCTATTTTCTTTGGTTCAGTTAGAGAAATAAAGTTAACAAATAAACAAATATTACCTGCACTTCGTCGAGTCTGAACACCAGCGTTTGGATCACCGAGAATTTGATCAATTGGGTGATTTATGGTCCATCGCTGAGCCGGAGTATAAGTCGCTGACTCATCTTGAACTGGAGGAGCTGAAGATGAGGCTTCAGCTACTTCTGGAGTTTCAGTTAAGAGAGGAATACTTGCATTTGTCATTTCATTTACTGATTGCTGAGAGATAGATGGAATGTCTGAGGCATTTGGTTCAACGGTAGGTATAGTGTTTATAGGAACAACTGAGACCCATGATGTTTCAGCTTCACTATTCTGCATGTTTGGAATGATAGGAGGACTATCATCTTCTACTGGATGAGCATGAGTGGGAATATCTTCTGAATCACCAAGATGAGAAAACATCCATTGATTCAGTTCTTCAGTATCAGCGGACGGTTTAGAGTTCGCTGAACGGGATTCGTCAAACGTGACGTGAATAGTTTCTTCTACAGTTTGTCTTCTACGATTGAAGACTCTGAAGGCTTTGGAAACTGAGGAGTATCCAAGAAAGATTCCATCATCAGCCTTAGGATCAAACTTTCCAAGAGCATCTCTGTTGTTCAATATGAAACACTGACATCCAAAGATGTGAAGAATGCTGATTGAAGGCTTTCTCCCATGAAAGAGTTCATAGGCTGTCTTTTTGAATCTTTTTACTATCAGCGACCTGTTTTGCGTAAAACAAGCAGTGTTGACAGCTTTTGCCCAAAACTGAGTAGGCAGGTGAGAATCGCTGAGCATTGAACGTGCAGCTTCAATAATTGTTCTATTTCTTCTTTCAGCGACTCCATTTTGTTGCGGTGTTCTCACTGAAGAGAAGTTGTGAGAAATACCCTTACTCTCAAGGAAGGAATCAAGAGAACTATTTTTGAATTCAGTCCCATGATCACTCCTTATTGAGCGAACGGTCAGATTGTTCAGGGTTTCCATCTTCCGAACAAAGGTGATGAGTTCTTCAGGGGTGTCACTCTTAGAACGGAGAAACATTACCCAAGTGAAGCGAGAGAATTCATCAACTATGACCAGCGTATATTTCTTTCCAGCAATGGATTGTTTGTTAACAGGGCCAAACAAATCCGTATGGAGTAGTTGTAGAGGAGATGACACTGAAGAAACTTGCTTTGATTTAAAGCTTGCTTTGGTCTGCTTCCTTTTTTCACACGCTGAACATAAAGACTCTTTGGCGTATGAATGTTGAGGTAGCCCAGTGACTAACTCTTTTGAAGAAAGAGTGTTCAGTGTCTTGAAATTTAGATGAGATAGCCTCTTATGCCATAGCCAGTTGACATCAGATGAGGCCTTTGAGAAGAAACAGGAGTTCTCAGTGGTTGTTGAGTCCATGTTTATTACATAAACATTTTCCAAACGATAACCGCTGAGAGCTATCTTCTCCTTTTTGTCAGCGACAAAGCAGGATTCCTCAGTAAAGATTACTTTGTTATCCATGTCGCAAAGCTGACTGATGCTTAGAAGATTATGCTTCAGCCCTTCAACATATGCGACTCTTCTGAAGGAGGTTGTACCATTTGAATGTACACCATACCCTCGGGTTTGTCCTTTTCCATTTCCACCGAAAGTTACAGAGGGACCCTTCTCTTCCTTGTATTCAGCGAGCAGGCTTTTCTTTCCAGTCATGTGTCTAGAGCATCCGCTATCAAGATACCAGATACATTTCTTAACCTGTAATACAAAAGAAGATTAGTTTTTCTTGGGTACCCACTTGACCATGTATACACATTTGTCAGTGGAAGTAGTTGGAATGGAAGATTCAGCAGTCTTCGCAGCATTTGAAAATTCAGCTTTGTCTTTCTTCACTTTGGTTAATTTCTTAACTTCAGTGGTAGGATTCACCTTGACCTGATTTTCACCAGGATTGGTCTTCTTTTCCTTGGGGGCAATCTTCACCTTAGCTATCTTTTCAGCTTTGGTGGCTGTGGGACACTTACTAGCAATATGATCGGTAAGTCCACAGTGATAACATTTCCTATAACTAAAAATAGTTCTAGGACCATTTGAATGCTGAGCTTTTGATTTCGAATTAGAAGTCCCAGCACCAAGTAAACTAATGGCTTTAGAAATGGGACGAACATTCAGTTCTTCAGATTTCTTACCAAGGACATCCACTCTGAGTCTAGGAGTAGATCGCTGAATAGATCCAGAGATCTGCTTCCTTGATCCAGAGGAATGAGCCACTGAAGCTTTAGAAGCATTCAGCTTTGGTACTAAGGTACCCTTCTGAGGATTCTGGTAAATAACAATTCCTTTACCTTTGTCTTTAGAGACAGAGGTAGGTTTTGAATAAACCATTTTCTCCTTACCTTTTGAGGAGGTAGGAGTTTCCTCAGGGATTGGTGTATGGGACGAGGAGTACTGAGAAGATGAAGTATCAGCGACTGAGGATACGAACGTTCCAAATTTAAGCATTGAACGCTCAGTGGTTGGTTTTGGAGTATCATATTTGTAACCCAAACCACGTTTATCACTCAGGGGAATCTGAGACTTTATTATCTCAGTGATCTTTGTTGAAGAATTACACCATCCTTCAACAGTAGCCTTTTCAGCTTTTAATACAGCGATAGCTTCTGCTCGTTCGATTTTGACTAGTTGATTTAAATATACTTGATCTTTAAAATCTTCTTCAAATTTAGAAAGCTTTTATATTTGAAGGTGGCAGTTTTTAAGCTTTTCAGCGAGATCAAGGTTTTGGTTTTCAACCACAGTTTTGCCGTTCATGGCTTCGTATAAACTTCTAGTCAAGAGATAGATCTTACAGAGACTATCAGCTTCATCAATATTTGCAATATTGGTAAAGAAGGAAGGTGATACCTGAATAGCAGATGTTGAAGTGGAGGGAATGTCTGAACTTTCTTCCTCTTCTTCAATCTTGGCCATAAGACATAGATTTGCTTCATCATCTTCAGAGTCAGATGATGATGCTTCTTCATCAGAAGCAGCCCAATCATAGTTAGCCATCAGGCCTTTTTTCTTCTTCTTAAAGCTTTTCAGCTTAGCATATTTTTCTTTCAGCTTTGAATATTTGTCATCTTTATTCCTTGGAACAAAGGATTTCTTTGTAAAAGCTGAGGGTCTAGAAACTTTCTTAGACCTGCACTCATTAGCAAAATGCCCTGTCTTTTCGCAGTTAAAACAAGTAGCAGTAGCCTTACCAACAAAAGCTGATGATCTAGGCTTGTCAGTTATGGAAAGAGGTTTGTTCTTTCTAAACATTTTCTTTTTGGCAAATCTCCTGAACTTCTTAGTTAGGAGAGCCAAAGATTCATCATCATCTGAATAATCAGAATCTGATGACCTTTCAGAGTTACTTTCTAACTCAGTGATAGTGACTGAGGGTCGCTGAGTAGAAGGTTCCTCTGAGATTAAAGCAACATGGGTGCTTTTGGAAACTTTTACGAGATTCTTCTTAAGATGGCTCGATTGCTCATGATTCAGCAACGTGCCATATAAGGTTGAAAGGGTCATTGATTTTAGATCCTTTGACAGCTTGAGACACATAGCATAATTGTCCCAGCTTTCAGGTAAACATTCTAGAAACTTTATCAGTACTTCAAAGTTAGAATATTCCTTACCAACAGTTTTCAGATCTATAATTAAACAATTAAAACGTTGGTGAACTTCAGAGAGAGATTCATTCTTACCAGAAATGAAGCTTTCGTATTGTCTTACCAGGTTGATCTTTCTTGAGTCCTGGACAGACATTCCTTCATACTGAACACATATTGTGTCCCACATGGCTTTTGATGTTTTCAGATTCATGACGGAATGGTAGACTTCGTCAGGAAGAGCCATGGATAGTATGGATCTGGCTTTTGTATCTATAGCCACTTTCTTCTTATCTTCGTCAGTCCATTGAAAGATTTCCTTAGGTACCAGCCTTTCTGGAATAGCAGGTCTATTCTCAGCGGATGGAACAGCAGCATCAATTCTTACAGGGATGAATGGACCATTTTCGAGATAGTAAGGCATAGTAGGGTCTACACCTTCTAAGATGAGTGTCATCCTATTTTTCCATAAGTTGAAGTTATCTTTTGAAAATCTAGGGGGTTTAGCAAGAGAACCATTGTCTATATAATTTGTGTTTGTGTTGGTGGCCATTTTCAGATAATAGCAAGGAAGAGAAATATCTTAGATTAGATCTTGTTTATGAGATTAAACAAATCTGCTCTAATACCACTTGTTGGTCCCGAAGGCCTATACAAGTTTGTAGAAGGGGGGGGGGGGGGGGGTTGAATACAAACACACAGATTTTACTTTTCTAAATTGTTTATTGATAAATCATTAACAATTTACAGCTTGTTGCGGAAACAAGATTAAGTATAAACCTAAATCTAAACAAGTTGGTACACTAAGGTTTCTTGCACTAAGAGGGATAAAGAAATTACTAATAATAACCTATCTTGAGATAAGAGATTGAACTTGTCCAGAGTTAGCAAGTTACTTCAAATGAAGTGGGTTCATCTCTTTATATACTGCATGCATTTAATGCAAGTCAGTATACACTTTACACGTGTCATCAGCTGGATGGTTGCATGTCATTGACCTTGGTTGACAACCGTAGTAGCCGCATGGATGAACAGTGTAGTATCAGAGTGGTTGTACGATTTCAGACAGTCGGAGGTTCTTTTCTGACATTTCGTACGGAGTCGTGCAAGGGAGGTTAAGATAAAAGTACTTTGTACGGAGGACTTCATGATCAGCTTTCATTGATTCAGAGCATTATCATTTTCTATTCAGCGAATGATAAAGTTCAGCGATAGCTGAAGTCTTGTACTTGGTACTTCACGTTGAGTGGACAAATCTGAGTCTTCGCTGATCCGCATCAGTTCATTAGGAGACTTGTCGCTGGTTCTTGAGCTTGATCTTCGACTTCAGCGTAGAACCTTTGTTGACGTGAAACTTGTCTTCAGGGATCATAAGTAAACAACTAACTTATCAGCGATCATCATAATGACTGAACAGACTCAGAGCATTAATGGTGAACAGTGTTCGCTGAATGTTTA
Organism: Saussurea involucrata; assembly: GCA_033807775.1. NCBI lineage: Eukaryota > Viridiplantae > Streptophyta > Magnoliopsida > Asterales > Asteraceae > Saussurea > Saussurea involucrata. The sequence continues at coordinate 24,142,468 of CM066326.1, forward strand.
ATTTAAAGAGCGAGAGTTTCTATCAGCGGTACTGTAAGATCTTAGTACTTATTAGCGATAGTGAAACTCTGATACATATTGTTTACTTACAATTTTCACTAAGTATAAGAGAGGGATTATCAAATCACTGAGGGTTTGGATCAACACAAATCCTTCTCTTTTCTTTCTTCCTTCTCTTCTTTCTTCTCAAACTTACTTTCTTCTCTATCTTCTTTATTCTTATATTTCTCTTCTGAACTCCCCTGTTCTCTTCTGAACTTACCCTGAAACTTGTTCTTTCCATATCTCTTGTTGAAAGTATTAGTCAACAAAGCTAATTTTTCAGCAATTATCTTGATATCATCATCTTCCTCTGATCCTTCTTCTTTCTCAGAATCTTCCTCTAACTTTGGTATTTCAGACAAATACACAGATTTCTTTGCAGTTTTGATCACCTTAGATTTTCTTTCTGAAAGTAAGGCTAGTTGATCAGAAACACTTTTCTTCTCCTCCACTACTTGCTTAACCGAATCCTCGTGTTGATTCAGAACACATAATAGATCATTTAAATCTTCCTCACACATGTCTTTATTCATTTGAAGACTAATTTCAAAAGATGACCATTCTGAATTAAGAGAATTCAGAAATTTGTAATTAATCTCAGACTTTGTATTTTTCTACCCATTCCTCCTGAGGTCATTCAAAATAGTACAAAACTTTTCATAAGTTTAATTTAAATTTTCACACTCTTTTGCTTTGAATCTTTCATAAGCATTGATGCATTGGTTTAACTTTGCTTGAATTGATTTTGCAGTGCCAAGCATTTGCTTTTCAAGTTCATCCCACATTTCTTTTGTTGATGTTCCACTATCAATTCTATTAAAAACCTTATTGGGAACTGCCAAAGTCAACAGCGTAACAGCTCTTTTGTCAATTGCATGTCTGATTTTCTGTGCTTCTGAGTACTGTGAAAAATTATTCTTCACCTTAGTAGCAGGAATCTCTGGAGTTGTATCAGTTGCGGGTGTAGCAGCAACATCGACATAAACTTCAATTGGACCTTCTCGTATTGAGATCATTAAATTCTCATCGATATTATCCAAGAATTGTATCATACGAATCTTCCATTGCTGATATTCGTTAGGAATAAGAACAGGAGGTTTCGTCTCAGATCCCATTGAGAGAAATTCTTTAAAAGACATGATTAGTAAAATTGAATTTAATCGATTCAACAGAAAGACAAATCGAATTTCTTGAACAAACGTAAAACGAATTCAAGAATTACAAAGAATTCAAGAATTGTGAGTAGCAGCGGAATCAATTGACGAATTGATCAAGAAACTTCAAGAACGAAATCAAGAAACCCTTGAGAACTCGATCTTGAACGAACTTGTTTGTTGATTAGCTCTAATACCAATTGTAGAAACCAGGATTCAATCTTACAATCAAATATGAACAATCAAACAGTGAATGATAGAGATTTGGATCAACGCACTTGTATTCAATTAAGAACAGATTACAGATCTAGAGAGAGAATCTCTCAAAGATTACAAAAGTTGAATACAAAGTTATGCGAAAGATTATGCCAAAGATTAGTTAGCCTACAGTTGCTAACAACTATATATACTGTAAGGAAAAGCTAAAGCTACAGTACATATGAGAAACAGACTAATAGAACAATTGCATGTGTCCTAATTAGTAACTGAATATAACTGAAAATATCCTAATACATAAGTTCTGAACAACATGTTCAGAACTTCTGAACATCCTTCTGATCAAGCACTTCAGAACTTCCTTCAAGCACTTGTGATATTTTCATTTTCATCATTAGAAGTTCTGAGTCTCCTACTCAGAACTCTGACCCTTCTATTCAGAATTCCACACTTGTATTCTTTTCAATATTTCTTTATTCAGAAGTTCTGAGTCTTCTACTCAGAACTTCTGAGTCTTCTATTCAGATCCCAACACTTAGTGATTTGACAAAACTCTAGATCTAACAAATATATATTCAGCGACGTAATTTATTTTGAAATCTTGCATGCTGAGGCGAGTGTCAGCGATTAAGAGAGAACATACCTTGATATCAGTTAATCAATTTTGTTTAGAGATTAGATGATTAATAGGGTTATACAAGTTCATTTTATCACTGATCTACTGCTAACCACTGAAGATTTTATTCTTCCGGATTTAGCATTCCAAGCTCGCTGATGAGAAAGTTGAATCTTGTCTCATCAAGAGGTTTGGTGAACAGATCAGCTAACTGAAAGTCAGTTGGAATAAAATGAAGTTCTATATCACCATTCATCACATGATCTCTGATAAAATGATACCTGATTTCGATGTGTTTGGACTTTGAGTGTAGCACTGGATTGTTTGCTATGGCGATGGCACTAGTGTTGTCGCAATAGATTGGAATTTTGGAGTGCTGAAGGTCATAGTCCAATAGTTGATTTCTCATCCATAAGACCTGAGAACAACAGCTTCCAGTGGCTACGTACTCAGCTTCAACGGTTGAGTTGGACACTGAGTTTTGCTTTTTACTTGTCCAACTCACTAGCTTTCCACCCAAGAGCTGACAACCTCCTGTGGTGATTTTCCTATCCAATTTGCATCCTGTAAAATCACTATCTAAATAGGCGATTAGATCAAACCCGGAGTCTTTGGGATACCAAAGACCTAGGTTAGGAGTACCCTTAAGGAATCGAAAAATACGCTTTACAGCGATCAAATGAGATTCCTTAGGTTCAGATTGATATCGTGTACATAAACAAGTTGCATACATAATATCAGGACGGCTAGCTGTAAGATACAGAAGAGAGCCGATCATCCCACGGTACACTGTGACATTAACAGGTTTCCTGAGGGATCTTTGTTAAGTGTCAGCGGCGGTGCCATTGGGGTTTTCATAGCTAAGCTTTGAAGTAAATCAAACTTTTTCAACATATCTTTAACATATTTACCTTAGTGAATGAAAGTACCTTTTTCATTCTGTTTGATTTGAAGACCAAGGAAATATGTTAGTTCACCCATCATACTCATTTTATATTCAACTTTCATTCTTTCAGCGAAACGAGTACATAAATCAGGGTTAGTAGAACCAAATATAATATCATCGACATATATTTGAACAAGAATGATATGACCTTTTACTTTCCTGAAAAATAGAGTTTTATCGATTTTACCTCGCTCAAATTTTTCAATATGGAGATAAGTGGAGAGAGTGTCATACCACGCACAAGGAGCTTGCTTTAAGCCATAAAGTGCCTTATACAGTTTATATACATAACCTGGATGCTTAGGATCAGTGAATCATGGAGGTTGTTCATCATAGACTTCTTCATTCAGCCTTCCGTTTAGGAATGCTGATTTCACATCCATTTGATATACCTTGAAGTCTTTGTGAACAGCGTATGCTAAGAATACACGAATAGCTTCGAGTCTTGCCACTTGGGCAAATGTTTTGTCATAGTCTATGCCTTCCTCTTGTCTGTATCCCTGAGCAACAAGACGAGCCTTGTTGCGGGTTACAGTTCCATGTTCATCCAACTTGTTTCGATAAACCCATTTAGTGCCTATCACGGACTTGTTAGATGGTCTTGAAATGAGTTTCCAAACTTTGTTTCTTTCAAGTTCTGTCAGCTCTTCTTGCATAGCGCTGAACCAGTTTGGATCTCTGAGGGCATCATCTGTTTTCTTTGGTTCAATCAGAGAAATAAAGTTAACAAATAAACAAATGTTACCTGCACTTCGTCGAGTCGGAACTCCGGCGTTTGGATCACCAAGAATCTGATCGATGGGGTGATTTATAGTCCATCGCTGAGCCGGAGCATAGTTCGCTGACTCGATTTGAACTTTTGGAGGAGCCGAAGAAGAGGCTTCAGCAACTTCAGGTACTTCAGGTAGAAGAGGAACAGGTTCGGATGTCATTTCATTTACTGATTGCTGAGAAGTAGATGGGATGTCTGAGGTAGATGGTTCAGAAGCAGGCATAGTGGTGAGAGGAACAGCTGAAACCCATGAAGATTTTGCTTCACTTGTCTGCATGCTTGGGATGATAGTAGGATCATCATCAGCGGCAGGAGTATTGTTTTGAGTGATAGGAGCAGCTTCTGAATCACCAAGATGAGAAAACATCCATTGATTCAGTTCTTCAGTATCAGCAGAGGGTCTTGAGTTTGCTGAACGGGATTCGTCAAAAGTGACATGGATTGTTTCTTCTACAGTTTGTCTTCTTCGATTGAAGACTCTGAAGGCTTTTGAGTTAGAAGAGTATCCAAGAAAAATTCCATCATCAGCCTTGGGGTCAAACTTTTCTAGGGCATCCCTGTTGTTCAGTATTAAACACTGACATCCAAAGATGTGAAGAAAAGCTAATTGAAGGCTTTCTCCCATGGAAAGGTTTGTAGGCTATTTTCTTTAATCTTTTGACAATCAACGACCTGTTTTGAGTAAGACAAGCAGCGTTGACAGCTTCTGCCCAGAACTGAGTAGATAGATGAGAATCACTAAGCATTGAACGTACAGCTTCGATGATCATTCGATTTCTTCTTTCAGCGACTCCATTTTGTTGTGGTGTTTTCACTGAAGAAAAGTTATGAGAAATACCCTTGCTTTCAAAGAAGTTTTCAAGGGAACTGTTTTTGAATTCAGTCCCATGATCACTCCTTATTGAGCGAATAGTCATATTTTTCAAGACTTCCATTTTCCTGACAAAAGAGATGAGTTCTTTAGTGGTGTCACTCTTAGAACGGAGAAACATAACCCAGGTGTAGCGAGAGAATTCATCAACTATGACCAGTGTATATTTCTTTCCAACGATGGATTGTTTGTTAACAGGGCCAAAAAAATCCATGTGAAGAAGTTGAAGAGGAGTTGACACTGAGGAAACTTGCTTAGACTTGAAGCTTTCTTTGGTTTGTTTCCCTTTCTCACACGCTAAACATATAGATTCCTTAGCGTATGAATGTTGAGGTAGACCAGTGACCAACTATTTTGAAGAAAGAGTGTTCAGTGCTTGAAGTTGAGATGAGAGAGCCTCTTATGCCATAGCCGGTTGACATCAGATGAGGCTTTGGAGAAGAAACAGGAATTCTCAGTGGTTGTCGAGTCCATGTTTATAACATAAACATTTTCCAAACGGTATCCACTGAGAGCGACTTTCTCCTTTTTGTCAGTGACAAAGCAGGATTCCTTAGTGAAATACACTTTGTAGTCCTTGTCACATAGCTGACTAATGCTCAGAAGATTGTGCTTCAGTCCTTCAACATATGCAACTCTTCTGAAGGTAGTTGTACTATAGGAAAGTACACCAAACCCTCGGGTATAGCCTTTTCCATTTCCACCAAAGTTCACTGAGGGACCTTTCTCTTTCTTATATTCAACGAGCAGGTTCTTTTTCCCAGTCATATGTCTAGAGCATCCGCTATCAAAATACCATATACCCTTCAGGACCTGCAAACAAAGGAAGATTAGTTTGATTTAGGCACCCATTTTACTATGGGTCCACATTTGTCAGTAGTGGTAGAGGAAGTGGAAGGTTCATCAATCTTCGCAGCATTTTGTTGATCTAAACCATCAGTGATTTGATAATGACCCTCTCTTATATACTTAGTGAAAATTGTAAGTAAACAATATGTATCAGAGTTTCACTATCGCTGATAAGTACTAAGATATTCCAGTACCGCTGATAGGAACTCTCACTCTTTAGATTAAAATTCAGCGAAACTGTTCACCATAATACTCTGAGTCTGTTCAGTACTTATGGTGATCGCTGATAAGTTAGTTGTTTACTTATGATCCCTGAAGACAGGTTTCACGTCAACATAGGTTCTACGCTGAAGTCGAAGATCAAGCTCAAGAACCAGCGACAAGTCTCCTAATGAACTGATGCGGATCAGCGAAGACTCGGATTTGTCCAATCAACGTGAAGTATCAAGTACAAGACTTCAGCTATCGCTAAACTCTATCATTCACTGATGAAGAATGATAGATCGCTGAATCAACGAAAAGCTGATCATGAAGTCCTCCGTACAAAGTATTTTTGTCTTAACCACCCTTGCACAACTCCGTACGATATGTCAGAAAAGAACCTCCTTATTGTCTGAATTCGTACAACCACTCTGGTACTACACTGTTCAAACATGCGGCTACTAAGGTTGTCAACAAAGTTCAATGACATGCAACCATTCAGCTGCTGCCACGTGTAAAGTGTAAACTGCAATGCATTAAATGCATGCAGTATATAAGAAGAAGAACCCACTTCATTTTGAAGTAACTTGCTAACTCTGGACAAGTTCATCCTTCTTATCTTGAGATAGGTTATTATTAGTAATTTCCTTCTCCTTCTTAGTGCAAGAAACTTAGTGTTCCAACTTGTTTAGATTTAGGTTTATCCTTAATCTTGTTTCCGCAACAAGCTGTAAATTGTTAATGATTTATCAATAAACAATTTAGAAAAGTAAAATCTATGTGTTTGTATTCAACCCCCCCCCCCCCCCGTCTACAAACTTGTATAGCCCTTCGGGACCAACAAGTTGTATCAGAGCGGATTTGTTTAAACTCATAAACAAGATCTAATCTATACTAAGATTTCTCTTCCTTGCTATTTCTGAAAAATGGCTACCAACACAAACACAAATTACATAGACAATGGTTCTCTTGCAAAACCCCCTAGATTCTCCAGAGATAATTTTAATCTATGGAAAAATAGGATGAATCTCTTCTTAGAAGGTGTAGACCCTACTATGCCTTATTATCTTGAAAACGGCCCATTTATCCCTGTAAGAATTGATGCCGCAGTACCTGCCGCTGAGAATAGACCTGCTATTCCAGAAAGGCTGGTACCTAAAGAAGTTCATACGTGGACTGACGAAGATAAGAAGAAAGTGGCTATCGATACAAAAGCCAGATCCATGGCTCTTCCTGACGAAGTCTACCATTCCGTCATGAACCTGAAATCCTCAAAATCCATGTGGGACACAATATGTGTTTAGTATGAAGGTACTGCTGAAGTCCAGGACTCTCGAAAGATCAACCTGGTAAGACAGTATGAAAGTTTCATTTGTGGTAAGAATGAGACTCTCTCTGAAGTTCACCAACGTTTTAATTGCTTAATAATAGATCTGAAAACTGTTGGTAAGGAATATTCTAACTTTGAAGTGCTGACAAAGTTTCTAGAATGTTTACCTGAAAGCTGGGACAGTTATTCTATGTGTCTCAAGCTGTCAAAAGATCTAAGATCAATGACCCTTGCTACCTTATATGGCACGATGCTGAATCATGAGCAATCAAGCCATCTTAAGAAGAATCTTGTAAAAGATTCCAAAAGCACCCCTGTTGCTTTAATCTCAGAGGAACCCTCTACTCAGCGACCCTCGGTCACTATCACTGAGTTAGAGAGTAACTCTGAAAGGTCGTCAAATTCTGACTCTTCAGATGATGATGAATCTTTGGCTCTCCTAACTAAAAAGTTCAGGAGATTCGCCAAAAGAAAATGATCAGAAAGAACAAACCTCTTTCTATAACTGATAAGCCAAGATCATCAGCTACTGTTGATAAGGCTACTGCTACTTGTTTTAACTGCGAAAAGATTGGACATTTCGCTAACGAGTGCAGGTCTAAGAAAGTATCGAGAAACTCAGCGTTTCCCAAGAAATCCTTTATTCCCAGGAATAAAGATGACAAATATTCTAAGCTGAAAGAAAAATATGCAAAGCTGAAAAGCTTCAAGAAGAAAGGCAAAGGCCTGATGGTTTACGATTGGGCTACTTCTGAAGAAGAAGAATCATCATCTGATTCTGAGGATGATGAAGCCAATCTCTGTCTTATGGCAAAGATTGAAGATGAGGAAGAAAGTTCAGACATTCCCTCTACTTCAACATCTGCAATTCAGGTATCACCTTCCTTCTTCACAAATATTGCAAATATTGATGAAGCTGATAGTCTCCGCAAAATCGATCTCTTGACTAGAAGTTTATATGAAGCCATGAATGGCAAAACAATAGTTGAAAACCAAAACCTTGATCTCGCTGAACAGCTTAAAAACTGTCACCTTCAAATAGAAAAGCTTTCTAAAATTGAAGAAGATTTTAAAGATCAAGTGCATTTAAATCAGCTAGTCAAGATCGAACGAGCAGAAGCTATTGCTGCTTTGAAAGCTGAAAAAGCTACTGTTGAAGGATGGTGTAACTCTTCAACAAAGATCACTGAGATAATTAAGTCTCAGATACCCCTGAGTGATAAACGTGGTCTTGGTTACAAATATGAAACTAAAGAACCAACCACTGATCGTTCCATGCTCTTATTTGGAACTTTCGTATCCTCAGTCGCTGACACTTCATCTTCTCAGTATTCGTCCTCTAGACCGCCTATCCGTGAGGAAATCTCTGCCCCTTCAAAAGGTAAAAAGAAAATGGTTTATCCAAAACCTACCTCTGTCTTTAAAGATAAAGGTAAAGGAATTGCATTGAACCAAAATCCTCAGAAGGGTACTTTAGTACCAAAGCTGAATGCTTCCAAAGCTTTAGTGATTTATTCCTCTGGATCAAGGAATCAGATCTCTGGATCTACTCAGTGTGGGTCTATTCAGCGATCTACTCCTAGACTCAGAGTGGATATCCTTGGTAAGATATCTGAAGAACTAAATGTTCCTCCCATTTTGAAAGCCAAAAGCTTATTTGGTGCTGGTCCTTCTAATTCAAAATCAAAAGCTCAGCATTCAAATGGTCCTAGAACTACTTTTAGTTATAGGAAATGTTATCACTGTGGACTCACTGATCATATTGCTAGTAAGTTCCCCACAGCCACCAAAGCTGATAAGATAGCTAAGGTGAAAATTGCCCCCAAGGCAAAGAAGACAACTGAGGTTAAGAAATTACCCAAAGTGAAGACTGACAAAGTTGAATCTTCAAATGCTGCGAAGATTGCTGAACCTTCCATTCCAACTACTTCCACTGACAAACGCGTACACATGGTTAAGTGGGTTCCTAAGAAAAACTAATCTTCCTTTGTGATGCAGGTTCAGAAGGGTATCTGGTATCTCGATAGCGGATGCTCTAGACACATGACTGGAAAGAAAAGCCTGCTCGCTGAATACAAGGAAGGGAAGGGTCCCTCTGTGACCTTCGGTGGAAATGGAAAAGGACATACCCGAGGGTTTGGTGTACTCTCTAATGGTACAACCACCTTCAGAAGAGTCGCATATGTTGAAGGGCTGAAGCATAATCTTCTAAGCATCAGTCAGCTTTGCGACAAGGATAACAAAGTAATCTTTACTAAGGAATCCTGCTTTGTCACTGACAAAAAGGAGAAGATAGCTCTCAGCGGTTATCGTTTGGAAAATGTTTATGTAATAAACATGGACTCAACAACCATTGAGAACTCCTGTTTCTTCTCAAAAGCCTCATCTGATGTCAACTGGCTATGGCATAAGAGGCTTTCTCATCTGAATTTTAAGACACTGAACACTCTTTCTTCAAAAGAGTTGGTTACTGGTCTACCTCAACACTCATACGCCAAAGAGTCTCTATGTTCATCGTGTGAAAAAGGGAAGCAGACCAAAGCAAGCTTTAAGTCAAAGCAAGTTTCCTCAGTGTCATCTCCTCTACAACTACTTCATATAGATTTGTTTGGCCCTATTAACAAACAATCCATCGCTGGAAAGAAATATACACTGGTCATAGTTGATGAATTCTCTCGTTATACATGGGTTATGTTTCTCCGTTCCAAGAGTGACACCCCTGAAGAACTCATCACCTTTGTTCGGAAGATGGAAACCCTGAACAATTTGACCGTTCGCTCAATAAGGAGTGATCATGGGACTGAATTCAAAAACAGTTCTCTTGATTCCTTCTTTGAGAGTAAGGGTATTTCTCACAACTTTTCTTCAGTGAGAACACCGCAACAAAATGGAGTCGCTGAAACAAGAAATAGAACAATTATTGAAGCTGCACGTTCAATGCTCAGCGCTTCTCACCTGCCTACTCAGTTTTGGGCAGAAGTTGTCAACACATCTTGTTTTACGCAAAACAGGTCACTGATAGTCAAAAGATTCAATAAAACAGCCTATGAACTTTTTCATGGGAGAAAGCCTTCAATCAGCTTTCTTCACATCTTTGGATGTCAGTGTTTCATACTGAACAACAGAGATGCCCTTGGAAAGTTTGATCCTAAGGCTGATGATGGAATCTGTTGGTTCTCGTTTTCTTTAAACAAGATTATCAGATCTATTAGTTTGAGTTTGATGCGGAAGCGTATTTGAGGAACTAACAGATATGTTTGATAGATTTAGAACACAATATAAATAAACAGTGAACAGGAAATAATATCTCAAAGTTTACTGAATATATATATTAAGAACAAATTCAAGAACAGTGAGTAAGCAAAGCTTTAAAACAGATATGACTCTCAAAGTGTTTAAGCTGTGTGTTCTTGTGATGTTTTTCTCTCAAAGTGTTCGATCGATAGGAAGAACTCAACATGAGTCTTCCTTATATACTACTCTAAGGGGACCATAAAGCATAAGCTACTATTCATAATGGATGGTATGAATAGTTGGACGGATGGCATGAACAGTTTGGACATGTTGTATTGCATTTAATGCAGCAGACGTCTATTATGTACTAAGCCCTATTGAATCCAATCAGAGTTTGACACGTTGCATTTGGACAGGGCATGCTATCATGCAAGTTGATGAACAGGTCCTGTAACAGTAGCAAGATATTATAAATATCTTTGAAGTCTTTGAAGAGGACCACAGAGGCTCTGTAAAGTGTTGCAGAGGTTCTGTGGTCTGGTCCTTTGTAGAGCAGTCTTCACCGGATTCCGAGTCTTTGGTCTTCTTTGCGCGTATGACAGAGCTTCTGTAGGACGCCTCTTTAGCTTCTGTAGCTTCTTGACCTTTATCTCTCGGTGATTTCGGCAGAGCCTCTGTAAGAGGCTTTCTTCACTTAGCCTATTTTTCACTACATCTAAATACTTCTATGATTAGGAAGATTGAAGCTAACAATCTCCCCCTAAGTAGTGAAAAATAAAAAATTGAACTTTAGTTTAGTTAGGCTAAGTTAGATAAGACAGAGGTTAAACAATACCTCGAAGGTTCTTTCATTTAGAAAATATGCCAGAGGCATTTTACATTTGAGTACAATGAAAGATAAACTTTAACATGGTTTGCAGAGATTGGTTGTTTGAGAATCAGATTTTGGCATCTTTGAAATAGTTGTAGCTTCTGTTGTCTCTTCCGATTCTTCTGATCTCTTTGTAGAAACTGATGCAGAGTTCTCTTAGGCGGATTGTGGCATCAATCTCTCTGATGAAAGTATCTGCAGCATCTCTATCCATTTTCTATGTACCTCTGTATTTTACAAGGCTTGCTCTGAACTTGTTCAGAGTACTAGTTGCGTACTTCTGACAGTCCATGCACACAAACAGTTTGACTTCGCCTTGTGGGTTTTGAAATACTAACCCGAATCTTGGTTCTGAAATGATAGAGTTGGGCACGGCGTCGGGTGGGCAACGATCTTCTGGTGGTCGTAAATTCAGATGTTTAAGACCAAGATCATTTCCCAGTTAAAAATCTATCATACTGTAGATCACAAGCTTTTCCCTCATTGCTTTTCTTAACACTTGATAGGCTCTGGTGTTTGCCTCTGTGTTGTAGTTGTCCTTTGTCCATTGCAGAAGGTCAGGTAGATCATAAGGATTGATATTTCTTAGGTCAGCATCAGCGAAGGTGGTTTCTGAATTGTCTTCTCTTCTGACTTTGTAAAGATTGTACCTGACCCTTGGATAGGTTCTTGTAAAGGAGAACCTGCAGAAGATTACCTTTTTGATCTTGTGGATTGAGAAGACATCTGCTTTGGTTCTTGGCTTTGTCCTTGTGAAGATGTTCTCAAATTCTTCTCTGATCCTTGAATCTGTCACATGATCTGTTGGATGATTGGTCTGAAAGGTTTGCTTATAGAGGTATTTGTATACCACTTCTTCCATCTCTTCATGTGTTGGACCGGGTTGTGGTACTTGTCTTCTGAGACTCTCCATCTTTTGAACAACTTCTGCAGCTCTACCAGTTAGAGGAATGTCTGTCAGAGGCTTTAATCCATATACCCAGTCCTCTTCTTCAGGCTTTGGAGTTTGAAAGGCATCAAAAGCTCTTTTCATCAATTTTTCTGTAGGCTTGGGCAATGATTTCTTTTTCTTGGGCTCTTCTGTCAGTATTGCTTTGCCCTTGTCTTTGGCTTTTGGAGGTGCAGAACCTGTTTCTTCTGTAGGTTTGGAGGTTGGTGCTTCTGTTGGCTTGATGGTTGCCTCTGTAGGTTTTGACACTTGTGTTTTAGAGGACTTTTGTGGCGATGGTTCTGTTAGCTTGAGTTGCTCTGTAACCTCTGTTGGAGGTTCTTTGGTGACTTCTTCTGTGAGCTCTGTTTCTGTTGATGAAGATTGGACATCGAATCTTCTTGCCATTTTGAAAGCTAATGTGAACTTGTGCCTTTCTTCTTCTCTCTACGCCATTCGTTCAGTCATTGTATTGTGCATCTTTATCAGAATATCAGAAGCAGAGGTCGTTGCTCTTTTTGATTTGGTGGCAATTGACTTTCTTCTTGGTATAGTTTGGGGTTTTTCTGTTGATTTTGTTGAAGGACTTTCTTCCAAAATGATTACCACAGGGGTGGTTGTTCCCTCTGTGGTTTGCTGATCAGCTTCTGGAATATTGTATTCTTCAGGACTTGATTCCACAGAGATGGGTGTTGTCTCTGTGGTCTGTTGATTTTGTTGTTGATCTTGAGTTTGTTCTGGAAGGGCTTGACTGATTGGTTCTGCTGCGATTGGTGGAGCTTGTAATCCTCTGGTCGTAGCTTTCTCCCTTATATTCTCCCCCTCAGGATGATCTGATGGACCAGGATGGTCATCATCAGAATCATCCTGACTTTTATCAGAAGTACCCTCTGCTCTGCAGGAAGCTTTAGGTTTCTTGGGTAGTTCTGCTCCTGCGGCCATCAACTTCGCACATACATCATCACAGAGGCCGAATAGAGTTGCAAGCTCTGCTTCTGTGTTGAAGCGCATTTTGCCGACACTCTTTCTGAAATCTTTGACGTAATTGGCATTTGCAGTAGTGAAGGAGACAATGACTTCTGTGACCTGGTTTATGACATTTTGGCCGAGCTCTGTTAGCTGTGCTCTGGTCATGTAGTCTTTTGGCTGCATCATTGTAGTGTTGCGCATTGCCTCTTCTTGAATGTTTTGCAGAGCCTTCTGTAGTTCTGCAGGTGTGATGCTCTGTGATTTGTTGGATTGCTTGTTCATTTGTTCAAGGAAATGTTTGACTGATTCCTTGAACGCAGAAGTTGCGGCTATCCCAAAATCTTTAGCAGCAGAAGTGGCTGTAGTTGTGGCAGTTGTTTGCGCAGAAGACTTCATCTCTGTGATGGCTGTTTTCACCTCTGTGGACAGATTGTCCATTTTGGTGTTCAGATTCAGCAAGGCCGTTGATGTTTTCTCTGCAAAAGATGTGAAAGAGCTTTGCAACTCTTTCATGGTTTGGTTCACAGAGGTGACAAGGGTTTGGAACTCATCCCTTGATACTTGTGTCCCTGGTGTAACCTCTGGAGGAACACATTCGTCTCCAGAGTGAGTCCCTGCTCCTGGGACACCTTCGTTCACCCTTGTTTGTATGTTGGGGGTGGAAGGATTTCCATCTGATCTTTGAGCAGAAGCATCTAGTGCTTCAGACTCTACAAAAGTTCTGTGAATGACATTGTCTAGATCCACTTCAGAGGTGGGTACTAGATTATCCTTCTTTTGACTCGGAGACTTGTCTAGAGTCTCTTCGTCGTTTCGCTCACTACTTCTCTCTGAAAGAAGGGTTGGCCCTATTTCGTGCGTGGCAGAGGAAACAAATTCCTCTGTAGGGTGTTCTAGTGTGATCTGGGGCGATTGATCACGAACTATAGGTGAGTCTCTTTGAGGAGACTCCCTAGGAATGGATTCCCCGGTTTTTGTGGGCGCAGAAGTCGAAAGAGTGACTTCTGGCTGGATGGGTTGGGTTTGGATCGAGTTGTGCTGCTCTTTTTTAATAACTCCTTCTGCAGCTAGATCTACGGAGTTAGATGTGTGGGTTGCACTGGGAGTTGGTTTTGGTTGTGTGCCTCTATTAATCCAGGCATCTTTTCTTATTTCTTCCTCTGTTAAGCATCCAAGCACTACATCATTTTCTATCATTTCAGCGTCTGTAGCTATCTGATGGCTTGGTGCTTCTTCCCTAGCTTCTGTTGAAGTTCCTTGCTCTTTGCCTAAGAAGTCATACATTTGATGAGAGCCGCATAATCTCATGACATGTGGATGATAGAGACCTTTTCGTATCCAGACAGCTTCTTCTTCCTCTGAATCTACCTCTGAGACCTCCACTCTTGTCTCCCATGTTTTAAATCCCTCTTCTTGTACAACTTCTGCCTCTTTTCCTTTCCCTAGAGCCTCTGTTATTTCATCTATATTCCACTCAGCTTCTGTTTGTTCTATTTCTTTTGAAGCTGGGCTTGGACTCCTTCTGTGGACGTCCAATCCTTGTTGAATGAAGGGGTTTTGTAGAATAACATGTGTCTCGGCTGATTGATCTCTGGGTGTTTGATCATCTTCTTGCAGATGTGTGTCAATGCCAGAAATAGAGAAGTATTGTTCTTATGGGGAGTGGTGGTCGAGAGGTTGTGCCGTTCACCCTGCTGTATTTAAAGTGTTGGCAATGTCAGGGTTCTGTAGGAAATCGTTTAGGTTTCCTTGGTGAGCAAATCGATCTGGGGATTGATGGGGCGATTGATGTCCCTCTTCTGTCATTTCTACTTCTGCATCTTCTTCTTCTGCAGTTCTTTCTTCTGCGATTGCTTCCTCTTCTATGGTAACCAATTTCTCAAGTGATTTACCATGCTTCTTTTTGGTTTTCCTCCTCTTAGGTTTTGGTGCCCCTTCCTCTGTGGTTTTCGATTTTCTTTTCTTCTTTATTTTTGGAGAGGAGGGAGGAGCAGAGGAGCCAATTTCTGTGGCATGAGGAGGTGAAGGTTGATCTTCTGCAGCGCTTGTAGAGGTGCCTTCAGCAGTTTTCCTCCTTTTTGATTTTGGAGTAGAGGCAGAAGATTTCGAAGAGGACTTCTTTCCCATGAGCTCTGCACGTTTGGCTATGAAGCTAAGTTGAATAGCCATGTGTTTTGCTAATTTGTGATCTTTTTCTTCTTGAGTGGAAAGAGGTTCTGCAATCATTGTTCCTAGGGGGACACCTAAACGCGGGGGTGTCATAGGACTCGGTTTAGGAGTTCTATGATCGCGTATATACTCTTTCTTAAGGGTTTTATTCGTGGCATACTTCAGAAGTTTCTTTGACAAAGGTCTGCAGTGTGTGTAACCATCTACATGATCAGTGGGGGTATTTTTGTTCAATGGGAACTGTTTGGGAATTGGCCCTTCCATTGGCCATTTCTGTATCAGCAACAGAGGTTCGAACAAAACTCCCAGTATTCTTTGGAATTGCAGAGGTGGTAGAAACTTAGGATCGTTTTCTTTGACCCTTCTTGTGTTGTTCTTTCTGTCGATGGTGTTGATGATCTCTTGCATCATTATGGTCGCGTAATCCAGTGGGAGATCATAGTAAACCCCATACATGATGGTTAATATATGATGTGAGCTCTGGTCAATACTTCCTATCTTCCCTGTCAGGCATCTGTTAAGAATTGAGAACAAGGTGTTCCACAGAGGTGGTAATCTGCCTCTGCGGAAGTTATTTCTCTTCCTCAGTGGGGTGTTGTACCCAAGCATTTCTAGGAAATGACAGATCTCGTCGTCTGTTGGTTGCTCTGCATACTTCTTCAATCCAAGAAGACCCCTTATTGGTAGGTTGAATTCAAGTGAGAACATTGTTCTATTGAACTTGATTTCCAGATGTTCAGATTTGTCAGGTCTTGAAATGTACCATTTGATAAGAGAATCATCTTTATCAAATCGGCAACTTTGCCAAAACTGGTTCAAATATCTAACTGGAATTTTCTTTGGGGTTCTTGAGAGTAAAGGGAAGAGGATATGATTTTCCATTATGTTTAGAAGAATGGCATGAGCTTCGCCGAAAGCAGTGAGTGAGGGGACCAAATAGCAATTGTTGGATTTGATTGGTAGTACCATTTCGAAATGATCCTTTGCTATGAAGTTTTGAAGATGTGTGGTCGGAGCAAAGTCTGCTGAATTGCCAGAATCTTCTAGTTCAATATTTTGGGCAGGGTTGGGGTTTTCTGAATGTTCAGAATGAGCAGGTGAATGTTCTGGTGAGTTCGCCGGAGAGTGTGCAGGGGAGATAGCTTGAGAAGATGAAGCCATTTGGTAATGAGAATAGGATACTTGCAGGTTTTTTTTGCAGGGTTTCGCCGGAGAAGAATGAGAGTTTGTAAAAAGTTTATGAGATGGTAAGCTTGGTTTTTATAGGAGGGTAAAACGGTAGATTTCGAGATAGTAAAATATATGGCAATGGATTAAAATTTGGAATCCGTACTCAAGTTAGAACGGCGGGTTCAACTTTCCACAGAAAACGTTCCATGTATG
Organism: Saussurea involucrata; assembly: GCA_033807775.1. Lineage (NCBI taxonomy): Eukaryota > Viridiplantae > Streptophyta > Magnoliopsida > Asterales > Asteraceae > Saussurea > Saussurea involucrata. Next base: position 24,159,019 of record CM066326.1, read on the forward strand.
CCCAATGAGAATGGGACACGTAGGCCATGTCAGAAGATGACAGGATGTCGTGCGCGGCCCATTAATGCTAGGCGTGTGGGGTTGTTCTTAGCCACATGTGATTCACTCTCAGTAAAAGTAACCGTTATTACTACAAAAATGCCCAAGAAACAGATTGACAGAACTTCTGTAGTTTACAGAAGCTCTGTGATCTTGAAAGTCTTTGATTTTTATCCCTTTCTCATATATCTCATTGTTATCATGACTTTTGTGGGGTTTTTCTTTAACCAAAACGTTTGTAAAGGCATTGGAGATGATCAATAGGATTTTTTAGTTAAGAGTTTTTACTCGCAGAGGTTTTGTGGCTCTGTTGGAACTTGCAGAAGCTCTGTGAGGGCCAACAGAAGCTCTACGAGGGAAAAAATCTCATAACAAAAATTCTATTAAATTTTTTGATCATCCAATTTTTGATCTGTTTTAAGAGATGTTTTCGGACATATTTGAATGTTGGTGTCCGAGAAAACTGTTATAAAAAAAAAGTTTTGTTCGTGAAGTTCATGGTGTATGTATTCGGTTTCCGAGATAACATTCCAAAAGATCGATAGATGGTTAATTTGTGATCACAGAGCATATTTATGGCAGAACCTCTGTTGAGCTCAGCAGAAGCTCTATGATCTTAAATTTCTCCTAATTCGAATTTTATGAAACTTTTTGAGCTTTTGATTTTTAAAATGTTATTCTTAGTATTTTTAGGACATATTTGACAATTTGTGTCCTAGAAAACTGTTTTCAAAAACCTTTTGTGCGAGAGACATACCTTTTGGTTATTCTTTTCTCGGCAGTGATGTCTGACTTCTGTCGATATAGATTTATCGACATTCTTCTTTGGCTTTCCTTGAAAGTTTTACCTCTGTAGATCATTTCAAGGTCCCTTTTTGCTCCCCCTTGATCTAATCACCTCTGTAGATCAAGTAATTTCCTTTTGCTCCCCCTTGACCTATGCTTGGATCAAAGAATGATAAGTTTTGCATAGAACATAGGCCATGTTTTCCAGAGGTTCTGTAGGGGTCGTTAGAGGTTCTGAGTAGACACACAGAAGCTCTGGGATTTCAAGAACTATTTAAAATTGAGAATTTACATACAGAAATAAATCAATCAAAGCAATAAGTAAAGCATTAGAAATATATACATATTTACAGAAGATAAAGCTATACTTACAGAGGATTTTCACGTCATATTGATCATTCCTAACTTACCCACCAAGAAATTGAATCTTTTCTCGTCTAAAGCTTTGGTGAATAAGTCCGCGAGTTGGTATTCTGTGGGCACGAAATGCATCTCGATTGTACCAAATTCAACATGATGTTTCAAGAAATGGTATCTTATATCGATATGCTTGGTTTTTGAGTGTTGCACAGGATTGGCAGAGATAGCAATGGCACTTTTGGAATCACAGAAGATGGGTATTTTGAATAGGATGTGGCCGTAGTCTTTTAGCTGAGTCTTCATCCATAGAACCTGAGAACAACAGCTTGCAGCAGCAACGTATTCAGCTTCTGCAGTGGATGTTGAGACACAATTTTGCTTCTTGGAGGTCCAACTGACTAGTTTACCACCCAGGAATTGACAACTCCCAGAGGTACTCTTTCTGTCGAGCATGCATCCTCCATAGTCTGAATCTGTATAAGCTTTAAGACTAAAACCACAGTTCTGTGGATACCAGAGACCGAGATTTTTGGTCCCCTTTAGATATCTAAAGATTCTTTCCACAACATCATAGTGTGATTTCTTAGGATTAGCTTGATAACGTGCACAAAGACATGTGGCATGCATAATGTCAGGTCTGCTTGCAGTTAAGTATAACAGAGATCCAATCATGCCTCTGTAGAGAGTGCATTCTACAGAGATGCCATCTGGATCTAAGGATAACATATTTCCAGTGGCCTTTGGAGTTTTCATTGCAGAGGTATCAGAGAGGCTATACTTGAAAAGAATGTCAGAGACATATTTGGCCTGATTTATAAAAATTTCCTCTGATGATTGTTTGACTTGGAGTCCGAGGAAAAATGTTAATTCTCCCATCATACTCATTTCAAACTCACTCTGCATGAGTTTTTCAAAACTTTTGCACTCTTCTGTATTAGTAGACCCAAATATTATGTCGTCCACATAGATTTGTACAAGCATTATTTCACTGTTATTACGTTTATAGAATAAGGTAGAATCTGTTGTACCTCTGTCGTAGCCATTGACTAGAAGAAAGGTAGAAAGTCGTTCGTACCATGCTCTTGGAGCCTGTTTCAGTCCATACAGAGCCTTTTCAAGGTAGTATACATGTCTTGGGAACTTTGAGCTTTCAAACCCTGGTGGCTGATTTACGTAAACCTCTTCTTGGATTTCACCGTTGAGAAAAGTTGATTTTACGTCCATCTGATAGACTTTAAAACCTCTGTGAGCTGCGAAGGCTAAGAATATTCTTATTGCTTCGAGCCGTGCAACAGGAGCAAAAGTCTCATCGTAATCTATGCCTTCTTCTTGTCTATAACCCTTGGCCACCAATCGTGCTTTATTTCTGATGACCACTCCATCTTCATCCTTCTTATTTCTGTAGACACACATAGTCCCAATGGCCTGTTTCCCTCGTGGCAGATGTACTAAAGTCCATACTCTGTTACGCTCAAACTGTAGAAGTTCTTCTTGCATGGCGTCTACCCAGTTTGGGTCATCTAGGGCTTCAGAAATCTTCTTTGGTTCTATCACACTAATAAAATTTGTAAAGAAACAAAAATTAGCAGTGGCAGACCTGGTTTTTACTGAGTCAGAAGGTTCTCCGATTATTTGGCTTGGAGGATGGCTTTTTGTCCACTGAGTGGTACGTGGAAGATGGTCATCAATGTCATCGAACCTTTCTTCAGAAGCTTCTTGTGGATCTTCTTCTTGTATAGCCTATGTCGTTCTTCTTGCCTTGGTAGTTGATTCTACCATTTGTGGAATGATTGGTATGAGTGGTGGTGGAGTTTGTTCCTCTGAGGACGTATAGTCTTGGTCCTCAACTTCCTCTGTAATTGGTTCTTCTGTGGATTGTGTAGTTTGTTTTTCAGCAGCTTCTGTGGTCGTTTTTCTTGATGTTTCATCTTCTTCATTTTCTTCTTCGGCATTTGCATCTGTAGTATTTATAGAAGAAGATGAAGCAAAATTTGGACCAGTTAGAGTCGTACCTGTAGGATTTTGTCCGACAGAGGATGGTTCTTCAGAAACTCTGATGGTTCCAACAGAAGGATCAATGTCAACGTGGAACATCTCTAAAAATAGAAGATTCAAGTCTTCTTTCGTTTGCGAGATGCCAGAGGTTTCCCTTTTAAGTTCGAGTTCTGAACTGATTTGCTCAGAAGTCTTTTGGAAATAATCATCAAAAGAAACATTGATACTTTCAATGATTTTGCGATATCTTGTAAGGTATACTCTGTAGGCTTTGGAAGTGGCAGAGTATCCAATGAATTTGCCTTCGTCAACTTTTACCTCAAACTTTCCTCTTGAATCTCTGTCGTTTAAAACAAAGCATTTACATCCAAACACATGGAATAACTTGATGTTTGGTCGCCTTTTGTTGATCAGTTCGTAAGGAGTCTTGATGTGTCTTTTCACAATGGTTGACCGATTATGTGTGTAACAAGCGGTAGAAATCGCTTCTGCCCAAAAGTTCATCGGTAACCCGTATGCTGATAGCATAGTTCTTGCGGCCTCCACGAGCGTTCGATTCTTCCTTTCGACTACGCCGTTCTGCTGTGGAGTGCGTGCTGCAGAGAAGTTCTGTGATATTCCTTCTGTAGAAAGATAGGCTTCAATGACAGAGTTTTTAAATTCTGTGCCATTGTCACTTCTTAACTTCTGTATTTTGCATTCATAAAGAACTTGGATTCTTTTTATTAGATTAATCAAGATGATTGGAACATCCAATTTGTTTCGAATAAATTCAACCCATGTGAAACGCAAGTACTCATCAATTAAGACAAGTATGTATTTCTTGCCACCTAGGCTCTGTATGGCAATGGGACCGCAGAGGTCGACATGAAGCTTGTACAGAGGCCTAGTGCAAGACACATCTGTTTTGCCTCTGTGGGAAGCTCTTCTGAGTTTTCCCATTTCACAGGCAGAACACAAGTGATCCTTGTTAAATTTAACATTAGGCAAAGCTTTAACTAGATCAAGTTTGACCAGTTTATCCAAGGTGTGAAAGTTCAAGTGACAGAACCTGTTATGCCATAACCAGGCTTCTTTACTTTCGCAAGCTACAAGGCAAACTTTGTCCTTGGTTGTTGAACAAAAGTTCATCCGATACAGATCACCTTTTCTTTCGGCTCGTAGAAGTTCCATTCCTGTGTCTTCACTTTGCAGAGAGCAGAAAGTTCTTTTGAACAAGACATCAAATCCTGTATCACAGAGTTGACTTACACTGAGTAGGTTGTGTTTAAGGCCATTCACATATGCAACTTTGTATACAGGGACGTTTTCCTTCTGTATGACTCCATAGCCTTTGATGTGTCCCTTCTTGTTGTCTCCAAAAGTTACAGATCCACCATCGTGTGTTTCTTTGTACGTGGATAGTAAACTTCTGTCGCCATTCATGTGCCTTGAGCATCCGGAGTCAAGATACCAAATTGGCACATACCGCTTCTGTAAGACAATCACAGAGACTTAGGTACCCATATCCATATGGGTCCAATATTGTTATAATTTTTCAAGTTTGCTTTAGCATTCTTGAAATACATTTTATCTTTTGTAGAAAGATCAGATTGTTTCTCTCTAGGTTTTGACTTTGGAGTTTGAGTTTTAGTGGAGAGTAAGCAATCTGGTCTTGAGAAGTGATTTTTCAATTTGAACATAAGGTCAAAACAATGACAGTATTTAATATGAGACGTGATTTGTTCGAACTTTTCATTGAATTCATTGAACTGAGTCACAGAGGCATTACATTCGTTCTTAACATTATATTTCCTATTACAAGAAGATCTATGAATACTAGAATGTTGTTTGCAAAAATCTTGTTTAGGTCCTGCCTTCTGTGAGTCTCTTCTGTGGTGAACGTCTGTCTTCACTGTCACAGAGGAAAGATATTTGTTAGCTTCAGACCTTAAAGGTTTTGAAAATTTTGAGCTTTTAGGTTTTTCATAGGCCTTTTTCAGATTATTAAGCTCTGTAGAGGTTTTGACTTGTATACACATTTTGAGAAAATCTGGACAGATAGGTATCTCTGTGATTTTCTCCTTTGGAGAAATTGTTCTGTTAAGAACCTCAGAGGAGAATTTAACATCCTCTGTGTCACAGTGAACTATCCCTGATTTAGAATCAGTCTCTGAGTCGTCAGAGGTTGAATCGTCCTCATATACAGAGGTTGAGTCATCTCTTTCGACAGAGGCTGGATTTTCTTAGCATGTATCGTACGAGCTTTCTACCTCTGTAGTATAACTTTCATAGATGGCAGAGGTTTCTGATGAGATCTCTTCAGCGAGAATTTGATCTATAGAAGATGTACAGAAATTTTCTAAAACAATTGATTTCAAAACTTCCAAGATTTCTTTTTCAATTGATCTTTTAAGTTTTTCTTCTGAAAAGATGGGTTTAAACTCAGGAGCTTTTGCAGATAATTTCTTTTCGACATTTAACATACAGACAAAAGCAACCTGTGTTTGAGTCTCTAGTTTACCAAACTTGAAGATACCAATCTGATCTTGTGTTTTCAGATATTTCTTTGGTTTGATTCCTCTATTGACAGAGGTTGAAGATGATGAATCTGTGTTTTCAAACCACACATTGATCATCTTCGTATGTTTCCTTAAGTGAGGTTCTGCAGAGATTTTAACCCTTTTACTTACAGAGAGTAAGTTTGGAAAAGATGGTTTATTTGTATTTCCTATTACAAATAGAGAAGACAGAGGTTTAAGTCTTTTGCCTTCAACACCTAGAGTAATATCATCGTACCCTATACCTCGTCTTCCTATTTGTGAGTTTACTTTCTCATACACCTTCTGTGCATCTTTATAGTTTTTAAGTAAAACTTTTCTTCTGAGTAGATCTTGCCAAAGTACCTCTCTCTCTTTTTGAAAGTATTCTTTGAGAGCTCTTATGTCCGTTGTTTCACTCCTAGAAACTGAAAGCTCTTTAGTTTTGATTTTTAAAGCAGAGGTTAATTCAGAAATTTGCCTTTTTAAAGGATCTACATTTTTGCTCCAATATTTTTCTACTCTTTCCTTTTCTTCAAAAATTTTGGCTTTTTCTTGAGTGAGAAGCCTTACTTCTCTCTCATTAAAGGTGAGTCTTTTCTGAATGCTTTCATTTATCTCTTTTAGTTCAATCAGTTCAATGTTAAGTTTAATTGAATCATTATCTACAGATTTAATACAAGAGGTAGAGTTTAAAATGGATACCTCATTGTCAGTGTCGGAGTCGACTTCTGCCGTGCCACAGAACAAGGCATTGGTTGTGAATTCATCATCAGAGGTAGAGTCTGACTCGAAGTCCTCCTTATTTGCTTCAGAATGCCCTTTGTTCGCCATCAGGGATTTTTGCGCATAATATTCAGCCTTCTTTTTGTAAAAAGATGAGTCCTTCTGTGGGCGATTTTGTCTACTTCTGCATTGTTTTGCGAAATGGTCTGGCTTGCCGCAGTTGAAGCAACCTTGGGAGGTGTTTCCAGTTCGATCGTCGGACTTCTGTTGGTCTCCACCTTTCTCTGTTCGGCATTCGTTTGCATAATGACCAGGCTTACCACATTTGTAGCATTCTTGTGTGTGGCCTATCTTGTCATCTGACCTCTGTCGGTCATTTCCTCTGTAGTTTCTGTCGCTCAACCTCTGTTGGTCATCATTTCTGTAGTCTGACCTCTGTCGGTCACTTGATTCTTCTCTTCTTCCATCATCTCTTCTATCTCTCTGGTTGTCTCTGCTATATCTGTCATTTCCAAAATTTCTTTGGTTACCTCTGAACTCTCTTGTCAGTAGAGCCAAAGATTTAGCTAATGACGCAAGAGTTATTTCTTCCTCTATCAGCTCGTCTTCTTCGCTATCAACCATCACTATCTTCTTCTTCTCCTTCTTCTTCTCCTCTGTTGCTCTCTCATTTCTCGGTCTCTCTGTAGCCTCTGTTGATTTACTAACCAATGCGTATGGTGCAATGGCTATTGTTTTAGCCTGTACTATTTGAGGCTCTTGTGCAGCTAGTGTTCCATAGAGATCAGAGAGTGTCCATGAGTCTAGATCTTGGTTTGTTTGTAAAGACATAGACAGTTGAAGCCACTCATCATTCAGGCTCTTTAGAAACATGATGTTATGTACTTGTTTATGAGAGCGTTGAACTTGTCGTACGTCGTTTGCAGAGATTCTGTTGCAGAGGCTCTGAATGCATGATATTCATTTATGTATTGTGCCCTTCGGTTCTTCTGTGTTTTAGCACCCCCTTCCAACTGTCTTTCTAATTCTTTCCAAAGATCGTGCGCAGTTTCGCATGCATCTAAGGATTGAAAAAGCTCGTTGGGGATAGCCATTATCAAGATTCTTTTTGTTTTCTGTGCAACTTCATCTTCTGCCTTATCTTCATTTGACCATTCTTCTTTTGGCTTTGGTTTTTGATGTTCAGAGATGTCAGGAGATTCAGCAGTAGCTGGTACTCGTGGTACTGCTATCATGGGAACAGGAGGAAGGTTGTAAAGATATTGTACTAGATTTTTTTCAGTACCCTCAAAGAAATGAACCATTCTTATCTTCCATTGAGGATACTCATCTCGTAGGAGAGTAGGAGGTTTGGTTAATGAACCAGCAGTAAAGAAGTTATTTGTATTTGTCATTGTTAAGGTTCTGAAAAGATATTATGATTAAAGAGTATGAGTCTGATGATCTGGAAGGTTTTCTGGGTTTGAACAGTTTCCAGAGTACACTTTAATGGAGTTTTAACCTAGAAATGAGGAATAGGTTAAAAAAGGAATGATGTCTATCACCAATCTTGTAACAAAGAGGATCACTTGATATTGAAAATCAAGCTTTGCTATAATACCAATTGTTGGTTCCCGTTTTGTTTAAACAAGATTATCAGATCTATTAGTTCAAGTTTGAGTTTGATGATGAAGCGTATTTGAGGAACTAACAGATATGTTTGATAGATTTAGAACACAATATAAAAAAACAGTGAATAGGAAATAATATCTCAAAGTTTACTGAATATATATATTAAGAACAAATTCAAGAACAGTGAGTAAGCAAAGCTTTAAAACATATATGACTCTCAAAGTGTTTAAGCTGTGTGTTCTTGTGATGTTTTTCTCTCAAAGTGTTCGATCGATAGGAAGAACTCAACATGAGTCTTCCTTATATACTACTCTAAGGGGACCATAAAGCATAAGCTACTATTCATAATGGATGGTATGAATAGTTGGACGGATGGCATGAACAGTTTGGACATGCTGTATTGCATTTAATGCAGCAGACGCCTATTATGTACTAAGCCCTATTGAATCCAATCAGAGTTTGACACGTTGCATTTGGACAGGGCATGCTATCATGCAAGTTGATGAACAGGTCCTGTAACAGTAGCAGGATATTATAAATATCTTTGAAGTCTTTGAAGAGGACCACAGAGGCTCTGTAAAGTGTTACAGAGGTTCTGTGGTCTGGTCCTTTGTAGAGCAGTCTTCACCGGATTCCGAGTCTTTGGTCTTCTTTGCGCGTATGACAGAGCTTCTGTAGGACACCTCTTTAGCTTCTGTAGCTTCTTGACCTTTATCTCTCGGTAATTTCGGCAGAGCCTCTGTAAGAGGCTTTCTTCACTTAGCCTATTTTTCACTACTTCTAAATACTTCTATGATTAGGAAGATTGAAGCTAACAGAATCTTTCTTGGATACTCCTCAGTTTCCAAAGCCTTCAGAGTCTTCAATCGAAGAAGACAAACTGTTGAAGAAACAATTCACGTCACGTTTGACGAATCCCGTTCAGCAAACTCTAAACCGAACGCTGACACTGAAGAACTGAATCAATGGATGTTTTCTCATCTTGGTGATTCAGAAGATATTCCCACTCCTCGTGCTCACACAGTTGAAGATGATGGTCCTACTATCATTCCAAATATGCAGAATAGTGAAGCTAAAACATCATGGGTCTCAGCTGTTCCTATAAATACTATACCTTCTTCTGAATCCAATATCTCAGATATACCATCTACTTCTCAGCAATCAGTGAATATAATGACAACTACATCCATTCCTCTCTTGGGTGATACTCCAGACGTCGCTGAAGCCTCATCTTCAGCTCCTCCAGTTCAGTTTGAGTCAGCGTCTCACGCCCCGGCTCAGCGATGGACCGTAAATCACCCAATTGATCAAATTCTTGGTGATCCAAACGCTGGTGTTCAGACTCGATGAAGTGCAGGTAATATATGTGTTAGCTCCAAGTATCTGTAAAATGAAAGTATTGAAAATAAAACCAAGTCAGAAGACCTACAGAGATAAAGCAGAAGACTTAGAAGACCAACAGAACTCAACAGAGTTCTGGTGGAACCAACGGAGCTTAACAGAGCTCTGGCAGAAGATCAACAGAAGAACTGTTCATACCCGAAGACCAACAGAGTTCTGTCATAACATGCTCTGTTGAAGTGAAGACCTCTGTTATGCCTAAGTCTCGTAGAAATCCGAAGTGTCGGATACGTGTCCACACGTTTCCACGTATGCCCTAAAGATTGGAGACACACTTTCCACGTGTCATTCCAGGGTACGATAGTACACTGTCTACACTTTATGAGGCTATATATAGCGAGGTAGTGGAACAAACAATTGTAAGCTTTTGGAAGAATAGTTTTCCACATATGTAAAAGCACACTGTCATATCCTCATAGCACTATCCCGTACGATATTGTCTCTGTGATTTCTTGATACACCATTGATCTTGTTCTTGGTGTTATCTTTTTCAATATACGAGCAGCGTTTCTTATTTGATCTTGTTATCATATTCCTGTTCTATATTTGATATCACAGTTTACATATCGTCTCATACAATCACTCACTTTAATGGCTTTATATTTAAATGCTTCCGCTGTCTATTTAACTACCATTATCGTGATACGACGTGAATCTGGGAACCAACAATTGGTATCAGAGCTTGCTTGATTTGCTCAAATCAAGGCATCCAATCTACCAAGGTTGATTCACTGTTGTTGATTGTGTGTGTGTGTGTTTAAAAGCCTCATTATACTCTGTTTTACTGCTTAAAGTATTTTACATCTTCTCAGTTCATTTAATATCATACTAAGCTTTCCAGTCTAGATTAAAGCATCTGTTCTACTATTTCATTGGTTACTGTTCCTCATACTTTAGCTTATTCTCATTATAGACCATTTGAAACTATCATACTCTGTTTTCTTTTCAAAAAATGGCAAACATCAACGCCATTTATACTACTGGTTCTCTGACCAAGCCTCCTACTCTTCTGAGGGATGAATACCCTCAATGGAAGATTAGGATGGTCAACTTCCTTGATGGAATGGATAAGGACTTAATGCGATCTGTCACGAATGGACCATTCCAACCCATGGTTTATGTCCCACGTGTACCCAGTGCCAAGGTATGTTCCTCCGAATCCAAGTCTGACTCAGAACTGGAAATGCATGTTTCGCAATTAACTGAGGAATTTCAATTACTGAAACAAAAGCTTTCTGAGGAAAAAGAGCTAAGAAAGCTAGCTCAGAAGGATCTGTCCTTCTACAAGAGAGAGAAAACTCTCTTGGAACAAGAAAAGGAAGATATCTTCAAGGAGAAATCTGAGCTAGAGATCTTACAGCAGAAAGAGAAAAGTACTTTTTCTAAAAAGGTTAAAGAGTACGAAAATCTGTTAAAACAGAAAACCGAAGAAATGAAGAAGTCTGAGAATGAAAGACTTAACTCTGTCGCTTTAAAAGACTTTTTTCAAAAAGAAAGGGAAATCTTACATCAGTCCCTACAGAGAAAAGAACTTCAAATCAAAAAGTATCAGGATGCACAGGATGTGCATGTTAAGATAAATTCTCAGATGGATACGCAAGGTCTTGGTTTCTCAGACCTTGCTCCCTGGAACGGAAAGAAGAAAACATCTCTGTTGACTACTTTCTGTGCTGGGAAAATCCAAGAGAATGTTATCTCTGGTAATGCTGTTTTCAAAAGAATTAAAACCTCGGACGTTTACAAGAGGACGAAAAGGCTTGACTTTAGGAATGTCAGCTATGACTCCTTGGATCATGACAAGGTTCTTAAACCATCTTCAAAGTTTATTCTTGATCAAGGAAGAGCTAGAATCTTAATTCCTAACTCTGTCGAAAGTCTGGATCCAAAAGAGATTTTCAACTTTAATTCTTTCAAGGAACAGAAGCCTGTCACTTCTGAGGCTGAATCCTCTGTTGAAATACCACAGAGCAAGCTCAACCCTGAAGCACCAGTCTTCTCTCCTACTTCTGAAACGATAAGAACATCTTTTGAAGAAGATCTCATGAAAGTTCTTAAAGAAAATGCTGTTTCTGATGCTTTAAAACCCAAGTTGAGAAGATTTAAAACTTCAAAACCTGATTCTACAAAGCCTGTTTCTGTGAGTAACACCTCCAACAGAGCCACCAGAGACTTTCTAGCCTCTGACAGTGACTCTGACCCTGAGGTAGATGAGCAAATTTTATGTACTCAACCAAATGCTTTGCACAAACCTAAACAGATACCGGCTGGATCCTTTGATTTAAAAGAAGACATATCATTTTTCAAGAAACAATCAAGATTTATACCGGTAACTGAGTTTAATAACAAAGAATTCAGAATTCTTGCTTCTAACTCAACAGAAGTAAAAGGTAAGGTGAAGGCAAGTACTTTACTTAACAACACCTTTGTTCCAACTTTTAAACCAATCAGATTTACACCAGAACAAAAGGAAAAATGGATAGTAAATGACAGACATACTTCCAATTCTGGTAGAAATCAAGAGATCAATTTTGAGAAAATAGAATCTGTCTCAAAGAATAGTTCAAACATAATGCATGGTCCTAGAGCTTTTCAGAATCAAACTCCATCTAATAAACGATTCTTGAATAATAACTTGCATCAATCCTCATGTTCCATCAATTGCAATTGTGTTCATCTGTTAAGAAAACTGCAAAATCATATGAATGGACCTCACTGTGTTCTGAATCAGTCACAAAAGATGATAAATCCCAAGACTGATCAGACCACACAGAAGAAAACCTCAGGCACAACATCAAAGAATGTAAAGCTTGTAGGAAAGACTGTTAACCCATCAAAGCCTAACAAGAAAGGACCCATCATGCAATGGGTACCTAAAAGAAACTAATCTGTCTTGCAGAAGCCTCATGTGCAGATCTGGTACCTAGATTCAGGATGTTCCAGGCACATGACAGGCAATAAGGAGCTGCTGACTTCATTCAAGAACAAAAAAGGATGTGCAGTCACCTTTGGAGGAGACAATGGAGGACAAATTAGAGGTTATGGTACTCTGGTAAATGGTGGTGTTTCAGTTTCCGAAGTTGCTTATGTTGAAGGATTAAATCATAATCTTCTCAGTATAAGTCAACTCTGTGATCATGGGTTCGATGTCAATTTCAGGAAGAAGTTTTGTTCATTATTACTTTCTGAGTCTGGTCAAGAACTTTTAAGAGCCGATAGAAAAGGCAATCTTTATAAAATGAATTTTAATCCAAACCAGGGAACTACAACAGAGAAACTCTGTTTAGTCTCTTTGAACAAAGAAGATGCCTGGCTCTGGCATAAAAGATTTGCTCACTTAAAATTTTCAAATCTTGACAAACTCGTGAAATTGAACTTGGTAAAAGGTCTTCCTTCGCTGAAATTTGACAAAGACCATCTATGCTCTGCTTGTGAGTTTGGAAAAATGAAAAGATCCTCACACAGAACCAAGAGTGATCACAATTGCTTAAGACCTTTGCATATGCTTCATGTGGATCTCTGTGGTCCAATCTCTGTGCAAAGTCTGTCTGGCAAGAAGTATATTCTTGTGCTTATTGATGAATATTCTAGGTATACTTGGATTGAGTTGATCAGAGCAAAATCTGATGTCCCAGAAATTCTGATAAGTTTATTGAGAAGGATACATGTTCTGTTAGGACTAAAAGTGCAAAAGTTGAGAAGTGACAACGGGACAGAATTCAAAAATACTCGAATAGATTCTTATCTATCAGAAGAAGGAATTTCCCAAAACTTTTCAGCTACCAGAACTCCACAACAGAATGGCGTAGTGGAGAGAAAGAACAGAACTCTGGTAGAGGCCGCCAGAACCATGTTGGCCGGTTCTGTCCTTCCCATCAACTTCTGGGCAGAAGCAGTCTCAACAGCTTGTTTTGTTCAAAACAGAGCTGTAATAGTGAAAAGATTTAAAAAGACGCCTTATGAACTCATCAATAACAGAAGACCAAACGTGAAATATTTTCATGTTTTTGGGTGTAAATGTTATGTCTTGAACGACCGAGAACAGCTGGGTAAATTTGACAAGAAAGCGGACGAAGGAATCTTTATTGGTTATTCCCTGACCTCTAGAGCCTACAGAGTCTACAACACCAGAACTCGCGTCATTCAAGAAAGCGTGAACGTGTCCTTTGATGAAAGTACATCAAGTACCTCTGATCGCAAATCAACAGAGGGGACACCAACAGAACAGAAGAAGCCTAGTTCTTCAAAATCAAGGGAAGAAGATATCAATCTCCTATTCGACGATTTCTTCGATGATGATGATGATTCCTCTGTCAACATCAACAGAGGAGATCAAGCTCAAAGTTCGACAGAACAAAATCTGACAGGTACAACTCTTACTGGTCCCTCTAATATTTCACCATCTACTTCTCTGTCTACAGGTATAATTCAGAGAAACGAGGAACCACAACCAGAACCTACACAAGAGCCATCATCACCTCTGCTAACAAATATCGGCAGAAACTCCCTGTTTGAAAGTTCACCTTCGCAGAGCCCTGTTGGCAATCCACAGAGCAATGAGGCCACTCTTCAGAGTTGTGTGCCACAGAACCCTGGCACCAACCCTCAGAGCTCTGTTGCTGAAGATCGTCTTTTCTCATCTGAAGCACAAACCCCTCCTGTTGTCCATGCTCCCATGACAAAATGGACTAAGGATCACCCCCAACATCTTATAATTGGTGCTGCTGAAGATGGTGTCAAGACAAGATCGGCTACAATCAACGAAGCTTTCTTTGTTAACTTTTTGAGCATGATTGAGCCGAAAATAATTTCTGAAGCACTTGAAGACCCAAACTGGATCGAAGCTATGCAAGAAGAGCTTCTTGAATTCGAGAGAAATAAAGTTTGGTCCTTGGTTCCACTCCCAAAAGGCAAATCAGCCATTGGAACCAATTGGGTGTTTAGAAACAAGAAGGATGAAGATGGGATTATCATCAGAAACAAAGCCCGTCTGGTTGCAAAAGGATACTGTCAAGAAGAAGGAATTGACTATGACGAGACTTTTGCTCCTGTGGCTAGGCTAGAAGCAATCAGAATCTTCTTAGCTTATGCTGCTCACAAGGGTTTCAAGGTCTACCAAATGGACGTCAAATCTGCCTTCCTAAATGGCAGACTACAAGAAGAAGTCTATGTCCAGCAACCACCTGGTTTTGAAAATTCGGAGTTTCCAGACCACGTTTACAAGCTAGACAAAGCTCTGTATGGGCTTAAACAAGCTCCCAGAGCCTGGTATGAAACTCTGTCCAATTTTCTGTTGGTTAATCACTTCGAGAAAGGTACTGTCGATAAAACTCTATTCTTTAGGAGATACAAGAATGATATACTTCTGGTACAAATATATGTTGATGACATTATTTTTGGGTCAACACGGCAAGAGTACTGTGATAAGTTTGAGGATTTGATGAAAAGTGAATTCAAAATGAGCATGATGGGAGAACTTTCTTTCTTCCTTGGTTTACAAGTAAAACAAACCGACAAAGGGACTTTCATAAGTCAGTCCAAATATATCTCTGACATTTTGAAAAAATACAATTTTAACAACTCAAATTCAATGAAAACTCCTATTGCCACTGGAGTTAAGCTTGACCCTGACCTTAATGGTGAACCAACAGATGTCAAGAACTACAGAGGTATGATAGGGTCACTTCTGTACTTAACTGCCAGTAGACCCGATATAATGTTTGCAACGTGTCTCTGTGCTAGATTTCAGGCTAATCCTAAAGTTTCGCATTTCTCTGCCGTCAAGCGCATATTTAAATATCTGAAAGGGACTCAATTTTTGGGTCTCTGGTATCATCTGAATTCTGGTTTCGAGCTTGTAGCATATACTGATTCAGACTATGGAGGATGCAAGAACGACAGAAAGAGTACGTCTGGTAGCTGTCAATTTCTTGGAGACAAGTTAGTAAGTTGGACATCCAAGAAACAGAACTGCGTGTCCACCTCTACAGCAGAAGCAGAATACGTTGCTGCTGCTAGTTGTTGTTCTCAAGTTCTCTGGATGAAAACTCAACTCAAGGATTACGGCTTGGAGTATGACAGAATTCCAATTTTGTGTGACTCCAAAAGCGCAAAAGCAATCACAGCTAATCCAGTTCAACACTCAAAGACCAAGCATATCGATATAAGGTATCACTTCATAAAAGATAATGTTGAAAAAGGGACTATTGAAATGTATTTCGTTTCAACAGACTTCCAACTTGCTGATCTTTTTACAAAAGCCCTTGATGAAAGGAGATTTAACTTCTTAATCAGCAAATTGGGTATGCTGAACATGTCCTAACACTATTTATCACTCAACAGAACTCTGATGTTCCTACCAGAGATCTGTCAAAATAGTTGGGTAGGATAGTTCAACAGAGCCTCTGTCATTCACCAGAGCTCTGTAAAACATACTTTTTCAACAAGCTTCCAGTGAATTCGTTTGTATATATCTCTGTAAATATTTCTTTTAGCAAGTTTTTTTTAAGCTCATATTTCTAGGGGGAGCTTATAAAAGAAAATATGCATGGTTTTAGGGGGAGCAAGTCAAAAAAAAAAAAATCTGATTTCAAATTCATATGACTTGGCTCTCTTGATCTTGAAAGAAAAATCTTTTTGAAAGAGGGAAAACCTGTTCTGATGAAATTCTTTTGAGAAAGTCGAACTTAGCAGAACCCTGATATTCTCACCAGAGCCTCTGTTGTTTCTCATCAGATCTCTGTTGAAAATTGTTGGTCAATTCTGTCCTTGTTCTTTGATTCTTCACATCAGATACAGAATTTTAAAATGTTTTTGGGTAAAGGTGAAACATGATTGGTCACTGAGCAAAGTTGAAAAGATCATTTCAACAGAGAAAGAAAATAACTGAGCTCCACCAGAGCTCTGTTAGTTTCTCTGCCCCGTCATCAGAAACACGTCAGCAGAGATGCGGGTCATTCTTTGAAAATCACCCACTTGTCACCCGCATATCTCTAACCGTGACGGTTTACTTGTCCTACGATTGCAAGAACAAAATCTTACGTGGCATCCTCTGATTGAAAGACAAACCACTAGGTGTTCCCACGATACACTGTTCAGGCCGTTCCACTTTCTGACACTCAAGTGCCTACAGTCCCTACGTTGTTTCCCCACCCACATGTTTCCCGTATAAATACCCAACTTCAACCCATTTCACTCTTACGCTTAACAACCATTTCAAACCCTTCATCTTTTCCCTCTCAGAAACCTATACCTTGTCGTTCTCAAGAAAAACCCTAACCTGCAACAATGGCTGAACCCCAAAACCAACCCCAGAACTCTGATGATTCCAGTAACAACGAACCCGTAGATAACATCGTTATTCTACCATACGAGTTGGCTGATAACAACTACCGTTTTGATCCCAATCCAGCACTCTATTTACCCCTTTACCACATCTATATTGAGTTTTTCCGAAACTCAGAAGTTTTTACAGCCCTAACAGCCTTTGACGATCATCTTCCTGCAATATATGTCCAACAATGGTGGACCACATGCCAATACATTGAAGACGGCGTCAGAAGCGGAATAGTCGGAAGTGTCAACTCTGGTAATGGAGGATCAGGAACAATAAGGATTCGTGAAAGAACTCTCAGAAGAACTTTTGGGATGAAAACCAAAAGACAGCTAGGTATTGATGCCTATGAGAAACCACCTTCTGTTGCTGTTCTTCTCGACTTCGTGAAGTTTTTGGGTTACAACAAAGAGTTAGAGAGAATAGGAGCCTTCAGAAGACAAAATCTACAACAAATGTGGAATTTCATGTTCTCAACCCTCAACAGAACCCTCACCTGCAAATCCGGCAGTCAAGACCAAGCGAGCACTGAAATCCTCGAAATCATGTATGGTCTGTTCTTCAACAGAAACTTCAACTATGCAGGGATCCTCTACAATGCACTTCTAGATGCTGTCAACACTAAAACCACTGCTCTAGCCAGAGGTGGAGAAGTTGGAAGACACAAATCCCTTAAAGCCATCAAGTTTCCTCGCTTTATCAGTTTGGTGATCAGAAGGGCATTCGACAGACTGGAACTGACACATCAGGGTCGTTCTACTCCTGTCTGGACCATGGCAAGATTCCAACCAACAACTTCAGGAGATTACCCTTTCATCAGAAGAATTCCAGGTACAATGCTTGCTCTGATCAATCCAACCCACATCTCTATCCAAAACTATAGAACTGCTGCTCAACCTCAAGAACCTGAGGTGAGAACCCCAGCATATTTAGGTTCTGAGCCTTCTGTGGAGAGTGCGAGTGAGGAAATAGAAGAAGAAGAAAATAGACCAGAGGACAGAGTACCCGAAGTGGGGTCTTCCTCTAGAGTAATGGAGGAGGAAGTAGTGAACAGAGCATCCCCTAGGGAGACTGTTCAAGAGGGAGCAGAAGAGACTGCAGAAGTGGTGACAGAGAGATCGCACCCTTCTGGCAGTGTAGAGATTCATGAGATAGAGAGCTCACCAGAGAATTCTCAAACCCTAGAAACCGAGGGAAATGTGAGTATAGAACAAGATGTCCAAGTTGACACATCTGTGCGAGATCCTAACCAAACTCCCAGTGCTACCACATTACCTAATCCTGGTGATCAAGACCAAGGGATTATTGAAACAGAGGTGCACACCTCGAACCTTAACCAGCCAGACCCATCAGAGGCAACTCTTCATGCCTCTGGTACGCACGAAGCCGGGGAAGCTAGTCTTGCTAGTGATGTTCATTCGCCCCAGAACATCGACAGGTCACCTACACATAATGATGCCTCTGTGGCTCATGTAGTCGGAACACAACATAGACCCGAGATTTTTGTAATCTCACGTAGCATCTGTCCGACTCAGGGACAGTATGAGACCATAGTTGAACAAGGGAAACATTTGCTTGATCCAAATGCTTCTCATCATATCAGATTTCCTTCCTCAGAACCTGAGCTGGAGGAGGAACTTCTGATCAGAACACCTGTAGGTGATTCCCCTCAAAAGGAACATCAAGGATCGGGTGGAAGTCCTGCAAGAGCCAACATCAAAACAACTCTTGACGCAGGCGCCTCTGAACTCGAGGCAGAACTGGATCCATTAGTTGGTACCAGGGTTACCCCCGTTGACACTGTCACAAAAACGGAGTTCACAAGCTTCTGTGATAGTATCAACAACTCCTTGAATGAGTATAAACTTATCAATTCTCAAAAGGAGGAACTGATCCTCAAGGAAAATACTTCTCTCAGAGACGAACTGCAGAAACTGTCAGAGGAATATGCCGAACTTCATCAGAAATACATTGACACTGAAAGGATCAGAACAGAAGCTGAACAGACAAGAGGAGAGGAAATTGGCAGACTGGCTACAGAGATAGCAGATCTAAGAACCGTCAGAGCAGAAGAGAACACAAAGGTATCGACAGAAGTAGCTGACCTGAAAAGACTTGTGATCGACAACCATACAGCTCAAATGAACAGAACTCTTCCAGTCCCAACAGTTATCCTATCAGAATCCAACATCAGAACCTTGACAGAGCTCATTGATAACTCTGTTAAGAAATCCATAAAAGAAGCCACAACGTCAGATGCTGATCCTCTTAACATCTCCAGCCCCAACCCAAACAGTTTGCCAATGACAGTCGGTCAAATGGGCGACTTCAGAAGGGACGTCGTAAAGAAAATGATGACAATCTCGTCCAAATTTGTCATGAAAGCCCAGGCAACAGAAGCACTTGTGAAGGAATCACTGGACTCCCACAAATTCAACTTTGTGAGCCAAGTCGAGGAAATCAGAGGTGATGCAGCAGAAGTGGAAGACACCTTGAAGAAAGCAGTTCCTACTTTCACAGATGCAATCTTACAATCTGTCATACAGAAACGATCTGCTGAGAAAGCACCAGAGGGAGAGCCTTCTGGCAAAAGACGTAAGTTTGTTGACCAATTCTCACCCATTGTCTCCAGACTCTCTGATGAAGACTCCTCTGATGATAATGATGATTTCCACGATGCTGCATCAGATAGTAATTTGGGTGAGTCCTCGGGTCAACAAAGGGGGGAGAAGGAGAAAGAGAAGGAGAAAGAGAAAGAGAAAGAGACAGAGAAAGAGAAAGAAAAGGAGAAAGAAACAGAGACAGAGAAAGAAGAAGAGAGAGAGGCTGAAATGCCTACTGAAAGAGGCAAAGAGAAATTAACAGAAGAGGCCGGGACAGAAGATATGGGGATAACAGAAGAAGATATACCTACGGTGGAATTCGACTACATGTTCAAAAATCGAGTCATCAAACCGACAGAAGAGTCAACACAAGAACCACCAGAGATTATCTGCCTGGATACCCCTCCTACTTCACCAAGGACTGAACCAGAGAGATCAATCCCAATCTCTGCAGATGAACAAAGCCAAACAGAAGCTGCTCAAGAATATGTTCATATCGATACTCTTATGGCTGAAACTCATGAAGACCCAAACCCAATGATACCAGAACAAAACCCAGAATCATCCACCCAACACACCGATAAACCTGCCTTGGAAACGGTATTTGCATTTCTTTATGCTGACAGAGATATCATTCCTGCAAATGCCGTACCCATAAATCCTTACCTTAACCCAATCAGAATAAACACCATTACTGAAGCAAGGCGGATGTTCATCCGAAACAAGTCCAATCTGAACAGAAACATCAACTCACACTTCAGTATCAAGAGAATCCTAGACATCAAGCATAAGAAGTTCCAGCACAACAGAATGACCTATCATGAGTACACTGTGGAATCAACAGAAGGAAAGAACGAATTCTTCAACGACAACGATCTTGTCCTTCTAAATCCGTACGATCTAACTGTGCTTCATGCCTACTGCTTGAACTTCTCTGACAGATATACTCCAGCAAGAACAGCCTTACCTGAAGTCAAACTAGCTATGCAAGAGCACATCAATCTCAGAACTCAGACAGATTTTCAGTTAGGCATAGAGTTTGAAATTGAGAAACTGGCGATTGCACCACCAAACGAAGATCTTGAGGGCTATCGACATGTTAGGACTGGAACTGTAGTTGAAGATCCTCCAGTCTTTATCTGCCGACAGAAAGGGACAAAGAAAGCCATCAGATCTGCTGAAGCTCATAAGTACACAAGTGAGTCGCTAGCTTATCTAAAAAACATAGTTCAAAGTCTCCCGAGGAACAAGTGTCCGGAAGAACAGCAAAGGTCCTTCATCAACATAATTAATCTGATGCTTGACTTCCGTGAGCTAATCAGAAGATTCGACAGAATCCTTAGGGGAGATAATTACGCTTGATTGTACTTGTTCTTTCTATTGTAAAATCTTAAAAGAATAGTGCACAGGGTAACAGAGGGTAAAGTTCTCTGTTCTTTTGTTTTCAATCTCTTGTCATTTCCAATTTTTTATTTTCAATACTTAGGGGGAGATTGTTAGCTCCAAGTATCTGTAAAATGAAAGTATTGAAAATAAAACCAAGTCAGAAGACCTACAGAGATAAAGCAGAAGACTTAGAAGACCAACAAAGAAGACCAACAGAACTCAACAGAGTTCTGGTGGAACCAACGGAGCTCAACAGAGCTCTGGCAGAAGATCAACAGAAGAACTGTTCATACCCGAAGACCAACAGAGTTCTGTCATAACACGCTCTGTGGAAGTGAAGACCTCTGTTATGCCTAAGTCTCGTAGAAATCCGAAGTGTCAGATACGTGTCCACACCTTTCCACGTATGCCCTAAAGATTGGAGACACACTTTCCACGTGTCATTCCAGGGTACGATAGTACACTGTCTACACTTTATGAGGCTATATATATCGAGGTAGTGGAACAAACAATTGTAAGCTTTTGGAAGAATAGTTTTCCACAATTGTAAAAGCATACTGTCATATCCTCATAGCACTATCCCGTACGATATTGTCTATGTGATTTCTTGATACACCATTGATCTTGTTCTTGGTGTTATCTTTATCAATATACGAGCAGCGTTTCTTATTTGATCTTGTTATCATATTCCTGTTCTATATTTGATATCACAGTTTACATATCGTCTCATACAATCACTCACTTTAATGGCTTTATATTTAAATGCTTCCACTGTCTATTTAACTACCATTATCGTGATACGACGTGAATCTGGGAACCAACAATCTGTTTATTTGTTAATTTTATTTCACTAACTGAACCAAAGAAAGTAGATGATGCCCTGAAAGATCTAAACTGGGTCAGCGCCATGCAAGAAGAGCTGACTGAATTCGAAAGAAACAAAGTTTGGAAACTTGTTCGAAGACCAACTGATAAAACAGTGATAGGCACTAAATGGGTCTATCGAAACAAGTTGGACGAACGTGGAACTGTAACCCGCAACAAGGCTCGTCTTGTTGCTCAGGGATACAAACAAGAGGAAGGCATAGATTATGACGAAACATTTGCTCCAGTAGCAAGATTAGAATCTATTCGTCTATTCTTTGCATACGTTGTACACAAAGACTTCAAAGTATATCAGATGGATGTTAAGTCAGCGTTTCTAAATGGAAAGCTGAATGAAGAAGTCTATGTGGAACAACCTGCAGGATTCTCAGATCCTAAGCATCCAAGTTATGTTTATAAACTGGATAAGGCACTTTATGGCTTAAAGCAAGCTCCACGTGCATGGTATGACACTCTTTCTACTTATCTCCATATTGAAAAATTTGAGCGAGGTAAAATCGACAAAACTCTATTTTTCAGGAAAGTAAAAGGTCATATCATTCTTGTTCAAATATATGTTGATGATATTATATTTGGCTCTACTAACCCTGATCTTTGTACTCGTTTCGCTGATAGAATGAAAGATGAGTATAAGATGAGCATGATGGGTGAACTAACATATTTCCTTGGTCTTCAGATAAAACAAAATGAAAAAGGAACTTTCATTAATCAGGGAAAGTATGTTAAAGATATGCTGAAGAAATTTGACTTACCTGAAAGTTCAGCTATGAAAACCCCTATGGCACCACCGCTGACACTTGATAAGGATACTAAGGGTATTCCTGTTAATGTCACTTTGTACCGTGGGATGATCGACTCTCTTTTGTATCTTACAGCTAGCCGACCCGATATTATGTTTGCAACATGCTTGTGTGCACGATATCTAGCTGAACCTAAGATATCTCATATGAAAGCTGTAAAGCGAATTTTTCGATATCTTAAGGGTACAGCGAATCTAGGTCTTTGGTATCCCAAAGACTCGGGATTCGATCTAATCGCCTATTCAGATAGTGATTTTGCAGGTTGCAGAATGGATAGGAAAAGCACCACAGGAGGATGTCAGCTCCTGGGTGGAAAGCTGGTAAGTTGGACAAGTAAAAAGCAAAACTCAGTGTCCACATCTACAGCTGAAGCTGAGTATGTAGCCGCTGGAAGCTGCTGTTCTCAGGTCTTGTGGATGAGAAATCAACTACTGGACTATGACCTTCAGCTCTCAAATATTCCAATCTATTACGACAGCACAAGTTCCATCGCTATAGCCAATAATCCAGTGCTACACTCAAAGACAACACACATCGAAATCAGGTATCATTTTATCAAAGATCATGTGATGAATGGTGATATAGAACTTCACTTTATCCCAACTGATTATCAGTTAGCTGATCTGTTCAACAAACCTCTTGATGAGACAAGATTCAATTTTCTCATCAGCGAGCTTGGAATGCTGAACTTTGAAGAATAAAATCTTCAGCGGTTCACATTTGATCAGCGATACGATTATACAAACTTGTATAGCCTTATGGATAAAATCAACTTGTATAACCTATTCTATCATCTTCTCTCTGAATAAACTTGATTCGCTGATATCAAGGTATGTTTTTCTCTCTCTGACAATCGCATGTAAATGCAAGATTTCAAAATAATTTGCATCGCTGAATATCTCTTCCTTATCAGCGATACTTTGAAATTTCTAAAAACCTTCACTGATATTTTCTAAAATCAGTGCTTCATGTTTTCAAAAGTGTCCCTGAGTTTTCAAAACCTCAGAGACAACCAAGAATATGAAAGGACTGTTGTGACGTCATTACAACGGATAAGCCCTGGCACGTTCTTCTTTCTGACACACGTTTGCACGTTTCGTTTACTCGCCAATCAAATGCAAACGCGTGTCCGTGTCATGATGAAAATATCTTCCCGCTCAAGATTTTCTCTTTCTAAAATCTCTATATAAACAAATTCTTCGTTTATATTTTCCTTTTACGCGAACTTCTTCTCCAAGCAAAGAAAGGATTCACTGTTGCATTTTGCTCTAGATTTTTTGAAGAACAACTATTCATCTTCTTCAAACATCAAAGGTTAATATGTTTTTTTTACCAAATGCAAAGAACTTGTTTCTGATCTTCTCATTGTTTTAACAATATCAAACAAAAGAACTTCTTAAAAATGAAATCATTTTCTTACATGATTTTATGAACACAACCATTTCATGGTTGTTCTTCAAGTTTAAATGCAAAAATCTTAAACTTGTTCTTCATTCGTTTTTCCAGAATCCCAATCTTCAAAGGAAACTGGAAAACAAGATTTTTATTGATTTTGAAATTTCGTTTTTCAAAAACAAGAAAAACCCTAATCTTCATTAAGACATTCTGTCTAAATGAAATGGACAAAATTCGAACCATCTTATTGAAAAACCCTTTCCTCATTAAGATTATTCTTATTTGTTAATCTTTGGTTGAACTGATAATACAGAAAATGGCATCTTCTAACATTCCCAAGAACACCAACGCTGAAAACACTACTGCAGATGATACTGCTGAGGAAATGGAGATCCTCAATGCTCCTCAGGTCAAGTTCTCTCTTGACAAAATGGATTGGACTAAGGTAAACAATCTTTATGCGCTTCTCGAGTTTCCTCCTCGAAAGAAAGTCACACATCTAGATGATGCTGTGAAATTCCTCAAGAATTGTTGCATCTCCACAGCCCTGACTATAACCCCTCCCGCACATCAGCTTTTGTTATCCCAATTCTGGTACTCTGCCAGACACTCTCAGTTACCATCAGCCAAAGACCCCTCCAAAACAATTGACTGCATCCTCTGCGATATCGAATATGGCACCATGAAGATCACCCCTGCCATCATTCGCAAAGCCCTCAGCCTTCCCATCGCAACCAAAGAAAAACCCTTCGTTCCCCTCCCTGACCCCAAGAAAAACTCAGACAGGGAAGCCATCATTGCATTCTTTGATGCAATAGGCTATGTATGGGAAACTGGAAGGGATATGAAGCCCGAGAAGAAGCTGACCATTATAAAGAAATCGAAAATGCCCAGCGAGATGAATTTCATCTTCGCTCATCTGATCAGCTGCATGACTGCCAAGAGCGGCTCCTCTGACCAAGCCGCTAAACCTCAGCAAGCAATGTGATATGCATTGCTAAAAAGTCTACATATAGACTCGGCATTGATCATCTATGATGACCTGGTACTTAGAGTGGACACCGTCGCTGACAGACCTCCATGGGTTCCGTATCCTCGATTCATCAGCGCCATATTCCAAAAGGGTCTGAAGGACAGCTATCCTCAAGAGGGTGACCTGAAGCTTTCTCAGGTTGGTCCTAAGATACTCGACTTCAAACCAGTGGTGAATGAGGTACGTCTTTCTACACTCTTAACTCTTCTAAATCCTTCTACTTCTTCTACTTCTGCAGCTCCTTCAGCGGACAAACCCACCGCTGATACCCCCGCTGCAACCTCCATTCCTCTTAAAAGGAAACATTCTAACACCCAACTTGGTTCCAAAAGAACTAAGAAAACCAACGAGCAACCCAAGCAATCTCCTACTAAGGACTCCTCAGCTCCTCCTGTTGAGTTGAAGGAAAGTTCAGTGGTACGCTCTGCCACAGCTGAAAAAGCCACCCCTTCTATCCAAACTTCAGCGTCTCTAAACGCTGAGGTTACAAATTTGGAAACTACCCAACCTCCCTCAGTCTCTCAAAAGACTGATGAAGTGATTCTCAGCGATTCCAACGCTGAACACAGTAACCAACCTCCATTCTTATCCTTCGCTTCTCCCTCCACTCATTTGGACACAACTCCAGTTATCACTGAAGCACCTATCATTCCTCCAGAAGCTAAAGAAAATACTCTTCAAGGAGTGATGGGCATAGGACCTGCAGAGCTGACCATACGTCCATGTACTCTCGCTGACGATATGGAACTTTACTCAGGAACCCATGATTTTGATGAATTCACCAATCCTCCTGCAGGTACTCACTAACCCCTATACACTATTACTAAACCCCAAACTTCTGAGCTTTCCTCTGTTCACAAGTTTTTATATGTTACAGGTCCTAATTTGGGAGACATCAACGCGTCTCTGAAGACTGTAGAGACAAAGCTGACAGGTCTCACGTCTACTCTTTCCGACAACTCTTCAGCGGTAAAAATCGCTGGAGAAAATCTTACAAAGCTTACAACCATTGTCGAAAAGAATGCCTCCAAAGCTGATGTGGAGAAGGTTGATAAATCACTCGGTGATTTTGCCAAAGTTCTAGCTGACATCCACACAGACTACCTCGACATCAAGAAATCAGTTGACAACATGTCCAGCGAAGTCACAACGCTGAAGACATCGGTTGGCACACTCGAAGGTGATATGTCTGCTGTAAAGGCTGATGTCAGTTCAGTAAAAACTGATATGAGTTATGTGAAGAATGATGTCAACACGATGAAGAATGACATCTCTTCTATTCAGAACTTGTTGCAGCAGATTCTGACCAACACGACCGCCCCTGCTCCTGCCCATGCACCTCCTTCTTTTACTACGGCGGATCGTGCTGAACTTGTGAAGATCAATCCGGGTATTTCTGACATAGAAAACAGATTATCAGCGATTGAAATGTATATAGGGATCCCTGGCCAAGAAGACAGGGAAACCACACGAGCTGCTGAATCTTCTCATTCCTCCCCAGTCATCATGAAAAAGAGGGGGAGAAGAGCGCTGAAGACCCTTCCAAGAGCGCTGAAGACCTTCCCATGATGAATCTATCAGGGGAGAGAAGAATGAAGACCTCACCTTCACTGAAGAGGGTGAGAAGACTATTGAAGCTGAAGCAGCTACTGTACCTCACGGAGATGAAAACCCTGAGGGAACCGAGAAGCTTACCTCTGTTTCTAAGGGGGAGCAACTCGAAGAAGAAGCTGAAGAATCTGAGTCTGAAGCTGAAGATGAAGAAGCCATCGACTTGTCTGATGCTGAACCATCCTCTTCTCCAAAGAACGATGATAACGAAGATGACGATGATGACGAGTCTTTTATCGTCAAGCCTGCTCAGAGAACTAAAGCTCTTAAAGGGATTCTGATAAATGAACCTTCAGGGGAGCGGACAAAGACAAAGCCATCAGCATCTGAAGCTGACAAAGGCAAAGGAAAAGGTGTCGCTGAAGATGAAAATCTGATGATCTTGCTTAACAAGCCGGTTTGTCAGGTACATTAATCTTACACAAAATCCCTCCTCTATACACTTTATCAGTTCTCTACCTCCGAAAACCTCTATACACAATCCCATTCTTTCCATCTCTGTTCTACCCATGTTCTTACTTGTAAGATCGCTGCGTTTCGGCTAGT
This sequence comes from Saussurea involucrata, assembly GCA_033807775.1. Classification (NCBI taxonomy): domain Eukaryota; kingdom Viridiplantae; phylum Streptophyta; class Magnoliopsida; order Asterales; family Asteraceae; genus Saussurea; species Saussurea involucrata. The sequence continues at coordinate 24,186,045 of CM066326.1, forward strand.
CCTCTCCCCTGTTTGAGGAAATCGTTGAAGTTCCTACAGCTGCGACTTCATCAACAATAATCCCAGCTCCCATCGCTGAAGAAATAATCCCATTCTAAGATTAAATCTCTGAGACTGATGAACCTGAAGAACAGATGCTCTCTCACAAAAACAGACCTTCCTTGGCTCCTCAAAAGCTAAGTGAAGAGGATCAAGAAAAGTGAGATGCAATGATCAAGAGACTCGAATATCAGCAAATCATTCTGAAGCGTGATCAACTTCCTTCCGTTCCTCCAAAGTTCAGAGTTTCCCAAAAGGAATACAGGGAACACCTCAGAGCTGAACGCTTAATCGCTGAAAGAAAGGAAGCTGAAGAAAAAGATAGAGAATACGCCATCAAGCTTACTCAACGATCAATAAAAGACCCGAAGCTGAAAAGAGTTCCCATTGATGTTCAATGTCAGCTATGGGATGATGCTCAAAAGATCGTTAGAGAAAAGACTAAGGTATCTGACACGACTTTGGAATGGGCTAAACAAATGCTGACCTATCGATCTAGACCATCCAAAATCATCAAAGTAAACATCAGAGGAAGACTGTACGCCGACGTTCCTGTTGTTGAAGTGGATGTCTGCAGAGAAGAAAAAACCAAGCAAACTTTCTATGCTGCTACCTTAGAAAAGTTTGGTCTCTCTGAATGCTTAGAAACGAAATTAGCCATTCAAGGATCGCGCTCAAAGTTCAAAATCCATGTCGAGAAGATCTTAAACAAACAGATCGGCCTGCTTTCCTCTGCTGTGGATATTCCTCCTCTTCCTCCTCAACAAAGAAAAGTCTCTGCTAAGAAAAAGAAAGTCTCTGATTCAGGTCCTCCTATACGGAATGAAACAGGTATTGGTTTCTCTAATGCTGAAGTTCTTGGCCTTGATGCTGATCTCTCAGCGCTTGACACCTCCCTACCACCTGGAGAAACTTTCATTCCTAGCACAGTTGTAAGTGATCCATATGGTATATTCTTTCTAGACTACGATGGAAACCATCACTTTCAACGTATCTCTGAGCTCCACATCGCTCCCATCGAACAACTCAGAGATCTCTTATACTGGTGTGAAGTCAGACGCGACATCAAAGCTAGACACCTGAAGCCCTTGATTTTTGAAGAAGCTCTAAAGAAAAAGAATCAAGGAGTAGATGTCCCTGATTGGATGATTGCCACATCAATGACCCTTGATGAACAACTCATTAAGGAAGAAATTTTTGACGGATAGGATCGCCTTGTAATTCTTTCTATCCTTATCTGTCTACATCTTTTGTACTTGTAATTTTATTCGTTGTACTTGTAATTTTTCCACTTCCCTCTGTAATCTTTACAAAGTTTAAAGAAAAATTTCAGCGAATGTACTTTACTCCATCAGTACAGAAAAGATCCCAGAAAACAGTAAAAGGGACAAATATTTTATGAGTTCTTTTTATCCTTATGTTTTCATTAAATAGCAATTTTCTCAGTTGCTATGTCATAATCAAATAGGGGGAGATTGTTGATCCAAACCCTCAGTGATTTGATAATGACCCTCTCTTATATACTTAGTGAAAATTGTAAGTAAACAATATGTATCAGAGTTTCACAATCGCTGATAAGTACTAAGATCTTCCAGTACCGCTGATAGGAACTCTCACTCTTTAGATTAAACATTCAGCGAAACGGTTCACCATAATACTTTGAGTCTGTTCAGTACTTATGGTGATCGCTGATAAGTTAGTTGTTTACTTATGATCCCTGAAGACAAGTTTCACGTCAACACAGGTTCTACGCTGAAGTCGAAGATCAAGCTCAAGAACCAGCGACAAGTCTCCTAATGAACTGATGCGGATCAGTGAAGACTCAGATTTGTCCAATCAACGTGAAGTATCAAGTACAAGACTTCAGCTATTGCTGAACTCTATCATTCACTGATGAAGAATGATAGATCGCTGAATCAACGAAAAGTTGATCATGAAGTCCTCCGTACAAAGTATTTTTGTCTTAACCACCCTTGCACGACTCCGTACGATATGTCAGAAAAGAACCTCCTTATTGTCTGAATTCGTACAACCACTCTGGTACTACATTGTTCAAACATGCGGCTACTAAGGTTGTCAACAAAGGTCAATGACATGCAACCATTCAGCTGCTGCCACGTGTAAAGTGTAAACTGCAATGCATTAAATGCATGCAGTATATAAGAAGAAGAACCCACTTCATTTTGAAGTAACTTGCTAACTCTGGACAAGTTCATCCTTCTTATCTTGAGATAGGTTATTATTAGTAATTTCATTCTCCTTCTTAGTGCAAGAAACTTAGTGTTCCAACTTGTTTAGATTTAGGTTTATCCTTAATCTTGTTTCCGCAACAAGCTGTAAATTGTTAATGATTTATCAATAAACAATTTAGAAAAGTAAAATCTGTGTGTTTGTATTCAACCCCCCCCCCCCCCCATTCTACAAACTTGTATAGCCCTTCGGGACCAACACATTTGAAGATTCGGCTTCAGGACAAGTCTTCACTTTGGTTAATTTCTTAACTTCAGTGGTTGTTTTCACCTTAACCTGATTTGCACCAGGATTGGTCTTCTTTGCCTTGGGGGTAATCTTCTTTACCTTAGTTAATTTCTCAGCCTGGGTAGTTGTGGGGCACTTACTAGCAACATGATCAGTAAGTCCACAGTGATAACATTTTCTATAGCTAAAAGTAGCTTTAGGACCATTTGCATGCTTAGCCGAAATTTTTAAATGAGCAGGGCCAGCACCAAGAATACATTTGGCATTGGAAATTGGAGGAACTGTCAGTTCTTCAGATTTCTTATCAATTACATCCACTCAGATTCTATGAGTAGATTGCTGAACGAATTTAGGAATCTTGTTCTTAGAAGTAGAGGGATGACTTGCTGAAGGTTTTGAGACTTTCAGCTTAGGTACATTGGTATCCTTCTGAGGTTTTTGATTAAAAACTTTTTCTTTACCTTTGTCTTTAGAAGTCAAGGCAGGTTTTTCCTAAGGAATGGGAGTATTTGAAGAAGAACACTGAGACGAAGAGGTGTCAGGGATAGAGGATATGATATTCCAAACTTAAGCATGGAACGATCAGTGGTTGGTTCTTTAGTGCCAGCTAGGGGTGAGCAGCGGAACTGGGTACCCACCTTTGGAACCGAAACCGCTCCGGAACTGCCGGTTCCGGAACCGGAACCGATGTGACTGGTTCCGGTTCCGGTTCCTAAAATAACGGAACCGATGTAACTGGGTCCGGTTCCGGTTCTCATTTTTTTAGAACCGCTACCCGCTGGGTACCCGCCGGGACCGGTTCCGGGACCGGGTACCCGGAACCGCTGGGTACCCAGAACCGGAACCGCTGGGTACCCGGTACATATTAAGTATTTACATATAAATATTTATTTAAACTAAATAAAAAAGTTAATAAACTAATAAAATTTCTTTTTAGGTTTAGGTTTCTCACATACAGGCATACAGCCGCCGCATACATCATTAGTTACATATTTACATTGTATTGTATTGAAAGAGTCTTGTGAACACATTACAATTTACACACACACGCCTCAGTGCCCGTCCGCCAGCCGCCGGCCACCGTCCCCGTCCGCCAGCCACCGGCCACCGTCCCCGTCCGCCAGCCGCCGCCCCTGTCCGCCAGCCGCCGGCCACCGTCACCGTCCGCCAGCTGCCGTCCGCTCGCACACAGCCGCCTCGAGATTTGTAAGTCGTGTTAGAAATCTTGATATTTTGTTTACCATAGTTCCAATTTATTTTCGAGATTTTGTTTACTGAAATCTTGATATTTTGTTTACTGAAAATGTAAAAAGAAAGAAAGAAAATCTTGGGATTGAAAATCTTGATATTTTGTTTACTAAAAATGTAAAAAGAATGAAAGAAAATCTTGAAATCTTGATATTTTGTTTATTGAATTCTAAGACCTGTGCAATTTTCGTCCTTGTCAGCAACAACTGGAGGTACAACCCAAGTGTTTGCTTGAAACCCATAAGGGAGATTTCCAAACTGAACAAATATAAACCTTTTACTTTAAGTTTTCTCTCACAGTTATGGTGCTATAGTGCTCAGTAAATTAAACTTACTTTATTGTGCTCAATGAAAGCTTTCATAAGAGTAACTGTATATGTATATATAGAAGTATATATGTCGATTAACTTTATTACTTTATTACTTTATTCTAATCATATATATATATATGTCGATTAACTGTATCTATAGAAGTGTAATGTTGCTGTTATGTGATTTTGTAGGTCTGTTTTCAGGTTATCTGTTTTTTAGTTGTTGTTGGATTTTTTTAGTTGTTGTTGGTAACTACATGTCATAGTCCGTATTTATATTAAATTCCCTTTTTGTCAGGTTTAATAATGGATGTACCTCCGATTGACGTGGATGAAAGTGAGGCGGTTGATCAAAACCAAAGCAAAAAAAGCATGCCCCAAGTCGGAGACAAAAGGAAATCAAGTGTTTGGCGTCATTACGAAGACATTAGAGATCCAACCACGGGCAAGGTTGTGAAGGCAAAATGCAAGTATTGTTCAAAGTTATTAAACGGGTTCACAAAGAACGGTACATCTTCTCTCTCAAAACATCTTGGTTCTTGTCCAAAATACCCGGAAAATCTCGATAAAAAACAAATGAAAATTAGTACTTTTAGAACTAGTCAAAGTGATACTGCCACTATTTCTAATTGGGAGTTTGATCAAAATTCTATTAGACTTGCTTTAGCTAAAATGGTTATTCTTGATGAGCAACCATTTTCTATCGTCGAACGTGATGGATTTAGAGGTTTTTGTAGTGCCGGCATGCCACAATTTTGCATTCCATCACGATTCACGGTTGCTAGAGATTGTAGTAAACTATTTCTTAGTGAAAGGGAGATACTAAGAAATACTTTCAAAAGTTTGAACTCTAGAATTGCTCTCACAACTGATTGTTGGACTTCTGTGCAAAATTATAATTATCTTTGTTTGACTGCACACTTTATTGATGATAACTGGAGATTGCATAAAAGGATTTTGAGTTTCAAGTTAATGGATATTCATAAAGGGAAGGAAATTGGAAAAGTTGTGGAATCATGTGTTCTTCAATGGGGTATAGAAGATAAGTTGTCTTGTCTTACTGTAGATAATGCAAGTTCTAATGATGTTGCCGTTGCGCATTTGAAAGATAATCTTAGTGAAAAACTTGTTTTGGGAGGTGAGTTTTTTCATATGAGATGTGCTGCTCATATTTTAAACTTGATTGTTAAAGATGGCTTGAATATGGTTAAGGATTCCATCAATAGTATTCGAGGTGCGGTTAGATATGTGAGGAGCTCTCCGGCAAGAGCTAAGTTGTTTGATGAGTGTGCTTTAAAGTCTAAAATTCCGTGTAAGGGTTCTGTTTGTTTAGATGTGCCAACACGGTGGAACTCCACTTACATTATGTTAGATTTGGCTCTTAAATTTGAGAAAGCTTTTAAAAGAATGAAACAAGAAGATCCTGATTTTGTAAAAGAACTCAAAGATGGATTTCCATCCCAACAAGATTGGGAAAATGCCAAAGCGTTATCACTTTGTTTGAAACAATTTTACGAGGCCACAAAAAGGATTTCCGGCACTTTATATGTTACAGCTAATATGCATTTTCATGAGATCTTGGGTGTCCTTGCTTCTTTGTTAGAGTGGAGAGAGGATGATGAACCTAGTATTATGCGTATGGGTGATGAAATGAGAAAAAAGTTTGACAAATATTATGGAGGTTTTGGTAGAACAAATGTGATGGTTTTAGTTGCAGTGGCTCTTGATCCACGTTATAAGATGAGGTTTGTGAAGTTTTCATTAAGAAAAATCTTTCCTTCGGACTTCGATAAAGTTAGTGATATATATGGTCAAGTATATGATGTTTTGAAAAAATTATATGACCATTATGCTAATGTTTCTTCATCATCAAAGGATGATTCTTCTATTTTCTTTGTGAATGATGATGGTGACCAAAATTTTGTTGGGACGGTGAAGAATAAACAGATGAGAAAAATCTATGATGAGTTTTATGAAAATGATGTTGGGGATGCTATTGAGAAATCTGAGTTGGAAGAATATCTTGAGGCTCCGCCTGAAAAAATGGATGTTGAGAAGTTTGAAATTTTGAGGTGGTGGAGTGAAAAGTGTACTACATATAAGGTATTGGGATCAATGGCAAAGGACATTCTAGCCATTCCGGTTTCTACTGTTGCTAGTGAGTCTGCTTTTAGTACATCCGGTCGAGTGGTAGATGAGTTTCGGAGTAGTTTGGGTCCAAAGACGGTGGAAGCTTTGATATGTGCTCAAGATTGGTTGAGAGGATCATCAATATGTTTGGACATGGAACAATATTTGGAGGATGTGCAAAAATACGAGGAAGGTAATTTACTTATTTATTGTCTTTTTTCATATATATTTATATTTGTTAATTTCATATGTAACATTCTAATTTGCGTTTTTTATTTGTTAATTTCAGAAATTGGTCGTATTGATCTTGATGAGACATTTGTTAACATCAACTAATTTCTTTTTGAGGTAATTTTCTAATTTATATTTATTGTAGTGACAATTTATAAAATGGCATGGTATTGGTTTAGTTAGGTATTTTATTTGTTTTGACTTTGATCCAAGTGTTTTATTTGTTAGGTGTTGACGACTTGACGTGAAGTTCCATGAAGTCGTGAAGTGCCGTGAAGACATGAAGCGTTTTATTCGTTTTTGTACTTTTGTTGATGTCGTATCAAGACTTAAGTTTAAGTTGGTTATGTAATAATTATTTTCTAATTTGGTTATGTAATAATTATTTTTACCGGATTAGTTTTTAGTTTTAATCGTTTGTTGTATGAAAAATTGAAAACTACGTTGGTACTTTAAGTTTAAGTTGTTTTTTTCTACTTTGCAAGTGTTTTAAAATTATGTTTTATTGTAAAAAGTGTTAAAAAAACAAAAAATTTGCCAGCGGGTACCCGGAACCGGAACCGGTTCCCAGCGGTTCCGGGACCGGTTCCAAAAAAAAGAGAACCGACGGGAGCGGTTCCGGTTCCGGTTCTTTCTTTCAAGGAACCGCCGGTTCCGGTTCCGGTTCCGGTTCCATGAAAAAAGGGCGGGTACCCGGTGTTGCTCACCCCTAGTGCCAGCTTCGTAACCAAGACCACGTTTGTCACAAAGGGGAATCTAAACACTTAATATCTCAGTGATCGTTGTTGAGGATTTACACCATCCTTCAACAGTAGCCTTTTCAACCCTTAATGCAGCGATAGCATCTTCCCGCTCAATACGAATGATTTGATTTATGCAGACCTGGTCTTTCAAATTTTCTTCTATTTTAGAAAGCTTTTGAATTTCCAAATGACAATTCTTAAGTTGTTCAACAAGATCAATATTTAGTTTTTCAGCTTTGGTCTTCCCATTAATGGCATCATATAAATCAATAGTCAAAAGATCGACAGTCCGACTTCTTTCGATATCATTGAGGGTTGAAGAATGAGTATCAGTGAGGGAGTTTGATACCTGAGAGATGGAGGTAGAAGTAGAGGGAATTTCAGCTTGTTCTTCCTTTTCTTCTATTTGAGCCACGAGGCAGAGATTGACCTCATCATCATCTTCAGAGTCAGACGATTCTTCATCAGATGCAGCCCAGTCATGATCTTCAGCGATCATGCCTTTACCTTTCTTTTAATGTTTTTCAGCTTTGCATATTTTTCTTTCAGCTTCTTGTATTTGTCATCTCTAGCCTTAGGGTTAGAGGATTTCTTGTATGAGGAGGATGATGGTTTGAAAGCTTTCTTTGACCTGCATTCACTAGCAAAGTGTCCAACTTTTTCACAGTTAAAGTAGGTAGCAGTTACCTTATCTACAGGGGTTGAAGATTTTGGCTTGTCAGTGAGTGAAAGAGGTTTATTTCTTCTGAAGTTACTCTTTCTGGCGAATCTCCTGAATGTATTAGTCAAGAGTGCCAGTGACTCATCAATTTCTAAAGGATCAGCTTCTGATGATTCATCAGAGTTAGATTCCAACTCAGTGATAGTAACATTAGAGCGCTGAGTGGGCATTAACTCGGAGTGTAAAGCAACATGTGTGCTTTTGGAATCTTTTACAAGATTCTTCTTAAGATGACACGACTGCTCATGATTGAGCATAGTGCCAAATAAGGTAGAAAGGGTCATTGATTTCAGATCCTTTGAGAGCTTAAGACACATTGAATAACTGTCCCAGCTTTCAGGAAGACTTTCCATAAAATTTGTCAGGATCTCAAAGTTAGAATATTCTTTACCAACAGTTTTTAAATCAATGATTAAACAGTTAAAGTGTTGGTGTACTTCAGAGAGAGTTTCATTCTTACCACAAATGAAGCTTTCGTACTATCTTACCAGGTTGATCTTTCTTGAATCCTGGACTTCAGAAGTACCTTCATATTGAACACATATTGTGTCCCACATGGCTTTAGAACTCTTCAGGTTCATGATGGAGTGGTAGACTTCATCAGGAAGAGCCATAGAGATGATAGATCTGGCCTTAGTATCGATGGTCACCTTCTTCTTGTCTTCGTCAGTCCATGTGCTAACTTCCCTGAGAATGATTCTTTCAGGGATGGCAGCTCTAGTAACAGTGCCTGGAACAGCAGGGTCTAACATGAAAGAGACATATGGTCCATTTTCAATGTAGTAAGGTAAAGTAGGATCTACAGCTTCCAAGAAGAGCATCATCCTATTTTTCCAGAGATTGAAGTTATCTTTGGAAAATCTAGGTCGTTTTGCAAGAGAGCCATTATCGATATAGTTTGTGTTTGTGGGGTTAGCCATTTTGAAAAATAGCAAGGAAGAGAAAAGAATTAGTATAAGAAATATCTTGTTTATCAGATTAAACAAACTGCTCTGATACCACTTGTTGGTCCCAAAGGGGTTATACAAGTTTGTAGAAGGGGGGGGGGGGGGTTGAATACAAACACACGATTTTTATCTTTCTAATTTTTTATTGATATATATCAAACAATTTACAGTTTGTTGCGGAACAAGATTAAGGAATAAACCTAAGCTAAACAACCTATGAGAACACTAAGATTTCTTGCACTAGAAATAAGAGAGAAAGAAAATCAAGAACACTGAGGATAGTATTCTTTCACGCAATAAGTTCAGCGAGAGGAATGGTCGAGCACTTCACAAATGAAGTAGGGTTTCCTTTATATACTGCATGCATTTAATGCAAGTCGGTACACCTTTACACGTGGAAGCCTCTGGTTGGTTGCATGTTTTGACTTCAGTAGACAACCTAGTGGCCGCATGATGAACAATTTAGAATCAGAGTTGGTTGTATGATTCTGGACAAAAGGGATGTCCGTTCTGACAAAATCGTACGGGGCGTGTAAGGGTATAAGACAAAAGTTACTTGTAGAGGAGGCTTCATGATCAGCGTTCGCTGAATGATTCTTTATCAACGAATGATAAAGTTCAGCGTTCACTGAAGTCTTCTACTTGAAACTTCACGTTGAGTGGACAGGTCTTGGCTTCGCTGATATCCGCATCAGGTCATTAGTAGACTTAGTCGCTGGTTCTTTGGCTTGATCTTCGACTTCAGCGTAGAACATGGTTGACGTGAATCTTGTCTTCAGGGATTATAAGTAAACAACATAAACTATCAGCGATCATCAGTGAGACTGAACAGACTCAGGGCTCACGGTTGAACAGTGTTCGCTGAATACATAATTTAAAGCGTATGTTTTCATCAGCGATACTAAACAGACTTCGTATATTTTCTTTGATGACAAAACATTAATACATATTGTCTACTTACAATTTTCACTAAGTGTTTCTCAGAGTCATTATCAAATCACTGAGGGTTTGCTTCAACATCAACTCTTTTCTTTGATTTGTTTAGTGTATGCCTTCTTATTCAAGGAATTTGGATGTATTGTGGTTTAACACTGTGTTTCTCCCTTGGTTAAGCTTTTGTGGGTTTTGGATGGATTTGGATCTTTAAAAGAGGTAAAGGAATGGCTAATTCGCTGTTTTAAGTCGGGAATGTAATCATAATCTGATATCTAACAAAGGTTGAGACTCAATCGCACCCACAAATCGATTTTTGGGAGTTTGGGGTTTTTGATAGTGAGACTATCCGGTAATCGCCCCATCCGGATAGTGAGAGTTTTCGGGCGATGTTAGTGTTCGGATAGTGTGAGTCTCCGGACAAGCGTGTCCGGGTAGTAGGAGACCGGATCCATCCGGATTGTGTTACCGGACAGCCTTCCGGATTGTGTTACCGGATAGTCTTACCGGATAGCCTTCCGGATAGTATTACCGGATAACCTTCTGGATAGTGTGTCCGGATATGTAGTGATTCGGATACAGGTTTCCGGATGGAGACCCGGGAAGTGGCAGTTTACCGGACAGTCTATATGTCCGACAGTTTATGTTCAGACAGTTAGTTTACTGAGAATTGTTGGTATGTTTTAGGTGTTCGGGTTCAGCTCGGCTTGTTCCAGAGAGAGAGAGACGTGTGTGTAGGAAATCACTACAATCAGGTGAGTTCCCTTAACCGCTTTTATGTGAAATAAAGGGTTAAATGTTTCACTACTGATCATGCTAGGCTTTGCGAGTATGATTTATTTACAAGATTTCATAAACTTCTCGCATGAAAGTATGTTTAGAAAGACTTATCGAATTGGTTATAAAGATTGCATGCATTGTTGGTTGACTGTTAGCTTTGCTTATATTCTATGTGGTGTCGGGTTGAACAGTGGGATCAATGTACCTCGGGATCCGATGATCCCTTAGAAGTTTGTTTTGAACCGGTATGATGGAATTCGTTTCCTTCCTATTCGGATAATGGGGAGTCTGCTTGGGCCCCGATATGAGGCGAGAGGGGAGTCTGCTTGGGCCCCGATCGTGGTTCTGGATTGTGTGATATTTGAACACTGTGCAAATACCCATGTATGGAGTTTTATGTTGAGTTGTATGGTTTTGTTACATAAATGTTTTATGCTTGTTTGTTTAAACCATTTTATGAGGGAATTCACTATACCATTTGGTCTAACCCTCGCTTTTCAAAACTAAACCATTTTCAAGGAAGCGCTCTAGCGGTGCTTCAAGTAGAGATAAAGAGAAGGTTTGAGCATAGAGATGGAGGCTTTAAGCGAGGAGCACTATAGTTCTTAATCGTATTGCTTAGATAGATCTCGGTTGTGGTTATAATACCTTTCCGTGGAAAATTTTGAGTTGTTTAGACTTGTATTGATTAGTTTATGAATCTTTTATGTAATTGGGACCCGTTTTGGGATTTATTTTCTATGATAATATTGGTTGAGATTTTGGGTTGTTACATTTCGTCTGTAGAAACCATCTCCATTTCGTCTCTCTCTACTCACCGGTGCAATAGTGAAGATGGATTGATTTGTTCATTCTAGATTCATGCACTTGTTCGAGAAATTGACGAAATGAATTTTCCTAAAAAACTTATTTAGTGTTTTCATTATTTATTTTGGTTCGATTCAGGATTTTAGATTTTAGGGTTTTTGAATTTAAGTTTAGGATTATTGTTGTTGAGGAAGTATAAATATTCAATCAAAAAGATAGAAAATAACATTAAAATGGAGGAAAACTGCAAAAAGACTAAAATACACTCGTAGTTAACGGGATTGTTGGATGGTCTTTTGGCCCAGGGACTAAATCCGTAAAAGAATGCATACCACCAAGTCATTTACGTAAAAAATAAAATCTAGGGATCATATCCGTAAAAATCTACATACCACAGCGCGACCAATACTCTAAAAGAAAAGAAAGGAACGTATTGTGTTAATATATATCTTAAGCCAAATACTGATTATAAACAATTTTAGAGGACTTTAGTTTATATAGCTAAATAATTGGGAATTCTACATAAAAAATTAGAATAAGTTTATAAGACTTTAGTATATAGAACCAAATAATTGAACGTTCAATGTAAAATCATTGCAACAAGAATATCCGTAATGTGGGTTTTAATTTTTAGACGTTTTAAGGACTTTCGAAAGTGAAAAACTCAAAGTAAGATTTTCAAGATGGTGAGAGATTTCTAGTGAGATATTTTGTCGGAGGTTGTAACTGCACGACCTACTTATTTGGAAAGTTTCGTATTTAATCCGTTTTATTTATAACATTAAATAAATAATTATATATAAATATAATTAATAAACAATAATGTAAAATGAATACATATAATTAAAGTATTGTTTTTTTTATATATTTGAAATAATATAAAAAGTTGTACATATTTCTATACAAAGTTTTCAGACTCTTGAAACCCCAATTTTATAAATTCAGTTTTTTCAATTTTTGTTGTATATATTTTTATACAATTTATACGAATTTCTTGATAACTCAAGTTTTAAACAATTTCATAAATTTTAGGGTTTTTGTTGATAATTTATATATAATAGATATTCTATTAATATTTTAAAAAAATTATGTAAAGTAAACATATAATCAAATAATGGAAAAGTCTGAAAAAACCTAACGAACTATCCGATTTTGAATAGTTAAGTCTTTAAACTATTTATTTGAATGAAAAACCCCTTAAACTTTCTAAAACCGGTTAAATACATCCTTGTGACTTGTAAAACGTTATACAAATTTGGGAAAAGTCTAAAAAACCCAACAAACTATCTGATTTTGGATGATTAAGTCTTGAATTTTTAAACAAATAAATCTTTTAACTTTTTCTTAGGTTTTTTTTACCAAATAAATTCTTGAGCTTTTTTTTGAATAAACAAAATAATGAACTTAATTTTATAAAAATAAATCTGAAACTATTTTTGAATAAAAAAATATACAATTCACTCAAATGAACCAATTAAACAGATAAATTTTATGCCATTTCTATTACTAATTCCGAAATATTCAAAAGTTATGCCTAAAAAATAAAAATAATGTTCTATCATTTCACTAAATATACCAAAACAAACGTCAATCTCTTTACAAATATACCAAAAAAATGTCTAAAAAATATGTTAATCTCTCTAACAAAAAATAAATTATTTTTTGTTGTTGTTGTTTGCAATAATAAAGTGATGCTTAATCTAAAGTAAGATGGATATAGTTTTGTGAATGATTTAGAATTAGTAATGAAAATAGTATAATTTTTATCTGTGTAATTTTTTCATTTTCTTTGTTGTCAGTAAATGATTAGTTTTTTTTGTTTAAAAGAAAAAAGTTTCAGATTTATTTGTTCAAAATTAAGTTATGATTTTGTTTTTTTTTTGTTCATTTTACTCTGTTGTTGGTGAGACGAATTGTATATTTTTTGCTCAAAAATAGTTTCTGATATATTTTTTCAAAATTAAGTTCATTATTTTGTTATTCAAATAATGTTTATTTATTTGTTCAAAAAAAGTTCAAGAATTTATTTGGTAAAAAAACGTAGAAAAAAGTTTAAAGATTTATTTGTTAAAAAATTTCAGAGACTTAATTATTCAAAATCAGATAGTTTGTTGGTTTTTTTAGATTTTTCCCAAATTTATATAGCATTAAACAGGTCACAATGATGTATTTAAACGGTTTTAGAAAGTTTAAGGGGATTTTCATCCAAGAATAGAGTTTAAAGACTTAACCATTCAAAATCGGATAGTTCGTTGGGTTTTTTTCAGAGTTTTCCCATCAAATAAATAATATTCTCGACAAAACATAAACATTTATTTGGATAAAGTTTAACATGCTGATTTTTATAAACAAAAATATAAAGTTAAAATAGTGGGATCCTAGTTTTTTTGAAAACATTTGAGAGACGTGTATGTCATAGTGTATATATATATATTTTGAGTTGACGATGATGTGACATAGAAATGCTCTGAAAACCTGCATGAAAAATATTTACATTGTAAGATGTTCTAGAAAAAAAAAATCAATTAATCTTTTACATGATACTACTTGAAAGTTTATTGTAAAATGTCCTATAATTTTTTTTGTTCATCTAACACTTTTTAAAACTATTTTATAAAAATCAATATAAGACTTATTTTAAAAGTGTCTTAAAACTCTTAATTAACAAGTCCAAAAGTATTTTATTTAGAAAGTTATTAAAATATTCAAAAACGTCCTGTAACTTAAACTTAAGAATAAATATTTAAAAAATTTATAGCGTCCGCCAAACATAATTTTATTTTTAATTAATATAATTAAAAAGTTAGTATACTAGTTCCTAGAATTCTCCAATTTGTTGTCATCTGTTGCCAATAAGCTCGAACCTTTTGTCTACATGCATGTAGTCACCCTCAAGTTATTCATCTTATATATTATTCAAACACCTGTTTTCATACTAAAAAATGATAATAAGTTTTTATTTACAAATATTTACTTCTTCCAATATTTTATATGAATATATATAAGTCAAAAGAGTATTAAAAACTAGAAAAATAATAATTAATCAAGGTTTTTGTATAAATACTAAAAAACTATTGATCATTATAAAAATCCTCTATTATTATAGTGATTCATAAAGCATCTCCAAATAAATTCTTAAAAAAAAATCTATAATACAAAATAAAAATTCAAAATCTTCAAAACAAAATACATTATAACCTTTTCATTTTGAATATTTACAACATTAAATATATTTTTAAAATATTTTTAAAATATTTTATATATTTAATAAAATATTGTTTATGTGCCATAAATATTTAATTACACAATTTCTTATTAGTGGAAGTATAAATGTATAATTATAAACTATTTCTTTTTCATCATAATCATTTTTTGGGAGGTGCTCAAACTTCAAAATTTTGCACTATATCTTACTTTCAATATTTGAAGAAAATTTTGGAAAATCTGAAGACATAAAAGATTTGTAGAGAATCCTATTTTTACCATTCTAGAGGAATTATCGAAAATACCGTAACAATTACATTTTTCACATAATAACAATCTTTTAATGGTCTTAGGCGTGTAGCTTAATTGACAAAAGAATAAAATTACTTTGTCCAAATACAAGATAGGTAGAGGCGGAGCCAGAAACTTATGCGAGGGGGAGTACCAATTGAACTTCAACTTTATTTTTCTTCTGTAAAGAATTCTTTTTGACAAACCTAATTTTTTTCCATATCTTCGATGTTGTTTTAATCTAATGCTACCGTTTCGAGGTATAACAACCCAAACAAATTAAACATTTCAAATCATAACAAATAGAATATCCCAAAACGGGTCCCAAAATTTCTTACATCAATTCAAAATCTGGTTGGCGGAATCAACCTATACAACTGAGAAATAACTAAATGACTATAGTGTAGCTACGAGGTCAAGCCTTCCTGTTACGCCCTGCTCACTTGCCAGAGCCCTTCCCTACCTGTTTTCCTGAAAGGTTTTTAATTTGAAAGAATGCGAGGGTTAGACCATGAGGTCTAGTGAGTCCCTCCAACAGTTATCAAAGCATTTAAACAAAATACCATTTCAGCATAAGTCATTCATAAACAGTTTAGTTGAAATCGCTTCAGATATAAATCCGCCCCTCATAAATAGACACCGTGAAGTCACACTAAGGTGACAACGAGTCAGTCTCATGCTGCCTTTCAGGGTCACACCGCCCTTGGCATAAACGGGAACACCCTCCCGGCACGAGCTGGCGGGCCCCTTCCCGACTTAGTCAATTTACATCAAAATCAATGTATGCATACATCCCACATAAAATTTCAAACATCAATTCATACAATTAAAGCATAAGCATAAAGCATGGCATTTCTCATCATATATCCGCTTTAGAAAACATATTAAAACCACACGTTTTAGTTTAGAAAACTCACCTGATTTGCTTACTTTCCTCCTACCTTGCTCTGTACTTCCCAAGCGATCTACCTGAGTTAAAGGATAAACACATAAGCTGACTAGCCAAACTGTCCGAATACCTCCTACCGGACACTCTTGATTTTCCGGAAGTTCCTACTTACCGGACACCACAGTGTCCGAACACTTCAGTTTTCCGGACACCTAACCTTTCCGGACACCTAACTTTTCCGGACACCTACCTTTTCCGGACACCTACCTTTTCCGGACGACTACCTTTTCCGGACGACTACCCGGTAACCTGTGCCAAGACTACCTTTTCCGGACGACTACCCGGTAACCTGTGCCAAGAAGCTATCCGGATGACGTCCGGACACCTGCTTCGCACGAAGGTTCCCGGACGAGACGCTGTTCGAGTTTAAAGCTCAAAATCAGGCCAAACACCCATTAAACAGTGCGATAGTGCGACGATTAACTATATAAACAGACCCAATACCAATTCCACAAAGTTTTACTGACTAAACACCACTCAAAGACGTTTAAACCTCCGTAAATGGTCTTAAACCCTTTTTTGCAAGAAAACTCTCAAAACTACAAATCACCTGACGAATCTTAGAAGATGTTATGGATTAAGGATTACCTGATTGATTGCTGCAGGGAACAAACTCCAATTTCCAATTCTTCTTCTGATTCTACCACTTGATGATTCTCCTCTTCTTTTGCACCAAAAGTCTCAAACTCAAATGCTCCTTTTCTCTCTAAATGATCAGCCGCCACACACCAAAAATCAGGGAATTTGAGAGATACCTAGGGTTTTGTGCCCTCTTATACTCCCTCTCTCATTTACCAAAAAGGCCCCTCCACTTCTACTTTTATCTACAACTCCACACTAACCACAAAACCCTTCGAAAAAGGTTTGGGTCGTTACAACACTCCCCCCTCAAAAGAATTCCGTCCCCGGAATTCCATTTTCGAAAAGGTGAGGGTACTTGGACCACATATCAGATTCTAACTCCCACGTAGCTTCTCGTCCCTTATGGTACATCCAATGAACTTTCACTAAGCGAACTTCCTTGTTCCTCGTCTTTCGTACTTTACTATCTACGATCTCGATTGGCTCTTCCCCGAACATCAATTTCTCATCGATGCTAACGTCTTCCAACGGAATAGCCACATCGGTCTCGGCCAAACACTTCTTCAGATTGGACACATGAAAGGTCGGATGGACCCCTTTCAATTCTTCCGTCAATTCTAGCTTGTAAGCTACTGCGCCCACTCGTTCGATAATAGAAAAAGGGCCAACATACCTCGGCCTCAATTTCCCCTTTTTCCCAAAACGTACCACGCCCTTCCAAGGCGACACTTTAAGCATTACCTTGTCACCTACTTGAAATTCAATCGGCTTCCTTCGTCTATCTGCATACTTCTTCTGCCGATCTTGTGCGATCCTCATTCGTTCCCGGATTACCTCAATCTTGTCCGCCGTTAATTGTACAATTTCTGGTCCGGCCAACTGCCTTTCTCCTACCTCATTCCAACACAACGGCGTACGACACTTTCGCCCATACAAGGCTTCAAATGGTGTTGCCTGGATGCTAGCGTGATAACTATTATTATAGGAGAATTCTATTAACGGTAAATGCACTTCCTACGATCCTTTGAAGTCAATCACGCACGCCCGAAGCATGTCTTCTAACGTTTGAATGGTGCGCTCGCTCTGACCATCCGTTTGAGGATGATACGCCGTGCTTAACTTTAGTTGCGAACCCATTTCCCGCTGCAAGCTTCTCCAAAACTTCGATGTGAATCGACTATCGTGGCCGGACACAATGGATCGCGGCACTCCGTGCCTAGACACTATCTCGTTAATATACAATCGAGCTAGCTTCTCCAACGAATCCGACTCTTTAATAGGTAAGAAATGTGCGGACTTGGTGAGAATATCAACGATCACCCAAATTGCGTCATTTCCTTTTGGAGTCCTCGGCAACTTAGTGACGAAATCCATTGTAATGTTATCCCACTTCCACACCGGTATTACAGAAGACTGGATTTCCCCATAAGGTCGTTGGTGTTCTGCCTTAACCTTTAAACACGTCACACACTGCTCCACAAAGTGCGCAATATCCTTCTTCATCCCCGGCCACCAGTAAAACTGCCTCAAATCTCTATACATTTTATTCGTCCCCGGGTGTATGGAATACCGCGACTTGTGTGCTTCTTCTAAGATGCTTGTCCTCAGGTTTCCCAGCTTAGGAACCCATACTCGGGCTTTAATACACTTTAGCCCATCATTATTACTTTCGAACAACGATGTAATCTTGACTACTCTTTCGCTCCTGACGTTTTCTTCCAACAACGCTTTCTCTTGGAATTTCTTAACTTCCTCCAGAAGGTTCGAGGTTGCCTCGACTCTGAAAGCTATGACCTTGGTTTGTTCTCTCCGCTCCTTCCGACTCAACGCGTCGGCCACCACATTAGCTTTGCCTGGGTGATACAGAATCTCGCAGTCATAGTCGTTCAGCAGCTCCATCCATCTCCTTTGTCTCATATTTAGTTCCTTCTGGTCAAACAGATGTTTCAGACTTTTGTAATCGGTGTAAATCTGACACTTTACTCCAAATAGGTAATGTTGCCAGATTTTTAGAGCGAACACCACCGCCGCTAGCTCCATGTCATGAGTAGGGTAGTTCTTCTCGTGATCCTTCAACTACCGGGAAGCGTAGGCAATTACCTTCCCGTGCTGCATTAATACACACCCCAGCCCAAGCTTAGAAGCGTCACTGTATATCACAAAACCCTTCGATCCATCAGGTAGAGATAGAATCGGAGCATTGCTTAAACTTTCCTTCAGTTTTTCAAACGCAGAATCTTGCGCTTCTGCCCACGCAAATTTGACGTTCTTCCTTGTCAAGGAGGTCAGTGGCGAGGCTATTCGAGATAAGTCTTGAATGAACTTCCGGTAATATCCTGCTAAACCGAGGAAGCTTCTTACCTCCGATGGGGTTCTTGGCACCTCCCAATCTTTAATGGCTTCAATTTTAGCAGGGTCTACCTTAATACCGTCCGCCGACACCACATGACCCAAGAACTGGACTTCCCTTAACCAAAACTCACACTTCGAAAACTTCGCGTACAACTTCTCACGCTTTAGCAATTCCAGCGCGGCTCGAAGATGCCTCTCGTGGTCTTCTTGTGTTCGAGAATAAATTAAGATATCGTCAATGAAGACGATCACACATTTATCCAGCAACGAGCTGCACACTCTATTCATCAAGTCCATGAACACCGCTGGCGCATTAGTCAACCCAAAAGGCATGACTAAGAACTCGTAGTGTCCATACCTCGTACGGAAAGCTGTCTTCGGCACATCTTCTTCTCTAACTTTCAATTGGTGGTAACCCGACCTCAAGTCTATTTTGGAGAAATAACTCGCACCTTGCAATTGATCGAAAAGGTCATCGATCCTCGGAAGCGGGTACCTGTTCTTCACGGTTACTTTATTGAGCTCGCGGTAATCTATGCACATCCGCATAGATCCATCCTTCTTCTTAACAAGAGTACCGGTGCTCCCCAAGGCGATGAGCTCGGACGAATGAAACCTTTGTCGAGCAATTCCTGCAGTTGAGTCATCATCCCCTTCATTTCCGCTGGTGCTAACCGATAGGGCGCACGGGCAATCGGTGCCGCCCCAGGTAATAGTTCGATTTTAAACTCCACTTGACGATCCGAAGGCAGACTCGTCAAATCATCAGGGAACACTTCCGGATACTCGCCCACTACTGGCACGTCCTCCACACTCTTCTTTTCCTTCTTAGCATCTATTACATACGCTAGATACCCCGCACAACCCATTCCTATACATCGTCTAGCTTTGATCAACGAAATTAGGCACGACTTCCTATTTCGTTGATCCCCATATATTACCACTTCCTTCTTATCGGTCAAAGGAATACGGATCAGCTTCTTATTGCACACAATACTAGCATCATTATCCGCAAACCAGTCCATTCCTAGGACTACATCAAACTCTCCCATCCCCATTGGATATAATTTTAACGGGAAAAAGTGGCCATCCACCTCTATTTTACAACCCTCAAAGACCTCCTTTACCCAGACTCGACAATCACCAGCTATTTCTACCTCAAACCCAAAGTTCAACCTCTTGGGTTTCACATGCAATTTTTGAGCAAAAATGGGCGACACAAATGAACGATTGGCCCTCGAATCAAACAACACTTTAGCAAACATCGAGTCTATAGGGAAGGTACCTGTCACCACATCGGGCGTGTTCTCCGCCTCCTCGGCTGACATGTGGAAAGCCCTAGCTCTGGCGCGAGCCGGCTCCACATTCTTCTCATTGCTCTTTCCTCCGCTACTCCCACTCTCACCCCTTGCATAACCTTTCTTTAATTGCGGACAATCCCACTTGACATGACCCGACAGTCCGCACTGATAACAGACCTTCGGATTGCGACAATCTCGAGCTAGATGTCCCACTTTTCCGCACCTAAGGCATCCCTCTCTTTCAGCCCAGCATTCTCCCCTGTGCATTTTATTACACTTTACACACGGTTTATCCACTGACTTAAATCCCACCCGCAGATCGGGTCTAACGGAACTCGGCCTCTTACTGTCTCGATTCGGCCCATCCCATTTACGCTTATCTCCCGCTCTCTCGCTCATCTGCCTGTTCTTATCTTTTTCAGTAAGCTCTGCTTTATCCACGGCTGCCTGAAAAGTAACTGGGTCCTTTGCTTGGACCAACTCTCTTATACTGCTCCTCAGCCCATAAATGTACCTCTCAATCCGCCTTTCCTCAGTAGGCACGTACAATTCGGCAAATCGAGCTTTCTCGATGAACTTCGACGTATATTCCTGAACCGACATTGTCCCTTGCTCCAATCCCAAAAACTCCTGCTCTAGCTTCTTAACTGCCGCCAGAGGGCAAAACTGTGCTCGAAACCTTTTAACAAAAGCTTCCCACGAGATTCTCTTTGCTATCTCTGAGCCTTTTCCTCCCGACTCGACGTCCCACCAATAGATGGCCTCCGATTTCATCATTGAGATTGCGAACAACACCTTATCCTCCTCGGCGCATTTGTTAGTATCGAACGCTATCTCCATTTCGCGAACCCATTTCAACGCTAGAACAGGGTTGCGCTCCCCGTTGAAAGTTGGAGGCTTACACGTAACGAAGGTTTTAAACGAGCATCCTTTTTCTGCCTTTGGTTCGGATGTAGCAATCACAGTTGTCACCGAGTTGTTCCCCATTTCAGTCTGTGGTTCACTATCCTCCCCAGACTTCTTCCCGGTACTGTTCTTGGTTCTTTCCCCAGACGTAATCTTGTTCTGGTTGTCTAGCACTGCTTGGAGAGTCTTTTGCAACTTATCCATTTCTGCTGCAAACTTATCTTCAGTCACGAAAGCCGGTGTAGCTTCGTGTTTACCCCCTTTCTTCGCATTCGCTTTCCTTGCCGGTGCCGAACTCTCTTTTTCAGACATCAGTTGGATTTCAGGTTCCTCCACACTTCTTGCCTTGCGCTTAACCGGCGCTTTCCCTTTCTTACTCTTGCCCTTGGTGGTTGCCGCCCCTACCTCAGTAACAGCCTTTCTCGGCACCGTTCCTTTGGGTCTCCCACGGCCTCTTCCTTGTCCACGAGTGGCCGCCACTCTTGGCTGATTCACTGGTTCATCCTCAGCAAATTTTTCGCTTCTCACAGCCTCCTCCCGCAGTGTAGTACTCTTTGTCTGAGCGTCTTCCGCTACAGGGATTGACCTACTCCTAAAGGTCCTCGCAGACATTCTGATACAACAACAATGAACGACTAATTTAACACCACGGATTATACGATACCACAGCAACAGGGTAATGAGGAAATCTAAGCACGTACATATACCTGTAAGTTCGCAATTACACTGGCCAGGTGTAACCCCAAACTTACCTTACATGTCCGGCTTCGTTACCTCTTTAGTCCTATTTCTATTTTAGTGCCCTCCTAACGCATCCCTGATTTCTCAGTTGTGATTTCTACTTCCCAAAGTTTAAGTCTAGGCCCATCCGGTCACCTAAATCCCTTAAACTAAGGCTCTGATACCAACTATAACAACCCAAACAAATTAAACATTTCAAATCATAACAAATAGATTATCCCAAAACGGGTCCCAAAATTTCTTACATCAATTCAAAATCTGGTTGGCGGAATCAACCTATACAACTGAGAAATAACTAAATGACTATAGTGTAGCTACGAGGTCAAGCCTTCCTGTTACGCCCTGCTCACTTGCCAGAGCCCTTCCCTACCTGTTTTCCTGAAAGGTTTTTAATTTGAAAGAATGCGAGGGTTAGACCATGAGGTCTAGTGAGTCCCTCCAACATTTATCAAAGCATTTAAACAAAATACCATTTCAGCATAAGTCATTCATAAACAGTTTAGTTGAATTCACTTCGGATATAAATCCGCCCCTCATAAATTGACACCCTGAAGTCACACTAAGGTGACAACGAGTCAGTCTCATGCTGCCTTTCAGGGTCACACCGCCCTTGGCATAAACGGGAACACCCTCCCGGCACGAGCTGGCGGGCCCCTTCCCGACTTAGTCAATTTACATCAAAATCAATGTATGCATACATCCCACATAAATTTTCAAACATCAATTCATGCAATTAAAGCATAAGCATAAAGCATGGCATTTCTCATCATATATCCGCTTTAGAAAACATATTAAAACCACACGTTTTAGTTTAGAAAACTCACCTGATATGCTTACTTTCCTCCTACCTTGCTCTGTAATTCCCAAACGATCTACCTGAGTTAAAGGATAAACACATAAGCTGACTAGCCAAACTGTCCGGATACCTCCTACCGGACACTCTTGATTTTCCGGAAGTTCCTACTTACCGGACACCACAGTGTCCGAACACTTCAGTTTTCCGGACACCTAACCTTTTCCGGACACCTAACTTTTCCGGACACCTACTTTTTCCGGACACCTACCTTTTCCGGACACCTACCTTTTCCGGACGACTACCCGGTAACCTGTGCCAAGAAGCTATCCGGATGACGTCCGGACACCTGCTTCGCACGAAGGTTCCCGGACGAGACGCTGTTCGAGTTTAAAGCTCAAAATCAGGCCAAACACCCATTAAACAGTGCGATAGTGCGACGATTAACTATATAAACAGACCCAATACCAATTCCGCAAAGTTTTACTGACTAAACACCACTCAAAGACGTTTAAACTTCCCTAAATGGTCTTAAACCCTTTTTTGCAAGAAAACTCTCAAAACTACAAATCACCTGACGAATCTTAGAAGAGGTTATGGATTAAGGATTACCTGATTGATTGCTGCAGGGAACAAACTCCAATTTCCAATTCTTCTTCTGATTCTACCACTTGATGATTCTCCTCTTCTTTTGCACCAAAAGTCTCAAACTCAAATGCTCCTTTTCTCTCTAAATGATCAGCCGCCACACACCAAAAATCAGGGAATTTGAGAGATACCTAGGGTTTTGTGCCCTCTTATACTCCCTCTCTCATTTACCAAAAGGCCCCTCCACTTCTACTTTTATCTACAACTCCACACTAACCACAAAACCCTTCTAAAAAGGTTTGTGTCGTTACACGAGGGATTTTAAAGATTTTTTTCTTGATTTCAAGGGATTTTAAGTTCTTTTTATCGATTTCAAGAGGTTTTTTTGGTTTTTTTTGTATGCTTCAAGAGTTTTTTTCCGGTTTTTTGGTTGATTTTAAGAGTTTTATTTGGTGTTTTGGTTGATTACGAGATACATTTGCACCTTCTAAAACGATATGGTTGCACATTTCACAAATCTAATTTTTTTACTTTACGGTAGAGAAATAATAGTATAGGAATTATGGATAAAGGGTTTAGGAGACTCATTACCCAATACATAAAAATAATGGTCTAGTCTTTCAATAGATAAAAAAATAATGGTTTAGGAGACACCTTTCTATATATATAAATGAAAACTCATTTTCAATTGTGAACATGAGGACAAGTCACAACCATTGATCAAGATTTGGAAAACTAATCAATGGTTAAAACTTAATTAAACCAATTGAGAAGTGATTAGGGGCAAATCTGGAAATTTGAATAAACGCCTACTATGTTTGACTTTTTTTTAGTTAAAACACTTTTACCCCTTTAAAGTTTAAAATAATTTATCTTAAAAATTACTAATATTTTAATCAAACAAATTACTTAAAAAAATGAGAATTTCGTGCTCTTCGATATGACATCCATCTCGATATAGTTTTTTCTTCATTTTTACCGTTTTTACGTGAAATGCTATGTATGTGTTATATTCGGTATGAATATGTATGCACGTTTCCTGGTGTGCATATTCAGTATGAATAACAAAAAAGAACGTTCATTCACTATTCATAACGAATAACACAGTATTCAAAATGAATAATACAACATTCAGGATGAATAATACACGAATTCCTGATTCATGTATTATAAAACATGAATCGTGTATTATTCATCCTGAATAACACATTATTCACCCTGAATAACACATTATTCATGTTGAATAACATATGAATGACCCGTGAAGGTTGAACACATGACGCACTCTCTTCGTTTTCCGGTTCACAACCGAAACTTGGTTTTTTTTTATGAATATGTATGCAGTTCTTCAGGTGTCCACATTCAGTATGAATAACAAAGGTGAACGTTCATTCACTATTCATGATGAATAGTACAATATTCAGCATGATTAATACAGTATTCAGGATGAATAATACATGAATTCATGAATCGTGTATTATTCACCCTGAATGATGTATTATTCATACTGAATGATACATTATTAATGAAGAATAATACATTAGTGACTCGTGAAGGTGTGGAGACGTGACGCACTCTCTTTTGTTCATCGGTTCACAATCGAAACTCGATAGGTTCCCGATTCATCTCGATAGGTGTTGGGTTATGGTAATGAAGAACACGATACCTTAGGACGCTAAAGAAAGTGTTGTAGAAGGTGATGTCGAGTTACGGACTTACGGTGTCGAGATGTTGTACGCACTTGAACGTACATAAATATTCATACCGAATATAACACATATATGACATTTCACGTAAAAACGGTTAAAACATCAAAAAAACTATATCAAGATGGATGTCATATCGAAGAGCACGAAATTCTCATTTTTTTGATGTAATTTGTTTGATTAAAATGTTAGTAATTTTTAAGTTAATTTATTTTAAAAATTAAGGGGGGTAAAAAAAATTTAATTAAAAAAGAAAATAAAAAGTCAAACATGGTAGGCGTGTATTTTAATTATCTTCCCTTTTTACCCCTAATCACCTTAATTAATAATTTCAATTAAAAACTCTATTTAATATGAGTCATTGGATCAATATAGATGGAAGAGCCAAAATCCGTCCTCATGTTCACAATTGAAAATGAGTTTTTATTTGAACTTTCCTCTATATATATATATATATACATATTATAGACATAATAGGGATATGTATCAGTTTTTTTCATAAACATAATAGGGATATTTTTTTCAAAAAAACCTAAGAGGCGGCACTCCGCCACTGAAGATAGGTCACAAGTTCGATCCCGTACCCCCTCCTAGCCTCAACGGCTGACTGAGCCAAATAAGCCTCTACATTGGTGTCCTTAGAAACGGGTTCCGTATGAAACCGTTAGAATTACTAGTAATCAATTTTTTACTCAAATAGTAACCTCTCGATGCTCTTTTGAATCCCCAAGTTGTGTGGTCGTTAGAAACGTGCAATCTTCATCCACAACCTTTCTGTTTCTGGAACAATCAAACACTCAAATCTCCAACTTGGTTACTTACTATAATTAGCAATAATCCTTCACCCTTTTGAATCAACCAACCGTACTTCAAAGCCATCATTATCTACCTTTTATAACTTCCCTTATTTGTAAACATAAACCATCTCTTCTTGCTTCTGGTCCTTTAGTCTAATTGTCGATGGCTTCCGCTGTTGGAGCTGTAATTGGAGCATCGGTGCTTACCACCTTTAATCTTTTTTTGTTCCCTATGCTTCATACTAATTGTCCGTTTATCAAACATTACTGGGTAAGCGCTTACCAAGAAACGTTACCAATCTCATTTACTTTTGAGGTAATATTTCTGACCATCAAAATGGATTGATGGTAACCGTTTATAACCTGGTAAGAGTTTACCGGGTAAGAGTCATACCCTAACTTACTGGGTAAGACTCTCGATCATTGTCTTCCCTATTACGGAGTAAGATTATAAGATAAGTGTTTAGTAAAGGATCCTTTAAGTATCCTAATATCTATTTTAGTTTCTCTTATTAATTAGGCCATCCGTACCCAGGTTCACAACCTGTTGAACCCTCTGCGGCACATCAGTTTTCCACTTTGAACCCTCTTGAACATTTTTGAACCCACAAATCCCGTACCCCAACCTTTTGAACCTCTTGAACCCACATGCCACCTCATCTAATTTTTTAATAAAAAATCATAACATTCATAAAAATAAAAATAAAATTACAAAATAAAAATAAAATTTCAAAATAAAATAAAAAATTACAAAATATTAAAAATCTACTCGTCGTCGTTGTTGGGAAGTCGGATACGCCAAATATGTTCGACCAAATCCGACTGAAGGTTATTATGAGTCTCTCGGTTTTTGACTTCTCGAACATTTGTCGCGCGTTATGCCTCAGTGATTTGTGTTTCATCCGCTACCACGGCTTTTCCATCGGCACAAATGGCATGGCCTTCGTCTTCGAGTATCATATTGTGTAATATGAGACAAGCGTACATAATATTCGCCAATTTATTCTTATGCAATCCGCGTGCCGGGTACTTAAGTATATGCCAACGTTGTTTAAGCACGCCAAAAGCTCGTTCAACATCTTTACGTGCCGATTCTTGTGCGGCCTTGAACTTTATTCGTTTAGTATCATGTGGGCACGTAAACGCTTTTACAAAAGTAGCCCATTCCGGGTATAACCCATCCGTTAGATAATATCCGTTCTTGTAGGTGACTCCATTAACCTCAAAAGGGCACTCAGGTGCTTTTCCGTCATAGACATCGTTGAGGATGGGCGACTGATTGAGAACATTGATGTCGTTGTTGGAACCGGCAACACCAAAGAATGCGTGCCATAACCATAGATCTTGGGAGGCCACCGCTTCTAGCATGATTGTCGGATGTTCATGATCACCTCTCATGAATTGACCTCGCCATGAAAAGAGCCGTTTGATATATAGCCGTTGAAAAAAAAAATTGAAAATTTGAGAAACTATTCGGGTAGCAGCGGGGTGGGGAACCCGCATGCCGAATCCGCTGCCCCCGTACCCGGTTGCCGCCCAACCCGCTGGCCACCTGGCCTTACCCGCACCCCCAACCCGCTGGGCTACGGATAGCCTTACGAGTGTTTGCTTTAACCTTAATTACAAGATAGAAAACAAAAATCTCTCTAAAAAATTGTCTTTTAACTGATTAAAAAGTTAATATTACATATTCTTAAAATCATATGGGTTATTTTGGGTATCAAATATTGTTTTACTAGTGGCTTTTTAAAACCAAGAGGTTTAACTATTTGTCACCCAGCGTCTCTTTAACATGTTAAATGTGTAATTTTAAACACATTTTCAAAATGTTGTGCCTAATTTTACATTGTTTGAACCTTTTTGAAACGAATATAATACTATAGTCCTAGTCCACCTCAGAACCTCTTTAATTTCTCTTAGTTAAAAATAATACGTCTAATCATCAATCTATAATTGGTGTTGGCTAAGTTCACGAGTTGGAGATAAACGGACTCGAACCGCTGACATCCACCGCAGGGTAAACCACTGCTTCTCAGGTCCCCCGACAGATTCTACCATATATATATATATATATATCATTGTTATCTCTTTGTCAAACACATTACACTCTTGTTTTGGATGATATACCTTTAAATAACGTTCGATTAGCCTTTCTTAGAAATTTTTAAACGTGTCAATAAAAAAGGCTAATTAAAATTTTTATGTTACACTTTTTTTTATTACGGATTAAATGTGGACATAACTTGTTAACTCCGTTAATTTCGTCCTAACAAGCTATTGTAACATCTTTAGATATAATTTTTGTTCCTGGGTCTATAAACTTAAAGTCTCATTAATTACTTTATTGAATTTTTTTACAACACATCTACATCTTAAAATACTCATTTTGTTGTTGCATTGCAAAGATGATTCAGTTGGCATGACCGGTATATCACTACATTCACTACAATAAAATCAGGTTTATTAGGAAGCAAAAAGTGTATAAGTGCTCATATGTAAAAATGTTGCAATAAGTTTGTTGGAGGTTTTTCGACCTGTTAACAAGTTTTTTAGGACATGTTTTAAAATAAAGTGTCCTATTAGCTTATTTACGCGACACTTTTTATACATGGGATACTTGTTATTATAATACACCTTCAAGTTATGTCATATAAAAAAGCTAATAAAAATTAATAGGACGATTAATTTCAAAAATCTCCCGAAAACTTATTAAGACACCAAACAACTTTCTATAAACTTGTTAATTACACCACTTTTTCATAGGACACATTATTTGGTCCTATAAACACAAATCCTATAATCTGGTACTATTAGGATATGAATGCATTTTTTATGTCTTATAAACCCGATTTTATTATAGTATTAATCTGTTTTTTTGCCTTAAAAGAACTAATATGCAAATGTGTTGCATACAGTTGAACTTGAATGGCTCTGGTGGACGAATTTTGCCTCCAACCTCAGCTCTCTTTGGTGGAGATATAAAGAAGCTGAACAGTAAACCCAAAGTTCCCAAGTATTCAAATGGTAGATTGAAGGTGGTTGCAGCTCATGAAGTCGATGAGGAGAAGCAGACGAACAAGGATCGGTGGAGAGGACTTGCTTTTGACGAATCTGATGACCAACAGGACATCACTCGAGGCAAAGGAATGGTCGATACGCTCTTCCAAGCTCCGATGGATAGCGGCACTCATTATGCGGTTTTAAGCTCCTACGAGTATCTCAGTACCGGCCTTCGACAGTAAGTAAATATGTGTGTCTTCGTCATGATACAACGATGACTAATTGCAGCCAATCGGCATGGTGATTTATTGTTGAGTTGTACATACAGTACAACTCAAATGAATAGCTACACTACAACGAAATATCCCAATTGATCTATCCTAGTGGTAGAGAAGTGTGTGTAATCCATATATATACTTCTGCAAGTAGGATTATGGTTGATTTACCTTCTCCATGATAACCGTGGGACCTATGTAGGGTGGGCGCCTCACATGGTGGCATCCATCCTCTTACAATACAACGAAATGGGTCTTTTAAGATATAAATGTGACCAAATAGAGTACTTAATGTGATTTTTAGTTTATAGGACAAAAACTTTCATGCTATACTGAAAAACGTTACAATAAGTTGTTAAACAGGACGAAATTAGGTAACATAACAAGTTCAATCTAAGTTATTGGGAAACCTAGCTAGTATGATACCAAAAAAATAGACATATTAGTCTTTTTATATATGAAACTTTTGACAAGTGTCTTATATATGAAATGTTAATACCATAATTTTCAAAAGTATCCTACAAAGGTTGTTTAACTTCGTCGATATAGCTTGTTTGCTCGTGTAATTAACTTCATCCTATAAGGGTAGATTAACTTCATCGATAGAGCTTGTTAGCTCGGGTAACGTCTTTAGATCACGGGACTGGTTTTCAGCCTATAAATTTGAAGTACCCCATTATGTATTCTTTTAGGATGCCCAAAGGTATCATGGTTGGATCTTCCTAAAATACCAATTTCATTATAATGCTAGTTTAGGTTTTACACCATACACTACAATAAATTGAGTTTATAGGAAGAAAAAATGCCTAAGTATAATAATAGAGAGTTTTATAGGACTTAAGTTTAAAGAATCAAACAATAAAGCGTCTTATTTAATAAAGTGTCGTATTATTTTTTCTATAGAATTATTTCAAAAACTGTTCTATAATAATCATGGGATTTATAGGACACTAATGTCTATAATAACTAATATGACACTTAATTTTAAAAGTGTCCTAGAAAAATTGTTAAAACGTTTAAATTAAAAGTGTTCTAAAATTTATTGTAACTTTTTAGATAAGGCGTTTTATTGTTTAGTCATATAAACTAGTTTCATAAAGCATTCTATTAAAACATTTGGGCATTATAGGCATCTTATAAACCCGATTTAGTTATAGTTATTATATTCTCTAACTGTAACAATAACAAATCGATACACATTATAATCTTTAGTTGTACTTATCTTTTCAAACTCCAATTGCAGATACAACCTAGATAATAGCATGGATGGATTCTACATTGCTCCTGCTTTCATGGACAAGCTTGTTGTTCACATCACCAAGAACTTCATGACATTGCCCAATATCAAGGTAACCAGCATACTTTTTATTCTCCATAGGATCATTCATGAATTTTCTAATTCTTATCTTTATGGCCTCATAAGATTTACCATTAATCAATCGAGACGTATGCTGATCTGAACATTCACGGTTTAAATTATTTAATTTTTGAACAAGATTATACAATTTCAAGTGCAGGTTCCACTAATCTTTGGCATTTGGGGAGGCAAAGGCCAAGGAAAGTCATTTCAATGTGAGTTTGTATTTGCCAAAATGGGTATCAAGTAGGTTTTCATATTTCTAATGCTTTAATCTTCTAGTTTAAGCATAAAATTTCATCATTTCTAGTCTAACTAATATTCGTATCCGATGTACAAATCAATCAATCCTGTCCAATCATGATGAGTGCCGGAGAACTAGAAAGTGGGAACGCCGGAGAACCCGCAAATTAATCCGGCAAAGTTACCGTGAGGCCGCAGATATAATCAGTAAAGGAAAAATGTTGTGGCAACATTTTTTTTAGGGTTTATGTGTGTTGTTCATCAACGATCTGGATGCAGGTGCGGGTCGCATGGGAGGAACGACTCAATACACCGTGAACAACCAGATGGTTAATGCTACGCTTATGAACATTGCCGACAACCCAACCAATGTTCAGCTTCCGGGCATGTACAATAAACAAGAAAACCCTAGAGTGCCGATTATTGTAACAGGTAACGATTTTTCGACTTTGTATGCCCCTCTTATTCGTGACGGTCGTATGGAGAAGTTCTACTGGGCTCCTACTCGCGAAGACCTAATTGGTGTTTGTACTGGTATTTTCCGATCTGACAATGTTCCTAAGGAAGATGTTGTCAAACTTGTAGACACCTTCCCGGCCTCCCGGGGCAATCCATTGGTACGTTATCGAGAAAGTTTCTAGTTATGAATACAGCAAAATAGGTTTTTAAGACGATTTGGCGACCTGGCAGAGTAGTTAATAGGACTTCAGTTATAATAAGACCAACCAATTTGATTACAATACAATGGGGTTATAGTAAGTACTTGCTAAGACAATGGTAGGAGATCTAACAAGTTATATCGACGAAGTTGGACAATCTAACATGACAGAAGAAATAAATTGTCTTACTAAGTATTTTTATATGACATTTTTGAGAAGTAGCATCTTACCAAACTTCGTCATATAAACTTATTGTAAGTCACTCTATACGACACACAATTATTTATCATAAAACTTAAGTCTGATCATTAAATATTCTATTATGATTATATGGTAGGGGGTCCTAAAATCCCAATTTGTTGTAGTGTGTTGTTCTGTATGAAAAAATCGAGTTTATATGACGTCAAAAATGTCTAAGTATTCTGAGTGACTATTTTATAATTGTACTTTCAAAATACAAGTGTTACAATAAGTTTATAGAGTTTTTTGGACGTCTTCACAAGTTTTTTAGGACAATTTGTCTTATAATTTTTTTTTATATAAAATCTTATTTAAACTGATGTCTTATAAAAACAAGTCTCCTATAGTAAAATGTGTTTATATGACACTTTATATCAAAAATGCTTTAAAAAACTTGTTAAGTCGTCGAAAAACGTCATATAAACTTATTAGAACATTTTTACATTGGATACACAAATGCTTGATTCTATAAACTTACGTCTTATAAATCGCCATCATATTTAGCGTCCTGTAAAACTGGATTTTGTTGTGGTGATTCTAATACCATCGGAGCTTTTGATATCGTTTTCTTTCTTGAAATGATATATCAACATCAATGGCTCTTTATGCAGATTTCTTTGGTGCTTTGAGAGCAAGAGTGTATGACAATGAAGTACGAAAGTGGATTTCCGGAATCGGAATAGAAAACATCGGGAAAAGACTCGTGAACTCAAGGGAAGCACCTCCTACGTTGGAACAACCAAAAATGACCATTAACAAGCTCCCCGAGTATGGAAATATGCTTGTTAAGGAGCAAGAGAATGTGAAAAGAGTCCAATTAGCCGAGAAGTACATAAAGGAAGCTGCCCTTGGAAGCGCTAACGAAGACGCCATTAGAAATGGAGCCTTTTATGGTTAGTTAGCGGTTTATATTGTTTTATAGAACTTAAATTTATAAGATCAAACAATAAAATGCATATATAAAAGTGTTACAATAAGTTTATAGAACATTTTAGGGTGTCTTGACATGTTTTTAATACACTTTTGAAATAAAACGCCATACTAACTGTTTTATATGACACTGTTTGAAAACTTGTCTAAAAACAAGTGTCCTGTAAAATAGTTGATATGACAATTTATTTTAAAAACGTACTAAAAAAGCGTCCTAGAAACCTACTGTAACACTTTTAGATAGACATTTTTGTTAGTGCCTAATATTCTAGGTTGTACTAAGTAGAGGGACCAATATTGTAATTGCCATATTTTCATAGTATATAATGTTTGCTATGTCTAGTTTTCTCATTAGATCATCAATTCCCTTTCACACAAAGTACACACATAGTATTTCTCTCTACATTCATCTTGTACTTGGTGGGATTTGATCTTCATTGAATATATATTGGTGACCATCTTATTGCTAAATATGATTTGATTACTTGTTCTGGGATCACAATTTTATTGTTTGGTTTCATAAAATTAAGTATAACAAAACAATCTACTAGGACACTTAGACGTTTTTGACTTTCGATAAACACGATTTTGTTGTAGTTTGATTCTTCAAGACCTAGATCAAAGTTTTGAATCTGAATTTGAAACATTCGAAATCGAATAAGTTATGAGAATCTTCAAATTGAAGCTTTTGATTCATATCATGGATGCAGGCAAAGCTGCGCAACAAGTTAATGCTCCTGTTCGTGAAGGTTGCACGGATCCTTCGGCAGAAAACTTTGATCCAACGGCTAGGAGTGATGATGGGAGTTGCGTGTATAAGTTTTAAATCATCGACGACTTCGGTTATCTTCAAATGCAATAGATGTATCCTGTAATTGTCTTATGTTTAGGTATCGATCAACGGTTTGTATGTTAATTGCAAAAATCTGAATTGTATATGTTGAATGTTCTACTTCAATTCCCTTTGATGATCAATGGCCATCCAAACCTATATCGAAATGAAAAAAAAGAAGCTAAAAGACCATACTATCTACTAAACTTAATGGGCTTTTCTAACTTTGTTAGCATGGGACGAAAAACGAAATGAAATGGAAATGACACCGACTAAAAAGCAATTTCTAAAGACTAGGGACAAAAATAGTTATAAACAATAAACCACAGAAAAATCGTAGTTTACTCCATATATTATGTATATAAATGTCAATTAATCACCCGAAGTTTTATTGTTGCACATGTGTAATAGTAACATCTGAAAACGTAGTTCAAAAAATAAATATATCAGTTACATTATTTAATAATTGATATTTTTTATGACCACGTTGTTATATTACTAAAAGTTTCCCACAAACAACAAAATCAATAATGTAATTCCCTTTACAAGTTTTTATCAAGGAAGATTGATTGTTTTATACATTATATATAAATATACTTACCACGTTTCTCATTTGATCATTAGTGTATATATATACACATAAAACGTATCATTAATACTTGGGGTTGGTTCGGGGTCGACAATGAAGGGTATCCTATCCTTGGTTTATAAATTCAGGGATTCCTCATATCCATCCTTGGTCAAATCGAGGATTCCTTGGTTAAATTGGGTTATGGTATCGGGGTTCCCCATTGGGTATAGTTTTTTTTTTGCAATGCCTATATCAAAGTCTCATGGAATTAGTTGATGTGCACAAAACTAATCTAGACACCCACAGTTATCCCAAAGAAGACTCTCCACTCCAACCTTGGATTTTAAAACCATCACTTATTCCTAAAAATGATTTTAGATTTAAGTTATAACATTTTAAGCAAATTTCACATCACCGATCCATGAGAAGGATACATGGTAAGCTTAACAAGGACTAGATATTTATGTGATGGAGCTTGTGACAACTATTCTACTTAGATAGAGAATATGATTTATGAGCTCATTGTAGCATTTAAGGCTATGTTTGGCAAACTAGCTGATGAGTGATAAACTAGCTTATGATTGATGAATAAATCACGTTTGGTAAAAACTAGTTGGTAAGCATGTAAAATGGACAAAAATTACTTACAATATTTTATAATATAGTTAAAACAAATTTATAGTAATGTAAGGGTACATTTGGTTCGCAAAATGATCTCTGCAGGAATGGAAGCTGTCTAAGGAATTGGAATGGAATTGGTATCCGGAAAGAATTGGAATGGAATGTTATAAGGTTTGACCAACTATTTGGTTGGCAGGAAATAGAATGTAATCTTGAAATCTGTCTGTTTGGTTTGTAATGGAATCGGAATTGAATTATAAAAAATGACAAAAATACCCTTTCTTTAATTTTAATTTTTTTTTTCTTACAAACAATTACAAAATTAACATTTAATGAGAATAAAATATGTAATTTACCATTTAAGAAATCGTATATAAACATAAAACGTGTAAATTTTTTGATATATCCTCAAACCAAATCATTCAGTAACAACCCACAAAATCAGTCCAAAATCAGTAACAACCCATAATCAGTAACCCAGAATCGTAGAAACAGTAGCACAAATCGAAACCCAAAATCAGTAGCAAAATCGTACCTAAAATCGTAGAAACAGTAGCACAAATCGTACCCAAAATCGTAGAAACAGTAGCACAAATTGTAACCAAAAATCAGTAGCAAAATCGTACCCAAAATCGTAGAAATAGTAGCAAAATTGTAACCCCAAATCAGTAGCAAATTCGTAACCCAGACAGAGGGAAGAAGTCGATGTATACCTGAAGCAAGTGGAGACAGTCCAAGAGGAAAATGATCGATCAAGTAGAGAAAGTCCAAGAGGAAAACGATCGATCTGAGAAACAAACGTATGCGGCTACGATTTTTTACATTCTAATGAGGGTAGTTTTGCCATTTTAAAAAAAATTGGATGGGATGGATTTCAATTCCATCTCATTTAGGAAGGAATTATCAAATCCATTGTTAAAGGTATTTGGAATTCAATTCCATTCCATGGGGTAACCAAACATGGGAATGGAATTTGGTCAACGGAATTGACCATTCCAATTCCGCACAATTCCGTCGGAATCCGACGAACCAAATGCACCCTAATATGTTAATTAATAGGGAAATTGACTCAAATAGTCAAAGTAATCAAACAAATTAGTCTTCTAACCATTTCTCTTCTGGTTTTGCATTAATATCACTAGGTCCGTAATTGCAGACTTGGGTTTAAAATGTAATATTTTTTGAAAATTCGTCGTACGTCCATGATAGGGTTGAATTTATATTGAATAGAAGTTCGAGGGTTGATCTTGTAAATACCTTATATGGGATTAGTCTAGTTTAATACGCCATGGGCCTTAGGCTTTAAGCCTGGGTATAAATTGTTTAGATTGATCGTTCATAACCATTGTAACCGTGCTGAAAAACTCTCTGAATGGTTTGCTATTTTGAATGAATGATATATGGATGACGTATTGAAATAAACTGTGTTTATTGCTATTGATTACTGATTTCTTCATTATCGCACTAATCTGGGATCCACAATTGGTATCAGAGCATACATACAAATCGATTCAAGGTTTCTGGTAAGTTTTCTGTCGAACTGTTCTTGATCAAAATTTTCATTCTAGTGATTTAGGTAAAATTACATAATTATACTCGTTTCATTCGCTTCATAACAACAATATTTGTGTTTCTACAAAGTTTTAGATTCCAATTCGGTCGTTTGAGTGATTTTTAAGCAAAATTCTTTTCCAAGTTTTTGGTCTCTGTTCTTGATAAAAGCATCAATTTTTCATCAAAATAGTGATATTTTGCTTTGTTGGTTCCTGTTTTGCTTAACAATGATGATTCTATCTAATTAGTTCAAACAATATATAATGCGGAAGCGTTTTAACGAACTAACAGATATAATGAGGTAGAATAACACACAATATCAAATATAAGAAGTGTAAAAAACACAGATAAATAGCTCAATGATTCACTGTATTTGATATAATAAGAACACCAAGAACACCGAAAGTTTTGATAAGAATCTGCTCTAAAGGTGTGTGTGTCGTGCAAAGCTTAATTGAAAAACTCAACATGAGTCTTCTATTTATACTACTTCTAAATGGGACAAGATCTGGACAACAAGGACCGAAGGTACTAGGATACAGTTGATGAACAGTTGTTGGAATGTACTAATACACTATTATGTTACTGTTGATACAACGTGCATTAAATGCTCCGTATTCTGCTTTAGGCTGAAAACCTATCAGAGTTTGACACGTGGAGTTGTCAGGTCACGCCTTGTCAGAATGATCTTCAGAACATTCGAATGGAAGATATTGTAAGAAGCACGTTTCTCCTTGTTTAGATCTTTTGCGTAGATCTTCTTTTTACCACAGAGGCTCTGTCAAGTATGACAGAAGCTCTGTGGTCTTGTCCGCTTAGAAGAGTCTTCTGTTGCTTCTTCACTTCGGTCTTCTTGGATAACCCGGCAGAGCCTCTGTCGAAGACTTCTGTCTTCTCGGTTACTCGGCTACTCGGTAGAGCCTCTGTCGACTACTTCTATACTTAGCCTATTTTTCAATACTTTTATTAACAGAAAGATTGGAGCTAACAATCTCCCCCTAAGTATTGAAAAATAAAAAATTGAAAGGTGCAGAGTTTTAGGCTAAGTACATAACAAGAGGTGAAACAACATACCTCAAAAGATTTTACATTTCTTTCATACATAAGATATGCCAGAGGCACTTACATTTGAGTACATTATGAAAGGAAAGATTTGTAGAGGTTGGTAGAGGATATCAGACGTTGGCGTCTTTGAAGTCGTTGAAGCTTTTGTTGTCGAATCCTAACTCTCCAAGCTCGTGATAGAATCTGATGCAGATGTTTCTGAGGTTGATTACTTGGTCAATGACCTCTATCAGTCTATCTGCGAGAGCCTGATTCATTTGCTCTGTTCCTCTGTGCTCCACGAGGCTTGCTCTGAACTCTGTCAAATTACTTGTTGCGTACTTCTGACAATCCATCTCTATGAACAGTCTTGAGTTCCCAACAGGATCTTGATAGACTAACCCAACTCTTGGAGATGTAATAATCGAGTTCGGTATGGCAGAGGATGGGCAGTCATTTTCTGGTGGGTGGAGATTTAGGTTTCTTACTCCAAGATCTCGTCCTAATTGGAAGTCGACAAGGTTGTATAGCAGAAGTTTCTCACGCATGTCTTTCCTTATCACCCTGTATGCCCTTCAATGTGCATCTGTTATGAAGTTCTCTTTCGTCCAATTGAGAAGGTCGGGTAGGTCGTAGGGACTTAGATTTCTCAGATTAGCATCTGAGAATTGGGTCACGGTTCTGTCCACCCTTTTGACCTTATAGATGTTATAAGAAACCTTAGGTGTGGTTCTGGTTTGAGAAAACTTACAGTATATGACCTTGTCGATTTTAGACTCTGAGAAGACTTGATGTTTTGGCTTGGGTGTTGTTCTTGTGAAGGTGTTCTCGAGGTCAGCATGGTAGTGGGGATCTTGAATGGTTGTGGGCAGAATATCTCTGGCACTTCTGTTGTACAGACATCTGTACACCACTTCTTCCATTTGTTGTGGAGGTGCACCGGGTGGAGGCATGGGTCTGCGCATAGCATCCATTCGCTTCTTGATTTGGGCCACTCGATCCTCTGTGACTTTTGCCTTCGGATCTAGAACAGGTATATTTAACAGAGGGGTAACACCGAAAACCCAGTCTTCTTGTTCTGGCTTTGGTGTCACATATGCATCGAAAGAGCTCTTCATCAATTTTTTTGTTGGTTGATGCTTGGGCTTCTTCTTTTTGGGTTCCTCTGTCATTATCCCCTTGCCTTTGTCTTTTGCCTTCGGCTGAAGATCTTCTTGTAGAGATGGGGTTGCCTCTGTGGGATTTGTCTTTTGGATTTCTGAGGGTGCCTCTGTAGTTTTGGGGGTTGCCTCTGTAGGTTTTGGCACTTGTGTTTCTGAGGACTTGGTTGGTGATGTGGGTTTTGTTGGTGAGGCTTCTGTGGTTTTGCTCATATGTTTTCTTTTGTGAGCAATGGTTTTGGTTCTGGTTTTGGGTGTGGGAGATGGGGGTTTTGTTGTTGCAGCTTCTGGTGTTTTTGGTTTTGGTGATTGGGATGGTTGATCTTCTTCGGAGGATGTTAGGATTTGGAATTCTTCACGGGTTGGGACATCTTCTCCGAATACAGAGGTTGTTTCTACAGAGGTGGGTGTTGCCTCTGTGGTCTTCTGTTGTTGATCTTGGTTGGTTTTAGGTATTTGGGTTGCGATTGGGGTTTCTTCAGAGGGTATTTCCACATAGGTGGTTGTTGCCTATGTGGTCTCTTGCTGGTTTCCTCCTTGGGTTTGAGTTGTTGGGGGGACTTGGTTCAGGGGTTCTGGGGATACAGGTGGTTCTGGTAGACCTCTGCTTGCAGCTTTCTCCCTTGGTTTTTCCCTTTGATGCTCCCCCTTAGGATGATCTGATGAATCGTCAGAGTCATCATTAGAGTCATCCTGACCCTTTTCTTTAGTACCCTCTGCTCTGCACGAAGCCTCGGGTTTCTTAGGCGGTACTGCCCATGCGGCTATCATCTTGGCGCATAGATCATCACAGAGGCCAAGAAGGGTCTGGACCTCTGCTTCTGTCTTGAAGCGCATTTTGCCCACACTTGTCCTTAATTCTTTGACATAGTTTGCGTTGGCAGCAGTGAAGGCTCGGATGAATTCTGTCATTTGATCAAGTATTCCTTGCCCAAGCTCTGTCAGCTGAGCTCTGGTCATATAGTCAGAAGGCTTCATGGCCAGAGTTTGTTGCATAGTTTGCTCTTGAACTTCCTCTAATGCCTTCTTTAGGTCTTCAGGGGTAAGGCCCTTAGAGGTGGAGGCTTTGGCTGTCATCGTTTCAAGGAAGAGTTTGATAGAGGTTTTGAATGCAGAGGTGGCGGCTTTCCCGAATTCAGTGGCAGCAGATGCAGCAGAGGTATCAGCAGTTGTTCTCATCTGGGCTAAGGCATTTTGCACCTCTGTGGACAGGTTGTCCATTTTGGTGTTCATATCAGTAAAGGCCCGCGTAGTAACTTCTGCAAAAGAATCAAAAGAGCTTTTCAACTCTTTCAATGTGGTGTCCACAGAGGTGACAAGGGTTTGGAACTCATCCATTGATACATGTGGACTTGGTGTAACCTCTGGGGGAACACATTCATCCCCAGAGTGTGTCTCTGTTCCTGAGACGCCTTCTTTCGCTCCTGTTTTTATGTTGAGAGCGGAAGGACTTCCCTCTAATCCTCGAGCAGAGGCTTTTTCAGCTTCAGACTCTATAGAGGTTCTGTTAAGGTCATTGTCTTGATCCACTCCAGAGGTGGGTACAAGAGTATCCTTAAGTTGACTCGGGGATATGTCTAGAATCCCTTCGTCTTCGTGCACTCTAGGCCCCTCTGAAGGGCCTGTTGGACTTACGTGTGTGTGCGTGTTAGAGGAAACAAATTCCTCTGTTGGGATTTCTGTTGTGATCTGGGGCAATTGATCACTTACTGTTAGATCTGAAGTTTTGTCAAAAGTTACAAGTGTTGGATCTGAATAGAAGACTCAGAGTTCTGAGTTAGAAGACTCAGAAGTTCTGATTTGAGAAGTCTCGAAAAGATTACAAGTGTGAATCTGAACAGAAGGGTCAGAGTTCTAAGTAGGAGACTCAGAACTTCTGATGATGAAGATGAAAATATCACAAGTGCTTGAAGGAAGTTCTGAAGTGCTTAACCAGAAGGATGTTCAGAAGTTCTGAACATGTTGTTCAGAACTTATGTATTAGGATATTTTCAGTTATATTCAGTTACTAATTAGGACACGTGCAATTGTTCTATTAGTCTGTTTCTCATATGTACTGTAGCTTTAGCTTTTTCTTACAGTATATATAGTTGTTAGAAACTGTAGGCTAACTAATCTTTGGTATAATCTTTCACATAACTTTGTATTCAACTTTTGTAATCTTTGAGAGATTCTCTCTCTAGATCTGTAATCTGTTCTTAATTGAATACAAGTGCGTTGATCCAAATCTCTATCATTCACTGTTTGATTGTTCATATTTGATTGTAAGATTGAATCCTGGTTTCTACAATTGGTATCAAAGCTAATCAACAAACAAATTCGTTCAAGATCGAGTTCTCAAGGGTTTCTTGATTTCGTTCTTGAAGTTTCTTGATCAATTCGTCAATTGATTCCGCTGCTACTCACAATTCTTGAATTCTTTGTAATTCTTGAATTCGTTTTACGTTTGTTCAAGAAATTCGATTTGTCTTTCTGTTGAATCGATTAAATTCAATTTTACTAATCATGTCTTTTAAAGAATTTCTCTCAATGGGATCTGAGACGAAACCTCCTGTTCTTATTCCTAACGAATATCAGCAATGGAAGATTCGTATGATACAATTCTTGGATAATATCGATGAGAACTTAATGATCTCAATACGAGAAGGTCCAATTGAAGTTTATGTCGATGTTGCTGCTACACATGAAACTGATACAACTCCAGAGATTCCTGCTACTAAGGTGAAGAATAATTTTTCACAGTACTCAGAAGCACAGAAAATCAGACATGCAATTGACAAAAGAGCTGTTATGCTGTTGACTTTGGCAGTTCCCAATGAGGTTTTTAATAGAATTGATAGTGGAACATCAACAAAAGAAATGTGGGATGAACTTGAAAAGCAAATGCTTGGCACTGCAAAATCAATTCAAGCAAAGTTAAACCAATGCATCAATGCTTATGAAAGATTCAAAGCAAAAGAGTGTGAAAGTTTAAATTAAACTTATGAAAAGTTTTGTACTATTTTGAATGACCTCAGGAGGAATGGGTTGAAAAAGACAAAGTCTGAGATTAATTACAAATTTCTGAATTCTCTTAATTCAGAATGGTCATCTTTTGCAATTAGTCTTCAAATGAATAAAGACATGTGTGAGGAAGATTTAAATGACCTATTCTGTGTTCTGAATCAACATGAGGATTCAGTTAAGCAAGTAGTGGAGGAGAAGAAAAGTGTTTCTGATCAACTAGCCTTACTTTCAGAAAGAAAATCTAAGGTGATCAAAACTGCAAAGAAATCTGTGTATTTGTCTGAAATACCAAAGTTAGAGGAAGATTCTGAGAAAGAAGAAGGATCAGAGGAAGATGATGATATCAAGATAATTGCTGAAAAATTAGCTTTGTTGACTAATACTTTCAACAAGAGATATGGAAAGAACAAGTTTCAGGGTTAGTTCATAAGAGAACAGGGGAGTTCAGAAGAGAAATATAAGAAGAAAGAAGATAGAGAAGAAAGTAAGTTTGAGAAGAAAGAAGAGAAGGAAGAAAGAAAAGAGAAGGATTTGTGTTGATCCAAACCCTCAGTGATTTGATAATGACCCTCTCTTATACTTAGTGAAAATTGTAAGTAAACAATATGTATCAGAGTTTCACTATCGCTGATAAGTACTAAGATCTTACAGTACCGCTGATAGAAACTCTCGCTCTTTAAATTAAACATTCAGCGAACACTGTTCACCATTAATGCTCTGAGTCTGTTCAGTCATTATGATGATCGCTGATAAGTTAGTTGTTTACTTAAGATCACTGAAGACAAGTTTCACGTCAACAAAGGTTCTACGCTGAAGTCGAAGATCAAGCTCAAGAACCAGCGACAAGTCTCCTAATGAACTGATGCGGATCAGCGAAGACTCAGATTTTTCCACTCAACGTGAAGTATCAAGTACAAGACTTCAGCTATCGCTGAACTTTATCATTCGCTGAATAGAAAATGATAATGCTCTGAATCAACGAAAGATGATCATGAAGTCCTCCGTACAAAGTACTTTTGTCTTAACCTCCCTTGCACGACTCCGTACGAAATGTCAGAAAAGAACCTCCGACTGTTTGAAATCGTACAACCACTCTGATACTACACTGTTCATCCATGCGGCTACTAAGGTTGTCAACCAAGGTCAATGACATGCAACCAACCAGCTGATGACACATGTAAAGTGTATACTGACTTGCATTAAATGCATGCAGTATATAAAGAGATGAACCCACTTCATTTGAAGTAACTTGCTAACTCTGGACAAGTTCAATCTCTTATCTCAAGATAGGTTATTATTAGTAATTTTCTTATCTCTCTTAGTGCAAGAAACCTTAGTGTTCCAACTTGTTTAGATTTTGGTTTATCCTTAATCTTGTTTCCGCAACAAGCTGTAAATTGTTAATGATTTATCAATAAACAATTTAGAAAAGTAAAATCTGTGTGTTTGTATTCAACCCCCCCTCCCCTTCTACAAACTTGTATAGGCCTTCGGGACCAACAAGTGGTATCAGAGCAGATTTGTTTAATCTCATAAACAAGATCTAATCTAAGATATTTCTCTTCCTTGCTATTATCTGAAAATGGGCACCAACACAAACACAAATTATATAGACAATGGTTCTCTTGCTAAACCCCCTAGATTTTCCAAAGATAACTTCAACTTATGGAAAAATAGGATGACACTCTTCTTAGAAGGTGTAGACCCTACTATGCCTTACTAACTCGAAAATGGTCCATTCATCCATGTAAGAATTGATGTTGCTGTTCCAGCCGCTAAGAATAGACCCGCTATTCCAGAAAGGCTGGTACCTAAGGAAATCTTTCAATGGACTGACGAAGATAAGAAAAAGTGGCTATAGATACAAAAGACAAATCCATACTATCCATGGCTCTTCCTGACGAAGTATACCATTCCGTCATGAATCTGAAAACATCAAAAGCCATGTGGGACACAATATGTGTTCAGTATGAAGGAACGTCTGAAGTCCAGGACTCAAGAAAGATCAACCTGGTAAGACAATACGAAAGCTTCATTTCTGGTAAGAATGAATCTCTCTCTGAAGTTCACCAACGTTTTATTTGATTAATTATAGATCTGAAAACTGTTGGTAAGGAATATTCTAACTTTGAAGTACTGACAAAGTTTCTAGAATGTTTACCTGAAAGCTGGGACAATTATGCTATGTGTCTCAAGCTGTCAAAGGATCTAAAATCAATGACCCTTTCAACCTTATATGGCACGTTGCTGAATCATGATCAATCGAGCCATCTTAAGAAGAATCTCGTAAAAGATTCCAAAAGCACCCCTGTTGCTTTAATCTCAGAGGAACCTTCTACTCAGCGACCCTCGGTCACTATCACTGAGTTAGAAAGTAACTCTGAAAGGTCATCAGATT
This sequence comes from Saussurea involucrata, assembly GCA_033807775.1. Taxonomy (NCBI): domain Eukaryota; kingdom Viridiplantae; phylum Streptophyta; class Magnoliopsida; order Asterales; family Asteraceae; genus Saussurea; species Saussurea involucrata. The sequence goes on from CM066326.1 coordinate 24,229,513, forward strand.
CTGATTATTCAGATGATGATGAATCTTTGGCTCTCCTAACTAAGAAGTTCAGGAGATTTGCCAAAAATAAAATGTTTAGAAAGAACAAACCTCTTTCCATAACTGACAACCCTAGATCATCAGCTTTTGTTGGTAAGGCTACTGCTACTTGTTTTAACTGCGAAAAGACAGGACATTTCGCTAACGAGTGCAGGTCTAAGAAAGTTTCTAGACCCTCAGCTTTTACAAAGAAATCCTTTGTTCCAAGGAATAAAGATGACAAATAATCAAAGCTGAAAGAAAAATATGCTAAGCTGAAAAGCTTTAAGAAGAAGAATAAAGGCCTGATGGCTAACTATGATTGGGCTGCTTCTGATGAAGAAGCATCATCATCTGACTCTGAAGATGATGAAGCAAATCTATGTCTTATGGCCAAGATTGAAGAAGAGGAAGAAAGTTCAGACATTCCCTCCACTTCAACATCTGCTATTCAGGTATCACTTTCCTTCTTTACCAATATTGCAAATATTGATGAAGCTGATAGTCTCCGTAAGATCGATCTCTTGACTAGAAGTTTATACGAAGCCATGAACGGCAAAACTGTGGTTGAAAACCAAAACCTTGATCTCGTTGAAAATCTTAAAAACTGCCAACTTCAAATAGAAAAGCTTTCTAAAATTGAAGAAGATTTTAAAGATCAAGTATATTTAAATCAGCTAGTCAAAATCGAACGAGCAGAAGCTATCGCTGCATTAAAAGCTGAAAAAGCTACTGTTGAAGGATGGTGTAATTCTTCAACAAAGATCACTGAGATAATAAAGTCTCAGATTCCCCTGAGAGATAAACGTGGTTTGGGTTACAAATATGATACTCCAAAACCAACCACTGAGCGTTCAGTGCTTAAATTTGGAACGTTCGTATCCTCAGTCGCTGATACTTCATCTTCTCAGTACTCCTCGTCCCATACACCAATCCCTGAGGAAACTCCTACCTCCTCAAAAGGTAAGAAGAAAATGGTTTATTCAAAACCTACCTCTGTCTCTAAAGACAAAGGTAAAGGAATTGTTATTTACCAGAATCCTCAGAAGGGTACCTTAGTACCAAAGCTGAATGCTTCTAAAGCTTCAGTGGCTCATTCCTCTGGATCAAGGAAGCAGATCTCTGGATCTATTCAGCGATCTACTCCTAGACTCAGAGTGGATGTCCTTGGTAAGAAATCTGAAGAGCTGAATGTTCGTCCCATTTCTAAAGCCAATAGTTTACTTGGTGCTGGCACTTCTAATTCGAAATCAAAAGCTCAGCGTTCAAATGGTCCTAGAACTATTTTTAGTTATAGGAAATGTTATCACTGTGGACTTACCGATCATATTGCTAGTAAGTGTCCCACATCCACCAAAGCTGAAAAGATAGCTACGGTGAAGATTGCCCCCAAGGCAAAGAAGACCAATCCTGGTGCAAATCAGGTCAAGGTGAATCCTACCACTGAAGTTAAGAAATTAACCAAAGTGAAGAAAGACAAAGCTGAATTTTCAAATGCTGCGAAGACTGCTGAATCTTCCATTCCAACTACTTCCACTGACAAATGTGTATACATGGTCAAGTGGGTACCCAAGAAAAAATAATCTTCCTTTGTATTACAGGTTAAGAAGGGTATCTGGTATCTTGATAGCGGATGCTCTAGACACATGACTGGAAAGAAAAGCCTGCTGGCTGAATACAAGGAAGAGAAGGGTCCCTCTGTAACTTTCGGTGGAAATGGAAAAGGACATACCCGAGGGTATGGTGTACTTTCAAATGGTACAACCTCCTTCAGAAGAGTCGCATATGTTGAAGGGCTGAAGCATAATCTTCTAAGCATCAGTCAGCTTTGCGACATGGATAACAAAGTAATCTTTACTAAGGAATCCTGCTTTGTCGCTGACAAAAAGGAGAAGATAGCTCTCAGCGGTTATCGTTTGGAAAATGTTTATGTAATAAACATGGACTCAACAACCACTGAGAACTCCTGTTTCTTCTCAAAGGCCTCATCTAATGTCAACTGGCTATGGCATAAGAGGCTATCTCATCTAAATTTCAAGACACTGAACACTCTTTCTTCAAAAGAGTTAGTCACTGGTCTACCTCAGCATTCATACGCCAAAGAGTCTTTATGTTCAGCGTGTGAAAAAGGGAAGTAGACCAAAGCAAGCTTTAAATCAAAGCAAGTTTCTTCAGTGCCATTTCCTCTACAACTACTCCATATGGATTTTTTTGGCCCTGTTAACAAACAATCCATCGCTGTAAAGAAATATACGCTGGTCATAGTTGATGAATTCTCTCGCTTCACTTGGGTAATGTTTCTCCGTTCTAAGAGTGACACCCCTGAAGAACTCATCACCTTTGTTCGGAAGATGGAAACCCTGAACAATCTGACCGTTCGCTCAATAAGGAGTGATCATGGGACTGAATTCAAAAACAGTTCTCTTGATTCCTTCCTTGAGAGTAAGGGTATTTCTCACAACTTCTCTTCAGTGAGAACACCGCAACAAAATGGAGTCACTGAAAGAAGAAATAGAACAATTATTGAAGCTGCACGTTCAATGCTCAGCGATTCTCACCTGCCTACTCAGTTTTGGGCAGAAGCTGTCAACACTGCTTGTTTTACGCAAAACAGGTCGCTGATAGTAAAAAGATTCAAAAAGACAGCCTATGAACTCTTTCATGGGAGAAAGCCTTCAATCAGCTTTCTTCACATCTTTGGATGTCAGTGTTTCATACTGAACAACAAAGATGCTCTTGGAAAGTTTGATCCTAAGGCTGATGATGGAATCTTTCTTGGATACTCCTCAGTTTCCAAAGCCTTCAGAGTCTTCAATCGTAGAAGACAAACTGTAGAAGAAACTATTCACGTCACGTTTGACGAATCCCGTTCAGCGAACTCTAAACCGTCCGCTGATACTGAAGAACTGAATCAATGGATGTTTTCTCATCTTGGTGATTCAGAAGATATTCCCACTCATGCTCATCCAGTAGAAGATGATAGTCCTCCTATCATTCCAAACATGCAGATAGTGAAGCTGAAACATCATGGGTCTCAGCTGTTCCTATAAACACTATACCTACCGCTGAACCAAATGCCTCAGACATTCCATCTATCTCTCAGCAAACAGTAAATGAAATGACAAATGCAAGTATTCCTCTCTTAACTGAAACTCCAGAAGTAGCTGAAGCCTCATCTTCAGCTCCTCCAGTTCAAGATGAGTCAGCGACTTATGCTCCGGCTCAGCGATGGACCATAAATCACCCAATTGATCAAATTCTCGGTGATCCAAACGCTGGTGTTCAGACTCGACGAAGTGCAGGAAATATTTGTTTATTTGTTAACTTTATTTCTCTAACTGAACCAAAGAAAATAGATGATGCCCTCAAAGATCCAAACTGGGTCAGCGCAATGCAAGAAGAGCTGACTGAATTCGAAAGAAACAAAGTTTGGAAACTTGTTCGGAGACCAACTGATAAAACAGTAATAGGCACTAAATGGGTCTATCGAAACAAGTTGGACGAACATGGTACTGTAACCCGCAACAAAGCTCGTCTTGTTGCTCAGGGATACAGACAAGAGGAAGGTATAGATTATGATGAAACATTTGCTCCAGTAGCAAGACTTGAATCTATTCGTCTATTCTTAGCATATGCTGTACACAAAAACTTCAAAGTACATCAGATGGATGTTAAATCAGCGTTTCTGAATGGAAAGCTAAATGAAGAAGTGTATGTGGAACAACCTCCAGGATTCTCAGATTCTAAGCGTCCAGGTTATGTTTATAAATTGGATAAGGCACTGTATGGCTTGAAGCAAGCTTCTCGTGCATGGTATGACACTCTTTCTACTTATCTCCATATTGAAAAATTTGAGCGAGGTAAGATTGACAAAACTCTAGTTTTTAGAAAAGTGAAAGGTCATATCATTCTAGTTCAAATATATGTTGATGACATTATATTTGGTTCTACTAACCCTGAGCTTTGTACTCGTTTCGCTGATAGAATGAAAGATGAGTATAAAATGAGCATGATGGGTGAACTAACATATTTCCTTGGTCTTCAGATTAAGCAAACTGAAAAAGGAACTTTTATCTATCAGGGAAAGTATGTTAAAGATATGCTGAAGAAATTTGATTTAACTCATAGTTCAGCTATGAAAACCCCTATGGCACCACCGCTGACACTTGACAAGGATTCAAAGGGAATACCTGTTAATGTCACGCTGTACCGTGGGATGATCGGCTCTCTCTTGTATCTTACAGCTAGCCGACCCGATATTATGTATGCAACATGTTTGTGTGCACGATATCAAGTTGAACCTATGCTATCTCATATGAAAGCTATAAAGCGAATCTTTCGATACCTTAAGGGTACATCGAACCTAGGTCTTTGGTATCCCAAAGATTCAGGATTCGATCTAACCGCCTATTCAGATAGTGATTTTGCAGGTTGCAAAATGGATAGGAAAAGCACCCTAGGAGGATGTCAGCTCCTGGGTGAAAAGCTGGTAAGTTGGACTAGTAAAAAGCAAAATTCAGTGTCCACTTCCACAGCTGAAGCTGAATATGTAGCTGCTGGAAGCTGTTGTTCTCAAGTCTTGTGGATGAGAAATCAGCTACTAGACTATGATCTTCAGCTCTCCAAAATTCCAATCTATTGCGACAGCACAAGTGCCATCGCTATAGCAAACAATCCAGTACTACATTCAAAGACCAAACACATAGAAATCATATATCATTTTATCAGAGATCATGTGATGAATGGTGATATAGAACTTCATTTTATCCCAACTGATTATCAGTTAGCTGATTTATTTACCAAACCTCTTGATGAGACAAGATTCAACTTTCTCATCAGGGAGCTTGGAATGCTGAACTTTGAAGGGTAAAATCCTCAACGGTTCACATTGATCAGTGATAGGATAAAATCAACTCGTATAACCTATTCAATCATCTTCTCTCTGAATAAAACTTGGTTAAAGCTAATATCAAGGTATGTTTTCTCTCTTTGACAATCGCATGAAAATGCAAGATTTCAAAACAAAATGCATCGCTGAATATCTCTTCCTTAACAGCGATATTTTGAAAATTCTTAAAACCATCACTGATATTTTCATTCAGTGCTTCATGTTTATAAAAGAGTCCCTGAGTTTTTCAAAACCTCAGAGACATCCTAAAAAAATATGAAAGGACAGTTGTGACGTCATTGCAACGGATAAACCCCGGCACGTTTTCTCTTTCTGACACACGTTTGCACGTCTCGTTCAAACTTCCAATCAAATGCAAACACGTGTCCATGTTATGATGAAAATCTTTTCCCGCTCAAGATTTTCTCTCTCTAATCTCTCTATATAAACAAACTCGTGGTTTATATTTTTCTTTTACGCGATCAATCTTCCTCCGCAAGAAAGAATTCACTGTTGCATTTGTGCTTTCTAAAACTTCAAAGAACTGTTCATCATCTTTTTCATCAAACATCAAGGTTAATATGTTCTTATTTATTATCAAATGCGTATAACTTGTTTCCGATCTTTTCCTTGTTTTAACAAGATCAAACAAAAGAACTTTTTAAAAATGAAATCATTTTCTTACATGGTTTTATGAACACAATCATTTCATGGTTGTTCTTCAAGTTTAAATGCGAAAATCTTAAACTTGTTCTTCATTCGTTTCCAGAATCTAATTCTTCATAGAAAACTGGATAACAAGAATAAATGGGTTTTACATTTCGTTTCTTAAAATCAAGAAAAACCCTAATCTTCATTAAGACATTGGTGTCTGAATGAAATGGATAAAATTTGAACCATCTTAATAGAAAATCTTTCCATATTAAGATAATTCTTATTTGTTAACATCTTTGGTTAAACTGATAATACAGAGAAATGGCATCGTCTGACATTCCTGCTACCGCTGAGAACATCTCCGCTGATTCTGAGGAAGTGGACATCCTCAAGGCTCCTCAAGTCAAGTTTGCCCTTGACAAACTGGATTGGACTAAGGTGAACAACCTCTATGCGCTTCTCGAGTTTCCTCCTCGAAGGCAAGTCACACATCTAGATGATGCTGTGGAATTCCTAAAGAATTGCTGCATCTCCACAGCCCTGACCATAACACCTCCTGCACATCAGCTTTTGCTCTCACAATTCTGGTACTCAGCCAGACACTCTCAACTACCTTCAGCCAAAGACCCCTCCAAAACAATCGATTGCATCCTCTGCGATATCGAATATGGCACCATGAAGATCACCCCTGCCATTATTCGCAAAGCTCTCAGCCTTCCCATCGCTACCAAGGAAAAACCATTCGTTCCCCTCCCTGACCCCAAGAAAAACTCAGACAGGGAAGCCATCATTGCATTTTTCGATGCAATGGGCTATGTATGGGAAATCGGCAGAGACTTGAAGGCCGAGAAGAAGCTGACGATTATCAAGAAATCGAAAATGCCCAGCGAGATGAATTTCATCTTCGCTCATCTAATCAGCTGCATGACTGCAAAGAGCGGCTCCTCTGACCAAGCCGCTAAACCTCAGCAAGCAATGGGATATGCACTGCTGAAAGGTCTCAACATAGACTGGGCATCGATTATCTATGATGACCTAGTTCTAAGAGTGGACACCGTCGCTGACAGACCTCCATGGGTTCCTTACCCCCGATTCATCAGCGCCATCTTCCAATATGGCCTGAAGGAGAGCTACCCAACTGATGGTGACCTGAAACTCTCTCAGGTCGGCCCAAAGATACTCGACTTCAAACCAATGGTGAATGAGGTACGTCTTTCTACACTCTTGAATCTTCTCAACCCTTCTTCTTCTAATTCTGTGGCTCCTTCAGCGACAATACCCATCGCTGATACCTTGGCCACAAAATCCTCTCCTTCTAAGAAAAGGAAACATTCATCTACCCCACTTGGTTCTAAAGGATAAAGAAAACAAAGGAGCAACCCCAGCAATCTCGTGCTGAAGACTCCTCAGCTCTTTCTGCAGAGCTGAAGGAACGTTTAGTGGTACGCTCTGCCACACCTGAACAACCCATCCATTCCATCCCAACTTCAGCGTCTCTAAACGCTGAGGTTACAAACTTGGAACCTATCCAACCTCCTTCAGTCTCTCAAAAGACTGATGAAGTGATTGTCAGCGAATCCAACGCTGAACTCAGAACCCAACCCCCATTCTTATCCTTCGCTCCTCCCTCTACTCATTTGGTCTCTCCTCAAGATCTCGCTGGAGCTGCCATCATTTCTACGGAACCTAAAGCTGCTTCTCCAGGAATGATGAAGACAGGACCTGCAGGACAATCCATGGGCACTTTTGAAGATGACATGGAACACTTTTCAGGAACCCGTAATTTTGACGAGTTCATCAATCCTCCCGCAGGTACACACCAACCCATAAACACTGTCACTAAACCCCAAACTTCTGAGCTTTCCTATGTTCACAAGTTCTTATATGTTACAGGTGCTAATTTGGGAGACATCAACGCCTCTCTGAAAGATGTGGAGACAACGCTGACAGATCTCACCACTACTCTTTCTAATAACTCTACAGCTGTAACAAACGCTGGAGAGAATCTGAACAAGCTGACAACGGTGGTGGAGAAGTAGGCTTCCACAGATGACATGAAGCAGGTTGATAAAACTCTCAGCGACTTCGCCAAGGTGCTCGCTGACATCTACACAGACTACACCTCTCTAAAAAATTCAGTTTCATCCATGTCCAGCGAGGTCACAACGCTGAAGACATCGGTTGGACAACTAGAGGGAGATATGTCTACTGTAAAGACTGACTTAGGCTCTGTAAAGACCGATGTTAGTTCGATGAAATCGATGATAGAGCAGCTACTACAGAAAGCGAATACTCCTGCTCCTGCCCCTGTCCCTGCATCTGACAATTTCACAGCGGCGGATCGCACTGAGCTGGAAAAGATCAATCCTGCTATCTCTGGCCTTCAAGACAGAATAGCAAATATTGAAGATTTGATAGGTATCTCTGGCCAAGAATACAGAGAACCTACCAACGCTGCTGAGTCTACCCATTCCTCCCCCACTCATCATGAGAAAGAGGGGGAGAAGAGCGCTAAAGATCTCTCCAAGAGCGCTGAAGACCTTTCCCATGATGAATCTATCAGGGGAGAGAAGGATGCCGAAGAAACCACCGTTGGACCTCAGGGAGATGAAAACCCTGAGGGAACCGAGAAGCTCGCCTCTGTATCTAAGGGGGAGCAACTCGAAGAAGAAGCTGATAAAACCGAATCCGAAGCAGAAGATGATGAAGCCGTCGACATCCCTGATAATGAACCATCCTCTTCTCCAAAGAATGATGATGATGGTGACGAAGATGACGATGACTTCTTTATCGTCAAACCTGCTCCGAAGATCAAAGTTCTTAAGGGAATATCGATAAATGAACCTTCAGGGGAGCGGACAAAGACAAAGCCCTCAGCCTCTAGAGCTGAGAAAGGCAAAGGCAAAAGCGTCGCTGAAGATGACAATCTGACGATCTTGCTTGAAAAGCCGGTTTGTCAGGTACACTAAACATCTCTCACTCCATCCCTCCTCTATCATACACTATCAGTTCTACTACCCAAGCCTATACACTTGAACCAATTCTCTCTATCTGATTCTACCCAAGTTCTTACTCCTAAGATCGCTGTGTTTCAGCTAGTCCTCTCCCCTGTTTGAGGATATCGCTGAAGGCTCCACAACTGCGACTTCACCAATAATACCAACTGCTGCTGAAGAAATAATCCCAGTCTTAGATTTAATCTCTGAGACTGATGAACCTGAAGAACAACTACTCTCGCACAGACACAGACCTTCCTTAGCTCCTCAAAAGCTAAGTGAAGAGGATCAGAAAAGAAGAGAGGAGATAATAAAGCAATTCGAGGATCAGCGAATCATTCTGAGGCGTGATCAACTTCCTTCAGTTCCTCCAAAGTTCAGAATTTCCCAAAAGGAATACAAGGAACATCTCAGAACTGAACGCCTAATCGCTGAAAGAAAGGAAGCTGAAGAAAAAGACAGAGAATACGCCATCAAGCTTACTCAACGATCAATAAAAGACCCCAAGCTGAAAAGAGTTCCCATTGATGTTCAACGTCAGCTATGGGATGATGCTCAAGAGATTGTTAGAGAAAAGACTAAGGTCTCTGATACGACTTTGGAATGGGCTAAACAAATGCTGACCTATCGATCTAGACCATCCAAAATTATCAAGGCAAACATCAGAGGAAGACTGTACGCTGAAGTTCCTATTGTTGAAGTGGATGTCTACAGAGATGACAAAACCAAGCAAACCTTCTATGCTGCTACCTTAGAAAAGTTTGGTCTCTCTGAATGGTTAGAAACAAAATTAGCCATTCAGGGATCGCGCTCAAAGTTCAAAAGCCATGTCGAGAAGATCTTAAACAAACAGATCGACCTGCTTTCATCTGCTGTGGATATTCCTCCTACTCTTCCTCAACCAAGAAAAGTATCTGATAAGAAAAAGAAAGTCTCTGGTTCAGGTCCTCCTATTCGGAATGAAACGGGCATTGGTTTCTCTCGTGCTGAAATTCTTGGCCCTGATGCCGATCTCTCAATGCTTGACACCTCCCTACCACCTGGAGAAACATTCATTCCTGGCACAGTTGTAAGTGATCCCTATGGTATATTCTTTTTAGACTACTATGGAAATCATCACTTTCAACGTATCTCTGAGCTCCACATCGCTCCCATCGAACAACTCAGAGATCTCGTATACTGGTGTGAAGTCAGACGCGACATCAAAGCTAGACACCTGAAGCCCTTGATTTTTGAAGCAGCTCTGATCAAAAGAAAACAAGGTGTAACCGTCCCTGACTGGATGATTCCCACATCAAAGACCCTTGATGAACTTCTCATCAAGGAAGAACCCTTTACAAGCTGATATGATCGCCCTTTTCTCTATTGTAACAGTTATTCTTATGTACTTGTAATTTATTTCTCTTGTACTTATAATCTTTCCATTTCTCTTTGTAACCTGATTCAAAGTTTTTAAAGAAAGATTTCAGCGAATGTACTTTACTCCATCAGTACTGAAAAGATCCCAGAAAACAGTAAAAGGGACAAATATTTTATGAGTTCTTTTTATCCTTATGTTTTCATTAAATAGCAATTTTCTTTGTTGCTATGTCATAATCAAATAGGGGGAGATTGTTGATCCAAACCCTTAGTGATTTGATAATGACCCTCTCTTATACTTAGTGAAAATTGTAAGTAAACAATATGTATCAGAGTTTCACTATCTGTTAGGACACTGAAGTTGTCCTTTATAATAGAAAGTGTTGTAAAGCAATAGCTGTGTTAAAGGGCTTATGCTTAATTGTTGTAGCAAGTGATGAAGACTATAAATAGGTCTTTACTTGTAGTTTGTCAAATGCGAATTCATTAATACAAGATGTAGATCTCTAATCACTTTGTGTTCTCTCTAGGTTAGATTTCCTTTTCAATAATGTTCTTCATCATCTTGTTACACAATACTTGGATTGTATGAAGATCATGGACCTAACACTATCGCTGATAAGTACTAAGATCTTACAGTACCGCTGATAGAAACTCTCTCTCTTTAAATTAAACATTCAGCGAACACTGTTCACCATTAATGCTCTGAGTCTGTTCAGTCATTATGATGATCGCTGATAAGTTAGTTGTTTACTTATGATCCCTGAAGACAAGTTTCACGTCAACAAAGGTTCTACGCTGAAGTCGAAGATCAAACTCAAGAACCAGCGACAAGTCTCCTAATGAACTGATGTGGATCAACGAAGACTCAGATTTGTCCACTCAACGTGAAGTATCAAGTACAAGACTTCAGCTATCGCTGAACTTTATCATTCGCTGAATAGAAATGATAATGCTCTGAATCAACGAAAGCTGATCATGAAGTCCTCCATACAAAGTACTTTTGTCTTAACCTCCCTTGCACGACTCTGTACGAAATGTCAGAAAAGAACCTCCGACTGTCTGAAATCGTACAACCACTCTGATACTACACTGTTCATCCATGCGGCTACTAAGGTTGTCAACCAAGGTCAATGACATGCAACCAACCAGCTGATGACACATGTAAAGTGTATACTGACTTGCATTAAATGCATGCAGTATATAAAGAGATGAACCCACTTCATTTGAAGTAACTTGCTAACTCTGGACAAGTTCAATCTCTTATCTCAAGATAGGTTATTATTAGTAATTTCCTTATCTCTCTTAGTGCAAGAAACCTTAGTGTTCCAACTTGTTTAGATTTAGGTTTATCCTTAATCTTGTTTCCGCAACAAGCTGTAAATTGTTAATGATTTATCAATAAACAATTTAGAAAAGTAAAATCTGTGTGTTTGTATTCAACCCCCCCCCCCCTTCTACAAACTTGTATAGGCCTTCGGGACCAACAATTTGTGTTTTAAATGTGGAAAACCTGGTCACTTTGCCAGAGACTGCAGAGTGAAAGTAGTAAAAGATTATGAATACTACACAAAGAAGGCTCAGCTGGCTAAGAAAATAGATAATGAGATTGCAATGTTGGCAGAACAGGAGAACTGGCTGTATTATACTTCAGATGAAGAGGATTGCATTAACTTTTCTCAAATGCAAAGTTATATGGCCAAGATGAAGAATGAGGATGGTTCTGATTATGAAGATGCTGATTCTGATTCTTCTGCTGAGGTACATTCTGCACTTGAAATTGATTTAATGACTCAAATTGGCAATATGAATTATGAATTTGTTAAACTTAGAAAACAAATAAAAGGTGAAAGAATTCTAGTTAACATGTTCAGAACAGAAAAGAGATAATTAAAGAACAGTTTGAAGAATCTGAAGTTGAGAAACAAAAAGTCAAAAATGAGAATTCTGATCTTTTAAAGAAGATTTCTGAATTAAAAACTCAATTTTCAGAAATAAAAGATGAAAAAGTTGATTTACAAATTAAATATGATATGTTATTTGAGGAAAGAAAGAAGTTGTACACAAAAATCAAAGAGTTGGAAGACCTTAATTTGAAAAGAGGTCAAACTCAACAAACCTTGAATGGGTTTAGGTTTGGATGAAAATGTTGTTTTGAAAAGAGCTCCAACAAATCTTTATGATTTTGATAAACTACAGGTTCCTGAACCAAAAATCCCAGAGATTGTTGAAGTTTTTGTGAGACGTGCTAGTTCTATAACAAGTTCAGATAATCTACAAAAATCCAATCCTGTAAAAGCAAAAGGAACAATTTTTGAACCAAAAATTGAGAAGTCAGAAGCTTCAGAAGACAAGGTTAAGAAAGAGATTTCTAAACCAACATAAGAGAAACCAAAATATAATGATGCTAAATTCAAATATGATTCTTTGAATGTCAGTTACAAAAATAAACAACCAAGTTTTTCATATCCTGACATTGAAAGTATATTTGATGTAAGTAAGGTTTCTGAAACAATCAGTCAGAAGTCTGATTCTTCTAGTCATAATTCTGACTCCACAAGTCAGAACTTTGAGTCTGAAGGTCAGAATTTTGAAACTGTTAGTCAAAGTTCTGATTCAACTGATAATTCTCAATTCACTTCAGAAAGCTTTTCAGAACTTGAAAAGAGATTTAAACTTGTTAGTCAAGAACTTGAGGACTTAAGAAAAACTTTTGATGATCTTGAAAATGATTATTGTGATGTAGATTTTAAACTGGACCAAGTTTTAAAAGAAAACAACACTTATGTCCAGAAAATAACAGATCTTGAGAAGTTAAAGGCTGAATATGATCTTTTCAAGATTAATTCCTTAAAAGAAGATAAGAAATTCTTTAATGAATCAAGTACATTTGAAAATGGTGAATCATCCAAATCATCTGCTAATTCTGAAAAGTTGAATGTTTTAGAAAAAGAAGAAAGCAAAAGGAAAGATGATCTGAAAAAGAACACTGTGAAGATTGGGTTGAATACTACTTCTGAATCCAAAGCTAGAAATTCTTGTAATAAGTGCAATTGTACTCTGAACAATATCAATAAAAATGAAAAGACTTATGTTTCAGATTTATTGTCACTTGCAAGAAAGAATCTTGAATGTGTTTAGTGTGGTAGTCATTCATTCCAATCCCCTCAGAAAAATCTGATATTAATAACTTCTATTTCCTATATAAACAAAGCAAATCAGATTTCAGAAAAGAAGACTAAGTTGTTTTCTCAGACTCAGATAAAAGGAAAGAAGATTGAAAACTTTTCTCAATCTAATCCAAAAGAAAAGAAGAAAGAAAATATGTTTCAAACTAAAGAAAAGAAGACTGAAAATGTTTCTCAGTCTCAACCAAATGTTTTCAAAAAGAAAAGAAACAAGTTTGTGGACAGAAAATGTTCTGAATTCATAAAAGTAAAAGGAAAGTGGTGCTTAAAAGAAGATTTTAAATGGAAAGTCAAAGGAACTTTTGTTAAATCAGATACCAAAGCTAACAAAGTTGGACCCATTCCAGAATGGGTACCTAAATCTAACTGATTGTTTTTGCAGGGCTGTCATGTGTGGTTTTTAGATTCTGGAGCTTCAAGACACATGACAGGTCATAAGTCTTCTCTGACAAACTTCACAGAAAAGGTTGGAGGCGCAGTTAATTTTGGGAATAACAGCAAAGGACAAGTCAAAGGTTTTGGAGATTTAACAAAAAGAGATCTGACTATTCAGAAGGTTTTCTATGTTGAAGGATTACAACATAATCTATTCAGCATAAGTTAGTTTTTGGACAGTTTCTGTCAGATTAAATTCTGGATAGTTTCTGTCAGATAAAATTCTGCATAACAGGTTGCATGATTTTAACTGAGAATGACATAAAAGTCTTCTGGGCCAAAAGACATATGGACCTACTTGTGGTTAATTTTTTAAAAATACAAGCATTAACCCCTGTATGTCTATTATAAAATGCCGTTGCTAATGAATGTTGGCTTTGGCACATAAGATGTTCTCATTTAAATTTCAAGGATCTGAACAATCTGTTTAGCAAACATCTAGTCAAAGGATTACCAAAGATCAAGTTTGAAAAGGAATCATTATGTTCAGCATGTGAAATGGACAAGATGAAGAAAAGTTCTCATAAGATAAAAATGGACTCATCGTGCAAATCACCATTAGAAATGCTACATACAGATCTTTGTGGTCCTATTTCAGTTCAATCTATGGGAGGAAATAAGTATATGCTAGTTATTGTGGATGAATATTCAAGATACACATGGGTTGAATTCTTAAGAGCTAAGTTAGAAGCTGTTGAAACATTGATTAACTTCATCAAAAGAATTCAAGTCATTTTACAACTTCCAGTTCAGAAAATCAGGAGTGACAATGGAATAGAGTTCAGAAATGAGACTTTTCAGAACTTTTTACAAAGTCTTGGAATTTATCATAACTTTTCTGCTGTTAAAACTCCTCAACAAAATGGTGTTGTTGAAAGAACCATGTTGGCATATTCAAATCTTCCAACCTTTCTATGGGCTGAAGCAATAGCCACTGCTTGTTTTACACAGAACATAACTTTAATCAATAAAAGATTAGATAAAACTGCTTATGAACTGATTTACAAGAGAAAACCACTGATTAATTTTTTTCATGTTTTTGGATGCAGATGCTATGTTCTCAAAGATGGAGAAAATCTTGGTAAATTTGATAAAAAGGCAGATGAAGGATACTTTGTTGGGTATTCACTTACTTCCAAAGCATTCAGAATCTACAATAGAAGAACCAATAGAATTATGGAAAGCATCAATGTCCCCTTTGATGAGTAATGAATGAAGACTTATGAACAAAACAGTTCAGAACTCGGACATAATAAGACAAAAATGACTTCTGAAACAGCTTCTAATCCTAACTGTTCATAACTCAATATATTGTTTAAGGATGCATTTCTGGAACTAACTTCTGAATCTTATGCAGATTTTGGAAATCCCAAAATGATTCAAGAAATGAAAAAGGGAACTTCAGAAGTGGTTCAAACAACTGTAATTTCTGATACAGGTCCATCTGAGGAATGTCCAACTTTGATCAATACAAGTAATGAAACTTTTGATCCTAGTACTCAGAATTCTGGATAAGCCAATCAGAATTCTGACCAAGTTACTTAGATTTCTGAACAAGTGTCTCAGAACTCTGAACAAGTCATTCAGAATTCTGATTCTACTACTCAGAATCCAAACTTGGATGTTTCACCTCAACAAGTATCAGAACAAGGGGACAATTCAGAATTACAAGCAATCATTGATGAGAATGATACAAACAACAATTTTTCAGAAATTAATGTGCTTCCTAGTTCAAACAATGGACTAAAGACCATCCTATTCATCAAGTGATAGGAGATCCATCAGTAGGAGTTAAGACCAGATCAACAACAGCAAATGAAGCAATGTTTGCAGGATTTTTAAGTGTGATTGAACCTAAGAAAGCCAATGAAGCCCTAGAGGATCCAGAATGGATTTTAGCAATGCAAGATGATCTGCTACAGTTTGAAAGAAACTAAGTCTGGTGACTAGTTCCAAAACCTGAAGGCAAATCTGTTATTGGAACAAAATGGGTATTTAGAAACAAGAAAGATGAGTTAGGTGTTGTAGTTAGAAACAAGGCAAGATTGGTTGCAAAAGGATATTCTCAACAAGAAGGAATAGACTATGATGAGACATTTGCACCTGTGGCAAGATTAGAAGCAATCAGAATATTATTGGCCTATGCTGCACATAAGAACTTCAAAGTATATCAAATGGATGTCAAATCAGCTTTTCTGAATGGAATACTTAATGAAGAAGTCTATGTCTATCAACCAGAAGGTTTTATTGATCCTGAATTTCCAGATCATGTTTATGTTTTAGATAAGGCATTATATGGTCTGAAACAAGCACCAAGAGCCTGGTATGACACTCTTACTCAACACTTATTAAAATCTGGTTTCAAGAAAGGTAAGATTGACACTACTTTGTTCTTAAAGAAAAAGGGTGATGATTTAATTCTGATTCAAATATATGTAGATGACATAATATTTGGTTCTACAAGTGCAGAGTTATGTACTGAATTCTCAAAAGTCATGGAATCAGAATTTGAAATGAGCATGATGGGAGAATTGAACTTTTCCTTGGTCTTCAAGTAAAACAATTACCAACTGGTATTTTTATAAATCAAGGAATATATGTTAAAGATATTTTAAAGAAGTTTAAGATGTCTGATTGTGCTTCTATGAGAACACCAATGGCAACAAATATCAAGTTAGATGCTGATCTCAATGGAGATCCAGCAGATAACAAGATTTATAGAGGCATGATAGGATCTCTTCTTTACCTAACTGCTAGTAGACCAGATATTATGTTTGCTACTTGTTTTTGTGCTAGATTTCAATCAAATCCAAAAGAATCTCATTTGCTCGCTGTTAAGAGGATCTTAAGATATCTGAAAGGTTCACCAGATTTGGGCCTTTGGTATCCAAAAGAGGCTGATTTCAAATTAACTGGTTTTACTGATGCTGATCATGCAGGAAGCAGGTTGGACAGGAAAAGTACATCTGGTGCTTGTCACTTTATGGGAGATAAGATTGTGAGTTGGGCTTCAAAGAAGCAAACCTGTGTATCCACATCCAGTGCTGAAGCAGAGTATGTTGCTGTTGCTGCCTGCTGCTCTCAAACTTTGTGGATGAGAACACAACTCATGGACTATGGATATCAACTCAACAAAATTCCCATATATTGTGATTCAGAAAGTGCCATTGCAATAACTCAGAATCCTGTTCAACACTCAAAGACCAAGCATATTGATGTAAGGTACCATTTTATTAAAGACTATGTTGAAAAGGGAACTATAGAGATGCAATTTGTGCATACAAAGTATCAATTGGCTGACTTTTTCACAAAGCCTCTTGATCACAAAAGGTTCACCTTTCTCATATGTAAAATAGGAATGCTTAATTTGACTAATTGAACATATTTGTTAGTTTTCAGAAATGAAAATTTTTCTAAGTGATATTTTCTGAGTAGTGTTCTCAGAACTCTGACTCTCTTAATCAGAATTCTGACTCTTGAGTTCAGAACTTCTGAGTCTTGAGTTCAGAATTTCTGAGTCAATACTTCAGAAATCTAACTTCAAATTCTTTAATTCTGAATAGGTTAATCAGAACTTCTGACTACCTTTCAGAACACATTTCTGAAAATTACAAATATTTCAATATGTTGTTAAGATTTTTTCTGTTTTATTTTTATATTCCTTATAATATGTGTTTGAGTATATGCAAAAGTCAAGGTGGAGCATTGAAATCATTCAGATATCGTTCTGAGGTTCTTATAAGGTTTGTATATTCTTTTCTTATCACTAATCATTCTAAGGAGAACAAGCTTTCAATGATAAAACATTTTTATACTTGTTCAAAACTACTTCTGAATGTTTCAAAAGTTTTCAAATTCAGATGTTAGATTTTAAATGATTTTTCAGAAATCACAAATCATCATTAAAAGAACAGAACTTTGATGATAAAATAATTTTCTACTGCTCAAACTACTTCTGGATGATTAAATGTTTTCATATAATCAGAAGTTGATTTTAAATGAATTTTGGTTCTAAGGGAATTTCTTCTGAACTGTGTACTCAGAACTTCTGAACACGTGTCAGCTTCTTATTGAATTGAGAATGCCACATATTTTCATTTTAATATCCTTTGTGGCATTTCACAGTGTTTGAATCTGTTATAACTTTGACAAAAAGCGTCTTTTTCACCGTTAAATCCTTTCAGCTTCGCGGATTTTAAATAGTTCATAAAATCCCTCTTTCAAAATTATTTGAATTCCAAGAGAGAAAAAGTGAGAAACGCACAATTCCTGAGTTTATTGATCTTGTTTTCTTTCAAAATTCCACATTACGATCATGTATGGTTCAAGGAGAAATAGAGCCATTTCATTACATTCATCAAAATCATTGTTTGAATCAGAATCAGATGATGATAAAGTTCAAAGACCTGAAAATAGAGCCATAGAAGAAGGGGCAATAGGAGAAAACATTGTACTAGAAAATGTTGAAGAAGAAGCAGGGGGTGAAAACATGGATGAATCAGAGGGAGACGCTGATGGGGGAAATGAGAATATTCAACACGAATAGAGTGCAGTTAGGTCAGCCATGTCTGGAAGATCTAATACTGGTGAGAGGATTGTTCCTGAGAGTGAATATTTGCAGTTGATTGAAAATAACTGTGTGTTAATACTTGATGAAACTAGGTTCAAGAAAGAACATAGGATAATCATAGAGTTACTGAAATACCATCCTTTTAATAAATGGTTTACAATGAAGAAATCGGTTCCTGTTCAGTATATTCAACAGTGGTGGAAGCATTTGGAGTTACAAGGTAACAATTTTGTATCTGAAATAGGGGGAGTCTCTGTAACTCTGAATATACAGTTTATGAGAACAATGTTGAGGCTACCAGAAAAGGATGATTTAGAGGGAAGATTAGACTTTGAAGATTCTCCATTAACAGAGGAATTATTGGCTAAAATTAGAAGATTAGGGTATAATGAAGAGTTGAAAACTTTAAGCTTGTTCAGAAGGAACAAATTGCCACCAATTTGGGAATGTTTTTTCACTATAATCAACAAATGTCTTTCGGGGAAGAACATCTCTCTAGATCAAGGTTCAAAGCAGATTTTGCAGATCTTTCATGGATTAGTGAAGAATAGGCATTATGACTACGCTTCTATTCTATGGGAAGATATGAAGAACACTTTTGAGATAAATCAGAAGGCAAAACAAAAGAGAACAAGGGATAAGGTACTCACATACATACCACATCAGAGGTATTGGCAGTTGGTAAGTTGGCATGCAATGGATCAAGACAAAAACATTCCAAGAAGATCAAATGGGGAGCATGGACCAATATTCTATATGGGTAAAATGATTTCTACTCTGAAACCTGAAAATTTTCCAAATCAAGACCTCTTCCAAGGTCACTTAGGCAATACATTCCAAGGGAGAGTGAGATATTAAAATCTTATTGCACCTTAATGGGACTTGAACAACCTCAAGCCCCCACCCATGAGAAACAACCTGAGATGAGAGGTGAGGGGTCAAATCAAAATAGAGAGGGGAGAATGTTCAAGGGGGAGAACATTATGAGAGAATAGAGAGGGAAAATTCAGAGAGATTGGTTAGTATGGAAGTTGAAAAACAGATAGAGTGTGGTGAGGATGAGAGATTGTTAACAGAATCTCAAACAGAAAGAGATGGTTCTGATCAAGATGAATTAATCCGGGTAGCCACATCTACTGTTGGTTCACAACTCTTGGTGACTAACATTGAAGAAAACACCATGGACCCAGTGGTGGAACTTGAACAACCCATCCCTAGCCACTCAGAAGTATTTCAACATACTACTGTTTCAAAACAAACAGGGGAACCATCCCAAACTCATTTCGAGGGAGGTGATAAATCCCAACCTATTCTTGAACACTTTGAGTCTGGATTACACAGTAATATCCAATATGGGCCTGAATTGTTTTTCAACACTAGCACATCACAGGAATTTCGTATTCCTGTAACAACATCCATAGACACTCCTAATATTGGTTGTCAAGGATTGGATGGAAGTCCTGGTGAAGTGAACATCTCAAAAGCTTCATTACACAGTGCCTCTGTGGTACATGGTGTCTTTGTGGTACCTACAGGCCAAGAGTTCTATGAACACTTGAAAACTGGACCATTTGTTGATCCAGGTTCACTGTTAGAACCTTCTGAATTTGAAAAGATTCAGAAACTATAGGAACCCAGATACAACAAGTAACAATAATAATAGCAATAATCTTTGTATTGATTGATAAAGAGAAGAGTTTACAATATAGGAAATGAAGAACAACTCACTCTTTGAAGCTCTCTTTTCTATCTCTTTCAACGTCTGACTCTTTCAAATGGAGGCTGGGAGATTTTAGAGGCTTAACCTTAAAAGTCTCACAAACAAGACTTTATATACCTAGGTTCTAAGGCCTAAGTCCATTAGCAACTAAAGCCCACATATTTAATTTGGGCTTTTACAATTTAACTAAGTAATCTTGAATACAATATAAAATAAAAGCTAACAATCTCCCCCTTTGTATTCAAGATTAAAAATAGCTCGATCTTCCACAAGTTCAGTTGCTTCAATTCCTTCTTTGACTCCCCCTTGATCGTTGCATACTCCCCCTTGATCTTTGCGTACTCCCCCTTGACTGTTGCATTACTTTTCTGGTCTCAGTTATCTCTCAAACGATCAGAGAACGATTTGATGTGCGGAAGCTTGTATAACCAGTTTGAGTAGTAACCGATAGTAGATAAACAACTACGAGATGAAGAGTAGCAAATACATTCTGCTCATTAGAATCTGCATTAAAGAATAAGTAACCAGGGGTAATCATCTAACATAGAAGCACAATAGCAACTATTATCACAACAATTTATAAAAAATTGTGTAGCCTATGCTCAGAGTTGGCAATGATGAAGCTCTGACAGGACTTCCAGTTATCATTGAAGTAAATTAAAAAATAAACTTCTCAAACTGTTCTTGGCAATATCACATAGATAAGCAAGTGGAATCACAAAGATTCGTGATATTGTGTGGAAGAAAATATAATATTATCTATTAAGCTCAAAAGTGTGTAAACTGTTTGGACATAACAGGTTTCCACAGACTCAATGTGCATGAGTGAAGTGTGAAGGTGGGGCAACTTTCCTTCTTTTCAATATCCAACCTTCCAAAGAAAGATCAGATAGCATATGTGCTGCTTCCCCATGGAAAAGTGAAACAGTTCCTTGTGGAGAAGGAAGTGAGTAGCTGGTGGGGTTAAGACAAGAGTTGGCATGGGCTCACTGCCTGTTTCAATGACAATCACCAAAAATTTGTGATAAATCAGAAATGTGGTTTGCCCGACTCAGAAAAAGATAGTGCAGAGTTGTATATTTCTTTTGACTCTGTTCTCACACCCTCTTTCTTTTTATCATGTAGCTCACATCTAACCAAAATCTCTTTTTAAATTTTACCTCTCAAGCACAATGAGAAAAACTCAGATGAGTTATCTCCCCCACTCTTTGATGTAGACCCTTCACCTCTCAAACACTCAAGGTTTACTTCTTTGGTAGGAAACACAGGTTTAAGTGATCCATAGAAGTTCTATAAAGCTCACACATTTATCCCATGAAATTGTTGTCCTAGAGGTTGGATTGTTCCACACACTGACTACTTGTAGTCTCAGAAAAGCATTTAAAATCCAAATTTCTATAGCAGATAAAGCATTTTAGCATGTAGAAGTGGTTTGACCATTTGAAAGAGGTTTTATCATTCTAAAGATGGCCTTTCTCTAAAAATGATGATGAGTTTAAAGGTTTAGAAATTTTACCTTTACACGAACAGGGTCAAATCTGATTTGTTTTCTCCCCCTCAAATTGAGCAGTAAATTTCATTTAATCTCAATTTGAAATCAGATATCCTATAAGAATCAGAAAGTGTTGGTAATCATTTTTGATGATTCCACATTTGTTAGGAATATCCAACAGCACAAATAGTTCCACTTAAAAAAACACAAGGTGCGGGGGGGGGTCAGAGTTTAGAAATTACCAGCCAAAACTCTGATTTGAACATATCTGAAGTACTGGTCCTACACTGAAGTATGTAGAAACAACAGTCAGTTGAAGTCCTGGTTCTATACTGATGTGTATAGAAGCAACCTCAGTCTGATCTGAATATGGCAATGGAGAGAGTGAAGTGATGCTTTCGATCCAGCAAGTATCCATCGACTTTGACACAGATTCTGACCTTTAAGCACACATAATTTGAGAAAACTCAGAACATCAAAGTCGTGCGTCTCTGAATTATCTTTCCAATGCAACTGGAATCGAGTAATTTGGAGCACCGAGTCAAAAGTTATGCGCATGTTTCTGAAGCAGCGCTAAGCTGACAGCAAGTAAACAAAAATTGGGCTCTGAGGTTGAGTCGCAGAAGTTCGGTCCACAGAGGCTCTGTCGGATTTCATAGAGGCTCTGTGGTGAACAGTACCACAGAGGTTGGTCGGCAGAGGTTGCTCGTAGTGCCGACAGAGCTCTGATGATGATTTTTGTGAAACACAACTTTCTGTCCAGCAGATGTATACTGATTTTAGCAGAGGTTCTGACCAAGAAGAACACTGAATCAGACCAAACTCAAAACATGAAAAAGTTTCATCTGTGTCTTAGGAATCCAACGTATCTGGACTCATCAAATTTGGAGATTCGAGGAGGGAGTTCTGTTGAAAATAGGACAGGTGCGCAAAGCTGACAGCAAGAACTAAGACGTTGCGCTATGGGCTCTGAGGTTCGGTTGCAGAGGTTCAGTCCACAGAGGCTCTGTCGGGTTTCACAGAGGTTCTATGGTGAACAGTAACACAGAGGTTGGTCGCGTGCGGCAGAGGTTTGGTCGCGTGCGGCAGAGGTTTGGTCGTCGTTCGGCAGAAGCTTAACAGAAGTGTTACACTTACTTTGACACTGATTTAGACCATTTTACCTCTGGAGTTTGCAAAAACTCAAAACACAAATAACTTTCATTGGTTTGTTATCTGTTCAGATCATCTTGAATCACCTCTTTTCGAGCTCGTACGACAAAGATATGGTTGATTTACCACAGTCGCGCAGATCTGTCCATCAACTTTCCATCATCACACTGTTGTCTACTTCAACGATGCATATGACCCTTATAAATTTCGAATCTCTGAATTCTCAAAACACGAAAGCTGTTCATCAATGTGTTTTGAATCCAGGGCCTTTTGAATCGCATCAATCGGTGCCTTTATCAGTGAGATATGAACGATTTACTACAGCATCGCAAATCTGCCAGCATGCTGTCATTGTACTTGAATGTTGTGCACCGAAATAAATTGCCTTTGACGGATGAGTCTTAAACTGAGTGTTTAAGAGTCCATATTGAACTTTGAAGCCTGAGTCGTTAACAGATGTATTAAGGAGTCCATTTACCTGCAAGACAGATCAAAGAACTTTTGGTACCCATTTCCAAATTGGTCCTATTTTGTTAGGATTTGCATGAAGTGCTTTGCTGATCTTTTTATGTTCAACAGAAACAAATGGCTTTCGAACATTTTGAACAAGTGAAGAGCCTTTGTCTATCCAAACCATTTTTACTCTTCTAAAAACTTGATTAACTGATTGATCTAGCCTACGATAATAGAAAGGATTAGAAGTAGAGATCTGATTTGTTGAAAACTTGTTTGGCTTAATGAACTCTTTTGTTTTAACAGAACTTTTAGAATTTAATTTTAGAACCAAATCATTTCGTTCTTTAATGCACAGATCAACTTGTGATTGTAAATCAGATTTCAACTTCCTCTCTTTCCTAATCTCAGCAGATAAATCAAAGAACCTTATTGTCAGTCACTTCTCTTCAGATCTAAAGTACAATCTCTCTCTTTCAAAGTCATCTTTTAGGCATTTCTTTTGAAATCCTTGAACCTTCAACTTTTCGGACTTTTTTCTTTCAAAAACACACTCTTTCCTCTCCTTTTGCAAGAAAGCTCCATATATTTTGTTTCAAAAGTAGTTTTCTCCTTTTCAAACTTTTCTCTTTCACAGATCACAAGCTTTTTAAAATCAGAAACCAACTTAGAAAATCTTAAACATTTAAGTTCACGTCTTTTCTTCTCTTCTTCAAAAATCTTTTCAGACTCACATAATTTTCTCTTAAGATCGAGATTTTCACAGGTTAAGAGTTTATCTAATTCTTCAAGCTTAGCAATCTTTTCTAAATCAATCAGAATGCTTTTGTTCTTTTCTTCCAACTCTTTCTCAAGATTAGGAATAATTTTGCGAAAATTAGTACTGAGTTTAGAATAATAATGAAAAATCAGCATCAACACTAAATTTTAGTCTTGACATATTGTTACTTGAAAAAATGATCGTTAACAGATACTTTGTGAGAAGTAGAATTTGTGCACTTGAGTCAATTTTTCAAATCTTATCGGATTGAGCTGAAATTTAGTAGGTAGGTGCACGAGAATATTCTGGACAACTTTAATTCTTAGAGTTTTGTCCAAAAACCAACAGAAAATGGTTTTTCGAAGCAAAACAGAGTGCAGCAAAATAAAAGTTTAAAACTCCGAAAATTGATAAAAATCAATGGATTGAAGCACAAATTCGAATCTGTTTGGCTCTGATACCAATTGTAGGAATCCAGATACAACAAGTAACAATAATAATAGCAATAATCTTTGTATTGATTGATAAAGAGAAGAGTTTACAATATAGGAAATGAAGAACAACTCACTCTTTGAAGCTCTCTTTTCTATCTCTTTCAACGTCTGACTCTTTCAAATGGAGGCTGGGAGATTTTAGAGGCTTAACCTTAAAAGTCTCACAAACAAGACTTTATATACCTAGGTTTTAAGGCCTAAGTCCATTAGCAACTAAAGCCCACATATTTAATTTGGGCTTTTACAATTTAACTAAGTAATCTTGAATACAATATAAAATAAAAGCTAACAGAAACAAAATTAGGTGTTGGGGGAAAAAGTTGAAAAAATGGAGAGTACGATGGATTCTTTGAAAAATGAGGTGAAAGATCTCAAGATTTTGTTGGAAGGGAAAGCAAAATCTGTTGAACAAAAGGTGGATGGAATGAAAGTGTCCTTGGAATCTCACAAAAAGGAGATCAAGGATAGTATGTCAGAATTTCAGAAGGATTTAGTAAGGAATATGAATGATATGAAATCTTCATTGTTACAAGCTTTCAGTTCAAAATTGGCTAGTGTTTCAAAGCCATTATCCATCATGCCTATGTCTGTAGCTGAACCTGAAGAAGAATCAACTCAGAATTTAAAAAGGAAGTTTGATGATAATGATCCTCATGATCTTCAAAAGGGGGAGAAAAGGTAAAAGCATAATTATGAGGTTGCTGATATTGACTTAGCAGATTTTGAGATTTCTGATATGCAATTAGCAGTTGCAGAGGTTCAAAATTCAGAAAATATTCAAGTAGTTGATGAATCAGCAGAAGTGGAAAAATCAACAGAAGCTGAGAAGTTGGTTGAGGTTCAGACTATTAGTTCAGATACTAAGGAAGAGATGGAAATGGAAAAGATGGGAAGTGAAAACTCAAGTAAAACAAAGGAATTGGTGTTGAATACAGAGATGGAGATTAATTCTGATGAAACTGAAGTTCTTATGGCAGCTACTGATCAGAATGATGAGACTAAAAAGATGGATATTTTTGGATCAGATGAGGTTATATCAAATAAAAATGCTGTTATAGAAGAAATGACAGATTCTTATGAAGAATGGTGTGAAATAACTATGGCAGATATCTCTGAAGAAAGATTGATTGAAAGTTATGAGATTAACACTTGTTTAGAGATAGTTCCTTATACCAGAAGGGAACTTCTTAATTCTGAACTTGAAGAGAATGATATTTTGATAAGGAGAATGCATAGTGAGTTGGTCAGAGCTCTTAACATTCAGAATGTTCAAAGAGTTATCAGATTGGTGAGGCCAATTGACTTGTTGGGAGAAGAAGATCACTCTGTAAGATACACAAAGCAGTTTGGAAAAGACATTGCAGAATATTGTTTTGAAGATGTATCAGAAGAAGATCTTGTGAAAGTTGAAGATTTCTTTATGCCTTTCTACACTTACAAAAGGCCAATTGTGATTCCCAGAATTGATTTACCCATTCTTGAAGAACCTTTATGTGACTTTATTGTTGAAAGAGAAGATACACCATTGGCAAGAAACTTGTATGATAGTATCTTCCCTGAAGACAATTATGAATCTGTCTACTGCGAAGATGATGAGTTTGTTGACATTGAGAATTTTATTGATGGATTCTTGGATGAGAGGATTCAGATGATATATGTGGAAGCTTCAAATAGGTTAAGAAAGACTGATGAAAAGCTACATGTTCAGAAAAGAATTGTGAAGGTGTTAGACTTTTTAAGTGAAGAATTTGATGGTCTGAGATATGTTAGTCTGAGTGTATTGAAAGAAGGAAACTTAAAGGTGAATATGACAAGTTTTGATTTTCACAGATTGTTCTTGGAAGATCAAAATTTCTTGGTGAAATTCTTTGCTGGTACTGAAGATGCTTGGATAGAACTTGAATGCAGAAGAATTCTTGGAATATATGTCAGAAATCTGTATTTGTATGATTTTCAGTTGGCAATTGAGTCAAGGAAATAGAAATGTAACTTGACTAGTCCAATCAAAACTCTTGAAGTAATAAGCAACTTTGATGGCTTTGTGAGTGAAATAGTTGGAAATGAAAAATTCATTCATTCAGAATTCAATCAAGTCATTCTATTCAGATTGAATGATCTAGTAAAGTATAGTGATGCTACTTTGAAGAAGACAGTAATGAAGAAGCGAGCTTATGTTGAGAATGTCAGAGTGTCTGTGAGAGAAAATTGTAGATGTGTCACTAAAACACTTGAACTCAGAAACAAAATCAGAAATTGCAATGAATGGTTACTTTCAGAAGTAAATCCAAAGAACTTGTTACACAGAGATTTTGTTTTTCAAGCTGAATATCAAGTAAATGGTGTTTACTCAGAAGAAGTTGAAGAAGATATTCCAGATGTGTCTTCACAAGATGTTCAAATGAAAGATGCTGATAAACCAGAAAAGTCTGAGGCTAATGAAGAAGAAATATCTGTTGATGTTAATGGTTACTTTCTGGAGTTTGCTCTTCCTAACTTCTTTCGGCCAAGAGAAGTCAACTTTCTAAGTGTTTATCATGACAGAACAGAGATACATCAATGTCTTCGTGGTGAAATGTCAAAGCGCTTAGGAAAACCAAAAGAATCAGTATATTCAGATTTCTTAATCACAGGGATTAGAGAATTGAAAGAGAATAAGTTCATGAAACATGAATATTACTCATTTGAAGTCTTAAGAGAGGATGGAAAAGTCTACTACTTTACTGAAGCAGATTTTGAAAAGATCTTAGTAACAGATTTGTACAGATTGTATAGTCTTTTGTCAAATAAAGAGTGCAGTAAATTGAAGAAGGAGAGAGGAGCATTAGCTGCAGTGAGAGAGGCTATGTTTTATATTCTTAGATGGCATGCATATACAGATTTTCAAATTACACTGTATTTACAAAGGACATGTGTATATCTCTCAAAGCCAAATAATGAGCATGAAAATTTGAATCTTCTGAAAAGTGGAAATGTTACAAGATATCCAGAGTTGGGAGTCTTCTTAAGAAATGACAGAAATGAAAAGATTTTCTTCAGATCAGAAGAAGTGGCAAAATATTGTTCAGGAACTTTAAGGTTCATCAAACACAGTCTGGAGAAAAAGTTACAAAAGGGAAAATAAGTTGAAGAGATTCAAGAGATCATAGAAAAGATTAACATAAGGCTTACTCTGAGAAATGTACTGGTTTTGAAGATTGTTCCAGCACTAAAAGAATATGATGATGAAAAGTACAGGACTATTTGACAAAAAGGGGGAGATTGTTAGATCTGAAGTTTTGTCAAAAGTTACAAGTGTTGGATCTGAATAGAAGACTCAGAGTTCTGAGTTAGAAGACTCAAAAGTTCTGATCTGAGAAGTCTCAAAAAGATTACAAGTGTGGAATCTGAACAGAAGGGTCAGAGTTCTGAGTAGGAGACTCAGAACTTCTGATGATGAAGATGAAAATATCACAAGTGCTTGAAGGAAGTTCTAAAGTGCTTAATCAGAAGGATGTTCAGAACTTATGTATTAGGATATTTTCAGTTATATTCAGTTACTAATTAGGACATGTGTAATTGTTCTATTAGTCTGTTTCTCATATGTACTGTAGCATTAGCTTTTCCTTACAGTATATATAGTTGCTAGCAACTGTAGGCTAACTAATCTTTGGCATAATCTTTCGCATAACTTTTTATTCAACTTTTGTAATCGTTGAGATATTCTCTCTCTAGATCTGTAATCTGTTCTTAATTGAATACAAGTGCGTTGATCCAAATCTCTATCATTCACTGTTTGGTTGTTCATATTTGATTGTAAGATTGAATCCTGGTTTCTACACTTACTAAGGCAAGTCCTTTTGAGAGGACTCCCCTGGAATGGTTTCCTCGGATATAAGTGGCACAGAGGTGGAAGGAATTTCCTATGCCCAGTCGGTTTGGGGTGGGGTCGAGCCGTGCTGCTCTTGTTCAATATTGCCTTCTGCCACTAGACTGGCGGCAATAGAAGTGTGGGTTGCATTGGGAGTTGGTTTGGGTTGTGTGCCACTACCTTCTTCGGTATCTTTTTGGGCTTCACCCTCTGTCATACTCCCTAACCTTATGGTTTCTCTGCTAGCCACTAAGCGATCAAAGTCAGTTATCTCCGTTGTGGCTCCTTCTACCCTAGTGCTTACTGAGTCGTAGATGGTATGAGTTCCAACTAACCTTTGAACATGGGGGTGCAGAGGTCCTTTGGTGACCTAGTCATCTTCTTCGTCATCAGAAGCCACCTCTGAGATTCAGACTGGTGGAGTTTGGGTGGTAGTTTTAACCAGATCCTTTGGTCTTGCTCGTAGGATATCAAATCCTCTTTGAAGAAAGGGGTTCTGTAGTACCTCTGGTGTCTTAGCCTGATTGTGCTGAGGAGTTTGGTCATCCTCATCTAAGTTAGAAGAGATTATGAAGTCAGGTTCTTCTGTTGACCGATTGGATAGGGCTTTTGCGTTCCAGCCAGAAGTATCTAGTGTATCGACGATTTCGGGGTGCTCAAGGAAAGAATTGAAGTCACCCTGATCTTCTGCATAGTGGATAGGTGAAGGAGAGAGCAGAGGTTGTTCGTTGGTTTCTTTGACCATTTCCGCATCCTCTGCAATGGTTCGCATAGGAGTATGGGGCTTTTTGGATTTCTTCTTGCTCTTCCTTTTCTTTGGTTTGGGGGCATCCTCCTCAGAAGACTTATGTTTTCGTTTCTTCTTTTCTGTTGGAGGAGGGGGAGGAGCAGATGATCCAGCCTGTGTTGCATGAGAAGGGGATAGTTGAGCAGTAGAGGTAGAGGTGCCCTCTGTAGTTTTCTTGTGGGTTTTCTTCTTCTTCTTCTTGGCAGAGGATTTTTTCTTTGTTGCAGGGGAGAGAATTGCTTCCCTCTGAGCTTGAAAGTTGGCCTGTACAAGCTGATATTTGGCCAAAGCTGCAGCCCATTGCTCATCTGACATCCTATCTACAACCCTAGTTCCTAATGGGACACCTAGACGCGAGGGTGTCACAGGACTCGGTTCTGGAGTCCTATGATCACGTACGTAATCTATCTTAAGGGTTTCGTCAGTTGCATATTCCAGAAGCTTTGTTGGCAGAGGTCTGCAGAAATCGTAGCCATCTTCATGTTCTGTGGGAGAGTTCTTTGTCATGGCAAACATTCTTGCAGTTGGTCCCTCCATGGGCCATTTTTGTAGAAGGAGCAGAGGTTCTAGGAGTACACCCATAATTCTTTGATATTGCAGAGGAGGTAGAGTTTCGGGCTTTCGTCCTTTCGCCTTCATGGAGGAGATTTTGCGGTCAATGGTGTTGACCATTTCCTGCATCGTGAGGGTGGTATAGTCCAGAGGTAGGTCGTAGTATATCCCATACATGATAGCCAAATTTTGGTGAGAGGTCTGATCTGGACTACCCACTTTCCCTGTTAGGCACCTGTTAAGAATAGAGAAGAGAGTATTCCACAGAGGGGGTAATCGATTTCTTCTGAAATAATTTCTTTTTCTTAGGGTTGTGTTATACCCCAACATTTCAACAAAACGGCAGAGCTCTTCGTCTGTAGGTTCCTCTGCGTACTTCTTTATACCTAGTAGTCCTCTGGTGGGTAGGCTGGACTCTAGTGAGAACGTTGTTCTGTTGAATTTGAGTTCGAGGTGCTTGGATTTGTCTGGTTCGGAGATGTAGCCCTTGATATGTCTATCTGCGGGGTCAAATCTGCTGCTCATCCAGAATTGATTTAGGTATCTGGCAAGGATTTTATTGACAGTTTTGGATAATAGGGGGTAAAGGTAATGGTTTTACAAAATGTGAAGAAGGATGGCATTTGCTTCCCCAAAAGCGGTTTTTGAGGGAACCAGGTAGTAGTTATTTGGTTTTAAGGGAGGAACATTTTCAAAGTGTTCATGTGCGATGAAGTTTAGAAGATGGGTGGTCGGAGCAAAGTCTGCTTCATCGCCGGAGTGGTCTTGTTCTAGGTTTCTGGCGATTTCTTGGTTTTGGGAGTTCTCAGAATGAGATGGGGAGTTCACCGGAGCATTGGAGGTTGAAGCCATTGGATTAATCTTGAAGAAAGAGAGTAGAAAATGGAAGTTGCAGGTTTTTGCAAGGTTCCCCGGAGATGATGAAGAGAGTAAGTTCGTAAACGTCTAGAGGCAATGGTAAGTTGGGTTTTATACTAAAGATAATGGTAGAATCTGAAAGGGTAAATATGTGAAAGTGAATAAAATTTGGGATCCGTAATTGAGTATATACGGCTGGTTCAACTTTCCAGGAGAACGTGTGCCACACACGTCCAATAGGAGAATGCCACGTCAGAAGTGTCAGAACACGATTAGACGTCGTGTGCGGCCCATTAATGCTTGGCGCGTGGGCATTTCTTCTTTGTGAGTTCTGTCACTCGCAGTAAATAACCCATACTGTTATAGAATTTTCATAAAAGGTCAAGTGTCAGAGTCAATAGAGGCTCTGTGGTGAAGTGAGCTATGTGATCTGAAACTTGTCTTTTTGTCTCCTCTGATGCTTGTACCTTTTCCAAAAACGTTTGAAAGATCATTGGAGAGGATCGATAGATTTTTAGTACAAAATGTTCATTCACAGAGGTTTTGAGGCTCTATCGAGGCCAACAGAGGCTCTGAGAGTGAAAATTTCCCATAAGTAAAGATTTTGAGAACTTTTTGATCATCCAAGGTTTTCATTGTGTTAAACACTGTTTTTAGGACATATTTGGAAATTTGTGTCCTGGAAAACTGTTTTGGAAATGGATTTTGTTCGAGACATACTCTTAGAGTGTCTAGTTTGGGCGACATAGACTCTTTGGTGGAGTGAGCTCTTTGCCCATAAGACTTTCTTCCAGTATCCTTGTGTATGCATTTGTACGTACAAATCCTTAAAGAAGACATTTAAGGTTGATCGACAGAGTTTCTGTATGAAATTTGCAGTTCTAGAGGATCCGGCTTACAGAGGCTCTGTTGAGCTCAGCAGAAGCTCTATGACCTTAAAATTCCCATAACGGAAGGCTCGAAAATCTTTTTGATCATTTCTTGTTTGGAATCTCTTAAACAGTGTTTATAGGACGTATTTTGAAGTTTGTGTCCTAGAAAATTGTTTTCAAAAAGGATTTGTACGAGTTACTCACCTTTGGTTTTCCTTTGTTCGGTAAAAATACCTGACTTCTGTAGATATTGTGACAACCGTCAAAATTGCGTTCAGGTTAGAACTGCACTAAACATATCAGATACAGTTATTTTATGTCACACTGTCTAGTTTTAGCAGTAAACCCGACACAGTAGGGAAAAATTAGAAATTTGCGTCTAAAATCCCTCAAATTCGGAAATTATCCATACACCTCATAAAATGCCTACTAAAAATATTCATACACTTATATATATATACATGTTTATATATATACAACCTACCAAAAATAAATACTAGCAAATTCAACTAGTTTTATTATTATTACCAATTAAGTTTAATTGTTCAATAATTCAACTAATTAAAAGAAAGAAAAATTAAATTAAAATACTACTTTAAACACAATCATTTTACCTAAAACCACATTTCACCCTCCCCTTTTACCACTCCCAAAACCGGCCCCCTCCCATCTCTCACTCCATAAAAACCCCCTATATTCATCCATTTTTACTCTTCATTCATTCTCTCTCAAATCCCTCTCCAAGAACACTCCCATTTCTCTCTATTTTCTCTCCTTCAAGGCTTCATAGTCCAGCCTTCAAGAACACCAAAACCCAAGGTAAAAATCTGCTCCTAACATCATTTAATCATCTACATACAAGCATCTTTCATATTTCAAGTTTATCTTCTTAAAAATCTAGTCTTTTCACTTTGTTCTTGCTAAGACAAATCCTTGGCATCCTAATGTTTGTAGATTCATCACCATGACACTTTGCATGTCATTAAAAGTGTGATGAATCCATCATCAAACCCATATTAGTGACCCAAGAAAGTCTTACTTGAATAGTTTCACAAAAACTCAAAAACAACAAGTTTTGAAAATGTCTTGGATAGATGATTTGTCTAAACCCATTGCATGTAGGTTGTGTAAACAAAAAGTAATGTTTTTCAGCTGAAAATATTAACTTTATGTGTCAAAAATCGTGGCTAAGCAAAAAGAACAACAGCTTTAAAGAGCCAATAGAAAAAGAGCATTTATATAAAGAAGCTATTTCCAACAACAATCTGTCAGATTTTTCCACTGACTTTGCATGGCCATATCTCTCTCAAAAATGCTCCAAATGTTTTATTTCATGCACTTATATTACTCTAAAGATCATGGGATTTATGGCAAAAGTTTCCTAACACATGGAAGTACTTAGCCGTAAAATATCAGAACCTAACGATCTCTGGAAGTCATCCGAAAATTTACCGAAAGTGACTACTAATTCTGGACAGCTAACAACTATATCATATTATAGCTATATGCTATCTCTTGAACCCGTTTCATCATTCTTGTGATGAAATTGTGGAATATGTATATATACTATATGATTATGCATTTTACTATAGCTAAAAGCTAACTATTGAACCCGTTTCATCATTCTTGTGATGAAATTGTGGAATATACCATATATATTTACTTACTCATTTTATTTATACTCTAACAATCTAACACCTAACTATTAACCCTTTTCATCATTTTATGATGGGATTGTGGTATTTATATATATGTAATATATATGACCTAACATCTAACTTTATTTATATACTATAAATATGATCCTATTATTAACCCTTTTCTTCATCTTCATGACGAATTTGCGGTAATCTCGAACTATCATATGTAACGTTTCATTTTGAATATGAACTATTGATATCAAAGAACTTATAACAACATACAAAATCTCACCAAAGGCATTTTATGATGAATTGGATATTTAAACGACCAAAGTCTAGAACCTAGAATCTTACTAGTGTCCTTACATTCGTAGGACCGGAGAAGGATCGCCTTACGGAACACATTACGCGTTTCTTGGGAAACATCTACGCTATCCATGTGAGTCTTCATAGCCCCTTTTTACTGTTTTATACACTTTGGGGTGGAAAGCATGTTACAAACTTTATTCGATATCAACTGTTTTATTACTGAAATACTACGCATGTTTACACTCTCTCTATGGTACGTGTGCATGATAGGTGGGTTTACACCCTCCTTGACTAACCGCAAGTGTACGGTGTCGTCTCAAGTAATACGTACGTAAGTACGAGTATCGAATCCACAGGAACTTGGTGTTAAGTACCGCAATGACTGTAAAAACTATTAACTGAACGAATGGAAGTTGGTTTGGTTGAGTTTCTGACATACTAATTTAACTAACGCACTCAAGAGCGCTGGAACGACTGATTAGTTTAGAAAAGTTAAGAGGAGAGTTGAAGGGTTGGAATCCGCATGGAATATTCAACTAGAATTCAAAGTGATTTATGATTAATTCTCATGATTCATGACTTGGAAAATCCGATCTCGTTATACTCTTCCAAGCTACAACGAGAGTTTATTTAAGAACATTTGTTCATCTTTCGATCTCACAAATCTCTTGAATAAATGGGCAGATTTAGAAAACAACACCGAGGGAATTTTTATATCTCTATCCAAATTCTCCCGGTGGCTCATGAACCCGATCTACATCTCAAGATTTCTCTCAAACATACTCAAGAACGATAAAATCATTTAACAAGTGATCAATTTATTAAATGCATTAAGCACAAGTTCACAAACGTTATCCATCAATTAAAATCAAAACATAAATCATTCAAAATCTACATCGAAAACCCAAACATCATCCAACCCCCCAACATGTAGTTTAGCTCATGTTGGGGGTGTGTAAAAGAAACTGAAATATAAAGACAAGCTTCAAAGAATCCATGGTTCGAAAGGTATAGAGATAATGATAAATAACTCCCTGAGAAGAATCCCCGTTGATCTCACGTGCTCAATCGTCTTTGATTTCTCTTCACAATCCGTTTTCCTCGTATTCCCCTTCTCGAAAATCTCTTTTCCTCCTCCAAAAATCGCCTCCTGATCAGCCGTCGTCGTCTCTCCGTCAAAAAGTGCCAAACCCTACTAAAGAAAAGAGTTTTAAACAACTGGGCGTCGGGGCCAGCGCCGGCGCGGATGGCCTGGCGCCATGGCTGGTGCCGACTTCTGTTTAGTAATTTGGCGCGGATGGCGGCGCCAGTGGGCTGGCGCCGAGACTGGCGCCAACCTTTGTTTCTAAGTTCTTCACTTTTTCTCGTTTTCAGCTCCGGAACTTGAATCTGTTGCTCTTCTGGACAATAAAGCTTAACCTGTACTTTCTCACCAAAAACCCGTCAAATACCTGTATTTCACTTGAAGACACGCGTAAACCACCCAGTTTAGGACTAAAAATAATGTCGAAAATCGACATTATCAACAACCCCAAACCGAGCGTTGCTTGTCCTCAAGTAAAATAGCGATAGACAATTTAAAAACCAGGGTTATAACAAAATTTTCACACATGTGAAGTCGGTGGTGTCATTATGGATCTTTACACATCTTATTCAACAAAACGGATTAACAGATTAATCAGAATCCTTTACTGATACACCCTAGTTTGCAGAGGTCGAAACTCTTACTCTTTGAGAATAGAACTGGTCGGGAACACACTGTATCAAATTCCACCTAAAGTCATGCATGATCAGGGAGGATTTCGCCTCGACCCTACCTCGCCGGACCCTCAATTCACTCGAACCCTAGGTTGTCTCACGTGTTGTCATGCAATTGGAAGTTATGTGCAAGAATACTCAATTAAAAGCATGAACAACGCAACAAGAAAAACGCACCAATGTCCAAATAAACGATCTCGGATGGGACCAACTAACAAGACTAAGGCTATCAGTGTCACTTTCATCTATCCTCATACTTTCCAAAAGATCAATCAGGTCTTGACAAGGGTTGCAATGAGGCTAAGCTAAGGGTTAAGAAACGAAAGGTGATTAGGATCAAAAGTCCTCCAAACCGGTGTACGATAAATGGTTCCCCTTCCCTTTATTGAGTATGTCACCTTGATTTCCTTCTACACCATCGAGCTCCCAAATTATTTTATTTTTCGCCAGCGAGCTCGGCCATTTGCCAAATTTTTTTTTTTTGATTTTGATTTTGATAATGCCCTTTTTGCATGACCCTTTTTGGTCATATTGCTCTTTCCGTACTTCTTTCTGATTTATATTCCTTTATTCCCCCCCCCCTTTTTTTCGTTCAATGTCCCCTTCCACCTCTCGTAACCGGTGCTTGTTTGGACCAAGGTAGGCTATTAATAAGGCTAGGGGTTTTAATATGGGGTTCAGAATCGACAAAATCCGTGTTTGGCTGCAAAAATTGGCTAGGGATCGCTCAAAAAGAAGGATGTGCAAGATAAAACACTCTATTCTCACATTGCCTGAAATCATTTCTCAAGGTTAATACTCAGATAAGATTCTAATGACACTAGATATCCTTATGGACGTCTTTGCTGATTGGTGCACATCTATAGTGAGATCAACTATAGTCACGACAAAAATTTAGTGAGATGTGTATCGAGTTTATGTATTTCCTCTCAGAATCGACGCTTGAATGGCTCAATACCTCACTATTGGGTGGTCTCCACTAATGTCCCCGATGCATGCACTTTTCAGGTCTCATTTGATGCTATATTATCCCCTAATTTAGTGAATCGGAAAAAAAATTCAATCATAATAGACATAATACCGTTCCTTGCCTAAGACATAATAAAGATCATCATAATGATATCATGACTTCACCGCTACCCAAACCAACATACACATTGTCCCCAATGTGCATACAAAAATATTGTGTGCAAATTAATTACAGTCATCCGAAATGAAATATGCAATTTATGTACAGTCATCCCAAATAAAAATCAGAGCAACACAAGTCAAAAAGGGAACAGGAAAACGAACCGGCTTCATTCCTCACGATTCCGGCGTCTGGCTCCATCCGGCCGCTGTCTCCTCGCTCTTCGTGTCGGTGGTTGGTTTGATGGTCCTGCGCCATCATGGGTCTCTTCCTCTTCATCCGGCACACCCAAATACCTGAACGCCCTTTGCATCATTCCAATTGCTGTTCGTAGATCCCTTTCCACCCCATCCAAACGCTCGTGAATCCGTTGGTAGCCACCAACGGGTTGGTGGAACTCCGGCTGATCCCCTTCATCCGCAGCTGGATCATAATTGACGTCGTCGGCGTCCACAACATCTACATCGCTAGGTATTTCCATCTCCTCGTCCGCAGCTGCAAGCTGCAGGTCGAACTTTTCGGCAGCCGCCAGTTGGGCGCGGTATGTATGTCTATCAAAAGGCTCTAGAGGGGGTAATGTGGCTCCGATTGCTATACCTGCGTCCCTGCATAGTTTAGTGATAAGGCAAGGAAATAGAAGGATACCTGCGTTCCGTGTAGCAGCGGCGTCTATCATATGCAAAATGATGATATGCCCGACATCAAGTGGCATGTTGTGCTGGACGCAAAATAAGATGCGGGCCACATAAGGATCAGCGTTTGTGTAATGAGTGGAAGGGGCCAAGCTCCCCTTTATGAATCGCATCCACACTCCGATCTCGTGATGGAGATCACTTTTCTTTATCTCATCTGTCCTGACTACCCAGTTCTCACGGCCACTTCGTCGCAGTGCTGCTGCGATGACAGGACTATGGTCTCTCCTTGCCCCACACCCGGGATGGGTGGTATACCGAAGGTTGCGTCGAGGTCTTGGTAACGTGGAACTTGATAATGACGACAGATGTCGTCGAACGTGATTCGCATTGTTACTCCCCGGACGATGACCGTATGGTACTCCCCAAAGGCAGGTGGCACCATAGCTGCATAAAATTCTATCACGAGTTTGGGGTCGAACGACTCGTGTGCTCTCACGTAATTGGTCCACCCCCTCTGCACCGCTATTTCTCTTACCCTTGGGTTTGGCATATCATCAATATTCATCCCTCGTTCAGGATGAATTGTCCTTTCCGCAAAATTTACAAGACGCTCGTTGAAATTCCGATGAGGTGCCCGTGCCAATGCCGCTCGTTCCGCCGCGGACAGCTGGTAGTAGTGGAACCACCTGCCGGGAGCATCGGGTCTTGTACGCACCATGGTTCTGCAAACAATAGTTGAGTTAGTTAGTAATACATACTTGGTAAGGCCACCCCAAACCTAGTCCAAGACTAGGTTTGTTGCATAACTCATATTTTCAAATTAAGTCCAAGAACCATACCCCAAATCTTGGTAAAACCAAGGTTTGCAATGGGGTATTGCGTGGAAAAGAAATCAAAAGTAGACACCCCAAACCTAAGTGAAACTTAGGTTTGTGCAGTCTCTTATATCTAATGAAGCACATACCCATACACCTTCACACTATGTCACTAAAATTCTGCCCTAGCACATGGAAAACCATAAAATTTCAGCAGCTTAATCATTAAGCACAATCAATAAGCACAGTTTCCCACAATCCATATAGAATAAGCCACAAGCAGTAAATTCATGGATGTTCATCTCCCCCATCACAACCTTGCATAATCAACAGATAAAAAAAAACAAGCTCTTGACAAGCACATTATCATCAACAAGGTGTGAGCCTAACTGACTAGCATGAATCCTAACACAAATTAAGCCCTAATTGATACACGCAAAATGGACTAGTCATAGCAACATGTTCTCATAGCATCAATCATTACTTGCTCATGTATATCCATTTGAAGATGAAGAACAATAAGGAAGAGACATCATACCTTCGATTTTGAACCAAACATTCCCAACAAAGTGAAATTAGGGGTTAGAGAATGTACCTTGATGCCTTGTGGAAGAGGAAAGTAGAAAAGATTGGAGGATCCTTGAACTTGGAGGCCGAAATCGACTAAAGCAGGGGTTTTAGAGAGGAAACGGCGCAGGAGCTCTTAGGGTTTTGGAACAAAAATGGCTGACAAAAACGAAAATAGGACTTTTATACCTGTCAGCAGATCTGCGCGGATGCCGGGGCCGATTGGGCCGCGCGGTGATCCGCGCCAGCCTCTGTTTGAGACCTTTTCTTTCTTCCGCGCGGATTCTGGCGCTGATGGATCGGCCCGAAGGCCCGCGCCAGTCTCTGTTGGATTTAGCTTTTTTTTTGTCCGCGCCGATGCTGGCGCCAGTGGATCGGAGCCAACACTGGCGCCAGCCACTGTTTGTTTTCTTCACTTACTTGACTCTTTGCTCAATTCTTCCGACGATGTTCGATCCTCAAGGCTTACTTCTCAGAGATTAACACACGAAACCTAAAAACAAAATAAACGAAACCAAACACATAAACATAAAATAAAACTAACCTACGGTGGGTTGCCTCCCACCCAGCGCCGTGTTTAATGTCGTGGCACGACGTCTCATGTAATCACTCCTTGATCTCATCTATATAGCTGCTCGAGATTTTTGCGACGTCGCCACCCAGGTACGGTTTCACCCGTTGACCATTCACCTTGAATCTTTGACCATCCGTCCCCTCTAGCTCCACCGATCCATATGGAAATACTTCAATCACCTTGAAGGGTCCCGACCACTTGGTCTTCAGCTTAACTGGAAATAGACGCAAACGAGAATTGAATAATAAAACTTGCGTACCAGGAGTTAATACCTTCTCTCGAATCCGGCGGTCGTGGAACTTCTTCGTCCGTTCCTTGTAGATTGAAGCGCTCTCATATGCGTCTAAACGGATTTCTTCTAATTGATTCAGCTCCAAAACCTTTTCTTTCCTACCACGTCTAATTCCATGTTCAACTGCTTCACTGCCCAATATGCTCTATGTTCCAGCTCGACAGGTAAGTGGCACGACTTCCCAAACACCAACCGATATAGTGTAGTCCCAATTGGTGTCTTGAAAGCCG
The DNA here is from genome assembly GCA_033807775.1 of Saussurea involucrata. Lineage (NCBI taxonomy): Eukaryota > Viridiplantae > Streptophyta > Magnoliopsida > Asterales > Asteraceae > Saussurea > Saussurea involucrata. The sequence continues at coordinate 24,268,557 of CM066326.1, forward strand.
TACGATATGCCCATAATGCGTCGTCTAGCTTTGTTGACCAGTCTTTCCTTGATGAATTCACCGTTTTCTCCAAGATGCATTTCAACTCGCGGTTCGATACTTCCACTAACCCATTTGCTTGCGGATGATAAGGGGTAGTAACTCGATGTTTTACTCCATACTTCCGGAGTAGCATTTCGAGGTACTTATTACAAAAATGACTTCCCCCGTCGCTAACCAATGCCCTTGGGACCCCGAACCTTGAAAAGATGTATTTCATGAGAAATTGGATAACCACCTTCCAATCATTGGTCGGTGTTGCAATTGCCTCTACCCACTTCGATACATAGTCAACTGCGACTAGTATGTATTCATTTCGGAAAAACGGGGGAAAAGGCCTTATGAAGTCAAAGCCCCAAACGTCGAATAGTTCTACCTCCATGAATACTTGCATCGGCATCTCATATTTCTTTGAAATATTTCCCACTCGCTGGCATCTATCACATCGGGAAATGAACTGGCGAGTATCTTTGACCATTGTCGGCCAGAAAAATCCCGACTGTAACATTTTTGCAACCGTTCGATCAGCACTGAAATGACCTCCACATTCCAAAGTATGGCAGAATGTGAGGATACTCTCTTTGTCTTCGTCGGGTACACAGCGTCTGATCATCCCGTCTCCACATCTTTTGTACAAGAACGGTTCATCCCAATAGTACCGTTTGGCTTCTGCGTAGAACCGCTTCCGTTGATGTGAATTCAGTCCAAAAGGTTTCACATCACCTGCAAGAAAATTAACTAAGTCAGCATACCAAGGGTCAATAGAAGACTTAATAGAAAATAACTGCTCATCTGGAAAAGAATCATTTATAGGGATAGTTTCGATTGTTTCCGACGACTCCTCTCCGATTCTAGATAAATGATCGGCCACTAAATTCTCGGATCCTTTCTTGTCCCGGATCTCAATGTCGAACTCTTGCAACAGCAGTACCCATCGAATTAACCTCGGCTTTGCGTCTTTCTTCGCCATTAGGTATTTCAACGCCGAGTGATCAGTATAGATAATAATCTTGGATCCAACCAAGTATGATCGGAACTTCTCACAAGCGTACACTACCGCCAATAATTCTTTTTCGGTGGTTGCATAGTTGATCTGTGCCTCGTCTAACGTTTTGCTGGCATAATAGATCACATGCAATTTCTTCTCCTTTCGTTGACCCAAGACAGCTCCAACAACAATGTCGCTCGCGTCACACATCAACTCGAACGGAAGACTCCAATCGGGTGCAGTCAAGATAGGGGCTGAAACGAGTTCCTGTTTCAACCTGTCAAACGCAGCAATACATTCATTAGTAAAATTAAAATTAACATCCTTCAAAAGTAAAGACCTTAAAGGTTTAGCAATTTTAGAGAAGTCCTTGATGAAACGCCGGTAAAACCCTGCGTGTCCCAAGAAGCTTCTCACTCCCTTCACTGTTGTTGGATATGGCAGATTCTCTATCACGGCTACTTTCGCTTTATCCACCTCTATGCCTTCCCTTGAAATCTTGTGTCCAAGTACGATGCCTTCTGTTACCATGAAATGGCACTTCTCCCAGTTGAGTACCAGGCTCGTTTCTTGACACCGCTTCAAAACTGCTTCTAAGTGATCGAGACACGCATCGAATGAATCCCCAAACACTGAGAAGTCATCCATAAATATCTCAATTGTTTTCTCTACCATGTCGGAGAAAATCGCCATCGTGCACCGCTGAAACGTACCCGGTGCGTTACATAATCCGAAGGGCATTCTCCGATATGCGAACGTGCCATATGGACAAGTAAAAGTCGTCTTGTCCTGATCTTCTGGTGCAATTGGGATTTGATTGTATCCCGAATACCCGTCAAGAAAACAATAATAGGCATGGCCCGAAAGTCGCTCTAACATCTGATCGATAAATGGAAGTGGGAAATGGTCTTTCTTGGTGGCGTCATTCAACTTTCTATAATCGATACACACACGCCACCCGGTCACTGTTCGTGATGGAATAAGCTCGTTGTTGTTGTTTTTCACGACTGTAATTCCTCCTTTCTTGGGTACAACTTGTACCGGACTTACCCACGGACTGTTGGCCACAGCATAAATGATTCCAGCATCTAGAAGTTTTAACACTTCCTTCCGGACTACTTCCTTCATGTTCGGATTCAACCGACGTTGGTGCTGAACGGTAGGCTTGTGTTCTTCTTCCAGATTGATTCTATGCATGCAAAAAGTTGGACTCAACCCCTTCAAATCTGCTATGGTCCACCCGATGGCAGATTGGTGAGCCCTCAAAACACGGATCAACTTTTCTTTCCCTACCGGAGTGAGATGTGCAGCGATGATTACCGGTAGTGTTGAATTGTCGCCTAAAAAGGCATACTCTAGATGTGCCGGTAACTGTTTAAGCTCTAACTTGGGTGGCACTTTTGATGATGGCTGTGATTTAGCAATTTGCTCACCCAAATCCTCTTTTGTTGATCTTTTCGGGCCTCGATACTCGGACAAAGCATTCAGTTGCTTCACACTCTCGTTCTCGCCATCGGTGCATATTCCGGTTAAGGCATTCCCAAGTGGATCATCACTATGATTAAGTTTGGAAGCTTCTTCAACAATTTCATCTATAACTTCAACCCGATAACAAGTACCTCTCTCTACCCCGACTCGTGCTGTTGGGAAGACATTGAACACAACTCTTTCCTTGCCAACATTAAGGGATAACTTTCCGCCTTGCACATCAATTAATGCCCCTCCGGTGGCCAGAAATGGTCGGCCCAAAATGAGAGGGATCTCCTTGTCTTCATCCATATCTAGAATCACAAAATCTACTGGAAAGTAGAATTTGTCTACCTTCACCAAAACGTCTTCAATGACTCTGTACGGATATTTGATGGATCTATCCGCCAGTTGGAGTGTCACGTTTGTAGGCTGCACCTCTCCCAATCCAAGCCTCCTGAAAATGGACAAAGGCATCAAGTTAATACTTGCACCTAAATCACAAAGTGCCTTACCAAAATCGGCACCTCCTATATGAACAGGAATCGTAAAACTCCCTGGATCTATCAATTGCACTGCACTCTTCAGTGAGTGCCACGGTTGCGTGTTCCTCAATTTTCCTCTTGTTAGAGAGGATATCCTTTAAGAACTTCACGTAAGACGGCATCTGGGCTAATGCTTCTGCAAAAGGGATATTAATGTGTAATTTTTTAAACACTTCTAAAAATTTAGAAAACTGAACCTCGTCCCTTTGCGCTTTCAACCGGTTCGGATATGGGATTTTCGGTGCCCCCGGTGGTATGGTTGCCTTTGGTGCAGATTTTGGTATCTCAGCGTTGGAAGCGTTCTTATCTTCCATTTCCAGCTCCCCATCCACTTTCTCTTCGTCTGCTTCTTCCGTCGCATGATCGTTGATTTCTTTGTCTGCCTCTCTCGCCTCTAGACATGGGTCTTTGGCTAACTCTTTCTAGCTCCTCAGCTGGATTGCCTTACAATATTCTCTATTCTTCTTCTCGGGCTGACTCGGAAACGTACCTTGACTCCGAACAGCTAACGCCTCTGCCATTTGTCCCATTTGACCCTCAAGAATTCGGATTGATGCGGTGTTCTGTTCCATCGCAGCTCTTATCGTTCCGACTGAACTTGACAGTGTACCAACTGATGATGTCAACTCTCCAACCGCATTGTCCATCTTTGATACAAACTTCATTAGCATCTCTTCCAATCCGGACTTTTTCTCCCCTCCTTGTGCTTCTTCTTGCCTCCTTTGATTGTAACCTGGAGGACGATAAACATTAGAAGATTGAGTAGAAGAGTTAGAAGTATTACCGTACTGATTTTGTTGCTGCTGAAACATGGGCTCTTTTTGTGCATTTTGAGGCTGGCTCCACGAGAAATTAGGATGTCTTTTCCATCCCTCATTATAAGTGTTTGAGAACGGGTCGTTCCTCAGACGGTTATTGCGGTTTTGAAGAAATTGCACTTGCTCCGGCGGAGGAAACTCTTGTGGTGAACCAAATGACTCTTGACAGCCCATATCCCCTTGGAGAGTTGGCTGAATTGTTGTCCCTTTCAGCTGATTTGTGATAGCTGCCAATTGTGCCTTAATAACTTTTATTTCATCACTTTCTTGCACACTGGCCACCTTCCTAGTGGCTGACCGAGGAGTGGCATAACTATGTTCCGCAAGATTCTCAATCAACTCATATGCGACTTCATATGACATATTCATTAGTGCACCACCAGCAGCGGAAGTGAGGTCATTCTTATGATGTGGATGTAATCCTTGATAGAATGTTTGGATGACCATCCATTCTTGCAGACCATGATGAGGGCACTTCTTTAGCATACCCTTGTACCGTTCCCAGGCCTCATAAAAGGACTCTTGATCCCATTGGCCAAAATGAGTGATATCTGACAGCAACTGGGCTGTTCGCCCCGGTGGAAAGAATTTGTTTAAGAAAGCTGTCACCATATCATTCCATGTACGAATCTGCCCGTTTGGTAGACTCTCTTCCCATTCGGCTGCTCGACCCCTCAATGAAAACGGAAAGAGTCGGAGTTTGATCGAACCTGGGTCAACCCCATTCACCTTGAAGGTGTTACAAATCTTCTCAAATGTTCTCAAATGGCTGTGCGGGTCTTCAGATGCTGCTCCTCCAAACATATTTGCTTGCACCAATTGGATGGTGCCAGTCTTGATTTCAAAATTGTTTGCTGCAATTGGAGGAACATAAGGTCCTCTCTGAACGGCCCCCATGTTCGGATTAGCAAAATTCCGCATAGGCACTCTCTGTCGTGGTGGTGGTGGATGATTCACATTGTTGTTAACACCATTGTTGTTAACGTTGTTATTATTAACATTGTTGTTGTCAACGTTGTTGAGACCGAGATTAACATTATGGTTCTGGTTGTTGTGGTTGTTCGCATTTACGTTTGGAACTGGTTCCTCGTTACCCATGGCGAACCCTTCACCCCAATCTTCCCCAACATTGATGTTGTCGTTGTTGAGACCCTCCATTTCCTGCTGACGTCTGAGTCTGGCTTGCCTCCTTAATCTCCTTGCAGTCCTTTCGATTTCAGGATCAAATGGTTCTAGTTCACCAGAGGAACTCCTTCTTAGCATAAACTAGAAGCAATCTGCAGCAGAAAGTAAGTCACCAATCAGATCTTGCAGCAATGAAGTAACAAGAAACTTGGGTCAAAATCTTGAATACGAAAAATGAAATAAAAATAAATTGCAAAAAAAAATAAAAAATAAAAATGCTCAATGTAATAATTCCTACAGCTGGTAGTGATATCAACACAAAACAAGTTCCCCGGCAACGGCGCCAAAAACTTGCTAGGTGGGTTTACACCCTCCTTGACTAACCGCAAGTGTACGGTGTCGTCTCAAGTAATACGTACGTAAGTACGAGTATCGAATCCACAGGAACTTGGTGTTAAGTACCGCAATGACTGTAAAAACTATTAACTGAACGAATGGAAGTTGATTTGGTTGAGTTTCTGAAATACTAATTTAACTAACTCACTCAAGAGCGCTGGAATGGCTGATTAGTTTAGAAAAGTTAAGAGGAGAGTTGAAGGGTTGGAATCCGCATGGAATATTCAACTAGAATTCAAAGTGATTTATGATTAATTCTCATGATTCATGACTTGCAAAATCCGATCTCGTTATACTCTTCCAAGCTACAGCGAGAGTTTATTTAAGAACATTTGTTCATCTTTCGATCTCACAAATCTCTTGAATAAATGGGCAGATTTAGAAAACAACACCGAGGGAATTTTTATATCTCTATCCAAATTCTCCCGGTGGCTCATGAACCCGATCTACATCTCAAGATTTCTCTCAAACATACTCAAGAACGATAAAATCATTTAACAAGTGATCAATTTATTAAATGCATTAAGCACAAGTTCACAAACGTCATCCATCAATTAAAAACAAAACATAAATCATTCAAAATCTACATCGAAAACCCAAACATCATCCAACCCCCCAACATGTAGTTTAGCTCATGTTGGGGGTGTGTAAAAGAAACTGAAATATAAAGACAAGCTTCAAAGAATCCATGGTTCGAAAGGTATAGAGATAATGATAAATAACTCCCTGAGAAGAATCCCCGTTGATCTCACGTGCTCAATCGTCTTTGATTTCTCTTCACAATCCGTTTCCCTCGTATTCCCCTTCTCGAAAATCTCTTTTCCTCCTCCAAAAATCGCCTCCTGATCAGCCGTCGTCGTCTCTCCGTCGAAAAGTGCCAAACCCTACTAAAGAAAAGAGTTTTAAACAACTGGGCGTCGGGGCCAGCGCCGGCGCGGATGGCTGGCGCCGACTTCTGTTTAGTAATTTGGCGTGGATGGCGGCGCAAGTGGGCTGGCGCCGAGACTGGCGCCGGCCTCTGTTTCTTAGTTCTTCACTTTTTCTCGTTTTCAGCTCCGGAACTTGAATATGTTGCTCTTCTGGACAATAAAGCTTAACCTGTACTTTCTCACCAAAAAACCGTCAAATACCCGTATTTCACTTGAAGACACGCGTAAACCACCCAGTTTAGGACTAAAAATAATGTCGAAAATCGACATTATCAGTGCACATGTTAAGGCTTCTAGGTTTACGCTATCATACAAAAAGTCCCCATATATTTTTACATTACCTATTTAACTCACGTGTGTGAGCCATGATAATTATGGATAACGTTATTTGGTTGACCACCCACTTACTGTAAAGTAAGTGCATAATTGTTACAACGCCATGTTAGTGATAGAACATGATGACTCGGGGCAAACTAATACAAGGTCAGGAGGTTTGGGTAATGGCTTAGCTTGCTACCTCTGAGGCATCACATTATATACCATGTGCATGCAAATTCGAAACGACAAACTTTACAACCGAGTGTTGTACTACTTTCTTTGAAAGTGAGGAACTTACCAACTTGCATTAAAAACTTTTAGTGCATATAAAACCTATGAACTTACCAACTATTGTTATAGTTGACACTCTCCTTTACATGCTTTTCAGGGAACAACAAGTAAGGATTCATTCTAGAAGGCATCACATTAGCAACATCCAACTTATTTCATCATGTCAAGTTTATTTTTGTTATTTTGGACAAGTTGTATTTCTAAAAACGCGTTGTATTTGTACTATTTTGATATGATGATTGTGTGTTGTCTTCTACCTATCGCTTTTGAAACATTTAGCTGTGACATCCCGTGTTTCCGCTTTAGCGGGGTGTGACAGATATGGTTGATCATATCTCTTCTTTAGCTCCCCCTTGAATGATCAACCTCTGTAGATCAGTTCAAGGTCTCCTTCTGCTCCCCCTTGACCTATGCTTGGATCAATTTAGATAAGAAGTGCATGGTACATAGGTCAAGCTTATCAGAGGTTCTGTGAGGGCCGTCAGAGGTTCTGAGCAGTCACATAGAAGCTTGGTAGATTATTGAACTTTTGATGATAAAGAATTTATATTACAAAAAGAAGTAAATATTTATAGAAAGTTCAGGAAGACAGAAAACTAGTAAATATTTTGCTAATTACAAACAAAAAAATGTAAGTATATGTATATATATTTCTTTGAGAAGATCAATTCATACTTACAGAGGTTTCAACTCATGTTAATCATTCCTAACTTACCCACCAAGAAAAGGAATCTTTTCTTATCTAGTGCCTTGGTGAATAAGTCTGCAAGCTGGTATTCTGTGGACACAAAGTGCATTTCGATTGTTCCATATTCAACATGATGCTTCAGAAAGTGGTACCTTATATCGATATGCTTTGTTTTTGAGTGCTGTACTGGATTGGCAGAGATGGCAATGGCGCTTTTTGAATCACAGAAGATGGGTATCTTGTATATGTTGTGACCATAGTCCTTTAGCTGAGTTTTCATCCACGGAACTTGGGAGCAACAGCTAGCAGCAGCAACATATTCAGCTTCTGCTGTAGATGTGGACACACAATTCTACTTTTTCGATATCCAGCTGACTAGTTTACCTCTTAGGAATTGACAACTCCCAGAGGTACTCTTTCGATCAAGCTTGCATCCTCTATAATCTGAATCTGTGTATGCCTTAAGACCAAAGCCAGAGTTCTTCGGATACCAGAGCCCAAGATTTTTGGTCCCTTTGAGGTATTTGATGATTTTATTGTCATCAATATAGTGGGATTCCTTTGGGTTAGCTTGATATCTTGCACAGAGGCATATGGCATACATTATATCATGTCTACTTGCGGTTAAGTATAACAGAGACCCAATCATACCTCTGTAGAGCTTGCACTCTACTGATGTGCCATTTGGATCTGAAAATAACTTATTTCCAGTGGCCATTGGGGTCTTCATTACAGAGGCATCAGAGAGACTGTATTTTGAAAGTATGTCAGAGACATATTTAGTTTGATTTATGAAAATTCCCTCTGATGATTGTTTTACTTGGAGTCCGAGGAAGAAGGTTAATTCTCCCATCATACTCATTTCAAACTCACCCTGCATGAGTTTTTCAAAATCTTTGCATTTTTATGCATTTGTAGACCCGAAAATGATGTCATCCACATAGATCTGTACAAGCATAATCTCCTCACCATTTCTTTTATAAAACAAGGTAGTATCGGTTGTACCTCTTTCGTAATTGTTATCGAGAAGAAAGGTTGAAAGTGTTAGGACCAAAAATGTCCTAATTATATGAAAGTTTTGTAAAGGGCTTATGTCTGTAATGGGCTTGGGCTTAGCACTAAGTGGGCCTTGGGATTGACTATATAATGTGTTAGGAGCTCGTTTGTAGAAGGTGTGGCACAATGTAAGGAGCATAATTCTAGAGAGAAAGAGAGGGTCTTCCATGTACTAAAATGATTAACATCTAATATGAGGATGACGTTTGTATCTCGAACTCTCCCTAATACTTGAATTATTGTTGATTTCAGGGATCACAAGTGGTATAGGGCTTATGTTAGTTTGTAAAGGGCTTATGTTTGTAATGGGCTTGGGCTTAGTACTAAGTGGGCCTTGGGCTTGACTATATAATGTGTTAGGAGCTCATTTGTAGAAGGTGTGGCACAATGTAAGGAGCATAATTCTAGAGAGAAAGAGAGAGTCTTCCATGTACTAAAATGATTAACATCTAATATGAGGATGACATTTGTATCTCGAACTCTCCCTAATACTTGAATTGTTGTTGATTTCTGGGATCACAATTGGTATTAGAGCAGAATTGAAGACATTTCTTCGATACGATCATCGGATCTCGACAATTCAAGTGAAAAAGTTCCGAATTTTGAAGAATTTGATGATTTTGGTGTTCGATCTTCAAGTAAATATGTTCTAATCACCTGATCTTGTACATATCTGTTCGTTGTTCGATTCCAGATCAATTCTTATATTCAGAATCGATCAACGTGACCAAATTAGTGATTTAGAAAGTTTTTGAGTTTTTCGGAAAATCCTAGATCTAGAAGATTTTGATGTGCATGGATTGATTTTAGCCAATCAGATCATTTTCTGCATTGATTATGAAGAGATTGCAACAATCAGATCCAAAATTGATGAAGAATTGAGTGAGTTACGAATTTCTGATATGAACAATGCATAGCCTCGCCGGAAAAACGATTTTGGCCGGAATTGAGATTTTTCACCGGGGATTTGATGTTAATTGCTCACAGATCTGTTCGGTATGAAGTAACGATCTGTTTGCAGTAATTTGGTGTGGAATTCAGCAAGAAATCGAGGTTTTTGGGCTGATAAAAGTGTTCGTCGGAATTGTTCGTAACTGTCGCACGATGATAGTCATAACTGTCGGACAATAAAGACATTCATATATTCATAACTGTCGCACGATACTAAAACTCATAACTGTCGTACAACATTTGGCCGACTTCATATTTTAGTCGCACAAGACTTGTACGAGAGTTACTATTCATTGGGTCTAGTCGTACAAGAAGCATACGACTTCTACTGTTCATGTGCGCTAGTCGTACAAGTGGCATACGACTACGACTGTTCTTTCGCGCTAGTCGTACAAGAGGCATACGACTACGACTGTTCATTAGCGCTAGTCGTACAAGAGGCATACGACATCTACTGTTCATTGGCGCTAGTCGTACAAGACCCATGCGACAGTTACTGTTCACCTGAGTTGGTCGTACATGACTCCTACGACAGTTACTGTTCATTGATCAAAGTCGTACAAGACATGTCTGATTGTTACTGTTCACTGGAAGTTTTCGCACAAAAGATGCCAGATTACAACTTCTAGTCGATCAGTTTTTCTGAGTTGATTTTAGCCCGTTTAAAGAGTGAGACATTTTTCTTGGATTTGATCATAAAGCATGGGTGCTACATGACGCTTCATCCTTCGAGCAAATCCGAACCAAGCTCTTAAGCCGAATTCCTACTCAACCCGCGGTTCATTGACGGATTCTTTGTTATACACTATGATTACACTCGGTTTGTCACTCAAAACTCACTTGTTATCTTTCTTATGAGCTTAACGGAACGAGTTTGAGTTTCTACTTTTTGAAGATGTGCTCGTGCATCCAGTCGAGGTTATGGCGTACATCGGATCCGGTTTTTCATGGTTGAAAATAAGAAGAGTAAGAGCTTCTTTCAAGGGGGAGCCTAGACTTCATTCGAAGAAAAAGCATCGCTAAAGTTTTTCCAAGAAAATCAAGGGGGAGAGGAGCTAAAGCTTTGGAAGATTGATATGATTTTGCTTTACAAAACTTTAGGGGGAGAATGTTAGGACCAAAAATGTCCTAATTATATGAAAGTTTTGTAAAGGGCTTATGTTAGTTTGTAAAGGGCTTATGTTTGTAATGGGCTTGGGCTTAGCACTAAGTGGGCCTTGGGCTTGACTATATAATGTGTTAGGAGCTATTTTGTAGAAGGTGTGGCACAATGTAAGGAGCATAATTCTAGAGAGAAAGAGAGAGTCTTCCATGTACTAAAATGATTAACATCTAATATGAGGATTACGTTTGTAACTCGAACTCTCCCTAATACTTGAATTGTTGTTGATTTCTGGGATCACAAGTGGTATCAGAGCAGAATTGAAGACATTTCTTCTATACGATCATCGGATCTCGACAATTCAAGTGAAAAAGTGCCGAATTTTGAAGAATTTGAAGATTTTGGTGTTCGATCTTCAAGTAAGTATGTTCTAATCACCTGATCTTGTACAGATCTGTTCGTTGTTCGATTCCAGATCAATTCTTATATTCAGAATCGATCAACGTGAACAAATCGGTGATTTAGAAAGTTTTTGAGTTTTTCGAAAAATCTTAGATCTAGAAGATTTTGATGTGCATGGATTGATTTTAGCCAATCAGATCATTTTCTGCATTGAATATGAAGAGATTGCAACAATCAGATCCAAAATTGATGAAGAATTGAGTGAGTTACGAATTTCTGATATGAACAGTGCCTAGCCTCGCCAGATAAATGATTTAGGCCGGAATTGGGATTTTTCACCGGGGATTTGATGTTAATTTCTCACAGATCTGTTCGGTATGAAGTAACGATCTGTTTGCAGTAATTTGGTGTGGAATTCAGCAAGAAATCGAGGTTTTTGGGCTGATAAAAGTGTTCGTCGTAATTGTTCGTAACTGTCGCACGATGATACTCATAACTGTCGGACAACAAAGACATTCATATATTCATAACTGTCGCACGATACTAAAACTCATAACTGTCATACAACATTTGGCCGACTTCATATGTTAGTCGCACAAGACTTGTATGAGAGTTACTATTCATTGGGCCTAGTCGTACAAAAAGCATACGACTTCTACTGTTCATGTGCGCTAGTCGTATAAGTGGCATACGACTACGACTGTTCTTTCATGCTAGTCGTACAAGAGGCATATGACTACGACTGTTCATTAGCGCTAGTCGTACAAGAGGCATACGACATCTACTCTTCATTGGCGCTTGTCGTACAAGACCCATGCGACAGTTACTGTTCACCTGAGTTGGTCGTACAAGACTCCTACGACAGTTACTATTCATTGATCAAAGTCGTACAAGACATGTCCGATAGTTACTGTTCACTGGAAGTTTTCGCACAAAAGATGCCAGATTACAACTTCTAGTCGATCAGTTTTTCTGAGTTGATATTAGCCCGTTTAAAGAGTGAGACATTTTTCTTGGATTTGATCATAAAGGATGGGTGCTACATGACGCTTCCTCCTTCGAGCAAATCCGAACCAAGATCTTAAGCCGAATTCCTACTCAACCCGCAGTTCATTGACGGATTCTTTGTTATACACTGTGATTGCACTCGGTTTGCCACTCAAAACTCACTCGTTATCTTTCTTGTGAGCTTATCGGAACAAGTTTGAGTTTCTACTTTTTGAAGATGTGCTCGTGCATCCAGTCGAGGTTATGGCGTACATCGGATCCGGTTTTTCATGGTTGAAAATAAGAAGAGTAAGAGCTTCTTTCAAGGGGGAGCCTAGACTTCATTCGAAGAAAAAGCATCGCTAAAGTTTTTCCAAGAAAATCAAGGGGGAGAGGAGCTAAAGCTTTGGAAGATTGATATGATTTTGCTTTACAAAACTTTAGGGGGAGAATGGTAGGACCAAAAATGTCCTAATTATATGAAAGTTTTGTACATGACTTATGTTAGTTTGTAAAGGGCTTATGTTTGTAATGAGCTTGGGCTTAGCACTAAGTGGGCCTTGGGCTTGACTATATAATGTGTTAGGAGCTCATTTGTAGAAGGTGTGGCACAATGTAAGGAGCATAATTCTAGAGAGAAAGAGAGAGTCTTCCATGTACTAAAATGATTAACATCTAATATGAGGATGACGTTTGTATCTCGAACTCTCCCTAATACTTGAATTGTTGTTGATTTTTGGGATCACATAAAGTCTTTCGTACCATGCTCTTGGAGCCTGTTTTAGGCCATACAGAGCTTTGTCGAGGTAATACACGTATTTTGGGTAGTTTGAGCTTTCAAACCCTGGTGGATGTTGGACATATACTTCTTCTTGGATTTCGCCATTCAGAAAGGCCGATTTTACATCCATTTGAAATACTTTGAAACCTCTGTGGGCTGCAAAGGCTTAAAATATTCTTATAGCCTCGAGCTGTCCGACAGGGGAAAAAGTTTCATCATAATCGATGCCTTCTTCTTGACGATATCCCTTGGCCACCAATCTTGCTTTGTTTCCAATGAGCACCCCATCCTCGTCTTTCTTGTTTCTGAAGACCCACCTTGTCCCTTGTTGGTCCCGAAGGGCTATACAAGTTTGTAGAAGGGGGGGGGGGGGGGGGGGGGGTTGAATACAAACACACGTTTTAACTTTTCTAAATTGTTTATTGATAAATCAAGACAATTTACAACTTGTTGCGGAAAAAGATATAGGATAAACTTAATCTAAACAAGTTAAGAACACTAAGTTTCTTGCACTAGAAACAAGAAGATGGCCAGAGCACTTCAAAAACTGAAGTAGGGTTCTTCTTATATACTACATGCATTTAATGCATGGCAGTATGGCTTTACACGTGGCAGCAGCTGAGTGGTTGCATGTCATTGACCTTTGTAGACAACCTTAGTAGCCGCATGGTGCACAGTGTAGAATCAGAGTTGTGGTACGATTACAGACAAAAGGCATGTCCATTCTGACAGCTCGTACGGAGACGTGCAAGGGAGGTAAGACTATAGTAACATGCAGAGAGACTTCATGATCAGCTTTCGTTGAGTCAGATCTTTATCAGTGGATGATAAAGTTCAGCGATTGCTGAAGTCTTCTACTTGATACTTCACGTTGAATGGACAGGTCTTGCCACGTTGAATGGACTGGTCTTGCTTCGCTGATATCCGCATCAGTTCATGAGTAGACTTGTCGCTGGTTCTTGAGCTTGATCTTCGACTTCAGCGTAGAACATATGTTGACGTGAAACTTGTCTTCACGGATCATAAGTAAACAACTAACTTATCAGCGATCATCTCATAGACTGAACCGGCTCAGAGCTATATGATGATGAACAATGTTCGTTGAATATCTAATCTAAAGAGTGAGAGTTCCTATCAGCTGTACTGTAAAGTCTTAGTACTTATCAGCGATAGTGAAACTTTAATACATATTGTTTACTTACAATTTTCACTAAGTGTTTAAGAGAGGGTCATTATCAAATCACTGAGGGTTTGGATCAACAATCTCCCCCTATTTGATTATGACATAGCAACAGAGAAAATTGCTATTTAATGAAAACATAAGGATAAAAAGAACTTATAAAATATTTATCCCTTTTACTGTTTTCGGGGATCTTTTCAGTACTTATGTAGTAAAGTACATTCGCTGAAATTTTTTTCTTTAAACTTCGTAAAGATTACAGAGGGAAGTGGAAAAATTCCAAGTACATCAAATAAAATTACAAGTACAAAAGATGTAGACAGATAAGGATAGAAGGAATTACAAGGCGATCCTATCCGTCAAAAGGTTCTTCCTTAATGAGAAGTTCATCAAGGGTCTTTGATGTGGGAATCATCCAGTCCGGGACAGTTACACCTTGATCCTTTTTGTTCTTTGCTTCTTCAAAGATCAGGGCTTGAGGTGACGTGCTTGAATGTCGCGTCTGACTTCACACCAGTATATGAGGTCTCTGAGTTGTTCGATGGGAGTGATTGGAAGCTCAGATATGTGTTGAAAGTGTTGATTTCCATGGCAGTCTAGAAAGAATATACCATAGGGATTACTTACGACTTTGCCAGGGATGAAAGTTTCACCAGGTGGTAGGGAGGTTGCAAGCGCTGAGAGGTCAGCATCAGGACCAAGAACTTCAGCACGAGAGAAACCAATACCTGTTTCATTCCGTATAGGAGGACCTGAGTCTGAGGTTTTCTTTTCCTTTGTAGAGGCTCTTCTTTGTTGAGGAGGAAGAAGAGTGGAAGGAGGAATATCCACAGCAGAAGAAACCAAGTTGATCTGAGAATTTAAAATTTTCTCGACATGGCTCTTGAACTTTGAGCGCGATCGCTGAATGGCTAATTTCACTTCCAACCATTCAGAGAAACCAAATTTCTATAAAGTAGCAGCATAGAAGGTTTGCTTGGTTTTGTCTTCTCTGAATACATCAACTTCAACAACAGGAACGTCTACAAATAGTCTTCCTCTGATATTTACCTTGATGATTTTGGATGGTCGAGATCGATAGTTCAGCATTTCTTTACACCATTCCAAAGTCAAATCAGATACTTTAGTCTTTTCTTCAACGATCCTTTGGGCATCATCCCATAGCTGACGTTGGACATCAATGGGAGTTCTTTTCAACGCGGGGTTTTTCACAGATTGTTGGACAAGCTGGATGGCGAGAGCCTTATCTTTTTCTTCAGCTTCCTTCTTTTCGGCGAGTAATCTTTCAGCTCTTAGATGATCCTCGTATTCTTTCCTTGATATCCTGAACTTTGTAGGAGCAGGGATTTTGTAACGAGGAAGAATGATTCGCTGATCTTCAAGCTGTTTGATCATTGCATCTCTCTTTTGTTGATCCTCTTCACTTAGCTTTTGAGGAGCCAAGGAAGGTCTGTTTTTGTGAGAGAGCAGCTGTTCTTCAGGTTCATCAGTCTCAATGGTTAAATCCAAGACTGGGATTATTTCTTGTGTAGTCGTAGGAGCTTCAGCGGGATCCTCAAACAGGGGAGAGGACTAGCTGAAACACAACGATTGTTTAAGTAAGAAAAGTTAGGAAGAAAGAGATAGAGAAAAGAATGTGGTTAAGTGTATAGAGGTTTTAAGGATAGAAGGATTGAGATTGAGAAGGGATAGAGGAGGGATGCAGTGTAAGGGAATAGAAGGTAGTGTACCTGACAAACTGGCTTTTGAAGTAAGATCGTCAGATTGTCTTCTTCAGTGAGGCCTTTGTTTTTGCCTTTGTCAGCTTCAGGCGCTGCAGGCTTTGTCTTGGTCCGCTCCCCTTTTTGAGCTGGGGCTTTTGCAACAGGATGGACGTAGAAGAAATCGTCATCATCATCGTCATCATCATAATCTTTGGGGGATGATGATGGTTCTTCATCAGAGATGTCGACAGGTTCATCATCTTCAGTTTCTTCTTCAGACTCGACCTCTTCAGCATAAGGTTCGGTCACATCAGCAGAAACTTCCTTAAGTTTCTCATCGAGTTGCTCTCCTTCAGATACAGAAGGAGGTTTCTCGGTTTCCTCAGGGTTTTCAACTCCCTGAGGTTTTGAAGTAGAAGTAGCAGCAACAGCAGTTTCAATACCCTCCCCCTCAGCATTCTGGGGAAGGTCTTCTTTAGTCTTCTCCCCCTCTTCCACCTTATGGTTGGGGGGAGGTAACAGATTGTTCAGCAACAGTAGTTTGTATTTGGTCTCTGTCTTCCAGGTCAGAGATCCTAACACAGTTCTCAATCTTTGCTAATCTGACTTCCAGGCCAGGATTGATATTTTAAAGAGCTTCGCGATCGACCTGAGTAAAATGAGAAGTTGGGACGTTCAGGCGATCGAGTACTTTCTGAACAATTTCTTTGACGGCGGAGACCTCAGCCTTGATCGTGGAGACTTCACCCTTTAGAGAACCAACCTCTGTCTTCAATGATGTGACTTCATTGGACAGAGTGGTGAAGTTTGTTGAAAGAGAGGTGGTGGCAGTTGAATTGTCAGCGAGGGTGGTAGCAAATTGAGCAATGCTACCATCCACCTTCTCCAGATCAGTTTTGGAGGCTTTTGTATCAACTATCTCGGTCAACTTTTTGAGTTTCTCTCCAGCGTCTGTAACCGCTGAATAGTTCGTGGAGAGAATGGTGTTGTAATTTTCCACCTTTGTTTCCAGGGCCTTCAGGGAGGTGTTGATATCCCCCAAATTAGGACCTGAAACAGTTATTAACTTATGAAAAGAGGAAAGCTCAGAAGTTTGGGGTAGAGAAAGATGAGTGTTTTGGATTGTGTTTATACCTCCAGGCGGGTTGGCGAAGTTGTCGAACCCTTTGTGTACTGAATGATATTCCATGACGCCTTCAAGAGTACCTTGGCACATAGAGGTGCATGCAGATCCTAAGTTTGCATCCATCATCGTATTTAGAGTGTCTGCAGCAGAGTCATGTACGATGAAGGGTGTTCCTGAGAAAGTTGGGAAAATTGGTGGATAGACCAAAGATTGAGTAGGAGGAATGAGGGATGAGAATGATGGTTCGGTGCGGGGTTCAGCGTTGGATCCACTGTCAATCACTTCAGTCTGTAGAGAGGCTGAAGGAGGTGGGTTCATTTCTAAGTTTATAACTTCAGCGTTTAGAGACGCTGAAGCTGGGATGGAAGGGGTGGCTTGATCATCTGTGGCAGAGCGTACCACGGAACTTTCCATCAGCTCTTCAAGATGAGCTGTGGAGTCTTCAGCATGTATCAGCGGTGGGGATTTCCACTGAATGAGCTGCAGAAGTAGAAGGAGGACTGAGAAGAGATAAGAGAGTAGAAAGACGTACCTCATTTTCCAGCGGTTTGAAGTCGAGCACCTTAGGGCCAACCTGAGAGAGTCTCAGATCACCCTCTGTTGGGTATCTCTCGCCAAGGCCTTGTTGAAAGACGGCGCTGATGAATCTGGGATAAGGAACCCATGCAGATCTTTCAGCCATATCCACTCTGAACGCAAGGTCGTCGTAGATGATTGAGGCCCAGTCAATATTTAGACCTTTCAGCAATGCATAGCCCATTGCTTGTTGAGGTTGAGCAGCTTGATCAGAGGAGCCACTCTTCGCTGTCATGCAGCTTATCAGATGTGCGAAGATGAAGTTCATCTCGCTGGGCATTTTGGACTTATTGATCATGGTTACTTTCTTCTCAGGCTTCTTGTCCCTTCCAGTGTCCCATGCGTAACCCATTGTATCGAAGAATGCAGTGATGGCTTCCCTATCAACATGGTTTTTGTGGTTTGGGAGAGGGACAAAGCAGTTTTCTTTGGTAGAGGTAGGAAGACTCAGTGCTTTCCTAATGATGGCAGGGTTGATTTTGGTGGTGCCAAATTTTGTGTCACACAGAATAGAGTAAACGATCTTCGTTGGGTATTTGGAATGGGGTACCGGAGCTCTTCTGGCAGTATACCAGAACTGAGATAGTAGTAATTGATGAGCAGGGGGTGTAATAGTCAGTGCCGTAGATAAGCAACATGTTTTGAGGTAGTTCACAGCATCATTCAGATGTGTGACTTGCTTTCTACAAGGAAACTCGAAAAGCGCATGAAGGTTGTTCGATTTTGAAAAATCGATTTCCTTAAGCTTGAACTTGACCTGAGGAGCTTTGACGAGAGTCAGTTTCTTTGCAGCAGTGGATTTCTCAGCGGTAGGAGCAGGAGTAGAAGATGCCATTTCTGTTTAACATATCATCCATGAATCATAAAAAATTACAGTCTTAATGTGGACAGTTTTACCAATAAGATGTTTTCCGATTTTTGTCCATTTCATTCCGACAGAAATGTCTTAATGAAGATTAGGGTTTTCTTGTTTTGAAAAAGAAAAACAAACCCATTAAAAGTCTTGTTTTCCATTTTCCTTTAGATAAGGATTATGGAGAAACGAATGAAGAACAAGTTTAAGATTTTGAGTTTTAAAACTTGAAGAACAACCATGAAAAGGTTGTGTTCATAAAACCATGAAAGAAATGATTTCATTTTAGAAAAGGTTTCTTTTGTTTGATCTGTTAAAAGCAATAAGAAGATCAGAAACAAGTTATGCAGGTGAATAATAAGAATATTAACCTGGTAATCGAAGAAGGAGATGAACAGATTTCTGGAAATAAGCAACTGTAAATCTTTTCTTGTTTGGAGAAGAAGTTCGCGTAAAGAAAAAATATAAACTTGAAATAGTTTATATAGTGAGATTTGAGAGAGAGTAAAACTCGAGCGGGACGTGCAAGGGAGGTAAGACTATAGTAACATGCAGAGAGACTTCATGATCAGCTTTCGTTGAGTCAGATCTTTATCAGCGAATGATAAAGTTCAGCGATTGCTGAAGTCTTCTACTTGATACTTCACGTTAAATGGACAGGTCTTGCTTCGCTGATATCCGCATCAGTTCATGAGTAGACTTGTCGCTGGTTCTTGAGCTTGATCTTCGACTTCAGCGTAAAACATATGTTCACGTGAAACTTGTCTTCACGGATCATAAGTAAACAACTAACTTATCAGCGATCATCTCATAGACTGAACCGGCTCAGAGCTATTTGATGATGAACAGTGTTCACTGAATATCTAATCTAAAGAGTGAGAGTTCCTATCAGCGGTACTGTAAAGTCTTAGTACTTATCAGCGATAGTGAAACTTTAATACATATTGTTTACTTACAATTTTCACTAAGTGTTTAAGAGAGGGTCATTATCAAATCACTGAGGGTTTGGATCAACAATCTCCCCCTATTTGATTATGACATAGCAACAGAGAAAATTGCTATTTAATGAAAACATAAGGATAAAAAGAACTTATAAAATATTTATCCCTTTTACTGTTTTCTGGGATCTTTTCAGTACTTATGTAGTAAAGTACATTCGCTGAAATTTTTCTTTAAACTTCGTAAAGATTACAGAGGGAAGTGGAAAAATTACAAGTACATCAAATAAAATTACAAGTACAGAAGATGTAGACAGACAAGGATAGAAAGAATTACAAGGCAATCCTATCCGTCAAAAGGTTCTTCCTTAATGAGAAGTTCATCAAGGGTCTTTGATGTGGGAATCATCCAGTCCGGGACAGTTACACCTTGATCCTTTTTGTTATTTGCTTCTTAAAAGGTTAGGGCTTGAGGTGACGTGCTTGAATGTCACGTCTGACTTCACACCAGTATATGAGGTCTCTGAGTTGTTTGATGGGAGTGATTGGAAGCTCAGAGATGCGTTGAAAGTGTTGATTTCCATGGCAGTCTAGAAAAAATATACCATAGGGATTACTTACGACTTTGCCAGGGATGAAAGTTTCACCAGGTGGTAGGGAAGTGTCAAGCGCTGAGAGGTCAGCATCAGGACCAAGAACTTCAGCACGAGAGAAACCAATACCTGTTTCATTCCGTATAGGAGGACCTGAGTCTGAGGTTTTCTTTTCCTTTGTAGAGGCTCTTCTTTGTTGAGGAGGAAGAAGAGTGGAAGGAAGAATATCCACAGCAGAAGAAACCAAGTTGATCTGAGAATATAAAATTTTCTCGACAAGGCTCTTGAACTTTGAGCGCCATCGCTGAATGGCTAATTTCACTTCCAACCATTCAGAGAAACCAAATTTCTCTAAAGTAGCAGCATAGAAGGTTTGCTTGGTTTTGTCTTCTCTGAATACATCAACTTCAACAACAGGAACGTCTACAAATAGTCTTCCTCTGATATTTACCTTGATGATTTTGGATGGTCGAGATCGATAGTTCAACGTTTCTTTACACCATTCCAAAGTCAAATCAGATACTTTAGTCTTTTCTTCAACGATCCTTTGGGCATCATCCCATAGCTGACGTTGGACATCAATGGGAGTTCTTTTCAACGCTGGGTCTTTCACAGATTGTTGGACAAGCTGGATGGCGAGAGCCTTATCTTTTTCTTCAGCTTCCTTCTTTTCGGCGAGTAATCTTTCAGCTCTTAGATGATCCTCGTATTCTTTCCTTGATATCCTGAACTTTGTAGGAGCAGGGATTTTGTCACGAGGAAGAATGATTCGCTGATCTTCAAGCTGTTTGATCATTGCATCTCTCTTTTTTGGATCCTCTTCACTTAGCTCTTGAGGAGCCAAGGAAGGTCTGTTTTTGTGAGAGAGCAGTTGTTCTTCAGGTTCATCAGTCTCAATGGTTAAATCCAAGACTGGGATTATTTCTTGTGTAGTCGTAGGAGCTTCAGCGGGATCCTCAAACAGGGGAGAGGACTAGCTGAAACACAACGATTGTTTAAGTAAGAAAAGTTGGGAAGAAAGAGATAGAGAAAAGAATGTGGTTAAGTGTATAGAGGTTTTAAGGATAGAAGGATTGAGATTGAGAAGGGATAGAGGATGGGATGCAGTGTAAGGGAAAAGAAGGTAGTGTACCTGACAAACTGGCTTTTGAAGCAAGATCGTCAGATTGTCTTCTTCAGTGAGGCCTTTGTTTTAGCCTTTGTCAGCTTCAGACGCTGCAGGCTTTGTCTTGGTCCGCTTCCCTGAAGGTTCTTTTATCCTGATCCCTTTTTGAGTTGGGGCTTTTGCAACAAGATCGACGTAGAAGAAATCGTCATCATCATCATCATCGTCATCATCATAATCTTTGGGGGATGATGATGGTTCTTCATCAGAGATGTCGACAGGTTCATCATCTTTAGTTTCTTCTTCAGACTCGACCTCTTCAACATAAGGTTCGGTCACATCAGCAGAAACTTCCTTAAGTTGCTCATCGAGTTGCTCCCCTTCAGATACAAAGGTAGGTTTCTTGGTTTCCTCAAGGTTTTCAACTCCCTGAGGTTTTGAAGTAGAAGTAGCAGCAGCAGCAGTTTCAATACCCTCCCCCTCAGCATTCTGGGGAAGGTCTTCTTTAGTCTTCTCCCCCTCTTCCACATTATGGTTGGGGGTAGGTAACAGATTGTTCAGCAACAGTAGTGTGTATTTGGTCTCTGTCTTCCAGGCCAGAGATCCCAACACAGTTCTCAATCGTTGCTAATCTGACTTCCAGGCCAGTTATAGCAGGATTGATATTTTGAAGAGCTTCGCGATCGACCTGAGTAAAATGAGAAGTTGGGACGTTCAGGCGATCGAGTACATTCTGAACAATTTCTTTGACGACGGAGACCTCAGCCTTGATCGTGGAGACTTCACCCTTTAGAGAACCAACCTCTGTCTTCAATGATGTGACTTCATTGGACAGAGTGGTGAAGTTTGTTGAAAGAGAGGTGGTGGCAGTTGAATTGTCAGCGAGGGTGGTAGCAAATTGAGCAATGCTACCATCCACCTTCTCCAGATCAGTTTTGGAGGCTTTTGTATCAACTATCTCGGTCAACTTTTTGAGTTTCTCTCCAGCGTCAGTTTCTTTGCAGCAGTGTATTTCTCAGCGGTAGGAGCAGGAGTAGAAGATGCCATTTCTGTTTAACATATCATCCATGAATCCTAAAAAATTACAGTCTTAATGTGGACAGTTTTACCAATAAGATGTTTTCCGATTTTTGTCCATTTCATTCAGACAGAAATGTCTTAATGAAGATTAGGGTTTTCTTGTTTTGAAAAAGAAAATCAAACCCAGTAAAAGTCTTGTTTTCCATTTTCCTTTAGATAAGGATTCTGGAGAAACGAATGAAGAACAAGTTTAAGATTTTGAGTCTTAAAACTTGAAGAACAACCATGAAAAGGTTGTGTTCATAAAACCATGAAAGAAATGATTTCATTTAAGAAAAGGTTTCTTTTGTTTGATCTGTTAAAAGCAATAAGAAGATCAGAAACAAGTTAGGCAGGTGAATAATAAGAATATTAACCTGGTAATCGAAGAAGGAGATGAACAGATTTCTGGAAATAAGCAACAGTAAATCTTTTCTTGCTTGGAGAAGTTCGCGTAAAGAAAAAATATAAACTAGAATTAGTTTATATAGTGAGATTTGAGAGATAGTAAAACTCGAGCGGGAAAGTTTTTCATCATGACACGGACACGTGTTTGCATTTGATTGGATGGTAAACGAAACGTGCAAACGTGTGTCAGAAAAAGAACGTGTCAAGGTTTATCCGTTGTGATGATGTCATAAACGTCCTTTCATATTTTAGGATGTCTCTGAGGTTTTGAAAGCTAAGGAACTATTTTGAAAAACATGAAGCACTGAATAGAAATATCAGTGTTAGTTTAAGAAATTTCAAAGTATCGCTGTTAAGGAAGAGATATTCAGCGATGCAATTTGTTTTGAAATCTTACATTCACATGCAAACGTCAGTGAGCAAGAGAGAAAACATTTTGTCTTCTTCGATTGAAGACTCTGAAGGCTTTGGAGACTGAGGAGTATCTAAGAAAGATTCAATCATCAGCCTTAGGATCAAACTTTCCAAGGGCATCTCTGTTGTTCAGTATGAAACACTGACTGTAACATCCCAGACCAACCGTACCAGATATTGTCCGCTTTGTCCGCACACCTGGACTCACGGTTTTAAAACGCGTCTGATAGAGGAGGTATCAAGTCCCTTATAAGGCAACCTTTGTTCCCCTCCCCAACCAATGTGGGATCTTACAATCCACCCCCCTTGGGAGCCCAGCGTCCTCGCTGGCACACCAGTCCGGTTCCCGGCTCTGATACCATCTGTAACATCCCAGACCAACCGTACCAGATATTGTCCGCTTTGTCCGCACACCTGGACTCACGGTTTTAAAACGCGTCTGATAGAGGAGGTATCAAGTCCCTTATAAGGCAACCTTTGTTCCCCTCCCCAACCAATGTGGGATCTTACAATCACACCTTAGGCATATCCCACATCGGCCGTGGACAGGAGAGATGCTGGGTATATTAGTAAACCTTGGCCTTACCAGACACAACGCGTTTTGGAGCCACAAGCATGCGGGTTCCTTGGGAACTCTGTGGTTAAGCGTGCTTGGGTGGGAGTAGTACCAGGATGGGTGACCTCCTGGGAAGTCCTTGCGAAGTCCTTGCCAGGTCGCCAAGAACAAAGCCGTGAGCCAGTGGGGCAAAGCGGACAATATTGTGTCGTGGTAAGCGGGGTGTTACAAATGGTATCAGAGCCACTCCTGTGTCGTTCGGGATGGTGGGGCAAACCTCATCGAGGACGATGAGTCCCTAAGGGGGGGTGTGTGTAACACCTTAGGCATATCCCACATCGGCCGTGGACAGGAGAGATGCTGGGTATATTAGTAAACCTTGGCCTTACCAGACACAACGCGTTTTGGGGCCACAAGCATGCGGGTTCCTTGGGAACTCTGTGGTTAAGCGTGCTTGGGTGGGAGTAGTACCAGGATGGGTGACCTCCTGGGAAGTCCTTGCGAAGTCCTTGCCAGGTCGCCAAGAACAAAGCCGTGAGCCAGTGGGGCAAAGCGGACAATATTGTGTCGTGGTAAGCGGGGTGTTACACTGACATCCAAAGATGTGAAGAAAGCTAATTGAAGGATTTCTCCCATGAAAAAGTTCATAGGCTGTTTTATTAAATCTTTTGACTATCAGCGACCTGTTTTGCGTAAAACAAGCAGTGTTGACAGCTTCTGCCCAAAACTGAGTAGGCAAATGAGAATCACTGAGCCTTGAACGTGCAGCTTCAATAATAGTTCTATTTCTTCTTTTAGCGACTCCGTTTTGTTGCGGTGTTCTCACCGAAGAAAAGTTGTGAGAAATACCCTTACTCTCAAAGAAGGAATCAAGAGAACTGTTTTTGAATTCAGTCCCATGATCACTCCTTTTTGAGCAAACAGTCAAGTTGTTCAGGGTTTCCATCTTCCTAACAAAGGTGATGAGTTCTTCAGGGGTGTCACTCTTAGAACGGAGAAACATAACCCATGTATATCGAGAGAATTCATCAACTATGACCCGTGTATATTTCTTTCCAGCGATGGATTTATTGTTAACAGGGCCAAACAAATCCATATGGAGAAGTTGTAGAGGAAATGACTGTGAGGAAACTTGCTTTGACTTAAAGCTTGCTTTGGTCTGCTTGCCTTTCTCACACGCTGAACATAAGGATTCTTTGCCGTATGAGTGTTGAGGTAGACCAGTGACTAACTCTTTTGAAGAAAGAGTGTTCAGTGTCTTAAAGTTGAGATGAGAGAGCCTCTTATGCCATAACCAATTGCCATCAGATGAGGCTTTTGAGAAGAAACATGAGTTCTCAGTGGTTGTTGAGTCCATGTTTATTACATAAACATTTTCCAAACGATAACCGCTGAGAGCTATCTTCTCCTTTTTGTCAGTGACAAAGCAGGATTCCTTAGTAAAGATTTCTTTGTTATCCTTGTCGCAAAGCTGACTGAAGCTTAGAAGATTATGCTTCAGCCCTTCAACA
The DNA here is from genome assembly GCA_033807775.1 of Saussurea involucrata. Classification (NCBI taxonomy): domain Eukaryota; kingdom Viridiplantae; phylum Streptophyta; class Magnoliopsida; order Asterales; family Asteraceae; genus Saussurea; species Saussurea involucrata. The sequence continues at coordinate 24,293,462 of CM066326.1, forward strand.
TATGCGACTCTTCTGAAGGTTGTTGTACCATTAGAGAGTACACCAAACCCTCGGGTATGTCCTTTTCCATTTCCACCGAAAGTTACAGTGGGACCCTTCTCTTCTTTGTACTCAGTGAGCAGGTTCTTCATACCAGTCATGTGTCTAGAGCATCCGCTATCGAGATACCAGATACCCTTCTTAACTTGCATTAGAAAAGAATATTAGTTTGTCTTGGGTACCCACTTAACCATGTGTACACACTTGTCAGTGGGGGTAGAAGAGGAGGTGGAAGGTTCAGCAGTCTTCGCAGCATTTGAAGATTCAGCTTTGTCAGTCTTCACTTTGGTTAATTTATTAACCTCAGTGGTCTTCTTTGCCTTGGGGGCAATGATCTTCACCTTAGCTATCTTTTCAGCTTGGGTGATTGTGGGGTACTTACTAGCAATATGATTGGTAAGTCCACAATGATAACATTTCCTATAACTAAAAGTAGTTATAGGACCATTTGCATGCTGAGCTTTTGATTTTGAATTAGAAGGACCAGCACCAAGTAAGCTATTGGCTTTTGAAATGGGAGGAACATTCAGTTCTTCGGATTTTTACCAATAATTTCCACTTTGATTCTAGGAGTAGATCGCCTGATAGATCCACGCTGAATAAATCCAGGGATCATATTCTTTCCACCAGATGGATAAGTCACTGAAGCTTTAGAAACGTTCAGCTTTGGTACAGAGGTACCCTTCTGAGGATTTTGGTTAAAAGCAATTCCTTTACCGTTGTTTTTAAAGACTGATGTAGGTTTTGGATAAACAACTTTTTCTTTACCTTTAGAAGTTAAGGTAGAGATTTCCTCAGGGATAGGCGGTTTAGAAGAGGAACAATGAGATGAGAAAGTGTCAGAGATAGAGGAAACGAACATTCCAAACTTAAGCATGGATCGGTCAGTGGTTGGTTCTAGAGTATCAGCTTTGTAACCAAGACCACGTTTATCACTCAGGGTAATCTGAGACTTAATTATCTCAGTGATCTTTGTTGAGGAATTATACCATCCATCAACAGTAGCTTTTTCAGCTTTTTGTATTTTTCATCTCTAGTCCTGTGAGTAAAGTTTTTCTTGGGAAAAGCTGAGGGTCTAGAGACTTTCTTTGACCTGCACCCGCTAGCAAAATGTCCTATCTTTTCACAGTTATAGCAAGTAGCAGTAGCCTTATCAACAGGGGTTGATGATCTTGGCTTGTCAGTAATAGCAAGAGGTTTGTTCTTCTTGAAATTACTCTTTCTAGCAAATCTCCTGAACTTATTAGCCAGGAATGCCAGAGTTTCATCATTATCTGAAACGTCAGAGTCTGATGATCTTTCAGAGTTAGTTTCCAACTCAGTGACAGTGATAGTTGATCGCTGAGTGGAAGGTGACTCTGAGATTAAAGCAACAGGGGTGCTTTTGGAATCTTTTACAAGATTCTTCTTAAGATGACTCGATTGCTCACGATTCAGCATCGTGCCATATAAGGTAGAAAGGGTCATTGATTTTAGATCCTTTGACAGCTTGAGACACATAGAATAAATGTCCCAGCTTTCAGGTAAACATTCTAAGAACTTTGTCAGTACTTCAAAGTTAGAATATTCCTTACCAACAGTTTTTAGATCTATTATTAAGCAGTTAAAATGTTGGTGTACTTCAGATAGAGTTTCATTCTTATCACAAATGAAGCTTTCATACTGTCTTACCAGGTTGATCTTTCGAGAGTCCTGGACTTCAGAAGTCCCTTCATACTGAACACATATTGTGTCCCACATAGCTTTTGAGGTTTTCAGGTTCATGACGGAATGGTAGACTTCGTCAGGAAGAGCCATGGAGAGTATGGATCTGGCTTTGGTGTCGATAGCCACTTTCTTCTTATCTTCATCAGTCCACATATGAATTTCCTTGGGAATCCGCCTTTTTGGAATAGCAGGTCTATTCTCAGCGGCTGGAACTGTAGGATCAATTCTTATAGGAATATATGGGCCGTTTTCAAGATAGTAAGGCATAGTAGGGTCTATACCTTCTAAGAAGAGAATCATCCTATTTTTCCATAGATTAAAATTATCTCTGGAGAATCTAGGGGGTTTTGCAAGAGAACCGTTGTCAATATAGTTGGTGCTTGTGTTGGTAGCCATTTTCAAAAATAGCAAGGAAGAGAAATCTTAGTATAGATCAGATCTTGTTTATTAGATTAAACAAATCTGCTCTGATACCACATGTTGGTCCCGAAGGGCTATACAAGTTTGTAGAAGGGGGGGGGGGGGGGTTGAATACAAACACACGTTTTTACTTTTCTAAATTGTTTATTGATAAATGAAGATAATTTACAACTTGTTGCGGAACAAGATATAGGATAAACCTAATCAAAACAAGTTAAGAACACTAAGTTTCATGCACTAGAAAGAAGAAGATGGCCAGAGCACTTCAAAAACTGAAGTAGGGTTCTTCTTATATACTACATGCATTTAATGCATGGCAGTATGGCTTTACACGTGGCAGCAGCTGAGTGGTTGCATGTCATTGACCTTTGTAGACAACCTTAGTAGCCGCATGGTGCACAGTGTAGAATCAGAGTTGTTGTACGATTACAGACAAAAGGGATGTCCATTCTGACTGTTAGTACGGAGACGTGCAAGGGAGGTAAGACAATAGTAACATGCAGGGAGACTTCAATATCAGCTTACGTTGAGTCAGATCTTTATCAGCGAATGATAAAGTTCAGCGATTGCTGAAGTCTTCTACTTGATACTTCACGTTGAATGGACAGGTCTTGCTTCGCTGGTATCCGCATCAGTTCATGAGTAGACTTGTCGCTGGTTCTTGAGCTTGATCTTCGACTTCAGCGTAGAACATATGTTGACGTGAAACTTGTCTTCAGGGATCATAAGTAAACAACTAACTTATCATCGATCATCTCATAGACTGAACAGGCTCAGAGCTATATGATGATGAACAGTGTTCGCTGAATATCTAATCTAAAGAGTGAGAGTTCCTATCAGCGGTACTGTAAAGTCTTAGTACTTATCCGCGATAGTGAAACTCTAATACATATTGTTTACTTACAATTTTCACTAAGTGTTTAAGAGAGGGTCATTATCAAATCACTGAGGGTTTGGATCAACATCCCTATTGCTTGTTTCCCTCGTGGCTGAGGCACTAGGGTCCATACGTTGTTTCGTTCAAACTGTAGAAGCTCTTCTTGTATAGCATCTACCCAGTTTGGATCGTCTAGGGCTTCAGAGATTCTTTTTGGCTCGATCACACTGATAAAATTTGTAAAGAAACAAAAATTAGCAGTGGATGATCTTGTCTTGACCTTTTCAGAAGGGTCGCCGATTATAAGGCTTGGAGGATGGCTTTTCGTCCACTGTCTTGTTCTTGGAAGATGATCATTTGAGTCATCCAGATTAACTTATGTCGTTGCAAGTTGAGGTTCTTGTTCAACCTCTGTTGTAGACAGTACTTCTGTGATTGGTTCTTCAGCTTGTGGAATTATTTGAGTAAGAGTTGGAATTTGTTCCTCTGAGGAGGTAAAGATTACGTCCTCATTTACCTCTGGTATCGATTCCTCTATAGTTGTTGGAGTTGGTTTTTCAGGTGCCTCTGTGGTTGAATACTTAGTTGTATCATCTTCTGTTCGCTCCCCCTCAGCACGTGCATCTGTATATTTCATAGAAGAGGATGAAGTATTCAATGGACCAGTTAGAGAAATACCTGACTCAGTCTGGTTTGTAGAAGATGGTTCTTCAGAGGCTCTGACGGCTCCAGCAGAGGGATCAATATCATCATGGAACATCTCTTCAAATAGAAGATTTAAGCCTTCTTCTCTTGTCTTTGAGATGCCAGAGGATTCCTTCTTTAGACCGAGTTCTGAACTGATTTGTTCAGAAGTCTTTTGAAAGGAATCGTCAAAAGACACATTGATGCTTTCTACAATGGTGCGTAACTGCAGAAGATAAACTCTGTAGGCCTTAGAAGTAGCAGAGTACCCAATGAACTTTCCTTCATCTGCTTTCACCTCAAACTTTCCTCTTGCTTCTCTGTCATTTAAGACGAAGCACTTGCATCCAAATACATGGAAGAACTTGATGTTTGGTCGCCTTTTGTTGATCAAATGATAAGGTGTCTTGATGTTCCTCTTTACAATGGTTGATCGATTTTGGGTGTAGCAAGCGGTTGACACTACTGCAGCCTCCACAAGCGTGCGGTTCTTTTGTTCGACCACGCCGTTCTGTTGTGGGGTGCGTGCAGCAGAGAAGTTCTGTGAAATTCCTTCTTCTGTAAGACAGGCTTCAATGACAGAGTTTTTGAATTCTGTGCCATTGTCGCTTCTCAGTTTCTGAATCCTGCACTCATACAGAACTTGGATTCTTTTCATTAAATTTATCAGAATGCTTGGAACATCTGATTTCTTTCTGACAAATTCAACCCATGTAAATCTTGAGTATTCATCGATCAAAACAAGCAAATATTTCTTGCCACCTAGGCTCTGTGTAGCGATTGGACCGCAGAGGTCAATATGAAGCATGTACAGAGGCCTAGGGCAAGACACATCAGTCTTGCATTTATGGGAAGCTCTTTTGAGTTTTCCCATTTCATAGGTAGAGCATAAATGATCCTTATTAAACTTGACCTTTGGCAGACCTTGACTAGATCAAGTTTGACAAGTTTATCTAGAGTATGAAAGTTTAAGTGGCAGAACTTGTTGTGCCATAACCAGGCTTCTTCTCTTTTGCAGGCTACAAGGCAGAGCTTGTCTTCCTTGTTCTTGGCACAGAAGTTCAGGAGGTAGAGATCGCCTCTTCATTCGGCTCGCAGAAGTTCGACTCCTGTGTCCTCACCTTGTAGAGAACAGAAGGTCCTTTTGAACATTATGTCGAAACCCGTATCGCAGAGTTGGCTAACACTGAGAAGATTGTGCTTAAGGCCATCCATATATACAACTTTGCATACGGTTATGTTTTCCTTCTTAATGACTCTGTAGCCTTTTATATACCCCTTCTGGTTGTCACCAAAGCTCATAGATCCTCCATCGAGTTTATCTTTGTAGGAGGATAGTAGACCTCTGTCGCCAGTTATGTGCCTCGAGCATCCGGAGTCAAGATACCAGATTGGCACATACTGCTTCTGCAAGACAATCAGAGAGTTTTAGGTACCCACATCCAAATGGGTCCAGCTTTGTCAGGGGTCTTCAAGTTTGCCTTAGCATTCTTGGATTTGGTTTTAGCTTCTTTTGAAGAACCATTTTGTTTCTTCTTACCCTTGAATTTAGTGTTCTTTTTGGGTGTAGAGAGGAAACAGTGTGGACTTGAGAAGTGTTGATTTAATCGGTACATGAGATCAAAACAATGACAATAATGAATGTTCAAAGAGATTTGCTTGAACTTTTCATTAAAAACATTAAATGGGCGCACAAAGGCATTACATTCTATCCTAACATTTGACTTCCTATTATAAGAAGACCTATGTAGGCTAGATTGTTGTTTGCAAAACCCTTTGTTGAGAGCAGCCTTCTGTGGACCCCTTCTGTGGTGAACATCTGCAGGTTTCACTGTCACAGAAGAAAAAGATTTGTCATTTTTAGCCCATTTACCCTTCTGTTGCCATGTTAGTTTTTTTAATAGGCCTTAAGGGCTTTAAAATCCTTGAAATTGTTGGATTTTGAGAGGACAGATCCCTTTGTTGTTTAATTTTCTCAAGCTCAAGGGAGGTTTTGGCTTGTATACACATGTCCAAAAAATATGGACAGATAGGAACTCTTGTGATTTTCTCCTTGGGAGGAATAGTTCTGTTAAGAACTCCAGAGGGTAGTTTAAACTCCTCTGTGTCACAAGGTCCTATCTCTGACTTAGAGTCAGTCTTAGATTCGTCAGAGGATGAATCATCCTCATATACAGAGGTTGAGTCACTTAGTTCTCTTTCGACAGAGGCCGTACTTTCAGAGCATGTGCCATAGTCACTTTCTTCCTTTTCAAAGGGACTATCTTCTAAGTCAACAGAAGTATCTGATAAGGTTTCTTCAGAGATATTTTGATCGACAGAAGGTGTACAGAAGTTTTCGAAAAAGTTGTTTTTCCCAATTTCTATCAACTCTTTTTCATCTGAAACGTTAGGCTTGAACTCAGGAGCCTCTGCCGATAATTTCTTTTTAGAGTTTATCATGCAGACAAAGGCAACCTGTGTTTGAGTCTCGGGTTTACCAAACTTGAGGATTTCCTATCTGATCTTGTGTTTTCAGATATTTCTTCGGTTTGGATTCTCTTTTGACAGAGATTGAAGGTGAAAAATCGGTGTTTTCAAACCACACATTTGTCATCTTCAGAGGTTTCCTCTGGTGAGGTTCCTAAGAGACTTTTCGCCTTTTGTTCATAGAGAGTAAGTTTGGAAAGCCAGGTTTTCTTGTATCTCCAATATGAAATAGAGAGGACAGAGACTTGTTTCTTTTATTTCCCGTGTAAGGATCTATATCACAGAAGCCAATTCCTCGTCTCCCTATTTGAGTATTAATTTTGTAATACACCTTCTGAGCATCTTGATAATTTTTAATTAATAAATCTCTTCTGAGTAAATCTTGACAGAGGACTTATTTTTCCTTTTGAAAGTAATGCTTAAGAGCTAGGATGTTCATTATGTCGCACTCAACATCCATAAGTTCTTTAGATTTTGTTTTTAAAGAAGAATTAAGTTCAGAGATCTTTTCTTTTAAATGAACTAGGTTTTTGTTCCAGTTTGTTTCAATTTCTTCCTTTTCTTGAAAGATTTTAGCTTTTTCTTGAGTGAGAAGTCTAGCTTCTCTCTCATAGAAAGTTAGCTTCTTTTGAACATTTTCACAGGTCTTTTTCAGTTCTGTGTATTCAATGTTAAGTTTAAGCAAATCAACTTCTGCTGTTTAAGTAGATACCTCACCATCGGAGTCAGAGTTGATTTCTGCCATGCCACAGAACATGGCGATTCTCTTTTCTCCTTTGTCAGAGGATGTATCTGACTGCCAGTTTTCTTGATTCACCATTAGTAACTTCTGAGCATAATATTCGGCTTTCTTTTAGTAGAAAGCAACATCCTTCTGAGGGAGATTTGATTTTCTCCTGCATTCATTGGCGAAGTGCCCTGATTTGCCACAATTGTAGCATCCTTGGTTCTGTGGAGCGTAGCCAGCTTTGTCGTCTGACCTCTGTCGGTCATCGCCTCTGTCATTTCTGTCATTCGACCTTTGTTGGTCGATATTTCTGCATTCATTTGCGTAGTGGCCTGGCTTACCACATTTATAACATTCTTGATTCTGTGGAGTGTTTCCAGTTTTGTCATCTGACCTCTGTCGGTCACCTCTGTCAGTTCTGTCATTTGACCTCTGTCGGTCAGCACATCTGTTGTTTGATCCTTCTCTTTCTCGATCATCTCTTCCATAGCGTTCATTACCAGACTTCTTCTGGTATCCTCTACTGAATTCTCTAGTCAGGAGAGCTAATGTTTTAGCTATCGAGGCTAGAGTTGTTTCCTATTCTTCCACTATCTCCTCTTCTTCACTATCAACCATCATGACCTTCTTCTTTTTCTCCTTTTCCTCTGCAGCTTTTTCTTTCTTCGGTTTCTCTTTGGCCTCAGTAGTCTTATCAACCAGTGCAAGAGGTGCAATGATTTGAGCTTTTGTATGTGCTATTTGAGGCCCTTGGGCTGCCAATGTTCCATAGAGGTCTGACAGAGTCCGAGAGTCTAAGTCCTGATTTGCTTGCAGAGACATAGACAATTGGAGCCATTCTTCGTTGAGGCTCTTCAAGAACATGACATTGTTTTCTTCAGAAGTTATGTGGATTCCAAACTTCTTGCATTTGTTGATTAGAGAGTTGAACCGATCGTAAATTGACTGCAGAGTTTCTGTCGGCAGAGCTTTAAATGCATAGTATTCATTTATGTATTGAGCTCTGCGGTTCTTCTGAGTTTTGGCCCCCCCTTCTAGTTGTTTTTCTAGTTCTTTCCATAGATCGTATGCAGATTCACACGCATCTAGGGATTGGAAAAGATCGTTGGGAATTGCCATAATCAGAAGTCTCTTTGTCTTCTGAGCAAATTCATATTTTGCCCAATCTGGATCGGACCACTTATCTTTGGTCTTTGGTTTCTCGTGTTCAGGGATTTCTGGTGTATCGTCTGTGGCAGGTACATGAGGAACTGTGATCATGGGAACGAAAGGAGGATTTCGGAGATAGTAAACTAGTTCTTTGTCAGTACCCTCGAAGAAGTGAATCATTCGTATCTTCCATTGAGGGTACTCGTCTCTAAGTAGAGTTGGTGGTTTGGTTAAAGAACCAGCTGTGAAGAAGTTGTTTGTGTTTGTCATTTTGAGAGAGTGAAAGATATCCAGAAAATAGGATAAGAACGACAGATTTTTGAGTATGAAGTGGATGCTTTGGATAGAGTTTTTTGGCTTAAGAACTTTAAACAGTTGCACTAAGATGGAGTTATAACCAAAGAAAACAGGTTCTATAAGTTTACCAAAGTTCGAATGGATTGAAAATGGCAGAAAAACAGAAGCTATTTGAAAGATATGAAGAATAGGTTAAAAACAATCCAAGTTTCTACCAAGAATCATTGTTAGTGAGGATCACTTGATATTGAACATCAAGTTTTGCTCTGATACCAATTGTTGGTTCCTGTTTTGCTTAACAATGATGATTCTATCTAATTAGTTCAAACAATATATAATGCGGAAGAGTTTTAACGAACTAACAGATATAATGAGGTAGAATAACACACAATATCAAATATAAGAAGTGTAAATAACACAAATAAATAGCTTAATGATTCACTGTATTTGATATAATAAGAACACCAAGAACACCGAAAGGTTTGATAAGAATTTGCTCTAAAGGTGTGAGTGTCGTGCAAAGCTTAATTGAAAAACTCAACATGAGTCTTCTATTTATACTAATACACTATTCTGTTACTGTTGATACAACGTGCATTAAATGCTCCGTATTCTGCTTTAGGCTGAAAACCTATCAGAGTTTGACACGTGGAGTTGTCAGGTCACGCCTTGTCAGAATGATATTCAGAACCTTCGAATGACAGATATTGTAAGAAGCACGTTTGTCCTTGTTTAGATCTTTTGCGTAGATCTTCTTTTTACCACAGAGGCTCTGTCAAGTATGACAGAAGCTCTGTGGCCTTGTTCGCTTAGAAGAGTCTTCTGTTGCTTCTTCACTTCGGTCTTCTTGGCTAACCCGGCAGATCCTCTGTCGAATACTTCTGTCTTCTCGGTTACTCAGCTACTCGGCAGAGCCTCTGTCGACTACTTCTATACTTAGCCTATTTTTTAATACTTCTATTAACAGAAAGATTGGAGCTAACATGCTTGAAAATCGATTTGGATTGTTTGTTTTCGTGTTTTGGTCGAAATCTAACCCTACAGGAAAGAAATCGAACAACCCTAATTCAAGTCTGATCCGTTTTTCACGAGCAGCCGCAGTGTCCGAAACTTCTCATTTTTACCGATAAGTTTCTTATTTCCTCGTCACTTTCCGGACGACTCTTGTCCGGATTGCTATCGTGTCCGGTAAAACTCACCTATCCGGATTTCTCAATTATCCGGAAGTCCCATCCGGATATTCTATCCGGATACTTATACTTTCCGGTATTTCCAAGTCTCTGGATTACCTCGGTATCCGGTAATATATCCGGATTAATCGTGTATCCGGACAACCTCAGTTTCCGGATTAATTTATTCGGGCACTCATCTTTCCGGACGCTCCTACCCGGTAAGTATTTCATTTGGTAACTTTTATTTACTCGGTAACTTCAATTTTTCCCGGTAACTCTTTTTACCCGGTTTGTTTGGTTTTATTCGGACACTGCACTCACACCGGATCCGGACTCTTCCTGATCCGGACACATCTATCCGGATTCCTATCCGGGAAAGTTTACTGTGTTATTCTTTTTACCTGGTTAGTTCAAATCACTCATAGATTTCTCGTTAGGACTATCACTCGTAGTACCTTGCGTTAGGTTTCAACCTTGAATCGATACTACCGTCTGACGATCACCTTAGTGCATATTGCACTATGTCTCGCGACGTTCTTGCTATCGGTACCGACTCCAAGCCTCCGATTCTCTATCGAGGCGAATACACCCAATGGCGAGACAAATTCATAATCTTTATCGAATCTAAAGACAACTTCGAATACATCTGGCAAGCTCTCACTGAAGGCCCACAAGAAACCCAAATGCAAGTTGTTCTAGCCAAAGCCGAAGGTCCTCAAGCTCAGGCAAAACCAAAGATGTACGCCATGATGACTGACGATTAAAAGAACAGGTTCACTGGGGAGCAACATGCGAATAGATATTTGACTCAGAGTTTGCCGAACGATATTTACACGACCATTGATAGATACAAGAAAACTTCCCAAGGGATGTGGGATCAAGTGGAGAAGATAATGAGTGGGAGTAAAGTGGGAAATCAATTGAAGGTTAACAGCCGCATCACCCGATATGACGGTTTCAAGCACCGAAAGGGTTAATCGATAACTAAGACATACGAACGATTCTACCTTATAGTGAACGAGTTCCACAAGAACAAGATCACTCGATCTAACACAGAAAATGGCCTCAAGTTCTTAAACAACCTCCTGCCAGAATGGAAAATGTTCGCTTCTCATATCAAACACAACCATTTTATTGAGAACGTTCCAATCCATGAGCTTTATGAGATTCTCATGCAAGACGAAGATGAAGTCATGGAGATAGTGAGCACTCAGAAACCATCTTCTAAATCACAAGCTGATCCCCTCGCCCCTGTGTCTGCAAAAAGCGGCAAGTCATCCAGCCTTAACTCCAAGAGAACCCAAGTGTCTAGTGAGTCAGAACCAGAAGCTGAAGAAACAGAGGAAAGTGACTCTGACCCCGAGCTGACCGAAATAAAGAAAGCAATGGCCCTTATCACCATGTCTTTTCAAAGGAAGGCGTTCTTCAAGAATCCCTCCTTAAATAATCAGGGCTACTCTACCACTCCCAACAAGCGCCATGATTATAAAGAAAAGTATGAAGGCAAGAGAAAGTCTGACGAGCACAAGCATTCAGATCGTAAGGAGAAGCACGATCGAAAGCCCGAATCAAAGAACAAAGATGAGCCAGTCACGTGCTATAACTGCGGTAAATTGGGGCCACTTTGCCAAAGACTGCCAAAAGCCCGTAGTTCATAACGTGGAATACTACAGGGCAAAGGTGCTGTTAGCACAACAAAAGGAAGCAGGAAAGACACTGATGGTTGAAGACGACTACTGGCTAACGCATTCTGACGATGAATATGATACTGAAGATATCGATGCTCACATGTGCTTCATGGGCAACCAATCTTCTCCATTAGAATCATGCAGATCTATGTCAGGTATGTATTTCTATCGATCATGTAATACCCCGGGTAAGTTCGTTAGTTAAATTTCTTTCCGTTAAATTTTGGTTAACTTTAAAATGAATGTTTAGGGTAAGTTAGGTGAATTTATAAGTTTAGGGGTGTTTGGGTCATTATTGAATGGTTTAAGCCTTAATTGTAAATTTTGTCAAAAATAAAATAAAAAATATAAATATTTTTTTAACTTCAGATATTTTACAAAAACAGAAAAGATTAGTTTTAGTGTGTATGTGTGTGTTTTGAGAAGGGAAGAAGAAGAAAGAAAGGTCTTGTGGCTAGGGCTTCAATTTAGTTTACTTGGAAGTGAGATTAAGGTATGTTCCTTTACGTTTTATGTTTGTAATTAATAGTAGAAGGTTACTATCGGAGTAGAATAGTCGATTTTATGTCTGGTAATGATTTCTTTCGATTATGGGTAGAAAATGAGCAAACCGACAGAGGTTTCCGGACACAATATGAATGTGTCCGGTAGTCTTCTTGATAGTGTCCGGTAGTCCCTTTTTGATGCTGTCCGGACGAGTCTCATCCGGTAAGTTTCACTTTTCATTAAGTTTTCGGTAGAAAATTGTAGGTTCCCAGATTCACGTTGTATCACATTAATGGTAGTAATATAGACAGCGGAAGCATTTAAATATAAAGCCATTAAGGTGAGTGATTGTGTAAATGATATTGTAATGGTGAGAATCAATTATAGAACAGGATAATGATAACAAGATCAAATAAGAAACGCTGCTAGTATATTGATAATGGATAACACCAAGAACAAGATCAATGGTGTATCCTGAAATCTCACAGGGAATAATATCGCACGGAGTTAGTGCTCGGGATTGATGCAGTATGTGCTTAAACAATTGTGGAAAACTATTCTTCCCAAAGCTTACAATTGTTTGTTCCACTACCTCTCTATTTATAGCCCTGATAAAGTGAAGACAGTGTACTATCGTACCCTAGAATGACACGTGGAAAGTGAGTCTCTTAATTTTAGGGCATACGTGGAATGTATGAACACTTGTCTAACACTTGGGATTTCTTACGAGACTTAGGCATCACAGAGGTCTTTACTACAACAGAGCTCATAGACCAGAGCTCTGTTGGTCTTCGGTTGTGAACAGTTCTTCTGTTGATCTTCTGACAGAGCTCTGTTGAGCTCTGTTAGTTTCACCAGAACTCTGTTGAGTTCTGTTGATCTTCTTGAAGCTTTTTCTTCTAAATCTTCTGATGCATCTCTGATGGTCTTCTGACTTGATAATATTTTCAATACTTTTACATTACAGATACTTGGGGCTAACAATCTCCGCCTAAGTATTGAAAATAAAAAATTTGAAACAGAGATGTAAACAAAAAGAACAGATAATATTTACCTCTGTTAGCCTTTGTACTATTCTTCTAAGATATTACAGTGCATGGTAAGAAGTAGTACATTTAAGCATAGTTATCTCCCCTAAGAATTCTGTCGAATCTTCTGATTAGAGTACGGAAGTCCAGCATCAGATCAATCTGGTCGATGAAGAGTTTCTGTTGTTCTTCTGAACACTTACTTCTTGGGAGATTTTGGATTATGTTCTTGAGGTATACTAGCGACTCACTCAAGTACTTGTGGGCTTCAACTGCTCTGATGGCCTTCTTTGTGCCCTTCTGTCGGCAGACAAAGACTGGAGGATCTTCTACTACGGTTCCAGTTCTGTGATGGCCATAACCCTCAAGGTTTTCATTTGGTGGTGCAATCGCTAGTTTCTCCACTTCAAACTCTATGCCTAGCTGATAATCAATCTGTATTCTGAGATTGATGTGCTCTTGCATAGCGAATCTGACTTCTGGTAGCGCAGTTCTGGCCGGCGTGTATCTTTCTGAGAAGTTCAAGCAGTATGCGTGAAGTAAGATCATGTCGTATGGGTTCAGAAGGACGAGATCATTGTCATTGAAGATTTCATTTCTGCATTCTGTTGATTCCACAGTATACTCATGGTATGTGACTCTGTCATATTGAAACTTCTTGTGCTTGATGTCCAGAATTATGCAGATACCAAAGTTTATATTGATGGCTCTGTTCTGATTTGACTTGGTTTAGATGAACTTTCGCCTTGCATCAGAAATGGTGTTTATTCAGATTGGGTTAAGGTATGGGTTAATGGGTACGGCATTTACAGGGATGATGTCTCTGTCAGCATATATAAATGCAAATACCGTTTCTAAGGCAGGTTTTTCGGTATGAAAGGTAGAGGTTTCTGGGTTCTGTTCTGGTACCATTGGGTTTGGGTCATCATGGGTTTCTGCCATAAGAGTGTCGATGTGAGCAGATTTTTGAGTAGCTTGAGGTTGGGCTCGACTTGTTTGTCCTTCAGCAGAGGATGGGTCTGTCCTCTTTGGTTCTTTTCTTGGAGAAGTATGAGGGGTATCTAGGCAGATGATCTCTGGTGGTTCTTGTGTTGACTCTTCTGTTGGTTTGATGATTCTGTTCTTGAACATGTAGTCAAATGCCACTTCAGTCATATCTGTCATGATTTCCTCTGTTATCCCCTTTTCTCCTTTTGTAGCCTCTGCCTCAGTTGCTTCTGTGATTTTCCCTTTACCCTTGGCTTCTTTCTCTTTTTCAACCTCTTTCTGTTTCTCTGCCTCTTTCTCCTTTTCTTTCTCCTTCTCCTTTTCTTTCTCCTTCTCCTTTTCCTTCTCCTTTTCCTTTTCCTTCTGCTTCTCCTTTTCCTTCTCTTTTTCCTTCTCATTCTCCCCCTTTTGTTGTTCTGAGGACTCACCCAATTGATCGTCTGATTGACCTTCTTGAGCATCTTCGAAATCATCATCATCGCCAGAATCGGCAATTCTAGCTTTTGGTGAGGGCGGAACAACAAATCTCAGATCAGCTTTGTGTCTCTTGCTTGAAGGTTCATCTGTAGGTGCTTATTCTGCAGGTCTTTTCGATGTAGAGGTAGCCTGTAAAATAATATTAGTAAAGTTTGAGGCTGCCTCTGTCATTACATCTTCTACCTCTGTTGCAGCACCTCTGATCTCTTCTACTTGAGCCTCAAAGTTGACCTTGTGAGTATCAAGAGACGCTTTCACATGTTGTTCTGTCGCCTTAGCTTTCATTACAAATTTTGATGAGATCGTCATCATTCGGCTAAGAATTGATTTTCTGAAGTCTCCCATTTGGCCAACTGTCATGGGTAGGCCATTTGGGTTAGGGCTAGAGATGTTGAGTGGAATAGCAAATGAGGTGGTTGCTTCTTTTATGGATTCCTTAACAGAGTTGGTAATTATCTCTGTCAAGGTTCTGACGTTAGATTCCGATAGAATAACTGTAGGAATGGGAAGGGTTCTGTTCATCTGCGCTGTGTGATTCTCTGTTATGAGTCGCTTTAGCTCTGCAAGATCAGTCGAAGTCTTTGTAGTTTCATCTGTTCTGACTGTTCTTAGCTCGACTATCTCTATTGTCAGCTTTGCGATTTCTTCTCCTCTGACCCGTTCAGACTCTGTTCTGAGTGCTTCAGCCTCGGCATATTTTGAGTTATCTCAGCATGTTCAGCAGTTCTTCCTTGAGAAAAGCATTTTCCTTGCGGATCAGCTCCTCCTTTTGTTCATTGATAAGTTTATACTCATTCAAGGAGTTGTTGATACTGTCACAGAAGCTTTCGAACTCTGCTCTTGTGACAGTGTCAACGGGGGTGTCCTTGGTTCCAACACATGGATCCAATTCTGCCTCGAGTTCAGAGACGCCTTCGTCAAGAGTTGTGTTGATGTTGGCTTTTGGAGGACTTCCACCTGATCCTTGATGTTCCCTTTGAGGGGAAACAACTACAGGTGTTCTGACCAAAGTTTCCTCTTCCAGCTTAGGTTCTGAAGAAGGAAATCTGGTGTGATGAGAAGCATTTGTATCAAGCAATGTCTTCCCTTGTTCTACTATGGTCTCCCATTGTCCCTGAGTTGGACAGATGCTACGTGAGATTACAAAGATCTCTGGTCTATTTTGTGACATGTCTATATGAGCCACAGAGGCATCATCGTGTGGAGGTGACTTATTGATGTTCTGGGGCGAATGAACATCATTACCAAAGATAGCTTCCCCGGCTTCGTGCGTATCAGAGGCATGAAGAGGTGCCTCTGATGGTATAGGCTGGTTGGGGTTCAAGGTGTGCACCTCTGTTTCAATAATCCTTTGGTCTTGATCACCAGGATTAGATTGTGTGGAAGCACTGGGATTTTGGTTAAGGATTCCCTCAGATGTGCTATGTTGAGCATCTTTTTCTATTCTCACATTTTCCTCGGCTCCCATGGCTGTAGAACTCTCAGGATTCTCTCTGATGTTTTCCTCTCGCTCACCACTATCAGAAGAGATTGTTTCTACCTCTGGTGTTTCCTGTACTTCCTCATGGACAACCTCTCTAGGAGATGCTCTGTCCTCTACTTCCTCCCTTATAGAGGAAGACCCCACTTCGGGTGCTCTTGCCTCTGGTCTGTTAACTTCCTCTCCTATCTCCTCACTCAAGCTCTCGAAGGAAGGCTCAGATCCTAAGTATGCTGGGGTTCTCACCTCAGGTTCTTGAGGTTGAGCAGCACTCTGATAGTTCTGGATTGAGATATGGTCAGGGGCGATAAGGGCAAGCATTGTACCTGGAATTCTTCTTATGAAGGGATATTCGCCTGAAGTGGTGGGGAGGAATTTGGACATCGTCCAAACTGGTGTGGAGCGACCCTGATGAGTTAGTTCTAGTCTATCGAAAGCTCTTCTGATCACTAGACTGAGGAAGCGTGGAAACTTGATCATTTTCAAGAACATGTGGGATCCAACGACTCCTCCTCTTGCGATTGATGAGGTTTTTGTGTTAACAGCCGTGAGAAGATCGTTGTAGAGAATGCTGGCGTAGTCAAAGTTTCGATTGAAGAACAATCCATACATGATTTGTAGGATTTCCGTTGTGGCTTGGTCTTGACTACCAGATTTGCTGGTAAGGGTTCTGTTTAAGGTGGAGAACATGAAATTCCACATAGTGGGTAGATTCTGTCGCTTGAACTCTCCTATTCTATTCAGATCCTTTTTGTAGCCCAAAAACTTCATGAAATCAAGAAGGACAACTGTTTTTGGTGGTTTCTCATAGGCGTCTATTCCTAGCTGTCTTTTGGTTTTCATTCTGAAGATTCTTCTTAAGGTACTTGCTCTAATGCGGATTGTTCCCGCTCCTGCATTACTTGCATTGACGCTCCCAACTATCCCGTCTTGTTCTTCGATATATTGGCATGTGGTCCACCATTGTTGGACATAGATCGCAGGAATATGGTCATCGAATTCTGTTAGGGCTCTAAAGATATCATAGTTTCTAAAGAACTCAATGAAGACATGATACAGGGGTAGATAGAGTCCTGGAGTGGGATAGAATCTGTAGTTGTTGTCAGCAAAGTCGTATGGAAGAACAATGATATCATCAGTGGGTTCTATTCGGCTAGAATCAGCAGAGTTTTGGGGTTCCGCCATTGTTGCAGGTTTGGGGTTTTCTTGAAGAACACTAAGGATTTGAATAAAAGAGGGAAAGGTGAAAGGTTTAGGAGGTTTAGAAATGAAATGGATCAAGGTTATGGATATTTATAGTCAGAACTTGTGGCTGGGTAATCGTCGTAGATACTGTAGGCACTCGAGTGTCAGAAGGTGGAGTGGCCTGAATTATGTATCGTGGGGACAGCTAGTGGTTTAGCTTTCAATTAGAGAGTGCCACGTGGATTTGTTCTGACCACTTTTGTGCAAGTAAACCGTCGCGGTTTGAGATGTGTGGGTGACAAGTGGTTGACGCTTAGAAATAACCCAAACTTCTGATGACGTTACTTCTGATGACGTGGCATAAACCGACAGAGCTCTGTTGGAGCTTTGCATGTTTTGCCTCTGACGAGTGACCTTTTTTTTAAGTCTCCTTTGGTGTTTCACCTTTACCCAAAATTATTTAAAATTCATTATCTGATGAGGAAATGGCCAAAGAACGAGAACAGAACTGACTTTAGAAATTTCACCGAGTTCTGGTGAAAAGCAACAGAGGCTCTGGTGAAATATCAGAGTTCTGGTAGGTTCTTGACGTTATCAAAGGATTTTCATCAGAACAGGTTTTCCCTCTTTCTTCAAAAATATTTTTCTTTTCAGAACAGAAAGCGAAGTCATTTTGATTTTAAAAAAAAATTTGACTCGCTCCCCATAAAACCAAGCGCAAAACTTTATAAACTCCCCCTTGAAATATGAGCGAAATAGAAGCTTTTTACAAAAAGAATTTTTACAAGAAAAGGTATATACAAACAGATTCACTAAGCTTGTTAAAAAAATATGCTTGACAGAGTTCTGGTGAAAGACCGAGACTCTGTTGAACTATCTTTCCTAACTTTTTGACAGAGCTCTGTTGGAACATCAGAGGCTCTGTTGAGTTTGAACAGAGTTAGGAGGACATGTTCAACATACCCAGTTTGCTAATTAAGAAGTTAAATCTCCTTTCATCAAGGGCTTTTGTAAACAAGTCAGCAAGCTGGAAGTCGATTGAAACAAAGTACATTTCAATCGTCCCTTTTTCAACATGATCCTTTATGAAGTGGTACCTTATATCGATATGCTTTGTCTTGGAGTGCTGAACTGGGTTAGCTGTGATTGCTATGGCACTCTTGGAGTCACACAGAATTGGAATTTTTCCATATTCTAGGCCATAGTCTTTGAGCTGGGTTTTCATCCATATCACATGAGAGCAATAACTAGCAGCAGCAACATACTCTGCTTCTGCTGTAGAAGTTGATACGCAATTCTGTTTCTTGGATGTCCAACTCACCAATTTTTCACCAACTAATTGGCAGCTACCAGACGTATTCTTTCTGTCATTCTTGCATCCTCCGTATTCTGAGTCTGTATATGCTACAAGCTCGAAACCAGAATTAAGAGGATACCAGAGACCCAAAAATTGAGTCCCTTTCAGATATTTAAATATGCGTTTGACGGCAGACAAATGAGATTTTTTTGGATTTGCTTGAAATCTGGCACAGAGACAAGTTGCAAACATTATATCAGGTCTACTAGCAGTTAAGTACAGAAGTGACCCTATCATGCCTCTGTAGTTCCTGACATCTGTTGGTTCACCCTTAAGGTCAGAGTCAAGTTTAACTCCAGTGGCAATAGGAGTTTTCATTGGATTTGAATCGTTGAATTTGTATTTTTTTCAAAATATCAGGGATGTGTTTTGACTGACTTATAAAAGTCCCTCTGATGGATTGTTTTACTTGTAAACCAAGGAAGAATGAAAGTTCTCCCATCATGCTCATTTTGAATTCACTTTTCATCAAATCCTCAAACCTATCACAGTACTCTTGTTGTGTAGACCCAAAAATAATGTCATCAACATATATTTGTACCAGAAGTTTATCATTCCTATACCTTCTAAAGAATAGAGTTTTATCGACATTACCTTTCTCGAAGTGATTTGTCAACAGAAAATTGGACAGAGTTTCGTACCAGGCTCTGGGAGCTTGTTTACGGCCGTATAGAGCTTTGTCTAACTTGTAAACGTGGTCTGGAAACTCCGAACTTTCAAACCAGGCGGTTGCTGGACATAAATTTCCTCTTGTAGTTTGCCATTCAGAAAGGCAGACTTTGCATCCATCTGATTGACCTTGAAGCCTTTCTGAGCAGCATAGGCTAAGAAGATTCTGATGGCTTCTAGTCTAGCTACAGGGGCAAAGGTTTCGTCATAGTCGATACCTTCTTCTTGGCAGTATCCTTTTGCAACCAGACGGCCTTTGTTTCTGATGATTATCCCATCTTCATCCTTTTTATTCCTAAACACCCACTTGGTTCCAATGGCAGCTTTGCCTTCAGGAAGTGGAACCAAGCACCAAACTTTGTTTCTTTCGAATTCCAGAAACTCTTCTTGCATAGCTTCGATCCAGTTTGGGTCTTCAAGGGCTTCAGAAATTTTCGTTGGCTCAATCATGCTTAAAAAGTTTACGAAGAAAGCTTCATTGATTGTGGCCGCTCTTGTCTTCACACCATCTTCAGCAGCACCGATAATTTGATGATGGGGATGATCCTTTGTCCATATTTTCATGGGAGCATGGACAATAGTAGGGGTTCGTGCTTCTGATGGGAAAAGGTGAACTTCAGCATCAGAGCTCTGTGGGTTGGCACCAGGGCTCTGTGGCACACAACTCTGGAGAGTGGCCTCATTGCTCTGTGTATTACAAACAGGGCTCTGTGAAGGTGAGCTTTCGAATAGGGAATCTCTCCCAACATTGGTCAGCAAAGGTGATGATGGCTCATTTTCAGGTTCTCTTATATTTGATTGTGGTTCCTCATTTCTCTGAATTATACCTGTAGACAGAGAAGTAGATGGTGAAGTATTGGAGGGACCAGTAAGAGTTGTACCTGTCAGATTCTGTTCTGTTGAATTTTGAGCTTGATCGCCTCCGTTGATGTTGACAGAGGAGATATCATCATCGAAGAAATCATCGAACACAAGATTGATGTCTTCTTCCCTTGTCTTTGAAGAACTTGGCTTCTTCTGTTCTGTCTGTGTCCCCTCTGTTGATTTGCGATCAGAGGCACTTGATGTACTTTCATCAAAGGACATGTTAACGCCCTCTTGAATGACACGAGTTCTGGTGTTGTAGACTCTGTAGGCCTTAGAGGTTAAGGAATAACCAATAAAGATTCCTTCGTATGCCTTTTTGTCGAATTTACCCATCTGTTCTCTGTCGTTCAAGATGTAGCACTTGCAGCCAAAATCGTAAAAGAATTTTACGTTTGGCCTTCTGTTGTTGATGAGTTCATAGGGAGTCTTTTTAAATATTTTTACAATGACAGCTCTGTTTTGGGTGAAACATGCTGTTGAGACTGCCTCTGCCCAGAAGTTGATGGGAAGGACAGAGCCGGCCAACATGGTTCTGGCGGCTTCTACCAGAGTTCTGTTCTTCCTTTCCACTACACCATTCTGTTGTGGAGTTCTGGCAGCTGAGAAGTTCTGGGAGATTCCTTCTTCTGAAAGATAGGCATCTATTCTTGTATTCTTGAATTCTGTCCCATTGTCACTTCTCAACTTTTGCACTTTTAATCCTAACAGAACCTGTATCCTTCTCAACAAACTTATTAGAATTTCTAGGACATCAGATTTTAGTCTGATGAACTCAATCCAAGTGTATCTAGAAAATTCATCAATAAGTACTAGAATATACTTCTTGCCTGATAGACTTTGCACAAAAATAGGACCACAAAGATCCACATGAAGCATATGCAAAGGTCTGGGACAACTATGATCACTCTTAGTTCTGTGTGAAGATCTTTTCATCTTTCCCAATTCACAGGCAGAACAAAGATGGTCTTTGTCAAATTTCAGTGGAGGAAGTCCTTTTACTAGATTTAATTTCACGAGCTTGTCAAGATTTGAAAAGTTCAAATGGGCAAATCTTTTATGCCAAAGGCAGGCATCTTCATTTTTTTAAAGACACTAAACAGAGCTTCTCTGTTGTAGAGTTTTGGTTAGGATTGAAATTCATTTTATAAAGATTGCATTTTCTGTCGGCTCTTAAGAGTTCTTGACCAGAATCAGAAAGTAACAGAGAACAGTACTTCTTCCTAAAATTGACATCGAACCCATGATCACAGAGTTGACTTATGCTAAGCAGATTATGGTTTAATCCTTCAACATAAGCAACCTCAGAAACTGAAACACCACCATTGACTAATGTACCGTATGCTCTAATCTGTCCGCCATTATCTCCTCCAAAGGTTACTGCACTTCCATTTCTGTTCTTTAAAGAAGTAAGCAGCTCCTTATTCCTCGTCATGTGCCTTGAGCATCCTGAATCTAAATACCAGATCTGCACATGGGGTTTTTGCACGACAGATTAGTTTCTTTTAGGTACCCATTGCATTTTGGGTCCTTTCTTGTTAGGTTTGGGGGGGGTTCATGGGCTTTCCTTCTGGCTTTCCATTTTGGGATGGTATGCCAGAGGGTTTCTTCTGTGCATTCTGAATAGTCTTGGGATTTTTCCTTTGAAATGACTGATTCAGAACACAGTGAGGACCATTCATATGGTTTTTTTAACTGTAACAAAAGTTGAATACAATTGCATTTGATAGAACATGAAGATTGATGCAAATTGTCGTTTTTATTCAAAGACTGTTGTTTAAAGGGAGCTTGAATTTGAAAAACTCTGGCACCAGATGTCTTTACATACATTCTGTCCTGTTATTTAAAATTGTTGTTTCTTGGAGCAAACTCTCTTGACACGAAACTATTTCTCTTTGGATTTACAATAGGTGTAGGAGTAGGTTGGTCATTGACTTTCCATTTTCCTTTCTGCTCTGTTGTAAATTTAACTTGATCATAAGCGTAAGGAACAGAGGTATAGTCCTCGTGAATAATCTTAGCTTTTCCTCTTTTCTTTTCTTCTATCTCATTAGAGGAAAGAATTCTGATACCTTTATTTTTCAAATTTGGCAAAGGTATAAATCTGTTCTGTTTCTTAAAGAATGAGACGTTTTTCAGAGAACCAGATTCAACAATTGCTTGTTTAGGTTTGTGCAAAGAAGTCTTAGGAGCACAGAAAATTTGCTCATCTACCTCAGAATCAGAGTCACTGTCAGAGCACAGAAAGTCTCTGATGGCTCTGGTAGAGGTGTTAGACTCATTGGGTATCTTAGAGTTATCAGCTCTGGTGAATTTAAACTTTCTTATCTTTGGTTTTAAAGCATCACAAGCAGCATTTTCTTCAATAACTTTCAAAATATCCTCTTCAAAAGTTGTTCGTAAGGTTTCAGAGGATGGAGAGAAGACTGGGACTTCAGTGTTGAGTTCTCTCTGTATTGAAGCACACGAGGATTCTGTAATGGAAGTAACAGACTTCTCCTCCTTGAAAGAATTGGAGTTAAAGATTTCTTTTGGATCAAGACTTTTGATGAAATCAGTAAGCTTTATTTCTGCTCTTCCCTGATCAAGAATAAACTTTTCAGATGGTTTTGTAACCTTTTCTTGATTCAAGGAGTCATAGCTGACATTCCTTAAGCTTAGTCTTTTTGCTTTTGTAAAATCTGATATTTTGGCTCTTTTGAAAACATCAGTTCCAGAGATCACATCGTCTTGCATTTTTCCAATAGAGAAGGCAAAGGGATAAGATGCCTTTAACCTTCTTTTGCAAGGAACAATGTCACTAAAAGCTAGACCTTGCTTGTCATCTTGAGAATTGATTTTGGTATACACATTCTGTGCATCCTGGTACGTTTTGATTAAAATCTCCTTTTTCTGTAGGGATTGATGTAAAATTTCCCTTTCTCTCTGAAAATAATCTTTTAGAGCAACAAAGTTTAAACGTTCATTTTCAGATTTAGCAACTTCTTCAGCTTTTTGTTTCAAAATTTCTTCAAACTCTTTAACCCTTTTTGAAAACGTGCTTTCTTTCTTTTGTTGTAAGACTTCTAGCTCAGACTTTTCTTTGGATATTTATTCCTTTTCCTGTTCCAAGAGAGTTTTCTCTCTCTTGTAGAAGGACAGATCCTTCTGAGCTAGTTTTCTTAACTCTTTTTCTTCAGAAAGCTTTTGTTTTAAGAGTTGAAACTCTTCGGTAAGTAATGACACATGCATCTCAAGTTCTGAGTCAGAGTTGGATTCAGAGAAATGTACATTGGCACTGGGTCTGGTTGTCTCCAGCGCTCTGTTGTCTGGCTCTGTTACGGTCAAGGCAAATGCATGAGCCACATCTTCTTCTTCGGACTTTTCTATTCTTCCTCCTGTCATCCAATCAACTTCCAAACTTCCATCATCCACAACAACAATGGCTTGCTCTGGTTTATCATCAGAAGATGAATCAGAGATCCAGTTCTCCATCTCAGCAACATAGCTTCTTTCTCTGTAGTTGTACTTGTATTTATTCTTGTAATAATCTTGATCTTTTACAAGTTTTCCTTTACAGTTAGCAGAGAAATGGCCAGGTTTGCCGCATCTAAAGCAGCGTCCATCATTCTGATTGATGGGTTGGGCAGCATCAGCCTTCTGTGGAGCAGGAGTATTGAACTTCTGTTGCTGTCTCTGTTCTGTCGGAGCTCTGTTGTGATGGTTCTGTTGTGGTGGTGCATCATAAGCTCTGTTCTCATCTTTTTCATATCTACCTCTTCTGTCGAATGCTCTGTTGCCAAATCTCTTGTTGAATTATTGAGTGATTAATGCGAGAGATTTAGCAAACGCATTTATATCGTCATCTTCATCTGACGAGTTTTCTTCTGTATCACTTTCAGCTACCAAACTCTTACTCTTCTTCTTCTTTCCTCTGCTAGAACTTTCTCTGTTGGTTTTTCCTTCTGTGGATTTCTTTGATTCAGAGACTAACGCAATAGGTCCTGCAATGGTGGATTTGCCTTTTTGTTTGACAACATCCAGGTAAGGCTAATGTAGTGGCTGATGCCTTGAGTAGGAAGGAAAGGACAAAACCTTCACGTGCACGAGCAATGGGAGCACTGGTACAAACAAGCTTAAAGACTCGAATTCTTGAAGCTCAGACCGCATCATTGAAAACGGAAAACTTGAAGGACGAAACCCTTCACGGTATGGAAAACAGATTCGAAACCAAGGTTGATGGAGTACATTATTTCAAGAACAGAGTTTGGATTCCAAAAGCAAACGACATACGGGAGATAATCCTGCACAAAGCCCACAAGTCACGATATTCAATTCATCCTGGTGCGGATAAGATGTATAAGGATTTAAGGGAATATTATGGGTGGCCAGGGATGAAGAAGGATATTGCTTTATACGTAGGAAAATGTGTAACTTGCTCAAAAGTCAAAGCTGTATATCAGAAACCATCTGGTTTACTTCAACAACCAGAGATTCCCCAGTGGAAATGGGAACAAATAACCATGGATTTTATAACCAAACTGCCGAGAACTGCCCGAGGGCACGACTCGATTTGGGTTATAGTCGATCGGTTCACGAAATCTGCACATTTCCTACCGATTCGGGAAGACTAAAAGATGGAAAAGTTGGCTCAGATCTACATCAAGGAAATTGTTACGCGACATGGAGTCCCGATTTCCATCATATCAGATAGAGATAGCCGTTTCACATCTCGATTTTGGCAGTCACTTCAAAGAGCCTTGGGGACGCAATTGAATTTAAGTACCGCCTATCATCCCCAAACAGACGGCCAAAGCGAGCGAACCATTCAAACATTGGAAGACATGCTTCGAGCATGCGTGTTAGACTTCGGAGGAAGTTGGGATAACCACTTACCGTTAGTTGAGTTTTCCTACAACAATAGCTATCACACCAGTATCAAGTGTGCGCCATATGAGGCACTGTATGGACGCAAGTGTGGATCACCTCTTTGTTTGTTGGAGATTGGAGATAGACAATTGTCTAGCCCAGACATCGTACAAGAAACCACCGACAAAATCGCAATCATCAGGGATAGACTTAAAGCAGCTCAAGATCGTCAAAAGAGCTATGCTGACAACCGTAGGAAACCGTTGGAGTTTCGGATTGGAGATAGAGTTTTTTTTAAAGTATCCCCATGGAAGGGAACCGTCCAATTTGGAAAACGAGGAAAGTTGAGCCCTCGATACATTGGACCATTCAAAATCACCGAAAGAATCGGACCAGTAGCATACAGGCTGGAATTGCCAACAGAACTAAGTGCTATTCACAACACCTTTCACGTATCCAATCTAAAGAAATGCCTAGTCAACGAGGAAATAACCGTGCCTTTGGAAGAAGTCCAAATCAATGATAAACTACACATCATAGAAAAGCCAATCGAAATACTTGACCGAGAGGTCAAGCGTCTTAGGCGAAGCAAGATTCCAATAGTGAAAGTTCACTGGAACACAAGGCGTGGGCCTGAGTACACATGGGAATGAGAGGATTACATGAAACATAAGTATCCTCACTTATTTGCTAAACAACCGGTTACGGACGAAAGTTCTTGAATTTCGGGACGAAATTCTTTTAACCCGGGGAGACTGTGACAACCGTCAAAATTGCGTTCAGGTTAGAACTGCACTAAACATATCAGATACAGTTATTTTATGTCACACTGTCTAGTTTTAGCAGTAAACCCGACACAGTAGGGAAAAATTACAAATTTGCGTCTAAAATCCCTCAAATTCGGAAATTATCCATACACCTCATAAAATGCCTACTAAAAATATTCATACACTTATATATATATACATGTTTATATATATACAACCTACCAAAAATAAATACTAGCAAATTCAACTAGTTTTATTATTATTACCAATTAAGTTTAATTGTTCAATAATTCAACTAATTAAAAGAAAGAAAAATTAAATTAAAATACTACTTTAAACACAATCATTTTACCTAAAACCACATTTCACCCTCCCCTTTTACCACTCCTAAAACCGGCCCCCTCCCCTCTCTCACTCCATAAATACCCCCCTCTATTCATCCATTTTTACTCTTCATTCATTCTCTCTCAAATCCCTCTCCAAGAACACTCTCATTTCTCTCTATTTTCTCTCCTTCAAGGCTTCAAAGTCCAGCCCTCAAGAACACCAAAACCCAAGGTAAAAATTTGCTCCTAACATCATTTAATCATCTACATACAAGCATCTTTCATATTTCCAGTTTATCTTCTTAAAACTCTAGTCTTTTCACTTTGTTCTTGCTAAGACAAATCCTTGGCATCCTAATGTTTGTAGATTCATCACCATGACACTTTGCATGTCATTAAAAGTGTGATGAATCCATCATCAAACCCATATTAGTGACCCAAGAAAGTCTTACTTGAATAGTTTCACAAAAACTCAAAAACAACAAGTTTTGAAAATGTCTTGGTTAGATGATTTGTCTAAACCCATTGCATGTAGGTTGTGTAAACAAAAAGTAATGTTTTTCAGCTGAAAATATTAACTTTATGTGTCAAAAATCGTGGCTAAGCAAAAAGAACAATAGCTTTAAAGAGCCAATAGAAAAAGACCATTTATATAAAGAAGCTATTTCCAACAACAATCTGTCAGATTTTTCCACTGACTTTGCATGGCCATATCTCTCTCAAAAATGCTCCAAATGGGGTGATTTTTCTTCTGGAATTTTCTTTTATGAATTAAGAATCAAACCCAACTGGAATCCTTGAAAAACATTAAGTTATCGACCTTCAAACAGTTTACACAAAAACAGTGCGCATCAGAAACATTTTCTGTCACTGTTTACGTCATGTTTTATTTCATGCACTTATATTACTCTAAAGATCATGGGATTTATGCCAAAAGTTTCCTAACACATGGAAGTACTTAGCCGTAAAATATCAGAACCTAACGATCTCTGGAAGTCATCCGAAAATTTACCGAAAGTGACTACTAATTCTGGACAGCTAACAACTATATCATATTATAGCTATATGCTATCTCTTGAACCCGTTTCATCATTCTTGTGATGAAATTGCGGAATATGTATATATACTATATGATTATGCATTTTACTATAGCTAAAAGCTAACTATGGAACCCCTTTCATCATTCTTGTGATGAAATTGTGGAATATACCTATATATATTTACTTACTCATTTTATTTATACTCTAACAATCTAACACCTAACTATTAACCCTTTTCATCATTTTATGATGGGATTGTGGTATTTATATATATGTAATATATATGACCTAACATCTAACTTTATTTATATACTATACATATGATCCTATTATTAACCCTTTTCTTCATCTTCATGACGAATTTGCGGTAATCTCGAACTATCATATGTAACGTTTCATTTTGAATACGAACTATTGATATCAAAGAACTTATAACAACATACAAAATCTCACCAAAGGCATTTTATGATGAATTGGATATTTAAACGACCAAAGTCTAGAACCTAGAATCTTACTAGTGTCCTTACATTCGTAGGACCGGAGTAGGATCGCCTTACGGAACACATTACGCGTTTCTTGGGAAACATCTACGCTATCCATGTGAGTCTTCATAGCCCCTTTTTACTGTTTTATACATTTTGGGGTGGAAAGCATGTTACAAACTTTATTCGATATCAACTGTTTTATTACTGAAATACTACGCATGTTTAAACTCTCTCTATGGTACGTGTGCACATGTTAAGGCTTCTAGGTTTACGCTATCATACAAAAAGTCCCCACATATTTTTACATTACCTATTTAACTCACGTGTGTGAGCCATGATAATTATGGATAACGTTATTTGGTTGACCACCTACTTACTATAAAGTAAGTGAATAATTGTTACAACGCCATGTTAGTGATAGAACATGATGACTCGGGGCAAACTAATACAAGGTCAGGAGGTTTGGGTAATGGCTTAGCTTGCTACCTCTGAGGCATCACATTATATACCATGAGCATGCAAATTCGAAACGACAAACTTTACAACCGGGTGTTGTACTACTTTCTTTGAAAGTGCGGAACTTACCAACTTGCATTAAAAATTTTTAGTGCATATATAACCTATGAACTCACCAACTATTGTTATAGTTGACACTCTCCTTTACATGCTTTTCAGGGAACACCAAGTAAGGATTCATTCTAGAAGGCATCACATTAGCAACATCCAACTTATTTCATCATGTCAAGTTTGTGTTTGTTATTTTGGACAAGTTGTATTTCTAAAAACGCCTTGTATTTGTACTATTTTGATATGATGATTGTGTGTTGTCTTCTACCTATCGCTTTTGAAACATTTAGCTGTGACATCCCGTGTTTCCGCTTTAGCGGGGTGTGACAGATATGGTTGATCATATCTCTTCTTTGGCTCCCCCTTGAATGATCAACCTCTGTAGATCAGTTCAAGGTCTCCTTCTGCTCCCCCTTGACCTATGCTTGGATCAATTTAGATAAGAAGTGCATGGTACATAGGTCAAGCTTATCAGAGGTTCTGTGAGGGCCGTCAGAGGTTCTGAGCAGTCACATAGAAGCTTTGTAGATTATTGAACTTTTGATGATAAAGAATTTATATTACAAAAAGAAGTAAATATTTATAGAAAGTTCAGGAAGACAGAAAACTAGTACTAGAATATACTTCTTGCCTGATAGACTTTGCACAGAAATAGGACCACAAAGATCCACATGAAGCATATGCAAAGGTCTGGGACAACTATGATCACTCTTAGTTCTGTGTGAAAATCTTTTCATCTTTCCCAATTCACAGGCAGAACAAAGATGGTCTTTGTCAAATTTCAGTGGAGGAAGTCCTTTTACTAGATTTAATTTCACGAGCTTATCAAGATTTGAAAAGTTCAAATGGGCAAATCTTTTATGCCAAAGGCAGGCATCTTCATTTTTTTAAAGACACTAAACAGAGCTTCTATGTTGTAGAGTTTTGGTTAGGATTGAAATTCATTTTATACAGATTGCATTTTCTATCGGCTCTTAAGAGTTCTTGACCAGAATCAGAAAGTAACAGAGAACAGTACTTCTTCCTAAAATTGACATCGAACCCATGATCACAGAGTTGACTTATGCTAAGCAGATTATGGTTTAATCCTTCAACATAAGCAACCTCAGAAACTGAAACACCACCATTGACTAATGTACCGTATGCTCTAATATGTCCGCCATTATCTCCTCCAAAGGTTACTGCACTTCCATTTCTGTTCTTGAAAGAAGTAAGCAGCTCCTTATTCCCCGTCATGTGCCTTGAGCATCCTGAATCTAAATACCAGATCTGCACATGGGGTTTTTGCACGACAGATTAGTTCTTTTAGGTACCCATTGCATTTTGGGTCCTTTCTTGTTAGGTTTGGGGGGGTTCATGGGCTTTCCTTCTGGATTTCCATTTTGGGATGGTATGCCAGAGGGTTTCTTCTGTGCATTCTGAATAGTCTTGGGATTTTTCCTTTGAAATGACTGATTCAGAACACAGTGAGGACCATTCATATGGTTTTTTTAACTGTAACAAAAGTTGAATACAATTGCATTTGATAGAACATGAAGATTGATGCAAATTGTCGTTTTTATTCAAAGACTGTTGTTTAAAGGGAGCTTGATTTTGAAAAACTCTGGCACCAGATGTCTTTACGTACATTATGTCCTGTGATTTAAAATTGTTGTTTCTTGGAGCAAACTCTCTTGACACGAAACTATTTCTCTTTGGATTTACAATAGGTGTAGGAGTAGGTTGGTCATTGACTTTCCATTTTCCTTTCTGCTCTATGTAAATTTAACTTGATCATAAGCGTAAGGAACAGAGGTATAGTCCTCGTGAATAATCTTAGCTTTTCCTCTTTTCTTTTCTTCTATCTCATTAGAGGAAAGAATTCTGATACCTTTATTTTTCAAATTTGGCAAAGGTATAAATCTGTTATGTTTCTTAAAGAATGAGACGTTTTTCAGAGAACCAGATTCAACAATTGCTTGTTTAGGTTTGTGCAAAGAAGTCTTAGGAGCACAGAAAATTTGCTCATCTACCTCAGAATCAGAGTCACTGTAAGAGCACAGAAAGTCTCTGATGGCTCTGGTAGAGGTGTTAGACTCATTGGGTATCTTAGAGTTATCAGCTCTGGTGAATTTAAACTTTCTTATCTTTGGTTTTAAAGCATCACAAGCAGCATTTTCTTCAATAACTTTCAAAATATCCTCTTCAAAAGTTGTTCGTAAGGTTTCAGAGGATGGAGAGAAGACTGGGACTTCAGTGTTGAGTTCTCTCTGTATTGAAGCACACGAGGATTCTGTAATGGAAGTAACAGACTTCTCCTCCTTGAAAGAATTGGAGTTAAAGATTTCTTTTGGATCAAGACTTTTGATGGAATTAGTAAGCTTTATTTATGCTCTTCCCTGATCAAGAATAAACTTTTCAGATGGTTTTGTAACCTTTTCTTGATTCAAGGAGTCATAGCTGACATTCCTTAAGCTTAGTCTTTTTGCTTTTGTAAAATCTGATATTTTGGCTCTTTTGAAAACATCAGTTCCAGAGATCACATCGTCTTGCATTTTTCCAATAGAGAAGGCAAAGGGATAAGATGCCTTTAACCTTCTTTTGTAAGGAACAATGTCACTAAAACCTAGACCTTGCTTGTCATCTTGAGAATTGATTTTGGTATACACATTCTGTGCATCCTGGTACTTTTTGATTAAAATCTCCTTTTTCTGTAGGGATTGATGTAAAATTTCCCTTTCTCTCTGAAAATAATCTTTTAGAGCAACAGAGTTTAAACGTTCGTTTTCAGATTTAGCAACTTCTTCAGCTTTTTGTTTCAAAATTTCTTCAAACTCTTTAACCCTTTTTGAAAACGTGCTTTCTTTCTTTTGTTGTAAGACTTCTAGCTCAGACTTTTCTTTGGATATTTCTTCCTTTTCCTATTCCAAGAGAGTTTTCTCTCTCTTGTAGAAGGACAGATCCTTCTGAGCTAGTTTTCTTAACTCTTTTTCTTCAGAAAGCTTTTGTTTTAAGAGTTGAAACTCTTCGGTAAGTAATGACAAATGCATCTCAAGTTCTGAGTCAGAGTTGGATTCAGAGAAATGTACCTTGGCACTGGGTCTGGTTGTCTCCAGTGCTCTGTTGTCTGGCTCTGTTACGGTCAAGGCAAATGCATGAGCCACATCTTCTTCTTCGGACTTTTCTATTCTTCCTCCTGTCATCCAATCAACTTCCAAACTTCCATCATCCACAACAACAATGGCTTGCTCTGGTTCATCATCAGAAGATGAATCAGAGATCCAGTTCTCCATCTCAGCAACATAGCTTCTTTCTCTGTAGTTGTACTTGTATTTATTCTTGTAATAATCTTGATCTTTTACAAGTTTTCCTTTACAGTTGGCAGAGAAATGGCCAGGTTTGCCCCATCTAAAGCAGCGTCCATCATTCTGATTGATGGGTTGGGCAGCATCAGCCTTCTGTGGAGCAGGAGTATTGAACTTCTGTTGCTGTCTTTATTCTGTCGGAGCTCTGTTGTGATGGTTCTGTTGTGGTGGTGCATCATAAGCTCTGTTCTCATCTTTTTCTTATCTACCTCTTCTGTCGAATGCTCTGTTGCCAAATCTCTTGTTGAATTGTTGAGTGATTAATGCGAGAGATTTAGCAAACGCATTTATATCGTCATCTTCATCTGACGAGTTTTCTTCTGTATCACTTTCAGCTACCAAACTCTTACTCTTCTTCTTCTTTCCTCTGCTGGAACTTTCTCTGTTGGTTTTTCCTTCTGTGGATTTCTTTGATTCAGAGACTAACGCAATAGGTCCTGCAATGGTGGATTTGCCTTTTTGTTTGACAACATCCAGGCAAGGCTAATGTAGTGGCTGATGCCTTGAGTAGGAAGGAAAGGACAAAACCTTCACGTGCACGAGCAATGGGAGCACTGGTACAAACAAGCTTAAAGACTCGAATTCTTGAAGCTCAGACCGCATCATTGAAAACGGAAAACTTGAAGGACGAAACCCTTCACGGTATGGAAAACAGATTCGAAACCAAGGTTGATGGAGTACATTATTTCAAGAACAGAGTTTGGATTCCAAAAGCAAACGACATACGGGAGATAATCCTGCACGAAGCCCACAAGTCACGATATTCAATTCATCCTGGTGCAGATAAGATGTATAAGGATTTAAGGGAATATTATGGGTGGCCAGGGATGAAGAAGGATATTGCTTTATACGTAGGAAAATGTGTAACTTGCTCAAAAGTCAAAGCTGTATATCAGAAACCATCTGGTTTACTTCAACAACCAGAGATTCCCCAGTGGAAATGGGAACAAATAACCATGGATTTTATAACCAAACTGCCGAGAACTGCCCGAGGGCACGACTCGATTTGGGTTATAGTCGATCGGTTCACGAAATCTGCACATTTCCTACCGATTCGAGAAGACTACAAGATGGAAAAGTTGGCTCAGATCTACATCAAGGAAATTGTTACGCGACATGGAGTCCCGATTTCCATCATATCAGATAGAGATAGCCGTTTCACATCTCGATTTTGGCAGTCACTTCAAAGAGCCTTGGGGACGCAATTGAATTTAAGTACCGCCTATCATCCCCAAACAGACGGCCAAAGCGAGCGAACCATTCAAACATTGGAAGACATGCTTCGAGCATGCGTGTTAGACTTCGGAGGAAGTTGGGATAACCACTTACCGTTAGTTGAGTTTTCCTACAACAATAGCTATCACACCAGTATCAAGTGTGCGCCATATGAGGCACTGTATGGACGCAAGTGTCGATCACCTCTTTGTTTGTTGGAGATTGGAGATAGACAATTGTCTAGCCCAGACATCGTACAAGAAACCACCGACAAAATCGCAATCATCAGGGATAGACTTAAAGCAGCCCAAGATCGTCAAAAGAGGTATGCTGACAACCGTAGGAAACCGTTAGAGTTTCGGATTGGAGATAGAGTTTTTTTTAAAGTATCCCCATGGAAGGGAACCGTCCAATTTGGAAAACGAGGAAAGTTGATCCCTCGATACATTGGACCATTCAAAATCACCGAAAGAATCGGACCAGTAGCATACAGGCTGGAATTGCCAACAGAACTAAGTGCTATTCACAACACCTTTCACGTATCCAATCTAAAGAAATGCCTAGTCAACGAGGAAATAACCGTGCCTTTGGAAGAAGTCCAAATCAATGATAAACTACACATCATAGAAAAGCCAATCGAAATACTTGACCGAGAGGTCAAGCGTCTTAGGCGAAGCAAGATTCCAATAGTGAAAGTTCACTGGAACACAAGGCGTGGGCATGAGTACACATGGGAATGAGAGGATTACATGAAACATAAGTATCCTCACTTATTTGCTAAACAACCGGTTAAGGACGAAAGTTCTTGAATTTCGGGACGAAATTCTTTTAACCCGGGGAGACTGTGACAACCGTCAAAATTGCGTTCAGGTTAGAACTGCACTAAACATATCAGATACAGTTATTTTATGTCACACTGTCTAGTTTTAGCAGTAAACCCGACACAGTAGGGAAAAATTACAAATTTGCGTCTAAAATCCCTCAAATTCGGAAATTATCCATACACCTCATAAAATGCCTACTAAAAATATTCATACACTTATATATATACATGTTTATATATATACAACCTACCAAAAATAAATACTAGCAAATTCAACTAGTTTTATTATTATTACCAATTAAGTTTAATTGTTCAATAATTCAACTAATTAAAAGAAAGAAAAATTAAATTAAAATACTACTTTAAACACAATCATTTTACCTAAAACCACATTTCACCCTCCCCTTTTACCACTCCTAAAACCGGCCCCCTCCCCTCTCTCACTCCATAAATACCCCCTCTATTCATCCATTTTTACTCTTCATTCATTCTCTCTCAAATCCCTCTCCAAGAACACTCTCATTTCTCTCTATTTTCTCTCCTTCAAGGCTTCAAAGTTCTTCTGTGGGCTGCAAAGGCTTAAAATATTCTTTTGTCGAGGTAATACTTTGAAACCTCTGTGGGCTGCAAAGGCTTAAAATATTCTTATAGCCTCGATGCGTTCTTCTTGACGATATCCCTTGGCCACCAATCTTGCTTTGTTTCGAATGACCACCCCATCCTCGTCTTTCTTGTTTCTGAAGACCCACCTTGTCCCTTGTTGGTCCCGAAGGGCTATACAAGTTTGTAGAAGGGGGGGGGGGGTTGAATACAAACACACGTTTTTACTTTTCTAAATTGTTTATTGATAAATCAAGAAGATTTACAACTTGTTGCGGAACAAGATATAGGATAAACTTAATCTAAACAAGTTAAGAACACTAAGTTTCTTGCACTAGAAAGAAGAAGATGGCCAGAGCACTTCAAAAACTGAAGTAGGGTTCTTCTTATATACTGCATGCATTTAATGCATGACAGTATGGCTTTACACGTGGCAGCAGTTGAGTGGTTGCATGTCATTGACCTTTGTAGACAACCTTAGTAGCCGCATGGTGCACAGTGTAGAATCAGAGTTGTTGTACGATTACAGACAAAAGGGATGTCCATTCTGACAGTTCGTACGGAGACGTGCAAGGGAGGTAAGACTATAGTAACATGCAGAGAGACTTCATGATCAGCTTTCGTTGAGTCAGATCTTTATCAGCGAATGATAAAGTTCAGCGATTGCTGAAGTCTTCTACTTGATACTTCACGTTGAATGGACAGGTCTTGCTTCGCTGATATCCGCATCAGTTCATGAGTAGACTTGCCGCTGGTTCTTGAGCTTGATCTTCGACTTCAGCGTAGAACATATGTTGACGTGAAACTTGTCTTCACGGATCATAAGTAAACAACTAACTTATCAGCGATCATCTCATAGACTGAACCGGCTCAGAGCTATATGATGATGAACAATGTTCGTTGAATATCTAATCTAAAGAGTGAGAGTTCCTATCAGCGGTACTGTAAAGTCTTAGTACTTATCAGCGATAGTGAAACTTTAATACATATTGTTTACTTACAATTTTCACTAAGTGTTCAAGAGAGGGTCATTATCAAATCACTGAGGGTTTGGATCAACAATCTCCCCCTATTTGATTATGACATAGCAACAGAGAAAATTGCTATTTAATGAAAACATAAGGATAAAAAGAACTTATAAAATATTTATCCCTTTTACTGTTTTCTGGGATCTTTTCAGTACTTATGTAGTAAAGTACATTCGCTGAAATTTTTCTTTAAACTTCGTAAAGATTACAGAGGGAAGTGGAAAAATTACAAGTACATCAAATAAAATTACAAGTACAAAAGATGTAGACAGATAAGGATAGAAAGAATTACAAGGCGATCCTATCCGTCAAAAGGTTCTTCCTTAATGAGAAGTTCATCAAGGGTCTTTGATGTGGGAATCATCCAGTCCGGGACAGTTACACCTTGATCCTTTTTGTTCTTTGCTTCTTCAAAGATCAGGGCTTAAGGTGACGTGCTTGAATGTCGCGTCTGACTTCACACCAGTATATGAGGTCTCTGAGCTGTTCGATGGGAGTGATTGGAAGCTCAGAGATGCGTTGAAAGTGTTGATTTCCATGGCAGTCTAGAAAGAATATACCATAGGGATTACTTACGACTTTGCCAGGGATGAAAGTTTCACCAGGTGGTAGGGAGGTGTCAAGCGCTGAGGGGTCAGCATCAGGACCAAGAACTTCAGCACGAGAGAAACCAATACATGTTTCATTCCGTATAGGAGGACCTGAGTCTGAGGTTTTCTTTTCCTTTGCAGAGGCTCTTCTTTGTTGAGGAGGAAGAAGAGTGGAAGGAGGAATATCCACAGCAGAAGAAACCAAGTTGATCTGAGAATTTAAAATTTTCTCGACATGGCTCTTGAACTTTGAGCGCGATCGCTGAATGGCTAATTTCACTTCCAACCATTCAGAGAAACCAAATTTCTCTAAAGTAGAAGCATAGAAGGTTTGCTTGGTTTTGTCTTCTCTGAATACATCAACTTCAACAACAGGAACGTCTACAAATAGTCTTCCTCTGATATTTACCTTGATGATTTTGGATGGTCGAGATCGATAGTTCAGCATTTCTTTACACCATTCCAAAGTCAAATCAGATACTTTAGTCTTTTCTTCAATGATCCTTTGGGCATCATCCCATAGCTGACGTTGGACATCAATGGGAGTTCTTTTCAACGCGGGGTCTTTCACAGATTGTTGGACAAGCTGGATGGCGAGAGCCTTATCTTTTTCTTCAGCTTCTTTCTTTTCGGCGAGTAATCTTTCAGCTCTTTGATGATCCTCGTATTATTTCCTTGATATCCTGAACTTTGTAGGAGCTGGGATTTTGTCACGAGGAAGAATGATTCGCTGATCTTCAAGCTGTTTGATCATTGCAACTCTCTTTTGTTGATCCTATTCACTTAGCTTTTGAGGAGCCAAGGAAGGTCTGTTTTTGTGAGAGAGCAGCTGTTCTTCAGGTTCATCAGTCTCAGTGGTTAAATCCAAGACTGGGATTATTTCTTGTGTAGTCGTAGGAGCTTCAGCGGGATCCTCAAACAGGGGAGAGGACTAGCTGAAACACAACGATTGTTTAAGTAAGAAAAGTTGGGAAGAAAGAGATAGAGAAAAGAATGTGGTTAAGTGTATAGAGGTTTTAAGGATAGAAGGATTGAGATTGAGAAGGGATAGAGGAGGGATGCAGTGTAAGGGAATAGAAGGTAGTGTACCTGACAAACTGGCTTTTGAAGCAAGATCGTCAGATTGTCTTCTTCAGTGAGGCCTTTGTTTTTGCCTTTGTCAGCTTCAGACGCTGCAGGCTTTGTTTTGGTCCGCTCCCCTGAAGGTTCTTTTATCTCGATCCTTTTTTGAGTTGGGGCTTTTGCAACAGGATGGACGTAGAAGAAATCGTCATCATCATCGTCATCATCATAATCTTTGGGGGATGATGATGGTTCTTCATCAGAGATGTCGACAGGTTCATCATCTTCAGTTTCTTCTTCAGACTCGACCTCTTCAGCATAAGGTTCGGTCACATCAGCAGAAACTTCCTTAAGTTTCTCATCGAGTTGCTCCCCTTCAGATACAGAAGGAGGCTTCTCGGTTTCCTCAGGGTTTTCAACTCCTTGAGGTTTTGAAGTTGAAGTAGCAGCAATAGCAGTTTCAATACCCTCCCCCTCAGCATTCTGGGGAAGGTCTTCTTTAGTCTTCTCCCCCTCTTCCACATTATGGTTGGGGGGAGGTAACAGATTGTTCAGCAACAGTAGTTTGTATTTGGTCTCTGTCTTCCAGGCCAGAGATCCCAACACAGTTCTCAATCTTTGCTAATCTGACTTCCAGGCCAGTTATAGCAGGATTGATATTTTGAAGAGCTTCGCGATCGACCTGAGTAAAATGTGAAGTTGGGACGTTCAGGCGATCGAGTACTTTCTGAACAATTTCTTTGACGGCGGAGACCTCAGCCTTGATCGTGGAGACTTCACCCTTTAGAGAACCAACCTCTGTCTTCAATGATGTGACTTCATTGGACAGAGTGGTGAAGTTTGTTGAAAGATAGGTGGTGGCAGTTGAATTGTCAGCGAGGGTGGTAGCAAATTGAGCAATGCTACCATCCACCTTCTCCAGATCAGTTTTGGAGGCTTTTGTATCAACTATCTCGGTCAACTTTTTGAGTTTCTCTCCATCGTCTGTAACCGCTGAAGAGTTCGTGGAGAGAATGGTGTTGTAATTTTCCACCTTTGTTTCCAGGGCCTTCAGGGAGGTGTTGATATCCCCCAAAT
Organism: Saussurea involucrata; assembly: GCA_033807775.1. Taxonomy (NCBI): domain Eukaryota; kingdom Viridiplantae; phylum Streptophyta; class Magnoliopsida; order Asterales; family Asteraceae; genus Saussurea; species Saussurea involucrata. The sequence continues at coordinate 24,330,996 of CM066326.1, forward strand.
TAGGACCTGAAACAGTTATTAACTTATGAACAGAGGAAAGTTCAGAAGTTTGGGGTAGAGAGAGATGAGTGTTTTGGATTGTGTTTATACCTCCAGGCGGGTTGGCGAAGTTGTCGAACCCTTTGTTTCCTGAATGATATTCCATGACGCCTTCAAGAGTACCTTGGCACATGGAGGTGACTGCAGATCCTAAGTTTGCATCCATCATCGTATTTAGAGTGTCTGCAACAGAGTCATGTACGATGAAGGGTGTCCCTGAGAAAGTTGGGAAAATTGGTGGATAGACCAAAGATTGAGTAGGAGGAATGAGGGATGAGAATCATGGTTGGGTGCGGGGTTCAGCGTTGGATCCACTGTCAAACACTTCAGTCTGTAGAGAGGCTGAAGGAGGTGGGTTCATTTCTATGTTTATAACTTCAGCGTTTAGAGACGCTGAAGCTGGGATGGAAGGGGTGGCTTGATCATCTATGGCAGTGCGTACCACGGAACTTTCCATCAGCTCTTCAAGATGAGCTGTGGAGTCTTCAGCATGTAAATGATGGGGGTTGCTCCTTGGTTTTCTTGATTCTTTTGGAACCAAGTTGGGAAGTTGAGTGTTTTCTTTTTCGAGAAGGAGTGGAGGGTGCAGCGTGGGTATCAGCGGTGGGGATTTCCACTGAATGAGCTGCAGAAGTAGAAGGAGGACTGACAAGAGATAAGAGAGTAGAAAGACGTACCTCATTTTCCAGCGGTTTGAAGTCGAGCACCTTAGGGCCATCCTGAGAGAGTCTCAGATCACCCTCTGTTGGGTATCTCTCGCCAAGGCCTTGTTGAAAGACGGCGCTGATGAATCTGGGATAAGGAACCCATGCAGATCTTTCAGCCATATCCACTCTGAACGCAAGGTCGTCGTAGATGATTGAGGCCCAGTCAATATTTATACCTTTCAGCAATGCATAGCCCATTGCTTGTTGAGGTTGAGCAGCTTGATCAGAGGAGCCACTCTTCGCTGTCATGCAGCTTATCAGATGTACGAAGATGAAGTTCATCTCGCTGGGCATTTTAGACTTCTTGATCATGGTTAGTTTCTTCTCAGGCTTCTTGTCCCTTCCAGTGTCCCATGCGTAACCCATTGTATCGAAGAATGCAGTGATGGCTTCCCTATCAACATGGTCTTTGTGGTTTGGGAGAGGGACAAAGCGGTTTTCTTTGGTAGAGGTAGGAAGACTCAGTGCTTTCCTAATGATGGCAGGGTTGATTTTGGTGGTGCCAAATTTTGTGTCACACAGAATAGAGTAAACGATCTTCGTTGGGTATTTGGCATGGGGTACCTGAGCTCTTCTGGCAGTATACCAGAACTGGGATAGTAGGAATTGATGAGCAGGGTGTGTAATAGTCAGTGCCGTAGATAAGCAACATGTTTTGAGGTAGTTCACAGCATCATTCAGATGTGTGACTTGCTTTCGACAAGGAAACTCGAAAAGCGCATGAAGGTTGTTCGATTTTGAAAAATCGATTTCCTCAAGCTTGAACTTGACCTGAGGAGCTTTGACGAGAGTCAATTTCTTTGCAGCAGTGGATTTCTCAGCGGTAGGAGCAGGAGTAGAAGATGCCATTTCTGTTTAACATATCATCCATGAATCATAAAAAATTACAGTCTTAATGTGGACAGTTTTACCAATAAGACGTTTTCCGATTTTTGTCCATTTCATTCAGACAGAAATGTCTTAATGAAGATTAGGGTTTTCTTGTTTTGAAAAAGAATAACAAACCCATTAAAAGTCTTGTTTTCCATTTTCCTTTAGATAAGGATTTTGGAGAAACGAATGAAGAACAAGTTTAAGATTTTGAGTTTTAAAACTTGAAGAACAACCATGAAAAGGTTGTGTTCATAAAACCATGAAAGAAATGATTTCATTTTAGAAAAGGTTTCTTTTGTTTGATCTGTTAAAATCAATAAGAAGATCAGAAACAAGTTATGCAGGTGAATAATAAGAATATTAACCTGGTAATCGAAGAAGGAGATGAACAGATTTCTGGAAATAAGCAACAGTAAATCTTTTCTTGCTTAGAGAAGAAGTTCGCGTAAAGAAAAAATATAAACTCGAAATAGTTTATATAGTGAGATTTGAGAGAGAGTAAAACTCGAGCGGGACGTGCAAGGGAGGTAAGACTATAGTAACATGCAGACATACTTCATGATCAACTTTCGTTGAGTCAGATCTTTATCAGTGAATGATAAAGTTCAGCGATTGCTGAAGTCTTCTACTTGATACTTCACGTTGAATGGACAGGTCTTGCTTCGCTGATATCCGCATCAGTTCATGAGTAGACTTGTCGCTGGTTCTTGAGCTTGATCTTCGACTTCAGCGTAGAACATATGTTGACGTGAAACTTGTCTTCACGGATCATAAGTAAACAACTAACTTATCTGCGATCATCTCATAGACTGAACCGACTCAGAGCTATATGATGATGAACAGTGTTCGCTGAATATCTAATCTAAAGAGTGAGAGTTCCTATCAGCGGTACTGTAAAGTCTTAGTACATATCAGCGATAGTGAAACTTTAATACATATTGTTTACTTACAATTTTCACTAAGTGTTTAAGAGAGGGTCATTATCAAATCACTGAGGGTTTGGATCAACAATCTCCCCCTATTTGATTATGACATAGCAACAGAGAAAATTGCTATTTAATGAAAACATAAGGATAAAAAGAACTTATAAAATATTTATCCCTTTTACTGTTTTCTGGGATCTTTTCAGTACTTATGTAGTAAAGTACATTCGCTGAAATTTTTCTTTAAACTTCGTAAAGATTACAGAGGGAAGTGGAAAAATTACAAGTACATCAAATAAAATTACAAGTACAGAAGATGTAGACAGATAAGGATAGAAAGAATTACAAGGCGATCCTATCCGTCAAAAGGTTCTTCATTAATGAGAAGTTCATCAAGGGTCTTTGATGTGGGAATCATCCAGTCCGGGACAGTTACACCTTGATCCTTTTTGTTCTTTGCTTCTTCAAAGGTCAGGGCTTGAGGTGACGTGCTTGAATGTCACGTCTGACTTCACACCAGTATATGAGGTCTCTGAGCTGTTCGATGGGAGTGATTGGAAGCTCAGAGATGCGTTGAAAGTGTTGATTTCCATGGCAGTCTAGAAAGAATATACCATAGGGATTACTTACGACTTTGCCAGGGATGAAAGTTTCACCAGGTGGTAGGGAGGTGTCAAGCGCTGAGAGGTCAACATCAGGACCAAGAACTTCAGCACGAGAGAAACCAATATCTGTTTCATTCCGTATAGGAGGACCTGAGTCTGAGGTTTTCTTTTCCTTTGCAGAGGCTCTTCTTTGTTGAGGAGGAAGAAGAGTGGAAGGAGGAATATCCACAGCAGAAGAAACCAAGCTGATCTGAGAATTTAAAATTTTCTCGACATGGCTCTTGAACTTTGAGCGCGATCGCTGAATGGCTAATTTCACTTCCAACCATTCAGAGAAACCAAATTTCTCTAAAGTAGCAGCATAGAAGGTTTGCTTGGTTTTGTCTTCTCTGAATACATCAACTTCAACAACCGGAACGTCTACAAATAGACTTCCTCTGATATTTACGTTGATGATTTTGGATGGTCGAGATCGATAGTTCAGCATTTCTTTACACCATTCCAAATTCAAATCAGATACTTTAATCTCTTCTTCAACGATCCTTTTGGCATCATCCCATAGCTGACGTTGGACATCAATGGGAGTTCTTTTCAACGTTGGGTCTTTCACAGATTGTTGGACAAGCTGGATGGCGAGAGCCTTATCTTTTTCTTCAGCTTCCTTCTTTTCGGCGAGTAATCTTTCAACTCTTAGATGATCCTCGTATTCTTTCCTTGATATCCTGAACTTTGTAGGAGCAGGGATTTTGTCACGAGGAAGAATGATTCGCTGATCTTCAAGCTATTTGATCATTGCATCTCTCTTTTCTTGATCCTCTTCACTTAGCTTTTGAGGAGCCAAGGAAGGTCTGTTTTTGTGCGAGAGCAGTTGTTCTTCAGGTTCATCAGTCTCAGTGGTTAAATCCAAGACTGGGATTATTTCTTGTGTAGTCGTAGGAGCTTCAGCGGGATCCTTAAACAGGGGAGAGGACTAGCTGAAACACAACGATTGTTTAAGTAAGAAAAGTTGGGAAGAAAGAGATAGAGAAAAGAATGTGGTTAAGTGTATAGAGGTTTTAAGGATAGAAGGATTGAGATTGAGAAGGGATAGAGGAGGGATGCAGTGTAAGGGAATAAAAGGTAGTGTACCTGACAAACTGGCTTTTGAAGCAAGATCGTCAGATTGTCTTCTTCAGTGAGGCCTTTGTTTTTGCCTTTGTCAGCTTCAGACGCTGCAGGCTTTGTCTTGGTCCGCTCCCCTGAAGGTTCTTTTATCTTGATCCCTTTTTGAGATGGGGCTTTTGCAACAGGATGGACGTAGAAGAAATCGTCATCATCATCGTCATCATCATTATCTTTGGGGGATGATGATGGTTCTTCATCAGAGATGTCGACAGGTTCATCATCTTCAGTTTCTTCTTCAGACTCGACCTCTTCAGCATAAGGTTCGGTCACATCAGCAGAAACTTCCTTAAGTTGCTCATCGAGTTGCTCCCCTTCAGATACAGAGGGAGGTTTATCGGTTTCCTCAGGGTTTTCAACTCCCTGAGGTTTTGAAGTAGAAGTAGCAGCAGCAGCAGTTTCAATACCCACCCCCTCAGCATTATGGGGAAGGTCTTTTTTAGTCTTCTCCCCCTCTTCCACATTATGGTTGGGGGGAGGTAACAGATTGTTCAGCAACAGTAGTATGTATTTGGTCTCTGTCTTCCAGGCCAGAGATCCCAACACAGTTCTCAATCATTGCTAATCTGACTTCCAGGCCAGTTATAGCAGGATTGATATTTTGAAGAGCTTCGCGATCGACCTGAGTAAAATGAGAAGTTGGGACGTTCAGGCGATCGAGTACTTTCTGAACAATTTCATTGACGGCGGAGACCTCAGCCTTGATCGTGGAGACTTCACCCTTTAGAGAACCAACCTCTGTCTTCAATGATGTGACTTCATTGGACAGAGTGGTGAAGTTTGTTGAAAGAGAGGTGGTGGCAGTTGAATTGTCAGCGAGGGTGGTAGCAAATTGAGCAATGCTACCATCCACCTTCTCCAGATCAGTTTTGGAGGCTTTTGTATCAACTATCTCGGTCAACTTTTTGAGTTTCTCTCCAGCGTCTGTAACCGCTGAAGAGTTCGTGGAGAGATTGGTGTTGTAATTTTCCACCTTTGTTTCCAGGGCCTTCAGGGAGGTGTTGATATCCCCCAAATTAGGACCTGAAACAGTTATTAACTTATGAACAGAGGAAAGCTCAGAAGTTTGGGGTAGAGAGTGAGGAGTGTTTTGGATTGTGTTTATACCTCCAGTCGGGTTGGCGAAGTTGTCGAACCCTTTGTGTCCTGAATGATATTTCATGACGCCTTCAAGAGTACCTTGGCACATGGAGGTGCCTGCAGATCCTAAGTTTGCATCCATCATCGTATTTAGAGTGTCTGCAACAGAGTCATGTACGATGAAGGGTGTCCTTGAGAAAGTTGGGAAAATTGGTGGAGAGACAAAAGATTGAGTAGGAGGAATGAGGGATGAGAATGATGGTTAGGTGCGGGGTTCAGCGTTAGATCCATTGTCATTCACTTCAGTCTGTAGAGAGGCTGAAGGAGGTGGGTTCATTTCTAAGTTTATAACTTCAGCGTTTAGAGACGCTGAAGCTGGGATGGAAGGGGTAGCTTGATCATCTGTGGCAGAGCGTACCACAAAACTTTCCATCAGCTCTTCAAGATGAGCTGTGGAGTCTTCATCATGTAAATGCTGGGGGGTTGCTCCTTGGTTTTCTTGATTCTTTTGGAACCAAGTTGGGAAGTTGAGTGTTTTCTTTTTCGAGAAGGAGTGGAGGGTGTAGTGTGGGTATCAGCGGTGGGGATTTCCACTGAATGAGTTGCAGAAGTAGAAGGAGGACTGAGAAGAGATAAGAGAGTAGAAAGACGTACCTCATTTTCCAGCGGTTTGAAGTCGAGCACCTTAGGGCCAACCTGAGAGAGTCTCAGATCACCCTCTGTTGGGTATCTCTCGCCAAGGCCTTGTTGAAAGACGGTGCTGATGAATCTGGGATAAGGAACCCATGCAGATCTTTCAGCCATATCCACTCTGAACGCAAGGTCGTCGTAGATGATTGAGGCCCAGTCAATATTTAGACCTTTCAGCAATGCATAGCCCATTGCTTGCTGAGGTTGAGCAGCTTGATCAGAGGAGCCACTCTTCGCTGTCATGCAGCTTATCAGATGTGCGAAGATGAAGTTCATCTCGCTGGGCATTTTGGACTTCTTGATCATGGTTAGTTTCTTCTCAGGCTTCTTGTCCTTTCCAGTGTCCCATGCGTAACCCATTGTATCGAAGAATGCAGTGATGGCTTCCCTATCAACATGGTTTTTGTGGTTTGGGAGAGGGACAAAGTGGTTTCCTTTGGTAGAGGTAGGAAGACTCAGTGCTTTCCTAATGATGGCAGGGTTGATTTTGGTGGTGCCAAATTTTGTGTCACACAGAATAGAGTAAACGATCTTCGTTGGGTATTTGGCATGGGGTACCTGAGCTCTTCTGGCAGTATACCAGAACTGAGATAGTAGGAATTGATGAGCTGGGGGTGTAATAGTCAGTGCTGTAGATAAGCAACATGTTTTGAGGTAGTTCACAGCATCATTCAGATGTGTGACTTGCTTTCGACGAGGAAACTCGAAAAGCGCATGAAGGTTGTTCGATTTTGAAAAATCGATTTCCTCAAGCTTGAACTTGACCTGAGGAGCTTTGACGAGAGTCAATTTCTTTGCAGCAGTGGATTTCTCAGCGGTAGGAGCAGGAGTAGAAGATGCCATTTCTGTTTAACATATCATCCATGAATCATAAAAAATTACAGTCTTAATGTGGACAGTTTTACCAATAAGATGTTTTCCGATTTTTGTCCATTTCATTCAGACAGAAATGTCTTAATGAAGATTAGGGTTTTCTTGTTTTGAAAAAGAAAATCAAACCCAGTAAAAGTCTTGTTTTCCATTTTCCTTTAGATAAGGATTCTGGAGAAACGAATGAAGAACAAGTTTAAGATTTTGAGTTTTAAACCTTGAAGAACAACCATGAAAAGGTTGTGTTCATAAAACCATGAAAGAAATGATTTCATTTTAGAAAAGGTTTCTTTTGTTTGATCTGTTAAAAGCAATAAGAAGATCAGAAACAAGTTATGCAGGTGAATAATAAGAATATTAACCTGGTAATCGAAGAAGGAGATGAACAGATTTCTGGAAATAAGCAACAGTAAATCTTTTCTTGCTTGGAGAAGAAGTTCGCGTAAAGAAAAAATATAAACTCGAAATAGTTTATATAGTGAGATATGAGAGATAGTAAAACTCGAGCGGGAAAGTTTTTCATCATGACACGGACACGTGTTTGCATTTGATTGGATGGTAAACGAAACGTGCAAATGTGTGCCAGAAAAAAAAACGTGTCAAGGTTTATCCGTTGTGATGATGTCATAAACGTCCTTTCATATTTTAGGATGTCTCTGAGGTTTTGAAAGCTAAGGGACTATTTTGAAAAACATGAAGCACTGAATAGAAATATCAGTGTTAGTTTAAGAAATTTCAAAGTATCGCTGTTAAGGAAGAGATATTCAGCGATGCAATTTGTTTTGAAATCTTACATTCACATGCAAACGTCAGCGAGCAAGAGAGAAAAAATTTTGCCTTCTTCGATTGAAGACTCTGAAGGCTTTGGAGACTGAGGAGTATCCAAGAAAGATTCCATCATCAGCCTTAGAATCAAACTTTCCAAGGGCATCTCTGTTGTTCAGTATGAAACACTGACATCCAAAGATGTGAAGAATGCTAATTGAAGGCTTTCTCCCATGAAAAAGTTCATAGGCTGTTTTATTAAATCTTTTGACTATCAGCGACCTATTTTGCGTAAAACAAGCAGTGTTGACAGCTTCTGCCCAAAACTGAGTAGGCAAATGAGAATCACTGAGCATTGAACGTGCAGCTTCAATAATAGTTCTATTTATTCTTTTAGCGACTCCGTTTTGTTACGGTGTTCTCACCGAAGAAAGGTTGTGAGAAATACCCTTACTCTCAAAGAAGGAATCCAGAGAACTGTTTTTGAATTCAGTCCCATGATCACTCCTTATTGAGCAAACGGTCAAGTTGTTCAGGGTTTCCATCTTCCTAACAAAGGTGATGAGTTCTTTAGGGGTGTCACTCTTAGAACGGAGAAACATAACCCATGTATATCGAGAGAATTCATCAACTATGACCCGTGTATATTTCTTTCCAGCGATGGATTTATTGTTAACAGGGCCAAACAAATCCATATGGAGAAGTTGTAGAGGAGATGACAGTGAGGAAACTTGCTTTGACTTAAAGCTTGCTTTGGTCTGCTTGCCTTTCTCACACGCTGAACATAAGGATTCTTTGCCGTATGAGTGTTGAGGTAGACCAGTGACTAACTCTTTTGAAGAAAGAGTGTTCAGTGTCTTGAAGTTGAGATGAGAGAGCCTCTTATGCCATAACCAATTGACATCAGATGAGGCTTTTGAGAAGAAACAGGAGTTCTCAGTGGTTGTTGAGTCCATGTTTATTACATAAACATTTTCCAAACGATAACCGCTGAGAGCTATCTTCTTCTTTTTGTCAGTGACAAAGCAGGATTCCTTAGTAAAGATTACTTTGTTATCCTTGTCGCAAAGCTGACTGAAGCTTAGAAGATTATGCTTCAGCCCTTCAACATATGCGACTCTTCTGAAGGTTGTTGTACCATTAGAGAGTACACCAAACCCTCGTGTATGTCCTTTTCCATTTCCACCGAAAGTTACAGTGGGACCCTTCTCTTCTTTGTACTCAGTGAGCAGGTTCTTCATACCAGTCATGTGTCTAGAGCATCCGCTATCGAGATACCAGATACCCTTCTTAACCTGCGTTACAAAATAATATTAGTTTGTCTTGGGTACCCACTTAACCATGTGTACACACTTGTCAGTGGGGGTAGAAGAGGAGGTGGAAGGTTCAGCAGTCTTCGCAGCATTTGAAGATTCAGCTTTGTCAGTCTTCACTTTGGTTAATTTATTAACCTCAGTGGTCTTCTTTGCCTTGGGGGCAATGATCTTCACCTTAGCTATCTTTTCAGCTTGGGTGACTGTGGGGTACTTACTAGCAATATGATTGGTAAGTCCACAATGATAACATTTCCTATAACTAAAAGTAGTTATAGGACCATTTGCATGCTGAGCTTTTGATTTTGAATTAGAAGGACCATCACCAAGTAAGCTATTGGCTTTTGAAATGGGAGGAACATTCAGTTCTTCGGATTTCTTACCAATAATTTCCACTTTGATTCTAGGAGTAGATCGCCGAATAGATCCACGCTGAATATATCCAGGGATCATATTCTTTCCACCAGAGGGATAAGTCACTGAAGCTTTAGAAACGTTCAGCTTTGGTACAGAGGTACCCTTCTGAGGATTTTGGTTAAAAGCAATTCCTTTACCTTTGTTTTTAAAGACTGATGTAGGTTTTGGATAAACAACTTTTTCTTTACCTTTAGAAGTTAAGGTAGAGATTTCCTCGGGGATAGGCGGTTTAGAAGATGAACAATGAGATGAGAAAGTGTCAGGGATAGAGGATACAAACATTCTAAACTTAAGCATGGATCGGTTAGTGGTTGGTTCTAGAGTATCAGCTTTGTAACCAAGACCACGTTTATCACTCAGGGTAATCTGAGACTTAATTATCTCAGTGATCTTTGTTGAGGAATTATACCATCCATCAACAGTAGCTTTTTCAGCTTTTTGTATTTTTCATCTCTAGTCCTGTGAGTAAAGTTTTTCTTGGGAAAAGCTGAGGGTCTAGAGACTTTATTTGACCTGCACCCGCTAGCAAAATGTCCTATCTTTTCACAGTTATAGCAAGTAGCAGTAGCCTTATCAACAGGGGTTGATGATCTGGGCTTGTCAGTAATAGCAAGAGGTTTGTTCTTCTTGAAATTACTCTTTCTAGCAAATCTCCTGAACGTATTAGCCAGGAATGCCAGAGTTTCATAATTATCTGAAACGTCAGAGTCTGATGATCTTTCAGAGTTAGTTTCCAACTCAGTGACAGTGATAGTTGATCGCTGAGTGGAAGGTGACTCTGAGATTAAAGCAACAGGGGTGCTTTTGGAATCTTTTACAAGATTCTTCTTAAGATGACTCGATTGCTCACGATTCAGCATCGTGCCATATAAGGTAGAAAGGGTCATTGATTTTAGATCCTTTGACAGCTTGAGACACATAGAATAACTGTCCCAGCTTTCAGGTAAACATTCTAAGAACTTTGTCAGTACTTCAAAGTTAGAATATTCCTTACCAACAGATTTTAGATCTATTATTAAGCAGTTAGAACGTTGTTGTACTTCAGATAGAGTTTCATTCTTATCACAAATGAAGCTTTCATACTGTCTTACCAGGTTGATCTTTCGAGAGTCCTGGACTTCAGAAGTACCTTCATACTGAAAACAGATTGTGTCCCACATAGCTTTTGAGGTTTTCAGGTTCATGACGGAATGGTAGACTTCGTCAGGAAGAGCCATGGAGAGTATGGATCTGGCTTTGGTGTCGATAGCTACTTTCTTCTTATCTTCATCAGTCCACAAATGAATTTCCTTGGGAATCCGCCTTTCTGGAATAGCAAGTCTATTCTCAGCGGCTGGAACTGCAGGATCAATTCTTATAGGAATATATGGGCCGTTTTCAAGATAGTAAGGCATAGTAGGGTCTATACCTTCTAAGAAGAGAATCATCCTATTTTTCCATAGATTAAAATTATCTCTGGAGAATCTAGGGGGTTTTGCAAGAGAACCGTTGTCAATAAAGTTGGTGCTTGTGTTGGTAGCCATTTTCAGAAATAGCAAGGAAGAGAAATCTTAGTATAGATCAGATCTTGTTTATTAGATTAAACAAATCTGCTCTGATACCACATGTTGGTCCCGAAGGGCTATACAAGTTTGTAGAAGGGGGGGGGGGGGGGGGGTTGAATACAAACACACGTTTTTACTTTTCTAAATTGTTTATTGATAAATGAAGACAATTTACAACTTGTTGCGGAACAAGATATAGGATAAACCTAATCAAAACAAGTTAAGAACACTAAGTTTCTTGCACTAGAAAGAAAAAGATGGCCAGAGCACTTCAAAAACTGAAGTAGGGTTTTTCTTATATACTAAATGCATTTAATGCATGGCAGTATGGCTTTACACGTGGCAGCAGCTGAGTGGTTGCATGTCATTGACCTTTGTAGACAACCTTAGTAGCCGCATGGTGCACAGTGTAGAATCAGAGTTGTTGTACGATTACAGACAAAAGGGATGTCCATTCTGACAGTTAGTACGGAGACGTGCAAGGGAGGTAAGACAATAGTAACATGCAGGGTGACTTCATGATCAGCTTTCGTTGAGTCAGATCTTTATCAGCCAATGATAAAGTTCAGCGATTACTGAAGTCTTCTACTTGATACTTCACGTTGAATGGACAGGTCTTGCTTCGCTGGTATCTTTTGGTCCCGAAGGCCTATAAAGGTTTGTAGAAGGAGGGGGGGGGGGGGGGGGGGGTTGAATACAAACACACATATTTTACTTTTCTAAATTGTTTATTGATAAATCATTAACTGTAACATCCCGCAAAACAAAACATACATATAACATATAATTCATAACAGGGTTTCAACAAAATCATTCACATTACACATTTGGTCCCAAAGTCTGATCTACGATTATAAAATTCAGTACAAACTTGATCCCATTTAGATCTGATAATAGCTAATAACTGAAATTTAAGTACAAAAAGTATCATCAACTTCATAATGATCATCATTCCACATAGCTATCCACCAAGTAATCTAATCATTTACTCTTACTGGTACCACCACCTGGAATACAGATTTTTAAAACAAAAATGAGGGTTAGACCTAAGGGTCTAGTGAGTAAATCCCTGATATTTGGAAATCATTAAAATTCATTTATATAAATACACACTTTTATATAATTACATTTACATCACACGTAAAATAATACCAAATGCAATTCACACAACATACCTTTCACATACCACCTTATCCCTCCACAAATGGCCAATAACAATTGGTTGCGAGCCAATTTATCACACCGGTCCTAAGCCCGGCCACGTATTATATTTTCATATAATACTCACGTAATTATAATATCTCAATATATTATAATTACTCACGTATGACATATTCATACACATCATCAAACATTTGTTAATCACATATTGCATTCTAGTAAAAATATATACTTTTTAAAGTAAAACTCACCTCGTGTGTTTATCACAAAAACTCTTCCAATATAATACACGTATGTTGATCCTTCACAGAATCTGAAATCAGATAAAATACCAAATATCTCTATAAACACTAAAACTTACAAAATTCTCAATTCAAATCGCAACCCGAAATAACACGAAATCGCAATGAACAGTACAAGTCGCAACCGTGATGAACAGTACAAAGTCGCAACCTCTTACTGCGACTTCACCCCGAAATCGCAACCCACTATTCCGACTCCATCCTAAGTCGCAATCAACTACTGCGATCCCAAACCCAAATCGCAATCAACTACTGCGATTCCAATCTCAAATCGCAATCAACTACTGCGATTCCAATCCCAAATCGCAATCAACTACTGCGATTCCAATCCAAGTCGCAAACGACCATTGCGACTTCAAGCCCAAGTCGCAATCGACCATTGCGACTTCGTTGAATGTCGCAATCCTCTATTGCGACTTCGATGAATGTCACAGTTCACTGTTTCATCCTAAAACCCAGATTTTTGTACTTTTACTCGATGCAAGCTACTGTAAAAGTGCAGATATGTTTAAGACCATTAGCACAACCTATCCTTAAGCTTAAACTCCCCAAAACATCCATTTTTAACAAAACCCACCAAGAACATAAACTAGTAATTTCAAGAACACTTTGAGAAATTAAAACATATAAAAGGTATGGATTGTTTACCTTGATTACTTCAGTTGGTACAAAATCACAGCAGCAATTTCTTCTTCTTCTTCAATTCTCTCGATCTCTCTCTTTCTTTTTTTCTCTTTTCTCTCAATCGATAAACACACACACACACATAGGTTTTAGATATTTATTTGATTTTCTTCTAAATAAGCCTAAGATTGACACCTCCTGGTGTCTCAACAGAAGTGTGGCGGTGGTGGGAGATATTTTTGGCAAAAAGACCAAATCCACCCTAAGCTTATCTCAATTGGCAATAAATACCCCTAAACTTCCAAATTACAAATTAAACTTACCCCTTAACTCCTAATTCCATAAAATACTAAAAATAAAGACTTATAAAATAAATCCCAATTCTAAAATTAGATAAATTACCTGGTTATTACAACATCTCCCCCTTAACTGAATTCCGTCCCGAAATTCAGTTAAGAGAATAGATGAGGGTATTTGGATCTCATCTCCGATTCTGATTCCCATGTCGCATCCTGTCCCCTATGATGTTTCCACTGAACCTTTACCTGCCTGATCTCTTTATTCCTCAATACTTTAACCTTGTGATCAACTATCGCTTCCGGTTCCTCCACATAGTTCAACTTTCCGTCCACTTGAATATCTGGTAGAGAGACTGCTTGGTCTGGTGTAACCAAACACTTCCGAAAATTCGATACATGGAACGCGTTGTGAATTCTACTTAATTCTGACGGAAGATTTAATCTGTAACATCCCGCAAAACAAAACATACATATAACATATAATTCATAACATGGTTTCAACAAAATCATTCACATTACACATTTGGTCCCAAAGTCTGATCTACGAATATAAAATTCAGTACAAACTTGATCCCATTTAGATCTGATAATAGCTAATAACTGAAATTTAAGTACAAAAAGTATCATCAACTTCATAATGATCATCATTCCACATAGCTATCCACCAAGTAATCTAATCATTTACTCTTACTAGTACCACCACCTGGAATACAGATTTTTAAAACAAAAATGAGGGTTAGACCTAAGGGTCTAGTGAGTAAATCCCTGATATTTGGAAATCATTAAAATTCATTTATATAAATACACACTTTTATATAATTACATTTACATCACACGTAAAATAATACCAAATGCAATTCACACAACATACCTTTCACATACCACCTTATCCCTCCACAAATGGCCAATAACAATTGGTTGCGAGCCAATTTATCACACCGGTCCTAAGCCCGGCCACGTATTATATTTTCATATAATACTCACGTAATTATAATATCTCAATATATTATAATTACTCACGTATGACATATTCATACACATCATCAAACATTTGTTAATCACATATTGCATTCTAGTAAAAATATACTTTTTAAAGTAAAACTCACCTCGTGTGTTTATCACAAAAACTCTTCCAAGATAATACACGTATGTTGATCCTTCACAGAATCTGAAATCAGATAAAATACCAAATATCTCTATAAACACTAAAACTTACAAAATTCTCAATTCAAATCGCAACCCGAAATAACACGAAATCGCAATGAATAGTACAAGTCGCAACCGTGATGAACAGTACAAAGTCGCAACCTCTTACTGCGACTTCACCCCGAAATCGCAACCCACTATTCCGACTCCATCCTAAGTCGCAATCAACTACTGCGATCCCAAACCCAAATCGCAATCAACTACTGCGATTCCAATCTCAAATCGCAATCAACTACTGCGATTCCAATCCCAAATCGCAATCAACTACTGCGATTCCAATCCAAGTCGCAAACGACCATTGCGACTTCAAGCCCAAGTCGCAATCGACCATTGCGACTTCGTTGAATGTCGCAGTCCTCTATTGCGACTTCGATGAATGTCACAGTTCACTGTTTCATCCTAAAACCCAGATTTTTGTACTTTTACTCGATGCAAGCTACTGTAAAAGTGCAGATATGTTTAAGACCATTAGCACAACCTATCCTTAAGCTTAAACTCCCCAAAACATCCATTTTTAACAAAACCCACCAAGAACATAAACTAGTAATTTCAAGAACACTTTGAGAAATTAAAACATATAAAAGGTATGGATTGTTTACCTTGATTACTTCAGTTGGTACAAAATCACAGCAGCAATTTCTTCTTCTTCTTCAATTCTCTCGATCTCTCTCTTTCTTTTTTTCTCTTTTCTCTCAATCGATAAACACACACACACACATAGGTTTTAGATATTTATTTGATTTTCTTCTAAATAAGCCTAAGATTGACACCTCCTGGTGTCTCAACAGAAGTGTGGCGGTGGTGGGAGATATTTTTGGCAAAAATACCAAATCCACCCTAAGCTTATCTCAATTGGCAATAAATACCCCTAAACTTCCAAATTACAAATTAAACTTACCCCTTAACTCCTAATTCCATAAAATACTAAAAATAAAGACTTATAAAATAAATCCCAATTCTAAAATTAGATAAATTACCTGGTTATTACAACATCTCCCCCTTAACTGAATTCCGTCCCGAAATTCAGTTAAGAGAATAGATGAGGGTATTTGGATCTCATCTCCGATTCTGATTCCCATGTCGCATCCTGTCCCCTATGATGTTTCCACTGAACCTTTACCTGCCTGATCTCTTTATTCCTCAATACTTTAACCTTGTGATCAACTATCGCTTCCGGTTCCTCCACATAGTTCAACTTTCCGTCCACTTGAATATCTGGTAGAGAGACTGCTTGGTCTGGTGTAACCAAACACTTCCGAAAATTCGATACATGGAACGCGTTGTGAATTCTACTTAATTCTGACGGAAGATTTAATCTGTAACATCCCGCAAAACAAAACATACATATAACATATAATTCATAACATGGTTTCAACAAAATCATTCACATTACACATTTGGTCCCAAAGTCTGATCTACTAATATAAAATTCAGTACAAACTTGATCCCATTTAGATCTGATAATAGCTAATAACTGAAATTTAAGTACAAAAAGTATCATCAACTTCATAATGATCATCATTCCACATAGCTATCCACCAAGTAATCTAATCATTTACTCTTACTAGTACCACCTCCTGGAATACAGATTTTTAAAACAAAAATGAGGGTTAGACCTAAGGGTCTAGTGAGTAAATCCCTGATATTTGGAAATCATTAAAATTCATTTATATAAATACACACTTTTATATAATTACATTTACATCACACGTAAAATAATACCAAATGCAATTCACACAACATACCTTTCACATACCACCTTATCCCTCCACCAATGGCCAATAACAATTGGTTGCGAGCCAATTTATCACACCGGTCCTAAACCCGGCCACGTATTATATTTTCATATAATATTCACGTAATTATAATATCTCAATATATTATAATTACTCACGTATGACATATTCATACACATCATCAAACATTTGTTAATCACATATTGCATTCCAGTAAAAATATACTTTTTAAAGTAAAACTCACCTCGTGTGTTTATCACAAAAACTCTTCCAAGATAATTCACGTATGTTGATCCTTCACAGAATCTGAAATCAGATAAAATACCAAATATCTCTTTAAACACTAAAACTTACAAAATTCTCAATTCAAATCGCAACCCGAAATAACACGAAATCGCAATGAACAGTACAAGTCGCAACCGTGATGAACAGTACAAATTCGCAACCTCTTACTGCGACTTCACCCCGAAATCGCAACCCACTATTGCGACTCCATCCTAAGTCGCAATCAACTACTGCGATCCCAAACCCAAATCGCAATCAACTACTGCGATTCCAATCTCAAATCGCAATCAACTACTGCGATTCCAATCCCAAATCGCAAACAACTACTGCGATTACAATCCAAGTCGCAAACGACCATTGCGACTTCAAGCCCAAGTCACAATCGACCATTGCGACTTCGTTGAATGTCGCAGTCCTCTATTGCGACTTCGATGAATGTCACAGTTCACTGTTTCATCCTAAAACCCAGATTTTTGTACTTTTACTCTATGCAAGCTACTGTAAAAGTGTAGATATGTTTAAGACCATTAGCACAACCTATCCTTAAGCTTAAACTCGCCAAAACATCCATTTTTAACAAAACCCACCAAGAACTTAAACTAGTAATTTCAAGAACACTTTGAGAAATTAAAACATATAAAAGGTATGGATTGTTTACCTTGATTACTTCAGTTGGTACAAAATCACAGCAGCAATTTCTTCTTCTTCTTCAATTCTCTCGATCTCTCTCTTTCTTTTTTTCTCTTTTCTCTCAATCGATAAACACACACACACACACACATAGGTTTTAGATATTTATTTGATTTTCTTCTAAATAAGCCTAAGATTGACACCTCTTGGTGTCTCAACAGAAGTGTGGCGGTGGTGGGAGATATTTTTGGCAAAAAGACCAAATCCACCCTAAGCTTATCTCAATTGGCAATAAATACCCCTAAACTTCCAAATTACAAATTAAACTTACCCCTTAACTACTAATTCCATAAAATACTAAAAATAAAGACTTATAAAATAAATCCCAATTCTAAAATTAGATAAATTACCTGGTTATTACAACATCTCCCCCTTAAAAGAATTCCGTCCCGGAATTCAGTTAAGAGAATAGATGAGGGTATTTGGATCTCATCTCCGATTCTGATTCCCATGTCGCATCTTGTCCCCTATGATGTTTCCACTGAACCTTTACCTGCCTGATCTCTTTATTCCTCAATACTTTAACCTTGTGATCAACTATTGCTTCCGGTTCCTCCACATAGTTCAACTTTCCGTCCACTTGAATATCTGGTAGAGAGACTGCTTGGTCTGGTGTAACCAAACACTTCCGAAAATTCGATACATGGAACGCGTTGTGAATTCTACTTAATTCTGACGGAAGATTTAATTTGTAACATCCCGCAAAACAAAACATACATATAACATATAATTCATAACAGGGTTTCAACAAAATCATTCACATTACACATTTGGTCCCAAAGTCTGATCTACGAATATAAAATTCAGTACAAACTTGATCCCATTTAGATCTGATAATAGCTAATAACTGAAATTTAAGTACAAAAAGTATCATCAACTTCATAATGATCATCATTCCACATAGCTATCCACCAAGTAATCTAATCATTTACTCTTACTGGTACCACCACCTGGAATACAAATTTTTAAAACAAAAATGAGGGTTTGACCTAAGGGTCTAGTGAGTAAATCCCTGATATTTGGAAATCATTAAAATTCATTTATATAAATACACACTTTTATATAATTACATTTACATCACACGTAAAATAATACCAAATGCAATTCACACAACATACCTTTCACATACCACCTTATCCCTCCACCAATGGCCAATAACAATTGGTTGCGAGCCAATTTATCACACCGGTCCTAAGCCCGGCCACGTATTATATTTTCATATAATACTCACGTAATTATAATATCTCAATATATTATAATTACTCACGTATGACATATTCATACACATCATCAAACATTTGTTAATCACATATTGCATTCCAGTAAAAATATACTTTTTAAAGTAAAACTCACCTCGTGTGTTTATCACAAAAACTCTTCCAAGATAATTCACGTATGTTGATCCTTCACAGAATCTGAAATCAGATAAAATACCAAATATCTCTTTAAACACTAAAACTTACAAAATTCTCAATTCAAATCGCAACCCGAAATAACACGAAATCGCAATGAACAGTACAAGTCGCAACCGTGATGAACAGTACAAAGTCGCAACCTCTTACTGCGACTTCACCCCGAAATCGCAACCCACTATTGCGACTCCATCCTAAGTCGCAATCAACTACTGCGATCCCAAACCCAAATCGCAATCAACTACTGCGATTCCAATCTCAAATCGCAATCAACTACTGCGATTCCAATCCCAAATCGCAATCAACTACTGCGATTCCAATCCAAGTCGCAAACGACCATTGCGACTTCAAGCCCAAGTCTCAATCGACCATTGCGACTTCGTTGAATGTCGCGGTCCTCTATTGCGACTTCGATGAATGTCACAGTTCACTGTTTCATCCTAAAACCCAGATTTTTGTACTTTTACTCTATGCAAGCTACTTTTAAAGTGCAGATATGTTTAAGACCATTAGCACAACCTATCCTTAAGCTTAAACTCCCCAAAACATCCATTTTTAACAAAACCCACCAAGAACTTAAACTAGTAATTTCAAGAACACTTTGAGAAATTAAAACATATAAAAGGTATGGATTGTTTACCTTGATTACTTCAGTTGGTACAAAATCACAGCAGCAATTTCTTCTTCTTCTTCAATTCTCTCGATCTCTCTCTTTCTTTTTTTCTCTTTTATCTCAATTGATAAACACACACACACACACATAGGTTTTAGATATTTATTTGATTTTCTTCTAAATAAGCCTAAGATTGACACCTCCTGGTGTCTCAACAGAAGTGTGGCGGTGGTGGGAGATATTTTTGGCAAAAAGACCAAATCCACCCTAAGCTTATCTCAATTGGCAATAAATACCCCTAAACTTCCAAATTACAAATTAAACTTACCCCTTAACTCCTAATTCCATAAAATACTAAAAATTAAGACTTATAAAATAAATCCCAATTCTAAAATTAGATAAATTACCTGGTTATTACATTAACAATTTACAGCTTGTTGTAGAGACAAGATTAAGGATAAACCTAAATCTAAACAAGTTGGAACACTAAGGTTTCTTGCACTAAGAAAGATAAGGAAATTACTAATAATAACCTATCTTGAGATAAGAGATTTGAACTTGTCCAGAGTTAGCAAGTTACTTCAAAAGAAGTGAGTTCATCTCTTTATATACTGCATGCATTTAATGCAAGTCGGTATATACTTTACACGTGTCATCAGCTGGTTGGTTGCATGTCACTGACCTTGGTTGACAACCTTAGTAGCCGTATGGATGAATAGTGTAGTATCTGAGTGGTTGTACGATTTCAGATATTCGGAGGTTCCTTTCTGACAATTCGTACGGAATCGTGCAAGGGTGGTTGAGACAAAAGTACTTTGTACGGAGGACTTCATGATCAGCTTTCGTTGATTCAGCAATTATCATTTACTATTCAGCAGATGATAAAGTTCAGCGATAGCTGAAGTCTTGTACTTGATACTTCACGTTGAGTGGACAAATCTGAGTCTTCGCTGATCCGCATCAGTTCATTAGGAGACTTGTCGCTGGTTCTTGAGCTTGATCTTCGACTTCAGCGTAGAACCTATGTTGACGTGAAACTTGTCTTCCGGGATCATAAGTAAACAACTAACTTATCAGCGATCATCATGATGACTGAACAGACTCAGAGCATTAATGATGAACAGTGTTCGCTGAATGTTTAATTTAAAAGAGCGAGAGTTCCTATCAGCGGTACTGTAAGATCTTAGTACTTATCAGCGATAGTGAAACTCTGATACATATTGTTTACTTACAATTTTCACTAAGTATTTAAGAGAGGGTAATTATCAAATCACTGAGGGTTTGGATCAACAATCTCCCCCTATTTGATTATGACATAGCAACAAAGAAAATTGCTATTTAATGAAAACATAAGGATAAAAAGAACTCATAAAATATTTGTCCCTTTTACTGTTTTCTGGGATCTTTTCAGTACTGATGGAGTAAAGTACGTTCGCTGAAATCTTTCTTTAAAATATTGAGTCAGGTTACAATGAAGAACAGAAAGATTACAAGTACAAGCGAAATAATTTACAAGTACAGAAGGATAACTGATACAATAGAGAAAAAAGTGATTATATCAGTTTTCAAAGGGTTCTTCCTTAATGACAAGTTCATCAAGGGTCTTTTTAGTGGGGATCATCCAGTCAAGGACTTTTACTCCTTGATTCTTTAACTTCAGAGCAGCTTCAAAAATCAAGGGCTTCAGGTGTCTAGCTTTGATGTCGCGTCTGACTTCACACCAGTGTACGAGATCTCTGAGTTGTTTGATGGGAGCGATTTGGAGCTCAGAGACACGTTGAAAGTGATGATTTCCATCATAGTCTAAGAAGAATATACCATATGGATCACTTACCACTATGCCAGGGATGAAAGTTTCTCCAGGTGGTAGGGAGGTGTCAAGCATTGAAAGATCAGCATCAGGGCCAAGAACTTCAGCACGAGAGAAACCAATACCTGTTTCATTTCGAATATTTGGACCTGAATCAGAAACTTTCTTCTTAGCAGAGGCTTTCTTCGGTTGAGGAAGAGTAGGAGGAATATCCACAACAGACGAAAGCAAGTCGATCTGTTTGTTTAAGATCATCTCAACATGGCTTTTGAATTTTGAGCGTGATCCCTGAATGGCTAATTTCGTTTCTAACCATTCAGAGAGACCAAACTTTTATAATGAAGCAGCATAGAAGGTTTGCTTGGTTTTGTCATCTCTGTAGATATCCACTTCAACAACAGGAACATCAACGAACAATTTTCCTCTGATGTTGGCTTTGATTATCTTGGATGTTCTTGATCGATAGGTCAGCATTTGATTAGCCCATTCCAAGGTTGTATCAGAGACCTTTGTCTTTTCTCTAACGATTTCTTGAGCATTATCCCAGAGCTGACGTTGAACATCAATGGGAACTCTTTTCAGCTTGGGGTCTTTGATTGATCGTTGAGTAAGCTTGATGGCGTATTCTCTGTCTTTCTCTTCAGCTTCCTTTCTTTCAGTGATGAGGCGTTCAGCTCTGAGGTGTTCCTTGTATTCAGCTTTTGAAATTCTGAACTTTGGAGGAACTGAAGGCAGTTGATCACGCCTTAGAATAATTCGCTGATCCTCGAATCGCTTTATTATTTCCTCTTTTCTCTTTTGATCCTCTTCACTCAGCTTTTGAGGAGCTGAGGAAGGTCTGTTTCTGTGCGAGAGAGTTTGTTCTTCTGGTTCGTCAGTCTCAGAGATCAAATCTAAGACTGGGATTATTTCATCAGCAGCAGCTGGCTTTATTTGTGAAGTCGCAATAGTAGAACCTTCAGCGACATCCTCAAACAAGGGAGAGGACTAGCTGAAACACAGCGATCTTACAAATAAGAACATGGGTAGAAGAACTTGGGTAGAAAGAGAAAGATAAATATGTTCAAGTGTAGTCTAGGGAAGTGGAACTTATAGTGTGGAGGAGGGATGGAGTAAGAGATGTTTAGTGTACCTGACAAACCGGCTTTTCAAGCAAGATCATCAGATTGTCATCTTCAGCGACGCTTTTTCCTTTGCCTTTCTCAGCGCCAGAGGCTGAGGGCTTTGTCTTTGTCCGCTCCCCTGTTGGTTCATTTATTGAAATTCCCTTAAGAGCTTTGATCCTTGGGGCAGGTTTGACGATAAAGAAATCATCGTCATCTTCGTCATCATCCTCATCATTCTTCTTTGGAGAAGAAGATGGTTCATCATCAGGGATGTCGATGGCTTCATCATCTTCTGCTTCGGATTCTTTAACGTCTTCTTCGAGTTGCTCCCCCTCAGATACAGAGGCGAGCTTCTCGGTTCCCTCAGGGTTTTCATCTCCCTGAGGTCCAGCGATAAGATCTTCATTCTTCTCTCCCCTGATAGATTCATCATGGGAAAGGTCTTCAGCGCTCTTTTCAAGATCCTCAGCGCTTTTCTCAGCGGTATGTCCCGCGCTCTTCTCCCCCTCTTTCTCATGATTGGGGGAGGAATGGGTAGACTCAGCATTTGTATTTTCTCTGTCTTCTTGGCCAGAGATTTTAATACAACTTTCAATCGCTACTAATCTGTCTTCAAGGCCAGATATAGCAGGATTGATCTTTTCCAGCTCTTTGCGATCCGCCGCTGTGAAAGTTTCCAAAGCAGGGGCAGGGGCAGGTTCAGGAGCAGGAGTTCTCGCCTTGTTGAGCAGCTCTTCAATCATTGTTTTCATCGAACCAACGTCGGTCTTTACAGAGCCTAAGTCAGTCGTCAGAGTTTGAACATTTGTCTTCATAGCACACATATCACCCTCTAGTGCTCCAACCGATGTCTTCAGCGTTGTTACTTCGCCGGACATGGAGTAAACTGATTGTTTGAGTGAGGTGTAGTCTGTGTAGATATCAGCGAGCACCTTAGCAAAGTCGCTGAGAGTCTTATCAACTTGCTTCAAGTCATCAGTGGAAGCTTTCTTCTCTACCACCGTAGTCAGCTTTGTCAAATTCTCTCCAGCGTTTGTTACAGCTGTAGAGTTGTTGGAGAGTGTGGTGGTGAGACCGGTCAGCTTTGTTTCCACGGACTTCAGAGACTCGTTGATGTCTCCCAAATTAGGACCTGTAACACATAAGTACTTGTGAACAAATGAAAGCTCAGAAGTTTCAGGTTTAGTTACAGTGTATATGGGTTGATTTGTACCTGCAGGAGGATTGATGAACTCGTCAAAGATGCGGGTTCCTAAATAATGTTCCATATCTTCCTCAAAAGTACGGTGAGGTATGGTGATCTCTGCAGGTCATGTCTTCATCATTCGTTGAGAAGCGTCAGCGGTGGCTTCTGGAATGATGGCATCTCCAGTGTTTTTTGGAGGAGTGTCCAAGGGAGTGGGAGGAGAAGCGAAGGATAAGAAAGGGGTTCGGGTACTGAGTTCAGCGTTGGAATCGCTGAGAATCACTTCATCAGTCTTTTGAGAGACTGAGGGAGGTTGGGTAGGTTCCAAGTTTCTAACCTCAGCGTTTGGAGACGCTGAAGTCTGGATTGGAGGGATGGCTTGCACGGGTGTGGCAGAGCGTACCACGGAACTTTCCTTCAGCTCATCAGAAAGAGCTGAGGAGTCTTCAGTATGGAATTGCTGGGGTTGCTCCTTGGTTTTCTTGATCCTTTTGGAATCAAGTTGGGTGTGAGAGGGTTTCCTTTTCTTAGAAGGAGAGGATTGTGTGGCCGGGGTATCAGCGATGGGTATTGTCACTGAAGGAGCCACAGAAGTCGAACAATTGGGGTTAAGAAGAGAGAGAAGGGTAGAGAGACGTACCTCATTTTCGACAGGTTTGAAATCGAGCACCTTAGGGCCAACCTGAGAAAGTTTCAGGTCACCCTCTTGAGGATAGCTGTCCATCAGGCCATATTGAAAGATGGCGCTGATGAAACGGGGGTAGGGAACCCATGCAGGTCTGTCAGCAGCAGAATCTACTCTTTGCACTAGGTCATCATAAATGATAGATGCCCAGTCAATATGTAGACCTTTCAGCAGTGCGTATCCCATAGCCTGCTGAGGTTGAGCGGCTTGATCAGAGGAGCCGGTCTTTGCTGTCATGTAGCTGATCAGGTGTGCGAAGATGAAGTTCATCTCGCTAGGCATTTTGGACTTCTTTATCAGCGTCAGCTTCTTCTCAGGCTTCTTGTCCCTTCCAGTTTCCCAGATGTAACCCATTGTGTCGAGGAAAGCAATGATTGCTTCTCTGTCAGCATGCTTCTTATGGTCAGGGAATGGAACAAATGGTTTTTCTTTGGTAGCATTGGGGAAGTTCAGGGCTTTTCGTATGATAGCGGGGGTTATCTTAATTGTACCATACTCAGTATCGCTGAGTATGCAATCGATGGTTTTGGATGCATCTTTGGCGGAGGGTAGCTGAGTGTGTATGGCAGAGTACCAGAACTGGGATAGTAGTAGCTGACTTGCGGGAGGTGTGATGGTCAGGGCTGTTGAAATGCAGCAGTTTTTCAGGAAATTCACAGCATCATCCAGATGTGTGACGTGCTTTCGAGGAGGAAACTCAAGAAGCGCAGAGAGGTTGTTGACCTTAGTCCAATCTAGTTGATCCAGCTTGAACTTAACCTGGGGGGCTTTGATGATGTCCACTTCCTCAGAGTCAGCGAAGATGGATTCAGCGGTAACATTGATCTTTGAAGATGCCATTTCTCTGTATTATCAGTTCAACCAAAGATGTTAACAAATAAGAATTGTCTTAGTATGGAAAGAATTTCCATTAAGATGGTTCGAATTTTGTCCATTTCATTCAGACATAAATGTCTTAATGAAGATTAGGGTTTTTCATGATTTTGAAACGAAATGTAAAACCCATTGTTGATCCAAACCCTCAGTGATTTGATAATGACCCTCTCTTAAATACTTAGTGAAAATTGTATGTAAACAATATGTATCAGAATTTCACTATCGCTGATAAGTACTAAGATCTTACAGTACCGCTGATAGGAACTCTCGCTCTTTAAATTAAACATTCAGCGAACACTGTTCACCATAATGCTCTGAGTCTGTTCAGTCCTTATGGTGATCGCTGATAAGTTAGTTGTTTACTTATGATCCCTGAAGACAAGTTTCACGTCAACAAAGGTTCTACGCTGAAGTCAAAGATCAAGCTCAAGAACCAGCGACAAGTCTACTAATGAACTGATGCGGATCAGCGAAGACTCAGATTTGTCCACTCAACGTGAAGTATCAAGTACAAGACTTCAGCTATCGCTGAACTTTATCATTCGCTGAATAGTAAATGATAATCGCTGAATCAACGAAAGCTGATCATGAAGTCTTCCGTACAAAGTACTTTTGTCTTAACCTCCCTTGCACGCCGCCGTACGAAATGTCAGAAAAGAACCTCCGAAAATCTGAGATCGTACAAACACTCTGATACTACACTGTTCATCTTTACGGCTACTAAGGTTGTCAACCAAGGTCAATGACATGCAACCAACCAGCTGATGACACGTGTAAGGTGTATACTGACTTGCATTAAATGCATGCAGTATATAAATAGATGAACTCACTTCTTTTGAAGTAACTTGCTAACTCTGGACAAGTTCAAATCTCTCTCAAGATAGGTTTTTATTAGTAATCTCCATATCTTTCTTAGTGCAAGAAACCTTTGTGTTCCAACTTGTTTAGATTTAGGTTTATCCTTAATCTTGTTTCCGCAACAAGCTGTAAATTGTTAATGATTTATCAATAAACAATTTAGAAAAGTAAAATAGTGTGTTTGTATTCAACCCCCCCCCCCCCCCCTTCTACAAACTTGTATAGGCCTTTCGGGACCAACAAGTGGTATCAGAGCGGATTTGTTTAAACTCATAAACAAGATCTAATCTAAGATATTTTTCTTCCTTGCTATTATCTGAAAATGGCCTCCCACACAAACACAAATTATATAGACAATGGTTCTCTTGCAAAACCCCCTAGATTTTCCAGAGACAACTTCAACTTATGGAAAAATAGGATGATACTCTTCTTAGAAGGTGTAGACCCCACTATGACCTACTATCTTGAAAACGGCCCACACATCCCTGTAACTATTGATCCTTTAGTTCCAGCCACTGCAACTAGAGCTGCTATTCCTGAAAGGCTGATTCCAAAGGAAATACACATGTGGACCGATGAAGATAAGAAGAAAGTGGCTACAGATACAAAAGCCAGATCCATACTATCCATGGCCCTTCCTGACGAAGTCTACCATTCCGTCATGAACCTGAAATCATCAAAAGCCATGTGGGACACAATATGTGTTCAGTATGAAGGAACGTCTGAAGTCCAGGATTCAAGAAAGATTAACCTGGTAAGACAATACGAAAGCTTCATTTCTGGTAAGAATGAAACTCTCTCTGAAGTTCATCAACGTTTTAATTGCTTAATTATAGATCTAAAAACGGTTGGTAAGGAATATTCTAACTTTGAAGTGCTGACAAAGTTTCTAGAATGTTTACCTGAAAGCTGGGACAATTATTCCATGTGTCTCAAGCTGTCAAAAGATCTAAGATCAATGACCCTTGCTACCTTATATGGCACATTGCTGAATCATGAGCAATCTAGCCATCTTAAGAAGAATCTTGTAAAAGATTCCAAAAGCACCCCTGTTGCTTTAATCTCAGAGGAACCTTCTACTCAGCGACCCTCAGTCACTATCACTGAGTTAGAAAGTAACTCTGAAAGGTCATCAGATTATGATTCTTCAGATGATGATGAATCCTTGGCTCTCCTAACTAAAAAGTTCAGGAGATTCGCCAAGAAGAAAATGTTTAGAAAGAACAAAACTCTTTCCATAGCTGACAAGCCTAAGTCATCAGCTTTTGTTGATAAGGCTACTGCTACTTGTTTCAACTGCGAAAAGACAGGTCATTTCGCTAACGAGTTCAGGTCAAAGAAAATCATGAGACCTTCAGCTTTTACAAAGAAATCCTTTGTTCCAAGGAATAAAGATGACAAATACTCAAAGCTGAAGGAGAAGTATGCAAAGCTGAAAAGCTTTAAGAAGAAAGGAAAAGGCCCGATGGCTGACTATGATTGGGCTGCTTCTGATGAAGAAGCCTCATCATCTGATTCTGAAGATGATGAAGCAAATCAATGTCTCATGGCAAAGATTGAAGAAGAGGAAGAAAGTTCAGACATTCCCTCCACTTCAACATCTGCCATTCAGGTATCACCTTCCTTCTTTACCAATATTGCAAATATTGATGAAGTTGATAGTCTCCGTAAAATCGATCTACTGACTAGAAGTTTATACGAAGCCATGAACGGCAAAGCTGTGGTTGAAAACCAAAATCTTGATCTCGCTGAAAAGCTTAAAAACTTCCACCTTCAAATAGAAAAGCTTTCTAAAATTGAAGATGATTTTAAAGATCAAGTCTATTTAAATCAGCTAGTCAAAATCGAACGAGCAGAAGCTATCGCTGCATTAAAAGCCGAACAATCTACTGTTGAAGGATGGTGTAATTCTTCAACAAAGATCACTGAGATAATCAAGGCTCAGATTCCTCTGAGTGATAAACGTGGTCTGGGTTATAAATATGATACTCCAAAACCAACCACTGAACGTTCAATGCTTAAATTTGGAACGTTCGTATCCTCAGTAGCTGACACTTCATCATCTCAGTACTCGTCGGTTACACCAATCCCTGAGGAAACTCCTACCTCCTCAAAAGGCAAGGAGAAAATGGTTTATTCAAAACCTACCTCTGTCTTTAAAGACAAAGGTAAAGGAATTGTTATTTACCAGAATCCTCAGAAGGGTATCATAGTACCAAAACTGAATGCCTCTAAAGCTTCAGTGGCTCATCCCTCTGGATCAAGGAAGCAGATATCTGGACTTATTCGGCGATCTACTCCTAGACTCAGATTGGATGTCCTTGGTAAGAAATCTGAAGATCTGAATGTTCATCCCATTTCTAAAGCCAATAGTTTACTTGGTGCTGGCACTTCTAATTCCAAATTAAAAGCTCAGCACTCAAGTGGTCCTAGAACTAATTTTAGTTATAGGAAATGTTATCACTGTGGACATACCGATCATATTGCAAGTAAGTGTCCCACAGCCACCAAAGCTGATAAGATAGCTAAGGTGAAGATAGCACCCAAGAAGATCAAACCAGTTGCAATTCAGGTCAAGGTAACTCCTACCGCTGAGGTCAAGAAATTGACCAAAGTGAAGAAAGACAAAGCTGAATCTTCAAATGCTGCAAAGACTGCTGAACCCATTCCAACTTCTTCCACTGACAAACGCGTATACATGGTGAAGTGGGTACCCAAGCAAAACTAATCTTCCTTTGTATTGCAGGTTAAGAAGGGTATCTGGTATCTCGATAGCGGATGCTCTAGACACATGACTGGTATGAAGAACCTGCTCACTGAGTACAAAGAAGAGAAGGGTCCCACTGTAACTTTCGGTGGAAATGGAAAAGGACATACCCGAGGGTTTGGTGTACTCTCTAATGGTACAACATCCTTCAGAAGAGTCGCATATGTTGAAGGGCTGAAGCATAATCTTCTAAGCATCAATCAGCTTTGCGATATGGATAACAAAGTGATTTTCACTAAGGAATCCTGCTTTGTCTCTGACAAAAAGGAGAAGATAGCTCTCAGCGGTTATCGTTTGGAAAATGTTTACGTTATAAACATGGACTCAACAACCACTGAGAACTCCTGTTTCTTCTCAAAAGCATCTTCTGATGTTAACTGGCTATGGCACAAAAGGCTCTCTCATCTCAACTTCAAGACACTGAATACTCTTTCATCCAAAGAGTTAGTCACTGGTCTACCTCAACATTCATACGCCAAAGAGTCTTTATGTTCAGCGTGTGAAAAAGGGAAGCGGACCAAGGCAAGCTTTAAGTCAAAGCAAGTTTCCTCAGTGTCATCTCCTCTACAACTACTCCATATGGATTTGTTTGGCCCCGTTAACAAACAATCCATCGCTGGAAAGAAATATACGCTGGTCATAGTTGATGAATTCTCTCGTTACACATGGGTAATGTTTCTCCGTTCTAAGAGTGACACCCCTGAAGAACTCATCACCTTTGTTCGGAAGATGGAAACTCTGAACAATATGACTGTTCGCTCAATAAGGAGTGATCATGGAACTGAATTAAAAAACAGTTCTCTTGATTTCTTCCTTGAGAGCAAGGGTATTTCTCACAACTTTTCGTCAGTGAGAACACCACAACAAAATGGAGTCGCTGAAAGAAGAAATAGAACAATTATTGAAGCTGCACGTTCAATGCTCAGCGATTCTCACCTGCCTACTCAGTTTTGGGCAGAAGCTGTCAACACTGCTTGTTTTACGCAAAACAGGTCGCTGATAGTTAAAAGATTCAAAAAGACATCCTATGAAATTTTTTATGGGAGATAGCCTTCAATCAGCTTTCTTCACATCTTTGGATGTCAGTGTTTCATACTGAACAACAGAGATGCCCTTGGAAAGTTTGATCCTAAGGCTGATGATGGAATCTTTCTTGGATACTCCTCAGTTTCCAAAGCCTTCAGAGTCTTCAACCGAAGAAGACAAACTGTAGAAGAAACTATTCACGTCACGTTTGACGAATCCCGTTCAGCGAAGTCTAAACCGAACGCTGATACAGAAGAACTGAATCAATGGATGTTTTCTCATCTTGGTGATTCAGAAGATATTCCCACTCCTCATGCTCACACCGTAGAAAATGATGGTCCTTCTATCATTCCAAATATGCAAAATAGTGAAGCTGAAACATCTTGGGTCTCAGCTGTTCCTATAAACGCTATACCTGCAGTTGATCCAAATGTCTCAGAAATTCCATCTATTTCTCAGCAATCAGTGAATGAAGTGGCAAATGCAAACATTCCTCTCTTAGCTGATAATCCAGAAGTAGCTGAAGCCTCATCTTCAGTTTCTCCAGTTCAGACTGAGTCAGCGACGTATGCTCCGGCTCAGCGATGGACTGTAAATCACCCAATCGATCAAATTCTTGGTGATCCCAACGCTGGTATTCAGACCCGTGGAAGTGCAGGTAATATTTGTTTATTTGTTAACTTTATTTCTCTAACTGAACCAAAGAAAATAGATGATGCCCTCAGAGATCCAAACTGGGTCAGCGCTATGCAAGAAGAGCTGACTGAATTCGAAAGAAACAAAGTTTGGAAACTTGTTCGTAGACCAGCTGACAAAACGGTGATAGGCACTAAATGGGTCTATCGAAACAAGTTGGATGAACATGGTACTGTAACTCGCAACAAAGCTCGTCTTGTTGCTCAGGGATACAGACAAGAGGAAGGCATAGATTATGACTAAACTTTTGCTCCAGTAGCAAGACTTGAATCTATTCGTCTTTTCTTAGCATATGCTGTACACAAAAACTTCACTGTACACCAGATGGATGTTAAGTCAGCATTTCTAAATGGAAAGCTGAATGAAGAAGTATATGTGGAACAACCTCCAGGATTCTCAGATCCTAAACGTCCAGTTTTGTTTATAAACTGGACAAGGCACTTTATGGCTTAAAGCAAGCTCCACGTGCATGGTATGATACTCTCTCTACTTATCTCCATATTGAAAATTTTGAGCGAGGTAAAATTGACAAAACTCTATTTTTCAGGAAAGTAAAAGGTCATATCATTTTAGTTCAAATATATGTTGATGACATTATATTTGGTTCTACTAACCCTGAGCTTTGTACTCGTTTCGCTGATAGAATGAAAGATGAGTATAAAATGAGCATGATGGGTGAACTAACATATTTCATTGGTCTTCAGATTAAGCAAACTGAAAAAGGAACTTTTATAAATCAGGGAAAGTATGTTAAAGATATGCTGAAGAAATTCGACTTAACTGAAAGTTTAGCTATGAAAACCCCTATGGCACCACCGCTGATACTTGATAAGGACACAAAGGGTGTTCCTGTCAATGTCACGCTGTACTGTGGGATGATCGGCTCACTATTGTATCTTACAGCTAGCCGACCCGATATTATGTTTGCAACATGTCTGTGCGCACGATATCAAGCTGAACCTAAGATATCCCATATGAAAGCTGTAAAGCGAATCTTTCGATATCTCAAGGGTACAGCGAATCTAGGTCTTTGGTATCCCAAAGACTCAGGATTCGATCTAACCGCCTATTCAGACAGTGATTTTGCAGGTTGCAAAATGGATAGGAAAAGCACCACAGGAGGATGTCAGCTCCTGGGTGGAAAGCTGGTAAGTTGGACAAGTAAGAAGCAAAACTCAGTGTCCACTTCCACAGCTGAAGCTGAGTATGTAGCCGCTGGAAGCTGCTGTTCTCAAGTCTTGTGGATGAGAAATCAGCTACTAGACTATGATCTTCAGCTCTCCAAAATTCCAATCTATTGCGACAGCACAAGTGCCATCGCTATAGCAAACAATCCAGTGCTACACTAAAAGACAAAACACATAGAAATCAGATATCATTTTATCAGAGATCATGTGATGAATGGTGATATAGAACTTCATTTTATCCCAACTGATTATCAGTTAGCTGATTTGTTTACCAAACCTCTTGATGAGACAAGATTCAACTTTCTCATCAGCGAGCTTGGAATGTTGAGCTTTGAAGGATAAAATCTTCAGCGGTTCACATTTAATCAGCGATACGTTTATACAATCGTGTATAGCCTTCGGGATAAAATCAACTTATATAATCCATTTCATCATCTTCTCTCTGAATAAACTTGGTTAAACTGATATCCAGGTATGTTTTCTCTATCTGAAAATCGCATGAAAATGCAAGATTTCAAAATAAATTGCATCGCTGAATATCTCTTCCTTAACAGCGATATTTTGAAAATTTCCTTAAATCTTCACTGACATTTTCTATTCAGTGCTTCATGTTTTTCAAAAGAGTCCCTGAGTTTTCAAAATTACATTTGTGACGTCATTGCAACAAATTACATTCTGCACGATTTCTTTCTGACACACGTTTGCACGTCTTGTTCAAACTTCCAATCAAATGCAAACACGTGTCCGTGTCATGATGAAAACCTTTTCCCGCTCAAGGTTTTCTCTCTCTAAAAATCCCTATATAAACAACTCTTGGTTTATATTTGTCTTTTACGCGAACAATCTTTCTCCGCAAGAAAAGAATCCTCTGTTGCATTTGTGCTCTCAAAAACCTCAAGAACTGTTCATCATCTTCTTCATCAAAACTTCAAGGTTAATATGTTCTTATCTTTTATCAAATGTGTATAACTTGTTTTCGATCTTCTCTTTGTTTTAACAAGATCAAACAAAAGAACTTTATAAAATAAAATCATTTCTTTCATGGTTTTATGAACACAACCATTTCATGGTTGTTCTTCAAGTTTTAAATCTAAATCTTAAACTTGTTCTTCATTCGTATCCATTTTCTTTTAGAAACTGGAATACAAGACTTTATGGGTTTTACTTTCCTTTTAAAAATCAAGAAAAACCCTAATCTTCATTAAGATATTTTTTGTCTGAATGAAATGGACAACATTCGAAAAATCTTAACGGAAATTTCTTTCCACATTAAGATAATTCTTATTTGTTAACATCTTTGGTTGAACTGATAATACAGTGATATGGCATCTTCAAAGCTGAATGTTACCGCTGAGTCCATCTCCACTGACTCTGAGGAAATGGACATCTTCAAAGCCCCCCAGGTTAAGTTCGAGCTGGATCAACTCGATTGGACTAAGGCCAACAACCTCTCAGCTCTTCTCGAGTTTCCTCCTCGGAAGCAAGTATCACATTTGGACGATGCTGTAAGTTTTCTGAAGAACAGCCCCATCTACACAGCCCTGACCATAACACCTCCTGCCAGTCAGCGGCTCTTATCCCAATTCTGGTACTCTGCCAGACACACTGAGCTACCCTCTGCCAAAGATCCATCCAAAACCATAGACTGCATACTCAGCGATACTGAGTATGGCACCATCAAGATTACACCCGCCATTATCCGCAAAGCCCTAAACTTCCCAAATGCCACCAAAGAAAAACCCTTCATTCCATTCCCTGACCATAAAAAGCATGCTGACAGAGAAGCAATCGTTGCTTTCCTTGACGCAATGGGTTATATCTGGGATATTGGAAGGGACAAGAAGCCTGAGAAGAAACTGACGCTGATAAAGAAATCCAAGATGCCCAGCGAGATGAATTTCATCTTCGCTCACCTGATCAGCTTCATGACAGCAAAATCTGGATCTTCTGATCAAGCCGCCCAACCTCAGCAGTCCATGGGATACGCACTGCTGAAAGGTCTAAATATTGACTGGGCCTCCATTATTTATGAAGACCTGATTCAACGTGTCGATTCTGCCGCTGACAGACCAGCATGGGTTCCTTACCCACGATTCATCAGCGCCATCTTTCAATATGGCCTGAAGGACAGCTATCCTGAAGAGGGTGATCTGAAACTTTCTCAGATTGGCCCTAAGGTTCTCGACTTCAAGCCTGTCGCCAATGAGGTACGTCTCTCTACTCTTCTCACTCTTCTAAATTCTCCGCTTTCTGTGGCTCCTTCAGCGACAATACCAATCGCTGATACCCCGGCCACAAAATCCTCTCCTTCTAAGAAAAGGAAACCCTCACACACCCAACTTGATTCCAAAAGGATCAAGAAAACCAAGGAGCAACCCCAGCAATTCCATGCTGAAGACTCCTCAACTCATTCTGAAGAGCTGAAGGAAAGTTCTGTGGTACGCTCTGCCACACCCGTGCAAGCCATCCCTCCAATCCAGACTTCAGCATCTCCAAACGCTGAGGTTAGAAACTTGGAAACTACCCAACCTCCCTCAGTCTCTCAAAAGACTGATGAAGTGATTGTCAGCGATTCCAACGCTGAACTCAGAACCCGAACCCCAATCTTAACCTTCGCTTCTCCCTCCATCACTTGGACACTCCTCCAGCGAACACTGGAGATGCCATCATTCCAGAAGCCACCGTTGATGCTTCTCAACAAATGATGAAGAAAGGACCTGCAGAGATCACCATACCTCACCGTACTTTCGAAGAGGATATGGAACACTATTCAGGAACTTGCAACTTTGACGCGTTCATCAATCCTCTTGAAGGTACAAATCCCACCTTAAACACTGTAACTAAACCTGAAACTTCTGAGCTTTCATTTGTTCACAAGTACTTATATGTTACAGGTCCTAATTTAGGAGACATCAACGCCTCACTGAAGTCCGTGGAAACAAGGCTATCCAGTCTCACCACCACACTCTCCAACAACTCAACAGCTGTAACAAACGCTGGAGAGAATTTGACAAAGCTGACAACGGTGGTGGAGAAGAAAGCTTCCACTGAAGACATCAAGAGTCTTGATAAGACGCTCAGCGATTTTGCCAAGGTGCTCTGTGACATCTACACTGACTACACAAGCCTCAAAACATCAGTTTCGACCATGTCCAGCGAAGTAACAACGCTGAAGACATCGGTTGCAAAACTCGAGGGTGATATGTCAGAGGTCAAGACTGACTTAGGCTCTGTAAAGACCGACGTTGGTTCTATTAAAACGATGATCGAGACGCTGGTAAACAAGGGAAATAGTCCAGCTCATGCTCCTGCCCCTGTCCCTATTTTGGAATCTTTCACAGAGGAGGATCGCACAGAGCTGAGGAAAATCACGCCTGCTATTTCTGGCCTAGAAGACAGAATAGCAAAACTTGAAGGTTGTGTGAAAATCTCTGGCCCAGAAGACAGAGATAACACCAATGCTGAGTCTGCCCATTCCTCCCCCAGTCATCATGAGAAAGAGGGGGAGAAGAGCGCTGAACATTCCAGGGAGAAAAGCGCTGAAAATCTTGAGAAAAGCGCTGAAGATCTGAACAAGAGCGCTGAAGACCTTTCCCATGATGAATCTATCAGGGGAGAGAGGAATGAAGATCTGACCACTGGACCTCAGGGAGATGAAAACCCTGAGGGAACCGAGAAGCTCGCCTATGTATCTGAGGGGGAGCAACTCGAAGAAGATGCTGAGGAATCCGAAGCAGAAGAAGATGAAGACATCGACATCCCTGAAGACAAACCATCCTTCTCTCCAAGAAAGGATGATGATGATGATGAAGATGACGATGATTTCTTTTTCGTCAAACCTGCCCCAAGGATCAAAGCTCTTAAAGGAATCTCGATAAAAGAACCATTAGGGGAGAAGACAAAGACAAAGCCCTCAGCCTCTGGCGCTGAGAAAAGCAAAGACAAAGGCCTCGCTGAAGATGAAAATCTAGCGATCCTATTTGAAAAGCCGGTTTGTCAGGTACACTAAAACTTTACTTTTTCCTTCCCTGAACTTCTCAACAACTCAATAAGTTCTCTACTCAACAACCTCTCTACACATCCACATTCTTTTTCTATCTTTTCTACCCAAGTTCTTCTACCTAGTTCTTATCTGTAAGATCGCTGCGTTTCAACTAGTCCTCTCCCCTGTTTGAGGATGTCGCTGAAGGTTCCACTGTTGCGACTTCACAAATAAAGCCAGCTGCTGCTGATGAAATAATCCCAGTCTTGGATTTGATCTCTGAGACTGATGGACCAGAAGAACAACCTCTCTCGCACAATAAGAGACCTTCCTCAGTTCCTCAAAGGCTGAGTGAAGAGGATCAAAAGAGAAGAGAAGAAATAATAAAGCGATTCGAGGATCAGCGAATCATTCTAAGGCCTGATCAACTGCCTTCAGTTCCTCCCATGTTCAGAATTTCAAAAGCTGAATACCAGGACCACCTTAGAGCTGAACGCCTCATTGCTGAAAGGAAGGAAGCTGAAGAGAAAGACAGAGAATACGCCATCAAGCTCACTCAAGAATCTGTCAAAGACCCCAAGCTGAAGCGTGTTCCCATTCAAATCCAACGAAAGTTGTGGGAAGAAGCCCAGAAGATCGTGGAAAAGAAAACTGAAGTTTCTCATACCACCTTGATCTGGTGTAAAGAGAAAATTCACTTCAGATATCGTCCAGCGAAGATCAACAAGGTATTCATCTCTGGAAGAACCTCTATCGGAGTACCTATTGTTGACATCAAACTGTTCAGAGAAGATGGCACATCTGAAACCTTTCGCGCTGACACTGTAAAAAGGTATGGTCTCTCTGAATGGCTGGAGATGAGGTTAGCTATCCAACCATCACAATCTAAGTACAAGAATCATTTCGAAAAGCTGATAAACAGACAGATCGACTTGATATCTTCTTGTGTGGATATTCCCCTGTTCCTGATCTAAAGCCGAAAAGAAAAAGGGGCTCTCCAAGGAAGAAACGTCAAGATTCAAACTCAGGACCTGTCATACGAAATGAAACTGGAATTGGTTTCTCTCGCGCTGAAGTGCTTGGTCCTGATCCTGATCTATCTGCCCTTGACATCTCTTTGCCACCATGTGAACTTTTCGTCCCTGGTAAAGTCATCAGTAATCCTTATGGAATGTTCTTTTTTGACTATGACGGACGTAAATGCTTTCAACGGATCACTGAGCTTCCAATCACTCCAATCGAACAGCTCAGAGATCTCATCTACTGGTGTGACTTCAGAAAGGACATTCAGGCACGACACCTAAAATCCTTGATTTTTCAAGAAGCGCTGAATAAAAGAAAACGAGGTATAACGGTTCCTGACTGGATGATTCCCACTGAAAAGACGACCCTTGATGAACTTCTCATTAAGGAAGAACCTTTTGAAAACTGATATAATCTCCTTTTTCTCTATTGTATCAGTTATCCTTCTATACTTGTAATTTATTTCGCTTGTACTTGTAATCTTTCTGTTCTTCATTGTAATCTGATTCAAAGATTTAAAGAAAGATTTCAGCGAATGTACTTTACTCCATCAGTACTGAAAAGATCCCAGAAAACAGTAAAAGGGACATATATTTTATGAGTTCTTTTTATCCTTATGTTTTCATTTAATAGCAATTTTCTTTGTTGCTATGTCATAATCAAATAGGGGGAGATTGTTGATCCAAACCATCAGTGATTTGATAATGACCCTCTCTTAAATACTTAGTGAAAATTGTATGTAAACAATATGTATCAGAGTTTCACTATCCCTGATAAGTACTAAGATCTTACAGTACCGCTGATAGGAACTCTCGCTCTTTAAATTAAACATTCAGCGAACAATGTTCACCATAATGCTCTGAGTCTGTTCAGTCCTTATGGTGATCGCTGATAAGTTAGTTGTTTACTTATGATCCCTGAAGACAAGTTTCACGTCAACAAAGGTTCTACGCTGAAGTCAAAGATCAAGCTCAAGAACCAGCGACAAGGCTACTAATGAACTAATGCGGATCAGCGAAGACTCAGATTTGTCCACTCAACGTGAAGTATCAAGTACAAGACTTCAGCTATCGCTGAACTTTATCATTCGCTGAATAGTAAATGATAATCGCTGAATCAACGAAAGCTGATCATGAAGTCCTCCGTACAAAGTACTTTTGTCTTAACCTCCCTTGCACGCCGCCGTACGAAATGTCAGAAAAGAACCTCCGAAAATCTGAGATCGTACAAACACTCTGATACTACACTGTTCATCTTTACGGCTACTAAGGTTGTCAACCAAGGTCAATGACATGCAACCAACCAGCTGATGACACGTGTAAAGTGTATACTGACTTGCATTAAATGCATACAGTATATAAAGAGATGAACTCACTTCTTTTGAAGTAACTTGCTAACTCTGGACAAGTTCAAATCTCTCTCAAGATAGGTTTTTATTAGTAATCTCCATATCTTTCTTAGTGCAAGAAACCTTAGTGTTCCAACTTGTTTAGATTTAGGTTTATCCTTAATCTTGTTTCCGCAACAAGCTGTAAATTGTTAATGATTTATCAATAAACAATTTAGAAAAGTAAAATAGTGTGTTTGTATTCAACCCCCCCCCCCCCCCTTCTACAAACTTGTATTGGCCTTTCGGGACCAACACCCATAAATTCTTGTATTCCAGTTTCAAAAAAAACTGGATACGAATGTAGAACAAGTTTAAGATTTAGATTTAAAACTTGAAGAACAACCATGAAATGGTTGTGTTCATAAAACCATGAAAGAAAATGATTTTATTTTTAAGTTCTTTTGTTTGATCTTGTTCAAAACAAAGATAAGATCAGAAACAAGTTATCTGCATTTGAAAAATAAGAACATATTAACCTTGATGTTTTGATGAAGAAGATGATGAACAGTTCTTTGAAGATTTGAGAGCACAAATGCAACAGTAATTCTTTTCTTGCGGAGAAAGATTGTTCGCGTAACAGACAAATATAAACCAAGAGTTGTTTATATAGGGAGTTTTAGAGAGAGAAAACCTTGAGCGGGAAAAGGTTTTCATCATGACACAGACACGTGTTTGCATTTGATTGGAAGTTTGAACGAAACGTGCAAACGTGTGTCAGAAAGAAATCGTGCCTGGTGATATCCGTTGCAATGACGTCACAACTGTCCTTTCACATTCTTTTAGGATGTCTCTGAGGTTTTGAAAGCTCAGGGACTCTTTTGAAAAACATGAAGCACTGAATAGAAGATACCAGTGAAGGTTTTAAGAACTTTCAAAATATCGCTGTTAAGGAAGAGATATTCAGCGATGCATTTGTTTTTGAAATCTTGCATTTTCATGCGTTTGTCAGAGAGAGAAAACATACCTGGATATCAGTTTAACCAAGTTTATTCAGAGAGAAGATGATTCAATAGGTTATACGAGTTGATTTTATCCTATCGCTGATTAATGTGAACCGCTGAAGATTTTACCCTTCAAAGTTCAGCATTCCAAGCTCGCTGATTAGAAAGTTGAATCTTGTCTCATCAAGAGGTTTGGTAAATAAATCAGCTAACTGATAATCAATTGGGATAAAATGAAGTTCTATATCACCATTCATCACATGATCTCTGATAAAATGATAGCTGATTTCTATGTGTTTTGTCTTTGAGTGTAGCACTGGATTGTTTGCTATAGCGATGGCACTTGTGCTGTCGCAATAGATTGGAATTTTGGAGAGCTGAAGATCATAGTCTAGTAGCTGGTTTCTCATCCACAAGACTTGAGAACAATAGCTTCCAGCGGTTACATGTTCAGCTTCAGCTGTGGAAGTGGACACTGAGTTTTGCTTCTTACTTGTCCAACTTACCAGCTTTCCACCCAGGAGCTGACATCCTCCTGTGGTGCTTTTCCTATCCATTTTGCAACCTGCAAAATCACTGTCTGAATAGGCGGTTAGATCGAATCCCGAGTCTTTGGGATACCAAAGACCTAGATTCGCTGTACCCTTAAGATATCGAAAGATTCGCTTTACAGCTTTCATATGAGATATCTTAGGTTCAGCTTGATATCGTGCACACAAGCATGTTGCAAACATAATATCGGGTCGGCTAGCTGTAAGATACAATAGTGAGCCGATCATCCCACGGTACAGCGTGACATTGACAGGAACACCCTTTGTGTCTTTATCAAGTGTCAGCGGAGGTGCCATAGGGGTTTTCATAGCTGAACTTTCAGTTAAGTCGAATTTCTTCAGCATATCTTTAACATATTTTCCCTGATTAATGAAAGTTCCTTTTTCAGTTTGCTTAATCTGAAGACCAAGGAAATATGTTAGTTCACCCATCATGCTCATTTTATACTCATCTTTCATTCTATCAGCGAAACGAGTACAAAGCTCAGGGTTAGTAGAACCAAATATAATGTCATCAACATATATTTGAACTAAAATGATATGACCTTTCACTTTTCTAAAAAATAATGTTTTGTCAATCTTACCTCTCTCAAATTGTTCAATATGGAGATAAGTAGAGAGAGTTTCATACCATGCACGAGGAGCTTGCTTTAAGCCATAAAGTGCCTTGTCCAGTTTATAAACATAACCTGGACGCTTAGGATATGAGAATCCTGGAGGTTGTTCCACATAAACTTCTTCATTCAGCTTTCCATTCAGAAACGCTGACTTAACATCCATCTGATGTACAGTGAAGTTTTTGTGTACAGCATATGCTAAGAAAAGACGAATAGATTCGAGTCTTGCTACTGGAGCAAAAGTTTCATCATAATCTATGCCTTCCTCTTGTCTGTATCCCTGAGCAACAAGACGAGCTTTGTTGCGAGTTACAGTACCATGTTCGCCCAACTTGTTTCGATAGACCCATTTAGTGCCTATCACCGTTTTGTCAGTTGGTCTACGAACGAGTTTCCAAACTTTGTTTCTTTCGAATTCAGTCAGCTCTTCTTGCATAGCGCTGACCCAGTTTGGATCTCTGAGGGCATCATCTGTTTTCTTTGGTTCAGTTAGAGAAATAAAGTTAACAAATAAACAAATATTACCTGCACTTCTACGAGTCTGAATACCAGCGTTGGGATCACCAAGAATTTGATCGATTGGGTGATTTACAGTCCATCGCTAAGCCGGAGCATACGTCGCTGATTCTGTCTGAACTGGAGAAACTGAAGATGAGGCTTCAGCTACTTCTGGATTATCAGCTAAGAGAGGAATGTTTGCATTTGTCACTTCATGCACTGATTGCTGAGAAATAGACGGAATT
The DNA here is from genome assembly GCA_033807775.1 of Saussurea involucrata. Classification (NCBI taxonomy): domain Eukaryota; kingdom Viridiplantae; phylum Streptophyta; class Magnoliopsida; order Asterales; family Asteraceae; genus Saussurea; species Saussurea involucrata. The sequence goes on from CM066326.1 coordinate 24,371,755, forward strand.
TCTGAGACATTTGGATCAACTGCAGGTATAGTGTTTATAGGCACAGCTGAGACCCAAGATGTTTCAGCTTCACTATTCTGCATATCTGGAATGATAGTAGGACCATCATTTTCTACGGTGTGAGCATGAGGAGTGGGAACTTCTTCTGAATCACCAAGATGAGAAAACATCCATTGATTCAGTTCTTCAGTATCAGCGGACGGTTTAGAGTTCGCTGAACGGGATTCGTCAAACGTGACGTGAATAGTTTCTTCTACAGTTTATCTTCTACGGTTGAAGACTCTGAAGGATTTGGAGACTGAGGAGTATCCAAGAAAGATTCCATCATCAGCCTTAGGATCAAACTTTCCAAGGGCATCTCTGTTGTTCAGTATGAAACACTGACATCCAAAGATGTGAAGAAAGCTGATTGAAGGCTTTCTCCCATGAAGGAGTTCATAGACTGTCTTTTTGAATCTTTTAACTATCAGCGACCTGTTTTGCGTAAAGCAAGCAGTGTTGACAGCTTCTGCCCAAAACTGAGTAGGCAGGTGAGAATCGCTGAGCATTGAACGTGCAGCTTCAATAATTGTTCTATTTCTTCTTTCAGTGACTTAGAACGGAGAAACATTACCCATGTATAGAGAGAGAATTCATCAACTATGACCAGCGTATATTTCTTTCCAGCGATGGATTGTTTGTTAACAGGGCCAAACAAATCCATATGGAGTAGTTGTAGAGGAGATGACATTGAGGAGACTTGCTTTGACTTGAAACTTGCCTTGGTCTGCTTCCCTTTTTCACATGCTGAACATAAAGACTCTTTGGCGTATGAATGTTGAGGTAGACCAGTGACTAACTCTTTTGAGGAAAGAGTATTCAGTGTCTTGAAATTTAGATGCGAGAGCCTCTTGTGCCATAGCCAGTTAACATCAGAAGATGCCTTTGAGAAGAAACAGGAGTTCTCAGTGGTTGTGGAGTCCATGTTTATTACATAAACATTTTCCAAACGATAACCGCTGAGAGCTATCTTCTCCTTTTTGTCAGTGACAAAGCAGGATTCCTTTGTGAAAATCACTTTGTTATCCATGTCGCAAAGCTGACTGATGCTCAGAAGATTATGCTTCAGTCCTTCAACATATGCGACTCTTCTGAAGGAGGTTGTACCATTTGAATGTACACCATACCCTCGGGTGTGTCCTTTTCCATTTCCACCGAAAGTCACAGAGGGACCCTTCTCTTCCTTGTATTCAGCGAGCAGGTTTTTCTTTCCAGTCATGTGTCTAGAGCATCCGCTATCGAGATACCAGATACCCTTCTTAACCTGCATTTACAAAGGAAGATTAGTTTTGCTTGGGTACCCACTTAACCATGTATACACGTTTGTCAGTGGAGCTAGTTGGAATAGAAGGTTCAGCGGTCTTCGCAGCATTTGAAGATTCAGCTTTGTCTTTCTTCACTTTGGTTAATTTCTTAACTTCAGTGGTAGGAGTCACCTTGACCTGATTTGCCTTGGGGGCAATCTTCACCTTAGCTATTTTTTCAGCTTTGGTGGCTGTGGGGCACTTACTAGCAATATGATCGGTAAGTCCACCGTGATAACATTTCCTATAACTAAAAATAGTTCTAGGACCACTTGTATGCTGAGATTTTAATTTCGAATTAGAAGTGCCAGCACCAAGTAAACTACAGGCTTTAGAAATGGGACGAACATTCAGTTCTTCAGATTTCTTACCAAGGACATCCACTCTGAGTCTAGGAGTAGATCGCTGAATATATCCAGAGATCAGCTTTCTAGATCCAGAGGGGTTGGTCACTGAGGCTTTAGAAGCATTCAGCTTTGGTACTAAGGTACCCTTCTGAGGATTTTGATTAATAACAATTCCTTTACCTTTGTCTTTAGAGACAGAGGTAGGTTTTGAATAAACCATTTTCTCCTTACCTTTTGAGGAGGTAGGAGTTTCCTCAGGGATTGGTGTAATGGACGAGGAGCACTGGGATGATGAAGTGTCAGCGACTGAGGATACGAACGTTCCAAATTTAAGCATTGAACATTCAGTGGTTGATTTTGGAGTATCATATTTATAACCCAGACCACGTTTATCACTCAGAGGAATCTGAGCCTTAATTATCTCAGTGATCTTTGTTGAAGAATTACACCATCCTTCAACAGTAGCTTGTTCAGCTTTTAATGCAGCGATAGCTTCTGCTCGTTCGATTTTGACTAGCTGATTTAAATAGATTAATCTTTAAAATCATCTTCAATTTTAGAAAGCTTTTCTATTTGAAGGTGGCAGTTTTTAAGCTTTTCAGCGAGATCAAGATTTTGGTTTTCAACCACAGTTTTGCCGTTCAAGGCTTCGTATAAACTTCTAGTCAAGAGATCGATCTTACGGAGACTATCAGCTTCATCAATATTTGCAATATTGGTAAAGAAAGAAGGTGATACCTGAATGGCAGATGTTGAAGTGGAGGGAATGTCTGAACTTTCTTCCTCTTCTTCAATCTTGGTCATGAGACATTGATTTACTTCATCATCTTCAGAGTCAGATGATGATGCTTCTTCATCAGAAGCAGCCCAATCATAGTCAGCCATCAGGCCTTTTCATTTCTTCTTAAACCTTTTCAGCTTTGCATACTTCTCCTTCAGCTTTGAGTATTGGTCATCTTTATTCCTTGGAACAAAGTTTTTCTTTGAGAAAGTTGAAGGTCTCATGACTTTCTTTGACCTGCACTCATTAGCGAAATGACCTGTCTTTTCGCAGTTGAAACAAGTAGTAGTAGCCATATCAACAAAAGCTGATGATTTAGGCTTGTCAGTTATGGAAAGAGGTTTGTTCTTTCTAAACATTTTCCTCTTGGCGAATCTCCTGAACTTTTTAGTTAGGAGAGCCAAGGATTCATCATCATCTGAAGAATCAGAGTCTGATGACCTTTCAGAGTTACTTTCTAACTCAATGATAGTGACCGAGGGTCGCTGAATATAAGGTTCCTCTGAGATTAAAGCAACAGGAGTGCTTTTGGAATCTTTTACAATATTCTTTTTAAGATGGCTGGATTGCTCATAATTCAGCAATGTACCTGTAACATCCCAGACCACCCGTACCAGATATTGTCCGCTTTGTCCACACACATGGACTCACGGTTTTAAAACGCGTCTGATAGGGGAGGTATCAAGTTCCTCTTATAAGGCAACCTTTGTTCCCCTCCCCAACCAATGTGGGATCTTAAAATCCACCCCCCTTGGGAGCCCAGCGTCCTCGCTGGCACACCAGTCCGGTTCCCGGCTCTGATACCATCTGTAACATCCCAGGCCAACCGTACCAGATATTGTCCGCTTTGTCCACACACCCGGCCCACATCCTTTAGAGGGCAGGAGAGATGCTGGGTATATTAGTAAACCTTGGCCTTACCAGACACAACGCGTTTTGGGGCCACAAGCATGCGGGTTCCTTGGGAACTCTGTGGTTAAGCGTGCTTGGGTGAGAGTAGTACCACGATGGGTGACCTCCTGGGAAGTCCTTGTGAAGTCCTTGCCAGGTCGCCAAGAACAAAGCCGTGAGCCAGTGGGGCAAAGCGGACAATATTGTGTCGTGGTAAGCGGGGTGTTACAAATGGTAACAGAGCCACTCCTGTGCCGTTCGGGATGGTGGGGCAAACCTCATCGAGGACGATGAGTCCCTAAGGGGGTGTGTGTGTAACACCTTAGGCATATCCCACATCGGCCGTGGACAGGAGAGATGCTGGGTATATTAGTAAACCTTGGCCTTACCAGACACAACGCGTTTTGGGGCACAAGCATGCGGGTTCCTTGGGAACTCTGTGGTTAAGCGTGCTTTGGTGGGAGTAGTACCAGGATGGGTGACCCCCTGGGAAGTCCTCGCCAGGTCGCAAGAACAAAGTCGTGAGTCCAGGTGTGTGGACAAAGCGGACAATATCTGGTACGGTTGGCCTGGGATGTTACAAATTCTGTAACACCTTAGGCATATCCCACATCGGCCGTGGACAGGAGAGATGCTGGGTATATTAGTAAACCTTGGCCTTACCAGACACAACGCTTTTTGGGGCACAAGCATGCGGGTTCCTTGGGAACTCTGTGGTTAAGCGTGCTTGGGTGGGAGTAGTACCAGGATGGGTGACCCCCTGGGAAGTCCTCGCCAGGTCGCAAGAACAAAGCCGTGAGTCCAGGTGTGTGGACAAAGCGGACAATATCTGGTACGGTTGGCCTGGGATGTTACAGAATGGTATCAGAGCCGGTCACCGGGTCGATGTGTCAGCGAGGACGCTGATCCCACTTAGGTGGGTGGATTGTGAGATCCCACATCGGCTAGGAGGGGGAAAGAAGTCCTCCTTATAAGGGTGGATGGATACCTTCCTTGCATGAGGCCTTTTGCCTGTCACAGGGTGCGGTCTGGGTGCGTCCCGCGTATGCGTGTGCGGGCAGGAACAAAACCGTGAGCGGTACCGGCATGCTGTTATGCAGAGGGTATGCACAAAGCGGACAATATCGTGTACGGTGGACTGGGGATGTTACAGTACCATATAAGGTTTAAAGGGTCATTGATTTAAGATCCTTTGACAGCTTGAGACACATGGAATAATTGTCCCAACTTTCAGGTAAACATTCTAGAAACTTTGTCAGCACTTCAAAGTTAGAATATTCCTTACCAACAGTTTTTAGATCTATAATTAAGCAATTAAAACGTTGGTGAACTTCAAAGAGAGTTTCATTCTTACCAGAAATGAAGCTTTCGTATTGTCTTACCAGGTTGATCTTTCTTGAGTCCTGGACTTCAGACGTTCCTTCATACTGAACACATATTGTGTCCTACATGGCTTTTGATGACTTCAGGTTCATGATGGAATGGTAGACTTCGTCAGGAAGGGCCATGGATAGTATGGATCTGGCTTTTGTATCTATAGCCACTTTCTTCTTATCTTCATCGGTCCACATGTGTATTTCCTTTGGAATCAACCTTTCTGGAATAGCAGCTCTAGTTGCAGTGGCTGGAACTAAAGGATCAATTGTTACAGGGATGTGTGGGCCGTTTTCAAGATAGTAAGTCATAGTAGGGTCTACACCTTCTAAGATGAGTGTCATCCTATTTTTCCACAAGTTGAAGTTGTCTCTGGAAAATCTAGGGGGTTTTGCAAGAGAACCATTGTCTATATAATGTGTGTTTGTGTTGGCCATTTTCATATAATAGCAAGGAAGAGAAATATCTTAGATTAGATCTTGTTTATGAGATTAAACAAATCTGCTTTGATACCACTTGTTGGTCCCGAAGGCCTATACAAGTTTGTAGAAGGGGGGGGGGGGGGGGGGGTTGAATACAAACACACAGATTTTACTTTTCTAAATTGTTTATTGATAAATCATTAACAATTTACAGCTTGTTGCGGAGACAAGATTAAGGATAAACCTAAATCTAAACAAGTTGGAACACTAAGGTTTCTTGCACTAAGAAAGATAAGGAAATTACTAATAATAACCTATCTTGAGATAAGAGATTTGAACTTGTCCAAAGCTAGCAAGTTACTTCAAAAGAAGTGAGTTCATCTCTTTATATACTGCATGCATTTAATGCAAGTCAGTATATACTTTACACGTGTCATCAGCTGGTTGGTTTCATGTCATTGACCTTGGTTGACAACCTTAGTAGCCGTATGGATGAATAGCGTAGTATCAGAGTGGTTGTACGATTTCAGATATTCGGAGGTTCTTTTCTGACAATTCGTACGGAGTCGTGCAAGGGTGGTTGAGACAAAAGTACTTTGTACGGAGGACTTCATGATCAGCTTTCGTTGATTCAGCAATTATCATTTACTATTCAGCAGATGATAAAGTTCGGCGATAGCTGAAGTCTTGTACTTGATACTTCAGGTTGAGTGGACAAATCTGAGTCTTCGCTGATCCGCATCAGTTCATTAGGAGACTTGTCGCTGGTTCTTGAGCTTGATCTTCGACTTCAGCGTAGAACCTATGTTGACGTGAAACTTGTCTTCAGGGATCATAAGTAAACAACTAACTTATCAGCGATCATCATAATGACTGAACAGACTCAGAGCATTAATGATGAACAGTGTTCGCTGAATGTTTAATTTAAAAGAGCGAGAGTTCCTATCAGCGGTACTGTAAGATCTTAGTACTTATCAGCGATAGTGAAACTCTGATACATATTGTTTACTTACAATTTTCACTAAGTATTTAAGAGAGGGTCATTATCAAATCACTGAGGGTTTGGATCAACAGTATCCGCATTAGTTCATGAGTAGACATGTCACTGGTTCTTGAGCTTGATCTTCGACTTCAGCGTAGAACATATGTTGACGTGAAACTTGTCTTCAGGGATCATAAGTAAACAACTAACTTATCAGCGATCATCTCATAGACTGAACAGGCTCAGAGCTATATGATGATGAACAGTGTTCGCTGAATATCTAATCTAAAGAGTGGGTCATTATCAAATCATTGAGGGTTTGGATCAACATCCCTATTGCTTGTTTCCCTCGTGGCAGAGGCACTAGGGTCCATACGTTGTTTCGTTCAAACTGTAGAAGCTCTTCTTGTATAGCATCTACCCAGTTTGGATCGTCTAGGGCTTCAGAGATTCTTTTTGGCTCGATCACACTGATAAAATTTGTAAAGAAACAAAAATTAGCAGTGGCTGATCTTGTCTTGACCTTTTCAGAACGGTCGCCAATTATAAGGAATGGAGGATGGCTTTTCGTCCACTGTCTTGTTCTTGGAAGATGATCATTTGAGTCATCCAGATTAACTTCTGTCGTTGCAAGTTGAGGTTCTTGTTCAACCTCTGTTGTAGACAGTACTTCTGTGATTGGTTCTTCAGCTTGTGGAATTATTTGAGTAAGAGTTGGAATTTGTTCCTCTGAGGAGGTAAAGATTACGTCCTCATTTTCCTCTGGTATCGATTCCTATGTAGTTGCTGGAGTTGGTTTTTCAGGTGCCTCTGTGGTTGAATACTTAGTTGTATCATCTTCTGTTCGCTCCCCCTCAGCACGTGCATCTGTATATTTCATAGAAGAGGATGAAGTATTCAATGGACCAGTTAGAGAAATACCTGACTCAGTCTGGTTTGTAGAAGATGGTTCTTCAGAGGCTCTGATGGCTCTAGCAGAGGGATCAATATCATCATGGAACATCTCTTCAAATATAAGATTTAAGCCGTCTTCTCTTGTCTTCGAGATGCCAGAGGATTCCTTCTTTAGACCGAGTTCTGAACTGATTTGTTCAGAAGTCTTTTGAAAGGAATCGTCAAAAGACACATTGATGCTTTCTACAATGGTACGTAACTGCAGAAGATAAACTCTATAGGCCTTAGAAGTAGCAGAGTACCCAATGAACTTTCCTTCATCTGCTTTCACCTTAAACTTTCCTCTTGCTTCTCTGTCATTTAAGACGAAGCACTTGCATCCAAATACATGGAAGAACTTGATGTTTGGTCGCCTTTTGTTGATCAAATGATAAGGTGTCTTGATGTGCCTCTTTACAATGGTTGATCGATTTTGGGTGTAGCAAGCGGTTGACACTACTTCTGCCCAAAAAGACATCGGTAATCCACATGCTGTTAGCATAGTTCTTGCAGCATCCACAAGCGTGCGGTTCTTTCGTTCGACTACGCCGTTCTGTTGTGGGGTGCGTGCGGCAGAGAAGTTCTGTGAAATTCCTTCTTCTGTAAGACAGGCTTCAATGACAGAGTTTTTGAATTCTGTGCCATTGTCGCTTCTCAGTTTCTGAATCCTGCACTCATACAGAACTTGGATTCTTTTCATTAAATTTATCAGAATGTTTGGAACATCTGATTTCTTTCTGACAAATTCAACCCATGTAAATCTTGAGTATTCATCGATCAAAACAAGCCAATATTTCTTGCCACCTAGGCTCTGTGTAGCGATTGGACCGCAAAGGTCAATATGAAGCATGTACAGAGGCCTAGGGCAAGACACATCAGTCTTGCATTTATGGGAAGCTCTTTTAAGTTTTCCCATTTCATAGGTAGAGCATAAATGATCCTTATTAAACTTGACCTTTGGCAGACCTTTGACTAGATCAAGTTTGACAAGTTTATCTAGAGTATGAAAGTTTAAGTGGCAGAACCTGTTGTGCCATAACCAGGCTTCTTCTCGTTTGCAGGCTACAAGGCAGAGCTTGTCTTCCTTATTCTTGGCACAGAAGTTCAGGAGGTAGAGATCGCCTCTTCATTCGGCTCGCAGAAGTTCGACTCCTGTGTCCTCACCTTGTAGAGAACAGAAGGTCCTTTTGAACATTATGTCGAAACCCGTATCGCAGAGTTGGCTAACACTGAGAAGATTGTGCTTAAGGCCATCCATATATGCAACTTTGCATACGGTTATGTTTTCCTTCTTAATGACTCTGTAGCCTTTTATATACCCCTTCTTGTTGTCACCAAAGCTCATAGATCCTCCATCGAGTTTATCTTTGTAGGAGGATAGTAGACCTCTGTCGCCAGTCATGTGCCTCGAGCATCCGGAGTCAAGATACCAGATTGGCACATACTGCTTCTGCAAGACAATCAGAGAGTTTTAGGTACCCACATCCAAATGGGTCCAGCTTTGTCAGGGGTCTTCAAGTTTGCCTTAGCATTCTTGGATTTGGTTTTAGCTTCTTTTGAAAAACCATTTTGTTTCTTCTTACCCTTGAATTTAGTGTTCTTTTTGGGTGTAGAGAGGAAACAGTGTGGACTTGAGAAGTGTTGATTTAATCGATACATGAGATCAAAACAATGACAATAATGAATGTTCGAAGAGATTTGCTTGAACTTTTCATTGAAAACATTAAATGGGGGCACAGAGGCATTACATTCTATCCTAACATTTGACTTCCTATTATAAGAAGACCTATGTAGGCTAGATTGTTGTTTGCAAAATCCTTTGTTGAGAGCAGCCTTCTGTGGACCCCTTCTGTGGTGAACATCTGCAGGTTTCACTGTCACAGAAGAAAAAGATTTGTCATTTTTAGCCCATTTACCCTTCTGTTGCCATGTTAGTTTTTTTAATAGGCCTTAAGGGCTTTAAAATCTTTGAACTTGTTGGATTTTGAGAGGACAAATCCCTTTGTTGTTTAATTTTCTCAAGCTCAAGGGAGGTTTTGGCTTGTATACACATGTCCAAAAAATCTGGACAGATAGGAACTCTTGTGATTTTCTCCTTGGGAGGAATAGCTCTGTTAAGAACTCCAGAGGGTAGTTTAAACTCCTTTGTGTCACAAGGTCCTATCTCTGACTTAGAGTCAGTCTTAGATTCGTCAGAGGATGAATCATCCTCATATACAGAGGTTGAGTCACTTAGTTCTCTTTCGACAGAGGTTGTACTTTCAGAGCATGTGCCATACTCACTTTCTTCCTTTTCAAAGGGACTATCTTCTAAGTCAATAGAAGTATCTGATAAGGTTTCTTCAGAGATATTTTAATCGACAGAAGGTGTACAGAAGTTTTCGAAAAAGTTGTTTTCCCAATTTCTATCAACTCTTTTTCATCTGAAACGTTAGGCTTGAACTCAGGAGCCTCTGCCGATAATTTCTTTTCAGAGTTTATCATGCAGACAAAGGCAACCTGTGTTTGAGTCTCGGGTTTACCAAACTTGAAGATTCCTATCTGATCTTGTGTTTTCAGATATTTCTTCGGTTTGGATTCTCTTTTGACAGAGATTGAAGGTGAAAATTTGTGTTTTCAAACCACACATTTGTCATCTTCAGAGGTTTCCTCTGGTGAGGTTCCCAAGAGACTTTTCGCCTTTTGTTCATAGAGAGTAAGTTTGGAAAGCCAGGTTTTCTTGTATCTCCAATATGAAATAGAGACGACAGAGACTTATTTCTTTTATTTCCCGTGTAAGGATCTATATCACAGAAGCCAACTCCTCGTCTCCCTATTTGAGTATTAATTTTGTAATACACCTTCTGAGCATCTTGATAATTTTTAATTAATAAATCTCTTCTGAGTAAATCTTGACAGAGGACTTATTTTTCCTTTTGAAAGTAATGCTTAAGAGCTAGGATGTTCATTATGTCGCACTCAACATCCATAAGTTCTTTAGATTTTGTTTTTAAAGAAGAATTAAGTTCAGAGATCTTTTCTTTTAAAGGAACTAGGTTTTTGTTCCAGTTTGTTTCAATTTCTTCCTTTTCTTGAAAGATTTTAGCTTTTTCTTGAGTGAGAAGTCTAGCTTCTCTCTCATAGAAAGTTAGCTTCTTTTGAACATTTTCACAGGTCTTTTTCAGTTCAGTGTATTCAATGTTAAGTTTAAGCAAATCAGCTTCTGCTGTTTTAGAGTTAGAGTTAGAAGTAGATACCTCACTATCGGAGTCAGAGTTGATTTCTGCCATGCCACAGAACATGGCGATTCTCTTTTCTCCTTTGTCAGAGGATGTATCTGACTGCCAGTTTTCTTGATTCACCATTAGTAACTTCTGAGCATAATATTCTGCTTTCTTTTAGTAGAAAGCAACATCCTTCTGAGGGCGATTTGATTTCCTCATGCATTCATTGGCGAAGTGGCCTGATTTTCCACAATTGTAGCATCCTTGGTTCTGTGGAGCGTAGCCAGATTTGTCGTCTGACCTCTGTCGGTCACCGCCTCTGTCATTTTTGTCATTCGACCTCTGTTGGTCGATATTTCTGCATTCATTTGCGTAGTGGCCTGACTTACCACATTTATAACATTCTTGATTTTGTGGAGTGTTTCCAGTTTTGTCATCTGACCTCTGTCGGTCACCTCTGTCAGTTCTGTCATTTGACCTCTGTCGGTCAGCACATATGTTGTTTGATCCTTCTCTTTCTCGATCATCTCTTCCATAGCGTTCATTACCAGACGTCTTCTGGTATCCTCTACTGAATTCTCTAGTCAGGAGAGCTAATGTTTTAGCTATCGAGGCTAGAGTTGTTTCCTCTTCTTCCACTATCTCCTCTTCTTCACTATCAACCATCATGACCTTCTTCTTTTTCTCCTTTTCCTCTGCAGCTTTTTCTTTTTTCGGTTTCTCTTTGACCTCAGTAGTCTTATCAACCAGTGCAAGAGGTGCAATGATTTGAGCTTTTGTCTGTGCTATTTGAGGCTCCTGGGCTGCCAATGTTCCATAGAGGTCAGACAGAGTCCAAGAGTCTAAGTCCTGATTTGTTTGCAGAGACATAGACAATTGGAGCCATTCTTCGTTGAGGCTCTTCAAGAACATGACATTGTTTTCTTCAGAAGTTCTGTGGATTCCAAACTTCTTGCATTTGTTGATTAGAGAGTTGAACCGATCGTAAGTTGACTGTAGAGTTTCTGTCGGCAGAGCTTTAAATGCATAGTATTCATTTATGTATTGAGCTCTGCGGTTCTTCTGAGTTTTGGCCCCCCCTTCTAGTTGTTTTTCTAGTTCTTTCCATAGATCGTATGCAGATTCACACGCATCTAGGGATTGGAAAAGATCGTTGGGAATTGCCATAATCAGAAGTCTCTTTGTCTTCTGAGCAAATTCATATTTTGCCCAATCTGGATCAGACCACTTATCTTTGGTCTTTGGTTTCTCGTGTTCAGGGATTTCTGGTGTATCGTCTGTGGCAGGTACACGAGGAACTGTGATCATGGGAACGAAAGGAGGATTTCGGAGATAGTAAACTAGTTCTTTGTCAGTACCCTCGAAGAAGTGAATCATTCGTATCTTCCATTGAGGGTACTCGTCTCTAAGTAGAGTTGGTGGTTTGGTTAAAGAACCAGCTGTGAAGAAGTTGTTTGTGTTTGTCATTTTGAGAGAGTGAAAGATATCCAGAAAATAGGATAAGAACGACAGATTTTTGAGTATGAAGTGGATGCTTTGGATAGAGTTTTTTGGCTTAAGAACTTTAAACAGTTGCACTAAGATGGAGTTTTAACCAAAGAAAACAGGTTCTATAAGTTTACCAAAGTTCGAATGGATTGAAAATGGCAGAAAAACAGAAGCTATTTGAAAGATATGAAGAATAGGTTAAAAACAATCCAAGTTTCTACCAAGAATCATTGTTAGTGAGGATCACTTGATATTGAACATCAAGTTTTGCTCTGATACCAATTGTTGGTTCCTGTTTTGCTTAACAATGATGATTCTATCTAATTAGTTCAAACAATATATAATGCGGAAGCGTTTTAACGAACTAACAGATATAATGAGGTAGAATAACACACAATATCAAATATAAGAAGTGTAAATAACACAGATAAATAGCTTAATGATTCACTGTATTTGATATAATAAGAACACCAAGAACACCGAAAGGTTTGATAAGAATTTTCTCTAAAGGTGTGAGTGTCGTGCAAAGCTTAATTGAAAAACTCAACACGAGTCTTCTATTTATACTAATACACTATTATGTTACTGTTGATACAACGTGCATTAAATGCTCCGTATTCTGCTTTTGGCTGAAAACCTATCAGAGTTTGACACGTGGAGTTGTCAGGTCACGCCTTGTCAGAATGATCTTCAGAACCTTCGAATGGCAGATATTGTAAGAAGCACGTTTGTCCTTGTTTAGATCTTTTGCGTAGATCTTCTTTTTACCACAGAGGCTCTGTCAAGTATGACAGAAGCTCTGTGGCCTTGTCCACTTAGAAGAGTCTTCTGTTGCTTCTTCACTTCGGTCTTCTTGGCTAACCCGGCAGATCCTCTGTCGAAGACTTCTGTCTTCTCGGTTACTCGGCTACTCGGTAGAGCCTCTGTCGACTACTTCTATACTTAGCCTATTTTTCAATACTTCTATTAACAGAAAGATTGGAGCTAACATGCTTGAAAATCGATTTGGGTTTGTTTGTTTTCGTGTTTTGGCCGAAATCTAACCCTACAGGAAAGAAATTGAACAACCCTAATTCAAGTCTGATCCGTTTTTCACGAGCAACCGCAGTGTCCGAAACTTCTCATTTTTACCGATAAGTTTCTTATTTCCTCGTCACTTTCCGGACGACACTTGTCCGGATTGCTATCGTGTCCGGTAAAACTCACCTATCCGGATTGCTCAATTATCCGGAAGTCCCATCCGGATATTCTATCCAGATACTTATACTTTCCGGTATTTCCAAGTCTCTGGATTACCTCGGTATCCGGTAATATATCCGGATTAATCGTGTATCCGGACAACCTCAGTTTCCGGATTAATTTATTCGGGCACTCATCTTTCCGGACGCTCCTACCCGGTAAGTATTTCATTTGGTAACTTTTATTTACTCGGTAACTTCAATTTTTCCCGGTAACTCTTTTTACCCGGTTTGTTTGGTTTTATTCGGACACTGCACTCACACCGGATCCGGACTCTTCCTGATCCGAACACATCTATCCGGATTCCTATCCGGGTAAGTTTACTGTGTTATTCTTTTTACCTGGTTAGTTCAAATCACTCATAGATTTCTCGTTAGGACTATCACTCGTAGTACCTTGCGTTAGGTTTCAACCTTGAATCGATACTACCGTCTGACGATCACCTTAGTGCATATTGCACTATGTCTCGCGACGCTCTTGCTATCGGTACCGACTCCAAGCCTCCGATTCTCTATCGAGGCGAATACACCCAATGGCGAGACAAATTCATAATCTTTATCGAATCTAAAGACAACTTCGAATACATCTAGCAAGCTCTCACTGAAGGCCCACAAGAAACCCTAATGCAAGTTGTTCTAGCCAAAGCCAAAGGTCCTCAAGCTCAGGAAAAACCAAAGATGTACGCCATGATGACTGACGATTAAAAGAACCGGTTCACTGGGGAGCAACATGCGAAGAGATATTTGACTCGGAGTTTGCCGAACGAGATTTACACGACCATTGATAGATACAAGAAAACTTCCCAAGGGATGTGGGATCAAGTGGAGAAGATGATGAGTGGGAGTAAAGTGGGAAATCAATTGAAGGTTAACAGCCGCATCACCCGATATGACGGTTTCAAGCACCGAAAGGGTTAATCGATAACTAAGACATACGAACGATTCTACCTTATACTGAACGAGTTCCACAAGAACAAGATCACTCGATCTAACACAGAAAATGGCCTCAAGTTCTTAAACAACATCCTGCCAGAATGGAAAATGTTCGCTTCTCATATCAAACACAACCATTTTATTGAGAACGTTCCAATCCATGAGCTTTATGAGATTCTCATGAAAGACGAAGATGAAGTCATGGAGATAGTGAGCACTCAGAAACCATCTTCTAAATCACGAGCTGATCCCCTCGCCCCTGTGTCTGCAAAAAGCGGCAAGTCATCCAGCCTTAACTCCAAGAGAACCCAAGTGTCTAGTGAGTCAGAACCAGAAGCTGAAGAAACAGAGGAAAGTGACTCTGACCCCGAGCTGACCGAAATAAAGAAAGCAATGGACCTTATCACCATGCCTTTTCAAATGGAGGCGTTCTTCAAGAATCCTTCCTCAAATAATCAGGGCTACTCTACCACTCCCAACAAGCGCCATGATTATAAAGAAAAGTATGAAGGCAAGAGAAAGTCTGACGAGCACAAGCATTCAGATCGTAAGAAGAAGCACAATCGAAAGCCCGAATCAAAGAACAAAGATGAGCCAGTCACGTGCTATAACTGCGGTAAATTGGGGCCACTTTGCCAAAGACTGCCGAAAGCCCGTAGTTCATAACGTGGAATACTACAGGGCAAAGCTGCTGTTAGCACAACAAAAGGAAGAAGGAAAGACACTGATGGTTGAAGACGACTACTGGCTAACGCATTCCGACGATGAATATGATACTGAAGATATCGATGCTCATAGGTGCTTCATGGGCAACCAATCTTCTCCATCAGAATCATGGAGATCTATGTCAGGTATGTATTTCTATCGATCATGTAATACCCCGGGTAAGTTCGTTAGTTAAATTTCTTTCCGTTAAATTTTGGTTAACTTTAAAATGAATGTTTAGGGGTGTTTGGGTCATTATTGAATGGTTTAAGCCTTAATTGTAAATTTAGTCAAAAATAAAATAAAAAATATAAATATCTTTTTAACTTCAGATATTTTACAAAAACAGAAAAGATCAGTTTTAGTGTGTGTGTGTGTGTTTTTGAGAAGGGAAGAAGAAGAAAGAAAGGTCTTGTGGCTAGGGCTTCAATTTAGTTTACTTGGAAGTGAGATTAAGGTATGTTCCTTTACGTTTTATGTTTGTAATTAATAGTAGAAGGTTACTATCGGAGTAGAATAGTCGATTTTATGTCTGGTAATGATTTCTGTCGATTATGGGTAGAAAATGAGCAAACCGACAGAGGTTTCCGGACACAATATGAATGTGTCCGGTAGTCTTCTTGATAGTGTCCGGTAGTCCCTTTTCGATGGTTTCCGGACGAGTCTCATCCGGTAAGTTTCACTTTTCATTAAGTTTTCGGTAGAAAATTGTAGGTTCCCAGATTCACGTTATATCACATTAATGGTAGTAATATAGACAGCGGAAGCATTTAAATATAAAGCCATTAAGGTGAGTGATTGTGTAAATGATATTGTAATGGTGAGAATCAATTATAGAATAGGATAATGATAACAAGATCAAATAAGAAACGCTGCTCGTATATTGATAATGGATAACACCAAGAACAAGATCAATGGTGTATCCTGAAATCTCACAGGGAATAATATCGTACGGAGGTAGTGCTCGGGATTGATGCAGTATGTGCTTAAACAATTGTGGAAAACTATTCTTCCCAAAGCTTACAATTGTTTGTTCCACTACCTCTCTATTTATAGCCCTGATAAAGTGAAGACAGTGTACTATCGTACCCTAGAATGACACGTGGAAAGTGTGTCTCTTAATTTTAGGGCATACGTGGAATGTATGAACACTTGTCTAACACTTGGGATTTCTTACGAGACTTAGGCATCACAGAGGTCTTCACTACAACAGAGCTCATAGACCAGAGCTCTGTTGGTCTTCGGTTGTGAACAGTTCTTCTGTTGATCTTCTGACAGAGCTCTATTGAGCTCTGTTAGTTTCACCAGAACTCTGTTGAGTTCTGTTGATCTTCTTGAAGCTTTTTCTTCTAAATCTTCTGCTGCATCTCTGATGGTCTTCTGACTTGATAATATTTTCAATACTTTTACATTACAGATACTTGGGGCTAACAATCTCCCCCTAAGTATTGAAAATAAATTTTTTGAAACAGAGATGTAAACAAAAAGAACAGATAATATTTACCTCTGTTAGCCTTTGTACTATTCTTCTAAGATATTACAGTGCATGGTAAGAAGTGGTACATTTAAGCATAGTTATCTCCCCTAAGAATTCTGTCGAATCTTCTGATTAGAGTACGGAAGTCCAGCATCAGATCAATCTGGTCGATGAAGAGTTTCTGTTGTTCTTCTGGACACTTACTTCTTGGGAGATTTTGGATTATGTTCTTGAGGTATACTAGCGACTCACTCGAGTACTTGTGGGCTTCAACTGCTCTGATGGCCTTCTTTGTGCCCTTCTGTCGGCAGACAAAGACTGGAGGATCTTCTACTACGGTTCCAGTTCTGTGATGGCCATAACCCTCAAGGTTTTCATTTGGTGGTGCAATTGCTAGTTTCTCCACTTCAAACTCTATGCCTAGCTGATAATCAGTCTGTATTCTGAGATTGATGTGCTCTTGCATAGCGAATCTGACTTCTGGTAGCGCAGTTCTGGCCGGCGTGTATCTTTCTGAGAAGTTCAAGCAGTATGCGTGAAGTAAGATCATGTCGTATGGGTTCAGAAGGACGAGATCATTGTCATTGAAGATTTCATTTCTGCATTCTGTTGATTCCACAGTATACTCATGGTATGTGACTCTGTCATATTGAAACTTCTTGTGCTTGATGTCCAGAATTCTATGGATACCAAAGTTTATATTGATGGCTCTGTTCTGATTTGACTTGGTTTAGATGAACTTTCGCCTTGCATCAGAAATGGTGTTTATTCTGATTGGGTTAAGGTATGGGTTAATGGGTACGGCATTTACAGGGATGATGTCTCTGTCAGCATATAGAAATGCAAATACCGTTTCTAAGGCAGGTTTTTCGGTATGAAAGGTAGAGGTTTCTGGGTTCTGTTCTGGTACCATTGGGTTTGGGTCATCATGGGTTTCTGCAATAAGAGTGTCGATGTGAGCAGATTTTTGAGTAGCTTGAGGTTGGGCTCGACTTGTTTGTCCTTCAGTAGATGATGGGTCTGTCCTCTCTGGTTCTTTTCTTGGAGAAGTAGGAGGGGTATCTAGGCAGATGATCTCCGGTGGTTCTTGTGTTAACTCTTCTGTTGGTTTGATGATTCTGTTCTTGAACATGTAGTCAAATGCCACTTCAGTCATATCTGTCATGATTTCCTCTGTTATCCCTTTTTCTCTTTCTGTAGCCTCTGCCTCAGTTGCTTCTGTGATTTTCCCTTTACCCTTGGCTTCTTTCTCTTTTTCAACCTCTTTCTGTTTCTCTGCCTCTTTCTCCTTTTCTTTATCCTTCTCCTTTTCCTTCTCCTTCTCTTTTTCCTTCTGCTTCTCCTTTTCCTTCTTCTTTTCCTTCTCCTTTTCCTTCTCATTCTCCCCCTTTTGTTGTTCTGAGGACTCACCCAATTGATCGTCTGATTGACCTTCTTGAACATCTTCGAAATCATCATCATCGCCAGAATCGGCAATTCGAGCTTTTGGTGAGGGCGGAACAACAAATCTCAGATCAGCTTTGTGTATCTTGCTTGAAGGTTCATCTGTAGGTGCTTATTCTACAGGTCTTTTCGATGTAGAGGTAGCCTGTAAAATAATATTAGTAAAGTTTGAGGCTGCCTCTGTCATTACATCTTCTACCTCTGTTGCAGCACCTCTGATCTCTTCTACTTGAGCCTAAAAGTTGACCTTGTGAGTATCAAGAGACGCTTTCACATGTTGTTCTGTCGCCTTAGCTTTCATTACAAATTTTGATGAGATCGTCATCATTCGGCTAAGAATTGATTTTCTGAAGTCTCCCATTTGGCCATCTGTCAAGGTTCTGACGTTAGATTCCGAAAGAATAACCGTGGGAATGGGAATGGTTCTGTTCATCTGCGTTGTGTGATTCTCTGTTATGAGTCGCTTTAGCTCTGCAAGATCTGTCGAAGTCTTTTTTGTTTCCTCTGTTCTGACTGTTCTTAGCTCGACTATCTCTGTTGTCAGCTTTGCAATTTCTTCTCCTCTGACCCGTTCAGACTCTGTTCTGAGTGCTTCAGCCTCGGCATATTTTTTAGTTATCTCAGCATGTTTGTTCGAGATGTTCAGCAGTTCTTCCTTGAGAAAAGCATTTTCCTTGCGGATCAGCTCCTCCTTTTGTTCATTGATAAGTTTATACTCATTCAAGGAGTTGTTGATACTGTCACAGAAGCTTTCGAACTCTGCTCTTGTGACAGTGTCAACGGGGGTGTCCTTGGTTCCAACGCATGGATCCAATTCTGCCTCGAGTTCAGAGACGCCTCCGTCAAGAGTTGTGTTGATGTTGGCTTTTGGAGGACTTCCACCTGATCCTTGATGTTCCCTTTGAGGGGAAACAACTACAGGTGTTCTGACCAAAGTTTCCTCTTCCAGCTTAGGTTCTGAAGAAGGAAATCTGGTGTGATGAGAAGCATTTGGATCAAGCAATGTCTTCCCTTGTTCTACTATGGTCTCCCATTGTCCCTGAGTCGGACAGATGCTACGTGAGATTACAAAGATCTCTGGTCTATTTTGTGACATGTCTATATGAGCCACAGAGGCATCATCGTGTGGAGGTGACTTATTGATGTTCTGGGGCGAATGAACATCACTACCAAAGATAGCTTCCCCGGCTTCGTGCGTATTAGAGGCATGAAGAGGTGCCTCTGATGGTATAGGCTGGTTGGGGTTCGAGGTGTGCACCTCTGTTTCAATAATCCTTTGGTCTTGATCACCAGGATTAGATTGTGTGGAAGCACTGGGATTTTGGTTAAGGATACCCTTAGATGTGCTCTGTTGAGCATCTTTTTCTATTCTCACATTTTCCTCGGCTCCTATGGTTGTAGAACTCTCAGGATTCTCTCTGATGTTTTCCTCTCGCTCACCACTATCAGAAGAGATTGTTTCTACCTCTGGTGTTTCCTGTACTTCCTCATGGACAGCCTCTCGCTCACCACTATCAGAAGAGATTGTTTCTACCTCTGGTGTTTCCTGTCCTCTACTTCCTCCCTTCTAGAGGAAGACCCCACTTCGGGTGCTCTTGCATCTGGTCTGTTAACTTCCTCTCCTATCTCCTCACTCAATCTCTCGAAGGAAGGCTCAGATCTTAAGTATGCTGGGGTTCTCACCTCAGGTTCTTGAGGTTGAGCAGCACTCTGATAGTTCTTGATTGAGATATGGTCAGGGGCGATAAGGGCAAGCATTGTACCTGGAATTCTTCTTATGAAGGGATATTCGCCTGAAGTGGTGGGGAGGAATTTGGACATCGTCCAAACAGGTGTGGAGCGACCCTGATGAGTTAGTTCTAGTCTATCGAAGGCTCTTCTGATCACCAGACTGATGAAGCGTGGAAACTTGATCATTTTCAAGAACTTGTGGGATCCAACGACTCCTCCTCTTGCGATTGATGAGGTTTTTGTGTTAACAGCCGTGAGAAGATCGTTGTAGAGAATGATGGCGTAGTCAAAGTTTCGATTGAAGAACAATCCATACATGATTTGTAGGATTTCTGTTGTGGCTTGGTCTTGACTACCAGATTTGCTGGTAAGGGTTCTGTTTAAGGTGGAGAACATGAAATTCCACATAGTGGGTAGATTCTGTCGCTTGAACTCTCCTATTCTATTCAGATCCTTGTTGTAGCCCAAAAACTTCATGAAATCAAGAAGGACAACTGTTTTTGGTGATTTCTCATAGGCGTCTATTCCTAGCTGTCTTTTGGTTTTCATTC
This sequence comes from Saussurea involucrata, assembly GCA_033807775.1. Lineage (NCBI taxonomy): Eukaryota > Viridiplantae > Streptophyta > Magnoliopsida > Asterales > Asteraceae > Saussurea > Saussurea involucrata. Next base: position 24,391,597 of record CM066326.1, read on the forward strand.
TGAAGATTCTTCATAAGGTACTTGCTCTAATGCGGATTGTTCCCGCTCCTACATTACTTGTGTTGACGCTCCCAACTATCCCGTCTTGTTCTTCGATATATTGGCATGTGGTCCACCATTGTTGGACATAGATCGCAGGAAGATGGTCATCGAATTCTGTTAGGGCTCTAAAGATATCAGAGTTTCTAAAGAACTCAATGAAGACATGATACAGGGGTAGATAGAGTCCTGGAGTGGGATCGAATCTATAGTTGTTGTCAGCAAAGTCGTATGGAAGAACAATGATATCATCAGTGGGTTCTATTCGGCTAGAATCAGCAGAGTTTTGGGGTTCCGCCATTGTTGCAGGTTTGGGGTTTTCTTGAAGAACACTAAGGATTTGAATAAAAGAGGGAAATGTGAAAGGTTTAGGAGGTTTAGAAATGAAATGGATCAAGGTTATGGATATTTATAGTCAGAACTTGTGGCTGGGTAATCGTCGTAGATACTGTAGGCACTCGAGTGTCAGAAGGTGGAGTGGCCTGAATTGTGTATCGTGGGGACAGCTAGTGGTTTAGCTTTCAATTAGAGAGTGCCACGTGGATTTGTTCTTACCACTTTTGTGCAAGTAAACCGTCGCGGTTTGAGATGTGTGGGTGACAAGTGGTTGACGCTTAGAAATAACCCAAACTTCTGATGACGTTACTTCTGACGACGTGGCATAAACCGACAGAGCTCTGTTGGAGCTTTGCAAGTTTTGCCTCTGAAGAGTGACCTTTTTTTTTAAGTCTCCTTTGGTGTTTCACCTTTACCTAAAATTATTTAAAATTCATTATCTGATGAGGAAATGTACAAAGAACGAGAACAGAACTGACTTTAGAAATTTCACCGAGTTCTGGTGAAAAGCAACAGAGGCTCTGGTGAAATATCAGAGTTCTGGTAGGTTCTTGACGTTATCAAAAGGATTTTCATCAGAACAGGTTTTCCCTCTTTCTTCAAAAATATTTTTCTTTTCAGAACAGAAAGCGAAGTCATTTTGATTTAAAAAAAAATTTGACTCGCTCCCCCTAAAACCAAGCGCAAAGCTTTATAAACTCCCCCTTGAAATATGAGCGAAAGAGAAGCTTTTTACAAGAAAAGGTATATACAAACAGATTCACTAAGCTTGTTAAAAAAATATGCTTGACAGAGTTCTGGTGAAAGACCGAGACTCTGTTGAACTATGTTTCCTAACTTTTTGACAGAGCTCTGTTGGAACATCAGAGGCTCTGTTGAGTTTGAACAGAGTTAGGAGGACATGTTCAACATACCCAGTTTGCTGATTAAGAAGTTAAATCTCCTTTCATCAAGGGCTTTTGTAAACAAGTCAGCAAGCTGGAAGTCGGTTGAAACAAAGTACATTTCAATCGTCCCTTTTTCAACATAATCCTTTATGAAGTGGTACCTTATATCGATATGCTTTGTCTTGGAGTGTTGAACTGGGTTAGCTGTGATTGCTATGGCACTCTTGGAGTCACACAGAATTGGAATTTTTCCATATTCTAGGCCATAGTCTTTGAGCTGGGTTTTCATCCATATCACTTGAGAGCAATAACTAGCAGCAGCAACATACTCTGCTTCTGCTGTAGAAGTTGATACGCAATTCGGTTTCTTGGATGTCCAACTCACCAATTTTTCACCAAGTAATTGGCAGCTACCAGACGTACTCTTTCTGTCATTCTTGCATCCTCCGTAATCTGAGTCTGTATATGCTACAAGCTCGAAACCAGAATTAAGAGGATACCAGAGACCCAAAAATTGAGTCCCTTTCAGATATTTAAATATGCGTTTGACGGCAGACAAATGAGATTTTTTTGGATTTGCTTGAAATCTGGCACAGAGACAAGTTGCAAACATTATATCAGGTCTGCTAGCAGTTAAGTACAGAAGTGACCCTATCATGCCTCTGTAGTTCCTGACATCTGTTGGTTCACCCTTAAGGTCAGAGTCAAGTTTAACTCCAGTGGCAATAGGCGTTTTCATTGGATTTGAATCGTTGAATTTGTATTTTTTCAAAATATCAGAGATGTATTTTGACTGACTTATAAAAGTCCCTCTGATGGATTGTTTTACTTGTAAACCAAGGAAGAATGAAAGTTCTCCCATCATGCTCATTTTGAATTCACTTTTCATCAAAACCTCAAACCTATCACAGTACTCTTGTTGTGTAGACCCAAAAATAATGTCATCAACATATATTTGTACCAGAAGTTTATCATTCATATACCTTCTAAAGAATAGAGTTTTATCGACATTACCTTTCTCGAAGTGATTTGTCAACAGAAAATTGGACAGAGTTTCATACCAGGCTTTGGGAGCTTGTTTACGGCCGTATAGAGCTTTGTCTAACTTGTAAACGTGGTCTGGAAACTCCGAACTTTCAAAACCAGGCGGTTGCTGGACATAAACTTCCTCTTGTAGTTTGCCATTCAGAAAGGCAGACTTTACAACCATCTGATAGACCTTGAAGCCTTTGTGAGCAGCATAGGCTAAGAAGATTCTGATGGCTTCTAGTCTAGCTACAGGGGCAAAGGTTTCGTCATAGTCGATACCTTCTTCTTGGCAGTATCCTTTTGCAACCAGACGGGCTTTGTTTCTGATGATTATCCCATCTTCATCCTTTTTATTCCTAAACACCCACTTGGTTCCAATGGCAGCTTTGCCTTCAGGAAGTGGAACCAAGCACCAAACTTTGTTTCTTTCGAATTCCAGAAACTCTTCTTCAATAGCTTCGACCAAGTTTGGGTCTTTAAGGGCTTCAGAAATTTTCTTTGGCTCAATCATGCTTAAAAAGTTTACGAAGAAAGCTTAATTGATTGTGGCCGATCTTGTCTTCACACCATCTTCAGCAGCACCGATAATTTGATGATGGGGATGATCCTTTGTCCATATTTTCATGGGAGCATGGACAATAGTAGGGGTTCGTGCTTCTGATGGGAAAAGGTGAACTTCAGCATCTGAGCTCTGTGGGTTGGGACCAGGGCTCTGTGGCACACAACTCTGGAGAGTGGCCTCATTGCTCTGTGAATTACCAACAGGGCTCTGTGAAGGTGAGCTTTCGAATAGGGAATCTCTCCCAACATTGGTCAGCAAAGGTGATGATGGCTCATTTTCAGGTTCTCTTATATTTGATTGTGGTTCCTCATTTCTCTGAATTATACCTGTAGACAGAGAAGTAGATGGTGAAGTATTGGAGGGACCAGTAAGAGTTGTACCTGTCAGATTCTGTTCTGTTGAATTTTGAGCTTGATCGCCTCTGTTGATGTTGACAGAGGAGATATCATCATCGAAGAAATCATCGAACACAAGATTGATGTCTTCTTCCCTTGTCTTTGAAGAACTTGGCTTCTTCTGTTCTGTATGTGTCCCCTCTGTTGATTTGCGATCAGAGGCACTTGATGTACTTTCATCAAAGGACACGTTAACGCTCTCTTGAATGACACGAGTTCTGGTGTTGTAGACTCTGTAGGCCTTAGAGGTTAAGGAATAACCAATAAAGATTCTTTCGTACGCCTTTTTGTCGAATTTACCCATCTGTTCTCTGTCGTTCAAGATGTAGCACTTGCAGCCAAAAACGTGAAAGAATTTTACGTTTGGCCTTCTGTTGTAGATGAGTTCATAGGGAGTCTTTTTAAATATTTTTACAATGACAACTCTGTTTTGGGTGAAACATGCTGTTGAGACTGCCTCTGCCCAGAAGTTGATGGGAAGGCCAGAGCCGGCCAACATGGTTCTGGCGGCTTCTACCAGAGTTCTGTTCTTCCTTTCCACTACACCATTCTGTTGTGGAGTTCTGGCAGCTGAGAAGTTCTGGGAGATTCCTTCTTCTGAAAGATAGGCATCTATTCTTGTATTCTTGAATTTTGTCCCATTGTCACTTCTCAACTTTTGCACTTTTAATCCTAACAGAACCTGTATCCTTCTCAACAAACTTATTAGAATTTCTAGGACATCAGATTTTACTCTGATGAACTCAATCCAAGTGTATCTAGAAAATTCATCAATAAGTACTAGAATATACTTCTTGCCTGACAGACTTTGCACATAAATAGGACCACAAAGATCCACATGAAGCATATGCAAAGGTCTAGGACAACTATGATCACTCTTAGTTCTGTGTGAAGATCTTTTCATCTATCCCAATTCACAGGCAGAACAGAGATGGTCTTTGTCAAATTTCAGTGGAGGAAGTCCTTTTACTAGATTTAATTTCACGAGCTTGTCAAGATTTGAAAAGTTCAAATGGGCAAATCTTTTATGCCAAAGCCAGGCATCTTCATTTTTTAAAGACACTAAACAGAGCTTCTCTGTTGTAGAGTTTTGGTTAGGATTGAAATTCATTTTATAAAGATTGCATTTTCTGTCGGCTATTAAGAGTTCTTGACCAGTATCAGAAAGTAACAGAGAACAGCACTTCTTCCTAAAATTGACATCGAACCCATGATCACAGAGTTGACTTGTGCTAAGCAGATTTTGGTTTAATCCTTCAACATAAGCAACCTCAGAAACTGAAACACCACCATTGACTAATGTACCGTATGCTCTAATTTGTCCGCCATTATCTCCTCCAAAGGTTACTGCACTTCCATTTCTGTTCTTGAAAGAAGTAAGCAGCTCCTAATTCCCCGTCATGTGCCTTGAGCATCCTGAATCTAAATACCAGATCTGCACATGGGGTTTCTGCACGACAGATTAGTTTCTTTTAGGTGCCCATTGCATTTTGGGTCCTTTCTTGTTAGGTTTGGGGGGGTTCATGGGCTTTCCTTCTGGCTTTCCATTTTGGGATGGTATGCAAGAGGGTTTCTTCTGTGCATTCTGAATAGTCTTGGGATTTTTCCTTTGAAATGACTGATTTAGAACACAGTGAGGACCATTCATATGGTTTTTTAACTGTAACAAAAGTTGAATACAATTGCATTTGATAGAACATGAAGATTGATGCAAATTGTCGTTTTTATTCAAAGACTGTTGTTTAAAGGGAGCTTGATTTTGAAAAACTCTGGCACCAGATGTCTTTACGTACATTCTGTCCTGTGATTTAAAATTGTTGTTTCTTGGAGCAAACTCTCTTGACACGAAACACTTTCTCTTTGGATTTACAATAGGTGTAGGAGTAGGTTGTTCATTGACTTTCCATTTTCCTTTCTGCTCTGTTGTAAATTTAACTTGATCATAAGCGTAAGGAACAGAGGTATAGTCCTCGTGAATAATCTTAGCTTTTCCTCTTTTCTTTTCTTCTATCTCATTAGAGGAAAGAATTCTGATACCTTTATTTTTCAAATTTGGCAAAGGTATAAATCTATTCTGTTTCTTAAAGAATGAGACGTTTTTCAGAGAACCAGATTCAACAATTGCTTGTTTAGGTTTGTGCAAAGAAGTGTTAGGAGCACAGAAAATTTGCTCATCTACCTCAGAATCAGAGTCACTGTCAGAGCATAGAAAGTCTCTGATGGCTCTGGTAGAGGTGTTAGACTCATTGGGTATCTTAGAGTTATCAGCTCTGGTGAATTTAAACTTTCTTATCTTTGGTTTTAAAGCATCACAAGCAGCATTTTCTTCAATAACTTTCAAAATATCCTCTTCAAAAGTTGTTCGTAAGGTTTCAGAGGATGGAGAGAAGACTGTGACTTCAGAGTTGAGTTCTCTCTGTATTGAAGCACACGAGGATTCTGTAATGGAAGTAATAGACTTCTCCTCCTTGAAAGAATTGGAGTTAAAGATTTCTTTTGGATCAAGACTTTTGATGGAATCAGTAAGCTTTATTTCTGCTCTTCCCTGATCAAGAATAAACTTTTCAGATGGTTTTGTAACCTTTTCTTGATTCAAGGAGTCATAGCTGACATTCCTTAAGCTTAGTCTTTTTGCTTTTGTAAAATCTGATATTTCGGCTCTTTTGAAAACATCAGTTCCAGAGATCACATCGTCTTGCATTTTTCCAATAGAGAAGGCAAAGGGATAAGATGCCTTTAACCTTCTTTTGTAAGGAACAATGTCACTAAAACCTAGACCTTGCTTGCCATCTTGAGAATTGATTTTGGTATACACATTTTGTGCATCCTGGTACTTTTTGATTAAAATCTCCTTTTCTGTAGGGATTGATGTAAAATTTCCCTTTCTGTCTGAAAATAATCTTCTAGAGCAACAAAGTTTAAATGTTCATTTTCAGATTTAGCAACTTCTTCAGCTTTTTGTTTCAAAATTTCTTCAAACTCTTTAACCCTTTTTGAAAACGTGCTTTCTTTCTTTTGTTGTAAGACTTCTAGCTCAGACTTTTCTTTGGATATTTCTTCCTTTTCCTGTTCCAAGAGAGTTTTCTCTCTCTTGTAGAAGGACAGATCCTTCTGAGCTAGTTTTCTTAACTCTTTTTCTTCAGAAAGCTTTTGTTTTAAGAGTTGAAACTCTTCGGTAAGTAATGACACATGCATCTCAAGTTATGAGTCAGACTTGGATTCAGAGAAATGTACCTTGGCACTGGGTCTGGTTGTCTCCAGCGCTCTGTTGTCTGGCTCTGTTACGGTCAGGGCAAATGCATGAGCCACATCTTCTTCTTCGGACTTTTCTATTCTTCCTCTTGTCATCCAATCAACTTCCAAACTTCCATCATCCACAACAACAATGGCTTGCTCTGGTTCATCATCGGAAGATGAATCAGAGATCCAGTTCTCCATCTCAGCAACATAGCTTCTTTCTCTGTAGTTGTACTTGTATTTATTCTTGTAATAATCTTGATCTTTTACAAGTTTTCCTTTACAGTTAGCAGAGAAATGGCCAGGTTTGCCGCATCTAAAGCATCGTCCATCATTCTGATTGATGGGTTGGGCAGCATCAGCCTTCTGTGGAGCAGGAGTATTGAACTTCTGTTGCTGTCTTTGTTCTGTTGGAGCTCTGTTGTGATGGTTCTGTTGTGGGGGTGCATCATAAGCTCTGTTCTCATCTTTTTCATATCTACCTCTTTTGTCGAATGCTCTGTTGCCAAATCTCTTGTTGAATTTTTGAGTGATTAATGCGAGAGATTTAGCAAACGCATTTATATCGTCATCTTCATCTGACGAGTTTTCTTCTGTATCACTTTCAGCTACCAAACTCTTACTCTTCTTCTTCTTTCCTCTGCTGGAACTTTCTCTGTTGGTTTTTCCTTCTGTGGATTTCTTTGATTCAGAGACTAACGCAATAGGTCCTGCAATGGTGGATTTGCCTTTTTGTTTGACAACATCCTTCTCTTATGCGGCCAGAGTGCCATACACATCGGTAAGAGACCATGCATCTAGATCTTGGTTAGCTTGTAAAGACATGGACAGATTTAACCATTCATCATTCAGACTTTTCAGGAACAAAACATTGTTATCTTCCTTCGACCTAACAACCCCACACTTTTTACATTTGTTTATCAAAACATTGAATCTGTTGTAGGTTTGTTGTAAGGTTTCCTCAGGAAGTGCTTTGAAATCGTTGTTTTAATTTATACATTGGGTCCTTCTGTTCTTTTGGGTTTTGATGCCACCCTCAAGCTGATTAAGAAGTTGATCCCATATTTCTTTGGCAGTAACACATGAATCTAGTTCTTGAAATATTTCATTAGGAATGGCCATAATCAGAAGTCTAACTGCTTTTAGATCATTTTCCATTTTTAATGTTTCTTCATCAGTGAATCCGGTGGTTTTGGGTTCAAGGTGAGCAGGAATCTCAGCAGTAGTTTGTGTTGCGGGTACACGTGGAATCAAAACCATAGGTTTGAATGGTCCATCCATGACAGAACGCATTAAATCTCTGTCCATCCCCTCAAGGAAGTTAACCATCCTAATCTTCTATTGAGGATATTCATCTCTCAGAAGAGTAGGAGGCTTAGTCAGAGAACCTGCTGTATAAATAGCGTTGATATTGTTATTTGCCATTTTTCGGAAAAACAGGGTATAACAGTTTCAACTGGATTTGAAAGAGTATAAACTGAAAGTAAGTGATTAGTAACCAATGCAACAGTAATGAACAATAGATAATATCTTTAATCTAGACTGGAAAGCTTAAAACAGTGGTGTATTAACTTTTAAACTTTAAACTGTAAAACAGAGTATACTAGGAAGCTTTGAAATGCACACACAATCAACAACAGTGAATTAACCTTGGTAGATTGGATGGTTTGATTTAAGAAAATCAAGCAAGCTCTGATACCAATTGTAGGTTCCCAGATTCACGTTGTATCACATTAATGGTAGTAATATAGACAGCGGAAGAATTTAAAAATAAAGCCATTAAGGTGAGTGATTGTGTAAATGATATTGCTAGATCTGAAGTTTTGTCAATAAACCAAGTGCTGAAAATCTGATAAGAAGAGTCAGATGGTCTGAGTAGAAGACTCAGATGATCTGAGTAGAGGAGTCAGAGATCTGAGAAGCGTTATCAGAAGAATGTTCAGAAGTTCTGAACAACCTGTTCAGAACTTTTGACTACATACTTTACTTAGTATTTAGTAAACTAATTAGGACACGTGTTATGTTCTTATTAGTCTTTCTTATTTGTATTGTAGCTTTAACATGTCCGCTGCAGTATAAATAGAGTGGTTAGCACTACGTAGCTAACTGATTTGATTTTCCCGTATATCTTTGTATTCATTCTTTGTAATCTTTGAGATTCTCTCTCTTAGATTTGTAATCTTGTTCATCATTGAATACAATTGGGCTTGATCATACAACTTCTCAATTACTGCTTTCTATATTGATTGTAAGATTAGATCCTGTACTTTCAATTGTAATGGTGAGAATCAATTATAGAACAGGATAATGATAACAAGATCAAATAAGAAACGCTGCTCGTATATTGATAATGGATAACACCAAGAACAAGATCAATGGTGTATCCTGAAATCTCACAGGGAACAATATCGTACGGAGGTAGTGCTCGGGATTGATGCAGTATGTGCTTAAACAATTGTGGAAAACTATTCTTCCCAAAGCTTAAATCTGTTTGTTCCACTACCTCTCTATTTATAGCCCTGATAAAGTGAAGACAGTGTACTATCGTACCCTAGAATGACACATGGAAAGTGTGTCTCCTAATTTTAGGGCATACGTGGAAAGTATGGACACTTGTCTAACACTTGGGATTTCTTATGAGACTTAGGCATCTCAGAGGTCTTCACTACAACAGAGCTCATAGACCAGAGCTCTGCTGGTCTTCGGTTGTGAACAATTCTTCTGTTGATCTTCTGACAGAGCTCTGTTAGTTTCACCAGAACTCTGTTGAGATCTGTTGATCTTCTTGAAGTTTTTTCTTCTAAGTATTCTACTGCATCTCTGATGGTCTTCTGACTTGATAATATTTTCAATACTTTTATATTACAGATACTTGGGGCTAACAAAAATAGATACCGGATGGTGTCCGGATTACTTTGGTTTCCGGATGTCGTCCGGATTGTTTGTGCTGCCCGAAAAGTTGTATTGTCCAGATTGTATAAGTTTTCCGGAAAGTTGTGTTGTCCGGATAGTATTGTGGTGTCCAGAAACTTTAGCTGTTTGGTCACTTTTGAGATTTCAGATACTTTTGAGTATCCAGTAACTTTGTGTTTTGTCGACTCTTGAATAGGATATGAACGAGGACTGGATATAAGTTCGGGTTTAGGGGGGGGGGGGGGGACATTTGAGGTTAAGAGTTAGATAGGTTTATCTAGAGTTCTTAGCTCTAGTAAGTATTATGTGTTCCATATGGTAAAGGGATATTTGTATCTAATTGTTTCAGATTCTGTGAATTTGGGGTGAAAGCTGAATCTGTTAGGAAAAGCTTGGAAGCATTTTAATAAGTTAACAGGTGAGTTTTACTTTAAAATATTTTCAAACTGGAATATATAAATGTGGTTTGATAATGTGATAAGTAGTGTAATTATGTGCATATGTATGAAGTATGATATATTGAAGTGTATATTATATTTATACAAGTATTACACTACACGAGAGCACGTTGGCCGGGCTTAGGACCGGTGGAGTTGGCTGTACGGAGGGACAGCGGTGTTGGCTGTATATTAGTACAACGGAGTAAATTGATTAGTTGGCTCGCAACCATCTAATTTGGCCATGGGAATGAGACAGGAAAGTACACAATGCATGAGTCCTAATTGGTATTTATATTGGTGTTATGTATATGGTATTTGTGCAAATGATTTGAAACTGACATGGATTTTCTCACTTAGACCACTAGGTCTAACCCTCATTTTGTTTTAAAAATATGTATTCCAGGTCGTGGATCGGGTAAGAGCAAGTGAGAAGGGTAATTAGTGGCTAGCTTTTGGGAAGACTTATATTTTGAAGACTATGACGTGTTTTGCAATTATAACCTCGTTATTAGATATCATGTATTTAGTTAGCAAAAAGTTTGTAATGAAATACCTTATTTTGGATTGTAAAGACTAAGGGACCGTACTTGTTATATGATGTATCTTTGTTATGTAACGATGTTATGCAATATATGTTATTTGATGCTTGTTTGGGAATCCGCATCGTTACATATGGTATTAGAGCTCTAGTTTAAGGGATTTAGGTATTCGGATCTATACCTAGACTTAAACTGCATGTGAAGTAGGATGTCCCTATTATGTTAGAACCTTGGGATGCTAAATATAAAAGGTAGAAGGAACACCATGTAAGGTAATTTCAAATTACATTTGGCCAGTGTAATCATGAACTTACAGGTACATGTTTGAACTGGAAAACCTTATTATATGGGGTAACTGCTTATGTGTATATTAACCTTGTTGAAATCTACAGAATGGCAAGTGGTACTCGACGTACAAATAGGAAACCCTTGTAGAACTAATCCAACAGTCGGGACAAGGGGAAGAGGGGGAGAAAGAGGCAGGGGCAGAGCTGGAGGCAGAGTTCAACCTTGGGGTAATGAATTTGTTACAAGAAATGACTTGACGACTGAAATGGGAAGACTGCAAGCAAGTATACAGGCTATGTTCGACTGAACTCGTAATACTGAAACTGAAATACCAGATCCTAATCTGGAAGACGAGATGCCCATTACACCTACTGTCATACCGGTGCCAAGAAAGTGTTATTACAAGATGTTCTTAAGTTGCAAACCTCCAACCTATTCAGGGGAAAGAGATCCGGTGAAGGCTATGAGATGGCTAAATTAAATAGAAGCTATCTTCAAGACCAGCAAATGTGCTGATGAAGATAGAGTATTATACGGAACAGCGATGCTAAAGGCAGATGCTTTATATTGGTGGGAAGTTCTTATTACATCAAGAGGGTCGGATGTGTATTCTACTTTTACTTGGGAAGAATTCACCATATCTTTCAAAAGACAGTTTTGTCCTCAAGCAGCAGTTAGACAACTGGAAGAGGAATTTATGAATCTACAACAGGGTAGTTTATCGGTTAGGGATTATACTGCTCGTTTCCTGGAGAAGTCTCGTTTCACAGAGTACTATGTTGCCACGGAGGCACTGAAGATGGAAAGGTTTATCTTCGGGTTAAAGTCAGAAATCCGAAGTATAGTGATTGCAGAGGGACCGGAAACCTTCTCAGCCGCAGTAGATGCCGCAGAAAATGTGGAACGGGATAGAGGAAGAGATGCTGGTGATAAGAGTACTGGGAAAAGAAAATGGGAAGGACCACAGTATGATCCAAAGAAGTCCAGATTTCAGAGATTTGATAGTCGTACACCTTTTAGACCAGCTGAAAGACCTGTCCAAAATGCAACCGTATTCATCAAGGAAATTGTCAAGTTGATCCTCGAGTGTGTTACAAGTGTGGAAAGACCGGCCATATTGCTAAAGACTGTAAAGTAACTCGATTCTGTTTCATATGCAATTCTCCTGATCACATTCAGTTTGATTGTCCACGGGGGAGAATACAACAGGGTGGTACTTCAGTGAGACCAGCGGGAGTAAGACCGGTAGTACCAAGGCCAGAGTTACCAAGAGCTAGGGGTCGTGCCTTTCAGATGACAGCACAAGAAGCGGAGGAAACTCCTGACGTGGTTACAGGTACATTCTTAATAAACTCTACACGTGCTAAAGTGTTATTTGACTCCGATGCAAACCGATCGTTTGTGTCTCCTTCCTTTGCTGCTTTTATGCATTTAATGTCTAAAGTGTTAGATCGTGCATTAATGGTAGATACTGCAAATGATAATCAAGTATCAATTAAAGAGGTATTTGATAGTTGTGTGATAAATATAGATGGGTGTGGAGTACCTGTCCAGTTGTTTCCTATAGCTTTGATCGAGTTTGATGTGGTAGTGGGAATAGATTGGTTAGCCGAAAATCAGGCTAGTATAGTTTGCGATAAGAAGTTGATAAATGTTGTCTTACCTGAGAAGGGACCAGTAGTGATTTATGGTGACCGTAGAAATCATCAGTCTTGCCTTATCTCTATGATGAAAGCTCGTAAGTGTGTTAATAAATGTTTTCCGAGTTACTTAGCTTATGTGATAGATACTAAGCTAGAAAAGAATAAGTTGGAAGATATTCCTGTTGTTAGTGAATTTCCGGAAGTTTTCCCAGAAGATTTGAATAGTCTTCCGCCCGTTAGACAAGTAGAGTTTGACATAGATCTGATTCCTGGAGCCGCTCCTGTTGCCCGTGCACCGTATCGTTTGGCACCTCCAGACCCAGTTCTTCACCGTGGGGTGCACCGGTTCTGTTTGTGAAAAAGAAGGATGGTTCGATGAGGATGTGCATTGATTATCGGGAACTGATAAGCACACGATCAAGAACAAGTATCCGCTCCCCAGAATTGATGACTTCTTCGATCAATTAGTTGGAGCTTGCTATTTCTCCAAGATTGATCTAAGATCTGGTTATCACCAACTGAAGGTTAAAGAAGAAGACGTTCTGAAAACTGCTTTCCGCACAAGGTATGGCCACTACGAATTCTAAGTGATGCCCTTCGGTCTGACGAATGCCCCAACTACTTTTATGGATTTAATGAGTCGGGTATGTAAGCCCTATCTCGATAAATTTGTTATTGTGTTTATCGACGATATTCTTATCTATTCCCGATCCAAAGAAGGGCACGCATAACATCTTCGTTTGATTCTGGAGTTGTTGAAGAAGGAACAATTGTATGCTAAATTTTCTAAATGTGAAGTTTGGCTACGAGAAGTTATATTTCTAGGACATGTAGTTTCCGAGAAGGGCATTCAAGTTGATCCAATGAAAGTAGGAGCAATTGAAAAGTGGGAACCGCCAAGAACGCCAACCGTGGTACGAAGTTTTCTGGGTTTAGCTGGCTACTATCGCAAGTTTATACAAGATTTCTCTCGCATCGCTACACCTCTAATAAAGCTGACCCGAAAGAATATAAAGTTTGGATGGAAAGAAGAGCAAGACAAAGCATTCAGAATTTTGAAAGAAAGACTTTGTAGCGCACCGATTCTATCACTGCCTGAAGGTTCCGATGACTTTGTTGTTTACAGTGATGCCTCTAAACTGGGATTGGGATGTGTATTAATGCAGCGTGGGAAAGTTATTGCTTATGCTTATCGTCAACTGAAGGATCATGAACGGCAATATCCTACACACGACATGGAACTTACAGTAGTTGTTTTCGCGCTAAAGATTTGGAGACATTATCTCTACGGTTCTAAATGTCAAATTTTTAGCGATCACAAGAATCTCCAACATCTTTTCGATCAGCGGGAATTGAATACGAGGCAAAGAAGATGGTTAGAACTGGTGAATGACTACGACTGTGAAATTCTCTATCATCCGGGAAAGCAAAATGTGGTAGCTGATGCACAGAGTCGTCAAGAAAGAAGTGGAACAATAAAAGTTATTGCACTACGAGCCGAACTTCTACCTAACATCTTTGACGAATTAAAGAAGTGTCAAGTAGAAGCCTTTCAAGAGGAAAACTTGAAACCATAACGGTTAGTGGGTATATCAGCATCACTTGTAAAAGATGATCGTGGGTTACTGTGCCTGGGGAATAGAATTTGGGTGCCTCGTTTGGGTGGTTTACGTGATCGGGTACTACAAGAATCTCATCAATCTCGTTTCTCTATTCATCCAGGGACGAATAAGATGTATAAGGATCAACGACAATTTTATTGGTGGCCGGGAATGAAAAGAAGTATCGCTCAGCATGTGGAAGGTTGTACCACTTGTAAGAAAGTAAAGATTGAACATCAAAAGCCTTTTGGTCAGTTACAACGTTTAGAAATACGTGTGTAGAAATGGGATCAGATTACTACATATTTCATCACGAAGCTACCAAGGACTCCTAAAGGATTTGACGCCATTTGGGTGATCGTTGACAGATTGACAAAGTCTGCTCACTACCTACCGATAAAAGAAACCTATTCGTTAGAAAGACTAGCCAAATTGTACATTGATGAAATTGTAACTCGACATGGAGTTCCAATCTCGATTATTTCTGAACGTGATAGTCGTTTTACTTCAAGATTTTGGAGAAGCTTTCCAAAAGATTTTGGAGAAGCTTTACAAAAGTACAACGTATCATCCTCAAACTGACGGTCAGAGTGAACGAACAATTCACACTTTGGAAGATATGCTACGGGCCTGCATCGTTGATGTTGGGGGATCGTGGGATAAGCATTTGCCGTTGATTGAATTTGGCTACAATAATAGTTATCATTCCAGTATACAAGCGGCACCGTTTAAAGTTTTGTATGGTAGAAAATGCCGAACGCCTCTATGTTGGAACGAAGTGGGAGAGAAACAATTAGCGGGGCCAGATATAGTTCAGTTAACCGCGGATAAGATTACTCAGATTCGGGAACGATTGAAAGTGGCACAAGACAGACAGAAAAGCTACGCGGACCGACGCCGAAAACCGTTAGAATTCCAAGTTGGAGATTTCGTAATGTTAAAAGTCTCGCCTTGGAAAGGAGTCATTCGATTTGAGAAACAAGGTAAACTAAGCCCAAGGTACATCAAACCGTTTCCAATTACAGAAAGAATTGGAGAAGTAACCTACAAGTTAGATCTTCCGCCAGAGTTAGGCAGGATCCACAACGCTTTTCACGTATCAAATTTTCGAAAGTGTTTGGATATGCCAGATCAGGCAGTTTCTCTACCAGATATTCAGGTTGATGAAAGGTTGAATTATGTGGAGGAACGTAAAGCCATTGTTGACAGTAAAGTCAAAGTGTTGCGGAATGGTAAGGAGATCAAACAAGTAAAAGTTCAGTGGCGACATCATAAAAAGGAGGATGCTACTTGAGAATTAGAATCGGAAATGAGAACTAAGTACCCGTACCTTTTTGCCTAACCGAATTCCGGGACGGAATTCTTTTAAGGGGGAGATAATGTAATACCCCGGGTAAGTTCGTTAGTTAAATTCTCTTTCCGTTAAATTTTGGTTAACTTGAAAATGAAAGTTTAGGGTAAGTTAGGTGAATTTATAAGTTTATGGGTGTTTGGGTCATTATTGAATGGTTTAAGCCTTAATTGTAAATTTAGTCAAAAAATAAAAAATAAAAATAAAAATATCTCTTTAACTTCAGATATTTTACAAAAACAGAAAAGATCAGTTTTAGTATGTGTGTGTTTTGAGAAGAGAAGAAGAAGAAAGAAAGGTCTTGTGGCTAGGGCTTCAATTTGGTTTACTTGGAAGTGATATCAAGGTATGTTCCTTTACGTTTTATGTTTGTAATTAATAGTAGAAAGTTACTATCGGAGTAGAATAGTCGATTTTATGTCTGGTAATGATTTATGTCGATTCTGGTTAGAAAATGAGCAAACCGACAGAGGTTTCCGGACACAATATGAACGTGTCCGGTAGTCTTCTTGATAGTGTCCGGTAGTCCCTTTTCGATGGTGTCTGGACGAGTCTCATCCGGTAAGTTTCTCTTTTCATTAAGTTTCCGGTAGAAAATAGATACCGGATGGTGTCCGGATTACTTTGGTTTCCGGATGTCGTCCGGATTGTTTGTGCTGTCCGGAAAGTTGTATTGTCCGGATTGTATAAGTTGTCCGGAAAGTTGTGTTGTCCGGATAGTATTGTGGTGTCCGGAAACTTAACTGTTTGGTCACTTTTGAGATTTCAGATACTTCTGAGTATCCAGTAACTTTGTGTTTTGTCGACTCTTGAATAGGATATGAATGAGGACTGGAAATAAGTTCGGGTTTGGGGGGGGGGGGTGAAACATTTGAGGATAAGAGTTAGATAGGTTTATCTAGAGTTCTTAGCTCTAGTAAGTATTATGTGTTCCATATGGTAAAGGGATATTTGTATCTATTTGTTTCAGATTTTGTGAATTTGGGGTGAAAGCTGAATCTGTTGGGAAAAGCTTGGAATCATTTTAATAAGCTAATAGGTGAGTTTTACTTTAAAATATTTTCAAACTGGAATACATATATGTGGTTTGATAATGTGATAAGTAGTGTAATTATGTGCATATATATGAAGTATGATATATTGAAGTGTATATTATATTTATACAAGTATCACACCACACGAGAGCACGTTGGCCGTGCTTAGGACCGGTGGAGTTGGCTGTATGGAGGGACAGCAGTGTTGGCTGTATATTTGTACAACGAAGTAAATTGATTAGTTGGCTCGCAACCATCTAATTCGGCCATGGGAATGAGATAGGAAAGTACATAATGCATGATTCCTAATTGGTATTTATATTGGTGTTATGTATATGGTATTTATGCAAATGATTTTAAACTGACAGGAATTTTCTCACTTAGACCACTAGGTCTAACCCTCATTTTGTTTTAAAAATATGTATTCCAGGTCGTGGATCGGGTAAGAGCAAGTGAGAAGGGTAATCAGTGGCTAGCTTTTGGGAAGACTTATATTTTGAAGACTATGACGTATTTTGCAATTATAACCTCGTTATTAGATATCATGTATTTAGTTAGTAAAAAGTTTGTAATGAAATACCTTATTTTGGATTGTAAAGACTAAGGGACCGTACTTGTTATATGATGTATCTTTGTTATGTAACGATGTTATGCAATATATGTTATTTGATGCTTGTTTGGGAATCCGGGTCGTTACAGATCAAGGCTTAGTCGATCAGATGCAATTACTTGTTCAAGGAATAGACTCCTATAAGGATTCCACTGATGAACAACTGCTTGAAAATAATTCTCTAAAAGAAAAGCTAGATGTTCAAAAGAGGATCACCGAAAAGATCAAGTCCGACAATGCTAATCTTAAATAAAAATGTACAAATCTTTCAATAGTACCAAAGGACCTTAGGGCCAAGATATCTGATTTAAACTCAAAGCTTGATAAGTGTGAGGATGAGAAAGCAGAGATTGTCTATCAATGCTCCTTTCTTCAAATTCAACTCAAAGAACATGTTTCTAAAATAACTGATCTTGAACTCAAACTTTATAAAGGAGGTCAAACTGATCAAACGATCCATATGAACAAACCTAAGGAATTCACTTATTTCAATAAAGAATGGGGAATTGGGTATGACAACCCTCGGTATTTGAAAAAGGTTCTATCAAGGAGGCCTACTCTATACGAGTTTAACTTGTTTGTCTTTGATAGAAAATACCCCGAATATAAAATCAGATGGACGGGACCTCTCGAGGAGAATGAAGAGGAAATTGAGGAATACAAATGCAAGCATACCACTAAAATGCAATTACCCTTTGCGTATGAAGTTCTTAACACTTCTTATGAGAAAAAGAAATCCAAGTACATATCAAATGATTACTTTGACAGCTACAAAGTTTCACAACCTAATGATTCCTCCAAAAAGGATTAGATACCTGTAACAAAAACTAAAACTGAGATGGACGAGTTTAAACGCTATGTCCCCCCTCTTGTTTTAGAAATGAAAATAGTCGAGTTTGAGGAGTCACTTGAGAAGGAAAGGACTAAATTTCAAAAAGAAAAACAAGAACTTTTACTTAAACTTGAGAATTCCAATTCCATAAAAAGAGAATCTGCATCTGTTGAGGAAAAGGAAATTATCCGGACATAAATCAATCGGCTCACATCTAAACTGTCTACTTTGGAAACAGAAGTGATGGAAGAGCGGGTGAGCAAAGGCAAACTTTAAGAGAAGGTTGACCAGCCCCATCATGAACAAGTCACTTTGTCCGAACCTTCCTCAAACTCATCGGATACATCTTCATGTTAAGCTTTTATTGGAAAAATATCTTCTAGAAAAGGAAAAGGACCTCAAGTGATAAGTTTGTCAAAGAATTTAAACTCTGATTTTCAACAAGCTTCTGCAACCAATTCTTTGCAACACACAGTTCCAAACTGTTCCTCACCTCCTTCATCTTGTGACGTTCCACCCGAAAGTGAGATTGATTTTTCTAATTTCATGAATTCCGACATTTGTACAGATGAAAAGTTTTCTAAGTTTGAATTCGATAAACCGCTTCCAAATGACACCAATTTTCTTTCAAAAGTGGTTGATCGACCGGTTAAATTTCAAAAAGGTGAATGTTCTACATCTGCACCTAAAACCCGATCTGTGGACAATGTTGCTAAAACCAAATCTAAATCCAAATAAATGTTCATAGAAAAGGAAACAAATCGGTCGACCCCAAAATAGACATCCTTACTACTCAAGCTCTACTGATCATACCTTTAATGATTTTTCAGATAAAAATGGTCGGGCCAAACAAGACAAACAAAAGTGGGTAGCTAAAGGATCTAACAAGAGCAAGTCGGAGTCAAAGTCGTTTAATTCTGCTTTCAATTCTAGGAAAGCCATTAATAATTTTGGTTTTCATGATTTGAATAATTTTGTTGAACAAGTAATTAATTTTCCGTTAAGAGTTTATTCAATACAATAGGTGATTCAATTATCCCATGATTGTTTGTGTTGTTCTAATTGTGGATTGAATGACTTTGGTGATAAACAATTTGCATCTGATTGGTTTGGTTCTTATCATGTCTTTAAGTCTAGTCTTAAGTGTTAGCTTCAATCTTCCTAATCATAGAAGTATTTAGAAGTAGTGAAAAATAGGATAAGTGAAGAAAGCCTCTTACAGAGGCTCTGCCGACATTACCGAGAAATCAAGGTCAAGAAGCTACAGAAGCAGCAGAGGCTTCCTACAGAAGCTCTGTCATACGCACAAAGAAGACCAAAGACTCAGAATCCGGCGAAGACTGCTCCACAGAGGACCAGAACCTCTGTAACTCATTACAGAGCCTCTGTGGTCCTCACTGAGACTTGAAGATATTTATAATATCTTGCTACTGTTCCAAGACCTGTTCATCAACTTGCATGGCAACTTGCCTTGTCCAACTTCAACACGTGTCAAACTCTGAATGGACTCAATAGGGCTTAGTACATAATAGACGTCTGCGCCATTTAATGCATTTACCAATAGTACATCTGCTCCATTAAATGCGCATGGCTCAAACAACTGTTCACACCATCCAGTTCACTATTCATGCCGTAAAAGGAACAGTGACCTACTTCATATTCTTCTAAGAGTAGTATAAAAGGAAGTCTCATGTTGAGATCTTCCTAAGGACGAAAACACAAGGAATCACTAATACTCTCAAGCTTTATTGTCAAATATCTGAGTGTTATATTCTCACACACACCAACAGTTCTTAATCTGTTCTTCGTGTTGTTATTATATCCAGACCGCAGAACCTCTGTAACTCATTACAGAGCCTCTGTGGTCCTCACTGAGACTTGAAGATATTTATAATATCTTGCTACTGTTCCAAGACCTGTTCATCAACTTGCATGGCAACTTGCCCTGTCCAACTTCAACACGTGTCAAACTCTGAATGGACTCAATAGGGCTTAGTACATAATAGACGTCTGCGCCATTTAATGCATTTACCAATAGTACATCTGCTCCATTAAATGCGCATGGCTCAAACAACTGTTCACACCATCCAGTTCACTATTCATGCCGTAAAAGGAACAGTGACCTACTTCATATTCTTCTAAGAGTAGTATAAAAGGAAGTCTCATGTTGAGATCTTCCTAAGGACGAAAACACAAGGAATCACTAATACTCTCAAGCTTTATTGTCAAATATCTGAGTGTTATATTCTCACACACACCAACAATTCTTAATCTGTTCTTCGTGTTGTTATTATATATTGAATAACAGTAACTGTTCAAGAAATCCTTTTCATTCTTTACTGTTTTCTTTATATGTGTGCGTTCTAATATCTATCAAACATATATGTTAGTTTAATACGCTTCCGCATCAAACTCTAAACTCAACTAATAGACTGTTAATCTTGATTAAGTGTATCTGGGTTCCAACAATTGGTATCAGAGCCTTCCTTGATTTTCAATATCAAGTGATCCACTTATCAAGATTCGTGATAGATATTATTGAGATTTTAAATTGTGTCTGGAAACTGCTTAAACCCAGAAAATCTTCAAGTTCATCGAAGTAACTCTTTAGTCATACTTTCTTTCTAAAATCTTCAAAAATGACAAATACAAATAATTTCTTTACTACTGGTTCTCTCACTAAACCTCCTACTCTCCTTCGAGATGAGTATCCTCAGTGGAAAATAAGAATGGTCCATTTTTTCGAGGGCACTGAAAGAAATCTAGTACAATATCTGTACAATCCTCCTCCTATTCCCATGACAGTAGTACCTCGTGTACCTGCTACTGCTGAATCTGCCGAAATCCCCGAACATCAAAAACCAAAGCCAAAAGGGGAGTGGTCAACCGAAGATAAAGCAGAAGATGAAGTTGCTCAGAAAACCAAGAGGACATTAATTATGGCAATACCCAACGAACTCTTTCAATCCTTGGATTCATGTGAAACAGCGCATGATCTGTGGAAAGAACTGGAAAGACAGTTCGAAGGAGGTGCTAAAACACAAAAAAACCGAAGAGCACAGTACATCAATGAATATCATGCAATCAGAGCCTCTGCAACAGAATCTCTGCAAACAACATACGACAGATTCAACTCTCTAATCAACAAGTGCAGAAAATCAGGCATTGACAGAACTTCTGAAGAAAACAATGTCATGTTTTTAAAAAGTCTAAATGAAGAATGGCTCCAGCTGTCTATGTCCCTACAGACAAATCAGGATCTAGACACCTGGACTCTCTCTGATCTTTACGGAACATTAGCCGCACAAGAACCTCAGATAGCACAGGCTAAAACACTAACCATTGCACCATATGCATTGGTTAGTAAAACTAAAGAGGATGCACAGAGACCAAGAAATGATAAAGCCACATAGGAGAAGAAGAAGGAGAAGAAGAAGATGGTGATAATTGACAGTGAAGAAGAAGAGCAAGCAGAAAAGGAAATAACTCTTGCGTCACTAGCTAAATCTTTAGCTCTATTGACAAAAGAATTCAGAGGAAACAGAAGAGGTTCCGGAAATGAAAGATATGATAGAGACAACCAGGATGACAGAAGAGACAACAGAAGAGATGACAGAAGAGGAGAAGAATCAAGTGGCCGACAAAGGTCAAGCGATAGAAATTACAGAGGGAATGACCGACAGAGGTCAGATGACTAGGTAAGCCACACGCAGCAAGAATGCTACAAGTGCGGCAAACCTGGTCACTATGCAAATGAATGTAGATCAGAGAAAGGCGGAGACCTACAGAAGTCCAATGATCGAACAGGAAACACTCCTCAAGGGTGTTTTAACTGCGGAAAACCAGGCCATTTTGCGAATGAATGCAGAAGCAGATCAAATCGCCCACAGAGGGACTCTGCTTTCTACAAAAAGAAAGCCGAATATTATGCTCAAAAATCCTTAATGGCAAAAGGACATTCTGAGGAGAACACAGAAGACTTCCAGTCAGACTCTACTTCTGACGATGAACATACCGCCAATGCCCTCTTCTGTGGCATGGCAGAAGTCGACTCCTGCACTGACTCTGAGAAGAAGAATGTGCCAATCTGGTATCTAGACTCCGGATGCTCAAGGCACATGACTGGTGACAGAAGTGCACTATCCACGTAC
Organism: Saussurea involucrata; assembly: GCA_033807775.1. NCBI lineage: Eukaryota > Viridiplantae > Streptophyta > Magnoliopsida > Asterales > Asteraceae > Saussurea > Saussurea involucrata. Next base: position 24,413,484 of record CM066326.1, read on the forward strand.
AAAGAAACACAAGATGGTGGATCTGTGACTTTTGGATACAACAAGAAAGGACACATAAAAGGCTATGGAGTCATAAGGAAAGAAGACGTTTCTGTATACAAAGTTGCACATGTGGATGGCCTTAAGCACAACCTACTCAGTGTAAGTCAACTTTGTGATACAGGATTCAATGTGTTGTTCAAAAGAACTTTCTGCTCTCTACAAAGTGAAGAAACAAGTATGGAACTTCTGCGAGCTGAAAGAATAGGTGATCTATATCTAATGAACTTCAACTCAAAGAACAAGAACAAAGTTTGCCTTGTTGCCTGCAAAAGTGAAGAAGCCTGGTTATGGCACAACAGGTTCTGTCACTTGAATTTTCACACATTGGAAAAACTGGTCAAACTTGATCTAGTTAAAGGTTTGCCAAATGTTAAATTCAATAAGGATCATTTATGTTCTGCCTGTGAGATGGGAAAATTCAAAAGAGCTTCCCACAAAGGCAAAATAGATGTGTCTTGCACCAGGCCTCTGTACATGCTTCATGTCGACCTCTGCGGTCCCATTGCAATACAGAGCCTAGGTGGCAAGAAATATATACTTGTCTTAGTTGATGAGTATTCACGTTTCACATGGGTTGAATTTATCAGAAAGAAATCAGATGTTCCAATTATATTGATAAATCTAATGAAAAGAATCCAAATTCTTTATGACTGCAAAATACAGAAGTTAAGAAGTGACAACGGCACAGAATTCAAAAACTGTGTCATTGAAACTTATCTTTCAACAGAAGGAATTTCACAGAACTTCTCTGCAGCTCGCACTCCACAACAGAACGGTGTTGTCGAAAGAAAGAATCGAACACTTGTGGAAGCCGCAAGAACTATGATGTCAGCATGCGGATTATCAATGAACTTTTGGGCAGAAGCAATTTCTACTGCGTGTTATACTCAAAATCGATCAACCATTGTGAAAAGACACCTCAAGACGCCTTACGAATTGCTTAACAAACGGCGGCCAAACATCAAATTTTTCCATGTATTCGGATGCAAATCCTTCGTCTTAAACGACAGAGATTCAAGAGGAAAGTTTGATGTAAAAGCAGATGAAGGAAAATTCATTGGATACTCTGCCACTTCCAAAGCCTACAGAACATTCCTTACAAAGTCTCACAAGATTGTAGAAAGCATCAATGTTTCTTTTGATGATTCATTCCAAATGACTTCTGAGCAAATAAGTTCAGAACTCGGAATTAAAGGGAAATTCTCTGACATCTCAAGAACAAAAGAAGATTTGAATCTTCTATTTTTGGAGATGTTCCACAATGACATTGATCCTTCTGTCGGAACCATCAGAGTTTCTGAAGAATCATCCTCTGTCGGACAAAATCCTACAGGTATGACTCTAACTGGTCCAAATAATGCTTCATCTTCTTCTATAAATACTACAGATGCAATTGCCGAAGCAGAAGAAAGTGCAGAAGATGAAACATCAAGAAAAACGACCACAGAAGCTGCACAAACCACAGAAGAACCAATTACAGAGGAGATCGAGGACCAAGACTATACATCCTCAGAAGAACAAACTCCACCACCACTCGTACCAATCATTCCACAAACGGTAGAATCAACTACCAAGGCACGAAGAACATCAGAGGCTGCACAAGAAGAAACACAAGAAGCCTCTGAAGAAAGTTTTGATGACATTGATGATCATCTTCCACGCACAACTCAGTGGACAAAAAGCCATCCTCCAAGCCAAATAATTGGAGAACCTTATGACTCAGTAAAAACAAGGTCTGCCACTGCTAATTTTTGTTTCTTTACAAATTTTATTAGTGTTATAGAACCAAAGAAGATTTCTGAAGCCCTAGATGACCCAAACTGGGTAGACGCCATGCAAGAAGAACTTCTGCAATTTGAGCGTAACAGAGTATGGACTTTAGTACCTCTGCCAAGAGGGAAACAGGCCATTGGGACTAAATGGGTCTACAGAAACAAGAAGGATGAAGATGGAGTGGTCGTCAGAAACAAAGCAAGATTAGTAGCAAAAGGATATAGACAAGAAGAAGGCATAGACTACGATGAGACTTTTGCCCCTGTCGCACGTCTCGAAGCAATAAGAATATTCTTAGCCTTCGCAGCCCACAGAGGTTTTAAAGTTTATCAGATGGACGTAAAATCAGCTTTTCTAAACGGTGAAATCCAAGAAGAGGTTTACGTAAATCAGCCACCAGGTTTTGAAAACTCAAAGTTTCCAAGGCATGTATACTACCTTGAAAAGGCTCTATACGGACTGAAACAGGCTCCAAGAGCATGGTACGAATGACTTTCTACCTTCCTTCTAGTCAATGGCTACAACAGAGGTACAACAGATACTACCTTATTCTATAAACGCAAAAATAGTGAGATAATGCTTGTACAGATATACGTAGATGACATAATTTTTGGGTCTACAAATTCAGAAGAGTGCAAAAATTTTTAAAAACTCATGCAGAGTGAGTTTGAAATGAGTATGATGGGAGAATTAACATTCTTCCTCGGACTTCAAGTCAAACAATCTTCAGACGGAATTTTTATAAATCAAGCCAAATATGTCTCTGACATACTTTTAAAATATAATCTCTCTGATACCTCTGCAATGAAGACTCCAATGGCCACTGGAAATAAGTTATTCTTAGATCCAAATGGTATTTCTGTAGAATGTACTCTCTACAAAGGCATGATTGGATCTCTGTTATACTTAACAGCAAGCAGACCTGACATTATGCATGCCACATGTCTTTGTGCACGTTATCAAGCTAATCCAAAGAAATCACATTATGATGCTGTAAAAAGAATCTTTAGATACCTGAAGGGGACCAACAATCTTGGTCTCTGGTATCCACAGAACTCTGGTTTTAGTCTTAAAGCTTATACAGATTCAGACTATGGAGGATGCATGCTCGACAGAAAGAGTACCTCTGGGAGTTGTCAATTCCTAGGTGGTAAACTAGTCAGTTGGACCTCCAAGAAGCAGAATTGTGTCTCCACATCCACTGCAGAAGCTGAATACGTTGCTGCCGCTAGCTGTTGTTCTCAGGTTCTATGGATGAAGACTCAGCTAAAAGACTACGGCCACATTCTGTTCAAAATATCCATCTTCTGTGATTCCAAAAGTGCTATTGCTATCTCTGCCAACCCTGTGCAACACTCAAAAACCAAGCATATCGATATAAGGTATCATTTCTTGAAACATCATGTTGAATACGGTACAATCGAAATGCATTTCGTGCCCACAGAATATCAAGTCGCTGACTTATTCACCAAAGCATTAGACGAGAAAAGATTCAACTTCTTGGTGGGTAAGTTAGGAATGATTAACATGGTGTGAAAATCCTCTGTAAGTATAGCTTTATCTTCTGTAAATAAGTATAATTATCTATTATTACTAAGTTATTGCGTTGATAAATTTACTTCAGTTTATATTTTTTTTATATATATAAAATAAATTGTCTACAGAGCCTCTGTGGGTCCGCTCAGATCTTCTGATAATCCTTACAGAACCTCTGGTAAACATAATCTATGCTCAATACAAATCTTACCATTCTTTGAACCAAGCATAGATCAAGGGGGAGAAAAAGGAAAATTCTTGATCTACATAAGCGATTAGATCAAGGGGGAGCAAAAGGGACCCTGAAATGATCTACAGAGGTAAATCCTTCAAAGGAAAGCCAAAGAAGAATGTCGATGATTCTCCATCGACAGAAGAAAGACAAAACTGCCGAGAACAGAAGAACCAAAAGGTATGTCTCTCGCACGAAAGGTTTTTAGAAAACAGTTTTCTAGGACAAGAATTGTCAAATATGTCCTAAATATACTATGAATAACATTTCAAAAATCAAAAGTTCAAAAGGTTTAACAAAATTCGAAATAGGAGAAATTTAAGGTCATAGAGCTTCTGCTGAGCTCAACAGAGCTTCTGCAGGAAATATGCTCTGTGATCACAAATTAACCTTCTGTCGAACTTTTGGAATGTTATCTCGGAAACCGACAACACACACCATGACCTTCTCGAACAAAACGTTTATCAAAATAGTTTTCTCGGACACCAACCTTCAAAAATGTGCGAAAAACATCTCTTAACACAGATCAAAAATTGGATGATCAGAAAGTTAATAGAATTCAAGTTATAAGATTTTTTCTCTCATAGAGCTTCTGTTGGCTCTCGCAGAGCTTCTGCAAGTCCCATCAGAGCTACAAAACCTCTGTGAGTAAAATTTCTTGACAAAATCCTATTGATCCTCTCCAATGTCTTTACAAACGTTTTCGTTCAAAGAAGAACCTTCAGAGTCATGACAACAATGAGATATATGAGAAGGTTAAAACTCAAGATTTTCAAAATCACAGAGCTTCTATAAAACACAAAAGTTCTGCCATTTTGTTATCTGTGGTAATAACGGTTACTGTTACTGCGAGTGAAACTCATATGGCTAAAATCAACATCACGCGCCTAGCATTAATGGGCTGCGCACGACGTCCTGTCATATTCTGACATGGCCTACGTGTCCTATTTTCATTGGGCGTACATGGAACGTTTTTATTTGGAATGTTGAACCCGCCGCTCAAACTCGAGTGCGGATTCCAAACTTTAATCCATTGCCATATATTTTACTCTTTCGAATTCTACCGTTTTACCATCCTATAAAAACAAAGCTTACCCTCTCATAAAACATTTTACAAACTCTCATCTTCTTCTCCGGCGAAACCCTGCAAAAAGCTTGCAAAAAATCTTATTCTTAAAATCAAATGGCTTCATCTTCTCGAGCTACATCCTCTGAACTCTCTCCGGCGAACTCACCGGAACACTCCCCTGCACATTTAGAACATTCTGAAAACCCCAGCCTTGCAAGAAATATTGAACAACAAGATTCCGGGGACTCAGCAGACTTTGCTCCGACGACACACTTGCAAAACTTTATAGCAAAGGATCATTTCGAAGCCATTCTTCCTATCAAATCCAACAACTGCTATTTGGTCCCCTCACCCACTACTTTCGGCGAAGCCCATGCCATACTTCTGAACATCATGGAGAATCATGTCCTCTTCCCTCTACTATCAAGAACCCCGAACAAAATTCCAGTCCATTATTTGAACCAATTTTGGCAAAGCTGCCGATTTGATAATGACGATTATCTTATCAAAGGGTACATTTCAAGACCTGATAAATCTGAGCATCTTGAAATCAAGTTCAACAGAACAATGTTCTCACTTGAATTCAACCTACCAACAAGGGGTCTTCTGGGATTGAAGAGTTATGCAGAGCAACCAACAGACGAAGAGCTCTGTCGATTCGTGGAAATGCTTGGGTACAACACCCAACTACGGAAGAGAAATGACTTCCGCAGAGGCCGATTACCACCTCTGTGGAACACTTTGTTCTCTATTCTTAACAGATGCCTGACAGGAAAGATAGGCAGTATTGACCAGAGCTCACATCAAATCTTGAGCATCATGTATGGGGTTTACTATGATCTTCCACTAGATTATGCGACCATAATGATGCAAGAGATCATAAACACCATCGACAGAAAGAATAACTCGAAAAGGGTCAAAGAGAACGATCCCAACTTTCTACCACCTCTGCAATTCCAAAGAATATTAGGAGTACTGTTCGAACCTCTGCTGCTAATCCAAAATTGGCCAATGGAAGGGCCAACTCCCAAACAGTTCCCGATGAACAAGAATACCCCCACTGATCATGCTGATGGCTACTCACACTGCAGACCTCTGTCAAAGAAGCTTCTGCAATACGCATCGAATAAATCCCTTAAGAAAGAGTATATACGCGATCATAGAACTCCTAAACCGAGTCCTATGACACCCCCGCGTTTAGGTGTCCCCCTAGGAACAATGATAGCAAAACCTCTTTCCACTCAAGAAGAAAAGGATCAGAAGTTAGCAAAGCACATGGCTATTCAACTCAGCTTTATAGCCAAACGTGCAAAACTAATGGGAAAGAAGTCTTCATCAAGAACCTCTGCATCTACTCCAAAAGCTAAGAAGAGGAAAACTGCAGAAGGCACCTCAACAAGCGCTGCAGAAGATCAACCCTCACCTCCTCATGCCACAGAAATTGGCTCCTCTGCTCCTCCCTCCTCCCCAAAAATGAAGAAGAAAAGATCAAAATCAACAGAAGAAGGGGCACCAAATCCTAAGAGGAGGAAAACCAAAAAGAGGCATGGTAAATCACTTGCAAAGTTGGTAACCATTGCAGAAGAGAAAACTGCTGAATAAGAAGTTGCAGAAGAAGAAATGGCTACAGAAAGGTATCAATCACCCTATCAATCTCCAGATAGATTTGCTCACCAAGGAGACCTGAACGACTTCTTACAGAACCCTGAAATTGCCAACACCCTAAATACAGCAGGGTGGACGGCACAACCTCTCGACCACCACTCTCCAGAAGAACAAGATTTCTTCATTTCTGGCATTGACACACATCTGCAAGAAGATGACACAACACCCAGAAATCAACCAGACGAAACCCCTGTTATTTTACAAAACCTTTTCATTCAAGGATTGGATGTCCACAGAAGAAGTCCAAACCCAGCTTCAGAAGAAATAGAACAAACTGAAGCTGAATGGAACAGAGGTGAAATTACAGAGGCTTCTGAGAACATGATGGAAGAAGAGAAAGAAAAAGGGGACGAAGGTGTACAAAAAAAGGGATTAGCAACAACGGAGACAGAAATAGAGATCTTAGAGACAGATTCAGATGAAGAAGAAGCTGTCTGGATACGTAAGGGTCTTTATCATCCACATGTCATGAGATTATTTGGATCTCATCAAATGTATGACCTCTTACGACCAGAGCAAGGAACTTCCACAGAACTTAGGTAAGAAGCACCAAGCCATAGGATAGTTACAGAGGATGATATGATAGTGAAAGAACAGGATCTAATCTTACAATCAATATAGAAAGCAGTAATTGAGAAGTTGTATGATCAAGCCCAATTGTATTCAATGATGAACAGAATTACAGATATAAGAGAGAGAGAATCTCAAAGATTACAAAGAATGAATACAAAGTTATACGGGAAAAATCAATCAGTTAGCAACATAGAGCTAACTACTATTTATACTGCAACGGACATCTTAAAGCTACAGTACAAATAAGAAAGACTAATAAGAACATAACACGTGTCCTAATTAGTTTATAAAATACTAAGTAAAGTATCTCGTCATAAGTTCTGAACAGGTAGTTCAGAACTTCTGAACATTCTTCTGATAAAGCTTCTCAGATCTTCTGACTCCTTAACTCAGACATCTGACTTCCCTTTCCAGACTTCTGATTTCACTGATCAATACTTCTGAGCTTTCACAGTCAGACCTCTGACTTCTCTACTCAGAACATATGAGTCTTCTTATCAGATCTTCAACACTTGGTTTATTGACAAAACTTCAGATCTAACAATCTCCCCCTTTTTATCAAATAAACTTAAACTTTGCATCATCCAGTTCTTTCAGAGCAGGAACAATTTTCTGAAGTAGCACATTTCTCAGATTAAGCCTTTTATCAATTTTGTCAATGATTTCTTGAATACTTTCAACTTGCTGATTGATTACTTCTTGAGTCATGTTTGCTTCCTTCACTTTCAGCATCTTTTTCTCCAAATTATGCTTTATGATTCTTAAAGTTCCAGAACAGTATTTTGCGGTTTCCTTTGCTCTGAAGAAAATCTTTCCACTTTTGTTTTTCAAAAATACTCCCAAATCTGGATATTTGTGAACACTTCCAGTCTTTAACTTCTTTTTCTGTTCATGATCTGTGTTGGGATTTTCCAGATAAACACATGACTTTTGTAGGTACAAAGCTATTTGAAAATCTGTATAACAGTGCCACCTTAAGATGTAGAACATGGCCTCAATTACCACACTTCTGGCCTTCCTTTCATTTCTGTCTTTGCTCGACTCTTTGAAGCATAGAAAGCTGTGTAATCTGTAGAAGTCAACTACTGATAGTTTCTCAAAATCTGCATCAGTAAAGTAATAAACCTTGCCATCTTCTCTCAGAACTTCAAAAGATAAGTACTCCATCTTTCTGAATTTCTTAACCCTCAATTCTCTGATTCCAGTGATTAAAAAATCTGAGTAAACAGCTTGCTTTGTTTTTCCAAGACATCTTAATTTTTCAGCCAACCAGATCTGAGTCTCCTTAGGTCTATCATAATACACATCCAAGAATTGTACTTCTTTTGGTTTGAAGAACTCAGGTAAATCAAATTCAAGAAAGTATCCATTTAGATCAATGGATATTTCATCTTCTTTTGGTTCAGACTGTTCAGCTTGATCAAAACTAGTTATCTGCACATTCTGAGATGTTGTGTTCTGCACTTCTTCAACTTCATCAGACAAAATTTCATTCACTTCATTCTCAGCAGGAAACACAAAATCATTATGTAGAATCTTTTTGGGATTCACCTCAGATAGCAACCATTCACCACTGTTTCTGATTTTTCTTCTAAGATCCAACCTCCTCTTCACACAGTTTATACATCTCTTCTTTAAACTTTCTTTTTCAGTTTCCACACTTACTTCCATTTTAATCAATAACCAATTCAGAGTTGCATCACTGTACTTCACCAACTCTTTTAATCTGAACAATTCCAGCCTTTCGTGAACTATATATGTGAACCCTTCTGTCTCCATTCCTTCATTCACAAATCCCTTCAAATGCAAATCAACTTCTGTTTTCTTTGTGGGAGAACTCAGATTACACTTTTCTTTTCTTTCTTCAATAGCTAATTGGAAGTCATACAAGTATATATTTCTGACATAAATACCCAGAAGTCTTCTGCATTCAATTTCTATCAAGGCTTCTTCAGTGCTAGCAAAGAACTTGACTAGAAAGATCTGATCATCAAGAGTCAATCTGTGAAAATCAAAAGTAGACATGGAAACCTTTGTATTTCTTTCTTTCAGTACTTCCATTCTCACAAACATTAAACCATTGAATTCATCTTGTTGAAACATCAGAACTTTCTCAATTCTTTTCTGAATATGCAGTTTTGAGTCAGGAACTCTGAACCTGTTAGAAGCTTCTGAGTAGACCATCTGAGCTCTGTCATCCATAAAACCATCAATGTTACTTTCCAAAGGCTCATACTCTCCTTCTGTGTAGTAGAGATCATCATATATTTCCTCAGGAAAGATATCATCATGAAATTGTCTGGCTAATGGCACATCACTTAACTCTAGAATGAAATCACATACAGGTTCTTCTAGTCTTTGCAATTTAATCTTTGGGATCTCAATTGGTTTTCTGAATACATACTCAGAAGGCATAAAGAAGTCTTTCACTTTCACATACTCTTCTTCTGTATTTAACTCATCACAAAAGTTAAATCTAAAATCATCTTCAAAATCCTGAGTATAATTCACAGTTCTGTCTTCTTCTCCCATTAGATCAATAGGTCTTACCATTTTTATTCCTTGCTGAACTTTTTGAACATTCAAAGCTCTGAGTAAATTATTATGCATCCTTCTGATCAACTTTTCACTTAACCTCCTTTCTTTTAATTCAGAATCCGTCATATTTTCTTTGTTATACACCACAATATCTGTACACATGTTGACCACTTCACTTTCCACTGTCTTTTCTGATCTCAATACAGATTCCTCAATAGCTTCAGTTTCATCTGAGTTTCTTTCCATTTCTATGTCTAAATTCAATTCCTCTGTTTTATCTGAATCACCACCATCTGTACTTTCCAACTCCATTTCCTCTGTATCTGAGCTATCAATCTGAACTATCTGAGTTATTGCCTTTAAATTTTCCTGTGTCTGATCTTCTGAACTTTTTGTACTGGCTAATTGCATATCTGCCATCTCAAAATCTTCTATGCCAATATCATCATCAGAACTTAACCTTTGTCTTTTCTCCCCCTTTTGATGATCATGAGGCTCATTATCATCAAACTTTCTTTTCAAGTTCTGATTAAAAGTAACTTCAGGTTCACCTTCTGCAATAGGAACAGGATCAAGAGGCTTTGAAGTAGAAGCCAATGATACACTCAGTGCTTTCAGTATAGATTCCTGCATACCTTGCATTTGTTTTAACATATCTTTTTGAAAACCATACATTATATCCACGATCTCCTTTTTGTGAGAATCCAAGGATTTCTTTACATCATCTACTTTGGTTTCAACAGAAATCAACTTTTTCTCCAACACAACTTTCAACTCTGACATCTCATCATTCAAATCCTCCACCTTCATCTCCAAATTTTCTACTTTTTCCCCCATCTCCTTGTTTTGTTTCTGAATCTTTTCAAATTCAGAAGTTTCTAACAGTGAACCTGAACCAACAGATGGTCCAGTTTTCATGTGCCCAGAGGGCTCATGGCCTGTAGATAACACACAGTCATCTTGTACAACAGATGCACGTTTAAATGAGGCTTTTGTAATGTTCACCTCACTAGGACTTCCATCCAATCCTCGACACCCAACATTAGGTATGTCTATGAATGTTGTTTCAGGAATACGAAATTCCTGATTTGTGCAAGTGTCAAAAGGAATTTCAGGCTCAATATGAATAGGACTGTGATATTCAGACTCAATGTGTTGAAAAATAAATTGGGATTTATCACCTCCCTCCAAATGAGTTTGGGATGGTTCCCCGGATTTGTGTGAAACAGTAGCATGTTGACATGCTTCTGAGTGGATATGGATGGGTTGTTCAAGATCCACCACTAGGTCCATGGTGTTTGTTTCAATATTGGACACCAAGAGATGTAAACCAATAGCATTTGTGGTTACTTGGTCAAGATTAGCTGGTTCAGAGGCATCTCTTTCTGTTTGAACCTCTGTTGACAATCTCTCATCCTCATCACTCTCATTCTGTTTTTCCTCACCAAATCTAACCAAGCTCTCAGAATTTTCCCTCTCAGGTCTCTCAGAATGTTCACCCATCTGAACATCCTCCCCCTCTCTAATTCGACTAGACCCCTCACCTCTCTTCTCAGGTTGGTCCTCTTGGGTAGGGATTTGAGGTAATTCAATTCCCATAGAGGTGCAATAAGCTTTTAAAATCTCACTCTCTCTTGGAATATAGTTCCTAAGTGATTTTGGCAATAGTTTATGATTGGGATAGTTTTCAAGTCTTGTTACTGAGGTCATCTTACCCAAATAAAATGTAGGACCATGCTCTTCATTTGTTCTTCTTGAGATTGTTCTGTTTTCCTGCATGGCATACCAAATAACAATTTGCCAGTACCTTATGTAAGGAATGTATGTCAGTGGAGCATCCTTTGTTTTCTTCTGAATTGCTTTCTGATTCTTCTCAAATGTATTCTTCATATCTTCCCAAAGTATTAAAGTATAGTCATAATGCCTATTCTTCACTAAACCCTGAAATATCTGAAGAATTTGTTTAGAACCTTGATCAGCAGAACTATTCTTCCCTGACACACATTTATTTACCACATGAAAGAAGCAAGCCCAAATAGGTGGTAATTTGTTTCTTCTGAACAAACTGATAGTCCTCAATCCTTCATTGTATCCCAACTTCATAAACTCTGCTATTAATTCCTCTGTTAAGGGTGAGTCCTCAAAATCTGTCCTTCTTTGTACATCATCTTTCTCTGGTAAATTCAGCATTTCTCTTAGTGCAGAAATAGATAAGGCAAATGTCACTCCTCCAATTTCGGACACAAACTTATTATCTTCTAACCTAAGATGTTTCCACCATTGTTGTATGTACTGAACAGGCACATTTTTACTTCTTGTAAACCATTTTCTGTACGGATGATGTTTGAATAACTCCATGATAATTCTGTGTTCAGGCTTAAAACGGCTTTCCTCAAATAATATAACACAGTTATTTTCAGATAATTTCAGCCATTCACTCTCAGGAACAATTCTTTCCACTAAAATAGGTCTATCTGACATAATAGAACCTGCAGCACTTTGTTCATGTTCAATATTAACATTTACCTCATCCGCATTTCCTTCAGATTCACCCATTTGTTCATCTTCTCCATTATTTCTTATTGCTTCTTCCTCTACAGTTCTATTCTGTACTTCATCATTATCCGAATCAGATGAATCCATTATCGATTTTGTAGAGTGTAGCGAAATTTGACCACTCCTTTGTATTCTAGACATGATTTAAGAAGAAAACAAATTCAAAGAACTCTGGATTTGATTCGTATCTCACTTTTCGCTCTGGAATTTGAAAAGATTTGAAATAGGGATTTTAAGACCTATTTAAAATCCGCGAAGTTGAAAGGTTTAACGGAAAATCGAAATCAATGTTATAACGGAGTCAACACATTTGAAATGTTAGGACACTGAAGTTGTCCTTTATAATAGAAAGTTTTGTAAAGCAATAGCTGTGTTAAAGGGCTTATGCTTAATTGTTGTAGCAAGTGATGAAGACTATAAATAGGTCTTTACTTGTAGTTTGTAAGAAGTGAATTCATTAATACAAGATGTATATCTCTAATCACTTTGTGTTCTCTCTAGGTTAGATTTCCTTTTCAATAATGTTCTTCATCATCTTGTTACACAATACTTGGATTGTATGAAGATCATGGACCTAACAGATAGAAAATGAAGTAGTGCTTGGATGCTTAACAGAGAAAGAAGCAAGAAAAGATGCCTGGATAAATAGAGGCACACAACCAAAACCAACTCCCAGTGCAACCCACATTTCTAACTCCGCAGGTCTAGCTGCAGAAGGAGTTATTGAAAAAGAGCAGCACAGCTCGATCCTAACCCAACCCATCCAGCCAGAGGTTACTCTTTCAACCTCTGTGCCCACAGAAACCGGGGAATCCATTCCTAGGGAGTCTCCTCAAAGAGACTCAACTATTGTTCGTGATCAGTCGCCCCAGATCACCCTAGAACACCCTACAGAGGAATTCGTTTCCTCTGCCACGCACACATTAGGACCAAAACTTCTTTCAGAGAGAAGTAGAGAGCACCATGAAGAAGAGACTCTAGACAAGTCTCCGAGTCAACAGAAGAATATTCCGATACCCACCTCTGGAGTGGATTTGGACAATGTTCTTCACAGAACTTCTGTAGAGACTGAAACTCAGGTTTCTTCTCAAGGATCAGAAGGAAATCCTTCCATTCTCAACGTACAAACAGGAATGAAAGAAGGTATCCCAGGAACAGGGATTCACTCTGGAGACAAATGTGTTCCTCCAGAGGTTACCACCGGAACACAAGTTACAAGGGATGAGTTCCAAACCCTTGAGACCTCTGTGAACCAAAACTTGAATGAGTTGCAAAGCTCTTTCAAATCTTTTGCAGAGACAACATCACTGGCACTGCTAAACATGAACACCAAAATGGACAACCTGTCCCCAGAGGTGAAAACTGCCATCTCACAGATAAAGTCTGCTGCTACCGCATCCACCACTTCTGCCGCAACAACTACTCCTTCTTCGATTGAGAACTCCATCAACAAGTTCCTTGATCAATTGAACAAACAGACTTCAGTGTCAACGGGCATCACTCCTGCAGATCTACAGAAGGCCCTACAAAAAGTTCAAGAAGAAGCCATGCGAAATACCATGCTGATGCAACCCAAAGACTACATGACAAGAGCACAGCTGACAGAGCTTGGGCAGAACGTGATTAATCAAGTGACAGAAGACATCCTTTCCTTCACCACTGCCAATGCTAACTTCGTCAAAGATTTCAGAGCAAGTGTAGGAAGGATGAGATTCAAAACAGAGGCAGAGCTAGCAACTCTTCTTGGCCTCTGTGATGATGTCTGTGAAAAGTTGATGGCAGCAGGAGCTGAATTACCGAAGAAGCCCAACACTTCTTGCAGAGCAGAGGGTACTTCTGATAAAAGTCAGGATGATTCTGATGATGACCAACCTGGTCCATCAGATAATCCTGAGGGGGAGAATCTAAGAGAGAAAGCTACGAGCAGAGGAATACAAAGTCCACCAATCGCAGCAGAACCAATCAACCAAGCCCCTCCAGAAGAAACCCAACAACAAACCCAAAAGACCACAGAGACAACACCCATCTCTGTGGAATCATCTCCTGACGAAACCAAAACTCCAGAAGCAGATCAGCAAGCCACAGTGGCAACAACCGCCCCTGAGGTAATCATTTTGGAAGAAACAGATGAACAAACCACAGAGAAAACACCCACCTCTGTGGAAACACCCCAAACCATACCCAGAAGAAAGTCGATTGCCACAAAACCAAAGAGAGCAACGACCTCTGCTTCTGATGTTCTGAAAAGAATGCACACAACAATGAGTGATCGAATGGCACAGAGAGAAGAAGAAAGGAACAGGTTCACTTTAGCTTTCAAAATGGCAAGAAGATTTAATGTCAATACTTCATCAACAGAAACTGAGCTCGCAGAAGAAGTCATCAAACAACCTCCAACAGAGGTTACAGAGCAAGTCAAGCCAACAGAACCATCACCACAAAAGTCCTCTAAATCACAATCGTCAAAATCCACAGAGGCAACCTCCATCAAACCAACAGAAGTGCCAACCTCAAAACCCACAGAAGCAACAGGTTCTGCCACGACAATAGCAAAAGATAAGGGCAAAGGGATACTGACAGAAGAGGCAAAGAAGAAGAAAACATTGCCAAAGCCAACAGAAAAACTAATGAAGAGTGCGTTTGACGCCTTTCAAACCCCAAAACCCGAAGAAGTTGACTGGGCACATGGATTGAAGCCTCTGTCAGAAATTCCTCTAACTGGTAGAGCTGCAGAAGTTGTTCAACAGATGGAGAGTCTCAGAAGACAAATTCCACGACCTGGTCCAACACATGAAGAGATGGAAGAAGTGGTATACAAATACCTCTACAAACAATCCTATCAGACAAATCATCCAGTAGATCATGTGACAGATCCAAGGATCAGAGAAGAATTTGAGAACATCTTCACAAAAATAAAGCCAAGAACCAAAGCAGATGTCTTCTCAATTCACAAAATCAAAAAGGTGATCTTCTGCAGATTCTCCTTCACAAGAACCTATCCAAGGGTCAGGTACAATCTTTACAAAGTCAGAAGAGAGAACAATTCAGAATCTACCTTCGCTGATGCTGACTTAAGAAACATCAATCCTTACGATCTACCTGACCTTCTGCAATGGACAAAAGACAACTACAACACAGAGCCTAATACCAGAGCCTATCAAGTGTTGAGAAAAGCAATGAGGGAAAAGCTTCTGCTATACAGCATGATAGATTTTCAGCTGGGAAAGGATCTTGGTCTCAAATATCTAGATCTACGACCACCAGAAGATCGCTGCCCACCAGACGCTATGCCCAACTCAATCATCAGAGAACCAAGATTTGGGTTAGTATTTCAAAACCCACAACACCAGGTTCAACTTTTTGTACTCATGGATTGTCTGAAGTACGCAACCAGTACTCTGAGCAAATTCAGAGCAAGCCTTGTAAAATACAGAGGTACAGAGAAAATGGATAGAGATGATGCAGATACTTTCATCAGAGAAATAGACTCAACAATCTGCCTAAGAGAACTCTGCATCAGATTCTACAAAGAGATCAGAAAGGTCGGCAGAGACAACAGAAGCTACAACGATTTCAAAGATGCCAAAATATGATTCTCAGACCTCCAATCTCTGCAAACAAAGTTAAATTTTATCTTTCATTGTACTCAAATGTAAAATGCCTCTGGCATATTTCTAAATGAAAGAAATTTCGAGGTATTGTTTAACCTCTGTCTTATCTAACTTAGCCAAACTTAACTCAAGTTCAAATTTTTTATTTTTCACTACTTAGGGGGAGATTGTTAGCTTCAATCTTCCTAATCATAGAAGTATTTAGATGTAGTGAAAAATAGGCTAAGTGAAGAAAGCCTCTTACAGAGGCTCTGCCGACATTACCGAGAAATCAAGGTCAAGAAGCTACAGAAGCAGCAGAGGCTTCCTACAGAAGCTCTGTCATACGCACAAAGAAGACCAAAGACTCAGAATCCGGCGAAGACTGCTCCACAGAGGACCAGACCGCAGAACCTCTGTAACTCATTACAGAGCCTCTGTAACTCATTACAGAGCCTCTGTGGTCCTCTGTGTAGAAATGGGATCAGATTACTACATATTTCATCACGAAGCTACCAAGGACTCCTAAAGGATTTGACGCCATTTGGGTGATCGTTGACAGATTGACAAAGTCTGCTCACTTCCTACCGATAAAAGAAACCTATTCGTTAGAAAGACTAGCCAAATTGTACATTGACGAAATAGTAACTCGACATGGAGTTCCAATCTCGATTATTTCTGAAAGTGATAGTCGTTTTACATCAAGATTTTGGAGAAGCTTTCCAAAAGATTTTGGAGAAGCTTTACAAAAGTACAACGTATCATCCTCAAACTGACTGTCAGAGTGAACGAACAATTCACACTTTGGAAGATATGCTACGGTCCTGCATCATTGATGTTGGGGGATCGTGGGATAAGCATTTGCCGTTGATTGAATTTGGCTACAATAATAGTTATCATTCCAGTATACAAGCGGCACCGTTTAAAGTTTTGTATGGTAGAAAATGCCGAACGCCTCTATGTTGGAACGAAGTGGGAGAGAAACAATTAGCGGGGCCAGATATAGTTCAGTTAACCGCGGATAAGATTACTCAGATTCGGGAACGATTGAAAGTGGCACAAGACAGACAGAAAAGCTACGCTGACCGACGCCGAAAACCGTTAGAATTCCATGTTGGAGATTTCGTAATGTTAAAAGTCTCGCCTTGGAAAGGAGTCATTCGATTTGAGAAACAAGGTAAACTAAGCCCAATGTACATCAAACCGTTTGCAATTACAGAAAGAATTGGAGAAGTAACCTACAAGTTAGATCTTCCGCCAGAGTTAGGCAGGATCCACAACGCTTTTCACGTATCAAATTTTCGAAAGTGTTTGGATATGCCAGATCAGGCAGTTTCTCTACCAGATATTCAGGTTGATGAAAGGTTGAATTATGTGGAGGAACGTAAAGCCATTGTTGACAGTAAAGTCAAAGTGTTGCGGAATGGTAAGGAGATCAAACAAGTAAAAGTTCAGTGGCGGCATCATAAAGGGCAGGATGCTACTTGAGAATTAGAATCGGAAATGAGAACTAAGTACCCGTACCTTTTTGCCTAACCGAATTCCGGGACGGAATTCTTTTAAGGGGGAGATAATGTAATACCCCGGGTAAGTTCGTTAGTTAAATTCTCTTTCCGTTAAATTTTGGTTAACTTGAAAATGAATGTTTAGGGTAAGTTAGGTGAATTTATAAGTTTATGGGTGTTTGGGTCATTATTGAATGGTTTAAGCCTTAATTGTAAATTTAGTCAAAAAATAAAAAATAAAAATAAAAATATCTCTTTAACTTCAGATATTTTACAAAAACTGAAAAGATCAGTTTTAGTATGTGTGTGTGTGTGTTTTGAGAAGAAAAGAAGAAGAAAGAAAGGTCTTGTGGCTAGGGCTTCAATTTGGTTTACTTGGAAGTGATATCAAGGTATGTTCCTTTACGTTTTATGTTTGTAATTAATAGTAGAAAGTTACTATCGGAGTGGAATAGTCGATTTTATGTCTGGTAATGATTTATGTCGATTCTGGTTAGAAAATGAGCAAACCGACAGAGGTTTCCGGACACAATATGAACGTGTCCGGTAGTCTTATTGATAGTGTCCGGTAGTCCCTTTTCGATGGTGTCTGGACGAGTCTCATCCGGTAAGTTTCTCTTTTCATTAAGTTTCCGGTAGAAAATAGATACCGGATGGTGTCCGGATTACTTTGGTTTCCGGATGTCGTCCGGATTGTTTGTGTTGTCCGGAAAGTAGTATTGTCCGGATTGTATAAGTTGTCCGGAAAGTTGTGTTGTCCGGATAGTATTGTGGTGTCCGGAAACTTAACTGTTTGGTCACTTTTGAGATTTCAGATACTTCTGAGTATCCAGTAACTTTGTGTTTTGTCGACTCTTGAATAGGATATGAATGAGGACTGGATATAAGTTCGGGTTTGGGGGGGGGGGGGGGGAAACATTTGAGGATAAGAGTTAGATAGGTTTATCTAGAGTTCTTAGCTCTAGTAAGTATTATGTGTTCCATATGGTAAAGGGATATTTGTATCTATTTGTTTCAGATTTTGTGAATTTGGGGTGAAAGCTGAATCTGTTGGGAAAAGCTTGGAATCATTTTAATAAGCTAACAGGTGAGTTTTACTTTAAAATATTTTCAAACTGGAATACATATATGTGGTTTGATAATGTGATAAGTAGTGTAATTATGTGCATATATATGAAGTATGATATATTGAAGTGTATATAATATTTATACAAGTATCACACCACACGAGAGCACGTTGGCCGGGCTTAGGACTGGTGGAGTTGGCTGTACGGAGGGACAGCAGTGTTGGTTGTATATTTGTACAACGAAGTAAATTGATTAGTTGGCTCGCAACCATCTAATTTGGCCATGGGAATGAGACAGGAAAGTACATAATGCATGAGTCCTAATTGGTATTTATATTGGTGTTATGTATATGGTATTTGTGCAAATGATTTTAAACTGACAGGAATTTTCTCACTTAGACCACTAGGTCTAACCCTCATTTTGTTTTAAAAATATGTATTCCAGGTCGTGGATCGGGTAAGAGCAAGTGAGAAGGGTAATCAGTGGCTAGCTTTTGGGAAGACTTATATTTTGAAGACTATGACGTATTTTGCAATTATAACCTCGTTATTAGATATCATGTATTTAGTTAGTAAAAAGTTTGTAATGAAATACCTTATTTTGGATTGTAAAGACTAAGGGACCGTACTTGTTATATGATGTATCTTTGTTATGTAACGATGTTATGCAATATATGTTATTTGATGCTTGTTTGGGAATCCGGGTCGTTACAGATCAAGGCTTAGTCGATCAGATGCAATTACTTGTTCAAAGAATAGACTCCTATAAGGATTCCACTGATGAACAACTGCTTGAAAATAATTCTCTAAAAGAAAAGCTAGATGTTCAAAAGAGGATCACCGAAAAGATCAAGTCCGACAATGCTAATCTTAAATAAAAATGTACAAATCTTTCAATAGTACCAAAGGACCTTAGGGCCAAGATATATGATTTAAACTCAAATCTTGATAAGTGTGAGGATGAGAAAGCATAGATTGTCTATCAATGCTCCTTTCTTCAAATTCAACTCAAAGAACATGTTTCTAAAATAACTGATCTTGAACTCAAACTTTATAAAGGAGGTCAAACTGATCAAACGATCCATATGAACAAACCTAAGTAATTCACTTATTTCAATAAAGAATGGGGAATTGGGTATGACAACCCTCGGTATTTGAAAAAGGTTCTATCAAGGAGGCCTACTCTATACGAGTTTAACTTGTTTGTCTTTGATAGAAAATACCCCGAATATAAAATCAGATGGACGGGACCTCTCGAGGAGAATGAAGAGGAAATTGAGGAATACAAATGCAAGCATACCACTAAAATGCAATTACCCTTTGCGTATGAAGTTCTTAACACTTCTTATGAGAAAAACAAATCCAAGTACATATCAAATGATTACTTTGACAGCTACAAAGTTTCACAACCTAATGATTCCTCCAAAAAGGATTAGATACTTGCAACAAAAACTAAAACTGAGATGGACGAGTTTAAACGCTATGTCCCCCCTCTTGTTTTAGAAATGAAAATAGTCGAGTTTGAGGAGTCACTTGAGAAGGAAAGGACTAAATTTCAAAAAGAAAAACAAGAACTTTTACTTAAACTTGAGAATTCCAATTCCATAAAAAGAGAATCTGCATCTGTTGAGGAAAAGGAAATTATCCGGACATAAATCAATCGGCTCACATCTAAACTGTCTACTTTGGAAACAGAAGTGATGGAAGAGCGGGTGAGCAAAGGCAAACTTTAAGAGAAGGTTGACCAGCTCCATCATGAACAAGTCACTTTGTCCGAACCTTCCTCAAACTCATCGGATACATCTTCATGTTAAGCTTTTATTGGAAAAATATCTTCTAGAAAAGGAAAAGGACCCCAAGTGATAAGTTTGTCAAAGAATTTAAACTCTGATTTTCAACAAGCTTCTGCAACCAATTCTTTGCAACACACAGTTCCAAACTGTTCCTCACCTCCTTCATCTTGTGACGTTCCACCCGAAAGTGAGATTGATTTTTCTAATTTCATGAATTCCGACATTTGTATAGATGAAAAGTTTTCTAAGTTTGAATTCGATAAACCGCTTCCAAATGACACCAATTTTCTTTCAAAAGTGGTTGATCGACCGGTTAAATTTCAAAAAGGTGAATGTTCTACATCTGCACCTAAAACCCGATCTGTGGACAATGTTGCTAAAACCAAATCTAAATCCAAATAAATGTTCATAGAAAAGGAAACAAATCGGTCGACCCCAAAATAGACATCCTTACTACTCAAGCTCTACTGATCATACCTTTAATGATTTTTCAGATAAAAATGGTCGGGCCAAACAAGACAAACAAAAGTGGGTAGCTAAAGGATCTAACAAGAGCAAGTCGGAGTCAAAGTCGTTTAATTCTGCTTTCAATTCTAGGAAAGCCATTAATAATTTTGGTTTTCATGATTTGAATAATTCTGTTGAACAAGTAATTAATTTTCCGTTAAGACTTTATTCAATACAATAGGTGATTCAATTATCCCATGATTGTTTGTGTTGTTCTAATTGTGGATTGAATGACTTTGGTGATAAACAATTTGCATCTAATTGGTTTGGTTCTTATCATGTCTTTAAGTCTAGTCCTAAGTGTTAGCTTCAATCTTCCTAATCATAGAAGTATTTAGAAGTAGTGAAAAATAGGCTAAGTGAAGAAAGCCTCTTACAGAGGCTCTGCCGACATTACCGAGAAATCAAGGTCAAGAAGCTACAAAAGCAGCAGAGGCTTCCTACAGAAGCTCTGTCATACGCACAAAAAAGACCAAAGACTCAGAATCCGGCGAAGACTGCTCCACAGAGGACCAGACCGCAGAACCTCTGTAACTCATTACAGAGCCTCTGTGGTCCTCACTGAGACTTGAAGATATTTATAATATCTTGCTACTGTTCCAAGACCTGTTCATCAACTTGCATGGCAACTTGCCCTGTCCAACTTCAACACGTGTCAAACTCTGAATGGACTCAATAGGGCTTAGTACATAATAGACGTCTGCGCCATTTAATGCATTTACCAATAGTACATCTGCTCCATTAAATGCGCATGGCTCAAACAACTGTTCACACCATCCAGTTCACTATTCATGCCGTAAAAGGAACAGTGACCTACTTCATAGTCTTCTAAGAGTAGTATAAAAGGAAGTCCCATGTTGAGATCTTCCTAAGGACGAAAACACAAGGAATCACTAATACTCTCAAGCTTTATTGTCAAATATCTGAGTGTTATATTCTCACACACACCAACAGTTCTTAATCTGTTCTTCGTGTTGTTATTATATATTGAATAACACTAACTGTTCAAGAAATCCTTTTCATTCTTTACTGTTTTCTTTATATGTGTGCGTTCTAATATCTATCAAACATATCTGTTAGTTTAATACGCTTCCTCATCAAACACTAAACTCAACTAATAGACTGTTAATCTTGATTAAGTGTATCTGGGTTCCAACAATTGGTATCAGAGCCTTCCTTGATTTTCAATATCAAGTGATCCACTTATCAAGATTCGTGATAGATATTATTGAGATTTTAAATTGTGTCTGGAAACTGCTTAAACCCAGAAAATCTTCAAGTTCATCGAAGTAACTCTTTAGTCATACTTTCTTTCTAAAATCTTCAAAAATGACAAATACAAATAATTTCTTTACTACTGGTTCTCTCACTAAACCTCCTACTCTCCTTCGAGATGAATATCCTCAGTGGAAAATAATAATGGTCCATTTTTTCGAGGGCACTGAAAGAAATCTAGTACAATATCTGTACAATCCTCCTCCTATTCCCATGACAGTAGTACCTCGTGTACCTGCTACTGCTGAATCTGCCAAAATCCCCGAACATCAAAAACCAAAGCCAAAGGGGAGTGGTCAACCGAAGATAAAGCAGAAGATGAAGTTGCTCAGAAAACCAAGAGGACATTAATTATGGCAATACCCAACGAACTCTTTCAATCCTTGGATTCATGTGAAACAGCGCATGATCTGTGGAAAGAACTGGAAAGACAGTTGGAAGGTGGTGCTAAAACACAAAAAAACCAAAGAGCACAGTACATCAATGAATATCATGCATTCAGAGCCTCTGCAACAGAACTCTACTAACAACATACGACAGATTCAACTCTCTAATCAACAAGTGCAGAAAATCAGGCATTGACAGAACTTCTGAAGAAAACAATGTCATGTTTTTAAAAAGTCTAAATGAAGAATGGCTCCAGCTGTCTATGTCCCTACAGACAAATCAGGATCTAGACACCTGGACTCTCTCTGATCTTTACGGAACATTAGCCGCACAAGAACCTCAGATAGCACAGGCTAAAACACTAACCATTGCACCATATGCATTGGTTAGTAAAACTAAAGAGGATGCACAGAGACCAAGAAATGATAAAGCCACAGAGGAGAAGAAGAAGATGGTGATAATTGACAGTGAATAAGAAGAGCAAGCAGAAAAGGAAATAACTCTTGCGTCACTAGCTAAATCTTTAGCTCTATTGACAAAAGAGTTCAGAGGAAACAGAAGAGGTTCCGGAAATGAAAGATATGATAGAGACAACCAGGATGACAGAAGAGACAACAGAAGAGATGACAGAAGAGGAGAAGAATCAAGTGGCCGACAGAGGTCAAGCGATAGAAATTACAGAGGGAATGACCGACAGAGGTCATATGACTCGGTAAGCCACACGCAGCAAGAATGCTACAAGTGCGGCAAACCTGGTCACTATGCAAATGAATGTAGATCAGAGAAAGGCGGAGACCTACAGAAGTCCAATGATCGAACAGGAAACACTCCTCAAGGGTGTTTTAACTGCGGAAAACCAGGCCATTTTGCGAATGAATGCAGAAGCAGATCAAATCGCCCACAGAGGGACTCTGCTTTCTACAAAAAGAAAGCCGAATATTATGCTCAAAAATCCTTAATGGCAAAAGGACATTCTGAGGAGAACACAGAAGACTTCCAGTCAGACTCTACTTCTGACGATGAACATACCGCCAATGCCCTCTTCTGTGGCATGGCAGAAGTCGACTCCTGCACTGACTCTGAGAAGAAGAATGTGCCAATCTGGTATCTAGACTCCGGATGCTCAAGGCACATGATTGGTGACAGAAGTGCACTATCCACGTACAAAGAAACACAAGATGGTGGATCTGTGACTTTTGGATACAACAAGAAAGGACACATAAAAGGCTATGGAGTCATAAGGAAAGAAGACGTTTCTGTATACAAAGTTGCATATGTGGATGGCCTTAAGCACAACCTACTCAGTGTAAGTCAACTTTGTGATACAGGATTCAATGTGTTGTTCAAAAGAACTTTCTGCTCTCTACAAAGTGAAGAAACAAGTATGGAACTTCTGCGAGCTGAAAGAATAGGTGATCTATATCTAATGAACTTCAACTCAAAGAACAAGGACAAAGTTTGCCTTGTTGCCTGCAAAAGTGAAGAAGCCTGGTTATGGCACAACACGTTCTGTCACTTGAATTTTCACACATTGGGAAAACTGGTCAAACTTGATCTAGTTAAAGGTTTGCCAAATGTTAAATTCAACAAGGATCATTTATGTTCTGCCTGTGAGATGGGAAAACTCAAAAGAGCTTCCCACAAAGGCAAACATATGTGTCTTGCACCAGGCCTCTGTTGTAACACCCCGCTTACCACCACACAATATTGTCCGCTTTGCCCCACTGGCTCACGGCTTTGTTCTTGGCGGCCTGGCAAGGACTTCACAAGGACTTCCCAAGGACTTCCCAGGAGGTCACCCATCCTGGTACTACTCCCACTCAAGCACGCTTAACCACAGAGTTCCCAAGGAACCCGCATGCTTGTGGCCCCAAAATGCGTTGTGTCTGGTAAGGCCAAGGTTTACTAATATACCCAGCATCTCTCCTCTCCACGGCCGATGTGGGATATGCTTAAGGTGTTACACACACCCCCCCTTGGGGACTCATCGTCCTCGATGAGGTTTGCCCCACCATCCCGAACGGCACAGGAGTGGCTCTGATACCATTTGTAACATCCCAGGCCAACCGTAACAGATATTGTCCGCTTTGTCCACACACCTGGACTCACGGTTTTAAAACGCGTCTGATAGAGGAGGTATCAAGTCCCTTATACGGAAACCTTTGTTCCCCTCCCCAACCAATGTGGGATCTTACAATCCACCCCCCTTGGGAGCCCAGCGTCCTCGCTGGCACACCAGTCCGGTTCCCGGCTCTGATACCATCTGTAACATCCCAGACCAACCGTACCAAATATTGTCCGCTTTGTCCGCACACCTGGACTCACTTTGTAACACCCTGCTTACCACGACACAATATTGTCCGCTTTGCCCCACTGGCTCACGGCTTTGTTCTTGGCGACCTGGCAAGGACTTTGCAAGGACTTCCCAGGAGGTCACCCATCCTGGTACTACTCCCACCCAAGCACGCTTAACCACAGAGTTCCCAAGGAACCCGCATGCTTGTGGCCCCAAAACGCGTTGTGTCTGGTAAGGCCAAGGTTTACTAATATACCCAGCATCTCTCCTGTCCACGACCGATGTGGGATATGCCGAAGGTGTTACACACACCCCCCCTTGTAACGTCCCCAAAATTACAAGGAATTTAAATTTTCAAAAATAATGCATTTCACTTTAATCAAACCACAAGTTAACAAATCCCATTATAATAAAAATAAACGTCGTTGGTTTAAACCGTCAACAAAATTTAAGCAGCGGAAAAGTTATATAATTAAATCCCCATTTAATAAAAATTTAACTTAAACAGTCTTCGCCTTGCGCCCGTGTGTACCGTCATGCCCGACTGTTGCTCGCACCTGAAATCATAAGATAATGGGAAGGGGTAAGCACGAAGCTTAGTGAATTCAAACCATAAATAGGATCGCAATTGTATCAGTATCACCCCTAAACATACCAGCACATATATTCCTTGGAACATCCATCAAGAAAATATATCACGATTAATAATAAGCCTTATACTTCTTGGAACGACCATCAAGAAGATATAATCGCAACTCATCATACAAACACATATACTTCTTGGAACAACCATCAAAAAATATATCACACTTAATAATAAGCCTTATACTTCTTGGAACGACCATCAAGAAGACATAATCGCAACTCATTATACAAACACATCTGCTTCTTGGAACAACCATCAAGAAGTACATCAATCACAGTTCAAAATATATACACAATTATATATACCCCATAACACAATAATATCAACAAACAATCATAACTATCACACTCGAGCTATCGTAACACAAATATAATTCCCATCCTATATAGTGAGAGAACTCACCTCAAAAGCAAAGCTTATGTCCTCAACAGCAACACGAACCGGCCAACACCAGCTCACCTTTTTCCACCTAAATAAGTGTTAACAAATGTCAAAGTGACGCCCCAACCCAAAACCACGACTACTAAATTATAACTTACATAATCCAGCTTTTACTCTAAAAACATAGGTCTGTTCGAGACCTGTTTAACCCCTTATAAACTGATAAATCCAGAAATATTATTACATAATCACAAAGTCCCATGTCTTAGGGTTCCACTGATTTCACCCCAATACGATGTTCCTAGAAAAAGTTATGGCTTTCACAAAACAGTGGCAGAAACTATGTACTTCACATGAAATGACAACAGAGCTAATCTTTAATTCTAACCCCATTAAGCCATGACTTAAAGCATTCAGACCTGGAATCAGCTGTGACTCATTGATTAAAATTAAAAGGACTGAGCAAACCGTGCACCACCCTCTGCCACCTCCGGCAGTGGCGGCCGTTGGCGGCGGCGGCGGTACGGTTAAAAGCTTCCGGCGAAACCACACCAAATCGCACACCCCGACTTACCCACACACACACCAGCATACACGCACACACACACGCACGTACACCCCCTTCCGGCACAGCGGCGGCGTACGGCGGTGGTGGGGTGGTTTTTGTGGCTGAAACGACGAAGGGAAAGAAACGAAGATAGAATTCTTACCTCGCGATGACGACGACACAACGGTAACCGCCCTGAAAACCGATCGCCGGCTATCCTTCCCTTTCTCGCTACTCTCACTCACTCGCCGCACCTCTCTCTCTCTCTCTCTCTCTCTCTCTCTCGCCGGCAGAAAAACGCCGGAAGTGCCGGTGGTTGGTTGGTTCACGGGGATGGTCGACGGCAGCGCTAGGGAGGAGAGGGGAAAGTAGGGTTTCTCTCTTTTTTTCTTGCTACTCACGAAACACAACCCACCAAAATGATACAAGGGTTCGGTTTGGGTTGCATGGGCCGAAACTCTCACTTTTTGGCCCTTTAACAATTTTGGTCCCTCAACTAATTCCTTCTCGCACTCTAACCAACGATTTGACATAATTAACTATCAGGTCCAAATCGTCTAACCCCGTTATGGAAACCACGATAAATAAAACTCTAAAAAGAAAAGAATTAAAACAAAGAAATTACATACCGGGATACGGGCTTTACAACTCTCCCCCACTTGGATTAGACTTCGTCCTCGAAGTCTAGACCGGCGAATAACTCGGAATAGTTCTCGCGCATCTCCGCTTCGGGTTCCCACGCCCACTCGAACCCCTTCGGTGCGGCCACTGGACCTTCCTCAACTAGAATCTAAATTTCTCACCCCGTCTAGAAATTCTCGAATACTTTTCTTACTAACAAAACTCCTTCAAGGACACTGAAATTATGATCGGAAGAACACTCCCACAACTGGATTCATTCCTAGTCAAACGACTTCGGTTGCCTCCCAACCTTAGATGTTCCATACATCCCGATTCAACTTTCAAGCTCTAACCATTCTAAAGGTGCTCACTAATATACCCTACAGGACACTCGAATCCGATCATTCCTACCATTACTGCCGATTAACTTCCACGAGTTCTATAGACTCCCAACCTTTATTTCACACGGATCGTCAAACCAGTAAACTTATAATCACCCATGAAGGTCATTCCACCATAACCATTCATCACAATTAAGCATCTCAGGGTTACTACTACCATCACCATAATTATTTTAAAATCGGCTACAAATCTCCGATTACACTAAGGGTGTTTGGCCTCAAGCCCAAAAGTCGACACCTAAACATACTACTTACCTCAAAAAGGTTATTGCGCATTTATTCTCTTAATTACAAAGAGCATCATTCCCTTAACCGATACTATTCGGCCTACAATACCAACATGCATGGAATACCCAATCTTCCACCGTCTACTTATCCTCCATACTCGCTCTACGAAGCCTAGTTACACCGTATCAAGATACACCTTAACGTCTACCTCCCAGGTACGTCTCAAGGCCCGGCGCATCGGAACTACTTCTCAGGTAAGTGCCCCAGACTATATCCTCCCAGTGCCTACTGGAAAGCCAAGGTCATAACACATGAATATCGGGGTCCCACCCCGTGATACCCAACCGACCATTACTAACGACTGACTAACGTGTCTAAGGATCTAATGCAAAACAGTCTACCAATAACATGCCTATCCCGGAATGACTCACTCACCCAAACATGTAAATACTCACCATGCCATAAATACAAAACTGTGCAACAAAAACAACACATCAACAAGACTCCACATCGAGCCATTAAAACCGTGCAATTGACCCATGACTATCTCAAAGTTAAAACCGAGCAAAATGCTCCATGCTTGCTAGACCCATAAGTCGGTCAAAACGCGTTTAAATAAAGTTTAAGCAAGCAATACTCTAAAATCAACATTAGTCCCAAACTCAACACGGGTTAAACAAAAGATTTTTCCAAAAGGACTCACACCCTTAAAATTCTCAAAATGACACATAACACTTAAAAGCGCATTTCCCAAATGGTTTACAAAATCATTTACAAAATATTTTCAACGTTAAGATTTTTCATCTCAAAAAGATCGTACGCAATAAAACTACTATTACCAGGTCGGTAGTTACGCAAAAATGGACATGCTTGTCCCACATATGAAAATCATGTTGAAAATCATTCCATTGCAGCTCAGTTTACTCACAAAACGCAAAACGAAGTAAATAATTTCTTTAAAAATGAACCGTCACGGTTCTAGTATGGATTGACTCATGACCTGTACTTAAAATAACCACTCGACCTTACACAGGGTGCGACAAAAGTGTGCACAAAATTTCACAATCAGTTCCACGGCGTTTGACCCCAAAATTTCTCTTTTTAAATCATAAAATGTCGTGGCACAGGGTTCACCAATAAATTTTTACGCGCGTCAGTTAGTCATACAAACGATGAAACGGTTTACAAATATATTTTTGTTAAAACACAACTGTCTCGTGTAAGTTTCAAACTTAAAGATAGAAACCAATCCGCTTCTATCATTTGAAAATATCGACTAAAACCTCATAAAATCTCTAACTGGGGGTAGACATGCAAGCTTGTAACACTTCCTTAAAATTTTCTTGCAATGACACACATGCTCCAATTAACTCACACCAAATATCAAAAGGTGGGGTTCTTTGAATTGATTTCCCAAAATTTCCCCAAATGGTCACATAAACAAATAAGATATGCACCTCGTGAAATTAAACCCACACGACTCAACATGCCGTAAAACAAAACTTCATGAACCTAAACGAACTCAATGACTCTAAGTCAATAAAATAGCACCATACATTGTGCCCCAAAGTCAAGTTGTTAAAAGCACAATCATGTATGAGACGCCAAAATCCCAAAAATCTCTTTCCACGGTAAAACCATAAACAACATTGTTTAACAAACTCATTTTAAACAAATCACCAAAATAGTTTTATACAGACATCGTGGAATGTAACTTTCCGTCTCAACTCTAACATATGTGGAGGAGTTCCAATGTTAAAGTCACAAGCCGTAGTCATTTGCCCAACATTTTAAACACCACAAAACACGGATATCATCTTACCCAAAAGAACCGTTGGAAAATAACAAAATGAAACAAATTCTAACAAAGTTTGCAACTCCCGTGATAAAACGGTTTCATGTACTTTCAAAACCATAGTTCGAAATCTTGTTTGTGTGCTGAACATTTCCCAAAATTCCAAAACACAATCCATAAAAGGATTGGAAACACAAGAATTAGTTAATGCAATTTATTTTCAAAATAAACTTGTGCATGACTCAGTCGGCATTCGACGTCTCGACTCATACCCCTCCAAAACTCTCCGATCCCCAAACGTCATCCGGACATTTAAACCTCTTAGGCTAGTTGGGAAATTACGTCAGATAATCCTTACGGTTTTTCCTCAATTCAAGGTCGGCTCTATAAGCCTATGATTCTAGCACAATCATCCATCTTGGCCCGAAATGGTCTACTTAAAACAAACATCATCCTTATCGTCACTCCAAGTGATTAATACTAGAATCGTCCTTCTATTCCCACGACTACTAGATTAGAACCTTCATCATTACCCCCCAACGATCATCACATCAAAGCAAATCAAGTACACACCTGTACTAGTAGGTTTACTATAGTCGTTCCTCCCTGTGATGGCTATTCTGGGTAGATATTACAACGAGTTATTAGCACATAATAACTCACACTAACAACGCTCACGCTCAACTCCTTGGATTCTTCGTGACTTTCCCCGACTCGAACATTGATCCTGTGCTCCCGGTAGTAGGAGCTCTACTACTACTACCATCTACACCTATCACTGTCCGCTCCGAGTCCCATCCCGAGTACCCAAGTAGTTGCTCGCCCAAACAAAAACCATACACGTATGCCTATACTGACGCATGTACACACTCTTCCTAGCTCCCTAGGAATAATCATAATACTCCACTACCCTTGCTAGGGAGGAACCCCCACTAACCCTGACGAGTCGCCTCGTAAATGCACAGTCGTATACAGTGGAAACCAGATAGACATTCGAATATAAGATTCTATCCTACAACGGTTGGACTCAAACAAGAGCTACGCAATAGAACTAAATCCAACATTCTAAGGCTATACGGTTCCTACTGCATACAACCTATAGTGCATTCGCTTAACAACCTATCAAAGCTAGCATAAGTTCCTAATAGCAAGTAACAACCATACAGTACAGTGTAATAAGCACCAAGCAATCTAGCATACATACTCCTATGTTCTAGAAAGCAATCTAGCATACATACTCATATGTAAACACTCTTCCCCGCTCACTAGGAATTTCATCTCATCCCACTACCCTTGCTACAACGGAATCCCTATTAGCCATAACGAGTTGCCTCGCGAATACCCAGTCGCATGCAGCGTGAATCAAATAGACATTCGAATACAAGATTCTATCCTAGAACGATTGGACTCAAAAAAGAGTTGCACAATAAAACTAAATCAAATATTCTAAGGCTATATGATTCTTACTGCATACAACCTATAGGGCCTTCACTTAACAACCTACTATAACTAGCATTGATTCCTACTATCACGCAATCATCATACAGTACAGTGTAAACCACGCAATCATCATACAGTCTAGCATGCATACCCTATGATCTAGAAAGCGATAAATACACTAAGTACAGTACCTTCCCACTTAGCATCGGCTGACTGTACACACTGCACCCTCGATCATCGTTTCCCAAACGGGTTTTCCTTTTTCCTTTATTCTCAAAGATTTTAGTAAAAGAGTTTAAAACTTCATAGCCGCAACTTGAGACCAAACACACCGAGATGTGCTTGATTCACTAAAGCTGTGCTCTGATACCAAGTTGTAACGTCCCAAAAATTACAAGGAATTTAAATTTTCAAAAATAATGCATTTCACTATAATCAAACCACAAGTTAACAAATCCCATTATAATAAAAATAAACGTCGTTGGTTTAAACCGTCAACAAAGTTTAAGCAGCGGAAAAGTTATATAATTAAATCCCCATTTAATAAAAATTTAACTTAAACAGTCTTCGCCTTGCGCCCGTGTGTACCGTCATGCCCGACTGTTGCTCGCACCTGAAATCATAAGATATTGGGAAGGGGTAAGCACGAAGCTTAGTGAATTCAAACCATAAATAGGATCGCAATTGTATCAGCATCACCCCTAAACATACCAGCACATATATATTTCTTGGAACATCCATCAAGAAAATATATCACGATTAATAATAAGCCTTATACTTCTTGGAACGACCATCAAGAAGATATAATCGCAACTCATCATACAAACACATATACTTCTTGGAACAACCATCAAGAAAATATATCACACTTAATAATAAGCCTTATACTTCTTGGAACGACCATCAAGAAGACATAATCGCAACTCATTATACAAACACATCTGCTTCTTGGAACAACCATCAAGAAGTACATCAATCACAGTTCAACATATATACACAATTATATATACCCCATAACACAATAATATCAACAAACAATCATAACTATCACAGTCGAGCTATTGTAACACAAATATAATTCCCATCCTATATAGTGAGAGAACTCACCTCAAAAGCAAAACTTATGTCCTCAACAGCAACACGAACCGGCCAACACCAGCTCACCTTTTTCCACCTAAACAAGTGTTAACAAATGTCAAAGTGATACCCCAACCCAAAACCACGACTACTAAATTATAACTTACATAATCCAGCTTTTACTCTAAAAACATAGGTCTGTTCGAGACCTGTTTAACCCCTTATAAACTGATAAACCAGAAATATTATTCCATAATCACAAAGTCCCATGTCTTAGGGTTCCAGGGACATATCGCACGCGGTCTAACGATTTTTCTACAATTTAATATGGATTTTACAAAACCGACTTGCAGAACAGCGAAAAACAGGACCTTTCAGTACAAAACGACAATTTGACACTAGCTATGGTCCGAACTGGTTTTTCCGTAAAACATATGAAACTTACTAGACTCAGAATGGGAGATTTTGGCAATGATTTCACCCCAATACAATGTTCCTAGAAAAGGTTATGGCTTTCACAATACAGTGGCAGAAACTATGTACTTCACATGAAATGACAACAGAGCTAATCTTTAATTCTAAACCCATTAAGCCATGACTTAAAGCATTCAGACCTGGAATCAGCTGTGACTCATTGATTAAAATTAAAAGGGCTGAGCAAACCGTGCACCACCCTCTGCCACCTCCGGCAGTGGCGGCCGTTGGCGGCGGCGGCGGTACGGTTTAAAGCTTCCGGCGAAACCACACCAAATCGCACACCCCGACTTACCCACACACAAACCCGCATACACGCACACACACACGCACGTACACCCCCTGCCGGCACAGCGGCGGCGTACGGCGGTGGTGGGGTGGTTTTTGTGGCTGAAACGACGAAGGGAAAGAAACGAAGAGAGAATTCTTACCTCGCGATGACGACGACACAGCGGTAACCGCCCTGAAAACCGATTGCCGGCTGTCCTTCCCTTTCTCGCTACTCTCACTCACTCGCCGCACCTCTCTCTCTCTCTCTCTCTCTCTCTCTCTCTCTCTCTCCGACAGAAAAACGCCGGCAGTGCCGGTGGTTGGTTGGTTCACGGGGATTGTCGACGGCAGCGCTAGGGAGGAGAGGGGAAAGTAGGGTTTCTCTCTTTTTTTCTTGCTACTCACGAAACACAACCCACCAAAATGATACAAGGGTTCGGTTTGGGTTGCATGGGCCGAAACTCTCACTTTTTGGCCCTTTAACAATTTTGGTCCCTCAACTAATTCCTTCTCGCACTCTAACCAACGATTTGACATAATTAACTATCAGGTCCAAATCGTCTAACCCCGTTATGGAAACCACGATAAATAAAACTCTAAAAAGAAAAGAATTAAAACAAAGAAATTACATACCGAGATACGGGCTTTACATACAAGCTTGCATGTCTACCCCCAGTTAGAGACCAACCGTACCAGATATTGTCCGCTTTGTCCGCACACCTGGACTCACGGTTTTAAAACGCGTCTAATAGAGGAGGTATCAAGTCCCTTATAAGGCAACCTTTGTTCCCCTCCCCAACCAATGTGGGATCTTACAATCCACCCCGCTTGGGAGCCCAGCGTCCTCGCTCGCACACCAGTCCGGTTCCCGGCTCTGATACCATTTGTAACACCCCGCTTGCCACCACACAATATTGTCCGCTTTGCCCCACTGGCTCACGGCTTTGTTCTTGGCGGCCTGGCAAGGACTTCGCAAGGACTTCCCAGGAGGTCACCCATCCTGGTACTACTCCCACCCAAGCACGCTTAACCACAGAGTTCCCAAGGAACCCGCATGCTTGTGGCCCCAAAACGCGTTGTGTCTGGTAAGGCCAAGGTTTACTAATATACCCAGCATCTCTCATGTCCACGGCCGATGTGGGATATGCCTAAGGTGTTACACACCCCCCCCCCCCTTAGGGACTCATCGTCCTCGATGAGGGTTGCCCCACCATCCCGAACGGCACAGGAGTGGCTCTGATACCAAGTTGTAACGTCCCAAAAATTACAATGAATTTAAAATTTTAAAAATAATGCATTTCGTTACAATCAAACCATAAGTTAACAAATCCCATTACAATAAAATAAATGTCGTTAATTAAAACCGTCAAATGAAATTTAAGCAGCGGAAAAGTTATATAATTAAATCCCCATTTAAAAAGTGAAACTTAAACAGCCTTCGCCTTGCGCCCGTGTGTACCGTCATGCCCGACTGCTACTCGCACCTAAAATCATAAGATATTGGGAAGGGGTAAGCACGAAGCTTAGTGAATTCCATCACATGCGCAGATAGGAATTATATACACATCACCCTATCCGCACATAAGCAACAACATCACAGTTACATAAAACGAGTAAACATCTACAAGTAATTATGTATCCAACACCTCGGTCCAACCGAGCCCTCGGTCCCACCGAGTTGTAATGTAACACACTCGTCACACCGAGTTCCCACAACGTTTCCTTCCACTTCCTCGGTCCCACCGAGCCCTCGGTCCCACCGAGTTGTAATATAACACACTCGTCACACCGAGTTCCCACAACGTTTCTTTCCACTTCCTCGGTCCCACCGAGGTGTAATGTAAAACATTTATACTAAGCATTTAAACCAATCAAATATTACACACCACAAACATCTAGTTCACACCACAAAGACAGTAGTACATACAAACTACTATGACATGCATACAACCCCTAACTACACAGTGAGAGAACTCACCTTAAAGCAACGCGAGTATCCGCAACCGCAATCACAAGCCGGACAACTTCACTCACCTTCTCCCACCTAATTACGGGTTAACAAATGTCAAAGTGACGCCCCAACCCAAAACCACGACTACTAAATTATAACATACACATTCCAGCTTTTACTCTAAAAACACAGGTCTGTTCGGGACCTGTTTAACCCCTTGTAAACTGATAAATCCAGAAATATTAATCCATAATCACAAAGTCCCATGTCTTAGGGTTCCAGGGAAATATCGCACGCGCTCTAACGATTTTTCTACAATTTATTATGGATTTTACAAAACCGGTTAACTGCACAGCGAAAAACAGCACCTTTCATTACAAAACAGCGGTTTGACACTAGCTACGATCCGAACTGGTTTTTACGCAAAACATAAGAAACTTACTAGACTCAAAAAGGGAACTTTTGGCACTGGTTTCATCCCAATCCGACATTCCTAGCAGAAGTTATACTCGATACAAAAACAGGGACAGAAACTGCAGTTTCACATAAAATGACAAATAATGCTTAGTAACCCATTAAGCCATAGCTTAACCCAAACAGACCCGAATGAACCTTTGAGGATGCAAACAAATAGGGTATTCTAAGTGCAAGTAAAAACAACCCCCAAACATACAATCAACAACCACAATGAGACCCCAAAATTTTAGCGTGGAAAACCCCTCAAAATCGAGAGTAAAAACCACGGGACTACTAGAGCCGCTTCAAATCCACTACCACCAATATTAGAGCAATACAAAGTCTTCTCTAGATTATACTAGAGGCATACAAAACCATCATACACTTGGAAATAAGCACATCAAGATGTATGGAACCAAAATAGAGCAAGAATGGAGAAAAATCACCACAAAGTTACTGCTGTGCAGAACCCCACGAAACCATGACCTCCGGACCTCAAAACCACGATCCCACCGTCCAGAATGTTGATGAAGATGTCGTGAAGCTGCTCACCAAAAATCACGACGATCCGACCGTTCAATTTCCGGGAAACAGAAGTTTTCTGCAGCTAGGTTTTCAAAATACGAAAATATTGAGCTCCATCCCTTTTTTCTTGTTACTCACGAACACCACACCAAAAAAATGATACAAGGGTTTGGTTTGGGTTGCATGGGCCGAAACTCTCACTTTTTGGCCCCTTAACAATTTTGGTCCCTCACTACATCCTTCTCGCAAACTAACCACGTATTGACATATTTAACTATTAGGTCCAATTCGTCTAACCCCACTAACGGAAACCATGATAAATAAAACTTTTAAAAAAGAATTAAAACAAAGAAATTACATACCGGGATACGGGCTTTACAACTCTCCCCCACTTGGATTAGACTTCGTCCTCGAAGTCTACGTCCGCAAACAGCTCTGGATAGCTTTACCACATCTCAACCTCGGGTTCCCAAGTCCACTCGGAGCCCTTTCTGTGTTGCCACTGGACTTTCCTCAACTAGAATCTAAATTTCTCACCCCGTCTAGAATTTCTCGAATACTTTTCTTACTAACAAAACTCCTTCACGGACATTGGAAATATGATCGGAAGAACACTCCAACAACTGAATTCATTCCTAGTCAACGACTTCGGTTGCCTCCCAACCTTAGATGTTCCATACATCCCGATTCAACTTGCAAGCTCTAACCATCCTAAAGGTGCTCACCAACATACCCTACAAGATACTCGAATTCGATAATTCCTACCATTACTGCCGATTAACTTCCACGAGTTCTAATAGACTCCCAAAATTATTTCACACAGATCATCAAACCAGTAAACTTATAATCACCCACGCAGGTCATTCCACCATAACCATTCATCACAAATAAGCATCTCAGGGTTACTACTACCATCATCATAATTATTTTCAAATCGGCTACAAATCTCCGATTACACTAAAGGTGTTTGGCCTCAAGCCCAAAAGTCGACACCTAAATATACTACTTACTTCAAAACGGTTATTGCGCATTTATTCTCTTAATTACAAAGGGCATCCTTCCATTAACCGACACTATTCGGCCTACCATATTAACACGTGTGGAATACCCAATCCTCCACCGTCTACTTATCCCACACGCTCGCTCTAGGAAGCCTAGTTACACTGTATCAAAATACTCCTTAACGCCTACCTCCCATGTACGTCTCAAGGCCCGGCGCATCGGAATTACCTCCCAGGTAAGTGCTCAAGACTATATCTTCCTAGTGCCTACTAGAAAGTCAAGGTCATAACACAAGAATACCGGGGTCCCACCCCGAGATACCCAACCGACCATTACCAACGACTGACTGTCATGACCAAGGATCCAAAGCAAACAGTCTACCAACAACATGCCTATCCTGGAATGACTCACTCACCCAAACATGTAAATACTCAACGTGCAATAAATGCAAAACTGTGCAACAAAAACAATCCAACAACAAGACTCCCCATCGAGCCATTAGAACCGTGCAATTGACCCCTGACTATCTCAAAGTAAAAACCGAGCAAAATGCTCCACGCTTGCTAGACCCATAGTCGGTCAAAACGCGTTTAAATAAAGTTTAAGCAAGCAATACTCTAAAATCAACATTAGTCCCAAACTCAACACGGGTTAAACAAAAGAGTTTTCCAAAAGGTCTCACACCCTTAAAATTCTCAAAATGACACATAACACTTAAAAGCGCATTGCCCAAATGGTTTACAATATATTTTCAACGTCAAGATTTTTTTATTATTATTATTTTTTTTCATTTCAAAAAGCCCGTAAGCAATAAAACTACTATTACCAGGTCGGTAGTTACGAAAAAATGGACACGCTTGTCCCACATATGAAAATCATGTTGAAAACTATTTCATTGCAGCTTAGTTACTCACAGAACGTAAAGCGAAATAAATAATTTCTTTGAAAATGAACCGTCACAGTTCTAGCATGAATTGACTCATGACATGTATTTAAAGTAAACGCTCGACCTTACACCGGGTGCGACAAAAGTGTGCACATAATTTCAAAATCAGTTCCACGACATTTGACCCCAAAATTTCTCTTTTTCAACATTCAATGTCGTGGCACAGGGTTACCAACAAATCTTGCGCGCGCCGGCTAGTCATACAAAACGATGAAACGGTTTACAAATATATTTTTGTTAAAACACAACTGTCTCGTGTAAGTTTCAAACTTAAAGATAAAAACCAATCCGTTTCCATCATTTGAAAATATCGACTAAAACCTCATTAAATCTCAAAAGGTGGGGTTCTTTAAATTGATTTCCAAGATTTCTCCAAATGGTCACATAAACAAATAAGATATGCACCTCGTGAAATTAAACCCACACGACTCAACATGCCGTAAAACAAAACTTATTTAACGAAATCACTCAAATAGCTTTATACAGACATCGTGGAATGTAACTTTCCGTCTCAACTCTAACATATGTG
Source organism: Saussurea involucrata (assembly GCA_033807775.1). Lineage (NCBI taxonomy): Eukaryota > Viridiplantae > Streptophyta > Magnoliopsida > Asterales > Asteraceae > Saussurea > Saussurea involucrata. The sequence continues at coordinate 24,451,177 of CM066326.1, forward strand.
GAGTAGTTCCAATGTTAAAGTCACAAGCCGTAGTCACTTGCCCAACATTTTAAACACCACAAAACACGGATATCATCTTACCCGAAAGAACCGTTGGAAAAATAATGAAATGAGACAAATTCTAACAAAGTTTGCACTCCCGTGATAAAACGATTTCATACACTTTCCAAAACCATATTTCAAAATCTTGTGTGTGTGCTGAACATTTCCCAAAATTCCAAAACACCATCCATAAAATGATTTGAAACACGAGAATTTGTTAATGCAATCTATTTCAAAGTCAAACTTTGTGAATAACTTAGTCGGCATTCTACGCCTCGACTCCTACTCCTCCAAATCTCTCCGGTCCACTAACGTCATCCGGACATTTAAACCTCTTAGGCAAATTAAGAAATTACGTCAAATAATCCTTACGATTTTTCCTCAAATCAAAGTCGGCTCTATAAGCCTATGATTCTAGCACAATCGTCCATCTTGGCCCGAAACAAACATCATCCTTATCGTAACTCCAAGTGATCAATACTAGAATCGTCCTTTTATTCCAACAACTACTAATTTTATAACCTTCGACACTACCCCAGCGATCATCCCATGAAAGCAAAACAAGTACACACCTGTACTAGTAGGTTTACTATAGTCGTTCCTCCTTGCGATGGCTATTCCGGGTAGATATTACAACGAGTTATTAGCGCATAATAACTCACACTAACAACGCTCACGCTCAACTCCTTGGATTCCTCGTGACTTTCCCCGACTCGAGCATTGATCCTGTGTTTCCAATAGTAGGAGCTCTACTACTACCTTCCACACCTATCATCACTCGTTCCGAGTTCCATCCGATGGGTCCAACTAGTTTCTCGCCGATAACTACACACATATGCCCGCACCGGCATATGTACACACTCTTCCTAGCTCCCTAGGAATTCCACCCAACTCCACTACCCTTGCTATGACGAAATCCCCACTAGTCATGACAAGTCGCCTCGCGAATGCACAGTCGCACACAGTGTAAAAGTAGATAGACATTCGAATATAAGATTCTATCATACAACGGTTGGACTCAAACAAGAGCTGCGCAATAGAACTAAATCCGACATTCTAAGGCTATTTGGTTCCTACCGCATACAACCTATAGTGCATTCACTTAACAACTTATCAAGGCTAGCATGAACTCCTATTAGCAAACAACAAACTTGCAGTACAGTGTAATAAGCACCAAACAATCTAGCACACATACTCCTATTTTCTAGAAAGCAATCTAGCATACATACTCATATGTAAACACTCTTCCCAGATAGCGTCGGCTGACTGTACACACTGCGCCCTCGATCACCGTTTCCCAAACGGGTTTTCCTTTTCCCTTTATTCTAAAAGATTTTAGTAAAAGAAATTGAAATTTCATAGCCGCAACTTGAGACCAAACACACCGAGATATGTCTGATTCACTCAACCGTACCAGATATTGTCCGCTTTGTCCACACACCTGGAATCACGGTTTTAAAACGCGTCTGATAGGGGAGGTATCAAGTCCCTCTTATAAGGCAACCTTAGTTCTCCTCCCCAACCAATGTGGGATCTTACAATCCACCCCCCTCGGGAGCCCAGCGTCCTCGCTGGCACACCAGTCCGGTTCCCGGCTCTGATACCATTTGTAACACCCCGCTTACCACGACACAATATTGTCCGCTTTGCCCCACTGGCTCACGGCTTTGTTCTTGGCGACCTGGCAAGGACTTCGCAAGGACTTCCCAGGAGGTCACCCATCCTGGTACTACTCCCACCCAAGCACGCTTAACCACAGAGTTCCCAAGGAACCCGTATGCTTGTGGCCCCAAAACGCGTTGTGTCTGGTAAGGCCAAGTTTTACTAATATACCCAGCATCTATCCTGTCCACGGCCGATGTGGGATATACCTAAGGTGTAACACCCCGCTTACCACGACACAATATTGTCCGCTTTGCCCCACTGGCTCACGGCTTTGTTCTTGGCGACCTGGCAAGGACTTCGCAAGGACTTCCCAGGAGGTCACCCATCCTGGTACTACTCCTACCCAAGCACGCTTAACCACAGAGTTCCCAAGGAACCCGCATGCTTGTGGCCCCAAAACGCGTTGTGTCTGGTAAGGCCAAGGTTTACTAATATACCCAGCATCTTTCCTGTCCACGGCCGATGTGGGATATGCCTAAGGTGTTACACACACCCCCTCTTAGGGACTCATCGTCCTCGATGAGGTTTGCCCCACCATCCCGAACGGCACAGGAGTGGCTCTGATACCATTTGTAACACCCCGCTTACCACCACACAATATTGTCCGCTTTGCCCCACTGGCTCACGGCTTTGTTCTTGGCGGTCTGGCAAGGACTTCACAAGGACTTCCCAAGGACTTCCCAGTAGGTCACCCATCCTGGTACTTCTCCCACTCAAGCACGCTTAACCACAGAGTTCCCAAGGAACCCGCATGCTTGTGGCCCCAAAACGCGTTGTGTCTGGTAAGGCCAAGGTTTACTAATATACCCAGCATCTCTCCTGTCCACGGACGATGTGGGATATGCCTAAGGTGTTACATCTGTACATGCTTCATGTCGACCTCTGCGGTCCCATTGCAATACAGAGCCTAGGTGGCAAGAAATATATACTTGTCTTAGTTGATGAGTATTCACGTTTCACATGGGTTGAATTTATCAGAAAGAAATCAGATGTTCCAATTATATTGATAAATCTAATGAAAAGAATCCAAGTTCTTTATGACTGCAAAATACAGAAGTTAAGAAGTGACAACGACAAAGAATTCAAAAACTGTGTCATTGAAACTTATCTTTCAACAGAAGGAATTTCACAGAACTTCTCTGTAGCTCGCACTCCACAACAGAACGGTGTTGTCGAAAGAAAGAATCGAACACTTGTGGAAGCCGCAAGAACTATGATGTCAGCATGCGGATTATCAATGAACTTTTGGGCAGAAGCAATTTCTACTGCGTGTTATACTCAAAATCGTTCAACCATTGTGAAAAGACACCTCAAGACACCTTACGAATTGCTTAACAAACGGCGGCCAAACATCAAATTTTTCCATGTATTCGGATGCAAATGCTTCGTCTTAAACGACAGAGATTCAAGAGGAAAGTTTGATGTAAAAGCAGATGAAGGCAAATTCATTGGATACTCTGCCACTTCCAAAGCCTACAGAACATTCCTTACAAAGTCTCACAAGATTGTAGAAAGCATCAATGTTTCTTTTGATGATTCATTCCAAATGACTTATGAGCAAATAAGTTCAGAACTCGGAATTAAAGGGAAATTCTCTGACATCTCAAGAACAAAAGAAGATTTGAATCTTCTATTTTTTGAGATGTTCCACAATGACATTGATCCTTCTATCGGAACCATCAGAGTTTCTGAAGAATCATCCTCTGTCGGACAAAATCCTACAGGTATGACTCTAACTGGTCCAAATAATGCTTCATCTTCTTCTATAAATACTACAGATGCAATTGCCGAAGTAGAAGAAAGTGCAGAAGATGAAACATCAAGAAAAACGACCACAGAAGCTGCACAAACCACAGAAGAACCAATTACAGAGGAGATCGAGGACCAAGACTATACATCCTCAGAGGAACAAACTCCAGCACCACTCGTACCAATCATTCCAGCAAGAGGAGCTCAATCAGTTCGAGAGCCTTAAGGTCTGGTGACTAGTTCCCCGTCCAGCAAATAAGAAAGTCATTAGAACTAAGTGGGCGTTCAAGAACAAGAAAAATGAAGATGGCATCGTCGTACACAACAAGGCATGTCTCGTGGCCAAAGGATACCGCCAACAAGAGGGAATAGACTACGACGAGACATACGCTCCGGTAGCAAGAATTAAAGCAATACATATGTTTCTTGCCTACGTCGCGCACAAAAACTTCACGGTCTTCCAGATGGACGTCAAGACCGCCTTCCTCAACGACGTACTTAAAGAAGAAGTTTACGTCTCGCAACCGGAGTGGATGGCTCCAAGCCAAACCACGTATATATCCTCGACAAGGCTCTGTATGGCCTTCAGCAAGCATCACGTGCCTGGTATGACGCTTTGTCCACATTCTTAGTCAAAGATGTTTTTTCAAAAGATAAAATCGATACCACTTTGTTTATTATGAATGAAGAAGGTCATATTATTTTAGTCCAAGTATATGTTGATGGTATTATTTTCGGTTCTACAAACCTTACGTACTGTAAGAACTTTTTAGTTCTCATGAGGAGACATTTTCAAATGAGTATGATGGGTGAAATGAATTACTTCCTCGGTCTTCAAGTTAAGCAACTGTCGACCGGGATATACATTAATCAGGCTAAGTACATATGGGATATTCTTCGGAAATACCAAATGGAACAGTCTTTGCCCATGAAAACTCCAATGTCACCGGGTACGTGGCTACACACCGATACTAACGGAAAGGATATGGACACCAAGACCTACCGTGGGATGATAGGCTCTTTAATGTACTCAACGGCAACTAGACCGGATATGATGTTTCCAACATTTTATGCGCCCGTTTTCAATCAAAACCGAAAGCGTCTCACTTAATTACCGTAAAGCGCATATTTCATTATGTAAAAGGTACACCTGATCTTGGCTTGTGGTACCCGAAAGAGATAGGTTTTGAGATTACAACATATTCGGACGATGACCATGCGGGCAACATGATGGATCGGAAAAGCACATCGGGATACGTGCAGTTCCCGGGCAACAGTCTGGGCAGCTGGGCATCCAAAAAGCAGCAATGCGTCTCCACATCTACTGCTGAGGCGGAGTACGTGGCCACCGAGAGCTGCTGCTCTCAGGTGCTCTGGATGCGTACCCAAGTCAAGGACTTTGGATTCTCCTACTTGAAGGTTGTTGGTTCCCACTTATAAGTAACAATATAGAAATTAAGCTGTATATTGATTGATTGAAGAGAATTTACAATTTTTGCTTTGAAGAACACTCTTTCTCTCTTGAAGCTCTCTCTCAGTAAAAAGATACGTATTAAATGTTTGAGAGGCTTACCCTAAAACTCACAAAGATACACATTAAGTACTAAGGCTTTATGGCCTAAGCCCATTAGCAACTAAAGCCCACGTATTTAATTTGGGCTTTGTTAGGGCAGGTTTTATAGTTGATTTAAAGTTCAAGGGTTGAATTGTATTTGTTTAAATTAGAGCTTATTAGTGAACGGGCCGTGGGCTTGTTAACCACGGGCCCGATGTATTTAATGTGAGATTAGCTTGGAAAAACAAGCTAATCATCTCTTTAGCTTTCTAATCGTATTGTAAACATTCTCTCTGAAAGTTAATGAATGGGATGACAGTTGGAAATCATTGTTCTTATTGATTATCTTTACAATTTATATATTGTTGCACGGATCTGGATTTATCAATTGGTATCAGAGCAGACAGACGGATTCGATTCAAAACCTCTCTAGTGATTTCTGGTAAGATTTTGACTTTTCCCGTATGTGTTCATCTTGAATTTTCAAAATCCTGATTCTAGCTAAATTGTTCAATTCTGTTAATTGGGTTGTGTTAGCATTATACTTGTGAGTAATTCTGTAAATTTTCGCATTCCAATTCGATCGTTTGAGTGTTTAATTGAGCAATTTAAGATCAAAAGTTTTTGGTAGTGTTCTTGATAAAAATCCGATTTTTAACCATCAAAACTTGTTGTTTTTGCATTGAAATCGATTGGATTAGTGTTATTTTTGTGTTTGGCATTGTTACTAATCTTCCAGGATCGATTTTGGGCAACCCTAATCGAAAATTCGATCGATTTGAGCAAACAGCTGACTTTTCCGGACAAACCAGCTGTCGTTTCCGGATAACTTCAAGGTGTCCGGGCATTTGTGTTATTCCATCCGGATTCGTCACTTTTCCGGGTAACTCATCTGGGTAAGTATTCCATCCGGACTCCTCATCTTTCCGGGTAAGTTCTACAATCTGGGTAAGTCACTTTTCCTTATACAATCCGGGTAACATTTGTATCCGGAAACCCAGTGTTTCCAGACATATCTTATCCGGACAATCCATTGTACCCGGAAACTTTAGTGTATCCGGAAACATCTTGTTTCAATATATCCGGAATCATTGCACATCCGGTAACCTCTGTTATCCGGAAAGTTTGTGCTATCTGTTATCCGGAAAGCTTACACTGTCCGGATTCTTTCTGATATCCGGACTCTTTTGGTTATCCGGACAACTCAACTTATCCGGTCTCTTCATTTTATCCGGACATTTTTGTTTTTTTATTGATCTACTTGCATCAAATCTGATCCGGACACTTCCAGATCAGATCACTTATTTGGATTCCTATCCAGTATGTTCTGTTTAGTCAAATCACTTGTAGAACCTGCATTAGGACATCACTCTTAGTACCTTGCGTTAGGTTTACACTCTGAATCGATCAACCCGTCTGACGATCACTCCGTTGCAACCAAAGATGTCTACTTCTCGTGATGCTCTCGCAATTGGCACTGACACCAAGCAACCGTGTCTCTGTCCGAACGAGTACAGCCAATGGCGAGATAGGTTCATGATCTTCATAGAGTCCAAGGACAACTATGAGTACATCAAGAGAGCTCTGGATAATGGCCCAATTCCCAAGCCAATGAAGGACATAGCTGCAACTTCAACTGCTGTAGCTCGACGTGAGGACAGGACTCTTGCTGAGATGACAGAATTTGAAAGAGGCATGATTGAAGGTGAAAAGCATGCAAAGAGATATCTGATTGAAGCTCTTCCTAATTCCATCTACACTGCCATAGATAGTTACAAAGAGACGGCTAAGGGCATGTGGGACCAAGTAGTCAGAATGATGCGTGGGAGCGTTGTAGGAAATCAGCTGAAGATAAATAGTGCGATTACCAAGTTCGATGGGTTCAAGCAGCGCAACGGTGAATCCCTCACCCGGACCTATGAACAATTTTGTCTACTCCTCAATGAACTGAACAAGAATAAAATTATTCGTTCCAACACCGAGATCGCATTAAAGTTTCTCAACAACTTTCTACCTGAATGGAAAGTGTATGCTTCTCATGTCAAGCACAACAACTTGATAGAGAACATCAGCATCAATGAACTGTATGAGACACTTCTCCAAGACGAAGATGAAGTGAATGCGCTTCTGGGAGAGAAGAAGAATGAGCCAAAACCATCTGCTGACCCTATTGCCCTCATGACTTCCAAACTAGGGAAATCTTCGGGCAGCCAACCCAGACGCGGTCCACAGCAAAGCTCATCCGAGTCAGAACCTGAAGACGAGAAAGACAGTGATGCTGATGGTGAAGTATCAGACTTAATGAAAGCTATTGCCCTTCTGACTAAATCCTTTCAACAACAACAGTTCTACAAGAAGCCATCTTCCAATAGTCAACGCTACTCCACTTCCTCCAATAAGCGTCATGACTATAAGGATCGTTATGAAGGAAAGAAGAAGGTAGAAGAGCAAGATCAATCTGAGAAGAAGGAGAAGGCAGAGAAAGGTGACCGGAAGAAGAGAGATGAACCGCTGAAATGCTACAACTGCGGGAAACACGGTCACTTCGCTAAAGACTGCCGTCAGCCTACAGTGAAGAACTCTCACTACTACGAGGCCAAGCTTGCACTGGCCAGACAGAAGGAGGCTGGGGAGGCAATGTTCGCTGAAAATGAGTACTGGATAGGAAGATCTGATGATGAGAACGATTATGAAGGTGTTGATGCTTTCATGGGATATCAATCGTCTACGGATGAAGAAAAAGCAACAACAAATCAGGTATGTGATTCTTGCCTACAAAACTTCATACATCAACTGCAAAATATCACCGAAAAGGCAAACTCCTTCAAGGCCACAAATGAAGAACAAAAGCTTGAAATTAGTTCAATAACTGGAAAACTTAATGTTCAAAAGAAATTAACTGAGAAGTATAAGTCTGAAAATGCTAACTTGACCATTAAATGCAAAAACCTGTCATTAGCACCTAAAGGGCCAAATTATCTGATCTCCAACGTCAGTTTGATCAGTGCTTGAATGAGAAAGAAGACATTACTTATCAATGTTCTTCTCTTCAAATTCAACACAAGGAGTATGTGGCCAAAATTATTGATCTTGAAACCAAACTCCACAAACGGGGCCAAACTGATCAAACCATTTTTTTGAATAAACCCAAAGAGTTCACGTACTTTAACAAAGAATGGGGAATCGGATATGATAACCCACACTATTTGAAAAAGGGAAGATATCAAGTTCCAACTCTGTATGATTTTGCGTGTTATGGGTTAGATAAAAAGTATCCGGAGTACGCAATTCAATGGACTGGTCCACTTGAACCTGAAAAGGAAGAGGAAACCGAGGAACATAAGCGCACACGCAAACGAGGAATTCAACTTCCATTTTGTTATGAACCTCTAAACTACTCGTACCAAAAGGACAAAAAGTACCTTTCTAATGACTACTTCGACCCCTACAAGGTAGCTAGTCCCAAGGATTCCTACAAAAAGGATGAGGACCTAGCACCTGCAACCAAGACTGAGACGGATGAGTTTAAACTCTATGTTCCGCCTCTCATCTTGGAAGCAAAGATAGTCGAGTTAGAGGAGTCCATTGAGAAAGAAAGGTCAAGGTTTCAAATGGAAACACAAGTCTTACTTACGAAACTTGCGAATCTTCAACCGGTCAAAACCGAAGTTGTGTCTGGTGAAGGACAGGAAATCCTTCGGAGTGAAATCAATCGACTCACATCACAACTGTCTGCCTTGGCAACAGAAAAGATGGAAGAGTACACGAGAAATGGTCAGCTTCAAGAGATAATTGACCAACTGCTATCTAACAAGACGATTTCACCCGAACCTTCCTCAAATTCATCCGACACATCTTCGTGCAAAGCCTTCTTAGGCAAGATTTCTAGTTCACAAGACGGTCAACATTCTCAAGACGAGAGTGTTTTAAGAAATTTGAACTCTTATTTTTTCTTAGCTTCCGCACCAAATTCCACAAAGCATACAAGCATAAAGAGTTCCTCGCCTTCCTCACCTGATCCTAGTCCAGTACTTCCCAAGATAAATTTTTCTGAGTACATGAACTACGAGGGTAACTGTGAAGAAGAGTTTGAGTCGTTCCCTTTTGACAAACCTCTTCCAAGTCACACTGAGTTTCTATCCCCCGTAGTCAATCATCCGGTTAAGATTTCACAAACAAAGGCCCCAGATGTGATCAAGATTTCTCAATCAAAACCAAATTCGAAACCTGTTTCCACAAGGCAATCACAGCCGAGGCAAGAGACCGGACCAATGACTACCACAAATACTATTTATCCAAGTCATTCTGACTTTTGTCTCCAGTGGTTAATCGTCCGGTCAATTTTCAAAAGGGCGATTGTTCTCAAACCAAGACTTCGGTTGTGATCAAGATTCTTAAAAACGCTTTAAATTCTCAAAAACAATCACAGCCGGAGCAAAAGACCGAACGACCGACCACTACGATTCCTGTTTCCTCAAAAGTCACTGATCATTCTGTCCCTGTTGTTTCAGATAAAAATGGTCGCGCTAATAAAGAAACACCAAATTAGCTAAAGAGGGAATCTGTCAAGAAGGATACGTCAAAGTCTTCCCCACCTGTTTTTAATTCTAGAATAGACAAAGACAATTATGCTTGGAATCATTGGAACCATTTTGATGTTTCTTTTCCCGTTAAAGTTAATTCTCTTAATCAATTGATTCAGTTATCGCATGATTGTTTATGTTGTTCTAATTGTGGTTCGAATGATTTTGATGATATTCACAATAATGATTGGTATGCGCCTTATTTTGTTGGTAACTTATTTCATAAGCGAAAACCCCACAACAATAAGCAAAAAACACCATTCCCAACGGGGTACCAATCAAGCGGTTAAACCACAGCGGGAGACTAATCCCATTCCTACACGAGTTGCTCCTAATGGGGTTAAACCGGCACCCAGGTGGAAAGCTGGCACAAAATATGTTCCTCCTAAAGGTGTAAATTCTGCACCTAAAGGGAAAGCTGGGACAAAGCAAGCTTCACCAAACGGTGCCCAACCTAACCCTCCAGGACCCAAGCAAATTTGGGTACCTAAACTTCACTAATCTTGTTTTGCAGCACGGTCATGTGTTGTACTTAGATTCTGGATGCTCCAAGCACATGACCGGAAGGAGGGAGCTTCTCACGAACTACAAAGAAGAATACTGCGGACACGTGAGATTTGGGAATAACGAGAAGTCTCCGATCGTGGGCTACGGTGACATCGTACAAGACAAGATAACAATCAAGAAGGTGTCCGACGTCGCAGGATTAGGACACAATCTCTTCAGCATCGGTCAATTCTGCGACAAGGATCTCGAGGTCAGCTTTAAAGCCACAAGGTGTAAAATTCTCAACAACGACGGAGAAGAGCTACTAGTTGGGACTCGAAAGACCAATCTCTACACCATTGACCTCGCTGCAATCAAATCCGACAAACCTGTCTGCCTCTTGTCAAAAGCCGACTCTGATCAAGTTTGGCTCTGGCATAGACGTCTTTCACACCTCAACTTCAGAAGTATCAATCAACTGGTGTTAGGCAGACACGTCAGAGGCGTGCCCCAACTTCCGTTCGTGATGGATCATCTCTATGGGCATGCGAAGAGGGAAAGATGAAGCGCGCATCACATCCGCCGAAGGCAACTCCGAGCACGTCCCGGACCCTCGAACTCATTCACATGGATTTGTGTGGTCCAATGCGTGTTCCGAGCATCAATAAGCGCAAATACGTGCTTGTGATGGTGGACGACTACTCACGCTATACTTGGGTGATGTTCTTATGCTCGAAGGACGAAACTCCAGAGCTCATTATTGATCACCTAAAGACTGTCCAGAAAAACAAGCCTCAACACGTTCAGTCCATCAGAACTGACAACGGGACGGAGTTCAAGAATCAAAAGGTGGATGACTATCTGAGGTCAGTGGGCATCACACACACTTTCTCTGCCGCACGCACTCCTTAGCAAAACGGAGTGGTGGAAAGACGGAACCGTACTCTCGTTGTAGCTCCCCGCACAATGCTTTCCCAAGCAAATCTACCGCTATATCTCTGGGCTGAAGCGGTGTCTACGGCATGCTACACACAAAACCGCTCTATCCTTCTCAAGAGGTTCAACAAGACGCCGTACGAGATCAGGAATAATCACGTTCCTACCGTCGGCTACTTCCACGCCTTCGGGTGCACTTGCTATGTGCTGAACGACAAGGACGATCTCGGGAAATTCAGCCCCAAGGCGGACGAAGGAGTTTTCATCGGATACTCCACGCAGGCTAAGGCGTATCGCGTTTACAACAAACGAACCAAATCCATTGTTGAAAGCATAAACGTGACATTCGACGAAGCCATAGATTTGGCTTCTGAACAACTCAGTTCAGAACCCGGTTTAACTGGAGTGCTAGCTTCCGGACCTTCGAGTTCGGGATTTGCACAAGCAACAGTAAATCCAAATCATGCATCTTCATCGAATGCTGACTCTTCGGATTTAGATTTATTGTTTCAATATTTCTATGATGACATACTTAACTCTTCTACTCCTGTCTCAGCGCAACCGCGACTTGAAGCTGCTCGCAATGAGGATTCGGCCGCTTTATCTGGTCCGACTCAAAATTCTTCACCTTCTTATGCTTTCACTCTCAAGGCATAACAGACTTCGTGTCAAGAATCTCATGTATCTCTACTTATGGATAGTAGATATTACCATCTTAGAATTGCTTGTGACATGATCCATGAAGCAATCTCTAAGTGCGGGTCGTTCCAATACTTGATCTCTATCAAGTATATGTGAGTGTATAGTCGCATCTCTATGTTGTATCCATCTCTTATGGATAATCAGCTAACACTCCACATCCTTCCAGTGGAGAACGACTCACTGTGGAAGAATTTTGAACTATTTGTTCAAGGAAGTTAATAAACATGCAAAATTAGAACATTATTAATACACCAAATAATAGTAACTGCTCCAATCATATATTAGGATCTCAATCATAATATCGTTACATCATAAAATAAGTGTATAAGTTCTGAAATTTCAAATCAGCTAAAATGAATACAATCAAGCCAAATCGCTAGCAAATCTAATGCCTATAGACCTAGTATGAGCATCATGCTTGGTCTGTGAGAGAGGCTTGGTGAATGGATCAGCCAAGTTTCCATCTGTGCCCACTCTACTAATGATGATGTCTCTGTCTTCGACAACCTTTCGCACGTAGTGAAACTTCCTGAGTATATGTCGTGTGCGCTTATGTGATCTGGGTTCTTTAGCCAGGATGACTGCACCCTCGTTGTCACAGAAGATCTCTATGGGATCATTAATGCTAGGAACTACACCAAGATCCTCGATGAACTTCTTCATCCACACGACCTCTTTAGCAGCTTTGTTAACTGCAATGTACTCAGCCTCTGTTGTCAAATCTGCTACGATGCTTTACTTGGAACTTCTCCAAGAGACTGCCCCACCGTTCAACAAAAACACGAATCCCGACTGCGAGCAAGAATCATCTCTATCGGTTTGGAAGCTAGCATCAGTGTAACCTTTTACACTAAGTTCCTCCGCACCTCCATAAACCAAGAACATTTCTTTAGTCTGTCTCAAATACTTGAGGATGTTCTTTACCGCTATCCAATGGTCATTTCCAGGATTGGCCTGATATCGACTCGTCATGCTCAAAGCACACGACATATCAGGTCTAGTACATATTATGGCATACATGATCGATCCTATAGCCGAGGCATAAGGGATCCGATTCATTCTTTCTAGCTCTGAACTAGAACTAGGACACTGAGATTTGCTCAATGCCAAACCATGCTGCATAGGAATGAACCATTTCTTGGAGTCCTGCATGTTGAATTTCTTCAACACTTTGTCTATGTAGGTACTTTGGCTTAGACCAATAAGACGCCTAGATCTATCTCTATAGATCTTGATGCCCAATATGTATGCTGCATCTCCCATGTCCTTCATAGAAAAACATTTCCCTAACCAAGCTTTCACGCTTTTCATAGTAGGGATATCGTTTCCCATAAGGAGTATGTCATCTACATACAACACAAGGAAGACTTAAATGCTCCCACTAGTTCTGACATATACGCATGGTTCATCTTTGCTCCTCATAAAACCAAACTCCTTGATTTTCTTATCAAAACAGATGTTCCAGCTGCGAGAAGCTTGCTTAAGTCCATAAATAGACTTCTGAAGCTTACACACAATATCAGGATGCTCTGACTGTACAAAACCCTCAGGTTGTGTCATAAACACATCCTCAGATAGCTTACCATTAAGGAAAGCGGTTTTTACATCCATCTGCCATATTTCATAGTCATGAAATGTTGCTATGGCAATGAGTATCCTGATGTTCTTCAACATAGCTACCGGTGAGAAGGTTTCATCAAAGTCTACACCATGAGTCTGCATGTAACTCTTCACTACCAGTCTAGCTTTGTACGTGTGTACTTTGCCATCCATGTCAGTCTTCTTTTTGAAGACCCATTTACACCCCACAATCTATTGACTAGGTGTCTGATCAACCAAATCCCATACTTGTTTATCATACGAGTCTCGCTCTCCATTGCCTCCTTCCATTTAGCGGCCTCAGGGCCCGCCATGGCTCCCTGATAACTGGTAGGCTCATAAAGATCTACCTGTGTATCATCACCATCAGATATGAGTAAATTATATATCTTTCTGGTGCATGACGCACTATATCAGACCTGTGAACAGGTGGTGACTGGAAATCAGATTCCTCAGTAACTCTTTGCTGAGGCTCAACAATTGGAGGTTCTATAACCTGTTGTTGAGAACTAGTGCCAACGTCAGATTCCATGTTGGTTGACTCTTGAATTTCTTCAAGATCAATGCGGCTCCCACTGGCGTCTTTGGACATTAGTTTCATTTCAAGGAAGACTACCCTTCGAGCAAAAAGACTTTGTTCTCTGAAGGTTTATAAAATAAATATACAAAAGAGTCGGTTGGGTATCCAACAAAATAACACCTTTCTGATCTAGGTTATAGTTTGTCTTGAGCTTCACGACGTACGTAAGCTTCACAACCCCAGATTTTTAAATATGCAAGTGAAGGAACTTTTCCATTCCATATTTCAGAAGGTGTTTTGGAAACCTTTTTCGTTGGTACAAGATTCACGACCCTTGCAGCAGTTTCTAAAGCATGGCCCCAGAAACCGATTGGAAGCGCAGTTCGACTCATCATGGACCGAACCATATCAAGCAATGTTTGGTTTCTCCTTTCAGCTACACCATTATGTTGTTGTGTCCTGGGCGGAGTAAGTTGTGCAATTATACCACAACTCCTTAGATGATCTTTGAACTCATGATTAAGATACTCACCACCACTATCGGATCTGAGAGTCTTAATCTTCCTATTTAGTTGAATCTCTACCTCGTTTTGAAATGTCCTGAACACCTCGAGGGTTTCAGATTTATGTTTAATCAGATAAACATATCCATACCTACTGAAATCATCAGTGAAGGTAACAAAGTATCTCTCTCCATGTCTAGTGACCGACCTGAATGGCCCACATACATCAGTATGTATTATATCCAACAGATCATTGCCCCGCTCACAGTTTCCTGTAAAAGGTGCCTTCGTTATCTTTCCCATAAGACAGGATTCACATTCATCATTTGATGTTTGGTCGAACTATTCCAAAATCCCATCCGCTTAGAGTTTGGTGATGCGTTTCTTGCTAATGTGACCAAGACGACAGTGCCACATATATGACTTATCCAAACCATATTTGGATTGAGTCGATTCAACATTATAGATTGAACTTCTATTGTGTTTTATACTTATACTAGTTTCAAAAATACCATGACATGGGTTAGCCTTAAAATAAAGTATATTATCTTTATAAACAAGGATAGATCCATTATCAAACCCAAAGTCTGAACAATCTTTATATAAAGCATAAAATGAAATGATGTTTCTGGCCATATCAGCCGAGTAGCAACAATAGAATAAAACCATAGTTAATCCAGACGAAAAAGAAAGCTCATAATTTCATATCGTGTCAACAGCAGCAAACTGCTTGTCTCCCATGATCAGGTCCAGCTGCCCACGTCTCAACCTCCTACTTCTTTTTAGTCCCTGAACATCAGTACAAATGTGAGTACCACATCCTGTGTCCAATACCCAGGAATTAGAAGCAGAAGTACTATGAACTTCAATCATATACCTACCTGAAGTTCCTGCTCCATTAGCCTTGAGCTTCATAAGCTCCTCCAGATATTTAGGA
Organism: Saussurea involucrata; assembly: GCA_033807775.1. Classification (NCBI taxonomy): domain Eukaryota; kingdom Viridiplantae; phylum Streptophyta; class Magnoliopsida; order Asterales; family Asteraceae; genus Saussurea; species Saussurea involucrata. Next base: position 24,466,454 of record CM066326.1, read on the forward strand.
CAGCTACGCCTCCAATGTCCTACCTCCTTTCAGCGAAAGCATACAGCATCCTCAGGAGTTTTTGATTGAGGTATATCAGATTGGGCTTTCCCTTTGCCTTTCGCCTTGGGTTTTGGCTTGGGCTGAATAGCCTTTGCTTTCCTTTAGCCTTTGGCATAGGTAACCTTTTTCTTCTTTAGACCTCCCTCCCTGATCATCAGTGTCGGGGCAGCAGGCTTGGACTTGGCCATGTTAGACTCTGCAGTCTTAAGCATGTCGTGGAGCTCCATTGTGGTTTTCACTAAGTTGTTCATATTATAGTTCATAATGAACTGTTCATACGAACCAGTCAGCGAGCTCAAGATAAAATATGTCCCAAGCTCCTGACCAAAGGGAAAACCTAGACGCTCAAGTTGGTCAAGGTACGATTTCATTTTCAGAACGTGTACGCTGACGCTGTTTCCCGGGGCCATCTTACATTCTACCAGAGCTTTGACATTTTCATATCGTTCTTGCCTAGCCTGCTGTTGGACCATGTCCTTCAGTTGGTTGTTCATGTCGTACGCCGCAAGGCTTTCCATAGCCTTTTGGAGTTCTGGAACAATGGTCGCCAACATTAGGCAAGCAACCTCATTTGACTCGGCCAGACGTTTTTCATATTCGTCCCGAATCGCCCGAGATGCTCCGGCAGCGGGTGCCTCAGGGAGTGGTCCCTCAATGGCCCTCTGCTTATTTTCCATCCTAAGAACAATTATCAGGTTTCGAAGCCAGTCCATGTAGTTCAAGCCCGTAAGCTTGTCCTTTTCGAGGAGACCTTTCAAATAGATGTTTGAGATCGATGAATTTGCGTTGTTTGACATCTATCAAAAGAAAAACATTATTTTAGTGATTTGAATGATCTTCGTTAAAACATATATTACCCAGTTGTTTTAAACAAATTTAATTTTAACAAAGCTAAGATGCATATTTCACTTCCACTTACGACGGGTTTGCCGCGAATCATCATTGGAAGCTATTTAAGTAGGTAACCATTTTACCAATTCAATCTCTATGAAATTCTTAGATCCTTGCGGGATTCACTAATGTATTTTGGCATGTTTAATCCCTTCCACGCTAATCCTTTCTCGTGACAGGATTGCCGTGGATCACGAGTCCAAATTGTAAATCAACCATACTAAGACACATGACATCCGGCCCAAGACTCTCGGATATCGCGATTGTGTCAAAAACGTTATCCCTAACATATAACCGACGCGTTGGCTTTAGCCCTTTCCCTACGCCGATAGATCGTTAGATCAAATGCGTGCCTTAAATGGGGAGCGTGTGATTTACATAAAAACGGGTTTTTGTTTTTATAAGTTAAAACATTTTTAACTGTTTTCATTTTAGCAAATTTCGTTTTAACCATTTTAAAACTTTACTATAAAACCAATTTTATCCATTTGCCAAAAAGCACTTGCAAGTTTTTATTAACTCCTTAATAAAATTTATTGTGTTTCAAAATCATTTTAAATTATCTAGCATGCAAGACCTAGATAATAAATAAATAAACAAAACACAACCACATGCAAGTAACGGTAATATTTGCCTCAAGCCTATGCATTTTTCCCGTGAGCCACCACGAGAAAAACATGGTCAAACTAGGGACTAACAACCATAAAAATGATGTGTCAGCTCCCACTGGATCCGCCATTTCTTCAATGCTCGAGTGGGTCCACGCCAAGACTTCAATCTTCATGAATCCCGTTTGTTGTATTCGGTCTTCTTTTACAATTTTGTAATAAAATAAATTCGTATTCTTTTTATACTATTTTACAAATACAAAAATTAGGAAACGACTCGTAGGCCGCGCAAAATTACATAGGTCTAACTGAGGCAAACTATTACAGGGTCCATACAAACACAAATTTTGCATATAAAAGCGATGGAGTGCCAAATCCATGCAAGAGACAACCCTTTGATAAAGATTTATTTCAACATACACGTTGGCACTTAAAATAAATCAATCTTTGCTTGAACATACAAGCACACTTTATACTTATGTAACTATGGTTTCATGCCAAAACCATCCAAACATGAAATATACAAGTGAATCAAAAGGTTCGGGAAAACACATATAATAATCTCAACAATTGAAATAAGAAATCATTTTTCATGGTTTTTCTCTAAGATTTCGAAAACCTAGTTTTCTCAAAACACTAGAATTCCAAACTTTAGTTTTAAATGCTTTAAGTTTCATAAAGAGAAGCCTTTCCCAAAAAGGAAACTTTAATTTCTAAAACCTTAATTTTTATAGTTTAAAACCCTAGACTTCCCAAGTGCGAAACTTTTACTCATTGTAAAACCTAATTTAGGGTTTAAAACCCTAAACGTCCAAAATAGAAATTAAACGCAAAGTTTCCAAAATTGGAAACTTTATTTTTCATAAAACCTAATTTAAAGTTTTAAAACCCTAAATTCCCAAAAGTGGAAACTTTATGTTTTGAAACCTTTAAATTAAGACTTTAAACGTAAAATTTCAAAACTTGAAAATCTATAGTTTAAAAAAAATTATTTTCAAAATTTAGGGTTAGAAACCCTAAACTTCCAAAACTAGAAACTTTAATTTTAAAACATCAAAACGAATAGAAAAAAAAACTTTAGATTTTTCTTTGTGTGTGTTTCATACATTCAATTTTCCCACTCGAATGTATATAACCACACCCAAAAACAAAATCTATATGATAAAAAACAATTCATTATGTACTTGTACATTGTAACCGTGGCTTTGAGACAACTGTTGGAATGTGTGTATTGCAAAAGTAATATCAAAAACAGCGGAAGCCAAAATTACACACAATCTTCCAGAGATCAGGTTACAATAAAAAACAAGTAACATAATAAATATAAGAGGAGAGATTAGAAAAACCTTTTATGATGTTGGTGAAGAAACCAATATTAGGAATCTCTCTATCCGGAGCACACCCCAAAGATGTAGTCGCATGGATTGCAAAAAATCACCTTCTTCTCTTCTCCACGTGATCACCAAAACAACACTTAATTATGGAGTTTTGGAGAAGTTAGCAAAATCCAAAGTTTGATTCCTTTTGCTTTTGTGCCGTGAGAGCTAGAGGAAATATTAGAGAGCCCTTTTATGGTTTTGATGGATTATATTATAATCCCATCATTATCAATATCCAATTCAAAAACTATAATTATCTAAACCTTTTAGATGTTATCTAAACCTTTTAGATATTATCCAATAATATCTCATTTAGTTTAATAATTATCTACACTTTAAATAGATATTATCTAGTTACAAGTATGGACTAATTACTAGTTAGTCCCTCTAGTAATCCCATATTAATTAAAACATTTTTAATTAATTACTTGTTAAACCCTCTAAATTGATTTATTGTTTTTCCACAACTAAACTTTGTGTGCGACCCAATAAGCCCATGCATTTTCGGATGATTACTATTTTGTTGTGCTAAATGGGCGTATCTCCAACATGAATATCATTCAAGCTTAAGAAGGAGGTGGTGAAGCTCGAACTGAGCACAAGAAGTACTTGGAGATGACCGAAGAGGAAAAGGGCATGTTTGATTGCGAAAAGCATGCCAAGAGATATCTGGTTCAGGCCCTACCAAATAAGATCTAGACAGCTATAGATAGATACAAGCACACATCAAAGGGTATGTGGGATCAGGTAGAATAGATGATGACCAGGAGCAAAGTCGGCAACCAACTGAAGATCAACAGCTGCATAACCAAGTTTGATGGCTTTAATCAGCGCTCCGGCGAATCACTCTCACAGGCCTATGAATGATTTTGCCTCCTACTGAACGAGCTCCACAAGAATAAGATCAATCGATCTAACACGGAGAATGCTCTCAAGTTTCTGAACAACCTCTTTCCAGAATGGAAACTGTTCGCTTCTCACATCAAACACAACCACCTGATGGAGAACGTTGCAATCCATGAACTCTACGAGATGCTTCTACAGGACGAGGATGAAGTCATGGAGATACTGAGCAACTAGAAGTCCGCTTCCAAGTCACATGCTGATCTACTCGCTCTTGTTTCTTCAAAATGGGTCAAATCTTCCAGCCGTCACTCCAAACGAACACAAGAGCTGAGTGAATCTGAACCAGAATCTTACGAAGAGGAGGAAAGCGATTCTGATCCTGAACTGACTGTAGTAAAGAAAACGATGGCCTTACTTTCCAGATCTTTCCACCAAAAGAAGTTTTTCAAAAAACCTTCATCCAATAATCAGCGCTACTCTACTTCTTCCAATAAGCGCCATGATTATCAGGATAAATATGAAGGAAAGAAAAAGGCAGATGAGCACAAGCAATCTGACAAGAAGGAGAAGAATGAGAAGGATGATTGTAAGCCCGAGACAAAGAAGAAGGACGAACCCATCACTTGCTACAACGGCTGGAAATTGGGTCACTTTGCCAAGGATTGTAGAAAGCCTATCGTGAAAAACGCACACTACTACAAAGACAAACTTCTGCTATCTGAACAGAAAGAGGCAGGAGAATCTCTATTTTTTGAAGATGACCACTGGCTAGCTCGTTCTAATAGTGAAAGAGACTCTGAAGATGCTGATGCTCTCATGGGCTACCATTCTCCTCCATCAGAAAATGCGAATTTGTGTCAGGTATGTGAACCTATTCATCAAAGCTTAATCGAACAGATGCAACCACTTGTTGAACGAATAGATTCTTATAAGGCCACCACTAATGAACAACTGCTTGAAATTAACTCGTTCAAAGAAAAGTTGGATGTTCAAAAGCTCATAACTAAAAAGTACAAGTCTGACAATGCAAATCTAAAAGAAAAATGTACAAATCATTCAATAGCACCTAAGGACTTAAAGGCCAAGATATCTGAATTGAATATTAAGCTTGATCAGTGTGAGAATGAGAAAGCAGAGATTGTCTATCAATGCTCCTCTCTCCAAATCCAGCACAAGGAGTTTGTTTCTAAAATAACTGATCTTGAAACCAAACTTCACAAAAGAGGTCAAACTGATCAGACCATTCACATGAACAAACCCAAGGAATTCACATACTTTAACAAGGAATGGGGAATCAGATATGATAACCCATATTACTTGAAAAAGGTGTTGACCATGAGACCGACCCTTTACCACTTTTGTTTTCTCGGTCTGGATAAAAAATATCCCAAGTATAAAATCAAATGGAGTGGTCCTCTTGAAAGGAAAAAGAATAGGAAACTGAGGAATACAAGCGCGCACACACCACTAAAATGCAATTACCTTTTGTGTATGAGCCTATGAATTACTCGTACAAGAAAAACCCAAAGAAATACCTCTCGAATGACTTCTTTGACGGCTATAAAGTTGCGAATCCCAAGGATTCCTCTAAAAACGATGAGTCCCAAGCACCTGAACCCAAAACTGAGACGGATGAGTTTAAACTCTATCTCCCTCCTCTCGTTTTGGAATAAAAATTAGTCGAATTAGAGGAGACACTCGAGACGGAAAGAACAAGTTTTCAAAAGGAAAAACAAGCGCTTATAACAGAACTTGAGAAACTCAAATCCGTCAAAACCAAATCTGTGTCAGATGAACGAAGTCGATCGGAAAGGGAAACGGGTGATTAGAAGTCGAACCACCCGAAAATCAAAGAAAGCAAAACCCGAACCGTTCGAAGATGCAGTAATTGCAAGGTATGAGCTTCTAAAACATAACAAATTCCTTTATAAACGCGCCTTTGACCCCGAGTTGGTCAGGGCCGTTTTACCAATTAAACATCATCTTGTAGCACTACATTGGACATATATGGTTAAATCACCACGCACGACGAATGTTTCGTGGGTTAAAGAATTTTACGCAACCATCAGATGTTTTGATAACCTTTGTGTCACGATAAGAGGTGTACCGGTCGATTGGTCCAGACAAAGTATCAACACGGTGCTCGGTTTAGATACACCTTTTATCTGCAATTTTAGTCAACTACTTTTAGGTACTAAAACCATTACACCGGAGGAGATTGCGGCTGTCCTCACAATTCTGGGAGGTGGTTGGACTTTTGACAACCGTAAGCCGGTTATCTTGTCCTGATCACTAAACCCGGAAGCGGCCCTTTGGTTCACATACGTACGCCATAACATACTTCCATCCGGTCATGACAGTACAGTTTCACAAGATAGATGTTGGCTAATATATTGTATCATGAAGGAATGTAGGTTCCTAGATTCACTTTGTCTCATATAAACAGTAGGATCAAAGGTAGCAGAAGCAATATAAAGTTGTTTAAGTATGAGTGATTGCGCATAACATGAAATAACGAGAGAATACCAATAACAATATATTGAACAGTAAAATGATAACACAAAAGTTAAAGAAGATGCTCGTATATATTGATATATGAATAACACCAAGAATACTTTCTTGTATGTGTATTCTGAAATCTCTCAGGTGACAAATCATACACTAGAAGTGGAACGGAGTATGTAGTGTTTGCTCTCACAATTCTAGTAATAATTTTCACCAAAAGCTTACAATTGTGCGTTTCACTACCCTCCTATTTATAGCCTGATAAAGTGAAGGACAGTGTACTATCTAACCCTAGAATGACACATGGAAAGTGTGTCTCTATCCTTCTAGGGCCGACGTGGAAAGTACGGACACTTGTCTGACACTTAGGGATTTCTACGAGACTAAAGCTTCACATAGGTCTTCATTCACCAGAGGTCTTCTACCAGAGCTCTAGAGGTCTTCTGGCAGTGTAGTTCTCTGATGTGCTATCAGAGGTCTTTTGCCATACCTCTGACACTCCTTGATGGTCTTCTGTTTGATCTCCTGCTAAGTCTTTGCTTGATCTCTGACGTCCTTCTGACTTGTGGTATTTTCAATACTTTTATATCAAGTATACTTGGGGCTAACAATCTCCCCCTAAGTATTGAAAATTCAAACTATGCTATTACAGAGATAGGTAAGCAGAAACAAAGAGTAGAAAATCATCCTCTGTCAACCTGTTACTGTTCTTCAAAAGGATTTACAATGCATTACAATAAAGAAATATCAAACTAGTCATAAAACTCTCCTCTAAGAATTCTGTCAAATCTTCTGATTAAGTCCCTAAATTCTAGCATGAGGTTTATATGACTCACAAAGCTGTTTATAACTTCTCGTGGGCATTTTTCACTTGGAGGTCTCTCCAGGATGATCCTTTTGAGATACTTAAGAGACTCTGATGAGTACTTGTGGGCTTCCTCTGCTCTGATGGCTTTCTTGACGCCCTTATGTCGGGATATGAATATTGCTGGATCGCCTACAAGAGTTCTTGTTGAGTGATGCTCGAGTCCCATAAGGCTTTCATTTGGAGGACCAATGCCCAATTTCTTTAATTCGAAATCAATGCCCAGTTGGAAGCCTGACTGTGTTCGGTAGTTGACATGTTCTTGTATGGCATATAGGACTTCAACTCTAGCAGTTCTTGCAGCTTTGTACCTATCAGAATTGTTAAGACAATAGCCATGCAGGGTTATCAGATCATATGGATTGAGCAACACCAAGTCGTTGTCGTTGAAAGTTTATGTCTTCAGATCTTCTTGTTCGACTGTGTAAAGATGGTAGATAACTCTGTCATAGGCAAACTTCTTCTGTTCTATCTTCATAATCCTTTGAAAAGTGAAGGAAGGATTTATGACCCCATGAATGTTTGTTTTGGTCCTTATAAATCTCCTTATGTCTTCTGTGAGCAAGTTTGCTCTGATTGGGTTTAGGTATGGGTTTGAGGTGTAGAGTTGATAGGTATAATATCTCTTTCAGCATAGAGATAGGAAAAAAATTCTTCCAGAGAAGGTAGTGAATGCTCTGGTTGTTGGCTTTGAACTCCAGCATTCTGTTCAGGTTTCGGTTGGGTTTCTTCTTCTGGATTTTCTTCCATTTGGTTTTTGGGTTCTGCTTCTTGGACTTGGATGGTTGAGATTTGGTTTGGTTGGTTTGATAAGTCATCATCAGAGGATGGGACTGTCCTCTTTGGTTCAGTTCTTGATGATGGTGGAGGAGTATTCAAGATGTATTCGAACGTTGTCTCCCCCTTTTGTTACTCTGAGGGCTCTCCTTCATCCATTTTTGCGTCGTCATCATCATCAGAGAATGCCATAGTGGCCTTGGTACAGTCCTTACCAACAAACTTACCTTTCTTTAATGGTACACTCTCAGATGGTACATCCTCAGATGGTTCTTCAGCAGATATCTTCTTTGACACTGTGAACATGGCGGCAGATTTCTTTAGAACATCTTCTACCTCTGCTGCAGCTGCTCTGATTTCATCCACTTGACTTTCAAAATTGAACTTATGGGAGTCCATAGTATCTTTTTCATGTTTTTCGGAGATATTGGCTTTTCCCACAAATTTTGAGTTGATAGTCATCAGTTTGCTCAACACATTTTTTCTGAAAGTCCCCATATACGCTCTATCGATTGGCTATCTGTCAGGGAAGGGTATGTCTGTGTCTGGTGCCATTCCTTAATTGCAGACTTAACAAAGGTGTTGATCATCTCTGTCAGAGTTCTGATGTTTGTCTTTGACAGAATGATAGAGGGTACTGGAAGAGTTCTGTTGAGAGATTCTTTGTGATTTTCTGCTATTGTAGCTTTCAGATCAGAGACGTCTTTTCGCAGTTTTTCTTCCTCTTCTGCCCTTTTCTTTTCCCAATCAACGAACTTCTGGGAAGTCTCTGCCAACATTGTTTGGACCTCCTTTAGTTCCCCTTTCAGAAAAGCATTCTCCATCAGGAACAACTCCTCTTTTGCAGCATTGATAAGTTTGTACTCATTCAAGGAGTCTCTGATATTGTCACAAAAGCCTTTGAACTCTTCTTTGGTGACAATGTCAGAAGGGGTAACATTGATTCCAACACATGTATTTAATTCTGCCTCGAGTCCAGAGGCACCTCCTATCAGAACTGTTTTGACGTTGATTCTGGGAGGATTTCCACCCTATCATTAATTTTCCCTCTGGGGAGAATCATCTCTCGGTGTTCTGATCAGAGTTTCCTCTTCCTTCTCAGGTTCAGGAGAAGGGAATCTGATGTGATGGGTAGTCTTGCGATCAAGGCAGGTTTTCCCATGTGCCGCTAGGTCAAACCAATGTCCCTGAGTTGGACATAGACTACATGAGATCTTAAAGATCTCTGGACTAGTTTGTGTTCCATCTATGTGAGCCACAGAGGCTTCAGTGTGTGTATTTGTCCTATTGATATCCTGGGGCGATGGGACATCATTACCAAAAAGAGATTCCCCTGTTTCGTGCACAACAGAGACATGAAGAGCTGCCTATGATGTGTTTGGCTGGTTAGGGTTCGAGGTGTGCACCTCTGTTTCAATATCCATTTGGGCTTGATCACCATGGATAGGTTATGTGGTAGCACTGGGGGATGGGGTAGGAAAACGCACATGTGTGTTTAAATGAACATATTTTTCTTGGCTCGCATTTCCCTCGGCTCCTATGGGTTAGAAGACTCAGATTCACTCTCTGACTTCTCTGTCTTACCACTACCAGAGGAGGACGAACTCTTTGCTCCTCCCTCTGTAGTATCCCGAACACCCTCTTGGACAACCTCCTCTGAGGATACTCTTGTTAGATCTGAGTTTTGTTAATAAACTAAGTGTTAAAGGTCTGATCAGAAGACTCAGATGTTCTGATATGAAGGGTCAGAGTTCTTACTAAGAAGGCTCAGAAGGATCGCTATGAGATTTGGAGAAGAAGAGTCAGAAGTCTGAGAAGAAGAGTCAGAAGTAGAGCCAGAAGTTCTGAGAAGCCTTGTCAGAAGAACGTTCAGAAGTTCTGAACTACCTGTTCAGAACTTATAACCAGATACTTTCCTTAGTGTTTAGTTAACTAATTAGGACACGTGTATTGTTCCTATTAGTCATTCATATTTGTACTGTAGCTTTAATATTTCCGTTGCAGTATATATAGTAGTTAGCACTACATTGCTAACTGATTTTCCCCGAATATATTTGTATTCTCTTTTTGTAATCTTTGAGATTCTCTCTCTCTAAGATCTGTAATTCTGTTCTTCATTGAATACAATTGGGCTTGATCATATTACTTCTCAATTACTGTTTCATACATTGTTGTATTGATTGTAAGAGTAAATCCTGGACTTACAATTGGTATCAGAGCCACTCAACAAACAAATTTGTTCAAGATCTTGATCGCGAAGGTTTATTGATCAATTTCTTGAAGAATTCTTGATTCGTTCAAAAGTCGATTCCGCTGCTAGTTCTAATTCTTGAATTCTTGGCAATTCTTGAATTAATTGATTGTCTTTCGATCAAGAAATTCAAATTTGTCTCTCTGTTGAAAATGCTTACAATCATGTCCTCTAAAGAATATCTCGCTATGGGATCTGAAACAAAGCCACCTGTTCTAATTCCTGAAGAGTACCAGCAATGGAAAATACGAATGATCCAATTCTTGGATAACATAGATGAGAATCTGATGGTCTCTATTCGAGAAGGTCCTATCGAAGTCTACATTGACGTGGAAGCAACTCCTGAAACAGAAACAACTCCAGAAATTCCGGCAACAAGGGTGAAGAAGAACTATTCTCAATACACATCAGAACAGAAAAATAGGCATGCAATAGACAAAAGAGCAATCACATTGATGACACTTGCAGTTCCGAATGAAGTTCTTAACAGAATTGATAGTGGTTCATCAGCCAAGGAAATGAGGGATGAACTGGAAAGACAAATGTTAGGAACTGTCAGATCGATACAAGCCAAGTTAAATCAAAGCATAAATGCTTATTAAAGGTTCAAGGCTAAAGAATCTGAAAGCTTAACTCAGACATATAGTAAATTATGTACTATACTAAATGATTTGAGAAGGAATGGGCTGAAAAAGACAAAGTCAGAAATTAATTACAAATTTCTGAACAGTCTAAACTCTGAATGGTCATCATTTGCTATAAGTCTACAAATGAATAAAGATATGTGTGAAGAAGATCTAAATGATCTATTTTGTGTTCTTAATCAGCATGAGGACTCTGTTAAGATTGTGGTTGAAGAAAAGAAAAATGTTGCAGAACAATTAGCTTTTCTGTCAAAGTCCAAAAGTGTGAAAACACCCAAGAAGGCAGCATATCTATCTGAGATACCAAATCTGGAGGAGTCTGATAAGGAAGAGGGATCAGAAGAAGATGAGGATATCAAAATGATTGCGGAAAAGTTGGCCTTGTTGACTAATACTTTCAACAAGAGGTATGGAAAAGGAAAATATCAGGGCAAGTTCAGGAAAGAGCAGGGAAGTTCAGATTTCAAGAAAAGAGAAGAGAGAGGAGAAAGTAAGTATGAAAAGAAGGAAGAAAGAAGGGAAGAAAATAGATAAGAGAAGGAAGAAAGAAAAGAAAAGAATCTGTGCTTCAAGTGTGGAAAGTCTGGCCACTTTGCAAAGGATTGCAAAGTGAAAATTGTGAAAGATTATGAGTACTATACCAAAAAGGCTCAGCTGGCGAAGAAAAGAGTTGATAAAGTGGCATTGTTAGCTGAACAAGAAAACTGGTTGTACTACACGTCAGATGAAGATGACTGCATACACTTTTCACAGATGCAGAGTTATATGGCAAAGATGAAGAATGAGGATGATTCTGACTTTGAAGATGCTGATTCTGAGTCATCTACTGAGGTACATTCTGCACTTGAAATAGACTTAATGACACATATTGGTGAAATGAAAACTGAATTTGTTAAACTAAGAAAACAAATTAAAGGAGAAAGAAATTTAGTTAACAAATTCAGAATTGAAAAAGAAGTAATAAAAGAACAATTTGAGGAATCTGAGATTTAGAAACAGAAAATTAAAACTGAAAATTCTGAGTTGATGAAAAATATTTCTGAATTAAAAATTGAGCTTTCAAAAGTTAAGGATGAAAAGGGTGATTTACAAATAAAGTTTAATATGCTATTTGAGGAAAGAAAGAATTTATACACCAAAATTAAAGAATTAGAAGATCTTAACTTGAAAAGAGGTCAGACTCAGCAAACATTAAATCTTCTTACAAGCAATGTAAAAGATACAAGATTTTATAATCCAAAGAAGGGATTGGGATTGGAAGAAAATGTTGTTTTAAAAAGAGCTCCAGTAAACTTGTATGATTTTGATAAGCTTCATGTTCCCAAACCAAAAACTCCAGAAGTTGTTGAAGTCTTTATAAGACCTGCAAGTTCCATCACAAGATCTGACAACTTACAGAAATCAAGTTCTAAAAAGCCCAAAGAGATAGTTTCTGAGTTAAAAACAGAAAAATAAGATGTTTCAGAAGAAAAAGTTATGAAAGAAATTTCTAAACCAAAAGAAGAGAAACCAAAATACAATGATACCAAATTCAAATATGACTCTTTAAATGTCAGCTACAAAAATAAACAACAAAGTTTTTCTTATTCTGACATAGAAAGTATATTTGATACTAGTAAGGTTTCTGAAATAGTAAGTCAGAAATCTGAGTCTTCTAATCAAATTCTGATTGTTCTAATCAATTTTCGGATTCTGAAGGTCAGAAATCTGAGTCTATTAATCAGAATTCTGATTCAAAGAGTCAGAATTCTGAGTCAACTGAAAATTCTGAAACAAAGTCAGAAGACTTTCTAGAACTTGAAAAGAGATTTAATCTTGTAAGTCAAGAACTTGAGGACTTAAGGAAAGCTTATGATGAACTTGAAAATGACTTATGTGATTTGGATTTTGATCTTAAAAATGCTTTAAAAGAAAAGAATATTTTTATTCAGAAAATAACAGAGCTTGAGAAACTGAAAGCTGAATATGATCTGTTCAAGATTAATGCTCTAAAAGAAAATGATAAATTCTTTAATGAATCAAGTACATATGAAAAAGGTGAATCATCTAATTAATTTTCTAACAAAAATAGGTTGAATTTTCCAGAAAAAGAGGAAAGCAAAAGGAAAGATGATCTGAAAAGAGTTCCTGAGAAGACTGAATTGAATTCTGATTCTGTACCAAAAGCTCATAGTTTCTGTAATAAATGTACATGTACTTTGAAAAATAGAAATAAAAATGAAAGGACTTATGGTACAGACTTGTTGTTACTTGCACAGAAAAATCTGACTTGTGTTCAATGTAAAAGTGATTCTTTTCAATATACTCAGAAATGTCCAATAACAATAACATATGTTTCATTCATAAGAAAAGATATTCAGAATACAGAAAAGAAGAATGATTCTGTTCCTCAAACTCAGAGAAAAGAAAAGATAAAAGAAGTGAATCATCAAGTTAAAGTCAAAACAAAGTATGAGAAAGTGAGAAATGTGAAAGAAAAGAAAGGTGAAAACATTGCAAAATCAAAAGTTACACCTTTCAAGAAGAAATTGAATAAATTTGTGAACAGAAAATGTCCCGACTTCATAAAAGTGCAAGGCAAATGTTGTTTAAAAAAAGATTTTGAATGGAAAGTAAAAGGCACTTTTGTTAAATCAAATGATAAAGCTAACAAAGAAGGACCCATTCCAAAATGGGTACCTAAAACTGACTGACTGTTGTTGCAGGGCTGTCATGTGTGGTTTTTAGATTCAGGAGCTTCAAGACACATGACAGGTCATAAGTCTTTTCTATCAAACTTCACAGAAAAGGCTAGAGGAGTAGTAAACTTTGGAAATAACAGCAAAGGTCAAGTTAAAGGTTATGGGGATTTAACAAAAGGAGATCTGACAATTCAAAAAGTTTTTTATGTTGAAGGATTACAACATAATCTTTTCAGCATAAGTCAGTTTTTAGACAGTCTTTGTCAAATCAAGTTCCAAATAACAGGTTGCATGATTTTAACTGAAAAGGATGTTAAATTCTTCTGGGCCAAAAGACATATGGATTTATTTGTGGTTAACTTTTCAAAATTAACATTAAATCCTGTTTGTCTTTTATCAAATTCAACTGCAAATGAATGCTGGCTATGGCACAGAAGATGTTCTCATCTAAATTTCAAAGATCTTAATAATATTGTGGCAAAACATCTGGTTAAAGGTCTACCAAAGATTAAATTTGAAAAAGAATCATTATGCTCAGCTTGGGAAATGGGCAAGATGAAAAAGAGTTCTCACAAATTAAAAATGGACTCATCTTGCAAAGCACCATTAGAAATGATTCATACTGATCTTTGTGGTCCAATTTCAGTTCAATCTATGGGAGGAAAGAAATACATGCTTGTAATTGTTGATGAATATTCCAGATACACATGGGTTGAGTTCTTGAGAGCTAAGTCAGAAGCTGCTATTACTTTGATAAACTTTATCAAAAGAATTCAAGTTCTCTTACAACTTCCAGTTCAGAAAATCAGAAGTGATAATGGAACAGAGTTCAGAAATGAGACACTTCAGAATTTTTTAGAAAGTTCTGGGATTTCTCATAATTTCTCTGCTGTCAGAACTCCTCAACAAAATGGTGTTTTTGAAAGGAAAAACAGAACTCTAGTTGAAGCTGCAAGAACCATGCTGGCTTATTCAAATCTTCCAACCTTCCTATGGGCTGAAGCAATTGCAACTGCTTGCTTTACACAGAACATAACTTTAATCAATAAAAGATTAAATAAGACTGCTTATGAACTGATAAATAAAAGAAAACTATTAATCAAATTCTTTCATGTTTTTGGTTGCAGATGCTATGTTGTTAAAGACAGAGAAAATCTTGCCAAATTTGATAAAAAGGCAGATGAAGGATACTTTGTTGGTTATTCATTAACTTCCAAAGCATTCAGAATCTACAATAGAAGAACCAAGAGAATGATGGAAAGCATCAATGTAACATTTGATGAAGCCAGAATGAAGACTTCTGAACAAGACAGTTCAGAACTCATGCAGAACAAGACAAAAATGACTTCTGATACAAACTCTAATCCTATTTGTTCAGAACTTAATTTATTGTTTAAGGATGCTTTTCTAGAACTAATTTCTGATTCTTATGCAGAATATGAAAACCCAAAGATGGTAAAAGAGATGAAAAATAGAACTCCAGAAATAGTTCAATCAACTGTAATTTCTGATAAAGGTCCATCTGAAGAATGTCCAAATCTGATAAATACTAGTGGTGAAAATTCTGAACATTGTACTCAGAATTTTGATCCTTGTGTTCAGAACTCTGAACAAGCCACTCAGAATTCTGACTTCACTACTCAGAATCCAAACTTGGATACATCTCCTATACATGTATCAGAACAAGGGGACAGCTCAGAATTACAAGCAATTATTGATGAGAATGATACAAACAATAACTTTTCAGAGATTGATGTGCTTCTCGGTGCAAATAAATGGACTAAAAATCATCCTATTCATCAAGTAATAGGTGATCCATCAGCAGGAGTCAAGACCAGATCAGCTACAGCAAATGAAGCAATGTTTGCTGGTTTCTTAAGTGTGATTGAACCAAAGAAAGCTAATGAAGCCCTAGAGGATCCAGATTGGATTTCAGCAATGCAAGAGGAATTGCTCCAATTTGAAAGAAATAAAGTTTGGAGACTCATTCCAAAGCCTGAAGGTAAATCTATTATTGGAACTAAATGGGT
Organism: Saussurea involucrata; assembly: GCA_033807775.1. Lineage (NCBI taxonomy): Eukaryota > Viridiplantae > Streptophyta > Magnoliopsida > Asterales > Asteraceae > Saussurea > Saussurea involucrata. The sequence goes on from CM066326.1 coordinate 24,481,973, forward strand.
ATTCAGAAACAAAAAGGATGAGTCAGGTGTTGTTATCAGAAACAAGGCAAGATTGGTTGCTAAGGGATACTGCCAATAAGAGGGAATTGATTATGATGAGACATTTGCACCAGTGGCAAGAATATAGGCAATCAGAATATTTTTGGCCTATGCTGCACACAAAAATTTCAAGGTGTATCAAATGGATGTGAAATCAGCCTTTTTAAATGGCAAACTTAATGAAGAGGTGTATGTTCATCAACCTGAAGGTTTTGTTGATCCAGAATTTCCTGATCATGTTTATATTTTAGACAAAGCTTTATATGGTCTAAAACAACCACCAAGAGCCTGGTATGACACTCTTACTCAACACTTGTTAGCTTCAGGTTTCAAGAAAGGTAAGATTGACACAACTTTATTTTTAAAGAAACAAGGTGATGATTTAATTCTTATTCAGATTTGTGTTGATGACATAATATTTGGTTCTACCAGTCCAGAATTATGTGATAATTTTTCTAAAATCATGTCATCTGAATTTGAAATGAGCATGATGGGTGAGCTGAATTTTTTCCTTGGTCTTCAAGTCAAACAATTACCAAAGGGTATTTTTATAAATCAAGGAAAATATGTCAGAGATATTCTGAAAAAGTTCAAAATGTCTGATTGTGCTTCTATGAGAACTCCAATGGCAACAAACATAAAGTTAGATGCTGATCTCAAAGGAGTTTCAGTAGATACCAAACTCTATAGAGGCATGATTGGATCATTACTTTATCTGACTGCAAGTAGACCAGATATTATGTTTTCTACTTGTTTCTGTGCTAGATTTCAATATAACCCAAAAGAATCACATATGTTGGCTGTCAAAAGGATTTTAAGATATCTCAAAGGATCACCTGATCTAGGTTTATGGTATCCAAAAGAAACTGATTTCAAATTAACTGCTTTCACTGATGCTGATCATGCAGGAAGTAGGTTGGACAGAAAAAGTACTTCTGGTGCTTGTCATTTTTTGGGGGATAAGATAGTGAGTTGGGCATCAAAGAAACAGGATTGTGTGTCTACTTCAACTGCTGAGGCAGAGTATGTTGCTGCTGCTGCTGCTTCATGCTCTCAAACTTTGTGGATGAGAACACAACTCATGGATTATGGATATCAGCTCAACAAAATTCCCATCTATTGTGACTCAGAAAGTGCAATTGCTATTACTCAGAATCCTGTTCAACATTCAAAGACTAAACACATAGATGTGAGGTATCATTTTATAAAAGACTATGTGGAAAAAGGAACTATAGAGATGCACTTTGTGCATACAAAGTATCAATTGGCTGACTTGTTCACAAAGCCACTTGATCACAAAAGGTTCTCTTTTCTCATATATAAAATAGGAATGCTTAATCTGACCAATTGAAAATATTTGTGTTTCTTAAAAATGATAAATGTTTCTAAGTAAAATTGTCTGAGTAGTGTATTCAGAACTCTGAATTTTAAGTTCAGAAACTCTGACTCTTAAGTTCATAACTTCTGAGTCTTGAGATCAGAACTTCTGAATCTTGAGATCAGAACTTCTAAGTCTTAAGTTCAGAACTTCTGAATCTTGAGTTTAGAAATTCTGAGTCTAGAGTTCAGACCTTCTGAGTCTTAAGGTCAGAGATTCTGAGTCAATACTCCAGAAATCTAACTTTCAAGAATTTATTTTTGAGAAAAACAAATACTTCAAATGTGCGGATTATGTCTTTTCTATTATCTTTTTATCTCATCTTTATGTATCATATTTGGTCAAATACATGCTAAAGTCAAGGGGGAGCATCAATATCTTCTGGAAATTATTTCATGATGCTTAAAAGGTTTGTTGTCATTTCTTATCTCTAATCATTCTAAGAAGAACAAGCTTTTTAATGATAAATTTTTTATCTTGTTCAAACTATATCTGAATTTCAAACATTTTCATATTCAGATATAAGAGTTTAAATGATTTTTTTTAAATCATCATTCTATGAACAGAATTCTGATGATAAAATGTGTTTCTATCTGTTCAAACCTCTTCTGAATAACCAAAAGTTTTACATCTGTCAGAAGTTGATTTTAAATAAATTTTTGTTACAAGGTAAAATTCTTCTGAATAATGGAATCAGAACTCTGAGTAGAACAATCAGATATCTGATAAAGGAAAGTCAAATCTTCTAAGCGTGTTATTCAGATCTTTGACTTGAGTCAATATTCTATCCAATAACACGTGTCGGCTTCATATTTGGTTGATTATGCCACACATTTCATTTAAATCCTCTGTGCTGACTCCGTTATAACATTGATTTCGCTTTTCCGTCAACCTTTCAGCTTCGCGAATTTTAAATAGGTCTTAAAATTCCTATTTCCAATTCTTTCAAATTCCAGAGCGAAAAGTGAGATACGAATTAATCCAGAGTTCTTTGAGTTTGTTTTCTTCTTAAATCATGTCTGGATTTCAAAGAAGTGGTCAAATTTCTCTACATTAGTAAGTCTTTGATGGATTCATCTGATTCGGATAATGATGAAGTACAAAATAGAGCTGTTGAGGAAGAAACAATAAGGGATGATGAAATAAATGAAGAAGATGAACAAATGGCTGAATCAGAAGGAAATGCAGATGAGGTAAATATAAATGTTGAACATGAACAGAGTGATGCAGGGTCGATTATGTCGAATAGACCAATCTTAGTGGAAAGGGTTGTTCCTGAAGGAGAATGGTTGAAATTATCAGAAAACAATTGTGTTTTATTATTTGAGGAAAGTAGATTTAAGCCTGAACACAGAATCATCATGGAGTTATTCAAATATCATCCTTACAGAAAGTGGTTTACAAGAAACAAAACATTTCCTGTTCAGTATATTCAACAATGGTGGAAACATCATAGGTTAGAAGACAACAAGTTTGTATCCGAAATTGGAGGAGTCACAATTACCTTATCAATCGCTGCACTAAGAGAAATGCTGAATCTTCCAGAGAAAGATGATGTACAAAGATGGACAGATTTTGAAGACTCACCATTAACAGAAGAGTTAATTGCAGAGTTTATGAGATTAGGATATAATGAAGGATTGAGAACCCTTAGTTTGTTCAGAAGGAACAAATTGCCACCTATTTGGGCTTGTTTCTTTCATGTGGTGAATAAGTGTTTGTCAGGGAAAAATAGCTCAGCAGATCAAGGTTCAAAACAGATTCTTCAGATCTTTCAGGGTTTAGTGAGGAATAGGCATTATGATTATACTGCTATACTTTGGGAAGACATGAAGAATACTTTTGAGAAAAATCAGAAAGCTATTCAAAAGAAGACAAAGGATACTCCTCTGGCATACATACCTTACATAAGGTATTGGCAGATTGTAATTTGATATGCAATGCAAGAAAACAGAACCATTTCAAGAAGATCAAATGAACAACATGGTCCTACTTTCTATTTGGGTAAGATGTCTTCTGTTACCAAACTTGAGAATTATCCTAATCATAAACTGTTACCAAAATCAATTAGGAATTACATACCAAGGGAGAGTGAGATTTTAAAATCATATTGCACCTCTATGGGAATTGAAATACCTCAAATCCCTACCCATGAGGACCAACCAGAGAAGAGAGGTGAGGGGTCTAGTCCAGTAAGAGAGGGGGAGGATGTTCAAATGGGTGAACATTCTGAGAGAAATGAGGGGCAAAATTCTGAGAGCTTGGTTAGAACAAGTGAGGAAAAACAGAATGAGGGTGGTGAGGATGAGATATTGTCAACAGAGGTTCAAACAGAAAGAGATGCCTCTGAACCAGCTAATCTTAACCAGGTAACCACAACTGCTATTGATTCACATTTCTTGGTGTTCAATATTGAAACAAACACCATGGACCTAGTGGTGGATCTTGAACAACCCATCCATACCCACTCAGAAGCATTTCAACATGTTACTGTTTCACATAACTCAGGGGAACCATCCCAAACTCATTTGGAGGGAGGTGATAAATCCCAACCTATTTTTCAACACATTGAGTCTGAATATCACAGTCCTATTCAATTTGAGCCTGAAATTCCTTCTAACACTGGCACAAATCAGGAATTTCGTATTCCTGACACAACATTCATAGACATACCTAATATTGGGTGTCGAGGATTGGATGGAAGTCCTGGTGAGGTGAACATTACAAAATCCTCATTCAAACGTGCATCTGTTGTACAAGATGACTTTGTGTTATCTACAGGCCATGAGCCCTCTGGGCACATGAAAACTGGACCATCTGTTGGTTCAGGTTCACAGTTAGACCATTCTGAATTTGAAAAGATTTAGAATCAAAACAAGGTGATGGGGGAAAAGGTTGAAAAATTGGAGAAAAAGGTGGATGATTTGAATGCTGAGGTGACAGGATTAAAAGATATGTTGGAGGGTAAATTGAAATCTGTTGAAACTAAAATAGATACTGTGAAGGCATCCTTGGAATCTCATGAAAAGGAGATCAAGGATATAATGTCTGAATTTCAAAAAGATCTGTTGAAACAAATGCAGAGTATGCAGGAATCTGTATTGAAAGCACTGAGTGTATCTATGGGTTCTACTTCAAAACCTCTTGATCTTGTTCCAATTGGAGAAGCTGAAACTGAAGGTGTTTCTGGTCAGAACTCTAAAAGAAAGTTTGATGATAATGAACCTCATGATCATCAAAAGGGGGAGAAAAGGCAAAGGTTGAGTTCTGATGATGACATTTGCATAGAGGATTTTGAAATAGCAGATATGCACTTAGTCAGTACAAAGAATACAGAAATTAAGATAGTTCAGATTGATAGTTCAGATACAGAGGAAATGGAGGTGGAAAGCATAGATGGTGGTGATTCAGATAAAACTGAAGAATTGAATTTAGACACAGAGATGGAAATCAATTCTGATGAAACTGAAGCAATTGAGGAACCTGTGTTGAGGTCAGAGGAAACAGTGGAAAGTTTAATTGTTGACAACTTTGTACAGATATTGTTCTTTATGATAAAGATAGTGTGATGGATTCTGAATCCGAAGAAAGAAGATTAAATGAGAATTTGATCAGAAGGATGCAAAATGAGTTTGTCGGAGCACTTAATGTCCAAAATATTCAGCAAAGTGTAAAACTGATAAGGCCTATAGATTTATTGGGAGAAGAAGATAGAACTGTTGATTATTCTCAGAAATTTAAACATGAGTTTCGATTTAACTATGCTGATGAGATGAATACAGAAGAAGAATATGAGAGAGTGGAAGATTACTTTATGCCTTCTATGTATATATTCAGAAAACCAATTGAGATTCCTAAGATTAACTTGCAAATTTTGGAGGAGACTGTATGTGATTTTATCCTGGAGTTGAGTGATGTACCACTTGCTAGACAATTTCATGATGACATTTTTCCTGGGGAAATATATGAGAATCTCTATCACACAGAAGGAGATTATGATCTATTGGAGAGCAACATTGATGGCTTCATGGATGACAGATCTCAGATGATTTATACGGAAGTCTCAAACGGATTCAGAATTCCTGATTCAAGACTACACATTCAGAAGAAGATTGAGAAAGTGTTGATGTTTAAACCAGAAGAATTCAATGGTCTGATGTTTGTTAGTTAAGTTTTGATTTTCACAGATTAACTCAAAGGTTTCCATGTCAAGTTTTGATTTTCACAGATTAACTCTTGATGATCAGATCTTTCTAGTTAAGTTCTTTGCCAGTACTGAAGAAACCATGATAGAGATTGAGTGCAGAAGAATTCTGGGGATTTATGTCAGAAATATGTACATGTATGATTTTCAATTGGCAATTGAAGGAAGAAAAGAGAAATGCCACTTGAAATGTCCAGCAATGATTTCAGGGTTTGGTGTATATTTGAAGGGATTTATAAATGAAGGAATGGAAACTGAAGGGTTTGCATATCCAGTTCAAGGAAGACTTGAAATGTTCAAACTGAAGGAATTGGTGAAGTATAGTGATGCAACTTTGAGTTGGTTACTAACTGAAATGAAAGTTAATGTTGCTACTGAAAGAGAAAATCTAAAGAAAAAATGTGTAAACTCTGTGGAAAGAAGATTAAATCTCAGAAGAAAAATCAGAAGCTGTGGTGAATGGTTATTATCAGAGGTTAATCCTAAAAGGATGCTGCACAATGACTTTGTGTTGCCTGCTGAGTATGAAGTGAATGAAATCCTTTCAGATGAAGTTGAAGAAGTTCAGGACACAACTCCTCAGAATGTGCAAATAACAAGTCTTGATCAAGCTGAACAATCTGAATCAAAAGAAGATGAGATGTCAATTGATTTGAATGGATACTTTCTTGAGTTTGATCTACCTGAGTTTTTCAAGCCTAAAGAGATACAATTTCTGAATGTATATTATGATAGACCAAAGGAGACTCAGATCTGGTTGGCAGAGAAATCAAGGTGTCTTGGGAAATCAAAACAGGTTGTATATTCAGACTTCTTAATCACAGGGATCAGAGAATTAATAGTTAAACAATTCAGAAAGATGGAATACTTGTCTTTTGATGTTTTGAGAGAAGATGGCAAAGTATACTATTTCACTGATGCAGATTTTGAAAAGCTATCAATAGTGGATTTCTACAGATTACATTGTATGCTGTGCTTCAAGGAATCAAGCAAAGATAAGACTGAAAGGAAGGCAAGAAGTGTGGTAATTGAAGCTATGTTTTACATCCTAAGATGGCATGGTTATACAGATTTTCAAATAGCTCTGTATTTGCAAAGGCCATGTGTTTATCTGGCAATACCCAACACAGATCATGATCAGAAAAAAGTGTTAAAAACTGGAAGTGTTCTCAAATATCCAGATTTGGGAGTCTTTTTGAAAAACAAGAGTGAAAAGATCTTCTTCAGAGCAAAGGAGACTGCAAAATACTACTCTGGAACTTTGAGATTCATCAAGCATAATTTGGAGAAAAAGATGTTGAAAATAAATCAATGCAACATAACTCAGGAAGTGATGACTCAGCAGATTGAAACTATTCAAGAAATTATTGTCAAGATTGACAAAAGGCTTAATCAAAGAAATGTGCTCTTACAGAAGATTGCTCCTGCCTTGAAAGATTTGGATGATGCAAAGTATCAGTTTATTTGACAAAAAAAGGGGAGATTGTTAGATCTGAGTTTTGTCAATAAACTAAGTGTTAAAGGTCTGATGATAAGACTCAGATGTTCGGATATGAAGGGTCAGAGTTCTGACTAAGAAGGCTCAGAAGGATCGCTTTGAAAGTTTGAGAAGAAGAGTCAGAAGTCTGAGAAGAAGAGTCAGAAGTAGAGCCAGAAGTTCTGAGAAGCCTTGTCAGAAGAACTTTCAGAAGTTCTGAACTACCTGTTCAGAACTTATAACTAGATACTTTCCTTAGTGTTTAGTTAACTAATTAGAACACATGTATTGTTCCTATTAGTCATTCATATTTGTACTGTAGCTTTAATATTTTTGTTGCAGTATATATAGTAGTTAGCACTACATTGCTAACTGATTTTCCCCGAATATATTTGTATTCTCATTTTGTAATCTTTGAGATTCTCTCTCTCTAAGATCTGTAATTCTGTTCTTCATTGAATACAATTGGGCTTGATCATATTACTTCTCAATTACTGTTTCATACATTGTTGTATTGATTGTAAGAGTAAATCCTGGACTTACAACTCTGTCATTGGCTACCTCTTCCTCCTTTCTATCACTGAGGAAGACCCTTCTCTAGGTGCTCTTACCTCTGATCTGACTTCCACGACATCCTCACTGCTAGACTCTAATAAGGGCTCAGAATCTAAGTAAGTTGGGGGTCCCACCTCAGGCTCTTGAGGTTGGGCAACTTGTCTATACTTTTGCAAAGAGATGTGTTGAGGGTGGATAAGAGCTAGCATCGTCTGTGGGACTCTACGAGTATTAGGATACGTACCAGAGATTGTAGGTCTGAACTGTGACATTACCCATCCAGGAGTTGGGGCTCCTTGCCGTATTAATTGCAGAGCTTCGAACGCTTCTCTGATGACAAGGCTGATTAGCCTTGGAAATCTAATAGCCTTGAGATTTCTGTCCTTGCCTAACTCTTGCCAGAAGGTTGTTCTTCATATTCACCAATTTTAATAATTCGTTGTAGAGGATGGTGGCGTAGTCGAAATGTCTGTTGAAGTATAGACCATACATAATCTGTAGTATCTCTGTGCTTGCTTGGTGTTGGCTTCCACTCTTGCATGTCAAGGTTCTATTGAGTGTGGAGAACATAAAGTTCCACACGGGTGGTAGTTTTCCTCTCTTGAAGTCGCCTATCTTGGTTAAACCTACGTTATATCCTAAGAACTTAACAAATTCCAGAAGAACTGAACTTTTAGTGGTTTCTCATACGCAAGAACTCCAAGTTCCACAGGGGTGTGCATTCCAAAGACTCTTCGAAGAGTTTTGGGGCGAATACGAATCGTCTCTGCACCACCATTAGCACCAGCATCGACCTTTCCCATGATTCCTTTGTGTTCCTCAATGTACTGACAAGTTGTCCACCATTGTTGGACATAGAGTTGGGGTACAGTATCATCGAACTTTGTTTGGGCTAAGAACGGCTCGGAACATCGAAAGAACTCGTTAAAAGTATGATAAATAGGTTCGAAATTTGCAGTGTTTGTAGAGAATCAATAGTTGTTATCGACAAACTCATAGGGTTGGATAATTATTTGATCCACTAGAACGATTATGCAATATTCAATAGAGTTTTCTTGGTTTTCCATTGTTGTAGGTTTTAAGGTTGAAGAATACAGTGTGAGTTCCAGATTCGTGCAACGAACAATAAAGAAATCAATAGATAAGAACAGGTGTTATGATTTCAACTGGTCATCCAATTTTCTTTCAATAATGTAGAGAGTTTACAATGAGCTCTTAGATAGTAAAATGACAACTAGCTTATTTTTCTAAGCTAATGAACATTATATACTAATAGGCCCGTGGCAACTAGCCCACGACCCGTTCACTAATAAGGCTTAAATAAAGTATTGCAAATCAGCCCTTGAACTTCTATTCAACCAAATATTACCCTAACAATCTCCCCCTTTGAATTGAAGTTCGAGTTTGCGACAGTTATCAACATATCTCTTTCGGAGCACAAAGTGTATCTCGAACGTTCTGATGACTCGGCGGTTGTCGATGCGTTCTTCAATCACTTCTAAGGCTTCTCGTGCGGTTATCTCATTCGAGTTTGGAACATATGATACCTTTTTATTTTCTGATTCATAAGTGATGATTTTTCGAAGAGCATCTTGAACTTTGAAGAGCGTGCCATCGCAGAATCTGTGGACCTGACTGAAGCGGAGAACCCTCTTTTCTTTCTGTTCGTTGAGGTAGACTATCCCAAATTCAGGTTCTAGAAGCAGTGCATTCCCGGGATACATCTTCAGTTCGGGCGCTTTCAGATTCGGTTTCAGCAGGTTTACCTTCTTCGCTCTGTTCGCGATTCCCATTTGGAAGTTTGTGAGGTAAGACATCATGATTGAGTGAATCATGAATGGACGAACAACTTCGAGCGCCTTTGTCACTTGAATCGGAGAGATGGTTCGGGTTCGGAGGTCTTTCAGTATAGCAAGTATGTCGAACGGTCAGAGGTGCTTGAAGTCGGCTTCGGAAAATCTCCATTCATTACCGTCTTCGCGTCGGACGGTGAATACTGGATACATGACTTTAAGGATTCGGCCGATTTGGACATAAAGCACTTCGGTGATCTTGTGCTTCGTTCGGACTTGGCTAACTGGCAGACACCACTTCATCGCGTTTAAGTACTGGCTTTGGTATTCTGGGTCGGAACTGGAAATCCCAAGGCAAAAGTAAGTCTCGATAGTGCGTAACCTGTGAACGTACAGCTTCTTCAGAGATTACTCCAGGTGAGGAATGAAGAGCATGATTTTCTCCCATCGGATTTTTTGCCGTTGAGGAAGAGGATGATCTGAAGCTATCGGTTGTTGAGGAGTTGTCGGATTTTCAGCAGTTGTCATTTCTGGTCTTGTAGAAGTCTCAACGGCTTGAGCAGAGTGAACGGGTGTACTATGGATATTTTGTAGCAGAAACTGGTCATAGTCAACGTTATCGTCTTCATCAGTAGCAAAGATCAGGTTTACCTGGAGATTTAGAGCACTGGCGACTTTTTCGTACCATGCATTTTCGGTCTCCCGGTCGATCTGTGAGTCTCGATCTATCAGTTGTAGTTCGGTCCTATCTGATGCTTTATATGTGACCAATTCCTGTGTTGCTCCCTCAGGCTTTTCAACCGTCGGGTCTTCGTCGTCAGAGATGTCCATATCCATAACCATCTCGACTAAGCTCAACTCGGCTTCAGGTTGTTCTTCAGTTGTAGTTGCCGCAGTTGACGGTCCCGATTGAACCACAGTAGTTTCACTGAGGATCGTGGCGGTCTCGGCTAATCTTTGTCTTTTATTCTCCCCCTCACTGTGATCAGGATCATCCTAATCATCGTGTCTTCGCATTTGACCGCCGGTATGACTTTTGCATGGAGGCCACTCTCTCGGATAGTGTTTTGAGCGCTTGTTGAACATCCTTGAGAGTCATGTCAAGTTGATCCATTCTAGTGGTTATGGACGACGAAGGAGCAGATACATGTGATCGGAGAACGGAGATCAGGTCTGCTTCAGTAGAGGCGTCGGTTTCAGATTGCTGGAGCAGCTGAGCTAGGAGCATCATCTTCAAGGTATCCACCGAATAGATAGGCTGAACGGGAGTCGGTGGAGGTGTTGGTGCGGTTTCAGCTTCGACGACTTTCTTCTTACCTTTGATCAGACTCTTCAGTTTGTCGGGCTCTGCGGTGAGGCGCTGCTCCATTGCCTCGCAGACAGCCTTGAGGGTGCTGTCCATAGACCATTGTGACACAAAGTCGGGTAAAGTAACTCTGGGATCACCTAGATTACCCGTTGAGGCATCTACCTTAGAGGCAGATCCACCTGCGTTCACGGTTGGCGAAGGTGTGTCTGTGGTAGGATTTCCTTCCGATCCTCGGATTCCACTTAAAAGCGGAGATCCTACGGAAGTTCCGATCGGGTCACTAAGAGCACCGATGTTCATTTCCTCATCTTGTGTCCTAGCCGAAGAATGTTCAATAACAAGTGGCTCTAGACTCGATGGTGCTCTAAAAGAAAGCGAAACCGGGGGCTGATGGTCTCTGTAACATCTCGATTTTTATAAAGGATTACGTTTGGTTTATTAAATAATTTGAGAAATAATTATTTGATAAATTGTGATCGGTTATTTGATAAATTAATGTTATAGTTTATCCACGAATAAGTTACGTTATTTGTTTTACGAAGTTATAAGTTAAGGGGTAAACTTTAATTTTAATTTAGAAGTTTGAGGGTTAGTTTTGCCAAGTGTTGATACTTGAGGGACTAGTTTGGTTAAGTGATGAAAGAGGTGTCATCACTGTTAATGCCAAAAATCGCACCAAAGGGACAACTTAAGGTCGATGTGGACTTAAACAACTAAAGAAAGAATCTTTCGACGAGACGTGCGACGATAGCCCTCGACCAGCAGTTCACACTTTGTTTCGTACACGACAAACACCTATTTTTACATTCAAACTCTTGTACTTTACATTTCGAAGCATTTCCTTCATTTGTATTGTAATCTCTGTACGATCGATACCAGTATCCAAGGACATCGCCCCTAATTGGCGACCATAGTATAGCGACGACACCCATTGTCGTCCGTAGGTTTTTTCCTCGATTGAGGTTTTTCCTGTGTCATCAAATCCCTTGTTTCTTTATTTTATTTATCATCGCACGTCTCGTCGAAAGATTCTTTCTTTAGTTGTTTAAGTCCACATCGACCTTAAGTTGTCCCTTTGGTGCAATTTTTGGCATTAACAGTTTGGCGCCATCCGTGGGACTACATCTAGAGAAAATCCTCGACGAACGTGCATTCTACTAATAGTTTCTTGGAGTTTCTTCTATTTTCTGTTGCAGGAAAATGGAAACCCCTGGAAATCCGCAGCAAGCCGTCGCTCAGATGCATCAGGAGCTCGAGGTTGCCAGGAATCAAATCAATGCAATGGCATAGCAGAACCGCAGAGCAGCTGAAGAGATCGCGCGGCTAAGGAATCCTTTTGGACCCCAGAATGGCCCTAGACCATTCATCCAGAATCCAGGTCCAGGACTAGGCCCGTCTGCACAGAATCAGCATCCAGGTCCATTCATGCAGAATCAGTAGCCGGGTCCATTCATTCCGAATCCCCAGTCTGGGCAGATTCCCCCTCAGCACATCCGACCACCACCCTTGAACAATGGATCCCAACCATTGCAAGGTGGCGCCCAGCCGTTTCAGAATGGATCCCAGCCGTTCCAAAGTGGTTCGCATCCTTTCCAGCAAGGATCGCAACCTTTCCAGCAAGGATCGCAATCTTTCCAGCAGAGATCACAGCCATTTCAGCAGGGACCACAATCGTTTCAGAATGGACCGCAGCAATTCCACTATGGGTCGCATCCATATTTTGTCCCGTTCAATGGGGACACCAATGGTTCGTCGCATGGTAATGGCACTAGTCCAGGGACCAATCCCTCGACATGGGCAAATGCTGATCTTAACGATCCCGTCGCCCAACGTTTGAAGATGTTAGAAGACCAAAATGAGCGCGTCCTGTCCTTGCTCGCCAAGTTGCCTGGGGCAGCCATGCCTGTCGACATTGAGCCTCGCTCAGGGTATCAGGCGTCGCCCTTCATCGACGAGATCGCCACCGTCGAGGTCCCAAACAAGTATAACATTCCTGCCTTCACTCCCAAGTATTCGGGTGTGACCGATCCAGCCGAGCATGCCGCTCAGTATAAACAACTCATGTGGACAATCTCGATTCCACACATGTACCAGGAAGTATGCATGTGCAAGAGTTTTGGGGCGACTCTCACTGGTCCAGTTCTCCGGTGGTTGATCAATCTCAAACCCAAATCTATCGGGTCGTTCGCCGAATTGGTCAACCAATTCTCCCGGCAATTCGCCAGCAGTCGTAAGATGGAAAAGCAAACTAGTGATCTGTACTATGTCGTGCAGAACACCAATGAGTCTATTCGAAGTTATTTCAATAGATTCAATGCCGAAATGATCAGTATCCGCAATTGTGACATCAAAACTGCCATTGAAGCTTATAAGCGTGGTCTAGACGATAGTTCAGGTCTATATATCGATCTGACTAAGTATCCCCCAGAGACTTTCGAAGATGTCCGAGCTCGAACCTTAGCATATATGAGGGTCGAAGACGACACAGCCTTTCGTCGCAAACACACTGACGACAAGAAGCCATTAGGTGTCAAGAAGCAAGAATTCAAGCCGAAAGCCATATCCAGAATAGAGCCAGCGCGTCAGATTTCAAACGTTCGTTTCAAAACGAAGGCAGAAGCTAAAACTGCGACTAAATTCCCTGTGTACCCCAAGATCTCCTCTTATGGGTTCAAAGGGTCAGCTAAAGACTTAGTCGAAGCTCTGAAGACCACCCAAGCAATCATCCGGTGGCCGAACAAGTCTGACTTGGACGATGCTAAGAAGGATAAATCAAAGTGGTGCGATTTCTACGTCGACCATGGTCATGCGACAGATGACTGTATCGCACTCAAGAAGTAATTGGCATATCATGTTCCACAAGGTAATCTCAAAGATATTATTGATGATGTCGTTCTTCCAGCTAATAGCCACCGATCGTCAGTGCCCAAGCTTGCAAAGATCATCAATTGCATCACTGGTGGTTCGGACGTGTGTGGTCTGACGTACTCCGCAGCTAAGCGTCATGCCAGTCAAGCGCCCAACGACCGGCCTATTCCTCGTTCATCCAGACCCAAAGGAGATTTGGAACTAGAAGCCACGAAGATCGTGTTCGACCAAGTCGACCTCGACGACTCGTACCAAAAGAATCACGACGGGTTGATCATTCAACTCACGGTCGGTAACTGTTTGACGCGTCGAGTATTGGTAGACGGGGGCAGTTCAGCAAACGTCATTTTTCTCAACACTATCAAAGCCATGGGAATTGATCGCTCAGAAATCACCCGACGTTCGACAACTTTGGTCGGTTTCAATGGAGAAGTGACGAGCACCTTTGGAGAGATAATTTTGCCCGTCTATGCCGGAGGAGTCAATAAGCAGACTAAGTTCAGTGTTATCGACTGTGCGTCAGCCTATAACATCATCTTAGGTTGACCATGGATTCATGAAATTTTAGTCGTTCCCTCGACATATCATCAAATCATGAAATTCCCTACGCCGTGGGGAATCCAAGAGATCAGAAGTGAGCAAAAAGTCGTTCGAGGTTGCTATAAAGCCACCTTGAAGCCGCGAAAATAGGCCATCAAGAACGTCACTCCAACCCAAGGAAAAACACGATCATAAGAGTCACGACAGGTTTGTTTCTTTTTTCTGAAATAACAGGGTCGCCAGGTCGTACGACGCGTATATTGTGGTGATTTGCGACGACATGTCCCAGATCTAGCATATCGTCTCAAAGCCACCAAAAGGGGGCCAGATGATACAATATATCCAGAGGCCCAACATGAAAACCAAAAATTCAAAGTATTTCAGAACACTCGACAAGAAGGTACGTTCCTTACCCTTTTCATTTTTTACATATGATTATTTACCAAGACAATTACTGACTTAAGCATCACCAACGACCAAACCCCCGACATCGCTTTATCGCAGGATCGCGCGACATAGATGATCAGGTCCATGACTTGATCATGCCTCATAGCTCGTCGAACGACTTAATCGCACGATCTTATAGTCTAAACGACTTTGCAGTCTGAGTTTCTTAACTTAGGAAAACTTCGCGTTTTAAATGTATTCCTTAGTCGCATGTATTTATGTTTGTCAGCGTAATAAAAAAACCTTACGATTTATGTGTCAATTGGTGCTTTAATCGCATGCTCTCATATTACGCTCTTACTCTTTCTCTAACAATAGGTGACGTAGTTGCATGACCTATCATGTATTCCACAATCAGTTACATAACTAACAACATTTATGTGACGAGATTGTCAATTCGATAAAAAAAAAAACTTCCATTTCATCAGGTAAATATGTAACATCCAAAAAATTGACCACCAACGGCCAGCAAAAACAAAGGAAGTAAAAATTCCTAAACTGCAGGAGGAGCATCCATCGCATTATTGCCTGAGGTCCCAACATGAGGATCATCATCTGCCATTTCCCTGGTTCGACTTAGGGCTTGCAGTTCGTACTGAGCATCAAAAAGCTGAATAGCTAACTCATCGGCGCGTGCCAAAGCTAACCTCTCCCTCTCCAATGCCGCCTCCTCCCTTTTCAAAGCAGACGCCACCAACTCCCCGGCTTTCGACATCTCGGCGTACAATGCAAGAGACGATTGGAACGTCTAAAAATACACGAATAAGTCATGAAAGATTGACACTTAGTGAGAACGCCAGACTGGCAACCTGAGATCCTATCTCTCCGGCCGGAACCTCGTGAAAACGCTCCCTGAAAGATCGAAGCAAACACCTCTCCAAGTGAGGAAACAACGTCGTCCCGGCTAGGACACCATCCGCCATAAAGTCCGACGGCAATGAAAAATTAACCGTCGCGACTTCGGCCAACGACCCCTGGCCCCTGACGGCAGATGATGGGGTTGACATCTTGAACACCGGTCTCGTCATTGTCGCCGGAAGCGCCGAACTTGCCGGTGTCGCATCCATCGCGCCAGGACGGCTGGATGACGCCTTCGCCTTTTTAGGCAGAACAACTCTCGATGAGTTATCAACCCTCGATGACGGTTCCCTCAGGAACATCATCCTGGTTCTCTTTTTGCTCGACCCAGCTGTCGAAACGTCTTCACCTCGAAGGGCACGCATGATCTGCTTCCCTCTCGCCTTAGAGACTGATTTCCTCTCAGTCGATACTAACCAGGAAATACATGAAACATCAGATGGAAAATATAAATGGTGAAAATCAACAATCGTAAAATGTTTACCGATCGTTTCCTCTCGTTCAGCGTCCACCGCCACGTCCTCGTCTCCGGCCACCAATTGACACGTAATGAAAGATCGTTCGTCAACGCTAAGACTCAAGAACTTGTTGATCTTAGCCTGGGAATCCGCAGTCGGTTTCACTTCGCCAAACTGAATCTCTAAGGATAACAGGAGAAGAATGGTAAGTAAAAGCCATAAAAATGAAACTCAGAAAATGGCGAAGCATACCTGTCTTATTCCAGCCTGACCGCATCCAATCGCTGCTGGAATCCAGTGAATCGGCAAGAACAAACACATACCTCGACTTCCACCCACGATCATTAACACCAGTTCCCAAAACCAAAGAACGATCACCCCTGAACTTAGAATAAGGACTATAACGCCAGTTCTTATCCTTTTTAACTTGATACGCCGCCAAGAAATCATTCATGATCATAGGACACTCCCATTTTGCGGACGCTCGCTCAATAACTAGTAGAACTCGCCAAAGTTGGGGCATCAATTGCCCCAGCGACACATCGAAATCCTGCATGAATGACTTAAATAAACCAGAAAACGGCCACTGAAACCCTATCTTAAAAGGATACTCATACAAAGCAATATATCCCACGGGACAGTCCATAAAACGAACCATCCCCGGATACCGCAACTCTATATTTGCCGAGATTTTTGCCAAATTCCTAAAAGCATCTAAGTCTACGTGATTCGTGATAAGGCTAACAGGTTCCGTCGACATTGTGAATCGGAGGACAGAAAAAGATCTTATATAATCGCTCTAAACTGCTAGCCGAAGATTCGCAAAGATTCGAATAAGTTCGAGTGAAAATTGGTAAGAAATCGGAACAAAATCCCTTCCCAAAAAACACTTTGAAAACGTATCAAGAAAAGATCCGTCGTGATCTCTATTTATGCAACTGATCATGTCAGGACGAGTGTTTCGATAAATCAACACGCGTCCATGCCCTTTCGTATACCCACCCGGATCTTCGACACCTGTCCTTGACAGCTGGTAAGCCTCATCGCGCGTCAGTATGACGTCACAACTTTTCAACTTCTCGTTCAGTTAAAGGCGAACCGATCTAGTTCCACGACAACCAGGTAAGTTCCTCAACCCAGGTCACAAGTCTAAGCGTTCGACAAGCAAAATTTAAAACTTAAATTTGACATTCAATTTTCAAATTTTGGGGGCAAACTGTTTGGGCAAAAAATCATGTCGCTTGACCGCGACCAGAACAGGTAAGACGTATGATTAGGGACTATATCTTGTATTAATATAAGGTCTCGACAAATACCTAGAACACCATCGTCGTCCTTCATAAAAGATAAGTCGAGAGTTCCTTACGACGCTCGACCATAGCGTCGCCCGATCCGCACGACTATTATATAAGGACGTGCGACTTCGACCAAAGCTAACGTTAACCATGACCGTTTATTAAGTGTTTAATGCAGGAATAAAAGTCATTAAGGAGCAACGACTATAACCGACGCAATCATTAAAGAGCCGGCGACTGTAACGGACGAAGATCATTACTCCGGCGACCGTTTCCAACCGTTAAGGCCATTAAAGGAGCATTCATGGATGAAGCTAAGGACACGAAGACTATAAATATCAAGCTCAATCAACATTTCAATACATCGAATATCCGGCGATTAACAACTGAAGCAATATTCAAGAACACCTGAAGTGAAGAACCATTATTCTAAGTATCGCTCTCGACGCACGACAACAGCCCTCGACCAGCAGTTCACACTTTGTTTCGTACACGAAAAATACCTATTTTTACATTCAAACACTTGTACTTTACATTTCGAAGCATTTCCTTCATTTGTATTGTAATCTCTGTACGATCGATACCAGAATCCAAGGACATCGCCCCTGATTGGCGACCATAGTATAGCGACGACACCCACTGTCGTCTGCAGGATTTTTCCTCGATTGAGGTTTTTCCTGCGTCATCAAATCCCTTGTTTCTTTATTTTATTTATCGTCGCACGTCTCGTCGAAAGATTCTTTCTTTAGTTGTTTAAGTCCACATCGACCTTAAGTTGTCCCTTTGGTGCGATTTTGGGCATTAACAATCACCATCGCCTTTTTGTCTAAAAGGTAGATAAGAAACATGTTATCTTCTTTTTGTTTAGTATTAGTGTGTATGTGTTTGTATTTCACGGTGAAAAAAGAGAGAGAAAAGAGATAACCAAGAAAGGAAGAAAGAAAAAGAAGATAAGCAGATTTTCAGCTGGAACTTAGATGCAATTTAAAGAAAACACAGGTATATCTCACATAAATCTTTCCTGTATTATTTTTGAGAGTTTTTCTAAATGGTTTAGAAATGGGGTTTGATGATTTTGGAAAGAATGAGAAATATGGGTTTATAATCATGTTCTGTTAATAGTCTTAAGTATATCTGCATATTTACAGAATCATTCATGGCTTAAAACTATAGATTTATGGGTTAAATATGATTTTAGTTGATTGAGACAGTTGTGAATATCGCAGCAGTGAGTTGCGATAGTTATGATTGTTGCGATAAGTATGAATGTCGCCACCTTGGGTTGCGACAAGCACGATTGTATCGCAACAGTTGGTTGCGATAAGATGTGTATCGCAACAGTTGGTTGCGATAAGATGGGATATCACAACAGTGGGTTGCGACAAGTACTGTGTGTTGCGACGAGGGTTATCGCATCTAGTTGGTTGCGATAAAATTCGAGAATTTTGGATTTTTAGGATTTTTAGTCTTTAAGGGTCCTGAACAGTAGATTAATACCAGTACAATATGTATTTGGGTATTTCAGATATTTGTGAAGTCGGTGACAGATATTTTTACGGCTTTGAGAAAGTAAAGTAAGAGTGACGCTACTACTATCAGGTGAGTTCATTCTTACCTTACCTTTTTATAACGTATTTAAATTACGGTAAGGTACATTTTTTTATAAAGAGACATTTCTTGAAGGAATTTGGATGGTTGACTATATAAGTTTTAATTAATTGTTCTAACGGACAATTGTATATATATAAATTTATATCAAGGACCCGTGAGTGGTGATACTAAATATGACTTGCTCATACTAAATGCTATGATGAATCTATGTGATTTTAAATGTGATTTGCTCATACTGAATGCTACGAGGAATCTATGTGGTATAAATGTGATTTACTCATACTGAATGCTATGAGAAATCCATATTAAGCAACAACATGCACGAGTAGGAATAAGTGTAATGGATCCATAGGCACTAGTTGTTATGAACACATGGAATAGGCGTGGAATAATCGTAATTCCAGTGTGTGTGGGAAATGGTGGAATAGGCGTGGACTAATCGTAATTCCCGATTTCTAAGGAAGCGAAGGGATTGGCATGTGTAAATGTAATCTCTACTCCCTTTCCTTGAAATTGGCATGTGTAATTGTAATTTCTTGGACATGAGCATTAATCTAGAATCCGTGGAGATTCGTAGTGTGGGCTCTGGAATAGACAAGTATAATTGTTATTCCCATGTATCATTTAGAAAGAGGAATAGGCAAGGTATAATTGCCATTCTCGTGTACCCTTGAAATGATTGAATAGGCAAAGTATAATTGCTATTCATGAGGAATGATTGAATAGGCAAAGTAGAATTGCTATTCATAAAAGAATGTTTGAATAGGCATAGTATAATTGCTATTCACGTTGAATAATTTAATAGGCAAAGTAAAGTTGGTATTTGTATTTGAGATGTGGAAATATGAATTAGACGAAGTGTAAGTGTTGTTTCATGTGTTTTCGGCAGATTTAAAAATAGGCATTATATAAGTGCTATTTCTGTTTCCATTCCAAGAAGAAGGTATGGCAAATGAATGTAAGCCTTTAGGCTTGATCGATAAACTAGGATCCGTGATGATTCTAAAGTATAATCTTCTAAAGTACTTGCTCAGGAATTTTATTAAGGAATCCTGATGATCGACTTTTATTACAAAGCATAATCTTCTAAAGTAATCTTTACTAAGGAATCCTGCTTTGTCGCTGACAAAAAGGAGAAGATAGCTCTCAACGGTTATCGTTTGGAAAATGTTGATGTAATAAACATGGACTCAACAACCACTGAGAACTCTTGTTTCTTCTCAAAGGCCTCATCTGATGTCAACTGGCTATGGCATAAGAGTCTATCTCATCTAAATTTCAAGACACTGAACACTCTTTCTTCAAAAGAGTTAGTCACTGGTCTACCTCAGCATTCATACGCCAAAGAGTCTTTATGTTCAGCGTGTGAAAAAGGGAAGCAGACCAAAGCAAGCTTTAAATCAAAGCAAGTTTCATCAGTGTCATCTCCTCTACAACTACTCCATATGGATTTGTTTGCCCCTGTTAACAAACAATCCATCGCTGGAAAGAAATATACGCTAGTCATAGTTGATGAATTCTCTCGCTTCACTTGGGTAATGTTTCTCCGTTCTAAGAGTGACACCCCTGAAGAACTCATCACCTTTGTTCGGATGATGGAAACCCTGAACAATCTGACCGTTCGCTCAATAAGGAGTGATCATGGGACTGAATTCAAAAACAGTTCTCTTGATTCCTTCCTTGAGAGTAAGGGTATTTCTCACAACTTCTCTTCAGTGAGAACACCGCAAAAAAATGGAGTCGCTGAAAGAAGAAATAGAACAATTATTGAAGCTGCACGTTCAATGCTCAGCGATTCTCAACTGCCTACTCAGTTTTGGGCAGAAGCTGTCAACACTGCTTGTTTTACGCAAAACAGGTCGCTGATAGTTAAAAGATTCAAAAAGACAGCCTATGAACTCTTTCATTGGAGAAAGCCTTCAATCAGCTTTCTTCACATCTTTGGATGTCAGTGTTTCATACTGAACAACAGAGATGCTCTTGGAAAGTTTGATCCTAAGGCTGATGATGGAATCTTTCTTGGATACTCCTCAGTTTCCAAAGCCTTCAGAGTCTTCAATCGTAGAAGACAAACTGTAGAAGAAACTATTCACGTCACGTTTGACGAATCCCGTTCAGCGAACTCTAAACCGTCCACTGATACTGAAGAACTGAATCAATGGATGTTTTCTCATCTTGGTGATTCAGAAGATATTCCCACTCCTCATGCTCGTCCAGTAGAAGATGATAGTCCTCCTATCATTCCAAACATGCAGAATAGTGAAGCTGAAACATCATGGGTCTCAGTTGTTCCTATAAACACTATACCTACCGCTGAACCAAATGCCTCAGACATTCCATCTATCTCTCAGCAATCAGTAAATGAAATGACAAATGCAAGTATTCCTCTCTTAGCTGAAACTCCAGAAGTAGCTGAAGCCTCATCTTCAGCTCCTCCAGTTCACGATGAGTCAGCGACTTATGCTCCGGCTCAGCGATGGACCGTAAATCATCCAATTGATCAAATTCTTGGTGATCCAAACGCTGGTGTTCAGACTCGACGAAGTGCAGGTAATATTTGTTTATTTGTTAACTTTATTTCTCTAACTAAACCAAAGAAAATAGATGATGCCCTTAAAGATCCAAACTGGGTCAGAGCAATGCAAGAAGAGATGACTGAATTCGAAAGAAACAAAGTTTGGAAACTTGTTCGGAGACCAACTGATAAAACAGTAATATGCACTAAATGGGTCTATCGAAACAAGTTGGACGAACACGGTACTGTAACTCGCAACAAAGCTCGTCTTGTTGCTCATGGATACAGACAAGAGGAAGGTATAGATTATGACGAAACATTTGCTCCAGTAGCAAGACTTGAATCTATTCGTCTATTCTTAGCATATGTTGTACACAAAAACTTCAAAGTACATCAGATGGATGTTAAGTCACCGTTTCTGAATGGAAAGCTGAATGAAGAAGTGTATGTGGAATAACCTCCAGTATTCTAAGATTCTAAGCGTCCAGGTTATGTTTATAAACTGGATAAGGCACTTTATGGCTTGAAGCAAGCTCCTCGTGCATGGTATGACACTCTTTCTACTTATCTCCATATTGAAAAATTTGAGCGAGGTAAGTTTGACAAAACTCTATTTTTTAGAAAAGTGAAAGGTCATATCATTCTAGTTCAAATATATGTTGATGACATTATATTTGGTTATACTAACCCTAAGCTTTGTACTCGTTTCGCTGATAGAATGAAAGATGAGTATAAAATGAGCATGATGGGTGAACTAACATATTTCCTTGGTCTTCAGATTAAGCAAACTGAAAAAGGAACTTTTATTAATCAGGGAAAGTATGTTAAAGATATGCTGAAGAAATTTGATTTAACTCATAGTTCAGCTATGAAAACCCCTATGGCACCACCGCTGACACTTGACAAGGATTCAAAGGGAATACCTGTTAACGTCACGCTGTACCGTGGGATGATCGGCTCTCTCTTGTATCTTACAGCTAGCCGACCCGATATTATATATGCAACATGTTTGTGTGCACGATATCAAGCTGAACCTATGCTATCTCATATGAAAGATGTAAAGCGAATCTTTCGATACCTTAAGGGTACAACGAACCTAGGTCTTTGGTATCCCAAAGATTCAGGATCCGATCTAAACGCCTATTCAGATAGTGATTTTGCAGGTTGCAAATTAGATAGGTAAAGCGCCACAGGAGGATGTCAGCTCCTGGGTGGAAAGCTGGTAAGTTGGACAAGTAAAAAGCAAAATTCAGTATCCACTTCCACAGCTGAAGCTGAATATGTAGCTGCTGGAAGCTGTTGTTCTCAAGTCTTGTGGATGAGAAATCAGCTACTAGACTATGATCTTCAGCTCTCCAAAATTCCAATCTATTGCGACAGCACAAGTGCCATCGCTATAGCAAACAATCCAGTACTACATTCAAAGACCAAACACATAGAAATCAGATATCATGTGATGAATGGTGATATAGAACTTCATTTTATCCCAACTGATTATCAGTTAGCTGATTTATTTACCAAACCTCTTGATGAGACAAGATTCAACTTTCTCATCAGCGAGCATGGAATGCTGAACTTTGAAGGGTAAAATCCTCAACGGTTCACATTGATCAGCGAAAGGATAAAATCAACTCGTATAACCTATTCAATCATCTTCTCTCTGAACAAAACTTGGTTAAGCTGATATCAAGGTATGTTTTCTCTCTCTGACAATCGCATGAAAATGCAAGATTTCAAAACAGAATGCATCGCTGATTATCTCTTCCTTAACAGCGATATTTTGAAAATTCTTAAAACCATCACTGATATTTTCATTCAGTGCTTCATGTTTATAAAAGAGTCCCTGAGCTTTCAAAACCTCAGAGACATCCTAAAAGAATATGAAAGGACAGTTGTGACGTCATTGCAACGGATAAACCCCGGCACGTTTCTCTTTCTGACACACGTTTGCACGTCTCGTTCAAACTTCCAATCAAATGCAAACACGTGTCCGTGTCATGATGAAAATCTTTTCCCGCTCAAGATTTTCTCTCTCCAATCTCTCTATATAAACAAACTCGTGGTTTATATCTTCCTTTACGCGAACAATCTTTCTCCGCAAGAAAGAATTCACTGTTGCATTTGTGCTTTCTAAAACTTCAAGAACTGTTCATCATCTTCTTCATCAAACATCAAGGTTAATATGTTCTTATTTATTACCGAATGCGTAGAACTTGTTTCCGATCTTTTCCTTGTTTTAACAAGATCAAACAAAAGAACTTCTTAAAAATGAAATAATTTTTTTCATGGTTTTATGAACACAACCATTTCATGGTTGTTCTTCAAGTTTAAATGCAAAAATCTTAAACTTGTTCTTCATTCGTTTCCAGAATCTATTTCTTCATAGAAATCTGGATAACAAGAATAAATGGGTTTTACATTTCGTTTCTTAAAATCAAGAAAAACCCTAATCTTCATTAACACATTTTTGTCTGAAAGAAATGGATAAAATTTGAACCATCTTAATGGAAAATCTTTCCACATTAAGATTATTCTTATTTGATAACATCTTTGGTTGAACTGATAATACAAAGAAATGGCATCGTCTGACATTCCGGCTACCGCTGAGAACATCTCCGCTGATTCTGAGGAAGTAGAAATTATCAAGGCTCCTTAGGTTAAGTTCACTCTGGAACAACTAGATTGGACCAAAACGAACAACCTTTCTGCGCTTCTCGAGTTTCCTCCTCGAAAGCAAGTCACACATCTGAAAGATGCTGTGAATTTCCTAAAGAATTGCTGCATTTCAACAGCCCTGACCATCTCACCTCCTGCAAGTCAGCTACTACTATCCCAGTTCTGGTACTCTGCCAGACACTCTCAGTTACCATCCGCCAAAGATCCCTCCAAAACAATTTATTGTATCCTCAGCGATACTGAGTATGGCACGATAAAGATCACACCTGCCATCATTCGCAAAACTCTGAACTTTCCCAACGCTACAAAAGAAAAGCCTTTTGTTCCTTTCCCTGACCATAAGAAACTCGTTGACAAAGAAGCTCTTATTGCATTTTTCGATGCAATGGGCTATGTATGGGAAATTGGCAGAGACAAGAAGCCTGAGAAGAAGCTGACCCTGCTAAAGAAGTCGAAAATGCCCAGGGAGATGAACTTCATCTTCGCTCACTTAATCAGCTGCATGACTGCCAAGACCGGCTCCTCTAACCAAGCCGCTCAACCTCAGCAAGCAATGGGATACGCTCTGCTGAAAGGTCTACGCATTGACTGGGCATCTCTTATCTATGATGACTTGGTGCAAAGAGTAGACTCTGCCGCTGACAGACCTCCATGGGTTCCTTACCCCCGATTCATCAGCGCCATCTTCCAATATGGCCTGAAGGACAGCTACCCGCAAGAGGGCGGCCTGAAACTCTCTCAGATTGGCCCTAAGGTACTTGACTTCAAACCAGTTGAAAATGAGGTACGTCTTTCTACCCTTTTAACTCTTCTCAACCCTTCTTCTTCTACTTCTGTGGCTCCTTCAGCGACAATACCCATCACTGATACCCTAGCCACAAAATCCTCTCCTTCTAAGAAAAGGAAACAATCATCTACCCCACTTGGTGGTAAAAGGATCAAGAAAACAAAGGAGCAACCCCAGCAATTTCATGCTGAAGACTCCTCAGCTCTTTCTGCAGAGCTGAAGGAACGTTCAGTGGAACGCTCTGCCACACCTGAACAACCCATCCATTCCATCCCAACTTCAGCGTCTCTAAACGCTGAGGTTACAAACTTGGAACCTACCCAACCTCCTTCAGTCTCTCAAAAGACTGATGAAGTGATTTTCAGCGAATCCAACGCTGAACTCAGAACCCAACCTCCATTCTTATCCTTCGCTCCTCCCTCCACTCATTTGGACTCTACTCCAATTATCACTGAAGCACCTGTCATTCCTCCAGAAGTTAAAGAAAATACTCTTCAAGGAGTGATGGGCACATGACCTGCAGAGATGACCATACGTCAACGCTCTTTAGCTGACGATATGGAACTTTTCTCAGGAACCCGAGATTTTGATGAATTCACCAATCCTCCTGCAGGTACACACCAACCGATATACACTGTCACTAAACCCCAAACTTCTGAGCTTTCCTCTGTTCACAAGTTCTTATATGTTACAGGTCCTAATTTGGGAGACATCAACGCCTCTCTGAAGTCCGTGGAGACAAAGCTGACAGGTCTCACCACTACTCTTTCAAATAACTCTACAGCTGTAACAAACGCTGGAGAGAATCTTACAAAGCTGACAACGGTGGTGGAGAAGAAGGCTTCCACAGATGACATGAAGCAGGTTGATAAAACTCTCAGCGAATTCGCCAAGGTGCTCGCTGACATCTACACATACTACACCTCTCTCAAAAATTCAGTTTCATCCATGTCCAGCAAGGTCACAACGCTGAAGACATCGGTTGGACAACTAGAGGGAGATATGTCTACCGTAAAGACCTACTTAGGCTTTGTAAAGACCGATGTTGGTTCGATGAAAACGATGATCGAGCAGCTACTACATAAAGCGAATACTCCTGCCCCTGCCCCTGTCCCTGCATCTGACAATTTCACAGCGGCGGATCGCACTGAGCTGGAGAAGATCAATCCTGCTATTTATGGCCTTCAAGACAGAATAGCAAAGATTGAAGGTTGTATAGGTATCTCTGGCCAAGAAGACAGAGAACCTGCCAAAGCTGCTGAGTCAACCCATTCCTCCCCCACTCATCATGAGAAAGAGGGGGAGAAGAGCGCTGAAGATCTCTCCAAGAGCGCTGAAGACCTTTCCCATGATGAATCTATCAGGGGAGAGAAGAAGGATGCTGAAGAAACCACCGCTGGACCCCAGGGAGATGAAAACCCTGAGGAAACCGAGACCGCTGGACCTCAGGGAGATGAAAACCCTGAGGAAACCGAGAAGCTCGCCTCTGTATCTGAGGGGGAGCAACTCGAAGAAGAAGCTGATAAAACCGAATCCGAAGCAGAAGATGATGAAGCCGTCGACATCCCTGATGATGAACCATCCTCTTCTCCAAAGAATGATGATGATGATGACGAAGATGACGATGACTTCTTTATCGTCAAACCTGCTCTGAGGATCAAAGTTCTTAAGTGATAAGTTCTAAAGGAAAAGGACCTCAAGTGATAAGTTTGTCAAAGAATTTAAACTCTGATTTTCAACAAGCTTCCGCAACCAATTCTTTGCAACACACAGTTACAAACTGTTCCTCACCTCCTTTATCTTGTGACGTTCCACCCGAAAGTGAGATTGATTTTTCTAATTTCATGAATTCCGACATTTGTACAGATGAAAAGTTTTCTAAGTTTGAATTCGATAAACCGCTTCCAAATGACAACAATTTTCTTTCAAAAGTGGTTGATCGACCGATAAAATTTCAAAAAGGTGAATGTTCTACATCTGCACCTAAAACCCGATCTGTGGACAATGTTGCTAAAACCAAATCTAAATCCAAATAAATGTTCATAGAAAAGGAAACAAATCGGTCGACCCCAAAATAGACATCCTTACTACTCAAGCTCTACTGATCATACCTTTAATGATTTTTCAGATAAAAATGGTCGGGCCAAACAAGACAAACAAAAGTGGGTAGGTAAAGGATCTAACAAGAGCAAGTCGGAGTCAAAGTCGTTTAATTCTGCTTTCAATTCTAGGAAATCCATTAATAATTTTGGTTTTCATGATTTGAATAATTCTGTTGAATAAGTAATTAATTTTCCATTAATACTTTATTCAATACAATAGGTGATTCAATTATCCCATGATTGTTTGTGTTGTTCTAATTGTGGATTGAATGACTTTGGTGATAAACAATTTGCATCTGATTGGTTTGGTTCTTATCATGTCTTTAAGTCTAGTCCTAAGCGTAATTCTCGTAAATCTAAACGGAAGCCCAATTCAAAATGGGTTCCCAAGACAGGTGTTAGGACACTGAAGTTGTCCTTTATAATAGAAAGTTTTGTAAAGCAATAGTTGTGTTAAAGGGCTTATGCTTAATTGTTGTAGCAAGTGATGAAGACTATAAATAGGTCTTTACTTGTAGTTGGTAAGAAGTGAATTCATTAATACAAGATGTAGATCTCTAATCACTTTGTGTTCTCTCTAGGTTAGATTTCTTTTTCAATAATATTCTTCATCATCTTGTTACACAATACTTGGATTGTATGAAGATCATGGACCTAACAACAGGTGATAAACCTAACCCTCCAGGACCCATTTTCAAATGGGTACCTAAAATTGCCTAAACTCATTTTTGCAGAACGGTCATGTGTGGTACTTAGATGTAGGATGCTCTAAGCACATGACCGGAAGGAGGGAGCTGCTCACGAAATTTACCGAGAAATACTGCGGAGACGTGAGATTTGGGAACGACGACAAAGCGCCAATTATGGGCTACGACGACATCGTTCAAGACAAGATTACCATCAAGAAGGTGTCATTTGTCGCGGGATTATGACACAACCTTTTCAGCATCGGACAATTCTGCGACAAAGATCTAGGGGTCAATATCAAAGCAAAAAGTTTAGTGTCCGCACTGAAGACAGAAAGGAATTGCTGGTTGGCACACGAAAAACCAACCTCTACACCATCGACCTCTCCACACTGAAAACCGATGACTCCGTCCACCTGATGTCGAAGGCCAACACTCAACAAGCTTGGATCTGGCAGCGACGTCTTTCGCACATCAACTTCAAGAACATCAACAAACTGGTGCTAGGCGGACACGTCAAAGGCATGACCGAGCTCAAATTCGAAAAAAATAGACTCTACGGGGCATGCGAAATGGGAAAGATGAAGCGAGCTTCTCACAAACCGAAGGCCGCTCCAAGCACGTCCCGGTCCCTCGAACTCATCCATATGGATTTGTGTGAACTGATGCACGTTCAGAGCATTAATCATAAGAAGTATGTCCTGGTCATGGTCGACGATTTCTTGCGCTACACATGGGTGAAGTTCCTGCACTCGAAAGACGAAACCCGAGAGTTGATCATCACCCACTTGAAGGTCATTCAGCTAAACCTACGACAGCTGGTTCAAACCATCAGGACGGACAACGGGACGAAATTTAAGCATCAAACTCTAGACGAATTCCTCACCTCAGTAGGTATCTCTCACAATTTCTCTGTCGCAATGACTCCTCAGCAGAATGGAGAGTGGAAAGGAAGAACCGTACCCTTGTCGAAGCCGCTCGCACAATGCTGTCTCAATCGAAACTGCTGTTATTTCTCTAGGCTGAAGTAGTTGCAACCGCTTGCTACACGCAAAACCGTTCCATTATCAACAAATGGTTCAACAAAACCCCGTACGAGATCATCAACAACCGAATCCCGAACATCAAGTATTTCTACGCGTTCGGGTGCACGTTCTACGTTCTGAACGACAAGGATGACCTCGGCAAATTCAGTCCCAAGGCAGATGAAGGAATTTTCATCGGATACTCCACGCAGCCGCGTAAACGTGACATTTAACGTAGCCGCAGATTTGGCTTCTGAACAACTCAGTTCAGAACCCGCTTTAACTGGCGTGTTAGCTTTCGAACACTCTCGTTTGGGATCTACACAACTTCCAGTAAATCCAAATCACGCATCTACGTCAAAATCACATCTATCTGATTTAGATTTACTGTTTGATCACTTTTATGATGATTTCTTTAATTTACCTAATCCTCGTGTTACTGTGCATCCTAGGGTTAGAGCTGCTCAACTCGAAAACTCAGCGAACCTCTCCGGTCTGCCCCCATCCACAAGGACTCCAACGGGACGGAGTTCAAGAATCAAAAGGTGGATGACTATCTGAGGGCAGTGGGCATCACACACACTTTCTCTGCCGCACGCACTCCTTAGCAAAACGGAGTGGTGGAAAGACGGAACCGTACCCTCGTTGTAGCTCCCCACACAATGCTTTCCCAAGCAAATCTACCGCTATATCTCTAGGCTGAAGCGGTGTCTACGGCATGCTACACACAAAACCGCTCTATCCTTCTCAAGAGGTTCAACAAGACGCCGTACGAGATCATGAATAATCACGTTCCTATCGTCGGCTACTTCCACGGCTTCGGGTGCACTTGCTATGTGCTGAACGACAAGGACGATCTCGGGAAATTCAGCCCCAAGGCGGACGAAGGAGTTTTCATCGGATACTCCACGCAGGCTAAGGCGTATCGCGTTTACAACAAACGAACCAAATCCATTGTTGAAAGCATAAACGTGACATTCGACGAAGCCGCAGATTTGTGAAAGAACAGGATCTAATCTTACAATCAATATAGAAAGCAGTAATTGAGAAGTTGTATGATCAAGCCCAATTGTATTCAATGATGAACAGAATTACAGATCTAAGAGAGAGAGAATCTCAAAGATTACAAAGAATGAATACAAAGTTATACGGGAAAAATCAATCAGTTAGCAACATAGAGCTAACTACTATTTATACTGCAACGGACATCTTAAAGCTACAGTACAAATCAGAAAGACTAATAAGAACATAACATGTGTCCTAATTAGTTTATAAAATACTAAGTAAAGTATCTCGTCATAAGTTCTGAACAGGTAGTTCAGAACTTCTGAACATTCTTCTGATAAAGCTTCTCAGATCTTCTGACTCCTTAACTCAGACATCTGACTTCTCTTTCCAGACTTCTGATTTCACTGATCAATACTTCTGAGCTTTCACAGTCAGACCTCTGACTTCTCTACTCAGAACATCTGAGTCTTCTTATCAGATCTTCAACACTTGGTTTATTGACAAAACTTCAGATCTAACAATCTCCCCCTTTTTGTCAAATAAACTTAAACTTTGCATCATCCAGTTCTTTCAGAGCAGGAACAATCTTCTGAAGTAGCACATTTCTCAGATTAAGCCTTTTATCAATTTTGTCAATGATTTCTTGAATAATCTCAACTTGCTGATTGATTACTTCTTGAGTCATGTTTGCTTCCTTCACTTTCAGCATCTTTTTCTCCAAATTATGCTTTATGATTCTTAAAGTTCCAGAACAGTATTTTGCGGTTTCCTTTGCTCTGAAGAAAATCTTTCCACTTTTGTTTTTCAAAAATACTCCCAAATCTGGATATTTGTGAACACTTCCAGTCTTTAACTTCTTTTTCTGTTCATGGTCTGTGTTGGGATTTGCCAGATAAACACATGACTTTTGTAGGTACAAAGCTATTTGAAAATCTGTGTAACAGTGCCACCTTAAGATGTAGAACATGGCCTCAATTACCACACTTCTGGCCTTTCTTTCATTTCTGTCTTTGCTCGACTCTTTGAAGCATAGAAAGCTGTGTAATCTGTAGAAGTCAACTACTGATAGTTTCTCAAAATCTGCATCAGTAAAGTAATAAACCTTGCCATCTTCTCTCAGAACTTCAAAAGATAAGTACTCCATCTTTCTGAATTTCTTAACCCTCAATTCTCTGATTCCAGTGATTAAAAAATCTGAGTAAACAGCTTGCTTTGTTTTGCCAAGACATCTTAATTTTTCAACCAACCAGATCTGAGTCTCCTTAGGTCTATCATAATACACATCCAAGAATTGTACCTCTTTTGGTTTGAAGAACTCAGGTAAATCAAATTCAAGAAAGTATCCATTTAGATCAATGGATATTTCATCTTCTTTTGGTTCAGACTGTTCAGCTTGATCAAAACTAGTTATCTGCACATTCTGAGATGTTGTGTTCTGCACTTCTTCAACTTCATCTGACAAAATTTCATTCACTTCATACTCAGCAGGAAACACAAAATCATTATGTAGAATCTTTTTGGGATTCACCTCAGATAGCAACCATTCACTACTATTTCTGATTTTTCTTCTAAGATCCAACCTCCTCTTCACACAGTTTATACATCTCTTCTTTAAACTCTCTTTTTCAGCTTCCATACTTACTTCCATTTTAATCAACAACCAATTCAGAGTTGCATCACTGTACTTTACCAACTCTTTTAATCTGAACAATTCAAGCCTTTCGTGAACTATATATGTGAACCCTTCTGTCTCCATTCCTTCATTCACAAATCCCTTCACATGCAAATCAACTTCTGTTTTCTTTGTGGGAGAACTCAGATTACACTTTTCTTTTCTTTCTTCAATAGCTAATTGGAAGTCATACAAGTATATATTTCTGACATAAATACCCAGAAGTCATCTGCATTCAATTTCTATCAAGGCTTCTTCAGTGCTAGCAAAGAACTTGACTAGAAAGATCTGATCATCAAGAGTCAATCTGTGAAAATCAAAGGTAGACATGGAAACCTTTGTATTTCTTTCTTTCAGTACTTCCATTCTAACAAACATTAAACCATTGAATTCATCTTGTTGAAACATCGGAACTTTCTCAATTCTTTTCTGAATATGCAGTTTTGAGTCAGGAACTCTGAACCTGTTAGAAGCTTCTGAGTAGACCATCTGAGCTCTGTCATCCATAAAACCATCAATGTTACTTTCCAAAGGCTCATACTCTCCTTCTGTGTAGTAGAGATTATCATATATTTCCTCAGGAAAAATATCATCATGAAATTGTCTGGCTAATGGCACATCACTTAACTCTAGAATGAAATCACATACAGGTTCTTCTAGTATTTGCAATTTAATCTTTGGGATCTCAATTGGTTTTCTGAATACATACTCAGAAGGCATAAAGAAGTCTTTTACTTTCACATACTCTTCTTCTGTATTTAACTCATCACAAAAGTTAAATCTAAAGTCATCTTCAAAATCCTGAGTATAATTCACAGTTCTGTCTTCTTCTCCCATTAGATCAATAGGTCTTATCATTTTTATTCCTTGCTGAACTTTTTGAACATTCAAAGCTCTGACTAAATTATTATGCATCCTTCTGATTAACTCTTCACTTAACCTCCTTTCTTTTAATTCAGAATCCGTCATATTTTCTTTGTTATACACCACAATATCTGTACACATGTTGACCACTTCACTTTCCACTGTCTTTTCTGATCTCAATACATATTCCTCAATAGCTTCAGTTTCATCTGAGTTTCTTTCCATTTCTATGTCTATGTTCAATTCCTCTGTTTTATCTGAATCACCACCATCTGTACTTTCCAACTCCATTTCCTCTGTATCTGAGCTATCAATCTGAACTATCTGAGTTATTGCCTTTAAATTTTCCTGTGTCTGATCTTCTGAACTTTTTGTACTAGCTAATTGCATATCTGCCATCTCAAAATCTTCTATGCCAATATCATCATCAGAACTTAACCTTTGTCTTTTCTCCCCCTTTTGATGATCATGAGGCTCATTATCATCAAACTTTCTTTTCAAGTTCTGATTAAAAGTAACTTCAGGTTCAGCTTCTGCAATAGGAACAGGATCAAGAGGCTTTGAAGTAGAAGCCAAAGATACACTCAGTGCTTTCAGTATAGATTCCTGCATACCTTGCATTTGTTGTAACATATCTTTTTGAAAACCAGACATTATATCCACGATCTCCTTTTTGTGAGAATCCAAGGATTTCTTTACATCATCTACTTTGGTTTCAACAGAAATCAACTTTTTCTCCAACACAACTTTCAACTCTGACATCTCATCATTCAAATCCTCCACCTTCTTCTCCAAATTTTCTACTTTTTCCCCCATCTCCTTGTTTTGTTTCTGAATCTTTTCAAATTCAGAAGTTTCTAACAGTGAACCTGAACCAACAGATGGTCCAGTTTTCATGTGCCCAGAGGGCTCATGGCCTGTAGATAACACACAGTCATCTTGTACAACAGATGCACGTTTGAATGAGGCTTTTGTAATGTTCACCTCACCAGGACTTCCATCCAATTCTCGACACCCAACATTAGGTATGTCTATGAATGTTGTTTCAGGAATACGAAATTCCTGATTTGTGCAAGTGTCAAAAGGAATTTCAGGCTCAATATGAATAGGACTGTGATATTCCGACTCAATGTGTTGAAAAATAAATTGGGATTTATCACCTCCCTCCAAATGAGTTTGGGATGGTTCCCCGGATTTGTGTGAAACAGTAGCATGTTGAAATGCTTCTGAGTGGATATGGATGGGTTGTTCAAGATCCACCACTAGGTCCATGGTGTTTGTTTCAATATTGGACACCAAGAGATGTGAACCAATAGCATTTGTGGTTACCTGGTCAAGATTAGCTGGTTCAGAGGCATCTCTTTCTGTTTGAACCTCTGTTAACAATCTCTCATCCTCATCACTCTCATTCTGTTTTTCCTCACCAAATCTAACCAAGCTCTCAGAATTTTCCCTCTCAGGTCTCTTAGAATGTTCACCCATCTGAACATCCTCCCCCTCTCTAATTCGACTAGACTCCTCACCTCTCTTCTCAGGTTGGTCCTCTTGGGTAGGGATTTGAGGTAATTCAATTCCCATAGAGGTGCAATAAGCTTTTAAAATCTCACTCTCCCTTGGAATATAGTTCCTAAGTGATTTTGGCAATAGTTTATGCATGGGATAGTTTTCAAGTCTTGTTACTGAGGCCATCTTACCCAAATAAAATGTAGGACCATGCTCTTCATTTGTTCTTCTTGAGATTGTTCTGTTTTCCTGCATGGCATACCAAATAACAATTTGCCAGTACCTTATGTAAGGAATGTATGTCAGTGGAGCATCCTTTGTTTTCTTCTGAATTGCTTTCTGATTTTTCTCAAATGTATTCTTCATATCTTCCCAAAGTATTAAAGTATAGTCATAATGCCTATTCTTCACTAAACCCTGAAATATCTGAAGAATTTGTTTAGAACCTTGATCAGCAGAACTATTCTTCCCTGACACACATTTATTTACCACATGAAAGAAGCAAGCCCAAATAGGTGGTAATTTGTTTCTTCTGAACAAACTGAGAGTCCTCAATCCTTCATTGTATCCCAACTTCATAAACTCTGCTATTAATTCCTCTGTTAAGGGTGAATCCTCAAAATCTGTTCTTCTTTGTACATCATCTTTCTCTGGTAGATTCAGCATTTCTCTTAGTGCAGAGATAGATAAGGCAAATGTCACTCCTCCAATTTCAGACACAAACTTATTATCTTCTAACCTAAGATGTTTCCACCATTGTTGTATGTACTGAACAGGCACATTTTTACTTCTTGTAAACCATTTTCTGTACGGATGATGTTTGAATAACTCCATGATAATTCTGTGTTCAGGCTTAAAACGGCTTTCCTCAAATAATATAACACAGTTATTTTCAGATAATTTTAGCCATTCACTCTCAGGAACAACTCTTTCCACTAAAATAGATCTATCTGACATAATAGAACCTACAGCACTCTGTTCATGTTCAATATTAACGTTTACCTCATCCGCATTTCCTTCAGATTCATCCATTTGTTCATCTTCTCCCTCATTTCTTATTGCCCCTTCCTCTGCAACTCTATTTTGTACTTCATCATTTTCCGAATCGGATGAATCCATTATCGATTTTGTAGAATGTAGAGAAATTGGACCACTTCTTCGTATTTCAGACATGATTTAAGAAGAAAACAGACTCAAAGAACTCTGGATTTGATTCGTATCTCACGTTTCGCTCTGGAATTTGAAAGAAATTTGAAATAGGGATTTTAAGACCTATTTAAAATCCGCGAAGTTGAAAGGTTTAACGGAAAAGCGAAATCAATGTTATAACGGAGTCAACACATTTGAAATACCACAAAGGATTTAAATGAAATGCGTGGCATTGTCAAACAAATATGAAGCTGACACGTATTAGTGGATAGAATTTTGACTCAAATCAAAGATCTGAATAACACGCACAGATGTTCTGATTCCATGACTCAGAAGAATTTTGCCTTGTAACCAAAATGTCATTTAAAGTCAACTTCTGACCAATATAAAACGTTTTGATTATTCAGAAGAGGTTTGAACAGATAGAAGCACTTTTTATCATCAAAATTCTGTTCATATTATGATGATTTAAAAAGGATCATTTAAAATCTTATATCTGAATATGAAAGCTTTTAATTCAGATATAGTTTGAATAACAAAAATTTATCATTAAAAGCTTGTTCTTAGAATGATCAGCGATAAGAAATGAAAGCAAATCTTTTAAGCATCACAAAATGATTTCCAAAAGAATTTTGATGCTCCCCCTTGACTTGAGCATGCATTTGACTATTAATGATACATAAAGATGAGATAAAAAGATAATAGAAGAAGCATAATCCATACAGTTGAAGTTATTTGTATATCTCAAAAATAAATTTTTGAAAGTTAGATTGCTGAAGTATTGACTCAGAATCTCTGACCTTAAGATTCAGAGGTTCTGATCTCAAGACTCAGAAGTTCTGAACTCAAGACTCAGAAGTTCTGAACTCAAGACTCAGAAGTTCTGAACTCAAGATTCAGAAGTTCTGATCTCAAGACTCAGAAGTTCTGATCTTAGTGCTCAGAAATTCTGATTCTTAAGACTCAGAGTTCTGAGTACACTACTCAGACAATTTTACTTAGAAAAATTTAGCATTTTTAAGAAAGAAAAAAATATTTTCAATTAGGCAGATTAAGCATTCCTATTTTACATATGAGAAAAGAAAACCTTTTGTGATCAAGAGGCTTTGTGAACAAGTCAGCCAATTGATACTTTGTATGCACAAAGTGCATCTCTATAGTTCCTTTTTCCACATGGTCATTTATAAAATGATACCTCACATCTATATGCTTAGTCTTCGAATGTTGAACAGGGTTCTGAGTAATGGCAATTGCACTTTCTGAGTCACAATAGATGGGAATTTTGTTAAGCTGATATCCATAGTCCATGAGTTGTGTTCTCATCCACAATGTTTGAGAGCATGAAGCAGCAGCAGCAACATACTCTGCTTCAGCAGTTGAAGTGGATACACAATTCTGCTTCTTTGATGCCCAACTCACTATTTTATCTCCCAAAAAGTGACAAGCACCAGATGTACTTTTTCTGTCCAACCTATTTCCTGCATGATCAGCATCAGTGAAAGCAGTCAATTTGAAGTCAGTTTCTTTTGGATACCATAAACCTAGATCAGGTGTTCCTTTGAGATATCTTAAAATCCTTTTGACAGCCAACATATGTGATTCTTTCGGGTTAGATTGAAATCTAGCACAGAAACATGTAGAAAACATGATATCTGGTCTACCAGATGTACTTTTTCTGTCCAACCTATTTCCTGCATGATCAGCATCAGTGAAAGCAGTCAATTTGAAGTCAGTTTCTTTTGGATACCATAAACCTAGATCAGGTGTTCCTTTGAGATATCTTAAAATCCTTTTGACAGCCAACATATGTGATTCTTTCGGGTTAGATTGAAATCTAGCACAGAAACAGGTAGAAAACATGATATCTGGTCTACTTGCAGTCAAATAAAGTAATGATCCAATCATGCCTCTATAAAGTTTGATATCTGCTGGAACACCTTTGAGATCAGCATCTAACTTTATGTTAGTTGCCATAGGTGTTCTCATAGAAGCACAATCAGACATTTTGAACTTTTTCAGAATATCTCTGACATATTTTC
Organism: Saussurea involucrata; assembly: GCA_033807775.1. NCBI lineage: Eukaryota > Viridiplantae > Streptophyta > Magnoliopsida > Asterales > Asteraceae > Saussurea > Saussurea involucrata. The sequence goes on from CM066326.1 coordinate 24,518,831, forward strand.
CTTGATTTATAAAAATACCTTTTGGTAATTGTTTGACTTCAAGACCAAGGAAAAAATTCAGTTCACCCATCATGCTCATTTCAAATTTAGATGACATGATTTTTGAAAAATTATCACATAATTCTGGACTGGTAGAACCAAATATTATGTCATCAACATAAATCTGAATTAGAATCAAATCATCACCCTGTTTCTTTAAAAACAAAGTTGTGTCAATCTTACCTTTCTTGAATCCTGAACCTAACAAGTGTTTAGTAAGAGTGTCATACCAGGCTCGTGGTGCTTGTTTTAGACCATATAAAGCTTTGTCTAAAATATAAACATGATCAGGGAATTCTGGATCAACAAAACCTTCAGGTTGATGGACATACACCTCTTCATTAAGTTTGCCATTTAGAAAGGCTGATTTGACATCCATTTGATACACCTTGAAATTTTTATGTGCAGCATAGGCTAAAAATATTCTGATTGCCTCTATTCTTGCCACTGGTGCAAATGTCTCATCATAATCAATTCCCTCTTGTTGACAGTATCCCTTAGCAACCAATCTTGCCTTGTTTCTGATGACAACACCTGATTCATCCTTTTTGTTTCTGAACACCCATTTAGTTCTAATAATAGATTTACCTTCAGGCTTTGGGATGGGTCTCCAGACTTTATTTCTTTCAAATTGAAGCAATTCCTCTTGCATTGCTGAAATCCAGTCTGGATCCTCTAAGGCTTCATTAGCTTTCTTTGGTTCAATCACACTCAAGAAACCAGCAAACATTGCTTCATTTGCTGTAGCTGATCTGGTTTTTACTCCTGCTGATGGATCACCTATTACTTGATGAATAGGATGATTTTTAGTCCATTTATTAGCACTAGGGAGTACATCAATCTCTGAATAATTGTTGTTTACATCATTCTCATCAATGATTGCTTGTAATTCTGAACTGTCACCTTGTTCTGATGTATGAATAGGAGCTATATCCAAGTTTGGGTTCTGATTAATGAAGTCAGAATTCTGAGTGACTTGTTCAGAGTGCTGAGTACAAGAATCAGAATTCTGATTACAAGGTTCAGAATTTTCACCACTTGTATGTATTAGATTTGGACATTCCTCTGATGGACCTTTGTCAGAAATTACAGTTGATTGAACTATTTCTGGAGTCTTATTTTTCATCTCTTTGACCATCTTTGGGTTTTCATATTCTGCATAAGAATCAGAAATTAGTTCACTAAAAGCATCCTTAAACAGTAAATTGAGTTCTGAACAAATAGGATTAGAATCTGTATCAGAAGTCATTTTTGTCTTGTTCAGCATGAGTTCTGAACTTTCTTGTTCAGAAGTCCGCATTCTGGCTTCATCAAAAGTTACATTTATGCTCTCCATCATCCTCTTGGTTCTTCTATTGTAGATTCTGAATGCTTTGGAAGTTAAAGAATAACCCACAAAGTATCCTTCATCTGCCTTTTTATCGAATTTGGCAAGATTTTCTCTGTCTCTAAGAACATAGCACCTGCAACCAAAAACATGAAAGAATTTGATTAATGGTTTTCTTTTATTTATCAGTTCATAAGCAGTCTTATTTAATCTCTTATTGATTAAAGTTCTATTTTGTGTAAAACAAGCAGTTGCAATTGCTTCAGCACATAGGAAAGTAGGAAGATTTGCATAAGCCAGCATTGTTCTCGCAGCTTCAACTAGAGTTCTATTCTTCCTTTCAACAACACCATTTTGTTGAGGAGTTCTGACAGCAGAAAAATTGTTAGAAATCCCAGAACTTTCTAAAAAATTCTGAAGAGTCTCATTTCTGAACTCTGTTCCATTATCACTTCTGATTTTCTGAACTGGAAGTTGTAAGAGAACTTGAATCCTTTTGATAAAATTTATCAATGTAGTAGCAGCTTCTGACTTAGCTCTTAGGAACTCAACCCATGTGTATCTGGAGAATTCATCAACAATCACAAGCATATATTTCTTTCCTCCCATAGATTGAACTGAAATTGGACCACAAAGATCAGTATGAATCATTTCTAATGGTGCTTTGCAAGATGAGTCCATTTTTTATTTGTGAGAACTCTTTTTCATCTTGCCCATTTCACAAGCTGAGCATAATGATTCTTTTTCAAATTTAAGCTTTGGTAAGCCTTTAACCAGATGTTTTGCAACGAGATTATTAAGATCTTTGAAATTCAGATGAGAACATCTTCTGTGCCAAAGCCAGCATTCATTTGCAGTTGATTTTGATAAAAGACAAACTGTATTTAATGTTTTCAATTTTGAAAAATTAACTACAAATAAGTCCATATGTCTTTTGGCCCAGAAGACTTTAACATCATTTTCAGTTAAAATCATGCAACCTGTTATTTGAAACTTAATTTGACAAAGACTGTCTAAAAACTGACTTATGCTGAAAAGATTATGCTGTAATCCTTCAACATAGAAAACCTTTTGGATAGTTAGATCTCCTTTAGTTAAATCCCCATAACCTTTGACTTGTCCTTTGCTGTTATTTCCAAAGTTTACTGTCCAAAGATTTAGTGTTTGCTGAGTCTGACCCCTTTTCAAATTCAGATCTTCTAATTATTTAATTTTGGTGTATAAATTCTTTCTTTGTTCAAATAACATATCAAATTTTATTTGTAAATCACCTTTTTCATCCTTTATTTTTGAAAACTCAACTTTTAGTTCAGAAAACCTTTTCATCAATTCAGAATTTTCATCTTTAACTTTCTGTTTCTCAGCCTCAGATTCTTCATATTGTTCTTTTATTACTTCCTTTTCAATTCTGAATTTGTTAACCAAATTTCTTTCTCCTTTTATCTGTTTTCTTAGATTAGCAAATTCAGTTTTCATTTCACCAATCTGTGTCATTAACTCTAATTCAAGTGAAGAATGTACCTCAGCAGATGACTCAGAATCAGCATCTTCAAAATCAGAATCATCCTCATTCCTCATTTTTGCCATATAGCTCTGCATCTGTTGAAAGTTGATATGATCATCTTCATCAGAAGTATAGTACAACCAATTCTTCTGTTCAGCCAACAAAGCAATTTTATCATCTCTCTTCTTTGCAAGCCGAGCCTTCTTGGTGTAATACTCATAGTCTTTCACAATTTTAACTTTGCAATCCTTAGCATAGTGGCCAGATTTTCCACATTTGAAACACAGATTCTTTTCTTTTCTCTCATCCTTTTCTTCTTTGTTTTCTTCACTTCTCTCTACTCTCTTTTCAAACTTATTTTCTTCTCTGTCTTCTTTCTTCTTATAATCTGAACTCCCAACTCTCTTATAATTTCCTTGAAATCTACCCTTCCCATACCTTTTGTTGAAAGTATTTGTCAACAAAGCTAGTTTCTCAGCCATTATCTTGATATCTTCATCATCTTCTGATCCTTCTTCCTTGTCAGATTCTTCCAGATTAGGTATCTCTGATAGATATGCAGTCTTTTTGGGTGCTTTGATTGCTTTGGACTTTGATAAGAATGCTAACTGATCAGCAACATTTTTCTTCTCTTCCACAACTAACTTGACAGAATCTTCATGTTGATTAAGAACACAGAACAGATCATTTAAGTCTTCTTCACACATATCCTTGTTCATTTGCAGACTTATGGCAAATGATGACCATTCTGAATTTAGACTCTTCAGAAATTTGTAATTTATTTCTGACTTCGTTTTCTTCAGTCCATTTCTTCTCAAGTCATTTAGAATAGTGCAAAATTTACTGTATGTCTGTGTCAAACTTTCTGACTCTTTTGCTTTGAACCTTTCATAAGCATTTATGCTTTGATTTAACTTTGCCTGAATAGATCTTACTGTTCCTAGCATCTGCCTTTCCAATTCGTCCCACATTTCTTTAGCTGATGATCCACTGTCAATCCTGTTAAGAACCTCATTTGGGACAGCCAAAGTCATCAAAGTAATTGCTCTTTTGTCAATAGCATGCCTATTTTTCTGTTCAGCTGTGTATTGGGAATAACTCTTTTTCACCCTGGTTGCTGGAATTTCTGGAGTTGTCTCTGTGGCAGGAGTTGCAGCAACATCGATGTACACTTCAATTGGACCTTCTCGAATAGAGATCATAAGGTTTTCATCAATGTTGTCTAGGAATTGGATCATACGGATTTTCCATTGCTGATACTCTTCTGGTATAAGAACAGGCGGTTTGGTTTCAGATCCCATGGCTAGATATTCTTTAGAAGACATGATTGTAAGAAAATTCAACAGAAAGACAAATTAGAGTTTCTTGATCGAAATGTAACAGGTAATTCAAGAATTGCCAAGAATTCAAGAACTAGCCCTAGCAGCGTAATCGAATTTTGAATGAATCAAGAAATCTTCAAGAAATTGATCAATCGATCTTCGCTATAACAATCTTGAACGAGTTTGTTTGTTGATTGGCTCTGATACCAATTGAAAGAACAGGATCTAATCTTACAATCAATATAGAAAGCAGTAATTGAGAAGTTGTATGATCAAGCCCAATTGTATTCAATGATGAACAGAATTACAGATCTAAGAGAGAGAGAATCTCAAAGATTACAAAGAATGAATACAAAGTTATACGGGAAAAATCAATCAGTTAGCAACATAGAGCTAACTACTATTTATACTGCAACGGACATCTTAAAGCTACAGTACAAATAAGAAAGACTAATAAGAACATAACACGTGTCCTAATTAGTTTATAAAATACTAAGTAAAGTATCTCGTCATAAGTTCTGAACAGGTAGTTCAGAACTTCTGAACATTCTTCTGATAAAGCTTCTCAGATCTTCTGACTCCTTAACTCAGACATCTGACTTCTCTTTCCAGACTTCTGATTTCACTGATCAATACTTCTGAGCTTTCACAGTCAGACCTCTGACTTCTCTACTCAGAACATCTGAGTCTTCTTATCAGATCTTCAACACTTGGTTTATTGACAAAACTTCAGATCTAACAATTTGGCTTCTGAACAACTCAGTTCAGAACCCGGTTTAACTGGAGTGCTAGCTTCCGGACCTTCGAGTTCGGGATTTGCACAAGCAACAGTAAATCCAAATCATGCATCTTCATCGAATGTTGACTCTTCGGATTTAGATTTACTGTTTCAATATTTCTATGATGACATACTTAACTCTTCTGCTCCTGTCTCAACGCAACCGCGACTTGAAGCTGCTCGCAATGAGGATTCGGCCGCTTTATCTGGTCTGACTCAAAATTCTTCACCTTCTTATGCTTTCACTCTCAAGGCATAACAGACTTCGTGTCAAGAATCTCATGTATCTCTACTTATGGATAGTAGATATTACCATCTTCGAATTGCTTGTGACATGATCCATGAAGCAATCTCTAAGTGCGGGTCGTTCCAATACTTGATCTCTATCAAGTATATGTGAGTGTATAGTCGCATCTATATGTTGTATCCATATCTTATGGATAATCAGCTAACACTCCACATCCTTCCAGTGGAGAACGACTCACTGTGGAAGAATTTTGAACTATATGTTCAAGGAAGTTAATAAACATGCAAAATTAGAACATTATTAATACACCAAATAATAGTAACTGCTCCAATCATATATTAGGATCTCAATCATAATATCGTTACATCATAAAATAAGTGTATAAGTTCTGAAATTTCAAATCAGCTAAAATGAATACAATCAAGCCAAATCGCTAGCAAATCTAATGCCTATAGACCTAGTATGAGCATCATGCTTGGTCTGTGACAGAGGCTTGGTGAATGGATCAGCCAAGTTTCCATATGTGCCCACTCTACTAATGATGATGTCTCTGTCTTTGACAACCTTTCGCACGTAGTGAAACTTCCTGAGTATATGTCTTGTGCGCTTATGTGATCTGGGTTCTTTAGCCAGGATGACTGCACCCTCGTTGTCACAGAAGATCTCTATGGGATCATTAATGCTAGGAACTACACCAAGATCCTCGATGAACTTCTTCATCCACACGACCTCTTTAGCAGCTTTGTTAACTGCAATGTACTCAGCCTCTGTTATCAAATCTGCTACGATGCTTTACTTGGAACTTCTCCAAGAGACTGCCCCACCATTCAACAAAAACAAAAATCCCGACTGCGAGCAAGAATCATCTCTATCGGTTTGGAAGCTAGCATCAGTGTAACCTTTTACACTGAGTTCCTCCGCACCTCCATAAACCAAGAACATTTCTTTAGTCTGTCTCAAATACTTGAGGATGTTCTTTACCGCTATCCAATGGTCATTTCCAGGATTGGCCTGATATCGACTCGTCATGCTCAAAGCACACGACACATCAGGTCTAGTACATATCATGGCATACATGATCGATCCTATAGCCGAGGCATAAGGGATCCGATTCATTCTTTCTAGCTCTGAACTAGAACTAGGACATTGAGATTTGCTTAGTGCCAAACCATGCTGCATAGGAATGAACCCTTTCTTGGAGGCCTGCATGTTGAATTTCTTCAACACTTTGTCTATGTAGGTACTTTGGCTTAGACCAATAAGACGCCTAGATCTATCTCTATAGATCTTGATGCCCAATATGTATGCTGCATCTCCCATGTCCTTCATAGAAAAACATTTCCCTAACCAAGCTTTCACGCTTTGCATAGTAGGGATATCGTTTCCCATAAGGAGTATGTCATCTACATACAACACAAGGAAGACTACAATGCTCCCACTAGTTCTGAAACCAAACTCTTTGATTTTCTGATCAAAACAAATGTTCCAGCTGCGAGAAGCTTGCTTAAGTCCATAAATAGACTTCTGAAGCTTACACACAATATCAGGATGCTCTTACTGTACAAAACCCTCAGGTTGTGTCATAAACACATCCTCAGATAGCTTACCATTAAGGAAAGCGGTTTTTACATCCATCTGCCATATTTCATAGTCATGAAATGTTTCTATGGCAATGAGTATGCTGATGTTATTCAACATAGCTACCGGTGAGAAGGTTTCATCAATGTCTACACCATGAGTCTGCATGTAACCCTTCGCTACCAGTCTAGCTTTGTACGTGTGTACTTTGCCATCCATGTCAGTCTTCTTTTTGAAGACCCATTTACACCCCACAGTATTTTGACTAGGTGTCTGATCAACCAAATCCCATACTTGATTATCATACGAGTCTCGCTCTCCATTTCCTCCTTCCATTTAGCGGCCTCAGGGCCCGCCATGGCTCCCTGATAACCGGTAGGCTCATCAAGATCTACCTGTGTATCATCACCATCAGATATGATTAAATTATATCTTTCTGGTGCATGACGCACTATATCAGACCTGTGAACAGGTGGTGGCTGGAAATCAGATTCCTCATTAACTCTTTGTTGAGGCTCAACAATTGGAGGTTCTATAACCTGTTGTTGAGAACTAGTGCCAACGTCAGATTCCATGTTGGTTGACTCTTGAATTTCTTCAAGATCAATTCGGCTCCCACTGGCTTCTTTGGACATTAGTTTCCTTTCAAGGAAGACTACCCTTCGAGAAACAAAGACTTTGTTCTCTGAAGGTTTATAAAATAAATATACAAAAGAGTCGGTTGGGTATCCAACAAAATAACACCTTTCTGATCTGGGTTCTAGTTTGTCTTGAGCTTCACGACGTACGTAAGCTTCACAACCCCAGATTTTTAAACATGCAAGTGAAGGAACTTTTCCATTCCATATTTCAGAAGGTGTTTTGGAAACCTTTTTCGTTGGTACAATATTCACGACCCTTGCAGCAGTTTCTAAAGCATGGCCCCAGAAACCGATTGGAAGCGCAGTTCGACTCATCATGGACCGAACCATATCAAGCAATGTTTGGTTTCTCCTTTCAGCTACACCATTATGTTGTTGTGTCCTGGGCGGAGTAAGTTGTGCAATTATACGACAACTCCTTAGATGATCTTTGAACTCATGATTAAGATACTCACCACCACTATCGGATCTGAGAGTCTTAATCTTCCTATTTAGTTGAATCTCTACCTCGTTTTGAAATGTCCTGAACACCTCGAGGGTTTCAGATTTATGTTTAATCAGATAAACATATCCATACCTACTGAAATCATCAGTGAAGGTAACAAAGTATCTTTCGCCATATCTAGTGACCGACCTGAATGGCCCACATACTTCAGTATGTATTATATCCAACAAATCATTGCCCCCCTCACAGTTTCCTGTAAAAGGTGCCTTCGTCATCTTTCCCATAAGACAGGATTCACATTCATCATTTGATGTTTGGTCGAACGATTCCAAAATCCCATCCGCTTAGAGTTTGGTGATGCGTTTCTTGCTAATGTGACCAAGACGACAGTTCCACATATATGACTTATCCAAACCATATTTGGATTGAGTCTATTCAACATTATAGATTGAACTTCTATTGTGTTTTATACTTATACTAGTTTCATAAATACCATGACATGGGTTAGCCTTAAAATAAAGTATATTATCTTTATAAACAAGGATAGATCCATTATCAAACCCAAAGTCTAAACAATCTTTATATAAAGCATAAAATGAAATGATGTTTTTGGCCATATCAGCCGAGTAGCAACAATAGAATAAAACCATAGTTAATCCAGACGAAAAAGAAAGCTCATAATTTCCTATCATGTCAACAGCAGCAAACTGCTTGTCTCCCATGATCAGGTCCAGCTGCCCACGTCTCAACTTCCTACTTCTTTTTAGTCCCTGCACATCAGTACAAATGTGAGTACCACATCCTGTGTCCAATACCCAGGAATTAGAAGCAGAAGTACTATGAACTTCAATCATATACATACCTGAAGTTCCTGCTCCATTAGCCTTGAGCTTCATAAGCTCATTCAGATATTTAGGACAGCTACGCCTCCAATGTCCTACCTCCTTTCAGCGAAAGCATACAGCATCCCCAGGAGTTTTTGATTGAGGTATATCAGATTGGGCTTTCCCTTTGCCTTTCGCCTTAGGTTTTGGATTGGGCTGAATAGCCTTTGCTTTCCCTTTGCCATTGGCATAGGTAACCTTTTTCTTCTTTACACCTCCCTTTGTCAGTGTCGGGGCAGCAGGCTTGGACTTGGCCATGTTAGACTCTGCGGTCTTAAGCATGCCGTGGAGCTCCATTGTGGTTTTCTCTAAGTTGTTCATATTATAGTTCATAATGAACTGTTCATACGAACCAGTCAGCGAGCTCAAGATAAAATATGTCCCAAGCTCCTAACCAAAGGGAAAACCTAGACGCTCAAGCTAGTCAAGGTACGATTTCATTTTCAGAACGTGTACGCTGACGCTGTTTCCCGGGGCCATCTTACATTCTACCAGAGCTTTGACATTTTCATATCGTACGCCGCAAGGATTTCCATAGCCTTTTGGAGTTCTGGAACAATGGTCGCCAACATTAGGAAAGCAACCTCATTTGACTCGGCTAGACGTTTTTCATATTCGTCTCGAATCGCCCGAGATGCTCCGGCAGCGGGTGCCTCAGGGAGTGGTCCCTCAATGGCCCTCTGCTTATTTTCCATCCTAAGAACAATTCTCAGGTTTCGAAGCCAGTCCATGTAGTTCAAGCCCGTAAGCTTGTCCTTTTCGAGGAGACCTTTCAAACAGATGTTTGAGATCGATGAATTCGCGTTGTTTGACATCTATCAAAAGAAAAACATTATTTTAGTGATTTGAATGATCTTCGTTAAAACATATATTACCCAGTTGTTTTAAACAAATTTAATTTTAACAAAGCTAAGATGCATATTTCACTTCCACTTACGACGGGTTTGCCGCGAATCATCATTGGAAGCTATTTAAGTAGGTAACCATTTTACCAATTCAATCTCTATGAAATTCTTAGATCCTTGCGGGATTCACTAATGTATTTTGGCATGTTTAATCCCTTCCACACTAATCCTTTCTCGTGACAGGATTGTCGTGCATCACGAGTCCAGATTGTAAATCAACCATACTAAGACACATGACATCCGGCCCAATACTTTCGGATATCGCGATTGTGTCAAAAACATTATCCCTAACATATAACCGACGCGTTGGCTTTAGCCCTTTCCCTACGCCGATAGATCGTTAGATCAGATGCGTGCCTTAAATGGGGAGCGTGTGATTTACATTAAAACGGGTTTTTGTTTTTATAAGTTAAAACATTTTTAACTGTTTTCATTTTAGCAAATTTCGTTTTAACCATTTTAAAACTTTACTATAAAACCAATTTTATCCATTTGCCAAAAAGCACTTGCAAGTTTTTATTAACTCCTTAATAAAATTTATTGTGTTTCAAAATCATTTTAAATTATCTAGCATGCAAGACCTGGATAATAAATAAATAAACAAAACACAACAACATGCAAGTAACGGTAATATTTGCCTCAAGCCTATGCATTTTTCCCGTGAGCCACCACGAGAAAAACATGGTCAAACTAGGGACTAACAACCATAAAAATGATGTGTCAGCTCCCACTGGATCCGCCATTTCTTCAATGCTCGAGTGGGTCCACGCCAAGACTTCAATCTTCATGAATCCCGTTTGTTGTCTTCGGTCTTCTTTTACAATTTTGTAATAAAATAAATTCGTATTCTTTTTATACTATTTTACAAAATACAAAAATTAGGAAACGACTCGCAGGCCGCGCAAAATCACATAGGTCTAACTGAGGCAAACTATTACAGGGTCCATACAAACACAAATTTTGCATATAAAAGCGATGGAGTGCCAAATCCATGCAAGAGACAACCTTTTGATAAAGATTGATTTCAACATACACGTTGGCACTTAAAATAAATCAATCTTTGCTTGAACATACAAGCACACTTTATACTTATGTAACTATGGTTTCATGCCAAAACCATCCAAACATGAAATATACAAGTGAATCAAAAGGTTCGGGAAAACACATATAATAATCTCAACAATTGAAATAAGAAATCGTTTTTCATGGTTTTTCTCTAAGATTTCGAAAACCTAGTTTTCTCAAAACACTAGAATTCCAAACTTTAGTTTTAAATGCTCTAAGTTTCATAAAGAGAAGCCTTTCCCAAAAAGGAAACTTTAATTTCTAAAACCTTAATTTTTATAGTTTAAAACCCTAGACTTCCCAAGTGCGAAACTTTTACTCATTGTAAAACCTAATTTAGGGTTTTAAACCCTAAACGTCCAAAATAGAAATTAAACGCAAAGTTTCCCAAATTGGAAACTTTATTTTTCATAAAACCTAATTTAAAGTTTTAAAACCCTAAATTCCCAAAAGAGGAAACTTTATGTTTTGAAACCTTTAAATTAAGACTTTAAATGTAAAATTTCAAAACTTGAAAATCTATTGTTTAAAAAAAAATTATTTTCGAAATTTAGGGTTAGAAACCCTAAACTTCCAAAACTAGAAACTTTAATTTTAAAACATCAAAACCAATAGAAAAATAAACTTTAGATTTTTCTTTGTGTGTGTTTCATACATTCAATTTTCCCACTCGAATGTATATAACCACACCCAAAAACAAAATCTATATCATAAAAAACAATTCTTTATGTACATGTACATTGTAACCGTGGCTCTGAGACCACTGTTGGAATGTGTGTATTGCAAAAGTAATATCAAAAACAGCGGAAGGCAAAATTACACACAATCTTCCAGAGATCAGGTTACAATAAAAAACAAGTAACATAATAAATACAAGAGGAGAGATTAGAAAAACCTTTTATGATGTTGGTGAAGAAACCAATATTAGGAATCTCTCTATCCGGAGTACATCCCAAAGATGTAGTCGCATGGATTGCAAGAAATCACCTTCTTCTCTTCTCCACGTGATCACCAAAACAACACTTAATTATGGAGTTTTGGAGAAGTTAGCAAAATCCAAAGTTTGATTCCTTTTGCTTTTGTGCCGTGAGAGCTAGAGGAAAAATTAGAGAGCCCTTTTATGGTTTTGATGGATTATATTATAATCCTATCATTATCAATATCCAATTCAAAAATGATAATTATCTAAACCTTTTAGATATTACCTAAACCTTTTAGATATTATCTAATAATATCTCATTTAGTTTAATAATTATCTACACTTTAAATAGATATTATCTAGTTACAAGTATGGACTAATTACTAGTTAGTCCCTCTAGTAATCCCATATTAATTAAAACATTTTTAATTAATTACTTGTTAAACCCTCTAAATTGATTTATTGTTTTTCCACAACTAAACTTTGTGTGCGACCCAATAAGCCCGTGCATTTTCGGATGGTTACTATTTTGTTGTTCTAAATGGGCGTATCTCCAACATGAATATCATTCAAGCTTAAGAAGGAGGTGGTGAAGCTCGAACTGAGCCCAAGAAGTACTTGGAGATGACCGAAGAGGAAAAGGGCATGTTTGATTGCGAAAAGCATGCCAAGAGATATCTGGTTCAGGCCCTACCAAATCAGATCTAGACAGCCATAGATAGCTACAAGCACACATCAAAGGGTATGTGGGATCAGGTAGAATAGATGATGAGCAGGAGCAAAGTCGTCAACCAACTGAAGATCAACAGCTGCATAACCAAGATTGATGGCTTTAATCAGCGCTCCGGCGAATCACTCTCACAGGCCTATGAATGATTTTGCCTCCTACTGAACGAGCTCCACAAGAATAAGATCAATCGATCTAACACGGAGAATGCTCTCAAGTTTCTGAACAACCTCTTGCCAGAATGGAAACTGTTCGCTTCTCACATCAAACACAACCACCTGTTGGAGAACGTTGCAATCCATGAACTCTACGAGACGCTTCTACAGGATGAGGATGAAGTCATGGAGATACTGAGAAACTAGAAGTCCGCTTCCAAGTCACATGCTGATCTACTCGCTCTTGTTTCTTCAAAATGGGTCAAATCTTCCAGCCGTCACTCCAAACGAACACAAGAGCCGAGTGAATCTGAACCAGAATCTGACGAAGAGGAGGAAAGCGATTCTGATCCTGAACTGACTGCAGTAAAGAAAACGATGGCCTTACTCTCCAGATCTTTCCAGCAAAAGAAGTTTTTCAAAAAACCTTCATCCAATAATCAGCGCTACTCCACTTCTTCCAATAAGCGTCATGATTATCAGGATAAATATGAAGGAAAGAAAAAGGCAGATGAGCACAAGCAATCTGACAAGAAGGAGAAGAATGAGAAGGATGATTGTAAGCCCGAGACAAAGAAGAAGGACGAACCCATCACTTGCTACAACGGCTGGAAATTGGGTTACTTTGCCAAGGATTGTAGAAAGCCCATCGTGAAAAACGCACACTACTACAAAGACAAACTTCTGCTAGCTGAACAGAAAGAGGCAGGAGAATCTCTATTTTTTGAAGATGACCACTAGCTAGCTCGTTCTAATAGTGAAAGAGACTCTAAAGATGCTGATGCTTTCATGGGCTACCATTCTCCTCCATCAGAAAAGGCGAATTTGTGTCAGGTATGTGAACCTATTCATCAAAGCTTAATCGAACAGATGCAGCCACTTGTTGAACGAATAGATTCTTGTGGGCATTTTTCACTTGGAGGTCTCTCCAGGATGATCCTTTTGAGATACTTAAGAGACTCTGATGAGTACTTGTGGGCTTCCTCTGCTCTGATGGCTTTCTTGACGCCCTTATGTCGGGATATGAATATTGTTGGATCGCCTACAAGAGTTCCTGTTGAGTGATGCTCGAGTCCCATAAGGCTTTCATTTGGAGGACCAGTGCCCAATTTCTTTAATTAGAAATCAATGCCCAGTTGGAAGCCTGACTGTGTTCGGTAGTTGACATGTTCTTGTATTGCATATAGGACTTCAACTCTGGCAGTTCTTGCAGCTTTGTACCTATCAGAATTGTTAAGACAATAGCCATGCAGGGTTATCAGATCATATGGATTGAGTAACACCAAGTCGTTGTCGTTGAAAGTTTATGTCATCAGATCTTTTTGTTCGACTGTGTAAAGATGGTAGATAACTCTGTCATAGGCAAACTTCTTCTGTTTTATCTTCATAATCCTTTGAAAAGTAAAGGAAGGATTTATGACCCCATGAATGTTTGTTTTGGTCCTTATAAATCTCCTTATGTCTTCTGTGAGCAAGTTTGCTCTGATTGGGTTTAGGTATCGGTTTGAGGTGTAGAGTTGATAGGTATAATATCTCTTTCAGCATAGAGATAGGAAAAAATTTCTTCCAGAGAAGGTAGTGAATGCTCTGGTTGTTGGCTTTGAACTCCAGCATTCTGTTCAGGTTTCGGTTGGGTTTCTTCTTCTGGATTTTCTTCCATTTGGTTTTTGGGTTCTGCTTCTTGGACTTGGATGGTTGAGATTTGGTTTGGTTGGTTTGATAAGTCATCATCAGAGGATGGGACTGTCCTCTTTGGTTCAGTTCTTGGTGATGGTGGAGGAGTATTCAAGATGTATTCGAACGTTGTCTCCCCCTTTTTCTACTCTGAGGGCTCTCCTTCATCCATTTTTGCGTCGTCATCATCATCATCATCAGAGAATGCCATAGTGGCCTTGGTACAGTCCTTACCAACAAACTTACCTTTCTTTAATGGTACATCCTCAGATGGTACATCCTCAGATGGTTCTTCAGCAGATATCTTCTTTGACATTGTGAACATGGCGGCAGATTTCTTTAGAACATCTTCTACCTCTGCTGCAGCTGCTCTGATTTCATCCACTTGACTTTCAAAATTGAACTTATGGGAGTCCATAGTATCTTTTTCATGTTTTTCGGAGATATTGGCTTTTCCCACAAATTTTGAGTTGATAGTCATCAGTTTGCTCAACACATTTTTTCTGAAAGTCCCCATATATGCTCTATCGATTGGCTATCTGTCAGGGAAGGGTATGTCTGTGTCTGGTGCCATTCCTTAATTGCAGACTTAACAGAGGTGTTGATCATCTCTGTCAGAGTTCTGATGTTTGTCTTTGACAGAATGATAGAGGGTACTGGAAGAGTTCTGTTGAGAGATTCCTTGTGATTTTCTGCTATTGTACCTTTCAGATCAGAGATGTCTTTTTGCAGTTTTTCTTCCTCTTCTGCCCTTTTCTTTTCCCAATCAACGAACTTCTGGGAAGTCTCTGCCAACATTGTTTGGACCTCCTTTAGTTCCCCTTTCAGAAAAGCATTCTCCATCAGGAACAACTCCTCTTTTGCAGCATTGATAAGTTTGTACTCATTCAAGGAGTCTCTGATATTGTCACAAAAGCCTTTGAACTCTTCTTTGGTGACAATGTCAGAAGGGGTAACATTGATTCCAACACATGTATTTAATTCTGCCTCGAGTCCAGAGGCACCTCCTATCAGAACTGTTTTGACATTGATTCTGGGAGGATTTCCACCCTATCATTAATGTTCCCTCTGGGGAGAATCATCTCTGGGTGTTCTGATCAGAGTTTCCTCTTCCTTCTCAGGTTCAGGAGAAGGGAATCTGATGTGATGGGTAGTCCTGCGATCAAGGCAGGTTTTCCCATGTGCCACTAGGTCAAACCAATGTCCCTGAGTTGGACATAGACTACATGAGATCTTAAAGATCTCTGGACTAGTTTGTGTTCCATCTATGTGAGCCACAAAAGTTTCGGTGTGTATTTGTCCTATTGATATCCTGGGGCGATGGGACATCATTACCAAAAAGGGATTCCCTTGTTTCGTGCACACCAGAGACATGAAGAGCTGCCTATGATGGGTTTGGCTGGTTAGGGTTCGAGGTGTGCACCTCTGTTTCAATATCCATTTGGGCTTGATCACCATGGATAGGTTATGTGGTAGCACTGGGGGATGGGGTAGGAAAACGCACATGTGTGTTCAAATGAACATCTTTTTCTTGGCTCGCATTTCCCTCGGCTCCTATGGGTTAGAAGACTCAGATTCACTCTCTGACTTCTCTGTCTTACCACTACCAGAGGAGGACGAACTCTTTGCTCCTCCCTCTGTAGTATCCCGAACACCCTCTTGGACAACCTCCTCTGAGGATACTCTGTCATTGGCTACCTCTTCCTCTTATTCTATCATTGAGGAAGACCCTTCTCTAGGTGCTCTTACCTCTGATCTGACTTCCACGACTTTCTCACTGCTAGACTCTAATAAGGGCTCAGAATCTAAGTAAGTTGGGGGTCCCACCTCAGACTCTTGAAGTTGGGCAACTTGTCTATACTTTTGCAAAGAGATGTGTTGAGGGTGGATAAGAGCTAGCATCGTCTGTGGGACTCTACGAGTATTAGGATACGTACCAGAGATTGTAGGTCTGAACTGTGACATTACCCATCCAGGAGTTGGGGCTCCTTGCCGTATTAATTGCAGAGCTTCGAACGCTTCTCTGATGACAAGGCTGATTAGCCTTGGAAATCTAATAGCCTTGAGATTTCTGTCCTTGCCTAACTCTTGCCAGAAGGTTGTTCTTCATATTCACCACGTTTAATAATTCGTTGTAGAGGATGGTGGCGTAGTCGAAATGTCTGTTGAAGTACAGACCATACATAATCTGTAGTATCTCTGTGCTTGCTTGGTGTTGGCTTCCACTCTTGCATGTCAAGGTTCTATTGAGTGTGGAGAACATAAAGTTCCACACGGGTGGTAGTTTTCCTCTCTTGAAGTCGCCTATCTTGGTCAAACCTACGTTATATCCTAAGAACTTAACAAATTCCAGAAGAACTGGAACTTTTAGTGGTTTCTCATACGCAAGAACTCCAAGTTCCACAGGGGTGTGCATTCCAAAGACTCTTCGAAGAATTTTGGGGCGAATACGAATCGTCCCTGCACCACCATTAGCACCAGCATCGACCTTTCCCATGGTTCCTTTGTGTTCCTCGATGTACTGACAAGTTGTCCACCATTGTTGGACATAGAGTTGGGGTACAGTATCATCGAACTTTGTTTGGGCTAAGAACAGCTCGGAACATCGAAAGAACTCGTTAAAAGTATGATAAATAGGTTCGAAATTTGCAGTGTTTGCAGAGAATCAATAGTTGTTATCGACAAACTCATAGGGTTGGATAATTATTTGATCCACTAGAACGATTATGCAATATTCAATAGAGTTTTCTTGGTTTTCCATTGTTGTAGGTTTTAAGGTTGAAGAATACAGTGTGAGTTCCAGATTCGTGCAACGAACAATAAAGAAATCAATAGATAAGAACAGGTGTTATGATTTCAACTGGTCATCCAATTTTCTTTCAATAATGTAGATAGTTTACAATAAGCTCTTAGAAAGTAAAATGACAACTAGCTTATTTTCTAAGCTAATGAACATTATATACTAATAGGCCCGTGCCAACTAGCCCACGACCCGTTCACTAATAAGGCTTAAAATAAAGTATTGCAAATCAGCCCTTGAACTTCTATTCAACCAAATATTACACTAACAATCTCCCCCTTTGAATTGAAGTTCGAGTGCGCGACAGTTATCAACATATCTCTTTCGGAGCACAAAGTGTATCTCGAACGTTCTGATGACTCGGCGGTTGTCGATGCGTTCTTCAATCACTTCTAAGGCTTCTCGTGCGGTTATCTCATTCGAGTTTGGAACATACGATACCTTTTGATTTTCTGATTCATAAGTGATGATTTTTCGAAGAGCGTCTTGAACTTTGAAGAGCGTGCCATCGCAGAATCTGTCGACCTGACTGAAGCGGATAACCCTCTTTTCTTTCTGTTCGTTGAGTTAGACTATCCCAAATTCAGGTTCTAGAAGCAGTGCGTTCCCGGGATACATCTTCTGTTCGGGCGCTTTCAGATTCTGTTTCAGCAGGTTTACCTTCTTCGCTCTGTTCGCGATTCCCATTTGGAAGTTTGTGAGGTAAGACATCATGATTGAGTGAATCATGAATCGACGAACAGCTTCGAGCGCCTTTGTCACTTGAATCGGACAGATGGTTCGGGTTCAGAGGTCTTTCAGTATAGCAAGTATGTCGAACGGTTAGAGGTGCTTGAAGTCGGCTTCGGAAAATCTCCATTCATTACCGTCTTCGCGTCGGACGGTGAATACAGGATACATGACTTTAAGGATTCGGCAGATTTGGACATAAAGCACTTCGGTGATCTTGTGCTTCGTTCGGACATGGCTAACTGGCAGACACCACTTCATCGCGTTTAAGTACTGGCTTTGGTATTCCGGGTCGGAACTGGAAATCCCAAGGCAAAAGTAAGTCTCGATAGTGCGTAACCTGTGAACATACAGCTTCTTCAGAGATTACTCCAGGTGAGGAATGAAGAGCATGGTTTTCTCCCATCGGATTTTTTGCCGTTGAGGAAGAGGATGATCTGAAGCTATCGGTTGTTGAGGAGATGTCGGATTTTCAGCAGTTGTCGTTTCTTGTCTTGTAGAAGTCTCAACGGCTTGAGCAGAGTGAACAGGTGTACTATGGAGATTTTGTAGCAGAAACTGGTCGTAGTCAACGTTATCGTCTTCATCAGTAGGAAAGATCAGGTTTACCTGGAGATTTAGAGCACTGGCGACTTTTTCGTAGCATGCATTTTCGGTCTCCCGGTCGATTTGTGAGTCTGGATCTATCAGTTGTAGTTCGGTCCTATCTGATGCTTTATATGTGACCAATTCCTGTGTTGCTCCCTCAGGCTTTTCAACCGTCGGGTCTTTGTCGTTAGAGATGTCCATATCCATAACCATCTCGACTAAGCTCAACTCGGCTTCAGGTTGTTCTTCAGTTGTAGTTGCCGCAGTTGTCGGTTCTGATTGAACCACAGTAGTTTCATTGAGGATCGTGGCGGTCTCGGCTAATCTTTGTCTTTTATTCTCCCCCTCACTGTGATCAGGATCATCCTGATCATCGTGTCTTCGCTTTTGACCGCCGATATGACTTTTGCATGGAGGCCACTCTCTCGGATAGCGTTTTGAGCGCTTGTTGAACATCCTTAAGAGTCATGTCAAGTTGATCCATTCTAGTGGTTATGGACGACGAAGGAGCAGATACCTGTGATCGGAGAACGAAGATCAGGTCTGCTTCAGTAGAGGCGTCGGTTTCAGATTGCTGGAGCAGTTGAGCTAGGAGCATCGTCTTCAAGGTATCCACCGAATAGATAGGCTGAACGGGAGTCGGTGGAGGTGTTGGTGCGGTTTCAGCTTCGACGACTTTCTTCTTACCTTTGATCAGACTCTTCAGTTTGTCGGGCTCTGCGGTGAGGCGCTGCTCCATTGCCTCGCGGACAGCCTTGAGGGTGCTGTCCATAGACCCTTGTGACACAAAGTCGGGTAAAGTAACTCCGGGATCACCTAGATTACCCGTTGAGGCATCTACCTTAGAGGCAGATCCACCTGCGTTCACGGTTGGCGAAGGTGTGTCTGTGGTAGGATTTCCTTCCGATCCTCGGATTCCACTTAAAAGCGGAGATCCTACGGAAGTTCCGATCGGGTCACTAAGAGCACCGATGTTCGTTTCCTCATCTTGTGTCCTAGCCGAAGAATGTTCAATAACAAGTGGCTCTATACTCGATGGTGCTCTAAAAGAAAGCGAAACCGGGGGCTGCTGGTCTCTGTAACATCTCGATTTTTATAAAGGATTACGTTTGGTTTATTAAATAATTTGAGAAATAATTATTTGATAAATTGTGATCGGTTATTTGATAAATTAATGTTATAGTTTATCCACGAATAAGTTACGTTATTTGTTTTACGAAGTTATAAGTTAAGGGGTAAACTTTAATTTTAATTTAGAAGTTTGAGGGTTAATTTTGCCAAGTGTTGATACTTGAGGGACTAGTTTGGTTAAGTGATGAAAGAGGTGTCATCATTGTTAATGCCAAAAATCGTAGCAAAGGGACAACTTAAGGTCGATGTGGACTTAAACAACTAAAGAAAGAATCTTTCGACGAGACGTGCGACGATAGCCCTCGACCAGCAGTTCACACTTTGTTTCATACACGACAAACACCTATTTTTACATTCAAACACTTGTACTTTACATTTCGAAGCATTTCTTTCATTTGTATTGTAATCTCTGTACGATCGATACCAGTATCCAAGGACATCGCCCCTGATTGGCGACCATATTATAACGACGACACCCATTGTCGTCCGCAGGTTTTTTCCTCGATTGAGGTTTTTCCTGCGTCATCAAATCCCTTGTTTCTTTATTTTATTTATCGCCGCACGTCTCGTCGAAAGATTCTTTCTTTAGTTGTTTAAGTCCACATCGACCTTAAGTTGTCCCTTTGGTGCGATTTTTGGCATTAACAGTTTGGCGCCATCCGTGGGACTACATCTAGAGAAAATCCTCGACGAACGTGCATTCTACTAATAGTTTCTTGGAGTTTCTTCTATTTTCTGTTGCAGGAAAATGGAAACCCCTGGAAATCCGCAGCAAGCCGTCGCTCAGATGTATCAGGAGCTCGAGTTTGCCAGGAATCAACTCAATGCAATGGCAGAGCAGAACCGCAGAGCAGTTGAAGAGATCGCGCGGCTAAGGAATCCTTTTGGACCCCAGAATGGTCCTAGACCATTCATCCAGAATCCAGGTCCGGGACCAGGCCCGTCTGCACAGAATCAGCATCCAGGTCCATTCATGCAGAATCAGTAGCCGGGTCCGTTCATTCTGAATCCCTAGTCTGGGCAGATTCCCCCTCAGCACATCCGACCACCACCATTGAATAATGGATCCCAACCATTGCAAGGTGGCGCCCAGACGTTTCAGAATGGATCCCAGCCGTTCCAAAGTGGTTCGCAACCTTTCCAGCAAGGATCGCAATCTTTCCAGCAGAGATCACAGCCATTTCAGCAGGG
The DNA here is from genome assembly GCA_033807775.1 of Saussurea involucrata. Taxonomy (NCBI): domain Eukaryota; kingdom Viridiplantae; phylum Streptophyta; class Magnoliopsida; order Asterales; family Asteraceae; genus Saussurea; species Saussurea involucrata. The sequence goes on from CM066326.1 coordinate 24,539,480, forward strand.
ACCACAATCGTTTCAGAATGGACCGCAGCAATTCCACTATGGGTCGCATCCATATTTTGTCCCGTTCAACGGGGACACCAATGGTTCGTCACATGGTAATGGCACTAGTCCAGGGACCAATCCCTCGACAGGGGAAAATCCTGATCTTAACGATCCCGTCGCCCAGCGTTTGAAGATGTTAGAAGACCAAAATGAGCGCATCCTGTCCTTGCTCGCCATGTTGCCTGGGGCATCCATGCCTGTCGATATTGAGCCTCGCTCAGGGTATCAGGCGTCGCCCTTCATCGACGAGATCGCCACCGTCGAGGTCCCAAAGAAGTATAACATTCCTGCCTTCACTCCCAAGTATTCGGGTGTGACCGATCCACCCGAGCATGTCGCGCAGTATAAACAACTCATGTAGACAATCTCGATTCCACACATGTACCAGGAAGTATGCATGTGCAAGAGTTTCGGGGCGACTCTCACTGGTCCAGCTCTCTAGTGGTTGATCAATCTCAAACCCAAATCTATCGGGTCGTTCGCCGAATTGGTCAACCAATTCTCCCGGCAATTTGCCAGCAGTCGTAAGATGGAAAAGCAAACTAGTGATCTGTACTATGTCGTGCAGAACACCAATGAGTCTATTCGAAGTTATTTCAATAGATTCAATGCCGAAATGATCAGTATCCGCAATTGTGACATCAAAACTGCCATTGAAGCTTATAAGCGTGGTCTAGACGATAGTTCAGGTCTATATATCGATCTGACCAAGTATCCCCCACAGACTTTCGAAGACGTCCGAGCTCGAACCTTAGCATATATGAGGGTCGAAGACGACACAGCCTTTCGTCGCAAACACACTGGCGACAAGAAGCCATTAGGTGTCAAGAAGCAAGAATTCAAGCCGAAAGCCATATCCAGAATAGTGCCAGCGCGTCAGATTTCAAACGTTCGTTTCAAGACGAAGGCAGAAGCTAAAACCGCGACTAAATTCCCTGTGTACCCCAAGATCTCCTCTTATGGGTTCAAAGGGTCAGCTAAAGACTTAGTCGAAGCTCTGAAGACCACCCAAGCAATCATCCGGTGGTCGAAGAAGTCTGACTTGGACGATGCTAAGAAGGATAAATCAAAGTGGTGCGACTTCTACGTCGACCATGGTCATGCGACAGATGACTGTATCGCACTCAAGAAGGAATTGGAATATCATGTTCCACAAGGTAATCTCAAATATATTATTGATGATGTCGTTCTTCCAGCTAATAGCCACCAATCGTCAGTGCCCAAGCTTGCAAAGATCATCAATTGCATCACTGGTGGTTCGGACGTGTGTGGTCTGACGTACTCCGCAGCTAAGCGTCATGCCAGTCAAGCGCCCGACGACTGGCCTATTCCTCAATCATCCAGACCCAAAGGAGATTTGGAACTAGAAGCCATGAAGATCGTGTTCGACCAAGTCGACCTCGGTGACTCGTACCAAAAGCATCACGACGGGTTGATCATTCAACTCACGGTCGGTAACTGTTTGACGCGTCGAGTATTGGTAGACGGGGGCAGTTCAGCAAACGTCATTTTTCTCAACACTATCAAAGCCATGGGAATTGATCGCTCAGAAATCACCCGACGTTCGAGAACTTTGGTCGGTTTCAATGGAGAAGCGACGAGCACCTTTGGAGAGATAATTTTGCCCGTCTATGCCGGAGGAGTCAATAAGCAGACTAAGTTCAGTGTTATCGACTGTGCGTCAGCCTATAACATCATCTTAGGTCGACCATGGATTCATGAAATGAAAGTCGTTCCCTCGACATATCATCAAATCATGAAATTCCCTACGCCGTGGGGAATCCAAGAGATCAGAAGTGAGCAAAAAGTCGCTCGAGATTGCTATAAAGCCACCTTGAAGCTGCGAAAATAGGCCATCAAGAACGTCACTCCAACCCAAGGAAAAACACGATCATAAGAGTCACGACAGGTTTGTTTCTTTTTTCTGAAATAACAGGGTCGCCAGGTCGTACGACGCGTATATTGTGGTGATTTGCGACGACATGTCCCAGATCTAGCATATCGTCTCAAAGCCACCACAAGGATCGCACGACATAGATGATTATTTCAGAACACTCGACAAGAAGGTACGTTCCTTACCCTTTTTCATTTTTTACATATGATTATTTACCAAGACAATTACTGACTTAAGCATCACCAACGACCAAACCCCCGACATCGCTTTATCGCATGATCGCACGACATAGATGATCAGGTCCATGACTTGATCATGCCTCATAGCTCGTCGAACGACTTAATCGCACGATCTTATAGTCTAAACGACTTTGCAGTCTGAGTTTCTTAACTTAGGAAAACTTCGCGTTTTAAATGTATGCCTTAGTCGCATGTATTTATGTTTGTCAGCGTAATAAAAAAACTTTACGATTTATGTGTCAATTGGTGCTTTAATCGCATGCTCTCATATTACACTCTTACTCTTTCTCTAACAATAGGCGACGTAGTTGCATGACCTATCATGTATTCCACAATCAGTTACATAACTAACAAGATTTATGTGACGAGATTGTCAATTCGATAAAAAAACAACTTCCATTTCATCAGGTAAATATGTAACATCCAAAAAATTGACCACCAACGGCCAGCAAAAACAAAGGAAGTAAAAATTCCTAAATTGCATGAGGAGCATCCATCGCATTATTGCCTGAGGTCCCAACCTGAGGATCATCATCTGCCATTTCCCTCGTTCGACTTAGGGCTTGCAGTTCGTACTGAGCATCGAAAAGCTGAATAGCTAACTCATCGGCGCGTGCCAAAGCTAACCTCTCCCTCTCCAACGCCGCCTCCTCCCTTTTCAAAGCAGACGCCACCAACTTCCCAACTTTCGACATCTCGGCGTACAATGCCAGAGACGATTGGAACGTCTAAAAATACACGAAAAAGTGTTAGACAACGAACGACATCGAACGTTGAAACAAGTCATGAAAGATTGACACTTAGTGAGAACGCCAGACTGGCAACCTGAGATCCTATCTCTCCGGCCGGAACCTCGTGAAAACGCTCCCTGAAAGATGGAAGCAAACACCTATCCAAGTGAGGAAACAACGTCGTCCCGTCTAGGACACCATCCGCCATAAAGTCTGACGGCAATGAAACATTAACCGTCGCGACTTCGGCCAACGACCCCTCGCCCCTGACGCCAGATGATGGGGTTGACATCTTAAACACCGGTCTCGTCATTGTCGCCGGAAGCGCCGAACTTGCTGGTGTCGTATCCATCGCGCCAGGACGGCTGGATGACGCCTTCGCCTTTTTAGGCAGAACAACTCTCGATGAGTTATCAACCCTCGATGACGGTTCCCTCAGGAACATCTTCCTGGTTCTCTTCTTGCTTCTTGACACTAACCAGGAAATACATGAAACATCAGATGGAAAATATAAATGGTGAAAATCAACAATCGTAAAATGTTTACCGGTAGTTTCCTCTCGTTCAGCATCCACCGCCACGTCCTCGTCTCCGGCCACCAATTGCCGCGTAACGAAAGATCGTTCGTCAACGCTAAGACTCAAGAACTTGTTGATCTTAGCCTAGGAATCCGCAGTCAGTTTCACTTTGTCAAACTGAATCTCTAGGGATAACAGGAGAAGAATGGTAAGTAAAAGCCATAAAAATGAAACTCAGAAAATGGCGAAGCATACCTGTCTTATTCCAGTCTGACCGCATCCAATCGCTGCTGGAATCCAGTGAATCGGCAAGAACAAACACATACCTCGACTTCCACCCACAATCATTAACACCAGTTCCCAAAACCAAAGAACGATCACCCCTGAACTTAGAATAAGGACTATAACGCCAGTTCTTATCCTTTTTAACTTGATACGCCGCCAAGAAATCATTCATGATCATAGGACACTCCCATTTTGCGGACGCTCGCTCAATAACCAGTAGAACTCGCCAAAGTTGGGGCATCAATTGTCCCGGCGACACATCGAAATCCTGCATGAATGACTTAGATAAACCAGAAAACGGCCACTGAAACCTTATCTTAAAAGGATACCCAATACAAAGCAATATATCCCACGGGGCAGTCCATAGAACGAACCATCCCCGGATACCGCAACTCTATATTTGCCGAGATTTTTGCCAAACTCCTAAAAGTATCTAAGTCTACGTGATTCATGATAAGGCTAACAGGTTCCGTCGACATTGTGAATCGGAGGACAGAAAAAGATCTTATATAAACGCTCTAAACTGCTAGCCGAATTTGCAAAGATTCGAATAAGTTCGAGTGAAAATTGGTAAGAAATCGGAACAAAATCCCTTCCCAAAAAACACTTTGAAAACGTATCAAGAAAAGATCCGTCGTGATCTCTATTTATGCAACCGATCATGTCAGGACGAGTGTTTCGATAAATCAACACGCGTCCATGCCCTTACGTATACCCACCCGGATCTTCGACACCTGTCATTGACAGCTGGTAAGCATCATCGCGCGTCAGTATGACGTCACAACTTTTCAACTTCTCGTTCAGTTAAAGGCGAACCGGTCTAGTTCCACGACAACCAGGTAAGTTCCTCAACCCAGGTCACAAGTCTAAGCGTTCGACAAGGAAAATTTAAAACTTAAATTTGACATTCAATTTTCAAATTTTGGGGGCAAACTGTTTGGGCAAAAAATTATGTCGCTCGACCGCGACCAGAATAGGTAAGACGTATGATTAGGGACTATATCTTCTATTAATATAAGGTCTCGACAAAGACCTAGAACACCATCGTCGTCCTTCATAAAAGATAAGTCGAGAGTTCCTTACGACGCTCGACCATAGCGTCGCCCGATCCGCACGACTATTATATAAGGACGTGCGACTTCGACCAAAGCTAACGTTAACCATGACCGTTTATTAAGTGTTTAATGCAGGAATAAAAGTCATTAAGGAGCAACGACTATAACCGATGCAATCATTAAACAGCCGGCGACCGTAACGGACGAAGATCATTACTCCGGCGACCGTTTCCAACCGTTAAGGCCATTAAAGGAGCATTCATTGATGAAGCTAAGGACACGAAGACTATAAATATCAAGCTCAATCAACATTTCAAGACATCGAATATCCGGCGATTAACAACCGAAGCAATATTCAAGAACACCTGAAGTGAAGAACCATTATTCTAAGTATCGCTCTCGACGCACGACAACAGCCCTCGACCAGCAGTTCACACTTTGTTTCGTACACGAAAACACCTATTTTTACATTCAAACACTTGTACTTTACATTTCGAAGCATTTCCTTCATTTGTATTGTAATCTCTGTACGATCGATACTAGTATCCAAGGACATCGCCCCTGATTGGCGACCATAGTATAGCGACGACACCCACTGTCGTCTGCAGGATTTTTCCTCGATTGAGGTTTTTCATGCGTCATCAAATCCCTTGTTTCTTTATTTTATTTATCGTCGCACGTCTCGTCGAAAGATTCTTTCTTTAGTTGTTTAAGTCCACATCGACCTTAAGTTGTCCCTTTGGTGCGATTTTTGGCATTAACAATCACCACCGCCTTTTTGTCTAAAAGGTAGATAAGAAACATGTTATCTTCTTTTTGTTTAGTATTAGTGTGTATGTGTTTGTATTTCACGGTGAAAAAGAGAGAAAAGAGAGAACCAAGAAAGGAAGAAAGAAAAAGAAGATAAGCAGATTTTCAGCTGGAACTTAGATGCAATTTAAAGAAAACATAGGTATATCTCACATAAATCTTTCCTCTATTATATTTGAGAGTTTTTCTAAATGGTTTAGAAATGGGTTTTGATGATTTTGGAAAGAATGAGAAATATGGGTTTATAACCATGTTCTGTTAATAGTCTTAAGCATATCTACATATTTACAGAATCATTCATGGCTTAAAACTATAGATTTATGGGTTAAATATGATTTCAGTTGATTGAGACAGTTGTGAATATCGCAGCAGTGAGTTGCGATAGTTATGATTGTTGCGATAAGTATGAATGTCGCCACCTTGGGTTGCGACAAGCACGATTGTATCGCAACAGTTGGTTGCGATAAGATGTGTATCGCAACAGTTGGTTGCGATAAGATGGGATATCACAACAGTGGGTTGCGACAAGTACTGTGTGTTGCGACGAGGGTTATCGCATCTAGTTGGTTGCGATAAAAGTCGAGGATTTTAGATATTTAGGATTTTTAGTCTTTAAGGGTCCTGAACAGTAGATTAATACCAGTACAATATGTATTTGAGTATTTCAGATATTTGTGAAGTCGGTGACAGATATTTTTACGGCTTTGAGAAAGTAAAGTAAGAGGGACGCTACTACTATCAGGTGAGTTCATTTTTACCTTACCTTTTTATAACGTATTTAAATTACGGTAAGGTACATTTTTTTATAAAGAGATATTTCCTGAAGGAATTTGGATGGTTGACTATATAAGTTTTAATTAATTGTTCTAACGGACAATTGTATATATATAAATTTATATCAAGGACCCGTGAGTGGTGATACTAAATATGACTTGCTCATACTAAATGCTATGATGAATCTATGTGATATTAAATGTGATTTGCTCATACTGAATGCTACGAGGAATCTATGTGGTATAAATGTGATTTGCTCATACTGAATGCTATGAGAAATCCATATTAAGCAACAACATGCACGAGTAGGAATAAGTGTAATGGATCTATAGGCACTAGTTGTTATGAACACATGGAATAGGGGTGGAATAATCGTAATTCCAGTGTGTGTGGGAAACGGTGGAATAGGCGTGGACTAATCGTAATTCCCGATTTCTAAGGAAGCGAAGGGATTGGCATGTGTAAATGTAATCTCTACTCCCTTTCCTTGAAATTGGCATGTGTAATTGTAATTTCTTGGACATGAGCATTAATCTAGAATCCGTGGAGATTCGTAGTGTGGGCTCTGGAATAGACAAAGTATAATTGTTATTCCCATGTATCATCTAGAAAGAGGAATAGGCAAGGTATAATTGCCATTCTCGTGTACCCTTGAAATGATTGAATAGGCAAAGTATAATTGCTATTCATGAGGAAAGATTGAATAGGCAAAGTAGAATTGCTATTCATAAAATAATTTTTGAATAGGCATAGTATAATTGCTATTCACGTTGAATAATTGAATTGGCAAAGTAAAGTTGGTATTTGTATTTGAGATGTGGAAATATGAATTAGACGAAGTGTAAGTGTTGTTTCATGTGTTTTCGGCAGATTTAAAAATAGGCATTATATAAGTGCTATTTCTGTTTCCATTCCAAGAAGAAGGTATGGCAAATGAAGGTAAGCCTTTAGGCTTGATCGATAAACTAGGATCCGTGATGATTCGTAGTAGTCTATTGAATATGGTGTTATGATTTATTCGAATGATAGTCATACTCATGGGATTGAGTATGATCCTGTTATTATGAGATAAGTATGTGTGTGGTAAGAACGAGTGTAAGTCAAGTTTGATAAACGTTGTTTACATTGATTTAAAAGTATTATTTTGAAATTGAATGTTCTCACTAGGCGTTAGCCTAGTTGTTTCAAATTATGTTTTCTTACCAGGTATGAACTCAAGGAAGTAATGGGATGAGTGGAGAGTTTATGGTGGCGACAGGTTGATGTAAATTGACTCTTGTCATTATTTTCACTCGATAAGAATGTTTATGTTATGGATAATAGTTATGTAAACCCTTTTAATTCAAGTTTTAATTTGCCCTGATTTTAGGGTGCTACAGTCTCTAATTTCAATACCAATACTCTCCGAGTGATAGATCGGTAGAAGTTGTGCTATATCCCCGTGTAAAAGTGAAACATCCGACTTTTGAGAGACGGATGAGTGGCCACGGAGGGTGAGCACTTGCGCCGCTAGGTCCAAGGCGGCGTCTTCAATACCTCGTCCTAACGGATGAGACAGGATAGCAGATGTGGCTACCTGGATGACGCTGGTTTGGGGTCGCTCAGAAGCCTCTTTATCTTTACGGCTTAATCTTTCTTGGTTCGCTTTCGACCTTAATTCCCCCCGTCTCACATGTTCTAATTGTTCAACTAATACTCCCTCCTCTCTCCTTGTATCTCCCGTATCAAGCTGGGTAGTAAGAATGAGTGCGGGTGTCGGTGAGCCAGAAGGGATTCCTTCGGTAAAGTCTGGGTTTGGTCCGATACGGGTAGGTATCAAGGATGCGCGTATATCATGATCCGTATCGGATTCGGTGGAGTCGAATTCCATCTGTTCAACATGTCTGGGTGGTGACGGGTCAGATATGTACGGGTCGGTGTCTCGGTGAAGCATCGGTCTAGATGATGTACTTGCTTCGCCCGTCGGTCGGTCGGGTGATGGGAATGGGTTGTTGGCTTGATCCGGCTTGGGTAGTACTGGCTCGCGGATCCATAGCAACGCCCATGCCTGTTCCCCTCCCACGTACTCTCAACACACCCCATCTGGGAGCCCCAGCTACCCGGACTCTTCCACCTCTCGTCCTAGGACCCTCACGTCCCTCATTTCTATGTCCCTGGGGAGGTCCCTCCGGCTCTGACTAGACCATGGGAGTAGCCAATTCTCTCCTATATTCTACATCACTCGGTGCATTGGGGTTCGCGTGTGCCAATAGGGCTTCAGGTATGGGCATGGCTATGGCGTTGGATGCGTTCCGAATTACCATATATTGTAAATGGAAAGGAGGACATACCAGATGGTTAATGCGTCGTGGTATCCCTGGATTCGCGTCCATGTGTTGCCGCACAGCCAGTGAGAAGAAACGAGGATAAGGTAGGAACTTCTTTTGCTTCGTACCGCCGATTTGCCGAATAGCTTGATCCATCTCGCACCATATGATCATCGCGAAGTCCATGTGTCTGTTGTAGCATACAGCATGGAACAGGCGCAAGAAATCGGTTGTGCACTGGTCGATGCCCCTCCATCTGGATGATAGACATCTGTTCAGTATGGTGAACAGCGTATACCAGATGGGCGCCATATATTTGCGGTTGAAGGCTGATGGTTGGTCGATTGCATGGTTGTATCTGAGTGCGTGTACTTGAGCACATAATGTCGTGTCATTGACCACGAGGTCGTAGCCTTGGTGTCTACTGGCGTTGGCTTCTGGTAGGGATAGCAGGCCGCGGAACGCGTCAGGTGTTAGCGTGAAGAGATGGTTGTCGATCCGCGTCGTGATGGTTTGAGTGTTGCCATCCATGATGACTTGGGCAGAGAGCCACACTTGATATACATACAGTACCAGGACGTCGGCTGTGGCAGTGAGGGCCTCACGGAGAGGGTGACCTAGTAGTATGTCCACGGTCACATGGTGTTGCTCTTGTGGTCTGAACTCGGCGGCGTCCAACTGATGATTGTTGGCTACTATCTCAATGCCTTGGTCAGGGTTGACCAAAGCATTATCGGCTTCTTCGTCGATAAAATCCTCTTGAGGAGGAATTTGCTCGTCGGGGTGCTGTTGTTCTTGATCCGCCATGTAAAAGATCTGAAAAACGAATCAGTGTTAGAATGTCAGGCGGATGAACAGGTGTAGGTGCGTACCTTTGAAATAAATGGCTCAATCGGAAACAGATTGAGGACTGGTAGTGAGATAATAAGGTACTGGAGTCATGAAAACAGGAGTGTCCGGATAAAGCATAGTATCCGGACAAGCAGTATCCGGACAACAAAGGTTTCCGAATGAATTGAGGGTTTCCGAAAAGATCTGTCAATCCGGACAAATATGGTTTCCGGATAGGATATGTATTTCCGGATGTCGTTGGATATCGGACATCTCAACATTCCGGATAGTTGAACTTATCGGAAACCCTTAGGTTTCCGGACAACTAGGGTTACCGAACGTTGAAGGTCTCCGGATAAAATATCTTGATGAAGAATGTGTCCGGGTGCATTTGACTGTGTCCGGATAGTTCAAAACTATCCGGACAACATCCGGATTGTTTCAAACTTGCCACAGAGGATCACACACATGCATATGAGATTTCTAATAACATCGATGTAAGCATTTCAACATGTGTAAACAGGTAACGTGGTCTAACACGTATGGGATAGACCCGAATACACATCGACTCGGAATGGGGTTTTCTGAAACCCTTAGTCGACTAAGTCTGTGGTCGAGTTGTGTGGTTGGATACGAGAAACAGATATAGTTGTGATCGATAAAGAGTTTCAAGGATCATACCTGAATGTAGGACTCAAATCGAGTGAGAATGAGCTATTTTAGAGAGTGTCCGAACGAGGGAGAGAAGGCGAGGGATTTTGGGGTTTTCGAAATATCCAGATAAATGAACAGGACGGATTTATATGGGAACCAGAGTCCGGGTGGGTCTACCTGGATACCTATCCGGTCCGGATAGTATCCGATCCAGAGACCTCTCCGGACAGATTGGTATCCGGAAACTTGTCCGGACACAGTGAGATTTAAGGCAAAATGTCCCCTGTTCTTCCGAATCTCCAAAAAAATTTATCATTTTAGTTTCGAAGGAACCATCTCTCGCTCCACCTCAAACAGAACATGGGGACTTCTCTTCTCCCCCTCGGATTGTGCCAGTGTGTGCAATGGAGAGACGAACACAAGAAAAAACTTTGATACCTTTAAAGAAAAAATGTTGTGTCGCTCCCCCTCAAATGATGAACATCAGGGCATATGCTCCCCCTCAGAATGTGCGCTTAGTGTGAAATGCACACGAGAGTATCCACACACACAACAAACTTTATGACAATAAAAATTGGTCGAGAGTATCCCTCAGAATATGCTCCCCCTCAAATGATGAACATCAGGGCATATGCTCCCCCTCAACAGTAGAATAACATACCTGATAGCTGGTCGTGCTCCCCCTGAACACATGAACACTTGTGAAAGCACAGATATAATCAAATAGACTATACGACAGTAATAAATAAAAGAAACACGCGTAGAAAGAAAGGAAACAAACGAAATCTACCTAATAAATACAGAGACTCAACCTAACTGTGTAACTGATACAAGTAGAATACAGGTGTGAGAAAGTGTATGCTCAATCATCAGGAGTGTGACCAATGGATGATGAGTGGACAGTTTCTCGTGGATGTATGGAACTTGTATCGGGCACATAATCAGATCAAGTCTTCAAATTTAGCATACCTAACTTGGACACTAGAGTATTAAAGCGTTTTTTGTCCAAGGGTTTTGTAAACAGGTCTGCTAACTGATGTTCTGTACTTACAAAATAGAGTTCGACTGTACCTCTTTCGACGTGATCCTTGATAAAATGGTACCGAACGTCTATGTGCTTTGTCTTCTTATGCTGGACCGGATTGCTGGATATTGCAATGGCGCTCTTCGAGTCGCAGTAGATGGGCACCTTGACGTAGGTAAATCTGTAGTCCTTGAGTTGCGTGTGCATCCATATCACTTGTGAACAGCAGCTCACGGCGGCCACGTATTATGCCTCGGCAGTCGACGTAGAGACGCACTGCTGCTTCTTGGATGCCCAACTCACCAAGCTATCGCCCAAGAACTGCACATGTCCCGGTGTGCTCTTCCGATCCATCATGCTGCCCGCGTGGTCCGCATCAGAGAATGCAGACAACTCAAAACCTATCTCTTTCGGGTACCACAAGCCAAGATCAGCAGTACCACGTAGATAACGAAAGATTCGTTTGACAGCTATTAAACGAGACTCTTTCGGTTTTGACTGAAACCGGGAACAAAGAAATGTGGAAAACATGATGTCCGGTCTACTAGCAGTTAGGTACATTAAAGAACCTATCATTCCCCGTAACTGCTTAGTGTTCACATCATTTCCGTTAGGATCGGCGTATAACTTAGTACTGGGTGCCATGGGAGTTTTCATTGGTGAGGACTGTTCCATCTGGAATTTCCTAAGAATATCCCGGGTGTACTTAGTCTGGTTTATGAATATCCTGGTCGACAGTTGTTTAACTTGAAGACCAAGAAAGAAATTCATCTCACATAACATACTCATTTTAAAAAATTGTCCCATGAGCTTTGCAAAGTTCTTAGCATACTGAGGATTAGTAGAACCGAAGATTATGTCATCAACATACACTTGAACTAAAACAATATGACCTTTTTCGTTCTTGATAAATAGAGTTGAATCTATCTTACCTCGTGTGAATTTTGATTTTAGCAAGAACTCTGATAGAGTGTTATACCTGGCTCGTGGAGCTTGCTTTAGACCATAAAGCGCCTTGTCTAGAACGTAGACATGATCAGGCTTCGAATCGTTCACGAATCCGCCCGGTTGCGAGACGTACACTTCTTCCTTGATATCGCCGTAGAGGAATGCGGTCTTTACATCCATTTGGAAGACAGTGAAGTTCTTGTGTGCGGCGTATGCAAGGAACATACGGATTGCTTCGATCCTCGCCACCGGAGCATATGTCTCGTCATAATCAATCCCTTCTTGCTGACAGTATCCCTTGGCCACGAGACGCGCCTTGTTACGTACTACGATGTCGTCCTCGTCCTTCTTGTTCTTGAAGATCCACTTAGTGTCGATCACCGTCTTGTGAGTCGGACGTGGGACAACTCGCCATACCTTGAAAGCCTCGAATTGGTTGAGCTCCTCTTGCATGGCTATGATCTAGTCCGGATCTTCGAGCACTTCGCGGACGGTTGTAGGCTCCATCTTACTCAAGAATCCAGAGAAGAGGCAAAAATTAGCTGATGCGCCTCGCGTTTGGACTGGAGTGGAGGGATCACCGATGATCTGGTGTAAGGGATGATCTATAGTCCATTTGACGGTATGTGGAAGCGTCTGCTGAGTTGAGTGAGAGGCGTCCGGATCCACGTAATCACCAGATGGAAGGTCTTGTACTTCTTCAAGTGTTGCCGGTTGGTTTCTCGGAGGAAACGGGGGAGGATTCGTCAAAGGCTGAACAACTTCTGGTTTCGAGGAATTCAGAGGTTGAGCATTGATTGTAGTAGATGACGAAGCTTCAGGAGCGTTCTCCGCGTTGTGTACTGGCTCCTCCGGGGGGATGATAGTATCAGTAGAAGTTGAGGATGATGACGGTTGAGATGTCTCCACAATGAGTGTTGGACTGCTGGTCGAAGGCGGCGGACCGGAGAGATTCGCCGAATCCTCGATTTGAGCAGCTTCAAGACGTGGTTGTGCTGAGACACAAGGGGTAGCATTGTTAAACAGGTCATCATAAAAATATTGAAACAGTAAATCTAAATCAGAAAGATTAGCATTCGATGAAGATGCGTGATTCATATTTACTGTTGTTTGTGCAGATCCCGAATGAGAAAGTTCGGAAGCTAACACACCAGTTAAACCGGGTTCAGAACTGATATGTTCAGAAGCCAAGTCTGCGGCTTCGTCGAATGTCACGTTTACACTCTTGGTAACAGTTTTAGTCCGTTTGTTGTAAACGAGATACGCCTTAGCCTGCATGGAGTATCATATGAAGACTTCTTCGTCCGCCTTCGGGCTGAATTTGTAGAGATCATCTTTGTCGTTGAGGACGAAGCACGTGCATCCGAATGCGTGGAAATACTTGATGTTCGGAACGCAGTTGGTCATGATCTCGTACGACGTCTTATTGAACGTCTTGTTGATGATGGAGCGGTTTTGCGTGTAACAAGCAGTAGACACCGCTTCGTGCGAGCATCTTCGACTAGGGTACGGTTTCGTCGTTCCACTACTCCGTTTTGCTGAGGAGTACGTGTTGCCGAGAAGGTATGCGAGATACCGACTGAAGTGAGGTATTCGTCCACCGTTTGATTCTTGAACTCCGTCCCGTTGTCGGTTCTGATGGTCTGAACCTGTTGTCGACGGTTCAGTTGGATAGTCTTCAAGTGGTTGATTATTAGTTGCGGGGTTTCGTCCTTTGAGCGGAGAAACTTGACCCAAATGTAGCGCGAGAAATCATCCACCATCACTAGAACGTACTTACGCTTGTTGATGCTCTGAACGCGCATCGGTCCACACAAATCCATATGGATAAGTTCGAGGGACCTTGACGTGCTCGGAGCGGCCTTTGGATTGTGCATAGCTCGCTTCATCTTTCCCATTTCACATGCCTCGCAGAGTCGATCTTTCACGAATTGTAGATCGGGCATGCCTTTCACGTGTCCGCCCAGCACCAGTTTGTTGATATTCTTGAAGTTCAGGTGCGAGAGACGTCGATGCTAAATCCATGCTTGTTGAGAATTGGCCATTGAGATCAGGCAGACAGTAGTATCGGTCTTCAGGGCTGCGAGGTTAATGGTGTAGAGGTTGGTCTTTCACGTTCCAACCAGTAGCTCCTTTCCGTCGTCATTGAGAATTCTACACCTTTTTGCTTTGAATCTGACCTCGAGATCTTTGTCGCATAATTGGCCGATACTGAACAGATTGTGTCCCAATACCGCGACGTGTGAAACCTTCTTGATGGTGATCTTGTCTTGTACAATATCGTCGTAGCCCAAGATCGGCGCCTTGTTATCGTTCCTGAATCTCACGTCTCCGCCGTATTCTTCCGTGTAGTTCGTGAGAAGCTCCCTCCTTCTGGTCATGTGCTTGGAGCGTCCAGAATCTAAGTACCACACATGACCGTTCTACAAAACGAGATTAGCGGATTTTAGGTACCCATATTTGCATGGGTCCTGGAGGGTTAGGTTTTACACCTTTCGGAGGAACCTGTTTTGAAGCAGGTTTCCTCTTGGGTGTAGGTTTAACCTATGTAGGAGGAACCCGTTTTGAAGTGGGTTTCCTTTCCTGCGGAGGTTTAACCTCGGATTGGGGACCCCGTTGTTTATGGTGTTTCTTTTTGTTTTTACGGGGTTTGCTTTTGGGTGTATGATTATATATATGATATGACCCAAACCAATCGTTACAATTAATATCATCAAAGTCGTTCCAACCACAACTAGAACAACACAAATAATCATGCGATAATTGAATCAATTGCTGAATAGAATAAAGTTTATTGCAAAATTAACATCTCGTTTAACAAAATCATTCCTATGATTCCAAGCACAATCGTTTTTGTTCATTCTAGGATAAAAACAGTATTGAAAGACTTTGATTTCGCATCCTCGATAGATTCCTTAGCTAGCCACTTTGGTTTGTCTTGTTTAGCGCAACCAGTCTTATCTGAAACAACAGGGACAGCATGGTCAGTGACTTTTGAGGAAACAGGACTCTTATTGGTCGGTCGATCGGTCTTTTGCTTCGGCTGTGATTGTTTTTGAGAATTTGAAGCATTTTTAGAAATCTTAATCATAACCGAAGTCTTGGATTGAGAACAGTCGCCCTTTTGAAAATTGACCGGTCGATTAACCACTGGCGAAAGAAAGTCAGTATGACTTGGAAGAGGTTTGTCGAAGGGGAACGATTCAAACTCTTCATCAGAATTGCCTTCGGAGTTCATATATTCTGAAAAATCAATATCCGGGATAATGGGATTTGGATTGGCCGATGAAGGATATGAACACTTTGAACTTGTGTGTTTCAGGGAATTTGGTGCGGAAGCTAGGAAAAAATCAGATTTTAAATTCCGTGAAACAATTTTATCTTGAGAATCTTGACCATCTCGTGTAGAAAAGATTTTGCTAATAAAAGCTTTACATGAGGACATATCAAATGAGTTGGAGGAAGTTTCGGATGAAATCGTCTTTTCATTTTGGAGTTGGTCAAGCTGCTCTTGGAGTTGGCCATTTCTCGTATGCTCGCACATAGCTTATGTTGCCAAAGCAGACAGTTTCAATGTGAGCTTATTGATTTCACACCGAAGGATTTCCTGTCCTTCATCCGACACAGTTTTGGTTTTCACAGATTTGAGATTCTCAAGTTCTGAGATAAGCGCTTGCTTTTCCTTTTGAAAACTTGACCTTTCTTTCTCGAGTGACTCTTCTAACTCGACTATTTTTGCTTCCAAGATGAGAGGGGGAACATAGAGTTTGAACTCATCCGTCTTAGTCTTGGGTTCGGTTGCTTGGACCTCATCCTTTTTGGAGGAATCCTTGGGTGTCACAACCTTATAGCAGTCAAAATAGTCATTCGAGAGGTACTTCTTTTGATTTTTCTCATAATAATAGTTTAAAGGTTCATAACAAAAAGGAAGTTGCATTTTTGACGTCTGCTTTCGCTTATATTCCTCAGTTTCCACTTGCTTTTCAGGTTCAAGAGGACCAGTCCATTTAATCTCATATTCTGGATACTGCTTGGCTATTCCAAGACAACCAAAATCATACAGTGTAGGTCTTTTGGAATAACCCTTTTTCAAGTAATGTGGGTTATCGTATCCGATTCCCCAGTCCTTGTTAAAATAAGTGAACTTCTTTGGTTTATTCATATGGATGGACTGATCAGTTTGACCTCTTTTATGGAGTTTGGTTTCAAGATCAAGTATTTTTGTGACAAACTCCTTGTGCTGAATTTGAAGAGCAGAGCATTGATAAACAATTTCTTCTTTCTCATTCTCTCACTGATCAAGTTGTGATTGAAGTTCAGATATTTTGGCCCTTAAGTCCGTAGGTGCTATTGAAAGATTTTTGCATTTTTCTTTTAAATTAGCATTTTCGGACTTATATTTCTTAGTTATTCGCTTTTGAACATATAGCTATTCAGATAGTGATCTAATCTCAAGCAGTTGTTCATTAGAAGTGGCCTTATGGGAATCTATCCGTTCAGCAAGAGATTGTATTTGATCAAAGAAATCTTGAGGAGTAGATTCACATACCTGACTTGACTTTGCCTTTTCTTCATTAGCGGGATAGTGATAGCCCATAAAAGCATCAGCACCATCAGACTCGTTTTCATCATCAGAACGACCCAACCAATAGTCGTCTTCAACAAATAAAGCTTCTCCATCTTCCTTCTGTTCTATCAATGCGAGCTTCACCTTGTAATAGTGAGAATTCTTTACAACAGGCCTCCGACAATCTTTCGCAAAATGACCAAGCTTCCCGCAGTTATAACAAGTCACGGGTTGGCCTTTCTTCTTGCGGTCATCTTTCTCTGTCTTCTCTTTCTTGTCAGACTGGTCGGGCTCATCAGCTTTCTTCTTTCCTTCATATATGTCCTTATAATCATGGCGCTTGTTGGATGAGGTGGAGTAGCGCTGATTATTAGACGTCGGCTGCTTGTAGAACTTATGTTGTTGGAAGGATTTGGAGAGCAGGGACATTGCATTATTAATGGCTGTTAACTCGGGATCAGAATCACTGCCTTCTTCTTCTTCAGGTTCTGACTCAGATGGGCTTTGCTTTTGGGCACATTTGGAATGACAGCCAGAAGATTTGCCTCGTTTGGAAGACATGAGAGCAAGTGGACCAGCACGTGGTTTTAATGTATACTTCTTCTCGCTTAGAATTTCATTCACATCATCTTCGTCTTCAAGAAGCGTCTCATAGAGTTCATGGATGCCAACTTTCTCTATCAAATGGTTGTGCTTGACATGAGATGGAAATACCTTCCATTCAGGCAACAGATTGTTGAGAAACTTGAGCGCGTTTTCCGTGTTGGAGCGAGTGATTTGATTCTTGTTAAGCTCGTTAAGAAGGAGACAAAAGCGTTCATAGGTCTGGGTGAGAGATTCGCCGGTGCGCTGCTTAAACCCATCGAACTTGGTTATGGCGTTGTTGATCTTCAGTTGATTCCCGACATCGTTCTTGCACATCATTTTCGCCACTTGATACCACAACCTTCTGCTGTCCCTTTGTAGCTGTCGATGGCAGTGTAGATCGTGTTGGTAGAGCTTGAACAATATACCTCTTAGCATGCTTTTCTCCCGCAAGCATGCCTCTTTCGTCATCAGTCAAGTCGGTGAGTGTCTTTTTCACGATGCGATGTTCGCCACCTTCTTCAGCTAGTGGAAGGGTCTTCATTGGATCAGGAATTGGCCCGTCTCGAAGAGCTCGCCAGATACACTGGAAGTTGTCCTTCGACTCTATGAAGATTATAAATTTGTCCCGCCACTGGCTATACTCACCTTGGTAGAGGCAAGGTGGTTTGGAATCGGTGCCGATAGCAAGAGCGTCACGTGAAGTCATCTTTAGTTGCACTAGAGTGATCGTTAGACGATTTGTTCGATTCAAAGTGATAACCTAACGCAAGACACTAAGAGTGATATCCTAACGCAGGTTCTAAGAGTGGATTATACTAGAAACAGGTAAGAAATTGACCAAACAGAGCTAACCGGATAGGAATCCGGATGAAAGCTATCTGATCTGGAAGTGTCCGGATCAGATTATGGTAAAACAGAACAATTAGCAGAAGTGTCTGGATAAATAAGAGTGCCCGGACAGACTAAGTTTCCGGATAACAAGACGTTGCCGGATAGAATGGATTTCCGAATAAAATATCAAACACAAAACTTACCGGATGAGTTGGTATCCGGATGATAAGAGTTTCCGGATAAGATGCATTCCGGATGATATGCTTACCGGATGAATTGGGTATCCGGAAAGGATCAATTTTACCGAAAACTTTGAGTTGTCCAGATAAAACAGTTTACCGGAAACTTTGAGTTGTCCGCATAAAATATTTTACCGGAAACTCTAGGTGTCCGGAACAATTGTACCCGGAAAGCTTATGAAAAGAGAACTTACCCGGAAAGCTTAAGCGAAGTTCCGAAAAGTAGATTGGTATCCGGAAAGTACGGCTGATGTATCCGGATACTTCGGCTGAGGTTTCCAATTCGATTGGAAATCGATTAGGGTTGCTCTAAATCGTTCCTGAAAGGTTAGGAACTCGACCAAACACAATAATAACAATACCCAAATCGATTTTGAAGCAAAACAACAAGTTTTTTATGATAAAAATCGGATTTTTGCAAGAACACAACCAAAAACTTAAGAACTTGACCTTGCTTAAAACCCACTAAGATGATCGAATTAGATGATGAAAAATTGCAGATTCGTTTATAAAGATGATACGAACAGAATGTGATAAACGAAAACTATCAATTTTATCAATATCAAAATTTGATTTTTCAAGCCAAAAACAAGTCGAATATTTCAAGAAAACTTACCAGAAATCAAGAAAATCACTATGAACCGATTCGTCTGTTTGCTCTGATACCAATTGTGAGTTCCAGATTCGTGCAACGAACAATAAAGAAATCAATAGATAAGAACAGGTGTTATGATTTCAACTGGTCATCCAATTCACTTTCAATAATGTAGAGAGTTTACAATAAGCTTTTAGAAAGTAAAATTACAACTAGCTTATTTTTCTAAGCTAATGAACAT
This sequence comes from Saussurea involucrata, assembly GCA_033807775.1. NCBI lineage: Eukaryota > Viridiplantae > Streptophyta > Magnoliopsida > Asterales > Asteraceae > Saussurea > Saussurea involucrata. The sequence continues at coordinate 24,558,651 of CM066326.1, forward strand.
TATATACTAATGGGCTCATGGCAACAAGCCCACGGACCGTTCACTAATAAGGCTTAAAATAAAGAATTGCAAATCAGCCCTTGAACTTCTATTCAACCATATATTGCCCTAACATACAGGAAGATATTTTGTTCAAAGGAGGGAAGAATAAAGATTTGAATACTCAGGAAGCGTAAGAAATGAAGTAGGTAAATCAAACGGATATTTATACTCAAAATAATGTGGCTGAGATAACCATCGTAGGTACTGTAGGAACTTAAGTGTCAGATAGTGGAACGACTTCTATAGTAGAACGTGGAAACAACTAGTGGTTAGTTGCCCAATGAAAAATTGCCACGTAGGATATGGGTCTGACAACTTTTCTGATATTTTACCATCACGGTTAGAGATTTGTGGGTGACATGTGGTTGAGGCATATAAATAATCCGCACTTCTGATGACTATCATCAGAGAAAGTATAAGACAGAGAAGTGGCAGAACTCTGTTGGAATTCTTAGTACATTCTTGCCTCTGTTAAGTGACCTTTTCCATTATTTCATGTAACCCAGATTCACAAGATATATCACCTTAAACCTAAAATCATTTTAAAATCCTAATTCTGATGATGAAAATAATCAGAGAACCAATACGCCAGAGGTTTCTCAAAGGAATTACAGAGCTCTGGTGAAATATTCCAGAGATCTGATTCTGGGTATAAGTTCAGAGATATAGTCAAAAAGATTTTCATCAGAATAGGTTTTCCCTTTCTTCAAAAGGTTTTTTCTTGTGTTCAACAAGCCAAGTCATGAAGATTTGAAATTTTTTTGACTTGCTCCCCCTTAAACAATGCTTATTTTCCTTTTAAGCTCCCCCTAAAATAATGAGCTTATTTAAAGATTTATCTTTTCAGCTCCCCTTGATTTGTGCAACTTTTGAAAGACTTTATGAAGATTATATACAAAAGAGTTTCAGAGAAACAGATTTGAAACTCAAAGAAACAAGAAAAAAATATTGAAAAATTATGCTGGCAGAGCTCTGAGATTGACATCAGAGACTCTGTTGACATGACCTACCTACATACTCTGTCAGAGTTCTGTGATGAAAGCCAGAGACTCTGGTGATGTTGTCAGAGTTTAGGAGGACATGTTCAACATACCCACCTTGCTGATTAAGAAATTAAATCTCCTTTCATCAAGGGCTTTTGTAAACAGATCAGCAAGTTGGAAGTCAGTTGAAACAAAATACATTTCAATCGTCCCTTTTTCAACATGCTCTTTGATAAAGTGGCACCTTATATCAATATGCTTTGTCTTTGACTGCTGAACTGGATTTGCTGTAATTGCTATTGCACTCTTGGAGTCACAGAGAATTGGGACTTTGTTGTACTCCAGACCGTAGTCTTTGAGATGTGTTTTCATCCAAATTACTTGTGAACAACAACTGGCAACAGCAACATATTCTGCTTCTGCTGTAGAGGTTAACACACAGTTTTGCTTCTTGGATGTCCAGCTGACAAGCTTATCCCCTAGCAATTGACAGCTACCAGAAGAACTCTTTCTGTCATTCCTGCATCCTCGATAATCTGAATCTGTGTATGCTATAAGCTCAAAACCAGAATTAAGAGGATACAAGAGACCCAAAAATTGAGTCCCTTTGAGATATTAAAAATACGTTTGACAGCAGACAAATGGGATTCCTTAGGTTTTTCTTGGAATTTAGCACAAAGACAGGTTGCAACATTATATCAGGTCTGCTAGCAGTTAAGTACAAAAGTGACCCTATCATGCCTCTATTGTTCTTGACATCCACAGATTGACCCTGAGGATCATGATCAAGTTTAACTCCAGTGGCAATAGGAGTTTTCATAGGATTTTAGTTTTTGAGCTTATACTTTTTCAAATATCAGAGACTTATTTTGATTGACTGATAAAGGTGCCTCTGATGGATTGTTTTACTTGTAAACAAAGGAAGAAAGAAAGTTCTCCCATCATGCTCATTTTAAACTCACTTTTCATTAGATCCTCAAACCTGTCACAATACTCTTGCCTAGTAGACGCAAAAATAATGTCATCAACATATATTTGTACCAAAAGTATATCATTTTTATATCTCCTAAAGAATAAGGTTGTATCCACGGTACCTTTCTCAAAATGGTTGACCAACATAAAGTTTGACAGAGTTTCATACCAAGTTATGGGGGCTTGTTTAAGGCCATACAGAGCTTTGTCTAGCTTTTATACGTGATCTGGAAACTCTGAGCTTTCAAAGCCTGGGGGTTGCTGGACATACACTTCCTCTTGCAATTTGTCATTCAGAAAGGCATATGTTACATCCATTTGATAGACTTTGAAACCTTTATGAGCAGCATAGGCTAGAAAGATTCTGATTGCTTCTAATCTAGCCATTGGTGCAAAAGTTTCATCGTAATCAATGCCCTCTTCTTGGCAGTATCCCTTTGCAACCAACCTAGCGTTGTTTCTGATGATTACACCTTCTTCATCTTTCTTATTTCTAAAAACCCACTTGGCTGCAATAGCTGTTTTATCTTTTGGAACTGGAACCAAGGACCAAACTTTGTTTCTTTCAAATTCAAGAGGCTCCTCTTGCATGTCTTCAATCCAGTTTAGGTCTTCCAGGGCTTCCGAGATTTTATTTGGCTTAATCATGCTCAAGAAATCTACAAAGAAAGCTTCTTTGATTGTTGCAAATCTTGTCTTTACACCATCTTCAGGAGCACCAATAATCTGATGATGGGGATGATCCTTTGTCCATCTGGTCATTGAAGCATGGACAATAGGTGGAGTCTGTGCTTCTGATGGGAGCGAGTGATTTGATTCTTGTTATGCTCGTTAAGAAGGAGACAAAAGCGTTCATAGGTCTGGGTGAGAGATTCGCCGGTGCGCTGCTTAAACCAATCGAACTTGGTTATGGCGCTGTTGATCTTCAGTTGATTCCCGACATCGTTCCCGCGCATCATTTTCGCCACTTGATACCACAACCTTTTGTTGTCCCTTTGTAGTTGTCGATGGCAGTGTAGATCGTGTTGGTAGAGCTTGAACAAGATACCTCTTAGCATGCTTTTCTTCCGCAAGCATACCTCTTTCGTCATCAGTCAAGTCGGTGAGTGTCTTTTTCACGATGCGACGTTCGCCACCTTCTTCAGCTAGTGGAAGGGTCTTCATTGGTTCAGGAATTGGCCCGTCTCGAAGAGCTCGCCAGATATACTTGAAGTTGTCCTTCGACTCTATGAAGATTATAAATCTGTCCCGCCACTGGCTATACTCACCTTAGTAGAGGCAAGGTGGTTTGGAATCGGTTCTGATAGCAAGAGCGTCACGTGAAGTCATCTTTAGTTGCATTAGAGTGATCGTCAGACGATTTGTTCGATTCAAAGTGATAACCTAACGCAAGACACTAAGAGTGATATCCTAACACATGTTCTAAGAGTGGATTATACTAGAAACAGGTAAGAAATTGAGCAAACAGAGCTAACCGGATAGGAATCCGGATGAAAGCTATCTGATCTGGAAGTGTCCGGATCAGATTATGGTAAAACAGAATAATTAGCAGAAGTGTCCGGATAAATAAGAGTGTCCGGACAGACAAAGTTTCCGGATAACAAGATGTTACCGGATAGAATGGATTTCCGAATAAAATATCAAACACAAAACTTACCGGATGAGTTGGTATCCGGATGAGAAGAGTTTCCGGATAAGATGCTTTCCGGATGATATGCTTACCGGATGAATTGGGTATCCGGAAAGGATCAATTTTACCGGAAACTTTGAGTTGTCCGGATAAAATATTTTACCGGAAACTCTAGGTGTCCGGAACAATTGTACCCGGAAAGCTTATGAAAAGATAACTTACCAGGAAAGCTTAAGCGAAGTTCCGAAAAGTAGATTGGTATCCGGAAAGTACGGCTGATGTATCCGGATACTTCGGCTGAGGTTTCCAATTCGATTGGAAATCAATTAGGGTTGCTCTAAATCGTTCCTGAAAGGTTAGGAACTCGACCAAACACAATAATAACAATACCCAAATCGATTTTGAAGCAAAACAACAAGTTTTTGATGATAAAAATCGGATTTTTGCAAGAACACAACCAAAAACTTAAGAACTTGATTTTGCTTAAAACCCACTAAGATGATCGAATTAGATGATGAAAAATTTCAAATTCGTTTATAAAGATGATACGAACAGAATGTGATAAACGAAAACTATCAAATTTATCAATATCAAATTTTGATTTTTCAAGCCAAAAACAAGTCGAATATTTCAAGAAAACTTACCAGAAATCAAGAAAATCACTATGAACCGATTCGTCCGTTTGCTCTGATACGAATTGTGAGTTCCAGATTCGTGCAACGAACAATAAAGAAATCAATAGATAAGAACATGTGTTATGATTTCAACTGGTCATCCAATTCACTTTCAATAATGTAGAGAGTTTACAATAAGCTTTTAGAAAGTAAAATGACAACTAGCTTATTTTTCTAAGCTAATGAACATTATATACTAATGGGCCCGTGGCAACAAGCCCACGGACCGTTCACTAATAAAGCTTAAAATAAAGAATTGAAAATCAGCCCATGAACTTCTATTCAACCATATATTGCCCTAACATACAGGAAGATATTTTGTTCAAAGGAGGGAAGAATAAAGATTTGAATACTCAGGAAGCGTAAGAAATGAAGTAGGTAAATCAAACGGATATTTATACTCAAAATAATGTGGCGGACATAACCATCGTAGGTACTGTAGGCACTTGAGTGTCAGATAGTGGAACGGCTTCTACAGTAGAACGTGGAAACAGCTAGTGGTTAGTTGCCCAATGAAAAATTGCCTCGTAGGACATGGGTCTGACAACTTTTCTGATATTGAACCATCACGGTTAGAGATTTGTCGGTGACATGTGGTTGAGGCTTAGAAATAACCCGCACTTCTGATGACTATCATCAGAGAAAGTATAAGGCAGAGAAGTGGCAGAACTCTGTTGGATTTCTTAGTACATTCTTGCCTCTGTTAAGTGACCTTTTCCATTCTTTCAAGTAACCGAGATTCACAATATGTTTCACCTTTACCCTAAAATAATTTTCAAATCCTAATTCTTATAATGAAAATAATCAGAGAACCAATACGCTAGAGGTTTCTCAGAGGAATTACAGAGCTCTGGTGAAATATTCCAGAGATCTGATTCTGGGTATAAGTTCAGAGATATAGTCAAAAAGATTTTCATCAGAATATGTTTTCCCTTTCTTCAAAAAGTTTTTTCTTGTGTTCAACAAGCCAAGTCACTTGCTCCCCCTTAAACAATGCTTATTTTCCTTTTAAGCTCCCCCTAAAATGATGAGCTTATTTATAGATTTATCTTTTCAGCTCCCCTTGATTTGTGCAACTTTTGAAAGACTTGATGAAGAATGTATACAAAAGAGTTTCAGAGAAACAAATTTGAAACTCAAAGAAACAAGAAAAAAATATTGTAAAATTATGCTGGCTGATAACGCCACTTTTTGGCGTTATTTTCAGTTTTCAAACCAATGAGATTGGCTTGTATTCAAGTAAAAAGGCGTGTATTTTACGGTTTATCCAGTGATTGATACAGGTTATCTAAAAGGCGGTAATCGAACTTGGTTATGGCGCTGTTGATCTTCAGTTGATTCCCGACATCGTTCCCGCGCATCATTTTCGCCACTTGATACCACAACCTTTTGTTGTCCCTTTGTAGTTGTCGATGGCAGTGTAGATCGTGTTGGTAGAGCTTGAACAAGATACCTCTTAGCATGCTTTTCTTCCGCAAGCATACCTCTTTCGTCATCAGTCAAGTCGGTGAGTGTCTTTTTCACGATGCGACGTTCGCCACCTTCTTCAGCTGGTGGAAGGGTCTTCATTGGTTCAGGAATTGGCCCGTCTCGAAGAGCTCGCCAGATATACTTGAAGTTGTCCTTCGACTCTATGAAGATTATAAATCTGTCCCGCCACTGGCTATACTCACCTTAGTAGAGGCAAGGTGGTTTGGAATCGGTTCTGATAGCAAGAGCGTCACGTGAAGTCATCTTTAGTTGCATTAGAGTGATCGTCAGACGATTTGTTCGATTCAAAGTGATAACCTAACGCAAGACACTAAGAGTGATATCCTAACGCATGTTCTAAGAGTGGATTATACTAGAAACAGGTAAGAAATTGAGCAAACAGAGCTAACCGGATAGGAATCCGGATGAAAGCTATCTGATCTGGAAGTGTCCGGATCAGATTATGGTAAAACAGAATAATTAGCAGAAGTGTCCGGATAAATAAGAATGTCCGGACAGACAAAGTTTCCGGATAACAAGATGTTACCGGATAGAATGGATTTCCGAATAAAATATCAAACACAAAACTTACCGGATGAGTTGGTATCCGGATGAGAAGAGTTTCCGGATAAGATGCTTTCCGGATGATATGCTTACCGGATGAATTGGGTATCCGGAAAGGATCAATTTTACCGGAAACTTTGAGTTGTCCGGATAAAATATTTTACCGGAAACTCTAGGTGTCCGGAACAATTGTACCCGGAAAGCTTATGAAAAGATAACTTACCAGGAAAGCTTAAGCGAAGTTCCGAAAAGTAGATTGGTATCCGGAAAGTACGGCTGATGTATCCGGATACTTCGGCTGAGGTTTCCAATTCGATTGGAAATCAATTAGGGTTGCTCTAAATCGTTCCTGAAAGGTTAGGAACTCGACCAAACACAATAATAACAATACCCAAATCGATTTTGAAGCAAAACAACAAGTTTTTGATGATAAAAATCGGATTTTTGCAAGAACACAACCAAAAACTTAAGAACTTGATTTTGATTAAAACCCACTAAGATGATCGAATTAGATGATGAAAAATTGCAATATCGTTTATAAAGATGATACGAACAGGATGTGATAAACGAAAACTATCAAATTTATCAATATCAAATTTTGATTTTTCAAGCCAAAAACAAGTCGAATATTTCAAGAAAACTTACCAGAAATCAAGAAAATCACTATGAACCGATTCGTCCGTTTGCTCTGATACGAATTGTGAGTTCCAGATTCGTGCAACGAACAATAAAGAAATCAATAGATAAGAACATGTGTTATGATTTCAACTGGTCATCCAATTCACTTTCAATAATGTAGAGAGTTTACAATAAGCTTTTAGAAAGTAAAATGACAACTAGCTTATTTTTCTAAGCTAATGAACATTATATACTAATGGGCCCGTGGCAACAAGCCCACGGACCGTTCACTAATAAAGCTTAAAATAAAGAATTGAAAATCAGCCCATGAACTTCTATTCAACCATATATTGCCCTAACATACAGGAAGATATTTTGTTCAAAGGAGGGAAGAATAAAGATTTGAATACTCAGGAAGCGTAAGAAATGAAGTAGGTAAATCAAACGGATATTTATACTCAAAATAATGTGGCGGACATAACCATCGTAGGTACTGTAGGCACTTGAGTGTCAGATAGTGGAACGGCTTCTACAGTAGAACGTGGAAACAGCTAGTGGTTAGTTGCCCAATGAAAAATTGCCTCGTAGGACATGGGTCTGACAACTTTTCTGATATTGAACCATCACGGTTAGAGATTTGTGGGTGACATGTGGTTGAGGCTTAGAAATAACCCGCAATTCTGATGACTATCATCAGAGAAAGTATAAGGCAGAGAAGTGGCAGAACTCTGTTGGATTTCTTAGTACATTCTTGCCTCTGTTAAGTGACCTTTTCCATTCTTTCAAGTAACCGAGATTCACAATATGTTTCACCTTTACCCTAAAATAATTTTCAAATCCTAATTCTGATAATGAAAATAATCAGAGAACCAATACGCCAGAGGTTTCTCAGAGGAATTACAGAGCTCTGGTGAAATATTCCAGAGATCTGATTCTGGGTATAAGTTCAGAGATATAGTCAAAAATATTTTCATCAGAATATGTTTTCCCTTTCTTCAAAAAGTTTTTTCTTGTGTTCAACAAGCCAAGTCACTTGCTCCCCCTTAAACAATCCTTATTTTCCTTTTAAGCTCCCCCTAAAATGATGAGCTTATTTATAGATTTATCTTTTCAGCTCCCCTTGATTTGTGCAACTTTTGAAAGACTTGATGAAGAATGTATACAAAAGAGTTTCAGAGAAACAAATTTGAAACTCAAAGAAACAAGAAAAAAAATATTGTAAAATTATGCTGGCTGATAACGCCACTTTTTGGCGTTATTTTCAGTTTTCAAACCAATGAGATTGGCTTGTATTCAAGTAAAAAGGCGTGTATTTTACGGTTTATCCAGTGATTGATACAGGTTATCTAAAAGGCGGTAATCCTCGAGAAAAGAAGCTAAAAAGAACCCAAAACGAGTCCAAACGAAGCCTAACGGAAGCCCAAAAGTCAAGCCCAAGACCCGCAACCGAACCAGGACCCGATCTGCGAACCAGAAATCGACCCACGCAGCAAAAAGCATACGCGCGACTTGCCACGCGACTTGCAAGTCGCGTGGTAGGTCGCGTAACCCACTGTTTGTCGATTTTAAGCTGTTAATTTCGAGATTTAGGGTATTCATTCGATACGCAACTTTGACACGACGGCCAGAGCAGTTCCAGGGGCGATTTTCAGAGCCGAGTGACACCTTTTGGAGCGACGATGGAGGATCAATCGAGGACACATTCACGACGCAAGTAGATTCAATCACGGGAGAAGGGAGTTCATCACTACATCTTTCACATTCACCACGATCACAATTATTATGTTTACATACGTTTTCGTTTCTCTTCCTCTTGTGTTTGAATCCCCTAACATCATGAACTAATCTTTAGATGTTGGGGGTTGGATTGAATTAGGATTGAACATATAGATGGATGACGAGTGACTTTTATCAGTTTTCCGATTTAATGAATGCATGTGATTTTGCTCTAAATGCTATTGTGAATCTGGCCAATTTACGATTGATTTGTTGTTGCTAAGTAAGTTCGAGAGAGTTAATTATCAAATAGAACTAGAAATCACACGCTTAAGGTAAGAAAGGATAGAGATATACTGAGTAAACCTTCGTCTCATTATAATCTTGTGCTTAAAGTGTTTTGAACTCCATAGGTTGAGATCGAGAGATTTAACTTGTGTTTTCAAGATAAAACTCATGGTAGCTTGAGAAAGAACCGTGCTTTACGAATATAACCGTTGTAACTCGAGAGAGAACAATGGTTAGATCAAGATTGGGTATTCATCAACGGAATTAACTGGTATTGGTTTTAAGTCTGATGTTCATATGTGAAAACCTAAGGATTTCCAGCCCTCAACTGTTTTCTCTATCTGAATTCCAAAGCTGTTCATTGTCTGTCTTGTGTTTGATTATTTTCTGCAGTTAGTAGTTTAATACCAATCTCTCAATTTTCGATAGTTCAGTTAATAGCGATTATAGTAATTGTGATACTTAGTTCCTAGTTCCCCGTGATTCGATACTCGTACTTTCTAAAGTACTATTACTTGACTTCGACCTGTACACTTGCGGTTAGTCAAGCCCAAGACCTGCTATTCCAGAAAGGCTGGTCCCTAAGGAAATCTTTCAATGGACCGACGAAGATAAGAAGAAAGTGGCTATAGATACAAAAGCTAGATCCATACTATCCATGGCTCTTCCTGACGAAGTCTACCATTCCGTCATGAATCTGAAAACATCAAAAGCCATATGGGACACAATATGTGTTCAGTATGAAGGAACGTCTGAAGTCCAGGACTCAAGAAAGATCAACCTGGTAAGACAATACGAAAGCTTCATTTCTGGTAAGAATGAATCTCTCTTTGAAGTTCACCAACGTTTTAATTGTTTAATTATAGTTATGAAAACTGTTGGTAAGGTATATTCTAACTTTGAAGTTCTGACAAAGTTTATAGAATGTTTACCTGAAAGCTGGGACAATTATTCTATGTGTCTCAAGCTGTCAAAGGATCTAAAATCAATGACCCTTTCAACCTTATATGGCACGTTGCTGAATCATGAGCAATCGAGCCAACTTAAGAAGAATCTTGTAAAAGATTCCAAAAGCACCCCTGTTGCTTTAATATTAGAGGAACCTTCTACTCAGCGACCCTCGGTCACTATCACTGAGTTAGAAAGTAACTCTGAAAGGTCATCAGATTCTGATTCTTCAGATGATGATGAATCTTTGGCTCTCCTAACTAAAAAGTTCAGGAGATTTGCCAAAAAGAAAATATTTAGAAAGAACAAACCTCTTTCCATAACTGACAAGCCTAGATCATCAACTTTTGTTGATAAGGCTACTGCTACTTGTTTTAACTGCGAAAAGACAGGACATTTCTCTAACGAGTGCAAGTCTAAGAAAGTTTCTAGACCCTCAGCTTTTACAAAGAAATCCTTTGTTCCAAGGAATAAAGATGACAAATATTCAAAGCTGAAAGAAAAATATGCTAAGCTGAAAAGCTTTAAGAAGAAGAGTAAAGGCCTGATGGCTAACTATGATTGGGCTGCTTCTGATGAAGAAGCATCATCATCTGACTCTGAAGATGATGAAGCAAATCTATGTCTTATGGCCAAGATTGAAGAAGAGGAAGAAAGTTCAGACATTCCCTCCACTTCAACCTCTGCTATTCAGGTATCACCTTCCTTCTTTACCAATATTGCAAATATTGATGAAGCTGATAGTCTCCGTAAGATCGATCTCTTGACTAGAAGTTTATACGAAGCCATGAACGGCAAAACTGTGGTTGAAAACCAAAACCTTGATCTCGCTGAAATGCTTAAAAACGGCCACCTTTAAATAGAAAAGCTTTCTAAAATTGATGAAGATTTTAAAGATCAAGTATATTTAAATCAGCTAGTCAAAATCGAACGAGCAGAAACTATCGCTGCATTAAAAGCTGAAAAAGCTACTATTGAAGGATGGTGTAATTCTTCAACAAAGATCACTGAGATAATAAAGTCTCAGATTCCCCTAAGTGATAAACGTGGTCTGGGTTACAAATATGATACTCCAAAACCAACCACTGAGCGTTCAATGCTTAAATTTGGAACGTTCGTATCCTCAGTCGCTGATACTTCATCTTCTCAGTGCTCCTCGTCCAATACACCAATCCCGGAGGAAACTTTTACCTCCTCAAAAGGCAAGGAGAAAATGGTTTATTCAAAACCTACCTCTGTCTCTAAAGACAAAGGTAAAGGAATTGTTATTTACCAGAATCCTCAGAAGGGTACCTTAGTACCAAAGCTGAATGCTTCTAAAGCTTCAGTGACTCATCCCTCTGGATCAAGGAAGCAGATCTCTGGATCTATTCAGCGATCTACTCCTAGACTCAGAGTGGATGTCATTGGTAAGAAATCCTTGAAGAACTGAATGTTCGTCCCATTTCTAAAGCCAAATGGTCGTAGAACTACTTTTAGTTATAGAAAATGTTATCACTGTGGACTTACCGATCATATTGCTAGTACGTGCCCCACAACCACCAAAGATGAAAAGATACCTAAGGTGAAGATTGCCCCCAAGGCAAAGAAGACCAACCCTGGTGCAAATCAGGTCAAGGTGAATCCTACCACTGAGGTTAAAAAATTAACCAAAGTGAAGAAAGACAAAGCTGAATCTTCAAATGCTGCGAAGACTGCTGAATCTTCCATTCCAACTACTTCCACTGACAAATGTATATACATGGTTAAGTGGGTACCCAAGAAAAACTAATCTTCCTTTGTATTGCAGGTTAAGAAGGGTATCTGGTATCTCGATAGCGGATGCTCTAGACACATGACTGGAAAGAAAAGCCTGCTCGTTGAATACAAAGAAGCGAAGGGTCCCTCTGTGACTTTCGATGGAAATGGAAAAGGACATACCCGAGGGTATGGTGTACTTTCAAATGGTACAACCTCCTTCAGAAGAGTCGCATATGTTGAAGGGCTGAAGCATAATCTTCTAAGCATTAGTCAGCTTTGTGACATGGATAACAAAGTAATCTTTACTAAGGAATCCTGCTTTGTCGCTGACAAAAAGGAGAAGATAGCTCTCAGCGGTTATCGTTTGGGAAATGTTTATGTAATAAACATGGACTCAACAACCACTGATAACTCCTGTTTCTTCTCAAAGGCCTCATCTGATGTCAACTGGCTATGGCATAAGAGGCTATCTCATCTAAATTTCAAGACACTGAACACTCTTTCTTCAAAAGAGTTAGTCACTGGTCTACCTAAGCATTCATACGCCAAAGAGTCTTTATGTTCAGCGTGTGAAAAAGGGAAGCAGACCAAAGCAAGCTTTAAATCAAAGCAAGTTTCATCAGTGTCATCTCCTCTACAACTACTCCATATGGATTTGTTTGGCCCTGTTAACAAACAATCCATCGCTGGAAAGAAATATACGCTAGTCATAGTTGATGAATTCTCTCGCTTCACTTGTGTAATGTTTCTCCATTCTAAGAGTGACACCCCTGAAGAACTCATCACCTTTGTTCGGAAGATGGAAACCCTGAACAATCTGACCGTTCGCTCAATAAGGAGTGATCATGGGATTGAATTCAAAAACAGTTCTCTTGATTCCTTCCTTGAGAGTAAGGCTATTTCTCACAACTTCTCTTCAGTGAGAACACCGCAATAAAATGGAGTCGCTGAAAGAAGAAATAGAACAATTATTGAAGCTGTACGTTCAATGCTCAGCGATTCTCACCTGCCTACTCAGTTTTGGGCAGAAGTTGTCAACACTGCTTGTTTTACACAAAACAGGTCGCTGATAGTTAAAAGATTCAAAAAGACAGCCTATGAACTCTTTCATGGGAGAAAGCCTTCAATCAGCTTTCTTCACATCTTTGGATGTCAGTGTTTCCTACTGAACAACCGAGATGCTCTTGGAAAGTTTGATCCTTAGGCTGATGATGGAATCTTTCTTGGATACTCCTCAGTTTCCAAAGCCTTCAGAGTCTTCAATCGTAGAAGACAAACTGTAGAAGAAACTATTCACGTCACGTTTGACGAATCCCGTTCAGCGAACTCTAAACCGTCCGCTGATACTGAAGAACTGAATCAATGGATGTTTTCTCATCTTGGTGATTCAGAAGATATTCCCACTCCTCATGCTCATCCAGTGGAAGATGATAGTCCTCCTATCATTCCAAACATGCAGAATAGTGAAGCTGAAACATCATGGGTCTCAGCTGTTCCTATAAACACTATACCTACCGCTGAACCAAATGCCTCAGACATTCTATCTATCTCTCAGCAATCAGTAAATGAAATGACAAATGCAAGTATTCCTCTCTTAGCTGAAACTCCAGAAGTAGCTGAAGCCTCATCTTCAGCTCCTCCAGTTCACGATGAGTCAGCGACTTATGCTCCGGCTCAGCGATGGACCGTAAATCATCCAATTGATCAAATTCTTGGTGATCCAAACGCTGGTGTTCAGACTCGACGAAGTGTAGGTAATATTTGTTTATTTGATAACTTTATTTCTGTAACTGAACCAAAGAAAATAGATGATGCCCTTAAAGATCCAAACTGGGTCAGAGCAATGCAAGAAGAGCTGACTGAATTTGAAAGAAACAAAGTTTGGAAACTTGTTCGGAGACCAACTGATAAAACAGTAATAGGCACTAAATGGGTCTATCGAAACAAGTTGGACGAACATGGTACTGTAACCCGCAACAAAGCTCGTCTTGTTGCTCAGGGATACAGACAAGAGGAAGGTATAGATTATGACGAAACATTTGCTCCAGTAGCAAGACTTTAATCTATTCGTCTATTCTTAGCATATGCTGTACACTAAAACTTCAAAGTACATTAGATGGATGTTAAGTCAGCGTTTCTGAATGGAAAGCTGAATGAAGAAGTGTATGTGGAATAACCTCCATGATTCTCAGATTCTAAGCGTCCAGGTTATGTTTATAAACTGGATAAGGCACTTTATGGCTTGAAGCAAGCTCCTCGTGCATGGTATGACACTCTTTCTACTTATCTCCATATTGAAAAATTTGAGCGAGGTAAGATTGACAAAACTCTATTTTTTAGAAAAGTGAAAGGTCATATCATTCTAGTTCAAATATATGTTGATGACATTATATTTGGTTCTACTAACCCTAAGCTTTGTACTCGTTTCGCTGATAGAATGAAAGATGAGTATAAAATGAGCATGATGGGTGAACTAAAATATTTCCTTGGTCTTCAGATTAAGCAAACTGAAAAAGGAACTTTTATTAATCAGGGAAAGTATGTTAAAGATATGCTGAAGAAATTTGATTTAACTCATAGTTCAGCTATGAAAACCCCTATGGCACCACCGCTGACACTTGACAAGGATTCAAAGGGAATACCTGTTAATGTCACGCTGTACCGTGGGATGATCGGCTCTCTCTTGTATCTTATAGCTAGCCGACCCGATATTATGTATGCAACATGTTTGTGTGCACGATATCAAGCTGAACCTATGCTATCTCATATGAAAGATGTAAAGCGAATCTTTCGATACCTTAAGGGTACAACGAACCTAGGTCTTTGGTATCCCAAAGATTCAGGATTCGATCTAACCGCCTATTCAGATAGTGATTTTGCAGGTTGCAAATTGGATAGGAAAAGCACCACAGGAGGATGTCAGCTCCTGGGTGGAAAGCTGGTAAGTTGGACAAGTAAAAAGCAAAATTCAGTATCCACTTCCACAGCTGAAGCTGAATATGTAGCTGCTGGAAGCTGTTGTTCTCAAGTCTTGTGGATGAGAAATCAGCTACTAGACTATGATCTTTAGCTCTCCAAATTTCCAATCTATTGCGACAGCACATGTGTCATCGCTATAGCAAACAATGTTAGAGCATTATTGTATTCAAGATTTACTGTAAAGTAAATGTACTGTATGAGTCTATACAGTATTGTGAATGCCTTTATACCTTGTATGTCATGGGTATAAATAGGCTTGTCTAGACCATTTGTTAGTAACACTTAAAAACACTTTAAAAAGCTTTAGTAATCTTTTAGAAACCTTTTGTAATCCTTTGAGCTCAATACATGGATGACATATTTGCTCTCTAGATTCTCTCTACACTTGTTCATTACTTTGTGCTAGATTTGGGATTTATCAATTGGTATCAGAGCAAACAGAAGATTCAAGCAAATCGAAGAGCAAATTGAAGAAATTTTACACTAAGTGCTCAAGAATTCGGACCACTCATTCTTTACTGTTCATCTGAAGTCTTATCATTAAGACATAATTTTTTCTTAAATTTTGATCTTTTGATTCGATTTCTTGCATCACTGCACTCGGATTTGATTCCTGAACATCTTTAATTCTTGGATCAACACCAAAATCTGCACAGAATTTGCAGATCTGATCATTTTATATCATTTTTGTTCGAAAACCTTTTCTACTATTTTTGGATCAAAATTCGATTAAATTGATCGAATTAGGATTTGTGATTAACTAAGAAAGTGTGTGGAATCAAATTTCGAACAAATCTGTGCAAATTTCATAACAATTGATCAAGAATTGAAAAAGTTATGGCTGATTTAGTGATTTTCGTGTTCGAAGTGCAGAATTCGGATCATTCTTGGTGAATTCGGATCATTCAAAGAAGAATTCGGAGTGTTCTTGGAAATACAAGTGTAGAATTCGACTCAAGAAGGATTCGAATTGATTGAATTCGAACCCAGCTAGATTCGAATTGAGGAGAATTCGAACCGTGTTAGATTCGAATTGAGGAGAATTCGAACTGTGTTAGATTCGAATTGAGTTGATTAAATTTTCCATGTGTTGAATTCGAACCCTTAAGCATCCGAATTCATAGAATTCGAACCCTTAAGCATCCGAATTCATAGAATTCGAACCCTTAAGCATCCGAATTCATAGAATTCGAACCCTTAAGCATCCGAATTCATTGAATTCGAACCCTTAAGCATCCGAATTCATTGAATTCGAACCCTTAAGCATCCGAATTCATTGAATTCGAACCAAGTTAAGTCCGAATTGAGTGAATTCGAACCCTTCTTCATCCGAATTCGTTGAATTCGAATCCTTACTCATCCGAATTCTTGAGAAAAATTTTTATCCCGAAATTTTTTCTATAGTGTATTTCATACACTGTAAGAGCTTTTCAAGAAAAATTTTTATATAATTTTTTTTGTGTATTTTCATACACTGTCTGCTTGATCTTCTGAACGATCAATTTCTAGCAATATTCAAAATGGTTTTACAACAAGTTATTGTTAAAAGCAGTGGTGAAGATTTGAAGCAAAATCTGAAAAAGGAGATTCCTCCAATTGCAAAAGTTTTTGTTAAACCAAATGTAAAGTTGCAACAAGTCATTATAACAGAAACATCTGTTAATTCACATGTATCTGTTAAACCAAATAATGAAGTGTTGCAACAAGTCATAATAACAAAAACACCTCCAAAGCCACTTGAAAAAGCTAAGGCAAATAATGGAATTTTGCAACAAGTTATTTTATCAGAAACATCTCCTATATCAGAAACTCCTGTTAAAGATAATGCTTCAAATTCTTCAACTCCTATTTTAAATAAAGCATTGGAAGAAGAAAATGTTGATCTGAAAAGACAAATTTTAGACATTTCTTCTTCAAATGCTAAACTTACTAAAAGAATAACTGATCTTGAAGTTTATATTGCAGGTCTTGAAACAAAGAAAGACAAAGACAACTCAAGTCTGCACGATCAAATTGAGAAACTTCAAGAGAAAGTAACAACTCTTAAAAAGGAAAATGCTGATCTGAAGAGCATTGAAGACAGGAGAGAGAAGATTCTTAAAGAAAGGGAAATAATTGAACTTAATTGTATAAAACTTTCAAAACAAGTTTCAGACTTTGAGAAAGTTTTATTTTTAGAAAAAGACAAGCTCGAAAAAGAAAGAGCTAAATTTGAAACTGAACACAAATCTTTTGAGATTAAAAGTTCTGAACTTTCCGTGAAAATCTCTGAATTAGAAAATCTTTTGGAAAAGGAAAGAAAAGATTTCACGGAAAATAAAAATCTCTTTGAAAAGGAAAGTAAAACTCTTAAAAAGAAAAATATGGAAATTTTCAAAGAGATTACTGATAAAAGAAAGTTTTTGGAAAAAGATTTTGAATCGGAACGTGAATATTTTGAAGATGTGATTCTTAATCTTACCAAAAGATTATCTGGTTTATCAGCTGATATTATGAAGGATCAGTTGATCAAATCTGATCTCCAAAAGAAATTTGATCTAATTTCTAAAGAGAAAAATGTTTTAATAAACAAAGTCAAAGAACTTGAAGACGTCATTTTTAAATTTGATGTCTCAAAGCAGACTGGTCATAATTCTATCTTTCAGACTCCATTTGTTGATTCAAATGATTCTGAATGCTCTTTTAAAACTGCTTCAAGTTCAAGTTTTAAAAACATTTCTTCTAAACAATTTAATAGATCAACAGATTTCTCAAAAGGTCGGATTCGTTCAACAAATCTCTTCTATAATCCTCTGTTTGATAAATCAGATAACAAAACAAAAGTGCCTAAAATTAATACTTCCAAATCTGAAGAAGTTCCAGTCTTCAAGAGGGTGAAGATGGAATGGAGAATCAAAGGCACAACAATTCCAAAGAAAGATGTGCCAAAATCATCTGTATTCACATCAAATGCCAAGAAGAACAATGCGCTAAAAGGTAAATCTTATGCTAAACCTAATCCTATTCATTATGTAAATCATCTGATTAGGTTGGCCCATAAGAAAATCTGTTGTTCTTACTGTGGATCAAATGATTTTGTGCATAAAGATTATACTTCTTTTTGGTACGGTACTTATAGTATTCCTTCAAAGAAATCTACACCTAACCCACTAGGACCCAAGTGCCATTGGGTACCAAAATCTGCTTAATCTGTTTTGCAGGTTCTTCATGTGTTGTACTGAATTGTAGATACATACCACACACATGACTGAAAACAGAAGAGAAGCGGCGAATTTTTTGAAAAATATTTGTACCATTAAGGGGGAGACAAAGAACAATGGTTTCTAAACATATCACTTTAGGACCCGCACTTAAAGGAGAGTATGGCTTTTGAACATATCAGTTCAAAACCCGTGCTTCAACGACAATGGCTTTTGAACATATCAGTTCAAAACCCGTGCTTCAACGACAATGGCTTCTGAACAATTCAGTTCAGGACCCGTACTTCAACGACTAAGACTTCTAAACAAATCAGTTTAGAACTCACACTTCTCAGGTGATATCCTTAACTGTTACATCTTTCTGTTTCAAGGAACGTGGCAAAAGGTAACATTGGATTATATTTGTTTCTACTGATTTGAAAACTTGAATCTTTACAAATTTAATTCAATGAGATGCAATTTTCAATTTTCATTCAATGAATTAAATGCGTGCTAAAAGATGTTTTTTTTCAAGAATCTTTGTATTATCTGAGTTAGATTTGCTTCAATTTTCACCTCTGAAATAAATCGAAAGGTAAGCAAAACATGAATGAAATTATGTTGAATGCTCAAAGATATGTGAATCTGGACTTATATAGAATATAATGCTCAAAAAGCCTATTTATCAGAATGATGAATGGAAACGAAAATATGGGGGAAGCACTATGATTAAGAACCAAGTGATTGAGATATCATTCATATTTTGTGATGGAAATTCGAACTTATATAGAATATCATTTAGTTTGAAAGTTTGTGCCTGTGGCCTTTCTGGTTTGGGAGAGTAAGTCCTAAGGGGTGCTCGACACCTAGTCCCTAAGATCAACTGGTCTGGGATCGGCTGACCCAAATCCTGCAATAGAACCAGATAGAAAGCCATGTTCTACTGGTACAAATGGGTTTAAGATATATCGATGTGGCCTTTCTGGTTTGGGAAATTAAGTTCTAAGGGGTGCTCGTCACCTAGCACCTAAGGCCAACTGGTCTGGGATCTGCTGACCCAAATCCTGCTATAGAACCAGATAGAAAGTCATGTTTAACGGTGTATCTTATTCTTACTAAACTTTTTGATCAAAAGATGCCAATGAGCACAAAATCAAAAGATGCCAATGTGCACAAATCAAAAGATGCCAATGAGCACAAAAGAAAAGATGCCAATGAGCACACATCTCTTGAAACTTGGGAAAATACAAAGTCGCGATAAACCCGTAAATTTATGAAATTCTGATTTTGGACACATAGTGTGAGTAGAGCAAAGTATTCTTATATGTTTAAGAATTGCATACGCTTGATGCTAATCATATTTCGCATGTTAGCACACCAAATAGATTTAATAAAGGGGTTGAAACTGAACATTTTTTTAACTTGATATACAATGATGACTTGTTCTTGAATCCAAACACATGCATTTGATTTCATTTGATTGAAAAATCTGTTAAATTTCATTAAGTTGAATTTCTTTTATAAAGTTTTCAAATGATCAAATGTTTGTAGTTATAAAATAAAATTCAATGAATGTTTTTTTCCTTGTGTAAATTTGTTTTAAAATTTGTGCTACAATTTCAAATATTGTACGTTATTGAAATATATGCATACTTTCAGGGGGAGAAAATAAATTGCTCCAGAATTCTTATTTTGAGGGGGAGCAAGGTTATTCTGTAAGGAGGAGATTGTTAGCAATACTCAAAGACACGACTGAAATTGAAAATGGTTTTCGATGCTCACCATCATCGAAAAAGGGGGAGAAAAGTTTAATTTCAATTTCATGTCAAAGAATTTTCAAATCAAAGACATTTCAAGTCAAAGATTCGTGAACAAAGACTGAAGATTGGGGAGAAGGATCATGTGAAGTCCAAATGTTGCTGAATTTGGTTATCTTAGTTCTGAGTGGTTATCGGAATGCGCTTACACCTAAAAGTTCAACAATGTAGATGGTTTCACATCTTTCTGATCCAAACTCTAATCGTTTCTGATTTATCTTGTTCCGAATTGATGGTTCTATATAAAGATATGAAATCCATGTTCAAGACTTGAAGACAATCTGTTGAAGATTGTATTGAAGAAGGTTGATTTTTCAAAGAAAAAGACAATGACTTTTCATGTTTGTCTGAAGATTCTTCAAAGCTGAGTTCTTAAAGAGTGTCAAAGCGTATAGTTCGCCGTGAACTAGTGGAGATAAAGCTACTTGAAGATAGTTTGATAAAGTGTCTGTTGAAGAAGATTGACTTTACAAAGAGCTGAAGACTGCTGTCATATTTTTTTAAATCTTGAATCCAAAGGGGGAGATTGTTAGAGCATTATTGTATTCAAGATTTACTATAAAGTAAATGTACTGTATGAGTCTATACAGTATTGTGAATGCCTTTATACCTTGTATGTCATGGGTATAAATAGGCTTGTCTAGACCATTTGTTAGTAACACTTAAAAACACTTTAAAAAGCTTTAGTAATCTTTTAGAAACCTTTTGTAATCCTTTGAGCTCAATACATGGATGACATATTTGCTCTCTAGATTCTCTCTCACTACATTCATATCTTATTGCTAGAGATTTGGGATTTCACAAACAATCCAGTACTACAATCAAAGACCAAACACATAGAAATCAGATATCATTTTATCAGAGATCATGTGATGAATGGTGATATAGAACTTCACTTTATCCCAACTGATTATCAGTTAGCTGATTTATTTACCAAACCTCTTGATGAGACAAGATTCAACTTTCTCATCAGCGAGCTTGGAATGCTGAACTTTGAAGGGTAAAACCCTCAACGGTTCACATTGATCAGCGAAAGGATAAAATCAACTCGTATAACCTATTCAATCATCTTCTCTCTGAATAAAACTTGGTTAAGCTGATATCAAGGTATGTTTTCTCTCTCTGACAATCGCATGAAAATGCAAGATTTCAAAACAGAATGCATCGCTGATTATCTCTTCCTTAACAGCGATATTTTGAAAATTCTTAAAACCATCACTGATATTTTCATTCAATGCTTCATGTTTATAAAAGAGTCCATGAGCTTTCAAAACCTCAGAGACATCCTAAAAGAATATGAAAGGACAGTTGTGACGTCATTGTAACGGATAAACCCCGACACGTTTCTCTTTCTGACACACGTTTGCACGTCTCGTTCAAACTTCCAATCAAATGCAAACACGTGTCCGTGTCATGATGAAAAATCTTTTCCCGCTCAAGATTTTCTCTCTCTAATCTCTCTATATAAACAAACTCGTGGTTTATATCTTCCTTTACGCGAACAATCTTCCTCCGCAAGAAAGAATTCACTGTTGCATTTGTGCTTTCTAAAACTTCAAGAACTGTTCATCATCTTCTTCATCAAACATCAAGGTTAATATTATCTTATTTATTACCGAATGCGTATAACTTGTTTCCGATCTTTTCCTTGTTTTAACAAGATCAAACAAAAGAACTTCTTAAAAATGAAATCATTTTTTTCATGGTTTTATGAACACAACCATTTCATGGTTGTTCTTCAAGTTTAAATGCAAAAATCTTAAACTTGTTCTTCATTCGTTTCCAGAATCTATTTCTTCATAGAAAACTGGATAACAAGAATAAATGGGTTTTACATTTCGTTTCTTAAAATCAAGAAAAACCCTAATCTTCATTAAGACATTTTTGTCTGAATGAAATGGATAAAATTTGAACCATCTTAATGGAAAATCTTTCCACATTAAGATTATTCTTATTTCTTAACATCTTTGGTTGAACTGATAATACAGAGAAATGGCATCGTCTGACATTCCGGCTACCGCTGAAAACATCTCCGCTGATTCTGAGGAAGTAGAAATTATCAAGGCTCCTCAGGTTAAGTTCACTCTGGAACAACTAGATTGGACCAAAACGAACAACCTTTCTGCGCTTCTCGAGTTTCCTCCTCGAAAGCAAGTCACACATCTGAAAGATGCTGTGAATTTCCTAAAGAATTGCTGCATTTCAACAGCCCTGACCATCTCACCTCCTGCAAATCAGCTACTACTATCCCAGTTCTGGTACTCTGCCAGACACTCTCAGTTACCATCCGCCAAAGATCCCTCTAAAACAATTGATTGTATCCTCAGCGATACTGAGTATGGAACGATAAAGATCACACCTGCCATCATTCGCAAAACTCTGAACTTTCCCAACGCTACAAAAGAAAAGCCTTTTGTTCCTTTCCCTGACCATAAGAAACTCGCTGACAAAGAAGCACTTATTGCATTTTTTGATGCAATGGCCTATGTATGGGAAATTGGCAGAGACAATAAGCCCGAGAAGAAGCTGACCCTGCTAAAGAAGTCGAAAATGCCCAGCGAGATGAACTTCATCTTCGCTCACTTAATCAGCTGCATGACTGCCAAGACCGGTTCCTCTAACCAAGCCGCTCAACCTCTGCAAGCAATGGGATACGCTCTGATGAAAGGTCTACACATTGACTGGGCATCTCTTATCTATGATGACTTGGTGCAAAGAGTAGACTCTGCCGCTGACAGACCTCCATGGGTTCCTTACCCCCGATTCATCAGCGCCATCTTCCAATATGGCCTGAAGGACAGCTACCCGCAAGAGGGCGACCTGAAACTCTCTCAGATTGGCCCTAAGGTACTTGACTTCAAACCAGTTGAAAATGAGGTACGTCTTTCTACCCTTTTAACTCTTCTCAACCCTTCTTCTTCTACTTCTGTGGCTCCTTTAGCGACAATACCCATCGCTGATACCCTGGCCACAAAATCCTCTCCTTCTAAGAAAAGGAAACAATCATCTACCCCACTTGGTTCTAAAAGGATCAAGAAAACAAAGGAGCAACCCCAGCAATTTCATGCTGAAGACTCCTCAGCTCTTTCTGCAGAGCTGAAGGAACGTTCAGTGGTACGCTCTGCCACACCTGAACAACCCATCCATTCCATCCCAACTTCAGCGTCTCTAAACGCTGAGGTTACAAACTTGGAACCTACCCAACTTCCTTCAGTCTCTCAAAAGACCGATGAAGTGATTTTCAGCGAATCCAACGCTGAACTCAGAACCCAACCTCCATTCTTATCCTTCGCTCCTCCCTCCACTCATTTGGACTCTACTCCAAATATCCCTGAAGCACCTGTCATTCCTCCAGAAGTTAAAGAAAATACTCTTCAAGGAGTGATGGGCACAGGACCTGCAGAGATGACCATACGTCAACGCTCTTTAGCTGACGATATGGAACTTTACTCAGGAACCCGAGATTTTGATGGATTCACCAATCCTCCTGCAGGTACACACCAACCCATATACACTGTCACTAAACCCCAAACTTCTGAGCTTTCCTCTGTTCACAAGTTCTTATATGTTACAGGTCCTAATTTGGGAGACATCAATGCCTCTCTGAAGTTCGTGGAGACAAAGCTGACAGGTCTCACCACTACTCTTTCAAATAACTCTACAGCTGTAACAAACGCTGGAGAGAATCTTACAAAGCTGACAACGGTGGTGGAGAAGAAGGCTTCCACATATGACATGAAGCAGGTTGATAAAACTCTCAGCGAATTCGCCAAGGTGCTCGCTGACATCTACACAGACTACACCTCTCTCAAAAATTCAGTTTCATCCATGTCCAGCGAAGTCACAACGCTGAAGACATCGGTTGGACAACTAGAGGGAGATATGTCTACCGTAAAGACTGACTAAGGTCTGTAAAGACCGATGTTGGTTCGATGAAAACGATGATCGATCAGCTACTAGATAAAGCGAATACTCCTGTCCCTGCCCCTGTCCCTGCATCTGACAATTTCACAGCGGCGGATCGCACTGAGCTGGAGAAGATCAATCCTGCTATTTCTGGCCTTCAAGACAGAATAGCAAAGATTGAAGGTTGTATAGGTATCTCTGGCCAAGAAGACAGAGAACCTGCCAAAGCTGTTGAGTCAACCCATTCCTCTCCCACTCATCATGAGAAAGAGGGGGAGAAGAGCGCTGAAGATCTCTCCAAGAGCGCTGAAGACCTTTCCCATGATGAATCTATCAGGGGAGAGAAGAAGGATGCTGAAGAAACCACCGCTGGACCTCAGGGAGATGAAAACCCTGAGGAAACCGAGACCGCTGGACCTCAGGGAGATGAAAACCCTGAGGAAACCGAGAAGCTCGCCTCTGTATCTGAGGGGGATCAACTCGAAGAAGAAGCTGATAAAACCGAATCCGAAGCAGAAGATGATGAAGCCGTCGACATCCCTGATGATCAACCATCCTCTTCTCCAAAGAATGATGATGATGATGACGAATATGACGATGACTTCTTTATCGTCAAACCTGCTCCGAGGATCAAAGTTCTTAAGGGAATCTCGATAAATGAACCTTCAGGGGAGCGGACAAAGACAAAGCCCTCAGCCTCTGGAGCTGAGAAAGACAAAGGCAAAAGCGTCGGTGAAGATGACAATCTGACGATCTTGCTTGAAAAGCCGGTTTGTCAGGTACACTAAACATCTCTCACTCCATCCCTCCTCTATCATACACTATCAGTTCTACTACCCAAGCCTATACACTTGAATAAATTTTCTCTCTCTGATTCTACCCAGGTTCTTACTTGTAAGATCGCTGTGTTTCAGCTAGTCCTCTCCCCTGTTTGAGGATATCGCTGAAGGTTCCACAACTGCGACTTCACCAATAATACCAGCTGCTGCTGAAGAATTAAACCCAGTCTTAGATTTAATCTCTGAGACTGATGAACCTGAAGAACAGCTACTCTCGCACAGACGCAGACCTTCCTTAGCTCCTCAAAAGATAAGTGAAGAGGATCAGAAAAGAAGAGAAGAGATAATAAAGCAATTCGAGGATCAACGAATCATTCTGAGGCGTGATCAACTTCCTTCAGTTCCTCCAAAGTTCAGAATTTCCCAAAAGGAATACAAGGATCACCTTAGAGCTGAAAGATTAATCGCTGAAAGAAAGGAAGCTGAAGAAAAGGACAGAGAATACGCCATCCAGCTTTCTAAACGATCGGTGAAAGACTCCAAGCTGAAAAGAG
This sequence comes from Saussurea involucrata, assembly GCA_033807775.1. Classification (NCBI taxonomy): domain Eukaryota; kingdom Viridiplantae; phylum Streptophyta; class Magnoliopsida; order Asterales; family Asteraceae; genus Saussurea; species Saussurea involucrata. Next base: position 24,583,510 of record CM066326.1, read on the forward strand.
TTCCTATTGAAGTTCAACGTCAGCTCTGGGAAGACGCCAAGAAGATAACTGAAGAAAAGAGAACTGTGTTTCAGTCCACTTTAGCCTGGTGCAAAGAAAAGGTCATCTACAGACTCTCTCCTGCCAAAATCAACAAGGTATTTATCTCTGGAAGAACAACCCTTGTTTCAATCGCTGAAGTCGAGATATTAAGAGAAGATAAGAAGTACGAAAAATTCTATGTTGAAGCCATAACGAAGTACGGTCTCTCTGAATGGTTGGAGATCAGGTTAGCCATCCAGAAGTCTCAGTCGAAGTACAAGGAACATGTTGAAAAGCTGATCAACAAACAAATCGACTTAGTCTACTCCTGTGTGGATATTCCTCCTCCTCCTCCTCTCGATAGTCAGAAAAGAAAGGCCTCAGCAAAGAAGAAGAAATCTAAATCTTCAATTGATGGCCCTGTCATACGAAATGAAACAGGTATTGGTTTTTCACGTGCTGAAGTCCTTGGTCCTGATCCTGATCTTTCCATGCTTGACACATCTCTTCCTCCTGGTGAGACTTTCATCCCTGGCAAAGTCATAAGCGAACCCTACGGGATATTTTTCCATGACTACGATGGTGGAAAGCATTTTCAACGCATATCTGAACTTCACATCACTCCCATCGAACAGCTGAGAGATCTCATCTACTTGTGTGACATCAGGAATGACCCTCATGCACGACATCTGAAACCCTTGATTTTTTAAGAAGCGCTGATCAAAAGAAAACAAGGTGTAACTGTTCCTGACTGGATGATTCCCACCACATCAATGACCCTTGATGAACTTCTCATTAAGGAAGAACCCTTTACAAACTGATATGATCGCCTATTTCTCTATTGTATCAGTTATTCTTTTGTACTTGTAATTTATTTCGCTTGTACTTGTAATCTTTCCATTTCTCTTTGTAACCTGATTCAAAGTTTTAAAAAAAGATTTCAGCGAATGTACTTTACTCCATCAGTACTGAAAAGATCCCAGAAAATAGTAAAAGGGACAAATATTTTATGAGTTCTTTTTATCCTTATGTTTTCATTAAATAGCAATTTTCTTTGTTGCTATGTCATAATCAAATAGGGGGAGATTGTTGATCCAAACCCTCAGTGATTTGATAATGACCCTCTCTTATATACTTAGTGAAAATTGTAAGTAAACAATATGTATCAGAGTTTCACTATCGCTGATAAGTACTAAGATCTTACAGTACCACTGATAGGAACTCTCGCTCTTTAAATTAAACATTCAGCGAACACTGTTCACCATTAATTCTCTGAGTTTGTTCAATCATTATGATGATCGCTGATAAGTTAGTTGTTTACTTATGATCCATGAAGACAAGTTTCACGTCAACAAAGGTTCTACGCTGAAGTCGAAGATCAGGCTCAAGAACCAGCGATAAGTCTCCTAATGAACTGATGCGGATTAGCGAAGACTCAGATTTGTCCACTCAACGTGAAATATCAAGAACAAGACTTCAGCTATCGCTGAACTTTATCATTCGCTGAATAGATAATGATAATGCTCTGAATCAACGAAAGCTGATCATGAAGTCCTCCGTACAAAGTACTTTTGTCTTAACCACCCTTGCACGTCTCCGTACGAAATGTCAGAAAAGAACCTCCGACTGTCTGAAATCGTACAACCACTCTGATACTACACTGTTCATCCATGCGGCTACTAAGGTTATCAACAAAGGTCAATGACATGCAACCAACCAGTTGATGACACGTGTAAATTGTATACTGACTTGCATTAAATGCATGCAGTATATAAAGAGATGAACCCACTTCATTTGAAGTAACTTGCTAACTCTGGACAAGTTCAATCTCTTATCTCAAGATAGGTTATTATTAGTAATTTCCTTATCTCTCTTAGTGCAAGAAACCTTAGTGTTCCAACTTGTTTAGATTTAGGTTTATCCTTAATCTTGTTACCGCAACAAGCTGTAAATTGTTAATGATTTATCAATAAACAATTTAGAAAAGTAAAATCTGTGTGTTTGTATTCAACCCCCCCCCCCCTTCTACAACAGTGGGCCTTCAGGACCAACAGTGGGCGATTCGAGTCTGCGGATACCGAGCCGAGTTGAAACCACATAGTCGTGCCACGACTTTAAATACGGCGCTGGGTGGGAGGCAACCCACCAAGGTTTGTTGTCTTTATTAATTTTTATTTTTATTTTGAGAGTGTTTTTATTTCCGAAAAAACCATAAAAATCGAAAAATCGAAAATTCAAAAATAGCTGGAACAGGGACATACGCGCCTTATGCCGCGGTTTACATACGGCGTGTCAATCCGCGGGACTCCTCTGACTGTTTGTGAAACAGTGGGTTACGCGGGATGTGGCGCGGCCTGCAAGCCGCGCAGCAAACCGCGGGTGTCCCCTGTTCATTTTTCGTGCATTTTTGTTTCCTTTCTTGCTTTATGTGTTTCATCTTCCTGCATTTTGTCTTGTGCTTTGATTTCCTTTGTTTTGCATGTTCTCCCTATCTCCTCCGATTGATGCTCAACCTTTCAAGAATCCTCCTTCATCTGGGCAAAACAGGTACGCTCTAAACTTTTCATAATAACGAGTGGTGTAAGATGTTTGTTCATGTTAGTTAAACGAGATGCAACAAACCTAAGTTTCACTTAGGTTTGGGGTGCCTCATCTTTCACATCTACACACTCATTTCTTTAGACCCTGTGCAAACCTCGGTTTTACCGAGGTTTGGGGTTGGCTTTCATTTGGCAAACCTAGGCCACGACCTAGGTTTGGGGTGCCCATATTAGAAATTTTGGGTTTTCTTTTGATGTTATGTAATGCCTTGCCTGTCCTTTGTGATAACTGTTATAACTGCACAATGATTGAGTCGCATCGCCTACAACTTTACTTGCACATTAGGGACAATGTGTGGGTAAGGTTTGGGGTTGCCCAATCGGGCCCAAGTTATGCACATAGATTTCCTACACTTCTGAGTGTCTAGATCATAGTAGCTAAAATTTTTGTTTTGAATGATTGAGACCGACCATTGTGGGAAGAATCTTGCGATAGTGACGTGACCGTTAGGGAAGGATCGGGAAAGGACATGACTAGGGACATTAGTGGAGACCACCCGATAGTGAGTTTTGAGCCTAAAAGACGTTTTTCATTTCGAGGGATTCATACACTTAATTCTTATACACTCTTTCGAATTCCTTGTCGTGAATGTAGAATGATCTCGCTACATTATTGCATTGAGTAGCAAAGACGAACATCGGGATATTGGGTAAGGGTATAGTAGACCATATCGTGTGGACCTTAAGATATGATTCCAGGCATTGTGTGTTTCGTTTTAACCCGTTTTAGCTATCGTTACCTTTTACCCTTCTGTGTGTATCCATAACCCCCTTTGCAACCAAACACACACCTTAATTCTTTCTAAACCCACCATTAAACCTTTAGCCATAAGACTTAGCCAACCCTTATCCGAAAGCGTGTAAATCAAAGGCAATGATGAACTACGAGAGATAGAGCAGAAGAGAAGAGAACAGGCCAGTCATGAGAATAAAATGGGTCAATGTAACCCAAGAAATAGAAAAGATGGCCAATGATGCCCCATACAAATAAAGAGGACCAATGAAGTCCCAACTGAAAAAATAAATAAATAAATAAATAAATACAGTTAGTCAGATAGTATTTATAGCAGCTGAATAAGAGAGTCAAAGCGACTCCAATAGTGACGAAAAGGGCCAAGTGAGCGAGTGTGAAGCAACAAGAGTTCAGAATTGCGAATGATTGACACGCCAAGGATCTTTGAACCATCTTACCCTGCGTTTCTCAGCCATAGCCCTGGCCCCATTACAACCCTTGTAAAGACCTGGATGATCTTTTGGAAGATGTGATTACGGTATACGACCACCCTCATCGATATTCCCTGTCTTGCTACTTGACTCCTTCTGAGATCAAATTTTTGGACAATTGTGCGTCTTTCCTTAGAGTTTGAGTATTCTTGTACATAACCTCCTTAAACATGACAACACGAGCGATAACCTAGATTCGAGTGCAAAGAGAGTATCCCGTGAGGTAGGGTCGAGGCGAAATGTTTTCCCTAGTATGTTTGGAACTAGTCTAACCCGAACGTAATCGGAACAGTCACGAGTTCAACTCCCAATGGAAGGTCATAGATCAAACGAAATAAGAATGAGGCGAGAGTGAGATAGATATTCACGGATATGGGAAATCACTGATGCACCACTTGGTACCGATTGGGAATTGTGCAGTTATTATTATTATTATTTCACTTATGTGTGCTTTATTTCTATTTTATCGCTAATTTGCTTGGGGACAAGCAACGCTCGGTTTGGGGTTGTTGATAACGCCACTTTTTGGCGTTATTTTCAGTTCTCAAACCAATGAGATTGGCTTGTACTCAAGTAAAAAGGCGTGTATTTTACGGTTTATCCAGTGATTTTTACAGGTTATCTAAAAGGCGGTAATCCTCGAGAAAAGAAGCTAAAAAGAGCCCAAAACGAGTCCATACGAAGCCTAACAGAAGCCCAAAAGTCAAGCCCAAGACCCGCAACCGAACCAGGACCCGATCCGCGAACCAGAAATCGACCCACGCAGCAAAAAGCATACGCGCGACTTGCCACGCGACTTGCAAGTCGCGTGGTAGGTCGCGTAACCCACTGTTTGTCGATTTTAAGCTGTTAATTTCGGGATTTAGGGCATTCATTCGATACGCAACTTTGACACGACGGCCAGAGCAGTTCCAGGGGCAATTTTCAGAGCCGAGTGACACCTTTTGGAGCGACGAGGGAGGATCAATCGAGGACACGTTCATGACGCAAGTAGATTCAATCACGGTAGAAGGGAGTTCATCACTACATCTTTCACATTCACCACGATCACAGTTATTATGTTTACATACGTTTTCGTTTCTCTTTCTCTTGTGTTTGAATCCCCCAACATCATGAACTAATCTTTAGATGTTGGGGGTTGGATTGAATTAGGATTGAACATATAGATGGATGACGAGTGACTTTTATCAGTTTTCCGATTTAATGAATGCATGTGATTTTGCTTTTAATGCTATTGTGAATCTGGCCAATTTACGATTGATTTGTTGTTGTTAAGAAAGTTCGAGAGAGTTAATTATCAAATAGAACTAGAAATCACACGCCTAAGGTAAGAAAGGATAAAGATATACTGAGTAAACCTTAGTCTCATTATAATGTTGTGCTTAAAGTGTTTTGAACTCCATAGGTTGAGATCGAGAGATTTAACTTGTGTTTTCAAGATAAAACTCGTGATAGCTTGAGAAAGAACCGTGCTTTACGAATATAACCGTTGTAACTCGAGAGAGAACAATGGTTAGATCAAGATTCGGTATTCATCAACGGAATTAACTGGTATTGGTTTTAAGTCTGATGTTCATATGTGAAAACATAAGGATTTCGAACCCTCAACTGTTTTCTCTATCTGAATTCCAAAGTTGTTCATTGTCTGTCTTGTGTTTGATTATTTTCTGCAGTTAGTAGTTTAATACCAATCTCTCAATTTTCGATAGTTCAGTTAATAGCGATTATAGTAATTGTGATACTTAGTTCCTACTTCCCCGTTATTCGATACTCGTACTTTCTAAAGTACTATTACTTGACTTTGACCCATACACTTGCGGTTAGATTTAGGTGGGGTGATACCTAGCCTTATCACTGGCAGAGCTCTGATATTCACATCAGAGACTCTGTTGACATGACCTACCTACTCTGTCAGAGTTCTGTGATGAAAGCCAGAGACTCTGGTGATGTTATCAGAGGTTAGGAGGACATGTTCAGCATACCCACCTTGTTGATTAAGAAATTAAATCTCCTTTCATCAAGGGCTTTTATAAACAGATCAGCATGTTGGAAGTCAGTTGAAACAAAATACATTTCAATCGTCCCTTTTTCAACATGATCTTTGATAAAGTGGTACCTTATATCAATATGATTTGTCTTTGACTGCTGAACTGGATTTGCTGTAATTGCTATTGCACTCTTGGAGTCACAGAGAATTGGGACTTTGTTGTACTCCAGACCGTAGTCTTTGAGATGTGTTTTCATCCAAATTACTTGTGAACAACAACTGGCAACAGCAACATATTCTGCTTCTGCTGTAGAGCTTGACACACAGTTTTGCTTCTTGGATGTCCAGCTGACAAGCTAATCCCCTAGCAATTGACAGCTACCAGAAGTACTCTTTCTGTCATTCCTGCATCCTCGATAATCTGAATCTGTGTATGCTATAAGGTCAAAACCAGAATTAAGAGGATACAAGAGACCCAAAAATTGAGTCCCTTTGAGATATTTAAAAATACGTTTGACAGCAGACAAATGGGATTCCTTAGGTTTTTCTTGGAATTTAGCACAAAGACAGGTTGCAAACATTATATCAGTTCTGCTAGCAGTTAAGTACAGAAGTGACCCTATCATGCCTCTATAGTTCTTAACATCCACAGATTGACCCTGAGGATCATGATCAAGTTTAACTCCAGTGGCAATAGGAGTTTTCATAGGATTTGAGTTATTGAGCTTATACTTTTTCAAATATCAGAGACATATTTTGATTGACTGATAAAGGTGTCTCTGATGGGTTGTTTTACTTGTAAACAAAAGTAGAAAGAAAGTTCTCCCATCATGCTCATTTTAAACTCACTTTTCATTAAATCCTCAAACTTGTCACAATACTCTTGCCTAGTAGACCCAAAAATAATGTCATCAACATATATTTGTACCAGAAGTATATCATTTTTATATCTCCTAAAGAATAAGGTTGTATCCACGGTACCTTTCTCAAAATGGTTGACCAACAGAAAGTTTTACAGAGTTTCATACCAAGTTCTGGGGGCTTGTTTAAGGCCATACAGAGCTTTGTCTAGCTTTTATACGTGATCTGGAAACTCTGAGCTTTCAAAGCCTGGGGGTTGCTGGACATACACTTCCTCTTGCAATTTGCCATTCAGAAAGGCAGATTTTACATCCATTTGATAGACTTTGAAACCTTTATGAGCAGCATAGGCTAGAAAGATTCTGATTGCTTAAAATCTAGCCACTGGTGCAAAAGTTTCATCGTAATCAATGCCCTCTTCTTGGCAGTATCCCTTTGCAACCAACCTAGCGTTGTTTCTGATGATTACACCTTCTTCATCTTTCTTATTTCTAAAAACCCACTTGGCTGCAATAGCTATTTTATCTTTTGGAACTGGAACCAAGGACCAAACTTTGTTTCTTTCAAATTCAAGAGGCTCCTCTTGCATGTCTTCAATCCAGTTTAGGTCTTCCAGGGCTTCCGAGATTTTATTTGGCTTAATCATGCTCAAGAAATTCACAAAGAAAGATTCTTTGATTGTTGCAGATCTTGTCTTTACACCATCTTCAGGAGCACCAATAATCTGATGATATGGATGATCCTTTGTCCATCTGGTCATAGAAGCATGGACAATAGGTGGAGTTTGTGCTTTTGATGGGAAAAGATGAATGTCAGTGTCAGAGCTCTGAGGATTGGCACCAGGGCTCTGAGGCACGCTGCTCTGGAGAGTGGCTTCATTGCTCTAGGAGGTACCAGCAGGGCATTGGGAAGGTGAGCTTTCATATAAGGAATATCTTCCAATATTGATCAGAGGGGGTGATGATGGCTCCTGTTCAGTCTCTCTTTCCTCTGAATGTTATCCCTTATTTATCTGAATTTGACCCGTGGACAGAGAAGTAGATGGTGAAGAATTGGAGGGACCTGTCAGAGATGTACCTGTTAAGTTATGTCCGGCAGAGCTCTGTGCTTGATTTCCTCTGCTGATGTCTTCAGAGGAATCTTCATCATCAAAGAAATCATTGAACATCAGATTGATATTCTCTTCTCTTGTCTTGGAGGAACTGGGCTTCTATGTAATCTGTATCCCCTCTGGTGATTTTCTTTCAGAGGAACTTTATGATTTTTCATCAAAGGATACATTTATACTCTCTTGAATGACTTTTGTTCTTGTATTGTAGACTTTGTAGGCTTTTGAGGTTAAAGAGTAACAAATAAATATTCCCTCATCAGCCTTCTTGTCAAATTTTCCCAACTGATCTCGGTCATTCAAGATATAACACTTGCAACCAAAAATGTGAAAGTACTTCACATTTGGCCTTCGGTTGTTGATCAGCTCATAAGCGGTCTTTTTGAATTTTTTTCACAATGACAGCTCTATTTTGGGTAAAACAGGCTGTTAAGACTGCTTATGCCCAGAAGTTGATGGGAAGATCAGATCCTGCTAACATGGTTCTGGCAGCTTCTACCAGAGTTCTGTTCTTTCTCTCCACAACCCCATTCTGTTGGGTAGTTCTGGCAGCAGAGAAGTTCTGGGAGATTCCTTCCTCTGTAAGGTAGGAATCAATTTTGGCATTCTTGAACTCAGTCCCATTATCACTTCTCAGCTTTTGGATTTTCAGACCTAGAAGAACCTGTATTCTCTTCAACAGATTTATCAGAATTTCTGGGACATCATATTTTACTCTGATGAACTCAACCCAAGTATATCTAGAATATTCATCAATAAGAACAAGAATATACTTTCTGCCAGATAGACTTTGCACAGAGATTGGACCACTGAGATCCACATGAAGCATATGCAAGGGTCTAGGGCAGTTGTGATCACTTTTTTTCTTGTGTGAAGCCCTTTTTAGCTTACCCATTTCACAAGCAGAACAAAGATGTTCTTTGTCAAATTTAAGAGAAGGCAGACCTTTTACTAAGTTCAGTTTCACAAGTTTGTTAAGATTTGAAAATTTCAAATGTGCAAATCTTTTATGCCAGATCCAGGCATCTTCTTTATTCAAAGAAACTAAACAGAGTTTTTCTGTTTTAGAATTTTGATTGGGATTGAAATTCATTTTGTAAAGATTGCCTTTCCTGTCGGCTCTTAAAAGTTCTTCACTAGACTCATAAACTAACAAAGAACAGTATTTCTTCTTAAAATTGACATCAAAACCATGATCACACAATTGACTTATGCTAAGAATATTATGATTTAAACCTTCAACATAAGCAACTTTTGATACAGAAACACCTCTATTTGTCAGAACACCATAACCCCTAATCTGTCCTTGTCCATCACCTCCAAAGGTTACTGCACCTCTCATTTTATCTCTGAATGAGGTCAGTAGCTCTTTGTTGCCTGTCATGTGCCTGGAACATCCTGAGTCTAAATACCAGATCTACACACGAGGCTTCTGCAAGACATATTAGTTCCTTTTAGGTACCCATTGCATAATGGGTCCTCTCTTGTTAGGCTTGGGGGTGATAACTGATTTCCCTGTTGGCTTTCTATTCTTTGATGGTGTGCCAGAGGACTTTCTCTGCATGTTCTGATGATTAGTCTTAGGATTTTTACTTTCTTTTGACTGATTCAGAATGCAGTGGGGACCATTCAAATGATTTTGCAGTTGTGACAGAAGTTTAATGCAATTACAGTTGATATAGCATGAAAATGATTGATGCTTGTTGTTGTTTCTGTTCAACATCTGGGGATTGTATGCTTTTTAGGATTGAAAAGTTCTAGGATCAGATGTTCTCACAGACTTTCTTTCCAGATTGGTTTTCTTGAAATTGGCATTTTTCTCTTGATGAGATTCTTTAGACCAAAACGATTTTCCTCTCTGATTTACTGCAGAATTAGAGATATGATCTTCATTGACTTTCGACTTTCTTTTTTGTTCTGGAGTAAACCTAATTGGTTAGTAAGCATAAGGAATAGAGGTATGGTTTACAGGAGTACTCTTGGCTTGCTCTTTTCTTTTCTCTTCTAACTTCTCAGAGGAAAGAATTCTGATACACATATTTTTAAAACCATGGCATGGTGGGATTCTGGATGTGTTGTTGGAAACAGGTATGACATTATTCAAAATTCCAGATCCTATAAATGCCTATTTGGGTTTGTGCAGGATGGTCTTGGGTGCACAAAAAATTTGCTCATCCACCTCTGAGTCAGAGTCTAGAAAGTCTCTGGTGGCTCTGGCAGACGTGTGAGTATCAGTGGGTTTCAGGGAAACATTTACTTTTGAGGAGTTAGTGGGATTCAAAACTTTGATGGAGTTGGTTTTAAACTTTCTTAGCTTCGGTTTTAAAGTATCATATATGAAGTTTTCTTCAAGAACTTTCAGTAAATCTTCTTTAAAATAAGTCCTCACACTTTTAGAGGATGGAGAAAATATTGGAGCTTCTGGATTAAGTTCACTCTGATTTTTGACATCAGAGGGACCAACCGCGGAGGCAACAGGTTTCTGCTTCTTGAAGGAACTAAAGTTGAAGATCTCTTTGGGATCAAGGCTTTTAGCAGAGTTAGAAATATTGATTTCAGCTTTTCCTTGATCAAGAATAAACTTCATTGATGGTTTTGTAACCTTTTCAAGATCAGAGGAGTCATAGCTGGTATTTCTGAACCGTAGCATTCTGGTCCTTGACCCTTCTGAAGTTTTTGCTCTTTTAAAGACAGCATTACCAGAGATTACACCGTCAAGCACCTGGACTTTCCCAACGCAGGAAGTAGAGGACATAGATGTCTTCTTCCTTCCAGTGAAGGGATCAAGGTCACTGAAACCCAGACCTTGAGTGTGCTTTTGCGAGTTAATTTTAATGTGCGCATCTTGTGCATCCTGGTATTTTTTGATCAAAAGTTATTTTCTCTGTAGGGATTGATGTAGCACTTCCCTTTCCTTTTGAAAATAGTTTTTGAGAGCAACGGAGTTTAACCTTTCGTATTCTGATTTCTTAACCTCTTCAGCCTTTTGCTTTAAGACGTCTTCAAACTCTTTATATTTCTCAGAAAATGAGGCTTCCTTTTGTTTCTGTAAAAGTTCTAACTCATATTTGTCTTTGGAAATTTTTTCCTTCTCCATTTCCAAGAGATTCTTTTCTCTCTTGTAGAAGGACAGATCTTTCTGAGCCAGTTTTCTTAGTTCTTTTTCTTCAGAAAGCTTTTCCTTTTGGTTTTGAAATTCTTCAGCAAGTAATGATACATTCATTTCCAGCTCGGAGTCAGATTTAGATTCAGAGGATGAACATACCTTGGCACTGGGTCTAGAAGTCTCCAGCGCTCTGTCAGTAGAGTCTGTTACAGAGAATGCGCAAGACATTAAGGAAATGTCTTTCTCTGTTGACCTCTCTGGTATCTCCCCAGTTATCCAGTCACTCATCTCTTCTAAGCTTTCATCATCAATATCCACCCCACAGAAATTGGCCTGCTCTGGTTCGTCATCAGAGGACGAATCAGAGATCCAATTTTCCATTTCTGCTACATTACTTCTTTACCTGAAGTTATATTTGTACTTGTTCTTGTAGTAGTCCTGGTCCTTTACTAGTGTACCCTTGCAGTTTGCAGAGAAATGGCCTGGTTTGCCACATCGAAAACACCTTCCATCATTCTGGTTGATGGGCTGGGCAGCATCAGCTTTCTTTTGAGGGGCTGGTGGATAGTATCTCTGTTGATACTGTTGTTGTCTTTTCTCTGGTGTAGTTCTGTTGTTGTTGTTCTGGTGAGGTGCAGTTCTCTGCTCATATCCTCTCTTCTCTTCCTTCTCTTCTCTTTCAAACCTTCCTCTCCTATCAAATACTTTCTTGCCAAATCTCTTGTTAAATTGTTGAGTTATTAGGGCAAGAGATTGGGTAAAAGCATTGATGTCAGCATCATCATCTTAATCTGATGAACTTCCCTCTTCTTCACTATCTGCTATCATGATTTTCTTTCCTTTCTTTTTCACGGCTTTCTCCTTCTTCTTGTCCCTGCCAGCATTATCTCTATTGGATTTCCCTTCTGAGGGTGTTTTTGAGACAGAGATTAATGCTAGTGGACCTGCAATGGTTGATTTGCCCTTTTGTTTGACAACATCTTTCTCTTGTGCAGCTAAGGTTCCATACACATCAGTGAGAGACCATGCATCCAAATCTTGGTTAGCTTGTCGAGACATAGACAGATTTAGCCACTCATCATTTTGTAACGTCCCAAAAATTACAAGGAATTTAATTTTTTTTAAAGTGATACATTTCATTATAATCAAACCAAAAGTTAACAATTCCCATTATAATAAGAATAAAGGTCGTTATATAAAACCATCAATAAGGTTTAAGCAGCGGAAAAGTTATATAATTAAATCCCCTTTTAGCAAAAGTTTCACTTAAACAATCTTCGCCTCGCGCCCGTGTGTACCGTCATGCCCGACCGCTACTCGCACCTGAAAACACAAGATTCTAGGAAGGGGTAAGCACGAAGCTTAGTGAATTCAGACACCATAAATAACACAGTTACTTCCACACCACCTCTAAACAGATAATTGCACATAAACAACATACAAGTCTACGAACAAATCATAAACATGCATACCTACACCATCCCACCCAAAGGCATAAGCTGGTCCACCCGACCACACAATAACCGTGCAAGCATTACCAGGCTCCCCCGGGTTCCTATGCCACCCGCGTATATAAACCTCGGCCCAGCCGAGTCACTACGCCACCCGCGTATATAAACCTCGGCCCCGCCGAGTCACTACGCCACCCGCGTATATAAACCTCAGCCCCACCGAACTCCTACGCCACCCGCGTAGTCATAACAATAAATGTCCGACTAGACGCCCCACTATTTAGTCCCGCATCACAAACAATTAAAACTACCACACACGTACAAATCGTAATGTAAAAAGTAACCGACATTAGTTATAGTGAGAGAACTCACCTCGTAAGCGCGCCTAGCTCACAAACAATAATTCAAGCTTCACAAATCCAAGATCACTTCCCAACACCTAAACAATCGTTAAAATGTATTAACACGAGACCCGGACCCTAAAACACGACGCACCCTTAAATCGTCACTAAAACGAATTTCCGGTCTAACCAACATGTCTGTTCGGGACCTGTTCCGACCTCCATAAACCCATAAAATCCTCAACTAAATTTCATAACCAGAAAGTGCTCAGAGTTAGGGTTCCAAGAACATATTATACACCTCCTAACGATTTTTCTACAATTTATTATGGATTTTACAAAACTGGTTAACTGCACAGCGAAAAACAGCACCTTTCGTTATAAAACAGCAGTTTGACACTAGCTACGCTCCGAACTAGTTTTTCCGCAAAACATAAGAAACTTACTAGACTCCGAATGGGAACTTTTGGCACTGGTTTCATCCCAATCCGACATTCCTAGCAGAAGTTATGGCTTTCCCAAAACAGTGGCAGAAACTGAGACTATTAAAACGGAACGCGATCCGCCACATCCGGATCTGCTGTATAAACAGCCAAATTACGGCTAGCTAGAGGCCGAACCGAACTTCCGCTAAAACACGAAAAGTGTGCCCGGCACAGAATGTGAACCGTGGGCACCGGATTCGCCTCTATCGGAACTACGACGGAAAAGTTATGGCCGTCGCAAAACTGTGGCAGACAAACGTTTTCACATAAAATGATAACTAAAGGTTATAATCCCATTAAGTCAATGCTTAATCCAAACAGACCCGAACAGCCTACAAGCTTACTGGAAAGGGCTGTACTACGCTGGACAACCACCGAGCACCACCCACATCCGACTCCGGCAGCGGTGTTGGTTGGCGGCGGCGACGATGGTTACGGTAACCCTTCCGGCGAGACCTCCCAACGTCACCCACTCTCGACACACTCGCACAACGCACCCGCACCCTGCACCCACCCCTCTGCCGCCACCACGGCGGCGTGCAGCGGCGGCCCCACCGCCGGCAGCCGTGACTACGATGGTGGTGGCGGCGGTTCACGGCAGAAAATTGGCAAACGACACGACAAGGAGAAAACGAACCTACCTCGGTGCGACAATTCCTTCTCCCCGCTTCCGGCAGCCAACGACGGCGTCACTCTTTCTTCTCCGGCGAACTCTTTCTTCTCCGGCGAACTCTCTATCTCTCTCTACTCTCGACTCACTCTCTCTTCTACACGACGGCCGCCAACCCACAAGAAAACGGAAGAGATGCCGTAGGTTTTCTTCTTTTTTTTTTGATTTGGATCCTTTCTTCTTTGTTTGCTCCTCACGGCACTCATACCACAAATACAACAAAAGGGGTTTTGACAAAATACTGCATGGGCCGAACCCATGAGGGGGGGTTTCGGCCCTTGGCACTTGTAGCCCCTCAACTTACCAACCTCTCGCAACTAACCAAAATTCCGATAATTTAACGATTAGACCCAACTCGACTAACCCCGTTAACGGAAACCACAATAATTTAAACTTAAAAGGAAAGAATTAATAAAAGAAATTACATACCGGGGTACGGGCTTTACAACTCTCCCCCACTTGGATTAGACTTCGTCCTCGAAGTCTATGCCCGTGCCTAGCTAAAGATAGTTCTCCCACATCTCAACCCCAGGTTCCCAAGTTCACTTGAGACCCCTTCTAAAACTTCTCGAATACTTTCCTTACTAATGTACTCCTTCTAGGACACTGAAATTATGATCGATAGAACACTTCACCGATTGGAATCATTCCTAGCCAAGCGACTTCGGTTGTCTCCCAACCTTAGATATTCTATACCTCCCGATTCAAATCTCAAGCTCTAACATCCTAAAGTTGCTTACCAATATACCCAACTGGATACTCGGATCCGATCATTCCTACCATTAACTGTCGATTAACTCCTACGAGTTCCAATAGACTCCCAAAACTTACCTTACACGCATCACCAACCCAGTAAACTTATAATCACCCACTAAGGTCATCCCACTATAACCATTCATCACAATTAAGCATCTCGGGGTTACTACTACCATCACTATTATTATAAAAAACGGCTACAATTCTCCGGTTACACTAAAGATGTTTTGGCCTCAAGCCCAAAAGTCGACACCTAAACATACTACTTACTTCAAAAAGGTTACTGCGCATTTATTCTCTTATACAAAGGGCATCCTTCCCTTAACCGACACTATTCGGTCTACACTAACAACACGCGTGGAATACCCAATCCTCCACCGTCTACTTATCCTCCACGCTCGCTCTAGGAAACCTAGTTACACTGTATCAAGATACGCCTTAACGCCTACCTCACAGGTACGTCTCAAGGCCCGGCACATCGGAACTACCTCTCAGGTAAGTGCCCAAGACTATATCCTCTTAGTGCCTACTGGAAAGTCAAGGTCATAACACATGAATACCGGGGTCCCACCCCGAAATACTCAACCGATCATTACCAACGACTGACTGACATGACCAAGGATCCAATGCAAACAGTCTACCAACAACATGCCTATCTCGGAATGACTCACTCACCCAAACGTGTAAATATTCAACGTGCAATAAATGCAAAACTGTGCAACAAAACAATCCATCAACAAGACTCCACATCGAGCCAATAAAACCGTGCAATTGACCCATGACTATCTCAAAGTCAAAACCAAGCAAAATGCTCCACGTTTGCTAGACCCATGAGTCGGTCAAAAACGCGTTTAAATAAAGTTTAAGCAAGCAATACCCTTAAATAACATTAGTCTCAAACTCGACACGAGTTAAACAAAAGAGTTTTCCAAAAGGACTCACACCCTTAAAATTCTCAAAATGACACATAACACTTATAAACGCACTTCCCAAATGGTTGACAAAATCATTTACAAAATATTCTCAACGTCAAGATTTTTCATTTCAAAAAGACCGTAAGCAATAAAACTACTATTACCAGGTCGGTAGTTACGCAAAAATGGACACGCTCGTCCCACTTATGAAAATCATGTTGAAAATCATTTCATTGCAGCTTAGTTTACTCACAAAACGTAAAGCGAAATAAATAATTTCTTTGAAAATGAACCGTCACGGTTCTAGTATGAATTGACTCATGACATGTATTTAAAGTAACCGCTCGACCTTACACCGGGTGCGACAAAAGTGTGCACATAATTTCAAAATCAGTCCCACGACATTTGACCCCAAAATTTCTCTTTTTAAACATAAAATGTCGTGGCACAGGGTTCACCAACAAATTTTTACGCTCGTCGGCTAGTCATACAAAACGATGAAACGGTTTACAATATATTTTTGTTAAAAAACAACTGTCTCGTGCAAGTTTCAACTTAAAGATAAAAACCAATCCGTTTCCATCATTTGAAAATATCGACTAAAATCTCATAAAATCTCAAAAGGTGGGGTTCTTTAAATTGATTTCCAAGATTTCCCCAAATGGTCACATAAACAAATGAGATATGCACCTCGTGAAATTAAACCCACACGACTCAACATGCCGTAAAACAAAACTTATTTTAACCAAATCACTCAAATAGTTTTATACAGACATCGTGGAATGTAACTTTCCGTCTCAACTCTAACATATGTGGAGGAGTTCCAATGTTAAAGTCACAAGCCGTAGTCACTTTCCCAACATTTTAAACACCACAAAACACGGATATCGTCTTACCCGAAAGAACCGTTGAAAAATAACGAAATGAGACAAATTCTAACAAAGTTTGCAACTCCCGTGATAAAACGATTTCATGCACTTTCAAAACCATAATTCAAAATCTTGTGTGTGTGCTGAACATTTCCCAAAATTCCAAAACACCAACCATAAAAGGATTTGAACACAAGAATTAGATAATGCAATCTATTTCAAAATCAAACATTGTGCATGACTTAGTCGGCATTCTACGCATCGACTCCTACTCCTCCAAATCTCTCCGATCCACTAACGTCATCCGGACATTTAAACCTCTTAGGCAAGTTGGGAAATTACATCAAATAATCCCTACGATTTTTCCTCAAATCAAAGTCGGCTCTATAAGCCTATGATTCTAGCACAATCATCCATCTTGGCCCGAAACAAACATCATCCTCATCGTCACTCCAAGTGACTAATACTAGAATCGTACTTTTATTCCAACGACTACTAATTTATAACCTTCGACACTACCCCAACGATCATCCCATCAAAGCAGATCAAGTACACACCTGTACTAGTAGGTTTACTATAGTCGTTCCTCCTTGTGATGGCTATTCTGGGTAGATATTACAACGAGTTATTAGCACATAATAACTCACACTAACAACGCTCACGCTCAACTCCTTGGATTCCTCGTGACTTTCCCCGACTCGAGCACGGATCCTGTGCTTCAGATAGTAGGAGCTCTACTACTACCTTCCACACCTATCCTCACTCGTTTCGAGTCCCGTCCCGAAGTGCCCAAGTAGTTCCTTGCCGAAAAACTATACACATATGCCCGCACCGGCATAGGTACACACTCTTCCTAGCTCCCTAGGAATTCCACCCAACTCCACTACCCTTGCTATGACGAAATCCCCACTAGTCATGACAAGTCGCCTCGCGAATGCACAGTCGCACACAGTGTAAAACCAGATAGACGTTCGATTATGAGATTCTATCCTACAACGGTTGGACTCAAACAAGAGCTGCGCAATAGAACTAAATCCGACATTCTAGGGCTATTCGGTTCCTACCGCATACAACCTATAGTGCATTCACTTAACAACCTATCAAGGCTAGCATAAACTCCTATTAGCAAGAAATAAACATGCAGTACAGTGTAATAAGCACCAAACAATCCAGCACACATACTCCTATGTTCTAGAAAGCAATCTAGCATACATACTCATATGTAAACACTCTTCCCAGCTCACTAGGAATTTCATCTCCTCCCACTACCCTTGCTACCACGGAATCCCTATTAGCCATAACGAGTTGCCTCGCGAATACCCAATCGCATGCAGCGTGAATCAAATAGACATTCGAATACAAGATTCTATCCTAGAACGGTTGGACTCAAACAAGAGCTGCGCAATAGAACTAAATTAAATTTTCTAAGGCTATGTGATTCTTACTGCATACAACCTATAGGGCCTTCGCTTAACAACCTATTATAACTAGCATTAATTCCCACTAGCAAGCAATCATCATACAGTACAATGTAAACCACATAGGCAATCTAGAAAGCGATAAATACACTAAGTATTGTACCTTCCCAAATGGCGTCGGCTGACTGTACACACTGCGCCCTCAATCACCGTTTCCCAAACGGGTTTTCCTCTTTCCTTTATTCTAAAAGATTTTAGTAAAAGAATTTAAAATTTCATAGCCGCAACTTGAGACCAAACACACCGAGATGTGTTTGATTCACTCAAGCTGTGCTCTGATACCAAGTTGTAACGTCCCAAAAATTACAAGGAATTTAAATTTTTTAAAAGTGATACATTTCATTATAATCAAACCAAAAGTTAACAATTCCCATTATAATAAGAATAAACGTCGTTATATAAAACCATCAATAAGGTTTAAGCAGCGGAAAAGTTATATAATTAAATCCCCTTTTAACAAAAGTTTCACTTAAACAATCTTCGCCTCGCGCCCGTGTGTACCGTCATGCCCGACTGCTACTCGCACCTGAAAACACAAGATTCTGGGAAGGGGTAAGCACGAACCTTAGTGAATTCAGACACCATAAATAACACAGTTACTTCCACACCACCTCTAAACAGATAATTGCAAATAAACAACATACAAGTCTACGAACAAATCATAAACATGCATACCTACACCATCCCACCCAAAGGCATAAGCTGGTCCACCCGACCACACAATAACCGTGCAAGCATTACCCGGCTCCCCCGGGTTCCTACGCCACCCGCGTATATAAACCTCGGCCCCGCCGAGTCACTACGCCACCCGCGTATATAAACCTCGACCCCGCCGAGTCACTACGCCACCCGCGTATATAAACCTCAGCCCCACCGAACTCCTACGCCACCCGCGTAGTCATAACAATAAAGGTCCGACTAGATGCCCCACTATTTAGTCCCGCATCACAAACAATTAAAACTACCACACACGTACAAATCGTAATGTAAAAAGTAACCGACATTAGTTATAGTGAGAGAACTCTCCTCGTAAGCGCGCCTAGCTCACAAATAATAATTCAAGCTTCACAAATCCAAGATCACTTCCCAACACCTAAACCATCGTTAAAATGTATTAACACGAGACCCGGACCCTAAAACACGACGCACCCTTAAATCGTCACTAAAACGAATTTCCGGTCTAACCAACAGGTCTGTTCGGGACCTGTTCCGACCTCCATAAACCCAGAAAATCCTCAATTAAATTTCATAACCAGAAAGTGCTCAGAATTAGGGTTCCAAGGACATATTATACACCTCCTAACGATTTTTCTACAATTTATTATGGATTTTACAAAACTGGTTAACTGCACAGCGAAAAACAGCACCTTTCGTTATAAAACAGCAGTTTGACACTAGCTACGGTCCGAACTGGTTTTTCCGCAAAACATAAGAAACTTACTAGACTCAGAATGGGAACTTTTGGCACTGGTTTCATCCCAATCCGACATTCCTAGCAGAAGTTATGGCTTTCCCAAAACAGTGGCAGAAACTGAGACTATTAAAACGGAACGCGATCTGCCACATCCGGATCTGCTGTATAAACAGCCAATTTACGCCTAGCTAGAGGCCGAACCGAACTTCCGCTAAAACACGAAAAGTGTGCCCGGCACAGAATGTGAACCGTGGGCACCGGATTCGCCTCAATCCGAGCTACGACGGAAAAGTTATGGCCGTCGCAAAACTGTGGCAGACAAACGTTTTCACATAAAATGATAACTAAAGGTTATAATCCCATTAAGTCAATGCTTAATCCAAACAGACCCGAACAGCCTACAAGCTTACTGGAAAGGGCTGTACTACGCTGGACAACCACCGAGCACCACCCACATCCGACTCCGGCAGCGGTGTTGGTTGGCGGCGGCGACGATGGTTACGGTAACCCTTCCGGCGAGACCTCCCAACGTCACCCACTCTCGACACACTCGCACAACGCACCCGCACCCTGCACCCACCCCTCTGCCGCCACCACGGCGGCGTGCAGCGGCGGCGGTGGCGGCGGTTCACGGCAGAAAATTGGCAAACGACACGACAAGAAGAAAACGAACCTACCTCGGTGCGACTCTTCCTTCTCCCCGCTTCCGGCAGCCAACGACGGCGTCACTCTTTCTTCTCCGGCGAACTCTTTCTTCTCCGGCGAACTCTCTATCTCTCTCTACTCTCGGCTCACTCTCTCTTTCTTCTACACGACGGCCGCCAACCCACAAGAAAACGGAAGAGATGCCGTCGGTTTTTTTTTTTTATTTGGTTCCTTTCTTCTTTGTTTGCTCCTCACGGCACTCATACCACAAATACAACAAAAGGGGTTTTGACAAAATACTGCATGGGCCGAACCCATGAGGGGGGGTTTCTGCCCTTGGCACTTGTAGCCCCTCAACTTACCAACCTCTCGCAACTAACCAAAATTCCGATAATTTAACGATTAGACCCAACTCGACTAACCCCGTTAACGGAAACCACAATAATTCAAATTTAAAAGGAAAGAATTAATAAAAGAAATTACATACCGGGGTACGGGCTTTACACATTTAAACTTTTCAAGAATAAGACATTGTTGTCTTCCTTCGACCTTACAACCCCATATTTCTTACACTTATTGATTAAAACGTTGAATCTGTTGTAGGTTTGTTGCAAAGTCTCCTCAGGAAGTGCCTTAAAATCATTGTATTCATTAATACATTAGGTCCTTCTATTCTTTTGGGTTTTTATACCACCTTCAAGTTGGTTTAGAAGTTGATCCCAGATTTATTTTGCACTAACACATGAGTCTAGTTCTTGGAAAATATCGTTTGGAATGGCCATAATCAAGAGTCTAACTGCCTTAAGATCATTTTCCATTTTGAGCTTTTCTTCTTCCGTAAAACCAGTGGTTTTAGGTTCGAAGTGAGCAGGAATCTCAGCAGTAGTTTCTGTTGCGGGTACACGAAGAACCAAAACCATAGGTTGGAATGGTTCATTTGTGACTGATCGCATGAGGCGTCTATCCATACCATCGAAGAAGTTAACCATCCTACTTCCACTGAGGATATTCATCTCTCAGAAGAGTAGGTGGTTTGGTTAAAGAACCAGCCGTGTAAATAGCATTGATGTTGTTGTTCGCCATTTTTGCAGAAAATAGAGTATGAGAGTCTTAAAAGATTTTGAAAGAGTTTTAGACAAAAAGAAGATGAACAGTAATCCAATAGAACAGTAAATAACGTAAAGATGATGTTCAAACTTGCTGGAAAGCTTAAATATGTAACAAAAGCTTGTAACAGGGAGTTTCAAGTTTTAAACAGAAAAACAGAATGTACTATGAAGCTTTAAAAACAAAACACAATCAATAATAGTAAATCAACCTGGTTAGATTGGATCTATTTGATTTAAGCAAATCAATCAGCTCTGATATCAATTGTAGGTTCCCATATTCACTTTGTCTCATATAAACAGCATGATCAAAGGTAGCGGAAGCAATATAAAGCTGTTTAAGTATGAGTGATTGCGCATAACATGAAATAACGAGAGAATAACAATAACAATATATTGAACAGTAAAATGATAACACAAAAGTTAAATAAGTTGCTCGTATATATTGATATATGAATAACACCAAGAACACTTTCTTGTGTGTGTATTCTGAAATCTCTCAGGTGACAAATCGTACACTAGAAGTGGAACGGAGTGTGCAGTGTTTGCTCTCACAGTTCTAGTAATAATTCTCACCAAAAGCTTACAATTGTGCGTTCCATTACCCTTCTATTTATAGCCTGATAAAGTGAAGGACAGTGTACTATCTAACCCTGGAATGACACATGGAAAGTGTGTCCCTGTCCTTTTAGGGCTGACATGGAAAGTACGG
The DNA here is from genome assembly GCA_033807775.1 of Saussurea involucrata. NCBI lineage: Eukaryota > Viridiplantae > Streptophyta > Magnoliopsida > Asterales > Asteraceae > Saussurea > Saussurea involucrata. The sequence goes on from CM066326.1 coordinate 24,605,258, forward strand.
AAACGTGTCTGACACTTGGAGATTTCTACGAGACTAAAGCTTCACAGAGGTCTTCTACCAGAGCTCTGGAGGTCTTCTGGCAGTGTAGTTCTCTGACGTGCTATCAGAGGTGTTCTGCCAGAGCTCTGACACTCTCTAATGGTTTTCTGTTTGATCTTCTACTAAGTCTTTGCTTGATCTCTGATGTCCTTCTGACTTGTGATATTTTCAATACTTTTATATCAAGTATACTTGGGGCTAACAAGGAACTACAAGTAGACATGGGCCCACTAGCTCATACGGCTATTAAGGGAGCCGCGAAAAGAACATCCAGTCGATTACTTTTACCGAGTTTAATAACCAATCTCATGCAGGCTGCAAATGTTCCTATCTTTGATACTGATGAGTTGGTATCGGTTACAAGTCCTATTAATGTTGATACTATGGATCGTCGAAATCTAGCCATGTCGTCCCGTACTAACATTGTGCAGGTACCATCACCATCACAAACAACACCACCTCTTAACCCACCACCTGAGTCAAAGGAAGCACCAACGCAGCCATATCATACGGGGGCTGCCACCTCAGAAGAAAGGCCCAAACAGACCAATTTTTGACCTAATACGGGATATGAAGACGAGGTCTGGCTCACTTTGATGTCCGGGCATATCAAGGATATGAACCAGAAGTTGAATGCTTTACTCAAGGTCATGAATACAGTCCTCAAACAGAACACCGAGTTTGAACGACGCACCGAGATGATGTGGGCTTACCAACGCGATTGGAATCAAGTTGTCCGAGAATATCTCCAAGACGTGAACCCGTGGTGTGCTGTTCAGGTGCACTATTTCGTTGTTGATACAGGTTGGTTTATGAACTAAGACGATGTAGGCCATTTTTTCGTAACGCCCGAAACACCTTTTTCCCTAGTTGCCAATCCCAAACTCGTGCTTTCTCTCATATTCGATCAATGAGGAAATTGTCCTATTTTAAGTTTGGGGGGGAAGCCATACGAGGCTTGATAATATTGTTGTGATCAAAATTCATTACGATCATAAAATAATATATTCATATATATAAAAAATAAGAATATATATATATATATATATATATATATATATATCTTCGAAAAATTGGAAGACCGTCTTCGAAAAATTGGAAGACCGTCTTCGAAAAATTGGAAGACATTTTGAAACCCAATATCCATCAAAACGTACGCACCGAAAGATGGGTTTCGACATACAAGAACCACACAAATCGGATCCTTTCACGACATATCAAAAATCCTTTTTGTAGAACAGTTCAAGTTTGGGGGTAGATCCTTAATTTTTTTTGGAATTTTAGCCACATTATACGAACCCTCATGAAGTCCTATTGATTAGGTCATAACAAATCATGTCAACAAGGAAAGAAGGCACGCTATTCGAACTAGAGGAATTGTCAACACTATTCGGGTAAATTTTCTTTCATTTTCGTTCATTCTCTCACTCCATCGTAACATTCTTTTTATTTTTATTTTGTCACTTGAGGACAAGTAACACTTCAAGTTTGGGGGTATGATAACTCTCATATTAGTAGAGTTATTTGTTACTAATTTTCTAGTTTTTACTTCTTTTTAAAACCGCTTTTGCTTCTAATCTTTTCACTTGGTCCATAGTATGTGCAAATGTGATAATAAAATAAAAAAGGTGTATTCTGATACGAAAAGTTGATTTGAAGATACTCTGTGGTTATGGAGTGCCCACTAAGGGCACACTCTAAAAGCCACTGCCCAAAAGTCTTCAACTTGTGCAAATGGATATGAGATTGAAGGAGAGCCATGCATTTTCTGAGAGAATTACAGCCCCATGTGGTGTAATGATTGCTTGAGCCTCCATAAATAGAAGAATTGAGAAGAACATTTTGAAGCATTGAAGCATTCATACTTTTCTTCTCTTTAAAGTTTAGTTTTGCTTTTCATAGTCATTTACTTTCCAACAAACACTTCAAGTCTTAGGCTTGGAGTGAAGCAATTAAAATTCTGTATTTTTAATTCCGTATTTTACTTTCCGTATTTCATTTATCATATTTAACTTTATGAAAGTAGTTACTTCGTATTTCTTTTCTTTTATTATGGCTGTTACTTTTAATATGAGCTAAGCAGCTCTTTGGGTGTGGGTGTGAATCAAACTTGAGACTAGTAGGCGACATTTGGGTGTTACCATTATTACTAGCTCTTAAGCTAGGTCACTTAAGTCGAGACTTAAACTCAACGCAGATAAGCTGATCACCTTGAAGTGTTAATAAAATATCTTAGACCTCGAGAGGGGCGGATCCGAAATACGGCTTAAGTGATGCACAAAGATTTGAGAAAGTCTTTGATAACCACGTAGAGATACGGGTTCTGCATGATTTACTAAGGTTCGAACTTCGGTCGAGATTTATATTGCAAAGAGATTTGGATATAAATCTCCATACTGATTGAACTTTGATTTTTGAGTCATACTTAGTTAAATCGGCAAGATTAAGTGTCGCTAACAATGGCAACTTTACAGGCATTTTGTAGGACCGGTTTATAAAAATCCACTTTCGAGAGATCGGGCTTTTTATAGATATTTGTACTACAAAGTGACTAACCAAGTTGTCACTACAACCATCTCAAGGAAAATTTATACCCATTCTTTAAATTATAATACATTTCATATTTTGGAATTATTTCACCAACAAAACGACAAATTTTCGGTTACTCGAAACTTGTGCAAGAGGTTCATTTAAGTCTCTAAATTTCAGTAGTTCAGTCCCTGTGGATCGATTCTCGGTATTTATACCGTTATATTACTTGTAGCGACCCAGTTCGGTGTATACTTGAATCCCCAATGTGGGAACCATTGTGCCCACATTTTTTGGTATATGTTTTCCTACTACCACCTGCTTAAGGAACCAGCTGAAGAACACCCTCACCAACAAATAATCCCACCTTCTAATGTTGATGACCTATCAATAATCTCAGTCTCAGTGATGGAGACTGAATAAAAGGAACAAGAAGAAGAACTGCTGGCTCACCCATCAAGACCCTCTCGACCTCCTCAAAGGTCAGGGGATGAAGAAAAAGAAATAAGAGCAGCACTGATCAAACAGCTAGAGAGTCAACGTCTTCGCGTCCCTCCTCTACCTAGCCTCGAGTTCCTAACACCTGAAGAATTAGAAGAATCTGTCAAAGCTGAGGAACTTCTCACTGAGGGCCGAAAGGATGAACGTTTTTCCCTTAAGGTAGCTCAGAGCTCAGTCTCTGATAAGAAGTTAAATAAATTTCCAGTAAGGGTTCAGGAGCAACTTCTCAAGGACATAGGAAAGGAAACCCAGAAGAAAATAGTTGGCAGTAACTCTACGTTGGATTGGTACAAAGGGAAAGTAGATTTTTGATATCATCCAAGTCGAATCATAAACATCTACCTAAAGGGAAAAATAGTAAGGCGATCAGTAACAGTGGAAGTTACAACCATCAAGGAGAATGGGGAATCACGAAGATTCTTCATGTCAAAGGTAGAGCTATTTGGGTTTGATGAATGGCTTGAAGTCAGGAGTGCCATTCAAAAGTCTAAGTCGAAGTTCAAATCTTATGTCGAGAAATTCTTGAACGCACTGTTCAACAAAAATCACATCTACGATGGACTTGTCTCCTCCTTCAGCGCTTCTTCAAAACCAAAGATATGCTCCTGCAAAAAGAAAGCAAACCTCTTCCTCTAATGGACCTGCTATCAGAAACAAAACTGGCATAGAAATCTACAGAGAAGAAGTGCTCGGACCTCCTCCTGATTTGTTTGCCTTAAACTTATCACTGCCACCAGGTGGACCTTTTATCCCTAGCCAAGTGATTAGTGACCCCTACGGTATAATCTTTCTAGACTGGAACGGTATCTTATACTTACAAAGATTCTCAGAGCTTCCCATTTGTCATGTCAACCAACTCAGAGATCTCGTCTACTGGTGCAACAAATCAAGACCAGGCCTCTTCCTCAAAACCCATGTGCTGAATGAAGCAAAACTCAGAAGGGAACATGGTGAAGTAGTACCTGATTGGATGATCCAAGAGTCTGACACCTTTGATGAAATGCTCTTCAAAGACGAACCACAATCGCTGATAGATTTCTCCTTTGTATTCTTCTCTTGTTATTTATCAGTAATTACTTTTGTACTTGTAAAATTTTCTTTCACTTGTACTTGTATTTTTCAACTTCCCTTGTAATCTTTTTACGAAGTTAATGAATTATTCATTGAAAGTACTCTACTCCACTTAGTACTAAAATGATCCCTAAAAACAGTAAATGGGAGACGCATCTATGAGTCACATTTATCCTTATGTTTTTCATACTTAGCAATTTTCTTTTGTTGCTTTGTCATCATCAAATAGGGGGAGATTGTTGATCCAAACTCTCTCAGTGATTTGATGATGACCCTTAGAATTACTTAGTAAAAATTACAAATGACATATGTATGTGTAAATGTTTTGCCATCAGTGATAAATATACTGAGTCTGTTTAGTATCACTGATAGTAGTCATTGTTCTTCATAAGCTCAACGAGAAATGTACATCAGTGATAACCTAATCCTGTTCACTTATCACTGATGATCGCTGATAATTTCAATTGTAAGCAACGTTGTTTGTAATCCCTGAAGACAAGTTTCGCGACAAAAAGTTCATCGCTGACATCGAAGACGAAGCTGATGAATAAGTGATGATTCTACTAATGATCTGATGTGGACATTAGTGAAACCAAGACAAGTTCACACACGCGGCGTTTCAAGAATAAGACTTCAGCGATAGCTGACTTACATCAGGTCTTCTCAGATGTAAGATCAACTCAGCGATCGCTGATCATGAAGCTTCTACTTCAAGAAATGTTTGTCTTATCAACTTGCACAACTCCGTACGATTTGTTAGAAGGGACATGCCTTAGTCCAGGATCGTACAACCACTCTGCCACTACACTCACTAGTACAAAAACTCATATTTGCCACGGTTAAAAACCGTGGCCATAGGCCTTTGGCCACAGTTTTGTTTTTTAGTCAAACCGTGGCCTATTCTTGCGTGACCATTGATACCCTTTCCCCACGTTTAAAATGTGTCACCGTATCAAATAAAAAACCATAGCCATAGCCTAAAAACCGTGGCTATAAACGTATCTAATATTAAATGTATTGGAGCATTTTTACTATAACTGTGGCAATAAACTACTAATTGCCACACAAACTCACGTTAAACGCGGCCATTAGCTACCTTTTTGCGACAACCCGTCCCAAACATACACCATATAATACAAATTTACATGCCAAACAAATACAACAAAAGATACATATTATAGCACATACGGTCCCTTAGTCCCAATACTATACAATACATATTCAGTACTAATTTTCATTGTATATAATTTACATTACATCCAACAACTACTGATACAAAAATGCTTCATGAAAAACTTCAAACCCTTTCTTTTACTCTTACTCGCTTCCTCGACCTGGAATATATATTTTTGAAAACAAAATGAGGGTTAGACCAATTGGTCTAAGTGAGAAAATCCCTATTGGTTTAGTAATCATTTTGTAAAACACAGATATACCACACATATATGAATACCAAGCACGACTCGTGTGCACTGTGTACAACTCCTCCTTCACATGGCCGTATTAGTTGGTTGTGCTAAACCAACTAATCAATTTACTCTGCCGCACTAACATACAACCAACTCCGCTGCCCCTCCATACAGCCAATACTCCGTCGGCCCTCAGTCCGTCCAAGGTGCACTCGTTCAACATTTTCTAGTGGCATCCACAGCGGCTGAGAATGTATCTAGTCCTTTTGCATATACCAAACCTCTGATCTTTGAGTTTAATCCAAAGATGAATCTTTCCATCTTGAGGGCCTCCGTAGCGACATAATATTCAGCAAAGCGGGACTTCTCTAGAAAACGAGCAGTATAATCCCGGACTAACAAACTTCCTTGTTGCAGATTCATAAACTCTTCTTCCAGTTGTCTAACGGCAGCTTGAGGACAAAATTGTGTTTTAAAAGCGATGGCAAAATCTTCCCATGAAAGAGTTGTATACACATCTTGTCCTTTAGATGTAATAAAAGCTTCCCACCAATACAAAGCATCAGCTTTCAGCATAGCGGTTCCATACAACACTCGATCTTAATTAGCACACTTGCTAGTTTTAAAAATAGCTTCAATCTCCTTTAACCACCGCATGGCCTTTACTGGATCTGGTTCACCCGAATAAGTCGGAGGTTTGCAGCTCAGAAACATTTTGTAGTCAGATTTCTTTGGTACGGGTATAACAACAGGTGTAATAATCGTCTCGTCTTCTAAATTGGGATCCGGTACTTCAATTTCAGTGCGATGGGGATGGTCAAACATAGCTTTTATGTTTGCTTGTAGTTTCCCCATTTCAGCGGCCAAACCATCTCTTGTAACAAAATCAGTGCCTTGGGGTTGAACCCTACCTCTGGATCTACCCCTACCTCGTTCTCAACCTCTTCCTCTTGTCCCGGTTGTCCTTTCCTGTATATTTCTGATTGTTGGATTTGTTCTATCATGATTTCCTTCTTCATCTCTATTCATACGTCGAGTACCACTTGATATTATGTTAATTTTCATAGAGTTAATATACACATAAGCACATACCCCATATAATAAGGTATTATAGTTCAACCATGTACCTGTAAATTCATAATTACACTCGCCAGATGTAATTTGAAATTACCTTACATGATGTTCATTCGACCTTGTATATGTAATATCCCCAAAGGTTCTAATATATCCAGGGCATCCTACTTCACATGTAGTTTAAGTCTAGGTATGGATCCGAATACCTAAATCCCTTAAACTAGTGCTATGATACCATATGTGACAACCCGTCCCTAACATACACCATATAATACAATTTTACATGCCAAACAAATACAACAAAAGATACATATTATAACATATACGGTCCCTTAGTCCCAAAACTATACAATACATATTCAGTACTAATTTTCATTATATATAATTTACATTACATCCAACAACTGTTGATACAAAAACGCTTCATGAAAAACTTCAAAACCTTTCTTTTGCTCTTACTCGCTTCCTCGACCTGGAATGTATATTTTTTTAAACAAAATGAGGGTTAGACCAATTGGTCTAAGTGAGAAAATCCTTGTCAGTTTAGTAATCATTTTGTAAAATACAGATATATCACACATATATGAATACCAAGCATGACTTGTGTACATTGTGTATAACTCCTTCTTCACATGGACATATTAGTTGGTTGTGCTAAACCAACTAATCAATTTACTCCGTTGCACTAACATACAGCCAACTTCGCTTCCCCTACGTACAACCAATACTCCGCCGACCTTCAGTCCGGCTAAGGTGCACTCGTGTAGTGTAATGCGTATATAAATACAACGTATATCTCAATATATCATATTTCAATCATAAGCACATCATCACACTACCTACCGCATATTTATTCCTCATATAAATGTATTCTAGTTTGAAAATGTTTAAAGTAAAACTCACCTGAAAGAAGTAACGCAATATGTTGGTTCCCGTTTTGCTTTAAACAAGATTATCAAATCTATTAGTTCAGGTTTAAGGTTTGATGCGGAAGCGTATTTGAAGAACTAATAGATATGTTTGATAGATTTAGAACACAATATAAATAAACAGTGAGCAGGAAATAATATCTCAAAGTTTACTGAATATATATATATCAAGAACAGATTTAAGAACAGTGAGTATGCAAAGCTTTAAACAGATATGACTCTAAATGTGCATAAGCTATGTGTTCTTGATGTTTGATTGAAGTGTTCTTGTTTTTCTGTTTTTGTGTGTAGTTCTATATCTTAGGAAGAACTCAACATGAGTCTTCCTTTTATACTACTCTTAGAAGACTATGAAGTAGGTCACTGTTCCTTTTACGGCATGAATAGTAAACTGGATGGTGTGAACAGTGGACTGGATGGTGTGAGCAGTTGTTTGAGCCATGCGCATTTAATGGAGAAGATGTACTTTTGGTAAATGCATTAAATGGAGCAGACGTCTATTTTGTACCTTGCCCTATTGAGTCCACTCAGAGCTTGACACGTGTTTTGACAATACTTTTCCATGCAAGTTGATGAACAGGTCTTGGAACAGTAGCAAGATATTATAAATATCTTCCTAGTCTTTTGAGGACCATAGAGGCTCTGTAATGTGTTACAGAGGTTCTGCGGTCTGGTTCCTCTGTAAAGTAGTCTTCACTGGATTCCGAGTCTTTGGTTGTTTACTTCTGCGGAGCTTCTGTCAAGGGTGGCAGAGGTTCTGAGGCTCGGTCCTCTGAGAAGTCTTCTTGGTTCCTTGTCTTCTGATGTTGTCCGCAGAGGCTCTGTTATTGGTAACAGAGGTTCTGCGGTCTTGGTCTTCTGAAAGCGTCCTTCTGTAGTTTCCCCGGTCTTTGATCACTCTTGATCAAAACTTCCTTTGATTCTCCTGAGATGCCCGGCAGAGCTTCTGTGGAAGTTCTTCTGTACTTGGCCATTTTTCAATACTTCTAATATTTCAGAATATTTGGAGCTAACAATCTCCCCCTAAGTATTGAAAAATAGAAGGTTGAATTTATGTATTTTAACCTAAGTAAAGAGGAGGTTAAACAATACCTCAGAAGATTATTTCATTCATTTTGGAATTTATGCCAGAGGCATTTACATTTAAGTACACAAAAATAAACGTTGACAGAGATTCTTTGAAGAGACTCAGATTTTTGCATTTGGGAAGTCGTCGAACTTTCTGTTGTCTTTTCCTACTTCCTTGAGTTCTTCATAGAACTTGTGACAGAGATTTCGTAAGCCGAGTGTAGCATCAATCTCTTTGATCATCATCAGAGCAGATTCTTCGTTCATAAGCTCTGTTGCTTTATTCTCCTCTAGTATCTTTCTGAACATGTTCAGAGTATGGGTTGTGTACTTCTGACAGTCCATTGTCACAAACAGTTTCAGTTGATCAGCAGGATTCTTGAATACTAACCCGTACCTTGGAGTTTTGATTATTGAATTGGGTGGGCAGAAATCCTCTGGTGGTCTGATACTTAGAGTAGTTATGCCCAGATCGATGGCTAGTTGAATGTCGAGCATGCTGTAGATTAGGAGCTTTTCACGCATCGCCTTTCTGAGAACTCGATAAGACCTTTTGTGGCAGTCGTCATTGAAGTTGTCTTTCGTCCATTGCAGAAGGTCAGGTAAGTCATAGGGATTGAGGTTTCGGATATCAGCATCAGAGAATTGATTTCCTGATCTGTCAGACCTTTTGACTTTCCAGATGGTATACACCGTATGAGGATAGGTTCTCATTTTGGAGTATTTGCAATAGATTACCTTCTTTATTTTGTGAATGGAGTAAACTTGATTGACTGGTTTTGACTTTGTAGAGGTGAAGATTGCATCAAATTCCTCTCTTAGCTTCTGATCTCGGACATGGGCTGGCAGATCGCTCTGGAAGTGCTGTCTATAGAGATAACTGTAGACTTGTTCTTCCATTTGTTCAATGGTTGAAGTAGATCTTGGAATTGGTCTCCTTAGCTCATCCATCTTTCGAGTGATGTCTGCTACTCTACCTTCTGTTACCTTAGCTGTGGGATTCAGGGATGGGTTTTCTGACAGAGGATTCAAGTTGAATGTCCAGTCTTCCTCTTCGGGTTTAGGAGTGACGAAGGCATTAAATGCACCTTTCATCAATTTCTCTGTAGCAACTGGCATCTTCTTCTTTGGCTCTTCTTCTGTCATTATTCCCTTGCCTTTATCTTTTGGCTTTGAGGTTTCAGGTATTGGGTTTTGGATTTGTGTGGGTGGAACCTCTGTTGATTTGACAGTTGGAGGTTCTGTGGGTTTTGGGGTTGTATGCTCTGATGTTTTGGTTGTTGCCTCTGAAGGTTTTGATACTTCGGGTTGTGAGATCTCTGTTGGTGAGGAGTCTTCGAGTCTTGGAGGTGGAATGTCAAAACGCTTTGCTGATTGAAAAGCAGATACAAATTCCATTCTGCGAAGAATGAACTCTGCAGAGCGTTTTGGTCTTTAGGGTTTTCGAGCTATGGTTTTGACTCTAGTTTTGTGCGGGATTGGTTGTGAGGTTGGTGTTGGTTCTTTGGGTGAGGGTGGAGTTTGTTCTGAGGATGAGGATGCAAGATTGATTACCTTAGGTTCTGTGGTTGGTGCATCCTCTGGTGAGATAGAGGTGTTTTGCCTCTGTTGTTTTCCCTCCTGGGTTTCTGTCGTAGAGGGTTCTGCAGATTTCTCTGTAGTTTTTGCAGAAGCAGCCACTGTAGTTTCCTTTGTTTTCTCCCCCTCAGGATGACCAGATGCTCCATCATCAGGATCATCCTGCCTTCTTTTAGCAGTAACTTCTGTTCTGCAGGTGTCTTGAGCTGCTTGCCTTGCTGCATTTTTCTTCATTGTTTCAAAGTAGATTGCGATCGAAGTTTTGAAGGCTTTGGTCACACTTTTCTCGAACTCTGCAGCGGTTGTTTTGGCAATGTTAGTGGCAGAGGCGATGGAAGCAGCAGCAGAAGTTTCTGTAGTTGACTTCATTTCTGCAAGGGCTGCTTTAACCTCTGTGGATAAGGTATCCACTTTGGTATTTAATCCTGTAAGCGCGCCTGAAGTTGACTCTGTAAAAGACGTGAATGAGCTTTGCAACTCATTCAATGTTTGAGTTACAGAGGTTACAAAGGCTTGGAACTCATCCTTCGTAACATGTTCCTCTTGGGTAACCTCTGGAGGAACAACTCCTTCTCCAGAGTGAGTCCCTGTTCCTGGGACACCTTCGTTCACCTTTGTTTGTACGTTGGGGTGGAAGGATTTCCATCTGATCCTCGAGAAGAAACCTGAGTTTCAGTCTCTACAGAAGTTCTGTTAAGAATATTGTCTAAATCCACTCCAGAGGTGGGTATCGGAATATTCTTCTGTTGACTTGGAGACTTGTCTAGAGTCTCTTCGTCATGGTGCTCTCTACTTCTCTCTGAAAGAAGTTTTGGCCCTATATTGTGCGTGTCAGAGGAAACGAATTCCTCTGTAGGGTGTTCTAGTGTGATCAGGGGCAATGGATCACGAACTATAGGTGAGTCCCTCTGAGGAGACTCCCTAGGAATGGATTCCCCGGCTTCTGTGGGCACAGAGGTTGAAAGAGTAACCTCTGGCTGGATGGGTTGGGTGAGGTTTGAGCTGTGCTGCTCTTTTTCAATGACACCTTCTGCAGCTAGACCTGCGGTGTCAGATTTGTGGGTTGCACTGGGAGGGGTTGAGGGATGTGTGCCTTCTGCAACTTCGGCATCTTTTTCTTTTTCATTTTGTTTTCCTCCAGACGTTTCTACCCTATCCTCTAAACCTATTTGCACCTCTTTTTCTGCAGTCTCTTGTCTTGGCAGAAGTGTATCACGACCCTTTGTAATTATTTGGGTTTGCAGAGGTGAAGGTTGAGGTTGTGATTTAGGTTGTTCTTCTTCGATTCCCTCTGAAATTGATTGCAGAGGAGAAGATGGTTTCTTCTTCTTTGATTTCCTCTTCTTTGGTTTTGGTGCTCCCTCCTCTGTAGATTTTGACTTTCTTTTTCTTTTGGAAGAGGGAGGGGCAGAGGGACCTTGGATTTGTGGTGGAGATGGGGGTTCTGAGGGATGTTCAGTGGGTGGAGAAGATGGTTCTGCAGGAGTTTGTTGGATAGCAGAAGCAGAGGCAAGTTTTTCCTCTGTAGGGGTCTTGGTTTTCTTTCCCTTTTTCTTCTTCTTCTCTTTAGATCCCTCAGAAGACTTCCTCTTTGAAGAGTAGAGGTCTTTCCTTATATCTCTGAAGTTCTTCTGGTTGGCCTTGTGTTTAGCCAATTTTATCTTCCATTCTTCTTCTGTAAGTTTCTCTACTACATTTCCTCCTATGGGCATTCCTATACGCGGGGGTGTTACAGAACTGGGTTCAGGAGTTCTGTAAACGCGTGTGTACTCACTAATTAGTTCTTCATCACTAGCATAACCTAACATTACCTTTGATAGTGGCCTGATGTGTGGGTAGCCATCCTCATATTCTGTAGGGGTGTTCTTGGACATAGGAAATTGCTTAGGTTTGAGACCGTCCATTGGCCATTTTTGGATAAGGAGTAGGGGTTCGAAAAGTACACTTAGGATTCGCTGGAACTGTAGAGAGGGTAACCAGTTGTGATCAGACATTTTGGCTTTCTGGGAGGCGATTTTGCGATCGATGGTGTTGATGATCTCTTGCATCATTATGGTGGCATAATCTAAGGGTAGATCATAATACACACCATACATGATTGAGAGAATTTGAGGTGAGCTTTGATCGATGCTTCCGATTTTGCCCGTGAGGCAACGATTTAGGATGGAGAATAAGGTATTCCACACAGGGGGTAGTCTTGCTCTGCGGAAATCGTTCCTCTTTTTCAACTGTTTGTTGTACCCTAACATGTGCAGAAAGTCGATAAGTTCTTCATTTGTTGGTTGGGGTGCATACTTTTTGATTCCCATGAGTCCTCTTGTTGGAAGGCCAAATTCTAATGAGAACATGGTGCGATTGAACATCAGTTCAAGGCTCTTACTTTGGTCAGGTTTAGAAATGTAGCCTCTGATCAAATCGGTGTCAGCGTCATAACGGCAAGATTGCCAAAACTGATGTAGGTAACGTACTGGTATTTGTTCAACGGTTTTGCTCAGAAGAGGGTAAAGAAAGTGGTTCTCTAGGATGTTTAGTAGGATGGCATGTTCTTTGCCAAATGCCGTAGGAGAAGGAACAAGATAACAGTTGTTCGATTTAATGGGAAGGGTTTGCTCGAAATGGTCATTTGAGAAAAATTGTTGCAGGTGGGTAGTGGGTACGAAGGATGCCTCGTCGCCGGAGTCATATCTGTCGGCATCGGCGGCGATGTGTGGGTTGTGGGAGTGCTCAGAATGCACTGGAGAGGATGTCGGAGAGTTCGTTGGTGAAACGTGAGCAGATTTGGAACTGGAAGCCATTTGTAGGTTTGAAAGTTCTAGATTTTCATAAAGAAATAAGCAAGTTCGCCGGAGAAGATGAGAGAATAGTAAAGTTTTGAAAGTGATTTTAACTTGGGTTTTATACTGTGGTAACGGATAGAATTCGGAACGGTGAAAATGTGAGAAAGTTAATAAAATTTGAGGTCCACACTTGAGTTCATTCGGCGTGGTGCAAGTTTCTAGGACGACGTGATATGTACGTCAATGAAAACTTGACACGTCATCAATGTCAGTGACGACGAGACGTCGTGGGCGGCCACATTAAATGAAAAACGCGTGGGTTTTAAATTTTCACCACAGAAAAGTTACCGTTACAGATACAGAAATTCCCAAGTGGAAATCTTTACAGAAGCTCTGTGGGTACAGAAGCTCTGTGATTTTCAAAAACGTTTATCTCTGTAGATTGTATCTTTAATGAAAATCGTTTGAAAAACACGGAGAGGATCAAATAAATTTTTAGTAGAGAGAAATTATCCTACAGAGGTTTTTGGACCTCTGCCAGAGCCAGCAGAGGCTCTGTGACAGGAAATTTCTAATAACTAATAATTTATAAACATTTTTAATCATCCAAGTTTTTGATCAGTTTTAACAATGTATTTAGGACTTATTTGAAAGTTGGTGTCCTAGAAAATTGTAAATCTCAAAGATTTTGTGCAGCAGAAGTCATTTGAATGATTTGAGTGATCTACAGAGGTTCTTTGTTTGAAAGAACTCAGTGGCTTATGACTTCTGTGGCAAGATACCAACCTATTTCCTTTTGATCGGCGAATGTGATCTCTTCTGTCGCATTCTTTGCTCCCCCTTGACTTATGAATCTCTGTAGATTCAGCAAGGTCTCCTTTTCCGCTCCTCCTTGATCTAACAACCTCTGTAGGATTGATCTCTGTGGTTTGAAACCTTCCTTTTTATCTCTTGAAGCTTGTACTTTTACCAAAAACGTTTGAAAAACATTGGAGAGGATCGTTAAATCTTTAGTAGAGAGAAATTATCCTACAGAGGTTTTTGGACCTCTGCCAGAGCCAGCAGAGGCTCTGTGATAGGAAATTTCTAATAACTAATAATTTATAAAACTTTTTGATCATCCAAAGTTTTTATGGTTTTAAACATTGTTTTTAGGACATATTTAGAAATTTTTGTCCTGGAAAATTGTTTTTGGAAAAAGATTTTGTGCGACACATACCTTTTAGAGTGTCTAGTTTGGACGACAGAAACTCTTGTTGATCATAATCCTCCTTTGGCTCCCCCTTGAATGATCAACCTCTGTAGATTAATTTGAGGTCTCCTTCTGCTCCCCCTTGAACTATGCTTGAATCAATAGAGATAATTAATGCACAGTACATAGGTCAACCTCATCAGAGGTTCTGTGGAGATTGTCATAGGTTCTGAGCAATTCAACAGAGGCTCTGTGAAGTATAGAATCTTTGAAGGATGAGTCTTAAACAAAGTGTTTAAGAGTCATAGTGTATTTTGAAGCCTGAGTCCTTAATAGAAGTATTAAGGAGTCCATTGTTTGCTGAAGAGTGAGTCCTGATCTGTAATGGTCAGAAGTCATTTTTCTGATGAAGCTCGAGTCTTAAACTGATTTGTTTAAGAGTCTTTTTTCACTAAAGTGTGAGTCCTAAACTGATGTGTTTAGGAGTCCTTTTTTTTTTAAGAGCGAGTCCTGATCTGTAATGATCAGAAGTCCTTTTACCTGCAAGACAGATCAAAGAACTTTTGGTACCCATATCCAAATGGGTCCTTTTTTGTTAGGATTTGGAGCTGTCTTTAGGTCCTCTGGTTTGCCAATCTCTGTTGGTTTGCCAATTTTCTTTCTATGACCTTTCTCATTTTGGGTCTTTGGATTTTTCTTTTGAAATGACCCATTTTGTACATAGAAAGATTTAGAGAAAAGGTTTCTTAATTGAAGCAGAAGATCAAAGCATTTATATGAATGAAAAGATGAAGGCTTTGTAGAAACAAATGGTTTTGGAGCATTTTTGTCAGGAATAGAGTTTTTGACTTTCCAAACCATTTTCATCTTTTTTGTAAACAGGATTATTTGAGTTTTTAGAACAAGAGTTTGCTAAGACAAGGTCTTTAAGCTTTTTAGCTAAAACATCTTTTTCTTTAAGGTTTAAATCAAATTTTCTTAGAAGATCTGATTTATACCTCTTCTCCAACATAATCTTGTTTGACAAATCGGATAGTCTCTTTGTTAAATTTGACATTTCAGCTTTAAAGACCTTTCTTTCCTTCTCAAACTTGTCTTTCAAACACTTTGTTTGAAATCCTTCTCTCTTCACCTTTTCAGACTCTTTTCTTTCAAAATCCTGCTCTTTCCTCTCTTTTTCAAGAGATTTCTGTAATTTTGAGATTTTGAAAGAAAGTTCCATATTCTTTGTCTCAAGAAGAGTTTTCTCTTTTTCAAACTTTTCATTTTCACTGATTATAAGTTTTTTAAAGTTGGAAATCAGTTTAGAAAAGTTTAGACACTTAAGCTCAAGGCTTTTCTTCTCTTCTTTAAAAACAGTCTTAACTTCCTCAAACTTCTTTTTCTCCTTTTTACTAAGCTCTTCTGACTCAGATAGTTTCCTTTTTAGTTCAAGATTTTCACAGTTTAGGAGTTTACCTGATTCTTCAAGCTTGGCAATGTTGTCTGAGTTAATAAGAATGATCTTGTTTCTTTCCTCTAATTCTTTCTCAAGAGAAGGAATTATTTTCTTAAAATTTGTGCTGAGTTTGAAATAATAATGAAAATCAGCATCAGCACTAAATTTTAGTCTTGACATATTGAATGAAGTTTTTAACGAAAGAAACAGTTTCTAGGATGTTACTAGATCGAATAAATCGAAAATGGCAGTAAAACAGAATCTGTTTGAAGGAATGAAGAATAGGTTAAGAACAGACAGTTTCTATCAAGAATCTTGTCTAAACGAGGATCACTTGATATTGAAAACCAAGCTTTGCTCTGATACCAATTGTTGGTTCCCGTTTTGCTTTAAACAAGATTATCAGATCTATTAGTTCAGGTTTAAGGTTTGATGCGGAAGCGTATTTGAAGAACCAAAAGATATGTTTGATAGATTTAGAACACAATATAAATAAACAGTGAGCAGGAAATAATATCTCAAAGTTTACTGAATATATATATATATATATCAAGAACAGATTTAAGAACAGTGAGTATGCAAAGCTTTAAACAGATATGACTCTAAATGTGCATAAGCTATGTGTTCTTGATGTTTGATTGAAGTGTTCTTGTTTTTCTGTTTTTGTGTGTAGTTCTATATCTTAGGAAGAACTCAACATGAGTCTTCCTTTTATACTACTCTTAGAAGACTATGAAGTAGGTCACTGTTCCTTTTACGGCATGAATAGTAAACTGGATGGTGTGAACAGTGGACTGGATGGTGTGAGCAGTTGTTTGAGCCATGCGCATTTAATGGAGCAGATGTACTTTTGGTAAATGCATTAAATGGCGCAGACGTCTATTTTGTACCTTGCCCTATTGAGTCCACTCAGAGCTTGACACGTGTTTTGACAATACTTTTCCATGCAATTTGATGAACAGGTCTTGGAACAGTAGCAAGATATTATAAATATCTTCCTAGTCTTTTGAGGACCATAGAGGCTCTGTAATGTGTTACAGAGGTTCTGCAGTCTGGTTCCTCTGTAAAGTAGTCTTCACTGGATTCCGAGTCTTTGGTTGTTTACTTCTGCGGAGCTTCTGTCAAGGGTGGCAGAGGTTCTGAGGCTCGGTCCTTTGAGAAGTCTTCTTGGTTCCTTGTCTTCTGATGTTGTCCGCAGAGGCTCTGTTATTGGTAACATAGGTTCTGCGGTCTTGGTCTTCTGAAAGCGTCCTTCTGTAGTTTCCTCGGTCTTTGATCACTCTTGATCAAAACTTCCTTTGATTCTCCTGAGATGCCCGACAGAGCTTCTGTGGAAGTTCTTCTGTACTTGGCCATTTTTCAATACTTCTAATATTTCAGAATATTTGGAGCTAACACAATAACACTTGCAAGAACCTTACTTTTACACAAACTACATGAAATAATGATGTTGACTACAATAGTACTAGTTGTACTACTTCATGCTATCCCTCTTTACTCCTTACCTTGGTTACGCTTAGCTTTCTTTGATCTCTTACTTTAAGCTTAGTAGTGTATAGAGAGAGAGAGAGTGAGTGAATGATTTTGGTATGAACCTAATAGCCTCACTTCAACCTCTATTTATAGATAAACACAATGTATTAACTACTTGTACTTCTTGCTTTCAAAATCGTACTGTTATCAAAGTTTGACACCTCGTGCTTCTAGTTTTGCTTTGTCGTGCTTCTTTGCTTTGTCATGCTTCTTAGGTTCCACTTTTCGTGCTTCTTAGGTTCACCTTGTCGTGCATATAGGTTTTGACTTGTCGTGCTTATTTCCTTTGTCGTGCTTTATAGGTTTTGACTTGTCGTGCTTATTCTCTTTGTCGTGCTTTATAGGTTTTGACTTGTCATGCTTATTCTCTTTGTCGTGCTTTATAGGTTTTGACTTGTCGTGCTTATAGCTTTGCATCGTCGTGCTTAGCACTTAAAATTTAACAAAACTAAACCGATGGGAATCTAGTAAGACCTGCTAGAAACATAAATTGAAAAGAAACACATACCTCAAATCGCATCAATCGAAATATTTCTATGGCCCTAATCAAATGCAACCTATGCTCTATCTTTCTTAACTCCCGGCACACACACACATATATCAAAAGGGAAACGGACTTCAATAAAATAACAAGAGGAGGTGATGGTTTATATATTAAACCAAAATTGCCAATAATTTGAACTCCACTAGAATGACCGATACACCCTTAAACTTATAAATCGATCCAACTCACCCTAAATTATTAAATGAACTTACCCAAGACATTACACTTTTGGTCACACAAATTAAAGAAAAATACGACAATAAACTATTTATGGTCACACAATTTGTTTTTAAGGTGGCCAATGATTTCCCGTATAATCATGTATATTTGTATTAACGTGACCATAAACTACTTATCGTCACGCCAACCTTATATAACTGTGACAATTCATGACATATGGTTACACTTAAACTTTTGAAGCGTGACTATTAGTTACCTTTTTTGAAAAAAAATATCTGAATACGTTGTATGTGTTGCCATGTTGGAAATAATAGTGCAACAAATTCTTGAGTGGTGTTAATATGAATATTTGTGCATAGCATTTTGTTGGATCAAACTCATTAATTTACTAATACTTTTTGGTTCGTTTAAAAAAGCTAGTTTCTTATTGGTCTATCCTTCTATGATTATGATTATGGTTATTGATCCTATCTTCTCAAATGAAGCTGGTTTAACTTTTCCTTATTCTGCAATGGAGAAACATAGAATATAAATTTCTTTCATGTTGGTTGTTGCTGTTGTGCATGTGTTGATTCCAAAGACATCAATTTTGCTTTTCCGGGTTACATTCCATTACTTATTGGAGTCTGTGTGGTGATAAAGTCACGTATAGAGAAATCATCGTGGGTGTTCAACTTGATGGATTCCTCCGATGCCTGCTGCCCCTTTCGCTTTTGTTCGTTTATGGACCCGTAGGCTGTGATTTTGGTATGCTATTTCTAGGTGTTATCTTTAAGATTTAGTGATTTATACATTAAATGTTCGTTGCTCAAACTTCTGATCGTTTATAAATATACACAAGACGTGTGTGGTCTCTGTATTTGATTTATCAGTTGCTTGTTCAACTATTTATTCAGTTGCTTATGTTTGCTAATTTGTCACTGGAGCAATAATTTGGAGATGTTCGAAAGATGCCATCAAAGTGTGTGTTGACTTTAATACTTTGGGTATGTCATATCTTACCCTATTTGTATCCCCCTAAATCATTTTGCTTGGTTTATTCATTTCTAGAATGACAAATTCAATGGGTTTGAACCCATTACTAATCATCTCTATTATTATGGGATAGATTGAAAATAAGGTATTTGTTGGGCTCTTGGAAAGATGATGTGCATGCTTCTTGCTATCTTTCCAGCACATATTTTGATCTGGATTATCTATATGTGGTTACTAGATTAGTTTGTTGAAGGGAGGGATATGTGTAGTAGTCTTAAAAACGTATTATTGTTCAATAAGTCTTGGTAATTAATGCACGTTTCTTAAAATTCCCAGGCACATGTTTTAACTATTTGGTACAATTTTTTTATGGCTTCACGTTCGGGAAAAAGAGCTAATTTATAACAAGTGATAATAAAGTTTAATACATGTTTATCTCTAGTAATGCTCAGTAAATATTGATTTATTGCATAAATATCCTTTGTTAATTACATTAGTATTTCATTTTCTATCAAACAATATAATCTTACAACCTACTTACGTTACCTCGTGCAATGCACGGGTACATTGCTAGTGTTTTAAAATACACGAATTGATTAACAAGAAATTCTTTCATAACTTTTAATTAACAAAGGTTTGTTTGCTTAATTGTTTCTATATATATTAATTCCTTGCACCCTTTAATTAATCGGTTGTCAAGTTAATATTTAGCTTTTTCCTAGGCAAAGCTTGATTCCTATCCATTAATTTTGGTCCATCTTTGTAGACTCCAAGTATTTTAATTTGTTGATACTATAAATAATTTTGTTTATCTGTAACACTCTTTTAATTTTGTTTTAAGTTAATAACGAAGCAAAGCAATACTATAAATAACTTTTTCATCAATTATCTTTTTTGAGGGTGTTGTGACTTTATGCATGTCTATTTATATATATATATATATATATATATAGAGAGAGAGAGAGAGAGAGAGAGAAAAGTTCAAACGAGAACACTAATTTATTCTTAATTTGCTTTTATAAGAATATGTTGAACCCCATCGGATTTTTGTACTAGTGACTGTTTACCATGCGGCCCAAAGCATGTTGCTATAAGTCTCAGAAGCATACGCCCAATCAGATGCTGACACGTGTAAAGTCCTCATGCCATGCATTAAATGCATTGGGTATAAATAATAGGAATGCCCCTTCAGTTCGAAGGTGGTCTCTCCCTGAATTTCTTAGTGCCTTAGAAAAATATCATTATATTTCTATATCTTCTTTTCTCTCTATTTCTTGTGCAACAACTCTTAGTGATTCTCAAGTTTGTTTAGATTAGGTTCTACTTAATCTTATTCCGCAACAAACTGTAAGTTTTGTTTGATTTATCAATAAACAATTTAGAAAATCAAAATCTTGTGTGTTTGTATTCAACCCCCCCCCCCCTTCTACAAACTATTACTTGTATAGACCCTTCGGGACCAACACAAACTTCCTTCTTTTTCAATATCCAAATCTTCCGAATGAAGATTAGATAGATTATATGTTGCGTCCCCAAGAAAATTGAAACATTTCTTTGTTGAGAAAGAAATGAGTAGCTCGTGGGGTTAAAGCAAGAGTTGGCATGGGCTCACTGCTAGTTTCAATGATGGTCACCAAAGAATGTGAACTAATCAGTAACGTGGCTGCCCGACTCAGAAATTGGTTGGTGTAGAATTCTCTTATTCTATTAACTCTGTTCTTACACCATCTTTCTGTTTTTAATCTGCCCAGTTCTAACCAAACTCTCATTTACATTTTGCCTTAGTGCAATGAGATTACTCAACCGGATGAGTTATCTCCCCCACTCTTTGATGTAAACCCCTCACCCCTCAATCACTCAAGGATAACTTCTTGGGTAGGAAACACTGGTTAACATGAATCCATAGAATTCACACTGATTCCCATGAAATTTTGTCCTAAAAGTATGTGTTGTTCATCAGTTTAGCTTGAACAAATATGAATCAGTATTTGAATAGCATCGTCATCAGAATGACTGCTTTTGACAATCTTGTAGAGCATTTGAACTTTGATGAATTCTCACAACAAGAATATAGAATAAATGAAATGAACTCGAAAGACTTGTTTGAGAATTTGACAATGTATCAATCAGATCAAATATGAAAGATAATCAGGAGCGGATAGGGTGTCGAAGAATTCGATAGTGTTTATATGACCAAATATAAACAATATTTGAATGAAACGTTTAAGTTCTTATTCATAAAGAATGTATGATTCTCAACAAAATTGAAATACAAACGGGAGTATTACCGGTGTGTATGAATACTTGAAAGTATAGACAAGATAATACGCAAGTATTAATCTTTAGAAACACACGGTCAGAAATAATTATGCAATCCGAGATATACATGAAAAACATTTAAAATCACACTTCTAAATTTATAAAATCTTTTTGAAATAAATAAGTGGTTTGAACATTTAAGAACGCATTTTTCATGCTTGAAAGTCGTTCTTCTTTCAAACAATCTCAGATTTCTTCTTCAAGAGTTTAAGAGAAATCGATTGATCATCTTGTGATCTCTTTTTCTTAAACTTGTGCTATATGGTGAATATCCTTACTGAAGATTGAAGTTCTCAAGTCAAAGAAATAAAAAGGGGGAGAATTCTTCAAGAGTTTAGGAAAAATCGATTGATCATCTTGGTTTCTCAAGAAGATCTCTTTTTCTTAGATTTGCGCTACATTGTATAAAAATGCCTTGTGTGAAGAAACAAATTCTCCATATCAAAGAAATAAAATCTCCGTCAGATCCTCGTCTGAAGATACTTACAGTCAGATGTTTAAGATCTCCCTCAAATCATGATAGACTGATTAAAAAAATCATATAAGCTCCCCCTCAAAATCTGCAAAAAATCTTAACAAACAAAATTAGTACATGTAACAATCAAAGTTTAAGGCAATGAAGTACGAGTTCTCCCCCTGAAATTGTGCATATGGTTTCAGCATATGTACTCTTCTTCAAATTTGCACACTTCTCTTCTGTTTTCTGGTCATGTGTTTGTAATAATTAGGCATTATGCACGACACATGATTAACCTGCAAAACAGATTAAGTAGATTTTGGTACCCAACGGAACTTGGGTCCTGGCTTGTTATATGCAGTTCTTTTTGAAGAAATATTATAAGTACCGTACCAAAATTGAACATTTGCTTTCTTAATAAAATCATGAGTTCCACAGTAAGAACAACAAATTTGCTTTTATGCAACCTAATCAAATGATTTGCAGAATAAACAGGATTAGGTTTAACAAAAGATTTACTTTTAGGAGCATTGTTCTTCTTGACGTTGGAAGTAGGAACAGATGATCTTGATGCATCTTTTGCACGCGATAACTTTTTACCTTCCAAACCATCTTCACTCTTTTGAAAACAGGAAAATCATTAGAATTTAAATAGAATCATTCGAATTATCAGCAGAATGATTATAAAAGACATTAGAAGGACGAATCTGATCCTTTGAAAAACCCTTTGATTTGTTAAATCCCTTTGAAGAAACTTCTTTATAGATTGAACTTGAAGCCATTTTAAACGAACAATCAGAACCAGTTGAAACAACAAGTAGAGTCTGAACAATCGTGTCAGGACTAACTTGTTTTGAAACCTCAACTTTAAAGATTATGTCTACAAGTTCTATAACTTTGTCAGACAAAACATTTCTTTCTTTGGACAAGAAATCAATTTTCCTTTGAATATCAGATTTAATCTTATTCTCGTTCATACACTCTGTAGCTAACTCATATAACTTTCTTGTCAGTTTCCTTATTTCATTCTAAAAATCTTTCTATCATTTGCAAAAACATCTTTCACACTTTTTGCTTTAAAATCTTCAACTTTCTTCTTTTCAGACTCGTTTCTTTCTATGTTTAATTCTTTCTCCAAATCAGATATTTTCAGTAAAAACTCAACATTCTTTGCCTCAAAGGATTGTCTTTCAACATCAAAATCCGCTCAAGATTTAATAATATTGTCAAAGTCAAAGTCAATGTATTAGGTCTTGTAAGAAAGTCAATGTTGCTTATTAGCCTTTGTTAGTCTTAGGGTATATAAGGCTTTGTTTAGACTTTCTTTGTAAGGCTTTTGGACATAACTCTCATATTGTAATACAGAGCCGACATGAATACGATCTAAGCTTTATCTCTCTACTCTCTCTCTCTAGAATTCATATGGAAATTCATGTTGCTTGATTGTTTTGGGACTAACAATTGGTATCAGAGCACGTTAATGAAGATCTGCTGAAGAATCTACACGAATCGAGATCAAAATTGTTAGGTTTTTGAGAGAAATCGATTGATTTTCTTGATTTTTTCAAGAAAATCTCTTTTTCTCAAATTCTTACATTTTTTTGAGTTTGATTCGTCTGAATTTTGATTTCATCGTGTTAGGAATCTGTTTTGGAACAATCCTTATTCAAGAATCGAGGTCTAATTTCCGAGTTTTGAGGGTCAATTTGAAGAATTTCGAGATTTTTGTTCAGTTCGATCGTATCTGTCTGGTTGACTTTTCAGACATCAATTCAGTGATTTTCTGCAAAATTATTTTACATCATCTTGTTAGAAACTGATTTTCTAACATCTCTGCAAAATTTGGAAGCCTAATTCGAAGATTTGATAGAGATTTGAAGAGATTTTTGATTCTGATCATCACTTTGCGCCAGATCTACAGTTTGCGCCAGTTCATCAGATTCTGCAAACTCTACTTTGCGCCATCAACGTGTAGCGCAAACCTCACTTTGCGCCATCAACGTGTAGCGCAAACCCCACTTTGCGCCACTCAAGTCTTGCGCAAACCTCACTTTGCGCCACTAACGTCTAGCGCAAACCTCACTTTGCGCCACCCTCGTCTCGCGCAAACCTCACTTTGCGCCACTTGTGAGGAGTTTAAAAAAAAAGAGTATTTTGAGAAAAAAAAATTTACTGAAATTTTTTCTATAGTGTATTTCATACACTTTAAGAGTTTTTCAAGAAAAAGTTTTATATAAATTTTTTTCTGATTGGTCATTTTCCGCATATTCAGTAGATTTTTCATTATAAAGATCCGTTATCTTTAAGCAATCATGAACCAACCACCTGTGCTAATCAAAGATTCCGATTTTGAACGATGGAGAATTACGTTCATCGACTTTATTGCAGGTAGAGAAAATGGAGAGAATATGATAAAATCATTCTCCGAAGGTCCAATGAGCAGAAATAAAATGGAGAATGATTTTACAGAAGAAGAGAAGAAAAGATTGAAAGCTGATAAGGAAGCTTCATCCAACTTGATCCTTGCACTTCCAAAACATATTAACAAAAGCATTGATTGTTTCAAACACAATCCAATGCTTATGTGGAACGAATTATCTAAGCGAATGCATGGATCTGAAGTTGCATTTACAAAGAGAAAGGAAGAAGAAAAAAAAGTTGAGAAAGAGGATACTGAACAGAACATGTCAGAAGCTGAAAATGATGATCGTAAGAAAAAGGTTTTTGAGCTTACAAAGAAGCTGTCTGACATGGAAACGTTGCTAAAAGTAGAAAGAGAGGATTTCAGAAAAGAAAGAGTTAATCGTTTAAATGACAAAAATTGCTATGCAAAGCAAATTCTTTCTCTTTCTCAGAAAATTTATGAACTTGAAAAGACTTCGATTTCTGATAAGAAAGAAAATGAAGAGAAGAAAGCTCTTGAACTCAGATGCATAAAACTTTCTAAACAAAATTCAGACTTTGAGAAAGTTTTATTTCTTGAAAAGGAAAAATTAGAGAAGGAAAGAGTTGAGTTTGAAAATGAAAGGAAAATCTTTGAAGCAAAGAATGTGAAACTGTCAAAGAATATATCTGAGCTTCAAAAGGAATTGGATATAGAAAGTCAAGAGCTAGAAAAGATGAAGAAAGCTGACTTTCAAGCTAGGAGCGTTAAAGACGAATTCTCTATTGAAAGGAAGATATTTCAGCAGGAAATACGTAAACTGACAAAGAATTTGGCTGTGTTATCGACTGATATCATGAAGGAGCAGATTGTTAAGTCTGATATTCAGAAGAAGCTTGCTTTTGTGACCAAGGAACGAAATGACTTAGCTTTCAAAGTGAAGTCATTTAACAAATCCAAAAGCTATTCAGAATGTCCGATTCGTCCTTCTAATCTATTTTATGATCACTCAGTGGATAATTCTTCCAAGTCTCAATCTGCTGATCTTCCTGTATATAAGAAAGTCAACATGCAATGGAGAGTAAAAGGTACGTCTCCTGAAAATGGTGTGCCAAAAGCATCTGTTCCCAACAAGAACACTAACCTGAAAGGTAAATCTTTTGCTAAATGTGGTTCATTATATTCCGCAAACAATTTAATCAGGTTAGCACAAAAGAATATTTGTTGTTCTTATTATGGTACTAATGATTTTGTTACAAATAATAATGTTCGATTTTGGTATGGCACTTATCATTTTCCTTCCTATAGAGCTCCGCTTAACAAGTCAGGACCCAAGACGCGTTGTGTACCAAAATCTACTTAATCTGTTTTTGCAGATTTAGAAGCAAAACGTTGAACTCTCGAAAGAAGATGTATCGCTGCATTTAACGTAATTGGTTTCTGAATACATCAGTTCAGGACCCGTGCTTCAACGACAATGGCATCTGGACAAATCAGTTCAGGACCCGTACTTCAATGGCTAAGACTTCTAAACAAATCAGTTTAGAACTCGTACTTATCAGGTTAAATCTTTTACCACATGATCATACTTCTCAGGTGATATCCTTAACTGTCGCATCTTTCTATTTCAAGGAACAAGTGGTAAAAGGTAACATTGTATTATACTTTGTTTCTACTGCTTTGAAAATTTGAATCTTTACAAATTTAATTCAATGAGATGAAATTTTTCAATTTTCATTCAATGAATTAAATGTGTGTTAAATGATGATTTTACAAGTATTGTTGTATTATCTGAGTTTTATTTGCTTCAACTTTCGCTTCTGAAATAAATCGAAAGGTCAGCAAAACATGTATGAAATTTTGATATATGCGCAAAATTGTGTAAATCTAGACTTATATAGAATACGATGCTCACAAAGCCTAATTCTCAGAATGAAGAATGGAAATGAAAATATGAGGGAAGCACAAAGTTTTATAACCAAGTGATTGAGATGCAATAAAAAAACAAAAACAAAAAAAATCATTAGGTTTGAAAGTTTGTGCCTGTGGCCTATCTGGTTTGGGAGATTAAGTCCCAAGGGGTACTCGTTACCTAGCCCCTAAGATCAACTGGTCTGGGATTGGCTGACCCAAATCCTGCTATAGAACCAGATAGGAAGCCATGTTCTACTGGTACAGATGGGATTAGGATATATCGATGTAGCCTTTCTGGTTTGGGAGATTAAGTTCTAAGGGGTGCTCGTCACCTAGCTCCTAAGGCCAACTGGTCTGGGATTGGCTGACCCAAATCCTGTTATAGAACCAGATAGAAAGTTACGTTTACGGTGTATCTTAGTCTTAATAAACCTGTTGATAAAAAGATGCCAATGTGCACAAAATAAAAGATGCCAATGTGCACAAAATAAAAGATGCCAAAGAGCACACATCTCTTATATCTTGGGAAATTACAATGTCGCGATAAACTTATAAATTTGTGGAAATTCTGATTTCAGTCATATAGTGTAAGTAAGAGCAAAGTATTCTTATAGGTTTCAGAAGTACATTTGATTGTTGCAAATCATATTTCGCATGCTAGCACACCAAATAGATTTAATAAAGGAGTTGAAACTGAACATTTTTAACTTGATATGCAATGATGTCTTGTATTTGAATCCAAACACATGCATTTGATTTCACTTGATTGAAAAATCTGTTAAATCTCATTAAGTTGAATTTCTTTTGTAAAGTTTTCAAATGATCAAATGTTAGTAGTTATAAAATGTAGTTCAATGAATTTTATTTTCCTTGAATAAAATTTTCAACTATTGTGCTATTAATGAAGTATATGCATACTTTCAGGGGGAGAAAACAAATTGCTCCAGAATTCTTATTTTGAGGGGGAGCAAGGTTATTCATTAAGGAGGAGATTGTTAGTGAGAAACAGAGACGCGACTGAAATTGAAGAAGGTTTTCGATGATCATGATGCACACTTTCATCGAAAAAAGGGGAGAAATGTTTAGTTCAATTTCATGTCAACACTTTCAAGTCAAAGATTCGATTTCATGACAGGGGGAGAAATGTTTAAAGAAGACTTCGTCTCAAGAAAGGAAAGGGGGAGATTTCTTCTTCAAGAGTTTAAGAGAAATCGATTGATCATCTTGTGATCTCTTTTTCTTAAACTTGTGCTATATGGTGAATATCCTTACTGAAGATTGAAGTTCTCAAGTCAAAGAAAGAAAAAGGGGGAGAATTCTTCAAGAGTTTAGGAAAAATCGATTGATCATCTTGGTTTCTCAAGAAGATCTCTTTTTCTTAGATTTGCGCTACATTGTATCAAAATCCCTTGTGTGAAGAAACAAATTCTCCATATCAAAGAAAGAAAATCTCCGTCAGATCCCCGTCTGAAGATACTTACAGTCAGATGTTTAAGATCTCCCTCAAATCATGATAGACTGATTAAAAAAATCATATAAGCTCCCCCTCAAAATCTGCAAAAAATCTTAACAAACAAAATTAGTACATGTAACAATCAAAATTTAAGGCAATGAAGTACGAGTTCTCCCCCTGAAATTGTGCATATGGTTTCAGCATATGTACTCTTCTTCAAATTTGCACACTTCTCTTCTGTTTTCTGGTCATGTGTTTGTAATAATTAGGCATTATGCACGACACATGATTAACCTGCAAAACAGATTAAGTAGATTTTGGTACCCAACGGAACTTGGGTCCTGGCTTGTTATATGCAGTTCTTTTTGAAGAAATATTATAAGTACCGTACCAAAATTGAACATTTTCTTTCTTAATAAATTCATGAGTTCCACAGTAAGAACAACAAATTTGCTTTTATGCTAACCTAATCAAATGATTTGCAGAATAAACAGGATTAGGTTTAACAAAAGATTTACTTTTAGGAGCATTGTTCTTCTTGACGTTGGAAGTAGGAACAGATGATCTTGATGCATCTTTTGCACGCGATAACTTTTTACCTTCCAAACCATCTTCACTCTTTTGAAAACAGGAAAATCATTAGAATTTAAATAGAATCATTCGAATTATCAGCAGAATGATTATAAAAGAGATTAGAAGGACGAATCTGATCATTTGAAAAACCCTTTGATTTGTTAAATCCCTTTGAAGAAACATCTTTATAGATTGAACTTGAAGCCATTTTAAACGAACAATCAGAACCAGTTGAAACAACAAGTAGAGTCTGAACAATCGTGTAAGGACTAACTTGTTTTGAAACCTCAACTTTAAAGATTATGTCTTCAAGTTCTATAACTTTGTTAGACAAAACATTTCTTTCTTTGGACAAGAAATCAATTTTCCTTTGAATATCAGATTTAATCTTATTCTCGTTCATACACTCTGTAGATAACTCATATAACTTTCTTGTCAGTTTCCTTATTTCATTCTAAAAATCTTTCTATCATTTGCAAAAACTTTTTTCACACTTTTTGCTTTAAAATCTTCAACTTTCTTCTTTTCAGACTCGTTTCTTTCTATGTTTAATTCTTTCTCCAAATCAGATATTTTCAGTAAAAACTCAACATTCTTTGCCTCAAAGGATTGTCTTTCAACATCAAAATCCGCTCTTTCTTTCTCAAGTTTTTCTTTTTCAAGAACCAAAACTTTTTCAAAATCTGAATTTTGTTTTGAAAGTTTATGCATTTTGTTAGGTCTATATATGTCTTCAAGATTTAATATTATTGTCAAAGTCAAAGTCAATGTATTAGGTCTTGTAAGAAAGTCAATGTTGCTTATTAGCCTTTGTTAGTCTTAGGGTATATAAGGCTTTGTTTAGACTTTCTTTGTAAGGCTTTTGGACATAATTCTCATATTGTAATTCAGAGCCGACATGAATACGATCTAAGCTTTCTCTCTCTACTCTCTCTCTCTAGAATTCATATGGAAATTCATGTTGCTTGATTGTTTTGGGACTAACAATTGGTATCAGAGCACGTTAATGAATATCTGCTGAAGAATCTACACGAATCGAGATCAAAATTGTTAGGTTTTAGAGAGAAATCGATTGATTTTCTTGATTTTTTCAAGAAAATCTCTTTTTCTCAAATTCTTACATTTTTTTTGAGTTTGATTCGTCTGAATTTTGAGTTCATCGTGTTAGGAATCTGTTTTGGAACAATCCTTATTCAAGAATCGAGGGCTAATTTCAGAGTTTTGAGGGTCAATTTGAAGAATTTCGAGATTTTTGTTCAGTTCGATCGTATCTGTCTGGTTGACTTTTCAGACATCAATTCAGTGATTTTTTGCAAAATTATTTTACATCATCTTGTTAGAAACCGATTTTCTAACATCTCTGCAAAATTTGGAAGCCTAATTCGAAGATTTGATAGAGATTTGAAGAGATTTTTTATTCTGATCATCACTTTGCGCCAGATCTACAGTTTGCGCCAGTTCATCAGATTCTGCAAACTCTACTTTGCGCCATCAACGTGTAGCGCAAACCTCACTTTGCGCCATCAACGTGTAGCGCAAACCCCACTTTGCGCCAGCCACTACTTTGCGCCACTCATGTTGCTTGATTGTTTTGGGACTAACACATTTCAGCCCAATAGCTTTCTTTTCCTCAGTTGATTTCTTCGAAAACCCAGAAAACTTTTATATAAACATCTTTCTGAAATTCTTCTCTTTCCTTTCTCATCACTTGTTCAAAATCAGATATTCTCTTTGTCAGCTCAGCATTCTTTTTCTCTAAAGAAATCATCAGACTTGCTTTAGATTCACTATCACATGTCTTCAGATCAGCTTGTGGCTTCAGGTCAGAAAGTTGTTGTTGGAGATCTTGATTATTATTCTTTAGGTCACAAACTTTACCTGCTAAAGACTCCTCAGCTCCTCCTGTTGAGCTGAAGGAAAGTTCAGTGGTACGCTCTGCCACACCTGAACAAGTCATCCCTTAAATCCCAACTTCAGCGTTTCTAAACGCTGAGGTTACAAACTTGGATTCTACCCAACCTCCCTCAGTCTATCGAAAGACTGATGAAGTGATTCTCAGCGATTCCAACGCTGAACTCGGTGACCAACCTCCATTCTTGTCCTTCGCTTCTCCCTCCACTCATTTGGACACCACTCCAGTCATCACAGCTGCACCTGTCATTCCTCCAGAATCTAAAGGAACGACGGAAATAGGACCTGCAGAGCTGTCCATACGTCCACGCACTCTCGCTGACGATATGGAACTTTACACAGGAACTTTACACAGGAACTCGTGATTTTGATGAATTCACCAATCCTCCTGCATGTACTCACCAACCCCTATACACTGTTACTAAACCCCAAACTTTTGAGCTTTCCTCTGTTCACAAGTTTTTATATGTTACACGTCCTAATTTGAGAGACATCAACGCCTCTTTGACGACTATAGAGACGACGCTGAAAGGTCTCACGACTACTCTTTCCGACAACTCTTCAGCTGTAACAAACGCTGGAGAGAATCTTACAAAGCTGACAACTGTCGTTGAAAAGCATGCCTCCAAAGATGACTTGGAGAAGGTTGACAAGTCCCTCACCAACTTTGCAAAGGTTCTCGCTGGTATCTACACCGACTACCTCGACATCAAGAAATCAGTTGACACCATGTCTAGCGAAGTCATAACGCTGAAGACATCGGCTGGCAATCTTGAAGGCAACATGTCTGCTGTCAAGACTGATGTCAGCTCCGTCAAAGCTGACATGAGTTCCGTGAAGACTGATGTCAGTACGATGAAGAATGACATCACTTCCATGAACAACTTATGCCAACAAAACTGCCCCTGCACCTGCCCCTGCACCTCCATCTTTTACTACAACGGATCGTACTGAACTGATGAAGATCAATCCTGGTATTTCTGGCATAGAAAACAGATTATCAACGATTGCAATCTACGTGGGGATCCCTGGCCAAGAAGACAGGGATACCACGGAAGCTGCTGAATCTTCACATTCCTCCCCCAACCATCATGAAAAAAGGGGGATAAGGGCGGTGAAGACCTCTCCAAAAGTGTTGAAGACCTTTCCCATGATGAATCTATCAGGGGAGAGATGACTGAAGCAGCCGCTGGACCTCAGGGAGATGAAAACCCTGAGGGAACCGAGAAGCTCGCCTCTGTATCTGAGGGGGAGCAACTCGAAGAAAAAGCTAAAGAAACAGAGTCTGAAGCTGAAGATGAAGAAGCCATCGGCTTGTTTGATGATGAACCATCCTCTTCTCCAAAGAATGATGATGACGAAGATGACGATGATGATGATTCTTTTATCGTCAAGCCTGCTCAGCGATCTCTAGCTCTTAAAGGGATTCTAATAAATGAACCTTCAGGGGAGCGGACAAAGACAAAGCCATCAGCATCTGAAGCTGACAAAGGCAAAGGAAAAAGTGTCTCTGAAAACGACAATCTGATGATCTTGCTTAAAAGGCCGGTTTGTCAGGTACATTAACCTTTTCCTTCACACCCCTCCTCTATACACCTTATCAGTTCTACTCTCCAAACCTCTATATACTTTATCCCAATCTTTCTCTCTCTGTTCTACCCAAGTTCTTACTTGTAAAATCGCTGTGTTTCAGCTAGTCCTCTCCCCTGTTTGAGGATATCGCTGAAGTTCATACAGCTGAGACTTCAATAATCCCAGCTCCCAACGCTGATGATATAATCCCAGTCTTAGATTTGATCTCTGAGACTGAAGAACCTGAAGAACAGATGCTATCTCACAAAAACAGACCTTCCTTGGCTCCTCAAAAGCTAAGTGAAGAGGAACAAGAAAAGAGAGATGCAATGATCAAGAGACTCGAAGACCAGCGAATAATTCTGAAGCGTGATCAACTTCCTTCCATTCCTCCAAAGTTCAGAGTCTCCCAAAAGGAATACAAGGAACACCTCAGAGCTGAACGCTTAATCGCTGAAAGAAAGGAAGCTGAAGAAAAAGATAGAGAATACGCCATCAACCTTACTCAACGATCAATAAAAGACCCCAAGCTGAAAAGAGTTCCCATTGATGTTCAACGTCAGCTATGGGATGATGCTCAAAAGATAGTTAGAGAAAAGACTAAGGTCTCTGACACGACTTTGGAATGGGCTAAACAAATGCTGACCTATCGATCCAGACCATCCAAAATCATCAAAGTAAACATCAGAGGAAGACTGTACGCTGACGTTCCTGTTGTTGAAGTGGATGTCTACAGAGATGAAAAGACCAAGCAAACCTTCTATGCGGCTACCTTAGAAAAGTTTGGTCTCTCTGAATGGTTAGAAACAAAATTAGCCATTCAGGGATCGCGCTCAAAGTTCAAAAGCCATGTCGAGAAGATCTTAAACAAACAGATCGACCTGCTTTCTTCTGCTGTGGATATTCCTCCTCTTCCTCAACAAAGAAAAGTCTCTGCTAAGAAAAAGAAAGTCTCTGATTCAGGTCCTCCTATATGGAATGAAACAGGTATTGGTTTCTCTCGTGCTGAAGTTCTTGGCCCTGATGCTGATCTCTCAGCGCTTGACACCTCCCTACCACCTGGAGAAACTTTCATTCCTGGCACAGTTGTAAGTGATCCATATGGTATATTCTTTCTAGACTACGATGGAAACGATCACTTTCAACGTATCTCTGAGCTCCACCTCGCTCCCATCGAACAACTCAGAGATCTCTTATACTGGTGTGAAGTCAGACGCGACATCAAAGCTAGACACCTGAAGCCCTTGATTTTTGAAGAAGCTCTGAAGAAAAAGAATCAAGGAGTAGATGTCCCTGATTGGATGATTGCCACATCAATGACCCTTGATGAACAACTCATTAAGGAAGAACCTTTTGACGGATAGGATCGCCTTGAAATTCTTTCTATCCTTATCTGTCTACATCTTTTGTACTTGTAATTTTATTCGCTGTACTTGTAATTTTTCCACTTCCCTCTGTAATCTTTACAAAGTTTAAAGAAAAATTTCAGCGAACGTACTTTACTCCATCAGTACAGAAAAGATCTCAGAAAACAGTAAAAGGGACAAATATTTTAAGAGTTCTTTTTATCCTTATGTTTTCATTAAATAGCAATTTTCTCTGTTGCTATGTCATAATCAAATAGGGGGAGATTGTTGATCCAAACCCTAAGTGATTTGATAATGACCCTCTCTTATATACTTAGTGAAAATTGTAAGTAACAATATGTATCAGAGTTTCACTATCGCTGATAAGTACTAAGATCTTCCAGTACCGCTGATAGGAACTCTCGCTCTTTAGATTAAACATTCAGCGAAACTGTTCACCATAATACTCTGAGTCTGTTCAAGTACCTATGGTGATCGCTGAAAAGTTAGTTGTTTACTTATGATCCCTGAAGACAAGTTTCACGTTAACATAGGTTCTACGCTGAAGTCGAAGATCAAGCTCAAGAACCAGCGACAAGTCTCCTAATGAACTGATGCGGATCAGCGAAGACTCAGATTTGTCCACTCAACGTGAAGTATCAAGTACAAGACTTCAGCTATTGCTGAACTCTATCATTCGCTGATGAAGAATGATAGATCGCTGAATCATCGAAAAGCTAGATCATGAAGTCTTCCGTACAACGTACTTTTTGTCTCATCCACCCTTGCACGACTCCGTACGATATGTCAGAACAGAACCTCCTTACTGTCTGAAATCGTACAACCACTCTGATACTACACTGTTCAAACATGCGGCTACTAAGGTTGTCAACAAAGGTAAATGACATATAACCAATGAGCTGCTGCCACATGTAACGTGTAAACTGCAATGCATTAAATGCATGCAGTATATAAGAAGATGAACTCACTTCATTTTGAAGTAACTTGCTAACTCTGGACAAGTTCATCCTTCTTATCTTGAGATAGGTTTTTATTAGTAATCTCCTTCTCCTTCTTAGTGCAAGAAACTTAGTGTTCCAACTTGTTTAGATTTAGGATTTATCCTTAATCTTGTTTCCGCAACAAGCTGTAAATTGTTAATGATTTATCAATAAACAATTTAGAAAAGTAAAATCTGTGTGTTTGTATTCAACCCCCCCCCCCCCCCCTTCTACAAACTTGTATAACCCTTCGGGACCAACAGAATTTCCTTGGGGGTCATATATCAGAGCACCCATGTTTAGGCAAACGAATGGTGCAATTCGAAGACGTGTTGATAAGAAATGTAAGACAACGATGACAGGGTTTTGTTTGCTTTTAAGGTTAGTTAACTTACTATTATTTAAATTTTATTATATTTTATATGGAATTCCTATTTTAACAATTTGACATTGTAATTTGTAATTCACATATATGAATTGTAGAGACATTTCCTCTTTGTAGCCAGTATTTTGTTCGGCATAATAAGCTCCCGCGGGCAGTCGTTTGGATAGGTACCTTGTCCTCATCTGGCAGCATGTACTTGATTTTCCTTGATGTATCGACGGTAAGTTTTTTAAATACATAAAAATATTAATTAAGTTAAACTTAAGATTCTAACATTATAACTTTTGAATATATTATGCGGGGCGAAGGCTACGTGGGAGGCTTACAGCGATGGATGCTGAGAAGTCATTGCCATGGTATATAGAGTGCCACCGCTTTTTCACTCGTGGGGATAGGCATGGATCGTGGAAGAGGGCAAGAGTCAATGACGATGGTGATGACGACGGCAATTGTAACACCCTCAAAATTGGAAAGAGCAACTAAATAAAAATTTCGATAAAATAGCCACTTAAGGAATAAAATTCCTTCTACAAACCATTCAAGGAATAACCTCAAGATAAAATGTAACAACTCTCACAATTAATAACCTAAATTATACTATGTGACCACATAAAGTTGGGTGTTACTTAACGCAAGTACAAGTTGCTAATCCCAAAATAAGTGCGGAAGACTTCACTAAGCACTTCACTTCTCAAGCACAGTATAAGCACTCGTCTCTTCACCGTGTCACTAGAACTACTTCCCAACCGGAACTTGTTGCACATGCCGACAAATAAAAAGGGTTAGGCTAACGCCTAGTGAGTTCAAGAGTTTTATCATGATTATATAATTCATAAAACGAGAGAGAAATGCAATTTAAGTGATGGGTTCAGAAAGAATTTACTTTAAATGCAAACCATCCATTTTCCAACGCACACAAATTCCGAGATGAAAGCTTTAATATAAAACGATCCTCATAATGGGCTCATCCCAAAACCAACTCGAAAAGTGAAATAGTATTTGATTTCCAAAATGATTGAAATCATGAATAAATCGCTAATATTCAAAACATCCCAAACGCGGATGAGGCATAACCCATACCTCACATACCGTGGAAAACAATCCATATAAATATAATATGTCACCGAAAACATGGATAAAATAAACATTTAAAGCAACACCTTCCGGTGACGGGGGAGACCCGGTTACATCGCACGTGACGGGACACAAAAGTGGGTCACATAACTATGTAATAAAACCAGCATGTGGACTATTTTCATAATATACCGAGCTCAACCACTCCATATCTATTGCCCGTGGAGACTTGGGAGCCCCCAATTTCAACCACTCCAGGTCTATACATTGGGTCACTCTAAATCCACTAAAACAAGCACATTGGGCTTACACCTTACGGCCCATGGGATGATGCCCGACCATGTAGGCCCACATCTTACTTACCATGAAACCCGATGCCTATCCCGTGCCAAGCACATTGGAATTACACCTTACTGCTCATGGGACAATGTCCGACCATATAGGCCCACATTTTACTTACCATGAAACCTGATGCCTATTCCGTGCTACAATGAGAGAAACTAGCGTATCATCATTGAATGTAAAAACATAAGTGCCTATGGATCCAGAGCAACTAAGGTAAAAAACATTACATGACTCCAAACGAATGCACTAGCGCATTCAAAACATGCAATTCTCAATAATTATAAATCATGACCAAGCTCTACGTTGAGCTATCAAAACTGGACAGATGTCCCCCAAAACCCAACATAATCAGATACCGATCCACAAACTCAACAAATCAAAAGACCATTTGTTAAAAGTCATAAAATGAAATAAAACGTAAATACCTCACGTGTATACGAAACATGCTCCATAAACGTAAATGACTCCACACAACTTTAGGTTAATACAAATCATTTTCCAAAACACCCATTAAGGTGCATTTATATCAAAAGATTTATATACGTAAGATAAATCATTAAAATATATCAATACCTAAGATTTACTCATCAAAATACTCAAAATATATCTTTTCCTCAAAACCAAATGGTTTAGAATTTCCAAAATGTTCGCAAGGTCGGGAATGACCGAAATCCAATGACTTACACGATCGTATTTTCAAAGTGTACCATAACACAAACTATGCATATTTCCAACAAACACTGAAATGCATTTTTAACAAATAACTTACATTTATGCAATAATTAATCAAAACATTTTCATTTATGATTCATTTATCAAATTAGCCAAAAATCCCAAATATGGGTATTTTAAAATGTTTATAATGTTAAATACTTCAAATAATCAAGACCCACCAAATAATTCAACAATTGATAATTTGATGTAAAACATATAAATACTTGGAAAATAACATTTTTGACATGTACAACGTTTCACAAATCAACTTGAACTCACCTTGCTAGATTTAGGCTAAATCTAGATTTTTCCCCAAACGTAAGCTCCTTTGAAGACACCCGAATCTTCAAGCCCCAAATCTTTCAAAAACCTAGATCCACAAGTTTCCAACCGTAAATATTTATTCCCAAACACTTAGAATCATTTCCCCCAACATATTACATCCAAAATCACCAATAGATCGAAACCCTAATTTCCAAAATGAAGAGAAGAGAATATTACCTCAACCATCATGTGAATGCACCAAGCAAACACTTCTAGTGTTACCAAAGTGAGCCTCAATCTTCACTTTATCCAAAGAAAGGGAAGGGTTTAAGAGAGGGTTGGGTAAAGCTCTATAAATGTAGAAATCTCTCAAAACGAAAGGGAAATGGAGAACTTTGATCTTTAACCATGAATCTTTGCTAAAAGGTAAGGGATTTATTTTGAATCACAAAATCTAGGGCTCTAAAGGCTCCAAAACAGATTTAGGGTTTCGGGAGGGTTTTTGAAAGAGAAATAAGGAAATGGCTAGAGAAGAAATGAGAACAAGGTAGAAAAAATCGGATTAAGTAGTCCCTGCACCCCGACCGCGATAGTGCCCGGTGAGAGTGACACCCTGTCACAATTGCAGGCACAATCGCCCGCTTCGACCTGCCCTCGGTACCTGTCTCGCAAGAGTTCCCGCGAGAGTGACATTATGTCACAATCGCGGGCATACTCGCACAGAGTGTACCGAACCCAAATTTTGGTTTTCTTCTTTGAGTTGAGGCACACGCGATGCCACCCTGATTCCCAACAGAGGTTTTCCCGCTAAGGTTTACAAACAGAGGTTGGTACGGAAGGGGCAAGCTAAGAGTTTACCAAAAATTCGGGTGTTAAGCGATGATGACGAACACGATATCGGTGATGATGATAATAGTCAGGATGATAATGATGGTGATGACTACAACGACATCGATGTCCAGGATATGGGGCCCGAGCAACATTCAAACCCCAGTAAGGGATATCAACACCACCGGCGTCATCCAGAGTTCCAGACCCTACACAGAGATATCAAGCCCCCTACGTATATGGAAGTAAAGGGACCTTATTCAGTATATTGGGGGTGGTTGACCAAGTGCGAGAATGATGTTTGTGATATTATGTCGTGGAAGCAAAGCCAACAAAACATTGAGCATGAGATTCGGGAAATGCACTAGCAGTTTCGAGATTGGCATGTAAGTATTTAAATTTAGATTATCACTTGCGTTTTATCTATTTAATTTTCCAACTTTAACACATTGGTTAAAACGTAGTTTTCATCCCATCCAGCCCAGCCGCACGGCACACCAGCCACCTACCAGTTCGCCCTTCGACTTGGGCAGTTTGTTTTCATCCCCAAGTGACTGAGGATGCCCGAGACCTCGTACGGGGTATTCGCCCAGTATATGCAGACGATAACTTATACACTATTTTTATGTTTCATTTATTTTATTCATGTGAAATTCTATTGAATATATAACCATTTATTATACAGGCCATGTCGGGGTACGATATGGCTGACACTTATGTGTTAGGGACCTACAGTGGTACTGACATGTTCCCCACTCCTACCCTGAGACCACCTTATATGGCAGACCAACCTAGGAGGCGCCTGTGTGGATGCCGAGCCCATTCCACTCTTTGTACGGTGGTGTCAGCATGTTCACCACTATAGCTACCATCGTACCTCCGATAGCACCTCCGGTGGAGGACCTTAGTATGGGGGCCTACGTACAGATGTCTGATCGCATGCTAACATCTCCATACGGTGCCTACCTACTACTATTCCCCGTCCTCGTCGGTCACAACCTAAAGCTCCGACGGCAATGACATGTCCTAACAAAACGTCTGTAGTCGCCAGACTATACAGACAGAAAACGTTGAAATCGGGAATATGGGTTAGGTTCTTGCCTCACTATTCAATAGATTTCCAATGGTGGAGAAGACTATTGGGCTTGACTATGGAGAGGTGGTTCGATGATTCAGTTAGTTACATTGTTTATTTTTAGTATTACTATTCTAATAGTTCCAATACGTGGTTCATGCCTAACATTTTCTGTTTTATTAATAGCTTATTGAGGCATGGTGTAACACCCCGAAATGTTCATAATTATTGTACATTTTGGGATAACATTTAAATAATGAGAAAGTGTTATTTAAAACAAATGTACGATTTAAAGGTTGAAGGGTTAAAAGTGCAATTGACCAAAGTGTTAAGCGATTTGAGAAATTATGAAGTTTGAGGGTTGGTTTTGTTATTTGTATATAGTTTTGGGTTATATTTAAAAATGTGAGTTTATATATTTAAAGGGTGAGTCGGCTAAGGATTTGAGTTCTATCTCAAATTAGTCTTGGAAAGGCGGTGGCAGGGGAAGAGTTTTGCCTCTCTCGTTGGTAAGAATCGATCATCTTTCTCACTTTCTGATTCTGTAGAAATGGTATTTGTGAGTTGAATTGATTCCTCCTTTTAGGTTATCGATTCAGTTTTGAGTAAGAGAAGGTGATTTCAGATTTGGGTTGGAGATTTACCTGGTTCTTCCAAACAGGTGAGTTCATCTTTCTCTAAATGATTTTTATTTGAAATTGAATGAGATATTTGGTAGCAAACTATCTAGATGACTTGATAAACATGTATTGGAATGAAATCGACCAAGAAACTGAACTTAGATGAATTTTTAGAGTAGAATTGACGTACCGATCGAAGTCCCGTTATCGAAGATCCGGGATTAGTGAGATCCGGTATGGGATCCGGAATTAGTGAGATCCGGTATTGGATCCGAAATTAGTGATATCCGGTATGGGATCCGGAGATAGTGAGATCCGGTATTGGATTCGGAATTAGTGAGATCTGGTATGGGATCCAGAATTGAGTTGGGATCCGTAATGGAGTTGGGATCCAGAATTGAGTGGGATCCGGAATGGAGTTGGGATCCGGAATTGAGCTGGGATCTGTATTCGAATGGGATCCGGTCTCATTTGGGTCCCGGTTCCGGATAGTTCTGGACAAGGGATTTGCCGGATATAGTTTCTGGATGTGCTAGGTCGCCGAAAAGGCACAATTGAGAATAATAATATGATATGAAATGTTTTGTGCGTGCGAGAAAATATGCACATATGCTAATGATGCTAAGGAGTGTAAGGGATCTATAGACACTAGTATTATTTGATAACTTAAAATAGGCAAGATATAATTGCTATTCTCGTTTGTATTTTAAAAATGAGGAATAGACAAGGTATAATTATTATTCCCTTTATCATAATATTGAAACATGGAATAGGCAAAGTATAATTGCTATTCATGTAGAAATGATTGAATATGCAAAGTAGAATTGCTATTCATGTTGAACTGATTGAATAGGCAAAGTAGAATTGCTATTCATGTTGAAATGATTGAATAGGCAAAGTAGAATTGCTATTCATGTTGAAATGATTGAATATGTGTTGATCCCAGAGGGGTTATACAAGTTTGTAGAAGGGGGGGTTGAATACAAACACACGATTTGTATCTTTCTAAATTGTTTATTGATATGTATCAAACAATTTACAGTTTGTTGCGGAACAAGATTAAGGAATAAACCTAATCTAAACAAACTATGAGAATCACTAAGATTTCTTTCACTAGAATTAAGAGAGAAGGAAATAAGAACACTTAAGACATGTATTCTAACACACAGATTCCGCAAGAGAAGGAATGGTCGAGCACTTCCAAATGAAGTAGGGTTTCCATTATATACTGCATGCATTTAATGCATGTTAGTACAATTTTACACGTGGCAGCTTCTGGTTGGTTGCATGTTTTGACCTTAGTAGACAACCTAGTAGCCGCATGATGAACAGTGTAGAATCAGAGTTGGTTGTACGATTCTGGACAAAAGGGATGTCCGTTCTGACAAAATCGTACGGAGGCGTGCAAGGAGATAAGACAATAGTTTCTTGTAGAGGAGGCTTCATGATCAGCGTTCGCTGAATGATTCTTTATCAGCGAATGATTAAGTTCAGCGTTCGCTGAAGTCTTCTACTTGAAACTTCATGTTGAGTGGACAAGTCTTGGCTTCACTGATATCCGCATCAGTTCATTAGTAGACTTAGTCCTTGGTTCTTTGGCTTGATCTTCCACTTCAGCGTAGAACATAGTTGACGTGAATCTTGTCTTCATGGATCATAAGTAAACAACATAAATTATCAGCGATCATCAGTGAGGCTAAACAGATCAGGGCTCACTGATGAATAGTGTTCGCTGAATGTATAAATTAAAGAACGAGAGCTTCCTATCAGCGGTACTAAACTGACTTAGTATTTATCAGCGATAGTGAAACTCTAATACATATTGTCTACTTACAATTTTCACTAAGTGTTTTTCAGGGTCATTATCAAATCACTGAGGGTTTGGATCAACAAACTCCCCCTATTTGATTATGACATAGCAATAAAAGAAAATTGCTAAGTGAGAAAACATGAGGATAAAAAGGACTCGTAAAATATTTGTCCCATTTACTGTTTTCAGGGATCTTTTTAAGTACTGATGGAGTAAAGTACATTCACTGAAATCTTTCATTAAACTTCGTATCAGTTACAAATGGAAGTGAAAAAATTACAAGTACAGTGAATAAATAATTACAAGTACAAGAGTTACAGTTGATAAAATGAAGAAGAATTTACAAAAGGAATTTTATCAACTATTCAGGTTCATCCTTGACAAGAAGTTCATCAAGGGTATTTGTGGTAGGGATCATCCAGTCAGGGACTTTTTCTCCAAGTTCCCTTCTTCGATGTGCTTCTTTGTAGATCAGGGGCTTCATGAAGTGTCCTTGTAGATCATCTCTGAATCTGCAACAATAGATGAGATCCCTGAGCTGTTCGATAGGGGCAATGCATAGCTCAGAGATGCGTTGAAAGCATTTTTGACCAGTGCAGTCATTGAAGAAAATACCATAGGGATCACTTAGGACTTTTCCAGGGATAAAGCATTCTCCAGGGGGCAGGGAGACATCGAGTACTGAGAAATCAGGGTCAAGACCAAGGACTTCTTCTCGATAAAAGCCGATGCTGGTTTCATTTCTGATAGGAGGACCTGAAGCTGAAGGATTCTTCTTTTTCTGTGCACTATGCCTTCTATTTTGAACTAGAGGAGGAGGGATATCAATGGCTAATGTTACCAAGTCGATCCTCTTGCCAAGAGCTTTCTCGACAAAGTATTTGAACTTAGAACGTGAGCACTAAATGGCTGTCCGCATTTCCAACCATTCAGAGAAACCAAGCTGATCAAGCCACGAGGTATAGATGATTGCCTTGTGACCATTCTCCCTGATGATCTGAATATCAATGACAGGAACGTCACTGTATGTCTTTCCTCGGATGTTGACCGTTTTGATCCTGGAGGCGTGATGTTGAAAGTGGAGTTTTTCTTTGCTCCAAGTCACAGTGGAATCAGAGACCTTGGTTTTCTTCTCTATGATCTTTTTGGCGTCCTTTCATAACTGTCGCTGAACAGAGATAGGAGTCTTCTTCAGTTCAGAATCCTTCACCGAACGTTGGACGAGCTCGATAGCATATTCTTTATCTTTTTCTTCAGCTCTCTTTCGATCGGCGAGAAGTTGTTCAACTTTGAAGGCCTCAGCGATTTCCTTGTTTGAGAATGATCTTATGAGAAGGGACAATGCGCTGAGCTTCAAGCTTCTGAA
The DNA here is from genome assembly GCA_033807775.1 of Saussurea involucrata. Lineage (NCBI taxonomy): Eukaryota > Viridiplantae > Streptophyta > Magnoliopsida > Asterales > Asteraceae > Saussurea > Saussurea involucrata. Next base: position 24,647,505 of record CM066326.1, read on the forward strand.
TCATAGCTGCTCTCTTTTTCGTTTCTTCTTCACATGGTTTTTGAGGAGCCAAGGAGGGTCTTCTATCGTGTGTGACCATCTATTCTTCTTCTTCAAAAAGGGCATCGGTCTCAGCGAAGTCTAAGACCGGTATTATTAGTAATTCATCAGCACTCGGGGCTGGGATTATTGGAGTTATAGGAGGAACTTCAGCTTGACCCTCAAGCAGGGGAGAGGACTAGCTGAAACAAAACGATCACATAGGTAAGATCATTTGGGAGAAGAGATAAAGAAAGAATGAGGTTAAGTGTATAGAGACTTTATGGAGAGTAGAACTGAGGTTGAGAAAGGATAGAGGAGGGATGCAGAGTAGGGGAAAAGAATATATGTTACCTGACAAACTGGCTTGCAGTAGAGAATAGCCAGGTTGCCTTCATTTGCAAGGCCTTCGTTTTTGCCTTTGTCAGCTTCAGACGCTGCAGGTTTGGTTTTGGTCCCCTCTCTTGATCCTTTGATAACTACCCCTTTTTGAGCAGGGGTCTTTCTTGGTTTAGGCTGGAAGGAGAAGTCGACATCATCATCATCATCATCATCTTTGGGTGATGATAAGGGTTAGTCATCATGAAGATCAAGATCTTCATCGTCGTCTTCTTCTTCAGCTTCTTCTTCAGACTCAACATCAACTTCTTCGATATTCTCCCCCTCAAAATTTGCATGTTGGGAGAATTCGGTTTCCTTAGGGTTTTCATCTCCCAGAGGTTTTTTTAGCATTTTTAGTAATAATAACCTCCGCCTCAGAAACATGGGGAAGGTCTTCTTCTTGAGTCTTCTCCCCCTCTTCCACATGTTGAAGAGGGGAGGCACCAGCGGTAATAGTAGTAGCAACAACATGTTGTTCAGGCTCCTTGCCTTCGAGGCCAGGGATACCCGAACGATTAACAACCGCTGTGAGTCTGTCTTCTAGGCCAGACAACACAGGGTTGATCTTCTCAATGAAATCCACCACCTTCTCCATCTTCTCTCTATCAACCTGAGAGAAGTGAGATAAGGGGACGGTGGGGGCGTTCAGCTTCTCAAGCACTTGTTGTAATAGTGCATTTGAGGAATCGACCTTTAGAGTTAGGTTAGACATGCCGTTCTTCAGCGAAATGACCTCTCCTTCAAGTTTGCCCACCACTGTCGTCAGCGTTGTGACTTTGCTGGACAGTGCGGTGAAGTTGTTGGAGAGTTCGCTGTTGGTGGCGTTCAAGGTGTTGAGGGAGATGGAATTGTCGGCAAGAGCTATAGCAAGATTGGAGAGGCAACCTTCCAGCTTTTGCAAGTCAGCGTTGGAGGCCTTCTCTTTCACCTTAGTGGTTAGTTTCTTTAAAGCATCCCCAACGTCTGTAACCGTTGAGGAGTTGGTGGAGAGAGTGGGGGTGAGAGAAGCCACCTTATTCGACAAGTTCGTGATGGAGTTGTTGATGGTGCCCAAATTAGGACATGTAAAAGAGAAAAACTTATGAACAAAGGAAAGCTCAGAAGTTAGGGGTTCAGAGAGAGGAGTATTTAGTATACCTGGGGGCGGGTTGGAGAAGGTGTTGAAGTCACGGTGACCAGTAAAATTCTCCATGTCGTCTTCCATATGTGGTTGACGCTGAGAGCCACAAGGTCCTTGATTTTGATCTATCAGCCACTGTAGATCATCAGCCGTTGTGTCGCTCAGGTTAAGAGTGGGGAATTATGAAGTTTGGAGTGACCAAAGAAGATGAGGGAGGAACAAGAGTTGAGAAGAGGGATTGGGTGGCAGATTCAGCGTTGGATCCACTGAAGAATATTTTAGCAGCACTTGGAGGTACTGAAGAAGGGAGGTCCCGATCCAAGATAACTTCAGTGTCTTGAGGCACTGAAGAGGGTATAGAAGAGGTTGGTTCAGCAGATGTGGAGAAGCGTTACACGAAACCATCTAGCGTCTTCTATAGATAGACAGATGCAGAGTCTTCAGCCTGGGAAGGCTTGGGGGGTTGCTCCTTAGAAAACTTCTTGGTCTTATGGATGCCAAGTGGGGTTTCAAATTGTTTTCTCTTTCGAGATGGAGTGGATGGTGCGGCCTGGGCACCAGTGGTTGGGATTACCGCTGCAGAGGAGGTAGCTGCAGAAGTAGAAGAAGTAGGAGGGCAGAGAAGAGGTAAGAATGTAGAAAGACGAACCTCATTGGAGAGTGGCTTGAAGTCTAGTACCTTAGGGCCGACCTGGGACAACCTCAGGTCTCCCTCCATAGGGTACTGATCTCCAAGTGCTTGCATGAAGAGAGCACTGAGGAAACCAGGATAGGGGACATTCGCTGATCGCTTTGGTTTGTCGACCCTCTCCATCATGTCATCGAAGATTATCTTGGCCCAGTCTATATTGTGCCCTTTCATCAGTGCATACCCCATAGCAGTCTGGGGCTTGGAGGCCTGATCAGTGGACCCCGTTTTAGCTGTCATGCAGCTGAATAGATGTCCGAAGATGAAGTTCATCTCGTTTGGCATTTTGCTCGTTAGCACTGTTGTGATCTTCTTCTCAAAGAGGTGATCTCTCTCTGTGTTCCACTTGTACTTCATTGCATCTAGAAATGCAATGATTTCAGCTTTGCCTTCCGTGGTTTTGACATCAGGTAAGGAAACGAAACGTTTTTCTTTTGAGCTTCCAGGGAGATTTAGAGCAGACCTGATAGCCCTGTGATAGATCTTTGCTTCCCCAAACTCAGTTTCAAAGAGGATTACGTCCACCATTTTGTCAGGGTTCTTGGTGGAGGCAACGTGAGATCTTCTGACAGTGTACCAGAATTGGGCTAGGAGGTTCTTGTGGGCTGAGGGTTGGATTGTCAGTGTTGTCGCCAGAGGACAGGTCTCTAGGAAGTTAACAGCGTCATCAAGATGAGTGACTTGTTTCTTGGGGGGGAAATTGAATAGGGCATTGGGGTTGTTACCATGGAATGTAATCTGGTCCATTGAGTGACCCATGTTTGGAGCTTTGGTAATTTCAGTCTTGTCAGAAGAGGTAGGGGATGAAATGTTGGTAGAGTCAGTAGTTGCCATTTCTGTTTAGAACACAAAGATGAAGAAGATAAAGAAAAGTTCTTACAATGGAGAAGTTTCCAAAATAAGGGTTTTTAGGGTTTTACAGTTTTGAAAAGAAGTACAAAACATAGTGAAAATTCTTGTTTTCCAGTTTCCTTTTATGGAAAAGATTCTGGAAAAACGTATGAAAGTGTCAAGTTTAAGATTTTGAATATAAACTCGAAGAACAATCTGTAAGCAGATTGTGGGCATAAAATCATGAATAAAACGATTTTACTTTTGAGAAACTTCTTTTGTTTGATCTTTTAAAAACAATAGTAAGATCAAAAACAAGTTTAGGAGATGGAAAATAAAACAAATATTAACCTGTTTTGTGATGTAGAAGAAGATAAACAGGTTCTTGAGAAAATAATCCGAATGCAACAGTGAGTTCTTACTTTAGAGAGTAAGTTCGCGTAAGAGGTAAAAATATAAACTCAAAGGGTTTATATAGTGAGAGTAGAGAGAGAAAAACTAAGAGCGGGAAAAGTTTTTCATGATGACACGGACACGTCCCTTAAATCTTATTGGATAAGGACACGAAACAGGCGAACGTGTCAGACAAAAAGGCGTGCCATGGATTATCCAAAAGATGACGTCAGAAACGTCCTTTCATATTTTAAAGTGTCTCTGAGGGTTTTAGAAAAACTGATGGACATTTTGAAAATAGAGAAGCACTGAATGAAAATATCAGTGGTAGTTTTAGAATTTCAAAGTATCACTGAAAGGAAGAGATATTCAGCGACGTAATTTATTTTGAAATATTGCACGCTTATGCGAACGTCAGCGATTAAGAGAGAACATACCTTGATATCAGTGAATCAATTTGTTCAGAGGTTAGATGATCAATAGGGTTATACAAGTTCACTTTATCACAGATCAAATGTGAACCACTGAAGATTTTACTCTTCCAGTTTCAGCATTCCAAGCTCGTTGATGAGAAAGTTGAATCTTGTCTCATCAAGAGGTTTGGTGAACATATCAGCTAACTAAAAATCAGTTGGGATAAATAAAGTTCTATATCACCATTCATCACATGATCTTTGATAAAATGATACCTGATTTCGATGTGTTTGGTCTTTGAGTGTAGCACTGGATTGTTTGTTATGGCAATGGCACTAGTGCTGTCGCAATAGATTGGAATTTTGGAGAGTTGAAGGTCATAGTCAAGTAGTTGATTTCTCATCCACAAGACCTGAGAACAACAACTTCCAACAGCTACGTACTCAGCTTTAGCGGTTGAGGTGGACACCGAGTTTTGCTTTTTTACTTGTCCAACTCACCAGCTTTCCACCCAGGAGCTGACAGTCTCCTGTGGTGCTTTTCCTATCCAATTTGCATCCTGCAAAATCACTATCTGAATAGGCGATTAGATCAAACCCTGAGCCTTTGGGATATCAAAGACCTAGGTTAGGAGTACCCTTAAGGTATCGAAAATGAGATTCCTTAGGTCCAGCTTGATATCGTGCACATAAACAAGTTGCATATATAATATTAGGACGGCTAGCTGTAAAATACAAAAGAGAGCCGGTCATCCCACGGTACGGTATGACATTAACAGGTTTCCCTGAAGGATCTTTGTTAAGTGTCAGCGGCGGTGCCATTGGGGTTTTCATAGCTGAGCTTTAAGTTAAATCAAACTTTTTCAGCATATCTTTAACATACTTACCTTGGTGAATGAAAGTTCCTTTTTCATTTTGTTTGATTTGAAGACCAAGGAAATATGTTAGTTCACCCATCATACTCATTTTATATTGAGCTTTCATTCTTTCAGCGAAACGAGTACATAGATCCGGGTTAGTAGAACCAAATATAATATCATCGACATATATTTGAACAAGAATGATATGACCTTTTACTTTCCTGAAAAATAGAGTTTTATCGATTTTACCACGCTCAAATTTTTCAATATGGAGATAAGTAGAGAGAGTGTCATACCATGCACGGGATGCTTGCTTTAATCCATAAAGTGCTTTATCAAGCTTATATACATAACCCGGATGCTTAGGATCAGTGAATCGTTGTTCAACATAAACTTCTTCATTCAGCCTTCCGTTGAGAAATGCTGATTTAAAATCCATTTGATATACTTTGAAGTCTTTGTGAACATCGTAAGCTAGAAATAGACGAATAGCTTCAAGTCTTGCCACTGGGGAAAATGTTTCGTCATAGTCTATGCCTTTCTCTTGTCTGTATCCCTGAGCAACTAGATGAGCCTTGTTGCGGGTTACAGTTACAGTTCCATGTTCATCCAACTTGTTTCGATAGACCCACTTAGTGCCTATCACTGACTTGTCAGATGGTCTTGGAACGAGATTCCAAACTTTGTTTCTTTCAAATTATGTCAGCTCTTCTTGCATAGTGCTGACCCAGTTTGGATCTATGAGGGCATCATCTGTTTTCTTTGGTTCAATCAGAGAAATAAAGTAAACAAATAAGCAAATATTACCTGCACTTCGTTGAGTCTGAACACCAGCGTTTGGATCACCAAGAATCTGATCAATGGGGTGATTTATAGTCCATCGCTGAGCCAGAGCATGATTTACTGGCTCAATATGAACTTTTGGATGAGCTGATGAAGAGGCTTCAGCAACTTCTGGTATTTCAGGCAAGAGAGGAAGATATTCAGATGTCATTTCATTCACTGATTGCTGAGAAGTAGATGGTATATCTGAGGTAGATGGTTCAGAAACAGGCATAGTGTTGAGAGGAACCGCTGAAACCCATGAAGATTAAGCTTCACTTGTCTGCATGCTTGGGATGATAGTAGGATCATCATCAGCGGTAGGAGTATTAACTTGAGGGATAGGAGCAGCTTCTGAATCACCAAGTAGAGAAAACATCCATTGATTCAGTTCTTCAGTGTCAACAGAAGGTCTTGAGGTCGCTGAACGGGATTCGTCAAAAGTGACGTGAATTGTTTCTTCTACAGTTTGTCTTCTACGATTGAAGACACTGAAGGCTTTAGAGATAGAAGAATATCCAAGAACTATTCCATCATCATCCTTGGGATCAAACTTTCCAAGGGAATCCCTGTTGTTCATTATGAAACACTGACATCCAAAGATGTGAAGAAAGCTAATTGAAGGCCTTCTTAAATGGAAATGTTTGTAGGCTGTCTTCTTGAATCTTTTGACAATCAGCGACCTGTCTTCTTGAATCTTTTGACAAGCAGTGTTGACAACTTCTGCCTAGAATTGAGTAGGTAGATGAGAATCGTTGAGCATTGATCGTGCATCTTCGATGATCGTTCGATTTCTTTTTTTAGTGACTCCATTTGTTGTGGTGTTCTCACTGAAGAAAAGTTATGACAAATACCCTTGCTTTTAAGAAGTTATGAAGGGAACTATTTTTGAATTCAGTCCCATGATCACTCCTTATTGAGCGAACGGTCATATTATTCAGGACTTCCATTTTCCTGACAAAAGAGTTGAGTTCTTCAGGGGTGTCACTCTTAGAATGGAGAAACATAACCCAGGTATAGCGAGAGAATTCATCAACTATGACCAGTGTATATTTCTTTCCAGCGAGGGATTGTTTGTTGACAGGACCAAATAAATCCATGTGGAGAAGTTGAAGTGGAGATGACATTGAGGAAACTTGTTTAGACTTGAAGCTTGCTTTGGTTTGTTTCCCTTTCTCACACGCTGAACATAGAGATTCCTTAGCGTATGAATGTTGAGGAAGACCAGTGACTAACTCTTTTGAAGAAAGAGTATTTAGTGTCTTGAAGTTGAGATGAGAGAGCCTCTTATGCCATAACCAGTTGACATCGGATGAGGCTTTTGAGAAGAATTAGGAGTTCTCAGTGGTTGTCGAGTCCATGTTTATAACATAAACATTTTCCAAACGGTATTCGCTGAGAGCGATCTTCTCCTTTTTGTCAGTGACAAAGCAGGATTCCTTAGTGAAACATACTTTGTAATCCTTGTCACATAGTTGACTGAAGCTCAGAAGATTGTGCTTCAGTCCTTCAACATATTGTTGGTCCCGAAGGGCTATACAAGTTTGTAGAGGGGGGGGGGGTTGAATACAAACACATATTTTACTTTTCTAAATTGTTTATTGATAAATCAATAACAATTTACAGCTTGTTGCGGAAACATGATTAAGGATAAACCTAAATCTAAACAAGTTGGAACACTAAGTTTCTTGCACTAAGAAAGACAAGGAAATTACTAATAATAACCTATCTCAAGATAAGAAGGATGAACTTGTCCAGAGTTAGCAAGTTACTTCAAAATGAAGTGAGTTCATCTTCTTATATACTGCATGCATTTAATGCATGGCAGTTTACACGTTACACGTGGCAGCAGCTCATTGGTTATATGTCATTTACCTTTGTTGACAACCTTAGTAGCCGCATGTTTGAACAGTGTAGTATCAGAGTGGTTGTATGATTTCAGACAATAAGGAGTTTCTTTTCTGACATATTGTACGGAGACGTGCAAGGGTGGTTAAGATAAAAGTACTTTGTACGGAGGACTTCATGATCACCATTTCGTTGATTCAGCGGTTTATCATTCTATATCAGCGTATGATAAAGTTCAGCGATAGCTGAAGTCTTGTACATGATACTTCACGTTGAGTGGACAAATCTGAGTCTTCGCTGATCCGCATCAGTTCATTAGGAGACTTGTCGCTGGTTCTTGAGCTTGATCTTCGACTTCAGCGTAGAACCTATGTTGACGTGAAACTTGTCTTCAGAGATCATAAGTAAACAACTAACTTATCAGCGATCACCATAAGTACTGAACAGACTCAGAGCATTATGGTGAACAGTGTTCGCTGAATGTTTAATCTAAAGAGCGAGAGTTCCTATCAGCGGTACTGTAAGATCTTAGTAATTATCAGCGATAGTGAAACTCTGATACATATTGTTTACTTACAATTTTCACTAAGTATATAAGAGAGGGTCATTATCAAATCACTGAGGGTTTGGATCAACAATCTCCCCCTCATAAAATATTTGTCCCTTTTACTGTTTTCTAGGATCTTTTCTGTACTGATGGAGTAAAGTACATTCGCTGAATTTTTTTCTTTAAACATTGTAAAGATTACAGAGGGAAATGGAAAAATTACAAGTACAGCGAATACAATTACAAGTACAAAAGAATAACTGATACATTAGAAGAATGAGGCGATCCTATCAGTTTATAAAGGTTCTTCCTTAATGAGAAGTTCATCAAGGGTCTTTGATGTGGGAATCATCCAGTCAGGGACATTTACTCCTTGATTCCTTTTGTTCAGCGCTTCTTAAAAAATCAAGGGTTTAAGATGCCGTGCCTGAATGTCGTTTTTGAAATAACACCAGTAGCTGAGATCTTTCATCTGTTCGATGGGAGTGATGGAGAGTTCAGAGATACGTTGAAAACGCTTTCGTCCATCCCAGTCAATGAAGAATATCCCGTAGGGTTTTCTTAAGACTTTCCCAGGATGAAAGTCTCATCAAGAGGCAGAGATGTGTCAAGTGCAGAAAGGTCAGGTTCTGGACCAAGGACTTCCTCAGGAGAAAAACCAATACCTGTTTCGTTTCATATTTGAGGACCATCTTCTGAAGATTTAGACTTTTTCTTTGCAGAGGCCCTTCTTTTCTGACTTTCTAGAGGAGGAGGAGGAGGAATATCCACACAAGAATAAACTAAGTCGATATGTTTTTTTATCAGCTTTTCAACATGATCCTTGTACTTAGACTAAGACTTATGGATAACTAATCTGATCTCCAACCATTCAGAGAGACCGTACTTCATGATGGCTTCAGCATAGAATTTTTCGTACTGTCCATTCTCTCTGAATATCTCGATTTCAGCGATAGAAACTTTGAGGGTTGATCTTCCAGTGATGAGTACCTTGTTGATTCTGGAAGTTCGATATATGAACTGTACCTTTTCTTTGCACCAGGCTAAAGTAGATTGAGACACAGTCCTCTTTTCCTCAATGATCTTCTTTGCATCTTCCCATAGCTGACGTTGAACTTCGATTGGAGTTCTTTTCAGCTTGGGGTCTTTCACTGATTGTTGCGTGAGCCGGATGGCGAGTTTTCTGTCTTTTTCTTCAACTTCCCTTCTTTCAGCGATAAGACGTTCAGCTCTGAAGTGATCCTTGTATTCCTTTTGAGAAAGTCTGAACTTTAGAGGAACAGAAGGAAGTTGATCACGCTTCAGAATGATTCGCTGATCCTCAAACTTCTTTATTATTTCTTCTCTTCTTTTCTGATCCTCTTCACTTAGCTTTTGAGGAGCCAAGGAAGGTCTGTTTTTGTGAGAGAGCATCTGTTCTTCAGGTTCATCAGTCTCAGAGATCAAATCCAAGACTGGGATTATTTCTTCAGCGTTGGGAGCTGGGATTATTGTTGGTGAAGTCGCAGCTGTAGGAACTTCAGCGATATCCTCAAACAGGGGAGAGGACTGACAAACTGGCTTTGGAAGCGAGATCGTCAAATTGTCATCGTCTTCAGCGACACCTTTTCCTTTTCCTTTGTCAGCTTCAGACGCTGAAGGCTTTGATTTGGTCCGCTCCCCTGAAGGTTCGTTTATCACGATCCCTCTAAGAACTGTAGTCCTCTGAGCAGGCTTGACGATAAAGGAGTCATCATCATCGTCATCATCGTCATCATCATCATTCTTTGGGGAAGAGGATGGTTCATCATCAGATAAGTCGATGGCTTCTTCATCTTCAGCTTCAGACTCGGATTCTTCTGCTTCTTCTTTGAGTTGCTCCCCCTTAGATACAGAGGTAAGATTCTCGGTTCCCTCAGGATTTTCATCTCCCTGAGGTCCAGCGGTTGTGTCTTCATTTGTCTTCTCACCCTCTTCAGTAAGGGTGAGGTCTTCAGTCTTCTCCCTCTTGATAGATTCATCATGGGGAAGGTCTTCAGCGCTCTTCTCCCCCCCTTCCTCATGATGATTGGGGGAGGAATGTGATGACTCAGCAGTAGGTTTGGGTTCCCTGTCTTCTTGGCCAGGGATCCCCACACAAATTTCAATCGTTGTTAGTCTGTTTTCTAGACAAGAAATAGCAGGATTGATCTTCACGAGTTCAGCATGATCCACCGTAGTAAAATGCATTGGTGCAGGGGCAGGGGCGGTCGTGTTGTTCAGGATCTGCTGCATCATTGTCTTCATTGAAGTCACGTCAGTCTTCACAGAGCTCATGTCAGTCTTCACTGAACTGACTTCAGTCTTTACAGTAGACATATCTCCTTCGAGTTTTCCAACCAATGTCTTCAGCGTTGTGACCTCGCTGGACATGGTATGAACTGATGTTTTGAAGGAGAGGTAGTCTGTGTAGATGTCAGCGAGAACTTTGGCGAAGGCACCCAGAGTTTTATCAACCTTCTCCAAGTCAGCTTTGGAGGCTTTCCCTTCCACCACTGTTGTCAGCTTTGTATGATTCTCTCCAGCGTTTGTTACAGCTGAAGAGTTGTTGGAGAGAGTAGTGGTGAGACCTGTCAGCTTCGTTTCCAAGGTCTTCAGAGAGGCATTGATGTCTCCCAAATTAGGACCTGTAACATATAAGAACTTGTGAACAGAGGAAAGCTCATAAGTTTGGGGTTCAGTTACAGTGTATATGGGTTGGTGTATACCTGCAGGAGGATTGGTGAATTCATCAAAATCTCGGTGTCCTGAGAAAAGTTCCATGTCGTCAGCTAAAGTGCGTGTACGCATGGTCATCCCTGCAGGTCCTACATCCATCATTCCTTGAAGAGTGTCAGCTTTAGCTTCTGGAGGAATGACAGGTGCTCCAGTGACAACTGGAGTAGAGTCCAATTGAGTAGAGGGAGAAGTGAAGGTTGAGAATGTTGGTTGGGTGCGGAGTTCAGTGTTGGATCCGCTGAGAATCGCCCAGTCTATATGTAGACCTTTCAGTAAAGCGTATTTTATTGCTTGCTGAAGTTGAGCGGCTTGATCAGAGGAGCCGGTCTTTGCAGTCATGCAGCTGATTAAGTGAGCGAAGATGAAATTCATCTCGCTGGGCATTTTAGATTTCTTGATCAGGGTCAACTTCTTCTCAGGCTTCTTGTCCCTCCCAGTTTCCCATACATAGCCCATTGCATCGAAGAATGCAGTGATGGCTTCCCTATCTGAGTGTTTCTTGTGATCAGGGAGAGGAACAAAAGGTTTTTCTTTTGAGGCTGTGGGAAGGCTCAGGGCTTTGCGAATGATGGCAGGGGTGATTTTTATAGTGCCATATTCAGTATCACAGAGGATGCAGTCTATTATTTTTTAGGAGTCTTTGGTTAATGGTAGCTGAGAGTGTCTGGCAGAGTACCAGAACTGGGATAGCAGTAGCTGATGTGCAGGAGGTGTAATGGTCAGGGCTGTGGATAGACAACAGTTTTTCAGGAATTTCACAACATCATCCAGATGTGTGACTTGCTTTCGAGGAGGAAACTCGAGAAGCGCATAGAGGTTATTTTACTTTGTCCAATCTAGTTCTTCAAGAGAGAACTTAACCTGAGGAGCCTTGATGATTTCCAATTCCTCAGTAGTAACAGCAGCAGTGTTCTAAGCGATGGTGTTCTTGGCAGAGGAAATGTCAGAAGATGCCATTTCTGTATATCAGTTCAACCAAAGATTAACAAATAAGAATAATCTTAATGTGGAAAGATTTTCCAATAAGATGGTTCGAATTTTGTCCATTTCATTCAGACAAGAATGTCTTAATGAAGATTAGGGTTTTTCTTGTTTTTGAAAAACGAAATGCAAACCCAGTAAAAATCTTGTTTTCCAGTTTACTTTCAGAAATAGGATTCTGGAAACGAATGAGTGAAGAACAAGTTTAAGATTTTTGCGTTTAAACTTGAAGAACAACCATGAAAGGTTGTGTTCATAAAACCATGAAAGAAATGATTTCATTTTTGAAAAGTTCTTTTGTTTGATCTTGTAAAAACAAGGAATAAGATCATAAACAAGTTTAAGAAGTAGGTAAATAACAGAATTATTAACTTGGTTCGTTTGAAGAAGAAGAAGTTCTTGAAAACTTGAGAGCACAAATGCAACAGTAAAGCTTTCTTTGCTTGGAGGAGAAGTTTTTCGTGTAATAGAGAAATATAAACCCAGAATGTGTTTATATAGTGAGATTAGGGAGAGCGAAAAACTTGAGCAGGAAAGTTTTTCATCATGACACGGACACGTGTTTGCATTTGATTGGATGGTAAACGAAACGTCCAAACGTGTGTCAGAAAAAGAACGTGTCGGGGCTTATCCGTTGCAATGACATCACAACTGTCCTTTCATATTCTAGGATGTCTTTGAGGTTTTGAAAACTCAGGGACACTTTTGAAAACATGAAGCACTGAATAGAAATATCAGTTGGTTTAAGAAATTTCAAAGTATCACTGATTAAGGAAGAGATATTCACCGATGCAATTTGTTTTGAAATCTTGCATTTACATGCGATTGTCAGAGAGAAAAAATACCTTGATATCAGCGAATCAAGTTTATTCAGAGAGAAGATGATAGAATAGGTTATACAAGTTGATTTTATCCTATCGCTGATCAAATGTGAACCGCTGAAGATTTTACTCTTCAAAGTTCAGCATTCCAAGCTCGCTGATGAGAAAGTTGAATCTTGTCTCATCGAGAGGTTTGGTGAACAGGTCAGCTAACTGATAGTCAGTTGGGATAAAATGAAGTTCTATATCACCATTCATCACATGATCTCTGATAAAATGATACATGATTTCGATGTGTTTTGTCTTTGAGTGTAGCACTGGATTGTTGGCTATAGCGATGGCACTTGTGCTGTCGCAATAGATTGGAATATTTGAGAGATGTAGGTCATAGTCTAGTAGTTGATTTCTCATCCACAAGACCTGAGAACAACAGCTTCCAGCGGCTACATACTCAGCTTCAACCGTGGAGGTGGATACTGAGTTTTGCTTTTTTACTTGTCCAACTCACCAGCTTTCCACCCAGGAGCTGACATCCTCCTGTGGTGCTTTTCTTATCTAATTTGCAACCTGTAAAATCACTATCTGAATAGGCGATTAGATCGAACCCTGAGTCTTTGGGATACCAAAGACCTAGATTCGCAGTACCCTTAAGGTTTCGAAAAATTCGCTTTACAGCGGTCATATGAGATATCTTGGGTTCAGCTTGATATCGTGCATACAAACAGGTTGCGTACATAATATCGGGTCGTCTAGCTGTAAGATACAAGAGAGAGCCGATCATCCCACGGTACAGCATGACATCAACAGGAATACCATTAGTATCCTTGTCTAGTGTCAGCGGTGGTGTCATATGGGTTTTCATAGCTGAACTCTGAGTTAAGTCGAATTTATTCAGCATATTTTTAACATACTTTCCCTCATTAATGAAAGTTCCTTTTTCATTTTGCTTTATCTGAAGACCAAGGAAATATGTTAGTTCACCCATCATGCTCATTTTATACTCATCTTTCATTCTATCAGCGAAACGAGTACAAAGATCAGGGTTAGTAGAACCAAATATAATGCCATCAACATATATCTGAACAAGAATGATATGACCTTTTACTTTTCTGAAGAAAAGAGTCTTATCAATTTTACCTCGCTCAAATTGTTCAATATGGAGATAAGTAGATAGAGTGTCATACCATGTACGTGGAGCCTGCTTCAAGCCATAAAATGCCTTATCCAGTTTGTAAACATAACCTGGACGCTTAGGATCTGAGAATCCTGGAGGTTGTTCCACATAGACTTCTTCATTCAGTTTTCCATTTAGAAACGCTAACTTAACATCCATCTGGTATACTTTGAAGTCTTTGTGTATAGCGTATGCTAATAAATAGACGAATAGATTCTAGTCTTGCTACTGGAGCAAATGTTTCGTCATAATCTATACCTTCCTCTTGTCTGTATCCCTGAGCAACAAGTCGAGCCTTGTTGCGGGTTACAGTTCCATGTTCCTCCAACTTTTTTCGATAGACCCATTTAGTGCCTATCACTGTCTTGTCAGTTGGTCTTCGAACAAGTTTCCAAACTTTGTTTCTTTCGAATTCAGTCAGCTCTTCTTGCATGGCGCTGACCCAATTTTGATCTTTGAGGGCGTCATCTACTTTCTTTGGTTCAGTCAGAGAAATAAAGTTAACAAATAAACAAATCTTACCTGCACTTCATCGAGTCTGAACACCAACGTTTGGATCACCAAGAATTTGATCAATTGGGTGATTTACAGTCCATCGCTGAGCCGGAGCGTGAGACGCTGACTCAACCTGAACTGGAGGAGCTGAAGATGAGGCTTCAGCAACTTCCGGGGTATCAGCCAAGAGTGGAATGGGTGCAGTTGTCATTATATTCTCTGATTGCTGAGAAGTAGATGGAGTGTCTTCTGAATCACCAAGATGAGAAAACATCCATTGATTCAGTTCTTCTGTATCAGCGGACGGTTTAGAGTTCGGTGAACGGGATTCGTCAAACGTGACGTGAATAGTTTCTTCTACAGTTTGTCTTCTTCGATTGAAGACTCTGAAGGCTTTGGAGACTGAGGAGTATCCAAGAAATATTCTATCATCATCCTTTGGAACAAACTTTCCAAGGGCATCTCTGTTGTTCAGTATGAAACACTGACATCCAAAGATGTGAAGAAAGCTGATTGAAGGCTTTCTCCCATGAAAAAGTTCATAGGCTGTTTTATTGAATCTTTTGACTATCAGCGACCTGTTTTGCGTAAAACAAGCAGTGTTGACAGCTTCTGCCCAAAACTGAGTAGGCAGGTGAGAATCGATGAGCATTGAACGTGCAACTTCAATAATTGTTCTATTTCTTCTTTCAGCGACTCCATTTTGTTGCGGTGTTCTCACTGATGAAAAGTTGTGAGAAATACCCTTACTCTCAAAGAAGGAATAAATAGAACTGTTTTTTAATTCAGTCCCATGATCACTCCTTATTGAGCAAACGGTCAAGTTGTTCAGGGTTTCAATCTTCCGAACAAAGGTGATGAGTTCTTCAGGGGTGTCACTCTTGGAACGGAGAAACATAACCTATGTATAACGAGAGAATTCATCAACTATGACCAGTGTATATTTCTTTCCAGCGATGGATTGTTTGTTAACAGGGCCAAACAAATCCATATGGAGAAGTTGTAGAGGGGATGACACTGAGGAGACTTGCTTTGACTTAAAGCTTGCTTTGGTCTGCTTCCCTTTCTCACACGCTGAACATAAAGATTCTTTGGCGTATGAGTGCTGAGGTAGACCAGTGACTAACTCTTTTGAAGAAAGAGTGTTCAGTGTCTTGAAACTCAGATGAGAGATCCTCTTACGCCATAGCCAGTTGACATCAGATGAGGCCTTTGAGAAGAAACAGGAGTTCTCAGTGGTTGTTGAGTCCATGTTTATTACATAAACATTTTCCAAACGATAATCGCTGAGAGCTATCTTCTCCTTTTTGTCAGTGACAAAGCAGGATTCCTTGGTAAAGATTACCTTGTTATCCTTATCGCAATGCTGACTGATGCTTAAAAGATTATGCTTCTGCCCTTCAACATATGCGACTCTTCTGAAGGTTGTTGTACCATTGGAGAGTACACCAAACCCTCGGGTATGTCCTTTTCCATTTCCACCGAAAGTCACAGAGGGACCCTTCTCTTCCTTGTATTCAGCGAGCAGGCTTTTCTTTCCAGTCATGTGTCTACAGCATCCGCTATCGAGATACCAAATACCCTTCTTAACCTGCATTACAAAGGAAGATTAGTTTTTCTTGGGTACCCACTTAACCATGTGTACACGTTTGTCAGTGGAAGTAGTTGGAATGGAAGGTTCAGCAATCTTCGCAGCATTTTAAGATTCAGCTTTGTCAGTCTTCACTTTGGTTAATTTCTTAACCTCTGTGGTCTTCTTTGCCTTGGGGGCAATGATCTTCACCTTAGCTATCTTTTTAGCTTTGGTGGTTGTGGGGCACTTACTAGCAATATGATCAGTGAGTCCACAGTGATAACATTTCCTATAACTAAAAGTAGTTCTAGGACCATTTGAATGCTGAGCTTTAGATTTTGAATTAGAAGTACCAGCACCAAGTAAGCTATTTGCTTTTGAAATGGGAGGAACATTCAGTTCTTCGGATTTCTTACCAAAGACATCCACTCGGAGTCTAGGAGTAGATCGCTGAATAGATCCACGCTGAGTAGATCCAGAGATCTGATTCCTTGATCCAGAGGAATGAATCACTAAAGCTTTACAAGCATTCAGCTTAGGTACTAAAGTACCCTTCTGAGGATTTTGGTTAAAAGCAATTCATTTACCTTTATCTTTAAAGACAGAGGTAGGTTTTGGATAAACCATTTTCTCTTTACCTTTTGAAGAGGTAGAAATTTCCTCAGGGATAGGCGGTCTAGACGAGGAACACTGAGAGGATGAAGTATCAGCGACTGAGGATAAGAAAGTTCCAAATAAGAGCATGGAATGATCAGTGGTTGGTTCTAGAGTATCAGCTTTGTAACCAAGACCACGTTTATCACTCAGTCTGAGACTTAATTATCTCAGTGAACTTTGTTGAAGAATTACACCATCCTTCAACAGTAGCTTTTTCAGCTCTTAATGCAGCGATAGCTTCTTCGCGCTCGATTTTGACTAGCTGATTTAAGTGCACTTGATCTTTAAAATCTTCTTCAATTTTAGAAAGCTTTTCTATTTGAAGGTGACAGTTTTTAAGCTGTTCAGCGAGATCAAGGTTTTGATTTTCAACTATAGTTTTGCCATTCATGGCTTCATATAAACTTCTAGTCAATAGATCGATTTTACGAAAACTATCAGCTTCATCAATAATTGCAATATTTGTAAAGAAGGAAGGTGATACCTGAATAGCGGAGGTTGAAGTGGAGGGAATGTTTGAACTTTCTTCCTCATCTTCAATCTTGGCCATAAGACAGAGATTGGATTTATCATCTTCAGAGTCAGATGATGATTCTTCTTCATCAGGGGCAGCCCAATCATAGTTGGCCATCAGGCCTTTGCCTTTCTTCTTAAAGCTTTTCAGCTTCGCATACTTTTCTTTCAGCTTGGCATATTTGTCATCTTTATTCCTGGGAATAAAGGATTTCTTGGGAAACGCTGAGTTTCTCGAAACTTTCTTAGACCTGCACTCGTTAGCGAAATGTCTTGTCTTTTCGTAGTTAAAACAAGTAGCAGTAGCCTTATCAACAGGAGCTGATGATCTTGGCTTGTCAGTTATAGAAAGAGGTTTATTCTTTCTAAACATTTTCTTTTTGGCGAATCTCCTGAACTTTTTAGTGAGGAGAGCCAAAGATTCATCATCATCTGAAGAGTCAGAATCTGATGACCTTTCAGAGTTATTTTACAACTCAGTGATAGTGACCGAGGGTCGCTGAGTGGAAGGTTCCTCTGAGATTAAAGCAACATGGGTGCTTTTGGAATCTTTTACAAGATTCTTCTTAAGATGGCTCGATTGCTCATGATTCAGCATCGTGCCATATAAGGTAGAAAGGGTCATTGATTTTAGATCCTTTGATAGCTTGAGACACATAGAATAACTGTCCCAACTTTCAGGTAAACATTCTAAAAACTTTGTCAGCATTTCAAAGTTAGAATATTCCTTACCAACAGTTTTTAGATCTATTAATAAACAGTTAAAACGTTGGTGAACTTCAGAGAGAGTTTCATTCTTACCACAAATGAAACTTTCGTACTGTCTTACCAGGTTGATCTTTCGAGAGTCCTGGACTTCAGAAGTATTTTCATACTGAACACAGATTGTGTCCCACATAGCTTTTGCGGATTTCAGGTTCATGACGGAATGGTAGACTTCGTCAGGAAGAGCCATGGATAGTATGGATCTGGCTTTTGTGTCGATAGCTACTTTCTTCTTATCTTCGTCAGTCCACATATGAACTTCCTTGGGTATCAGCCTTTCTGGAATAGCAGGTCTATTCTCAGCGGCTGGTACTGCAGCATCGATTCTTACAGGAATATATGGGCCGTTTTCAAGATAGTAAGGCATAGTAGGGTCTACACCTTCTAGAAAGAGAATCATCCTATTTTTCCATAGATTAAAATTATCTCTGAAGAATCTAGGGGGTTTTGCAAAAGAACCATTGTCGATATAATTTATGTTTGTGTTGGTAGCCATTTTCAGAAATAGCAAGGAAGAGAAATCTTAGTATAGATTAGATCTTGTTTATGAGATTAAACAAATCTGCTCTGATACCACTTGTTGGTCCCGAAGGGCTATACAAGTTTGTAGAAGGGGGGGGGGGGGGGTTGAATACAAACACATATTTTACTTTTCTAAATTGTTTATTGATAAATCATTAACAATTTACAGCTTGTTGCGGAAACAAGATTAAGGATAAACCTAAATCTAAACAAGTTGGAACACTAAGTTTCTTGCACTAAGAAAGAGAAGGAAATTACTAATAATAACCTATCTCAAGATAAGAAGGATGAACTTGTCCAGAGTTAGCAAGTTACTTCAAAATGAAGTGAGTTCATCTTCTTATATACTGCATGCATTTAATGCATGGCAGTTTACACTTTACACGTGGCAGCAGCTCATTGGTTGTATGTCATTTACCTTTGTTGACAACCTTATTAGTCGCATGTTTGAACAATGTAGTATCAGAGTGGTTGTACGATTTCAGACAATAAGGAGTTTCTTTTCTGACATATCGTACGGAGACGTGCAAGGGTGGTTAAGACAAAAGTACTTTGTACGGAGGACTTCATGATCAGCTTTTCATTGATTCAGCGGTTTATCATTCTATATCAGCGAATGATAAAGTTCAGTGATAGCTGAAGTCTTGTACTTGATACTTCACGTTGAGTGGACAAATCTGAGTCTTCGCTAATCCGCATCAGTTCATTAGGAGACTTGTCGCTGGTTCTTGAGCTTAATCTTCGACTTCAGCGTAGAACCTATGTTGACGTGAAACTTGTCTTCAGAGATCATAAGTAAACAACTAACTTATCAGCGATCACCATAAGTACTGAACAGACTTAGAGCATTATGGTGAACAGTGTTCGCTGAATGTTTAATCTAAAGAGCGAGAGTTCCTATCAGCGGTACTGTAAGATCTTAGTACTTATCAGCGATAGTGAAACTCTGATACATATTGTTTACTTACAATTTTCACTAAGTATATAAGAGAGGGTCATTATCAAATCACTAAGGGTTTGGATCAACACGTATGCAACTCTTCTGAAGGTTGTTGTACCATTTGAGAGTACACCAAACCCTCGGGTATAGCCTTTTCCATTTCCACCAAAGGTCGCTGAGGGACCTTTCTCTTCCTTATATTCAGCGAGCAGGTTCTTTTTGCCAGTCATATATCTAGAGCATCCGCTATCGAGATACCAGATACCCTTCAGGACCTGCAAACAAAGGAAAATCAGTTTGACTTGGGCACCCATTTTACTATGGGTCCACATTTGTCAGTGGTGGTAGAAAAAGTAGAAGGTTCAGCAATCTTCGCAGCATTTGAAGATTCAGCTTCAGGACTAGTCTTCACTTTGGTTAATTTCTTAACCTCAGTGGTTGGTTTCACCTTAACCTTATTTGCACCAGGATTGGTCTTTTTTGCCTTGCGGGCATCCTGTTTTAGCTTGGCTAATTTCTCAGCCCTGGTAGATCTGGAGCACTTACTAGCAATATGATCGGTAAGTCCACATTGATAACATTTCCTATAGCTAAAAGTAGCTTTAGGACCATAGGCATTTTTATTTGAAATTTTCAAATAGGCAGTGCTTGTACCAAGAATACCTTTATCATCAGATCTTGGAGGAACCTGAGGTTCATCAAGATTCTTAGCTAATAAATTAAGCCTAATCTTAGGAATTGATCGCTGAGCATGCTCATTTATCTTATCCTTAGAAGTTGAGGATTGATTAACTGGAGGTTTAACATTCTTTAGCTTAGGCGCTTTGGTATTCTTCTGGGGTTTTTGGAAAACAATTTTCTCTTTACCTTTCAGTTTAGAACTTGAGGTAGAGGTTTCCTCAGAAATGGGGGTTTTAGAAGAGGAACACTGCGACGAAGAGGTGTCAGGGATAGAGGATACGAACATTCCAAACTTAAGCATGGAACGATCAGTGGTTGGTTCATCAACGTCAGCTTTGTAACCAAGACCACGTTTGTCACTCAGAGGAATCTGAGCACCTAATATCACAATGATCGTTGCTGAGGATTTACACCATACTTCAACAGTAGCCTTTCAGCCTTTAATGCAGTGATAGCATCTTCTCGTTCGATACGAATGATTTGATTTATACAGACCTGATCTTTCAAATTTTCTTCCATTTCAGAAAGTTTTTGAATTTCTAAGTGATAATTCATAAGTTGTTCAGCGAGATCAATATTTAATTTTTTAGCTTTGGTCTTGCCATTCATGGCATCATATAAATCAACAGTCAAAAGATCGACGGTCCGACGTCTTTCGATGTCACTAAGGGCTGAAGTATGAGTATCAGTGAGAGAGTTGAGAGGTGGAGGTAGAAGTAGAGGGAATTTCAGTTTGTTCTTCCTTTTCTTCTATTTGAGCCATGAGGCAGAAATTGGCCTCATCATCATTTTCAGAGTCAGGTGATTCTTCATCAAAAAGAGCCCAGTCATGATCTTCAGCGATCATGCCTTTGCCTTTCTTCTTAAAGCTTTTCAGCTTTGCATATTTTTCTTTCAGCTTCTTGTATTTGTCATCTCTAACCCTGGGGTTAGAGGATTTCTTGTAGGAAGAAGATGAGGGTTTGAAGATTTTCTTTGACATGCATTCACTAGAAAAGTGTCATATTTTTTCACAGTTAAAGCAGGTAGCAATGGCCTTATCTACAGGGGTTGAAGATTTTGGCTTGTCAGTGAGGGAATGAGGTTTATTTCTTCTGAAGTTACTCTTTCTGGCGAATCTCCTAAATGTATTAGTCAGGAGTGCCAGTGACTCATCAATTTCTGAAGGATCAGCTTCTGATGATTCATCATAGTTAGATTCCAACTCGGTGATCGCTGAGTAGGCACCAACTCTGAAGAGAGTAAAGCAACAGGTGTGCTTTTGTAATCTTTTAAAAGATTCTTCTTAAGATGACACGACTGCTCATGATTGAGCATAGTGCCAAATATGGTAGAAAGGCTCATAGATTTGAGATCCTTTGAGAGCTTAAGACACATTGAATAACTATCCCAACTTTCAGGAAGACTTTCTAGAAACTTTGTCAGGATCTCAAAGTTAGAATATTCCTTACCAACAGTTTTTAAGTCAATGTTTAAACAGTTAAAACGTTGGTGAACTTCAGAGAGACTTTCATTCTTACCACAAATGAAACTTTCGTACTATCTTACCAGGTTAATCTTTCTTGAATCCTGGACATCAGATGTAACTTCATATTGAACACATATTGTGTCCCACATGGCTTTAGAACTTTTAAGGTTCATGACGGAGTGGTAGACTTCATCAAGAAGAGCCAGAGAGAGAATAGATCTGGCCTTAGTGTCGATAGCCACCTTCTTCTTGTCTTCATCAGTCCATGTGTTAACTGCCCTGAGAATAATTCTTTCAGGGATGGCAGCTCTAGTAGCAGTGCCTGGAACTTCAGGGTCCATCATGACAGGGATATATGGACCATTTTCGATGTAGTAAGGCATAGTGGGATCTACACCTTCCAAGAAGAGCATCATCCTATTTTTCCAGAGATTGAAGTTATCCTTGGAAAATCTAGGGGGTTTTGCAAGAGAACCATTATCGATATAGTTTGTGTTTGTGGTGTTAGCCATTTTAGAAAATAGCAAGGAAGAGAAAAGAATATAGTATAAGCAATATCTTGTTTATTGAATTAAACAATCTCCTCTGATACCACTTGTTGGTCCCAAAGGGGTTATATAAGTTTGTAGAAGGGGGGGGGGGGGGGTTGAATACAAACACACGGTTTTTATCTTTCTAAATTGTTTATTGATATGTATCAAACAATTTACAGTTTGTTGCGGAACAAGATTAAGAAATAAACCTAATCTAAACAAACTATGAGAATCACTAAGATTTCTTGCACTAGAATTAAGAGAGAAGGAAATAAGAACACTTAAGACAAGTATTCTAACACACAGATTCAGCAACAGAAGGAATGGCCGAGCACTTCAAAATGAAGTAGAGTTTCCTTTATATATTGCATGCATTTAGTGCATGCCAATACAACTTTACACGTGGCAGCTTCTGGTTGGTTGCATGTTTTGACCTTCGTAGACAACCTAGAAGCCGCATGATGAATAGTGTAAAATCAGAGTTGGTTGTACGATTCTGGACAAAAGGGATGTCCTTCTGACAAAATCGTACGTAGGCGTGAAAGGAGATAAGACAATAGTTGCTTGTAGAGGAGGCTTCATGATCAGCGTTCGCAGAATGATTCTTTATAAGCGAAAGATAAAGTTCAGCGTTCGCTGAAGTCTTCTACTTGAAACTTCACGTTGAGTGGAAAAGTCTTTGTTGATCCAAACCCTCAGTGATTTGATAATGACCCTCTCTTATATACTTAGTGAAAATTGTAAGTAAATAATATGTATCAGAGTTTCACTATCGCTGATAAGTACTGAGATCTTACAGTACCGCTGATAGGAACTCTCGCTCTTTAGATTAAACATTCAGCGAACACTGTTCACCATAATGCTCTGAGTATGTTCAGTACTTATGGTGATCGCTGATAAGTTAGTTGTTTACTTATGATCTCTGAAGACAAGTTTCACGTCAACATAGGTTCTACGCTGAAATCGAAGATCAAGCTCAAGAACCAGCGACAAGTCTCCTAATGAATTGATGCGGATCAGCGAAGACTCAGATTTGTCCACTCAACGTGAAGTATCAAGTACAAGACTTCAGCTATCGCTGAACTTTATCATTCGCTGATACACAATGATGAAGCGCTGAATCAACGAAAAGATGATCATGAACTCCTCCGTACAAAGTACTTTTGTCTTAACCACCCTTCCACGTCTCCGTACGATATGTCATAAAAGAAACTCCTTATTGTCTGAAATCGTACAACCACTCTGATACTACACTGTTCAAACATGCGACTACGAAGGTTGTCAACAAAGGTCAATGACATACAACCAATGAGTTGCTGCCACGTGTAAAGTGTAAACTGCCATTCAATAAATGCATGCAGTATATAAGAAGATGAACTCACTTCATTTTGAAGTAACTTGCTAACTCTGGACAAGTTCATCCTTCTTATCTTGAGATAGGTTATTATTAGTAATTTCCTTCTCTTTCTTAGTGCAAGAAACTTAGCGTTACAACTTGTTTAGATTTAGGTTTATCCTTAATCTTGTTTCCGCAACAAGCTGTAAATTGTTAATGATTTATCAATAAACAATTTAGAAAAGTAAAATCTGTGTTTGTATTCAACCCCCCCCCCCCCCTTCTACAAACTTGTATAGCCCTTCGGGACCAACAAGTGGTATCAGAGCAGATTTGTTTAATCTCATAAACAAGATCTAATCTATACTAAGATTTCTCTTCCTTGCTATTTCTGAAAATGGCTACCAACACAAACACAAATTATATCGACAATGGTTCTCTTCCAAAACCCCCTACTATGATTCTCCAGAGATAATTTTAATCTATGGAAAAATAGGATGATTCTTTTCTTAGAATGTGTAGACCCTACTATGCCTTACTATCTTGAAAACGGTCCATATATTCCTGTAAGAATTGATGCTGCAGTTCCAGCCGCTGAGAATAGACCAGCTATTCCAGAAAGGCTGATAGCCAAGGAAGTTCATATGTGGACTGACGAAGATAAGAAGAAAGTGGCTATCGACACAAAAGCCAGATCCATACTATCCATGGCTCTTCCTGACGAAGTCTACCATTCCATCATGAACCTGAAATCCGCAAAAGCTATGTGGGACACAATCTGTGTTCAGTATGAAGGTACTTCTGAAGTCTAGGACTCTCGAAAGATCAACCTGGTAAGACAGTACGAAAGTTTCATTTGTGGTAAGAATGAAACTCTCTCTGAAGTTCACCAACGTTTTAACTGTTTATTAATAGATCTAAAACCTGTTGGTAAGGAATATTCTAACTTTGAAATGCTGACAAAGTTTTTAGAATGTTTACCTGAAAGCTGGGACAGTTATTCTATGTGTCTCAAGCTGTCAAAGGATCTAAAATCAATGACCCTTTCAACCTTATATGGCACGATGCTGAATCATGAGCAATCGAGTCATCTTAAGAAGAATCTTGTAAAAGATTCCAAAAGCACCCCTGTTGCTTTAATCTCAGAGGAACCTTCCACTCAGCGACCCTCGATCACTATCACTGAGTTGGAGAGTAACTCTGAAAGGTCATCAGATTCTGACTCTTCAGATGATGATGAATCTTTGGCTCTCCTAACTAAAAAGTTCAGGAGATTCGCCAAAAAGAAAATGTTTAGAAAGAATAAACCTCTTTCTATAACTGACAAGCCAAGGTCATCAGCTCCTGTTGATAAGGCTACTGCTACTTGTTTTAACTGCGAAAAGATATGACATTTCGCTAAAGAGTGCAGGTCTAAGAAAGTTTCGAGAAACTCAGCGTTTCCCAAGAAATCCTTTATTCCCAGGAATAAAGATGACAAATATGCCAAGCTGAAAGAAAAGTATGCGAAGCTGAAAAGCTTCAAGAAGAAAGGCAAAGGCCTGATGGCCAACTATGATTGGGCTGCCTCTGATGAAGAAGAATCATCATCAAACTCTGAAGATGATGAAGCCAATCTCTGTCTTATGGCTAAGATTGAAGATGAGGAAGAAAGTTCATACATTCCCTCCACTTCAACCTCTGCTATTCAGAAAAACTAATCTTCCTTTGTAATGCAGATTAAGAAGGGTATCTGGTATCTCGATAGCGGATGCTCTAGACACATGACTGGAAAGAAAAGCCTGCTCGCTGAATACAAGGAAGAGAAGGGTCCCTCTGGGACTTTCAGTGGAAATGGAAAAGGACATACCCGAGGGTTTGGTGTACTCTCTAATGGTACAACCACCTTCAGAAGAGTTGCATATGTTGAAGGGCTGAAGCATAATCTTTTAAGCATCAGTCAGCTTTGCGATACGGATAACAAGGTGATCTTTTCCAAGGAATCCTGCTTTGTCACTGACAAAAAGGAGAAGATAGCTCTCAGCGGTTATCGTTTGGAAAATGTTTATGTAATAAACATGGACTCAACAACCACTGAGAACTCCTGTTTCTTCTCAAAGGCCTGATTTGATGTCAACTGGCTATGGCATAAGAGGCTCTCTCATCTGAATTTCAAGACACTGAACACTCTTTCTTCAAAAGAGTTAGTCACTGGTCTACCTCAGCACTCATACGCCAAAGAGTCTTTATGTTCAGCGTGTGAGAAAGGGAAGCAGACCAAAGCAAGCTTTAAGTCAAAGCAAGTCTCCTCAGTGTCATCTCCTCTACAACTTCTCCATATGGATTTGTTTGGCCCTGTTAACAAACAATCCATCATTGGAAAGAAATATACACTGGTCATAGTTGATGAATTCTCTCGTTATACATGGGTAATGTTTCTCCGTTCCAAGAGTGACACCTCTGAAGAACTCATCACCTTTGTTCGGAAGATGGAAACCCTGAACAACTTGACAATTCGCTCAATAAGGAGTGATCATGGGACTGAATTCAAATACAGTTCTCTTGATTCCTTCTTTGAGAGTAAGGGTATTTCTCACAACTTTTCATCAGTGAGAACACCGCAACAAAATGTAGTCGCTGAAAGAAGAAATAGAACAATTATTGAAGCTGCACGTTCAATGCTCAGCGATTCTCACCTACCTACTCAGTTCTTGGCCGAAGCTGTCAACACTGCTTGTTTTACGCAAAACAGGTCGCTGATAGTCAAAAGATTCAATAAAACAGCCTATGAACTTTTTCATGGGAGAAAGCCTTCAATCAGCTTTCTTCACATCTTTGGATGTCAGTGTTTCATACTGAACAATAGAGATGCCCTTGGAAAGTTTGATCCTAAGGATGATGATGGAATCTTTCTTGGATACTCCTCAGTCTCCAAATCCTTCAGAGTCTTCAATCGAAGAAGACAAACTGTAGAAGAAACTATTCACGTCACGTTTGATGAATCCCGTTCAGCGAACTCTAAACCGTTCGCTGATACTGAAGAACTGAATCAATGGATGTTTTCTCATCTTGGTGATTCAGAAGATATTCCCACTCATACTCGTACAGTTGAAGATGATAGTCCTACTATCATTCCAATCATGCAGAATAGTGAAGCTGAAACATCATGGGTCTCAGCTGTTCCTTTAAACACTATACCTGCTTCTGAACCAAATGTCTCAGACATTCCATCTACTTCTCAGCAATCAGTGAATATAATGACAACCGCACCCATTCATCTCTTGGCTAATACTTCAGAAGCTGCTGAAGCCTCATCTTCAGCTCCTCCAGTTCAGGTTGAGTCAGCGTCTCACGCTCCGGCTCAGCGATGGACTGTACATCACCCAATTGATCAAATTCTTGGTGATCCAAACGCTGGTGTTCAGACTCGACGAAGTGCAGATAATATTTGTTTATTTGTTAACTTTATTTCTCTGACTGAACCAAAGAAAGTAGATGATCCCTCAAAGATCCAAACTGGGTCATCGCCATGCAAGAAGAGCTGACTGAATTCGAAAGAAACAAAGTTTGGAAACTTGTTCGAAGACCAACTGACAAAACAGTGATAGGCACTAAATGGGTCTATCGAAACAAGTTGGACGAACATGGAACTGTAACCCGCAACAAGGCTCGTCTTGTTGCTCAGGGATACAGACAAGAGGAAGGCATAGATTATGACGAAACATTTGCTCCAGTAGCAAGACTAGAATCTATTCGTCTATTCTTAGCATATGTTGTACACAAAGACTTCAAAGTATATCAGATGGATGTTAAGTCAGCGTTTCTAAATGGAAAGCTGAATGAAGAAGTCTATGTGGAACAACCTCCAGGATTCTCAGATCATAAGCGTCCAGGTTATGTTTATAAACTGGATAAGGCACTTTATGGCTTAAAGCAAGCTCCACGTGCATGGTATGACACTCTATCTACTTATCTCCATATTGAACAATTTGAGCGAGGTAAAATTGATAAGACTCTTTTCTTCAGGAAAGTAAAAGGTCATATCATTCTTGTTCAGATATATGTTGATGACATTATATTTGGCTCTACTAACCCTGATCTTTGTACTCGTTTCGCTGATAGAATGAAAGATGAGTATAAAATGAGCATGATGGGTGAACTAACATATTTCCTTGGTCTTCAGATAAAGCAAAATGAAAAAGGAACTTTCATTAATCAGGGAAAGTATGTTAAAGATATGATGAAGAAATTCGACTTAACTCAGAGTTCAGCTATGAAAACCCCTATGGCACCACCGCTGACACTAGACAAGGATACTAATGGTATTCCTGTTGATGTCACGCTGTATCGTGGGATGATCGGCTCTCTCTTGTATGTTACAGCTAGCAGACCCGATATTATGTACGCAACCTGTTTGTGTGCACGATATCAAGTTGAACCCAAAATATCTCATATGACCGCTCTAAAGCAAATTTTTCGATACCTTAAGGGTACTGCGAATCTAGGTCTTTGGTATCCCAAAGACTCAGGGTTCGATCTAATCGCCTATTCAGATAGTGATTTTGCAGGTTGCAAATTGGTTAGGAAAAGCACCACGGGAGGCTGTCAGCTCCTGGGTGGAAAGCTGGTGAGTTGGACAAGTAAAAAGCAAAACTCAGTGTCCACCTCCACAGCTGAAGCTGAGTATGTAGCCGATGAAAGCTGTTGTTCTCAGGTCTTGTGGATGAGAAATCAACTACTGGACTATGACATACAACTCTCAAATATTCCAATCTATTGCGACAGCACAAGTGCCATCGCTATAGCCAACAATCCAGTGCTACACTCAAAGACAAAACACATCGAAATCAGGTCTTATTTTATCAGAGATCATGTGATGAATGGTGATATAGAACTTCATTTTATCCCAACTGACTATCAGTTAGCTGATCTGTTCACCAAACCTCTCGATGAGACAAGATTCAACTTTCTCATCAGCGAGCTTGGAATGTTGAACTTTGAAGAGTAAAATCTTCAGCGGTTCATATTTGATCAGCGATAGGATAAAATCAACTTGTATAACCTATTCTATCATCTTCTCTCTGAATAAACTTGATTCGCTGATATCAAGGTATGTTTTTCTCTCTGACAATCGCATGTGAATGCAAGATTTCAAAACAAATTGCATCGTTGAATATCTCTTCCTTAATCAGCGATACTTTGATATTTCTAAAACCAACACTGATATTTCTATTCAGTGCCTCGTGTTTTCAAAAGTGTCCCTGAGTTTTCAAAACCTCAGAGACATCCTAGAATATGAAAGGACAGTTGTGACGTCATTGCAATGGATAAGCCCCG
Source organism: Saussurea involucrata (assembly GCA_033807775.1). Lineage (NCBI taxonomy): Eukaryota > Viridiplantae > Streptophyta > Magnoliopsida > Asterales > Asteraceae > Saussurea > Saussurea involucrata. The sequence continues at coordinate 24,675,937 of CM066326.1, forward strand.
ACACGTTCTTTTTTTGACACACGTTTGCACGTTTCGTTTACCATCCAATCAAATGCAAACACGTGTCTGTGTCATGATGAAAAACTTTCCCGCTCGAGTTTTTCTCTCTCTCTAATCTCACTATATAAACACTTCATGGGTTTATATTTTTTCTTTTACGCGAAAGAATTACTGTTGCATTTGTGCTCTTAAGTTTTCAAGAACTTCTTCTTCTTCAAACGAACCAGGTTAATAATTCTGTTATTTACCTACTTCTTAAACTTGTTTATGATCTTATTCTTTGTTTTTACAAGATCAAACAAAAGAACTTTTCAAAAATGAAATCATTTCTTTCATGGTTTTATGAACACAACCTTTCATGGTTGTTCTTCAAGTTTAAACGCAAAAATCTTAAACTTGTTCTTCACACATTCGTTTCCAGAATCCTATTTCTCAAAGGAAACTGGAAAACAAGATTTTTATTGGGTTTGCATTTCGTTTTTCAAAAACAAGAAAAACCCTAATCTTCATTAAGACATTTTTGTCTGAATGAAATGGACAAAATTCTAACCATCTTATTGGAAAATCTTTCCACATTAAAATTATTCTTATTTGTTAATCTTTGGTTGAACTGATATACAGAAATGGCATCTACTGACATTTCCACTTCAAAGAACACCACCGCTGAGAACACTGCTGCTGATACTACTGAGAAATTGGAAATCATCAAGGCTCCTCAAGTCAAGTTCACTCTTGAAGAACTTGATTGGACAAAGTCAAATAACCTCTATGCGCTTCTCGAGTTTCCTCCTCGAAAGCAAGTCACACATCTGGATGATGCTGTGAAATTCCTGAAAAACTGTTGTCTATCCACAGCCCTGACCATAACACCTCCTGCACATCAGCTACTACTATCCCAGTTCTGGTACTCCGCCAGACACTCTCAGCTACCTTCAACCAAAGACTCCTCAAAGACAATAGACTGCATCCTCTGTGATACTGAATATGGCACTATAAAAATCACCCCTGCCATTATTCGCAAAGCCTTGAGCCTTCCCACAGCCTCTAAAGAAAAACCTTTTGTTCCCCTCCCTGGCCACAAGAAACACACAGATAGGGAAGCCATCACTGCATTCTTCGATGCAATGGGCTATGTATGGGAAACTGGGAGGGACAAGAAGCCTGAGAAGAAGTTGACCTTGATCAAGAAATCTAAAATGCCCAGCGAGATGAATTTCATCTTCGCTCACTTAATCAGCTGCATGACTGCAAAGACCGACTCCTCTGATCAAGCCGCTCAACCTCAGCAAGCAATGGGATACGCTTTGCTGAAAGGTCTACATATAGACTGGGCTTCAATTATCTATGATGATTTGGTACTCAGAGTAGACTCCGCCGCTGACCGATCTCCATGGGTTCCAAATCCTCGATTCATCAGCGCCGTCTTCCAAACAGACCTGAAGGACAGCTACCCAAAAGAGGGCGACCTGAAACTCTCTCAGGTTGGCCCTAAGGTACTCGACTTCAAACCAGTGGAAAACGAGGTACGTCTTTCTACACTTTTAACTCTTCTCAACCCTACTTCTTCGACATCTGCAGCACCTTCAGCGGACAAACCCACCGCGGATACCCCAGCTGCAACCTCCATTCCTTCTCTTAAAAGGAAACACTCTCATACCCAACTTAGTTCCAAAAGAACTAAGAAAATCAAGGAGAAACCCCAGCAATCACTTGCTGAAGACTCCTCAGCTCATCACGAAGAGCTGAAGGAACGTTCAGTGGTACGCTCTGCCACAGCTGAACAAGCCACCCATTCAATCCCAGCTTCAGCGTCTCTAAACGCTGAGGTTACAAAATTGGAACCTACCCAACCTCCTTCAGTCTCTCCACCGACTGAAGAAGCGATTCTCAGAGGATCCAACGCTGAACTCTGCACCCAAACAATATTCTCATCCTTCGCTCCTCCCTCTACTCAATTGGACTTTACTCCAGTTGTCACTGAAGCACCTGTCATTCCTCTAGAAGCTAAAACTGATACTCTTCAAGGAATGATGGATGTAGGACCTGCAGAGATGACCATGCGTACACGCACTTTAGCTGACGACATGGAACTTTTCTCAGGACACCGAGATTTTGATGAATTCACCAATCCTCCTGCAGGTATACACCAACCCCTATACACTGTAACTGAACCCCAAACTTCTGAGCTTTCCTATGTTCACAAGTTCTTATATGTTACAGGTCCTAATTTGGGAGACATCAATGCCTCTCTGAAGACCTTGGAGACGAAGCTGACAGGTCTCACCACTACTCTTTCCGACAACTCTTCAGCTGTAACAAACGCTGGAGAGAATCTTACAAAGCTGACAACATTGGTGGAAGGGAAAGCCTCCAAAGCTGAATTGGAGAAGGTTGATAAAACTTTGGGTAACTTCGCCAAAGTTCACGCTGACATCTACACAGACTACCTCTCCATCAAAACATCAGTTCACACCATGTCCAGCGAGGTCACAACGCTGAAGACATCGGTTGGAAAACTCGAAGGAGATATGTCTGCTATAAAGACTGAAGTCAGTTCAGTGAAGACTGACATGAGCTCTGTGAAGACTGACGTGACTTCAATGAAGACAATGATGCAGCAGATCCCGAACAACACGACCGCCCCTGTCCCTGCACCAACAAATTTTACTACGGCGGATCGTGCTGAACTCGTGAAGATCAATCCTGCTATTTCTGGTCTAGAAAACAGACTAACAGCGATTGAAATTTGTGTGGGGATCCCTGGCCAAGAAGACAGGGAACCCAAACCTACTGCAGAGTCATCACATTCCTCCCCCACTCATCATGAGGAAGGGAGGAGAAGAGCGCTGAAGACCTTCCCCATGATGAATCTATCAGGGGGAGAAGATTGAAGACCTCACCCTTGCTGAAGAGGGTGAGAAGACAAATGAAGACACAACCGCTGGACCTCAGGGAGATGAAAACCCTGAGGGAACCGAGAAGCTTACCTCTGTATCTGAGGGGGAGCAACTCGAAGAAGAAGCTGAAGAATCTGAGTCTGAAACTGAAGATGAGGAAGCCATCCTCTTCTCCAAAGAATGATGATGATGACGATGATGATGATGATGACTCCTTTATCGCCAAGCCTGCTCAGAGGACTACAGTTCTTAAAGGGATCGTGATCAACGAACCTTCAGGGGAGCGGACCAAATCAAAGCCTTCAGCGTCTGAAGCTGACAAGGGCAAAGGAAAAGGTGTCGCTGAAGACAATGACAATCTGATGATCTCGCTTCCAAAGCCAGTTTGTCAGGTACACTAAATCTTACATTCATCCCTCCTCTATCTATACACATTATCAGCTCTCCTCTCCACAAAAACCTCTATACACAACCACTCTTTCTCTATCTTTGTTCTACCCAAGTTCTTACTCGTACGATCGCTGTGTTTCAGTTAGTCCTCTCCCCTGTTTGAGGATATCGCTGAAGTTCCTACAGCTGCGACTTCACCAACAATAATCCCAGCTCCCAACGCTGAAGAAATAATTCCAATCTTGGATTTGATCTCTGAGACTGATGAACCTGAAGAACAGATGCTCTCTCACAAGAATAGACCTTCATTGGCTCCTCAAAAGCTAAGTGAAGAGGATCAGAAAAGAAGAGAAGAGATAATAAAGAAGTTCGAGGATCAGCGAATCATTCAGAAGCGTGATCAACTTCCTTCTGTTCCTCCAAAGTTCAAAATTTCTCAAAAGGAATACAAGGATCACCTCAAAGCTGAACGTCTGGTCGCTGAAAGAAGGGAAGTTGAAGAAAAAGACAGAAAACTCGCCATCGGGCTCACTCAACAATCAGTGAAAGACCCCAAGCAGAAAAGAACTCTAATCGAAGTTTAACGTCAGCTATGGGAAGACGCAAAGAAGATCATTGAGGAAAAGAGGACGGTATCTCAATCTACTTTAGCCTGGTGCAAAGAAAAGGTACAATTCAGATATCGAACTTCCAGAATCAACAAGGTACTCATCGCTAGAAGATCAACCCTCAAAGTTTCTATCGCTGAAATCGAGATATTCAGAGAGAATGGATAGTACGAGAAATTCTATGCTGAAGACATCACGAAGAACGGTCTGTCTGAATGGTTGGAGATCAGATTAGCCATCCAGAAGTCTCAGTCTAAGTACAAGGATCATGTTGAAAAGCTGATAAACAAACAGATCGACTTAGTCTATTCTTGTGTGGATATTCCTCCTCCTCCTCCTCTCGAAAGTCAGAAAAGATGGGCCTCTGCAAAGAAAAAGTCTAAACCTTCAGAAGATGGTCCTCAGATACGAAACGAAACAGGTATTGGTTTTTCTCTTGAGGAAGTCCTTGGTCCAGAACCTGACCTTTCTGCACTTGACACATCTCTTCCTCCTGATGAGACTTTCATCCCTGGGAAAGTCTTAAGCAAACCCTACGGGATATTTTTCATTGACTGTGATGGATGAAAGCGTTTTCAACGTATCTCTGAACTCTCCGTCACTCCCATCGAACAGCTGAAAGATCTCATCTACTGGTGTGATTTCAAAAACGACATTCAGGCACGGCATCTCAAACCTTTGATTTTTTAAGAAGCGTTGAACAAAAGAAATCAAGGAGTAAATGTCCCTGACTGGATGATTCCCACATCAAAGACCCTTGATGAACTTCTCATTAAGGAAGAACCTTTATAAACTGATAGGATCGCCGCATTCTTCTATTGTATCAGTTATTCTTTTGTACTTGTAATTGTATTCGTTGTACTTGTAATTTTTCCACTTCCCTCTGTAATCTTTATAAAGTTTAAAGAAAAATTTCAGCGAATGTACTTTACTCCATCAGTACAGAAAAGATTCAAGAAAACAGTAAAAGGGACAAATATTTTATGAGTTCTTTTTATCCTTATGTTTTCATTAAATATCAATTTTCTCTGTTGCCATGTCATAATCAAATAGGGGGAGATTGTTGATCCAAACCCTCAGTGAATTGATAATGACCCTCTCTTATATACTTAGTGAAAATTGTAAGTAAACAATATGTATCAGAGTTTCACTATCGCTGATAAGTACTAAGATCTTACAGTACCGCTGATAGGAACTCTCGCTCTTTTGATTAAACATTCAGCGAACACTGTTCACCATAATTCTCTGAGTCTGTTCAGTACTTATGGTGATCGCTGATAAGTTAGTTGTTTACTTATGATCTCTGAAGACAAGTTTCACGTCAACATAGGCTCTACGCTGAAGTCGAAGATCAAGCTCAAGAACCAGCGACAAGTCTCCTAATGAACTGATGCGGATCATCGAAGACTCAGATTTGTCCACTCAACGTGAAGTATCAAGTACAAGACTTCAACTATCGCTGAACTTTATCATTCGCTGATAAACAATGATGAAGCGCTGAATCAACGAAAAGCTGATCATGAAGTCCTCCGTACAAAGTACTTTTGTCTTAACCACCCTTGCACGTCTTCGTACGATATGTCAGAAAAGAAACTCCTTATTGTCTGAAGTCGTACAACCACTCTGATACTACACTGTTCAAACATGCGGCTACTAAGGTTGTCAACAAATGTCAATGACATACAACCAATGAGCTGTTGCCACGTGTAAAGTGTAAACTGCCATGCATTAAATGCATGCAGTATATAAGAAGATGAACTCACTTCATTTTGAAGTAACCTGCTAACTCTGGACAAGTTCATCCTTCTTATTTTGAGATAGGTTATTATTACTAATTTCCTTCTCTTTCTTAGTGCAAGAAACTTAGTGTTCCAACTTGTTTAGATTTAGGTTTATCCTTAATCTTGTTTCCGCAACAAGCTGTAAATTGTTAATGATTTATCAATAAACAATTTAGAAAAGTAAAATATGTGTTTGTATTCAACCCCCCCCCCCCCCCTTCTACAAACTTGTACAGCACTTCGGGACCAACATTCTTGGCTTCGCTGATATCTGCATCAGTTCATTAGTATACTTAGTCGCTGGTTCTTTGGCTTGATCTTCGACTTCGGCGTAGAACTAAGTTGACGTGAATCTTGTCTTCAGGGATCATAAATAAACAACATAAGTTATCAGCGATCATCAGTGAGGCTGAACAGACTCAGGCTCACTGATGAACAGTGTTCGCTGAATGTATAATTTAAAGAACGATAGCTTCCTATCAGCGGTACTAAACAGACTTAGTATTTATCAGCGATAGTGAAACTCTAATACATATTGTCTACTTACAATTTTCACTAAGTGTTTTTCAGGGTCATTATCAAATCACTGAGGGTTTGGATCAACAATAGGCAAAGTAGAATTGCTATTCATGTTGAAATGATTGAATAGGCAAAGTAGAATTTCTATTCATTTAGAAATGACTGAATAGGCAAAGTAGAATTGACATTCATGTAGAAATGATTGAATAGGCAAAGTAGAATTGCTATTCATGTTGAAATAATGGAATAGGCACAGTATAATTCCTATCCGTAATTGAGACGTGGAAACGTGAGATAGATATAATTTTTGTTTCTGTTTGCTTTCGGTGGATTTGAAATAGGTAATATATAAGTGCTATTTCTGCTTCCATTCCAAGAAAAAGGTATGGCGATTGATTGTAAGTTCTTAGGCATGATCGATAAACTAGAATCCGTGGTGATTCGTAGTGGCGCTCACGAATATAATGCTATGACATATTTGGTGTTGTCATACTCATCTAATCAGGTATGATTCCCGTAATTGAAAAATATTATGGGTTCGGTAAGAAAGTTGGGATCGGATTACTTTATACGCTTTGGTTAACAGTTTTGGTTTGCAAAGTTATAAAGACATTGATTTGAAAACTGGATGTTCTCACTAGGCGTAAGCCTAATCTTTTCAAATTCAATTTTCTTACCAGGTGCTAGCACGGGAAGAGATTCAAAAGGATGAGTGTCGAGGAGTGTTAGAGTTATGCTTTTGGAAATGTATGTTGATCAGAGATTAGATTAATTGGTTGTTAGGATAAAATTTTGTAAGTACGAAACTATGATGGAAAAACTATGATAAATGTAAGGTTTAAATTTGTTGTGAATTTCAGGGTGTTTCACATGGGTACGACTCTTACTCGATGCACATTATCCATTGACCCCTTAGACGACGGTGATTGGAGACTTCTGGAATTACATGGTCAACGATGTAAATCTTTATACTATGGCCAATGGGGAGATGAGGGATGAGGGATTTCCAATGTTCGCTACTGTTACTAGGGTATGGAAATACTTTTACATCTGTTAGGGTAGAATTTATGTTGATTTTAAGTTCAAGGGTTTATTTGGTAATTGTTTAATCTTAGTCCATAGTGAACGGGCCGTGGGCTTGTTAACCACGGGCCCGAGGTATATAATGTTGTATTAGCCTAGAAAAATAGGTTAATCATCTCATTTGCTTTCCTACTCGTATTGTAAACACTCTGATTGAAAGCATAATACAGGGATGACCAGTTGAAATCATTGTTCTTATTGTTTATTATTTCGATTTCATATTTGTTGCACGGATCTGGATTCAACAATTGGCTTCTGAACAACTCAGTTCAGAACCCGGTTTAACTGGCGTGTTAGCTTCCGGACCTCCAAGTTCGGGATCTACACAAGCATTAGTAAATCTGAATCATGCATCTTCATCGAATGATAATCTTTCTGATTTAGATTTACTAATTAAATTCTTTTATGATGACACTGCTCACTCTTCCACACCTGTCTCAGCGCACCCGCGAATTGAAGCTGCTCGCAATGCGGATTCAGACGACTTAACTGGTCCGCCACCATCCACGAGTACGCCATCAGCATCTGTGAAGACAGCTCAACCATCCTCATCTGATACGAGTACACCTGGTAATGTTACCCCCCCCGGAGGAACCTATACACTCAGAGATCGCTCCTAATGATTCGTCTTCTGCCACATCCGATGTTCAACCTCTGAATTCCTCAGAACCAGAGGTTGTTCAACCCTCGACGAATCCTCCCCCACTTCCTCCAAGAAACACGACTGCTACACTTGAACAAGTTCAAGACCTTCCATCTGGTGCATATGTGGATCCGGACGCATCTCACTCTACCCAACAGCCGCTTCCACACACCACGAAATGGACAAAGGCACATCCCCTGCATCAAATCATCGGTGATCCTTCCACTCCTGTACGTACACGAGGCGCTTCTGCCAACTTCTGCCTATTTTCTGGATTCTTAATCAATATTGAGCCGACGAGCGTTCGCGAAGCACTCGAAGATCCAGACTGGATCATAGCCATGCAAGAGGAGCTGAATCAATTTGAAGCTCTAAAAGTATGGCGACTAGTTCCACGTCCTACGCACAAGACGGTAATCGGCACCAAATGGATTTTTAAGAATAAGAAGGACGAAGACGACATCGCTGTTCGCAACAAGGCGCGACTCGTGGCCAAAGGATACCGACAACAAGAGGGAATCGACTATGATGAGACCTATGCTCCGGTCGCTCGCATTGAAGCAATCCGTATGTTTCTCGCTTGTGCAGCGCACAAGAACTTCACAGTCTTCCAGATGGATGTGAAGACAGCCTTTCTTTACGGTGATCTCCAAGAAGAAGTTTACGTGTCGCAACCCGACGGATTTGTGGATGACTCAAAACCTGATCATGTCTACATCTTGGACAAGGCACTATACGGTCTAAAGCAGGCCCCGCGAGCATGGTACAACACCCTATCAAAGTTCCTGTTAGAATCCAAATTTACACGAGGTACTATTGATTCTACTCTATTTATAAAGAACGAAAAGGGTCACATCATTCTAGTCCAGGTATATGTCGATGACATCATTTTTGGTTCTACTAATCCATTATATGCAAAGAACTTTGCCAAACTCATGGGAAAATTTTTTAAAATGAGTATGCTGTGTGAGATGAATTTTTTCCTTGGTCTTCAAGTTAAACAACTGTCGACCAGAATCTTCATTAACCAGTCCAAATACATCAGGGATATTCTTCGGAAATTCCAATTGGACTAGTCCTCACCAATGAAAACTCCCATGGCAACCAATACAAAGCTTGACACCGATCCTAACGGAAAGGCTGTCAACGCCAAATTGTATCGGGGAATGATCGGTTCTTTAATGTACCTAACTGCCAGTAGACCAGACATCATGTTCTCGACATTTCTCGGCGCCCGTTATCAGTCCAACCCTAAAGAGTCTCATTACAATGCTGTTAAACGTATTTTTCGTTATTTACGTGGTACTGCTGATCTTGGCCTTTGGTACCCGAAAGAGACAGGTTTTGGACTTTCCGCTTACTCGGATGCGGATCACGCGGGATGCATGTTGGACCGCAAGAGCACCTCGGGACACATTCAGTTCTTGGGCGACAGCCTGGTAAGCTGGGCATCAAAGAAACAGCAGTGCGTGTCAACGTCAACTGCCGAAGCAGAGTATGTGGCCGCTGCAAGCTGCTGTTCCCAAGTAATCTGGATGCGGACACAACTCAAAGACTACGGATTCACCTGTGTCAAAGTCCCAATCTACTGTGACTCAAAGAGCGCAATTGCCATATCCAGCAATCCGGTCCAACATACCAAGACGAAGCACATCGACGTTCGGTATCATTTCATTAAGGATCACGTCGAAAGAGGTACAGTCGAGCTCTACTTCGTCAATACAGAACATCAGCTAGAAGACCTCTTTACCAAAGCCTTGGACGAAAAACGCTTTAAAACTCTTGTGTTCAAGCTCGGTATGCTAAATCTGAAGACTTAATCCGACTGTGTACCTTTACAAGTTCCATACCTCTACGAGTAACTGTCCACTCATCATCCGGAGTTAACACTCTTGATGATTGAGCATACACTTCCTCGCACTGGTATTCTACTTGTCTCGGTAACTTAGTTAGATTTAGTCTCTGTATTTTTTTAGGTAGATTTCGTCTGTTTCTCTGGTTAACTCTTTCTTTGTGTGTTTCTTTTACTTCATACCATCGTTTGTTTTGATTACTTCATTATCTCTGTGCTTTCATCATTTGCCATTGTGTTCAGGGGGAGCACACTGCGACATCAGGTAAGTTTACTCATACTTTGAGGGGGAGCGTCACACACATTTTTTTCTTACGTATCAAAAGTTTTTGTGTGTGTGGGCACTCCTATATTGGTCATCACTTGAGGGGGAGCGACACCGGTATTCTCTCAAAAGCTTAAAGATTTGTGTGTCGGACCCCTCCATTGCACCCTACTACACGATTCGAGGGGGAGAAATGGCATTCCCATGCTCAGTTTCAGGGGCAGCGAGAGAAAGGTCTCTTAAAAAGTTCCGTTTTTTTCTCTGAAAATTCACGAAAAAGGACTCACCAGGATTATCCGGACAGTATCCGGACTCTCCTGTTATCCGGACAGTATCCGGGTCGGGTGTATCCGGGTCGGACATGAACCCGGACACCACCCGGGCTATAAACGTCACCCGGGCCCCTTGTCTTTTCCCCATCCGGACTTCTTGACCTTAAACCCTAAACCCCCCCACGCTCTCTCTCTCTCGCTCGGACAACTCACGCACTATCGATCTGCACTCGTTTTCACTCACTCCTTCAGGTATGTTGCTCGCACTTAACTGTTAGTTACATATACGCATATTTCTCACACATCGCACCACAAATCGAACCCTGAGTGGATCGATTTCTCAGTCCCGAACCCCAATGGGTTTTTTCGATGGATTCGCAAAAACGGCAGGGATTCACGAGTTGTCCCCACTACTTTAAGCCCCTAGTCACCTCTGGGCATCCATTCCGCACCTTAACACAAGCATGAGATCCCCTGGTAATCCTTGTGGACAAATCAGTTTTCGTCCGGACACATTCATCATGTCCGGACACGTTCAACTTCATGCGAGTTTACCCGGACACCTTCAACAGACATGCATATCCATCCGGACAACATCATTCTCCCGGAAACCTAGTTGTCCGGAAACCTTAGGGTTTCCGGTAACATCAACTACCGGGTAGTCTTGCGGGTCCGGACACCATCTTATCCGGAAAACCTTTTGTATCCGGACACATTCAACTGCTTATCCGGACAACCCTGTTATCCGGACACATGCATATGCCCATCCGGACACCCCTGTTATCCGGACTCTTTGAAGTTTTCCGGACAACATGTCTATTCATCCGGCTTCCCCTGATGTTGTGTCCATTCGGTACCTGTTTTCTCCCTAGCCGTCCTCGATCTATCTCAGATTGAGCCATTCAACGCAAAGGTACGCACCGACACTTGCTCTTCTGGTTAAGTTCCTAACTGTGTGCCATTTTGACAGAATTATACATGGCGGAACAACGACATCCGGAAGACCAAATTCCTCAGGAGGAGGAAATCATCGACGAAGTAGCAGATGCTGCCTTGGTTGATCCTGACCATGGCATCGAGTTGGAGGCCAACAATCATTACTTGGACCCGGCGCTGTTCAGACCTAACCCGCAACATCAGATCATTCTAGACATTCTGATGCGCCATCCCATCCGCGAGGCACTCACTCGCACCGCCGACATTCCTTTGATCTACGTTCTACAAGTCTGGCTGACGGCACAAGTCTGTACGATTGGCAACACACGGACCATCACGGCGCAGATAGACAACCACCCATTTACTCTGACGCCCGATTCTTTTCGCCGACTACTTTCTCTACCGGAAGCCACTTCCAACAACCATGAACGGTACAATCCTGCCGTTAACGATGCCACACTTTGCGCACAAATGCTTGCCCTTGGTTACAACTCCGACCTTCAAAGACCATCAGTCTTCAATCACAAGTTCTTGGCGCCAATTTGGTACACGCTCTTCACCATACTCAACCGCTGCCTATCCGCCTGATGGAAAGGTATTGTTCAATGTACCGGCGACTTTCTGCAACTTGTTCACGCCGTGTGCTACCACCGCCACGTCGACTTCGCCATGATAATCTGGCGTGAACTTGTGACCACCATTCGACACATCGGCGGAACCAAACAGAAGAAGTTCCTCCCATACCCGCGTTTCCTATCGCTTGCCGTTCGTCAGCACATGGATGCGAATCCAGCCATTCCAAGACGTTTTACACATCCGGTATGCCCCATCAGACATCTCCAATTCATGGTGATCCGCAACCCATCCGATGCGGTCGCCTCGCCCATTCCTGCCGCCCTACTAGCCATCGCCGATCCCGCTGCACCAGGGGTAGTAGCTTATAGGGGAGAGTTAGGAATTCCCATGGTCCATCCAGAGCCGGAGGGACCTGCCCAGGGAAATAGGCCTGAGGGACGTGAGGGTCCTAGGACGAGAGGAGGATGGGCCCGACAAGCAGGTGCTGTCGGGCGGGGAACGTTAGTTGTGAGAGGAAGGGGACAGAGAGTAGGTGGTGCAGTGGAATCGCGACCCGGTTCCAGCTCAGCCCAAGTCGGTCAATCCTCCAGACCAATTCTACATCACTCGACCGAGCCTTATATCACCGAACCCCCGTCACCATCTCATGATGTTGAAGACGTGGAGTCTAACTCCACGGACTCCGATACCGACCGAAACATTCGCCTGAGACAAATACCTCACGGTATCGGACCCAACCCTGATTTTACCGTTGGCATCCCACTTGAATCACCTCCACATACTGGAACCGGACCTATCACTAGGATACCTGAGGGAGAAAACGTAGAGGAGTTAGATCATGCAAGACGGAGAGAACTGCGTTCAAAGTTGAACCAGGAATGATCGAGCCGTAAAGATAACGAGGCTCCTGAGCGAAACCAGCCACGTCATATCCGGGTAACCACATCTGCTATCCCGTCTCATTTGTTGGGACGGGGTATTGAAGAAGCCTCCGTGGACCAAGCGGAGCAATTGCACGACCCCCTCATCCACTCATCCGTCTATCGACAGACGGATGTTTCAATATTACACGGGGAACAAGCACAACTTCCACCGGCCTCTCATTCGGAGAGTGTTGGTGTTGAAATAAGAGACCAGCAGCCCCCGGTCTCGCCTTCATTTCGTGCACCATCGAGTCTAGAGCCACTTGAAATAGATCAATCTTTGGCTAGGACACTTGAAGAGGTACAACACCAAGTCGAGGCTCTTAGTGACCCGACCAGAACGTCTATAGTGTCTCCGACTAACGGAACACGAGGATTGGACGGAAATCCTACCACAGTTAATATCACGCCAGCTGTGAACGTAGGTGGCTCTTCCTCTAAGGTAGATGCCTCAACGGGTACTCTAAGTGAGCCCGGCGTTAATTTACCCGACTTTGTGTCCAAAGGGTCTCTGGACAGCAGCCTTGAGGCTGTCCGACAGGGTATGGAGCAACAAATGCAGGAACATGTAGCCGCTGAACTTGCCAAAGCAATGCGTGCTATCAATGGAAAGGGCCACCTCGTCGACACTGAAACCGCCTCTGTGCCTCCACCGACTCCACCACAACCTACTTATTCGGTGGACACCCTGAAGACGATGCTCTTAGCCCAACTGCTCCAGGAATCCGACTCCACCGCATCTACCGAAGGAGACCTGATCTCCGTTCTCCGATCACATGTCACTGCTCCATCTTCGTCCATCACGTCACGCCTTGACGCCATTGACTCGACCCTCAACGACTACAACAAAGCGCTTGCCACGCTGTCTGAGAGGGTCCGCTCACTAGAAGACACTTGTAAGAGTCAAGTCGGCGGTCTCAAACGCAAGCACGATGACCAGGATGATCCTGATCACCGTGAGGGGGAGAAGCGTCTACGCCAAACCGAGACCGTCCAGATCGTGACTGCCAAAACTACAACAGTGGTTCAACAGGAACCCCCAACTGCGGCAACTTCAACAGCAACACCCGAAGCCGAGTTGCCATTAGCACAGATGGTCACCGACATGGATATTTCAGATGACGAAGCCCCAACGGTTGAAAAGCCCGAGGGTACAACACAAGAATTGGTCGCACAAGAACCATCAGACATGCCAATGCTCACCATGATTGATCCAGCATGTGAAACCAACCCGGAAACCGAAGACGCATGGTACGAAAAAACTGCCAGAGCCGTAAACTTCGAGGTAAACTTGGTGTTTCCCACTGATGAAGACGACAACGTTGATTACGACCAGTTTCTGCTTCAGAATTTCTATGGTACGCCTCCCATTCACTCGACTCAACCCACTACGACTTCAGATCAACCCGAAAGCTCAAATGCAGAAATCCCGACATCTCTTCAGCAAACGACAGCTCCTGATCTTCCTCCCCTTCCTCAGCAACAAAACTGTTGGGAGAAGATCAAGGTCCTCATTCCTCATCTGGATGAATCTCTGAAGAAGCTGTTTGTTCACCGAATTCGCCCGATCGAGCCGACCTTCTGTCTTGGCATCTACAGTCCTGATCCAGTACGCCAACTCCGATACGTAGAAGCCATGAAGCGGTGTCTCCCGAGAGACCAGGTACGAACTAAGCATAAAATTTCAGAGGTGCTAAAGATTCAGTCAAACAAAATTATGAAGATTGTCTTTCCCGTATTCACTGTTCGACGTGAAGACGGAAAAGAATGGATTTTTTCTGAAGCTGACTTTAAGCATCTTCATCCGTTCGACCTCCTGGTTATTCTGAGAGACCTTCACACCAGAACCATCCGACCGTTTGCTGTAACAAAGGCGCTCGAAGCGGTTCGTCGATTCCTCGTCCGTTCTATTATGATCTCTTATCTTACAGACTTTCAAATGGCAATCGAGAACCGAGCGAAGAAGGTAAATCTGCTCAAACCGAATCTGAAAGCTCCTGAACTATCAATGTATCCCGAGAATGCAATGCTGCTTCAACCGGAATTTGGGATCGTCTTCCTCAACGCTCAGAAAAAAAAGAAGTTTATGAGGTTCAGTCAGGTAGATCGATTTTGAGATAGCACACTGCTCAAAGTTCAAGACGCTATTCGGAAGATCATCAAGCACGAATCCGAAAATCCAAAGGTATCCTATGTACCCAATCTGAATGAAAGAACTGCTCAGACTGCTTTGGATATGGTTGAAGAACGTCTCGACTACCGCCGCGCCATCAGATTCTTCGAGGTTCACTTCGCGTTGCGCAAACGATACGTATTCAACTGGCAAGAGATCGAGCGCGAACTCGAACTTCAAATCAAAGGGGAAGATTGTTAGGGTAGAATTTATGTTGATTTTAAGTTCAAGGGTTTATTTTGTAATTGTTTAATCTTAGTCCATAGTGAACGGGCCATGGGCTTGTTAACCACGGGCCCGAGGTATATAATGTTGTATTAGCCTAGAAAAATAGGTTAATCATCTCATTTGCTTTCCTACTCGTATTGTAAACACTCTGATTGAAAGCATAATACAGGGATGACCAGTTGAAATCATTGTTCTTATTGTTTATTATTTCGATTTCATATTTGTTGCACAGATCTGGATTCAACAACATCTATTTAATTTAAGTCATTACAAATTTAGATGATCAAATTTGTTTGTAACGTTTCTCATTTCAGGTCTTTATTACGCATTAGGTGGTTGGGGGTTTCAATATGGATTAGATGACGATGACCGTATATGAACGTTTGTGACTCTCGAGCCAATATGACAATAAAACAGAGATGATTGCTCGTTTCTAGGTAGTTCTTCCTATATTTTTTTTACTTAACTTGGGGAACAATCTTGATCTTAGATGGCAGTGCCTTTTAGTTGGAGTTATGCATCTAATGTACCACAACAAAGCAAACTGCACGCAGATTGTAGTGCGTGGGCGTGAAAGTTCATCTCCGATTTGGTGGACAGAAGTGTGCCATCACCTAGCACTGATACAAGGTCAGACTACATGGCTTGGCGTCATCATATGGCGGATGTTTTTTGGGCGCTAAAGACGAGTAACGAAGATGAAGAATATCTAGCTTTTAATCTATTTTACCATTTCATGATAAAAGTTTACACTCTACTTTGTAATACATATTTATTTTATACACTGCATTTGCTTAAGCTTTTAATTTATTACAACATTGCTTGATATCATGGTTTCGTAACAACTCAACTTATAGAGACAAGTGAAACCAAAATCTTTTTAACGTTACTTGATTCATCTTACATTTACATACTCCCGAGTACACAAACATAAAATCATAACTCGTAACAACTTTAATTACAGAGACGAGGAAACAAAACTACATGTTCTACCAACTTAAGCGCATTTCGTTCCTTCTTCGTATATTGTTGAATGATCACCAACATAAGTATTCAACCTGACATATGTATTTGCCCATCTTTGGCAGAAAGGTATAATGGGGTCATCTTAGAAATAGGGTGTTAAAGGGGGTAAAGCCTTCTCCTCTTCTCATTTAGAATTGTTAGATTGGGATAGACATAGAGAGAAAAGAGGTTTTGGAAGAAATAGATATTTCCTTGAAGCAGTGATGAAGGATTTCTAATTTCAGAGCAAAAAGGGACCATCATCCTTAAGGGAAGCTTCTTCTCTCAAGCTTATTGTCACCATTAATGGAGTTTCGATTTCTAGATATGGATTATTCTATTCTTTGAAGTATTTGGTATAAACTCTTGGTGGGTAATTGCTTGGGATAGATTTTGTTGGGTTTTAAATGTTTATTTTTAGAAAATCCACCATTGCTAATAGTATCTTCAAGGGTTTCAAATTGTTCCTGGATGAATTGGGGTGAATTAAATCATGTTTTGAAGTTGAATTGATGATTAGAATGGTTTTAGACATTGATCCCCTCAGTTTTAGGTCATAAAATCGATTTGGGAAATATTGGTCAAGTATGGCTATGGGGATTTTTGCTGAAACTCTCGTGAATTTCATTATTGGAATGAACGAGTGTTTCAAATGGCTGTGGGGATTTGACATTGCCCATTGCGTTTTCAATTTTTCTTCGTTTCTCATTTTTGAATAGGTTCGAGACATCGATTAGGGGTTTCTCTTAGTGATTGAAACGGATGGTATTAAGATGATTTAGATGGTTTAACACCATTCCTATGTCGTTTAATTAGGTGGTCTATTTTGGTAATTCTTAGCTTCAAGTGTATGATTTAGGCTTGGACAACATGAGAGTTTTCCTTACCTCCTTATTTTTATAAATGAGATTTGATTATGCATAATGGTTTACTAAAATGGTTGTTTACTATTGAAAATGTCATGGTTAGATCTTTATCAATATTTTAAAGTCTGCATTCATTGGGGTGGGAACATGATGGCTTATTATTGGGAGGTGTGACCTAAATAGAGTGCATGAATTCGTTTCATGTCATTCATCTAACGACAGGCAGTGGCGAAAGGTTGTGGAGGCCAAAGGGGGCCATGGCCCCATTGAGATTTTCCCTACTTACAACCAATAATTTATTATTTATATGTATTTTTGATTTTTTTTACTTTGGCCACCTAACAAGCCCAGGACCATTTCATATTACCTTTTAATTTAATTGTTTATTTTATAAAAAGCCCAAGCCCAACTAATCACTTATTTCAAAACCATCTCTATGTTCCTGATTTAATTAACTTCCTCCCCAAGCCATTAATCCGTGATCGGCGAGATTCCATCCAAGAAAAATAAATCATACTTTATCAATTTAAATTCCCAAAAGATTTAACCTCTTGCTTCGATATATATGTCTATTTCATTATTAGTCCATGACTCCATCTCTATACTAAGCTCGTGCTTCGATATACAATTTTCGAAGGAATCGTTTTCAAGCAAAGTTAACAACTTTTAGTCTTCAATAATCCTCCATCTCCCAGTAAGATTTAGGGATTTAGCCATAGTTGATTCAATTTTTTCAATTGTGAATTTGTGAATTATTGTTACAATGTTACTATGAAATTTAGAAATATAGAGGTTTAGCCATTTGTCATCAGATGTATTATACTTTAATGGGCTATTTATTTGGTTTGTTACTTTTGTTTTGACGACATTTAGATCAAGATGAAAAATCAATCTACCATTCATGGTTTTTTTTAAAAGAAAGCATCCCAGTTCTTCTCAAAATCCCAAAGAGACGCCAAATACATCTAGTGTTCTGGTTACTGAAAACTCTCGCAAAAAGGCGCAAACGAAATTTAATGATATTGACCCCCTCAGTTTTAGGTCATAAAATCGATTTGGGAAATATTGGTCAAGTATGGCTATGGGCATTTTTGCTGAAACTCTCGTGAATTTCATTATTGGAGTGAAAGTGTGTTTCAAATGGCTGTGGGGATTTGACATTGCCCATTGCGTTTTCGATTTTTCTTCGTTTCTCATTTTGGAATAGGTTCGAGACATCGATTAGGGGTTTCTCTTAGTGATTGAAATGGATGGTATTAAGATGATTTATATGGTTTAACACCATTCCTATGTCGTTTAATTAGGTGGTCTATTTTGGTAATTCTTAGCTTCAAGTGTATGATTTAGGCTTGGACAACAGGTGAGTTTTCCTTACCTCCTTATTTTTATAAATGAGATTTGATTATGCATAATGGTTTACTAAAATGGTTGTTTTACTATTGAAAATGTCATGGTTAGATCTTTATCAATATTTTAAAGTCTGCATTCATTGGGGTGGGAACATGATGGCTTATTATTGGGAGGTGTGACCTAAATAGAGTGCATGAATTCGTTTCATGCCATTCATCTAACGACAGGCAGTGGCGAAAGGTTGTGGAGGCCAAAGGGGGCCATGGCCCCATTGAGATTTTCCCTACTTACTAGCAATAATTTATTATTTATAGGTATTTTTGTTAGTGCTAATATGTCTTCAAGGTTTAATGTAGAAAGTCAAATGTCAAAGTCAATGTTATTCTGTTGTTAGTGTGTGGTTTATACCTTGTGTGTCTAGGTATAAATAGGCTTGTTTAGTGTTTGTTATTGTAACACTTACACTAACTGTTAAGAGAGAACCTTTTGAGAGACCAATGCTGAACTCATATCTTGTAACATGTTCTTGATGTAATTGGATGACAGATTCTCTATCTTCTCTATCTTGATTAGATCCTGGATTAACAATTGGTATCAGAGCAGGATTCGAGATTTAGAGGAGTTTTTCAGTGATCAATCACGAAGATTTTGGTGAATTCTACAAGAAAATTCAATTGATTTTCTGGATTTATCAAGAAAATCTCATTTTCTTGAAATTTGATCAAAATTTTCTGATTTTTGATCGAATTGTTCTGCAAATTGGTTCTTTGGATTCGGATTATTGTTTAGAGAATCTTTATTTCAAGGATTGAGAACTAATTCGAAGGATTTCAAGATAAATTTGGTGATTTTCTGAGTTTTTGTTCTGTTCGTGAAATTCTCTGCTCGTTCGATTCAGATCCTATTTCAGAGGTTTTCAGAGGTTGTTTGTTGAAGATAAAGTGTTAGATTCTTGATTTCGAGCACCACTGTATCTTTCAGAATCAATAATTTTGATTTTCAGAGGTTTTTAGACGATTTTTTGAATATCTTGCAAGATCCAAACTTTTCGCAACATTCATCAAACTTTTCGCAAGATTCATCGATCTGAGTATTGTTCTTCATACAAGTCTTCTTCTCGCAGAGCTTTTCGCATCACAAAGACCCGAGTTTTACAGCTTTTCGCAAGCCTCAGACCCGAATTTTCAGCTTTTCGCAACCCACTGACCCGCATTCTGAAACTTTTCGCAAGCTTCTCTTGCGAAAAGTGTTCTGTCAGATTTCTTTCATTGTCCAAGGCTACTTTTCGCAACCGTTGCTTGCGAGTTTCTCCACTTTGCGCAACTGTTGCTTGCGAGTTTCTCTACTTTTCGCAACCTTAGCTTGCGAGTTTCTTACTTTTCGCTTCTCACAGTTGCGAGTTTCTGACTTGGTTATTTTCAGGAGTATTTAAAAAAACAAAAAAAAAGTGTATTTCATACACTTTAAGAGTTTTTTATACTGAAATTTTTTCAGGAGTATTTTGAGAAAAAATTTTATACTGAAATTTTTTATATAGTGTATTTCATACACTTTAAGAGTTTTTCAAGAAAAAAGTTTTATATAATTTTTTTTATAATTCATCAAACATGAACCGACTTCCAGTGCTGACCAAAGAATCTGATTTTGAACTATGGAGAGTCTCGTTCATCGATTTTATTGCAAGTAGAGAAAATGGTGAAAATATGATAAAATCTTTCACTGAAGGCCCAATGATCAGAACTGGCAAAGATTATACAGAATAAGAGATTAACAGAATGAAAGCCGACAAGGAAGCTTCATCCAACTTGATCTTCGCACTTTACAAACTTCCACAACACATCTTCAAACGCGTTGAATGTTTCAAAAACAATCCAATGCTTATGTGGAACGAGTTAACAAAGCAAATGCTTGGATCTGAAGTTGTTTTTAAGAGAAAGGAAGAAGAAAAGAAAGCTGAAAAAGAGGATACGGAACAGAAATCATCAAATGCTGAAACTGAAGAACTTAAGGAAAAGGTTATAGAGCTTACAAAGAGACTTTCTGACTCGGAAAAATTGCTAACAGAGGAAAGAGCGAATCGTACAAATGACAAAATGAGCTATGAAAAGCAAATTTTGTCTCTTTCACATAAAGTTTCTGAAATTGAAAAGAATGATAAGACGGAGAAGAAGGGAAATGAAGAAAAGAAAGCCCTTGAACTCAGATGCATAAAACTTTCTAAACAAAATGCAGATTTTGAGAAAGTTTTATTTCTGGAAAAAGAAAAATTGGAGAAGGAAAGGGTCGAGTATGAAAAGGAAAGGAAAAGCTTTGAAGCGAAGAATGCGAAACTGTCAAAGAAAATTTCTGATCTTCAAAAGGATTTAGAAAAGGAAAGACAAGAGCTAGATAAGGAAAGTCATGAGCTAGAAAAGATGAAGAAAGCTGACTTTCAGGCTAGGAGCGTTAAAGAAGGATTTTCTAAAGAACGGAAGATATTTCAGCAGGAATTTCGTAAACTCACAAAGAATTTGGCCGTGTTATCAACTGATGTCATGAAAGAGAAGAGGGTTAATTGTGACATTCAGAAGAAGCTTGATTTCGTGACCAAGGAAGGGAATGACTTATCAAACAAAGTGAAGTCACTCAACAAATCCAAAAGCTATTCAGAAAGTCCGATTGGACCGTCTAATCTTTTCTATGATCACTCAGTGGATAATTCTTCCAAGTATCAATCTGTTGATCTTCCTTCATACAAGAAAGTCAACATGCAATGGAGAGTCAAAGGTACAATTCCTGAAAAAGATGTACCAAAATCATCGGTTTCCAACAAGAACACTAAACTGAAAGGTAAATCTTTTGTTAAACCTGATTCAATATATTCCGCAAATAATTTAATCAGGTTTGCACAAAAGAATTTTTGTTGTTCTTATTGTGGTACTAATGATTTTATTAAAAATGATAATGTTCAATATTGGTATGGTACTTATCATTTTCCTTCCTATAGAGCTCCGCTTAACAAGCCAGGACCCAAGACACGTTGGGTACCAAAATCTACTTAATCTGTTTTTGCAGATTTAGAAGCAAAGCGTTGAACTCTAGGAAGAAGATTTTTTGTGCCATTAAGGGGGAGTAAAGAGATTGGTTTCTAAACACATCAGTCTAGAACCCGGATTTCACAGTTAATGGCTTCTGAACAATTCAGTTCAGGACCCGTACTTCAAAGACTAAGACTTCTAAACAAATCAGTTTAGAACTCATACTTCACAGGTGATATCCTTAACTGTCACATCTTTCTATTTCAAGGAACAAGTGGTAAAAGGTAACATTGCATTATGTTTTATTTCTACTGCTTTGAATGTTTGAATCTTTACAAATTTAATTCAATGAAGTGACATTTTTTCAACTTTCATTCAATGAATGAAATGTGTGTCAAGGGTGATTTTACAAGCGTTTTTGTACTATCTGAGTTACATCTGTTTCATCTTTCACTTCTGAAATAAATTGAAAGGTCAGCAAAACATGAATGAAACTATGCTGAATGCTCAAAATTATGTGATTCTAGATTTATATAGAATATAATGCTCAAAAAGCCTTTTTGTTAGAATGATGGATGGAAACGAAAATATGGGGAAAGCACTATGTTTTAGAACCAAGTGATTGAGATGCTCTAAGTTTTAAATCTAATCATTTAGTTTGAAAGTTTGTGCCTGTGGCCTTTCTGGTTTGGGAGATTAAGTCCTAAGGGGTGCTCGACACCTAGTCCCTAAGACCAACTGGTCTGGCATCGGCTGACCCAAATCCTGCTATAGAACCAGATAGAAAGCCATGTTCTACTGGTACAAATGGGTTTAAGATATATCGATGTGGCCTTTCTGGTTTGGGAAAGTAAGTTCTAAGGGGTGCTCGTCACCTAGCACCTAAGGCCAACTGGTCTGGGATCCGCTGACCCAAATCCTGCTATAGAACCAGATAGAAAGCCATGTTTAACGGTGTATCTTATTCTTAATAAACTTTGTGATCAAAAGATGCCAATGAGCACAAATTCAAAAGATGCCAATGAGCACAAAATCAAAAGATGCCAATGTGCACAAAATCAAAAGATGCCAATGAGCACACATCTCTTGAAACTTGAGGAAAATACAAAGTCGCGATAAACCTGTAAATTTGTGAAAATTCTGATTTTGGACAAAAAGTGTGAGTAGAGCAGAGTATTCTGATATGTTTTAGAATTGCATATGCTTGTTGCTGATCATATTTCGCATGCTAGCACACCAAATAGATTTAATAAAGGGGTTGAAACTGAACATTTTTAACTTGATATGCAATGATGTCTTGTTTTTTAATCCAAACGCATGCATTTGATTTCACTTGATGGAAATATCTGTTACATTTCATTAAGTTGAATTTCTTTTGTTTGGTGTTCAAATGATTAATTGTTAGTAGTTATAAAATGTAGTTCAATGAATTATTTTTTTTTTCCTTGTACAAATTTGTTAAAATGTGCGCTAATGAAAATTTTATGCAAATTTTCAGGGGGAGAAAATCAATTTGCTCTACAATTCTTATTTTTAAGGGGAGCAAGATCTTTCGTTAATGGGGAGATTGTTTGTGTTTTACAAGGACTTGACTGAAATTGACAAGAATTTTCGATGCTCATGATGCTCATTTTCATCGAAAAAGGGGGAGAAATGTCTACATCAATTTCATGTCAAATAGCGTTTCATGTCAAAGATTTGTTTTTTTTAACGTCAAAGGGGAGAAATGTTGAAAGAAGTCTTTGTTTCAAGAAAGGATAGGGGGAGATTTCTTCTTCAAGAGTTTATAAGAAATCGATTGATCATTTAGTGATCTCTTTCTTTTGAACTCGTGCTTTTATGAAGATATCGATACTGAAGTTTGAATTTCTCAAGTCAAAGAAAAAGGGGAGAATTCTTCAAGAGTTTGAGAAAAATCGATTGATCATTCTGTGATCTCTTTTTCTTGAACTTGTGCTTAAGGTTCTAAAATGCTTTGTGTGAAGATCCATATTCTCCTGTTCGAAGAAAGATAGTCCGTAAATTCTTGTTTGAAGATTGTG
Organism: Saussurea involucrata; assembly: GCA_033807775.1. Classification (NCBI taxonomy): domain Eukaryota; kingdom Viridiplantae; phylum Streptophyta; class Magnoliopsida; order Asterales; family Asteraceae; genus Saussurea; species Saussurea involucrata. The sequence continues at coordinate 24,699,363 of CM066326.1, forward strand.
TGACATGTTGACTTTGACAAGCCATATTAAAGATCAAAGAGCTAAAGTTTTAAAGTTTTGAGGATTCAAGAAAGCTAAAGACTGTTGTTTTCATTTTGTTTAAACCTTGAATCCAAGGGGGAGATTGTTAGTGCTAATATGTCTTCAAGGTTTAATGTAGAAAGTCAAATGTCAAAGTCAATGTTATTGTGTTGTTAGTGTGTGGTTTATACCTTGTGTGTCTAGGTATAAATAGGCTTGTTTAGTGTTTGTTATTGTAACACTTACACTAACTGTTAAGAGAGAGCCTTTAGAGAGAACAGTGTTGAACTCATATCTTGTAACATGTTCTTGATGTAATTGGATGACAAATTCTCTATCTTCTCTATCTTGATTAGATCCTGGATTAACAATTTTTGATTTTTTTTAGTTTGGCCACCTAACAAGCCCAAGACCATTTCATATTACCTTTTAATTTAATTGTTTATTTTATAAAAAGCCCAAGCCCAACTAATCACTTATTTCAAGACCATCTCTATGTTCCTAATTTAATTAACTTCCTCCCCGAGCCATTAATCTGTGATCAGTGAGATTCCATCCAAGAAAAATAAATCATACTTTATCAATTTAAATTCCCAAAAGATTTAACCTCTTGCTTCGATATAAATGTCTATTTCATTATTAGTCCATGACTCCATCTCTATACTAAGCTCGTGCTTCAATATACAATTTTCGAAGGAATCGTTTTCAAGCAAAGTTAACAACTTTTAGTCTTCAATAATCCTCCATCTCCCAAGGTTAGATTTGCACAATCTAAATATTTATCTGTTAGCTTCAATCTTCCTAATCATAGAAGTATTTAGAAGTAGTGAAAAATAGGCTAAGTGAAGAAAGCCTCTTACAGAGGCTCTGCCGACATTACCGAGAAATCAAGGTCAAGAAGCTACAGAAGCAGCAGAGGCTTCCTACAGAAGCTCTGTCATACGCACAAAGAAGACCAAAGACTCAGAATCCGGCAAAGACTGCTCCACAGAGGACCAGACCGCAGAACCTCTGTAACTCATTACAGAGCCTCGGTGGTCCTCACTGAGACTTGAAGATATTTATAATATCTTGCTACTGTTCCAAGACCTGTTCATCAACTTGCATGGCAACTTGCCCTGTCCAACTTCAACACGTGTCAAACTCTGAATGGACTCAATAGGGCTTAGTACATAATAGACGTCTGCGCCATTTAATGCATTTACCAATAGTACATCTGCTCCATTAAATGCGCATGGCTCAAACAACTGTTCACACCATCCGTTCTACTATTCATGCCGTAAAAGGAACAGTGACCTACTTCATAGTCTTCTAAGAGTAGTATAAAAGGAAGTCTCATGTTGAGTTCTTCCTAACACAACAAGGACGAATACACAAGGAATCACTAATACTCTCAAGCTTTATTGTCAAATATCTGAGTGTTATATTCTCACACACACAGTTCTTAATCTGTTCTTCGTGTTGTTATTATATATTGAATAACAGTAACTGTTCAAGAAATCCGTTTCATTCTTTACTGTTTTCTTTATATGTGTGCGTTCTAATATCTATCAAACATATCTGTTAGTTTAATACGCTTCCGCATCAAACTCTAAACTCAACTAATAGACTGTTAATCTTGATTAAGTGTATCTGGGTTCCAACAATTGGTATCAGAGCCTGCCTTGATTTTCAATATCAAGAAATCCTCTTATCAAGATTCGTGATAAATATTATTCTAAATCGTTATTCTTTTCTCTCTGGATCTTTCAAACATCAAAAATGTCTAAACTAAAATTTAGTGCTGATGCTGATTCTCTTTTTTATTCAAGACTTAGTACAAATTTTAGGAAAATAATTCCTTCTCTTGAGAAAGAATTAGAGGAAAGAAACAAGATCATTCTTATTAACTCAGACAACATTGCCAAGCATGAAGAATCTGTTAAAATCTTAAACTATGAAAATGTTGAACTAAAAAGGAACTTATCTATGTCAGATGAAGAAAAGAAAAGACTTGAACTAAAATGTTTAAATTTCTCTAAACTAATTTCCAATTTTGAAAAGATTGTGGTAAATGAAAGAGGAAATTATGAAGAGAAGAAAACTGTTCATGAAACAAAGTCTATGGAGCTTACATGTAAAATCTCAGAATTGCAGAATATTCTTGAAAAAGAAAGGAAAGAATCTGACTCTGAAAGAAAAGAATCTGAACAGCTGAAGGTTCAAAGATTTCAAGATTTAAGTCAAAAAGATGACTTTGAAAAAGAGAGATGGATCTTTAAAACAGAAATATCCAAACTAACAAATCGACTCTCTAATTTATCAACTGAAATCATGTTGGAGAAAAGATGCAAATCTAATCTCCAAAAGATGCTAGAGGAAAATTTAAGGAAAAAGAAAATTTTTGCTAAACGGATCAAGAAATTTAATTTTGAAAGATCTTTTAAGCCAAATATGTTTTCAAAACTTCAGACCTCTACATCAAAAAAAAATTATGATCATAGGTTGGACAAATTAGTTAATCAAACTTTTAAAAAGGTGAAAAAGGTTTGGATAGTGAAAGGCTCTATACCTGTTCAAAATATTCAAAATGACAAAAAGCCTTTCATTTCTGGTATGTATGACAAGTGCATAAAGGCGTTTCATACAATAGGACCGATTCGAATATGGGTACCCAAAACCTCTGTAAGTATAACCTAGATACTCTGTATTTTCTGTAAATAATAAGTAAATACATTGCTTAATTTATTGCTTTGATTGATTCTACTTCTGTATGTAAATTCTTAAAACCTTAAATAGTTCTTAAAATCACAGAGCTTCTGTAAGTCAACTCAGAACCTCTGACGACCCCTACAGAACCTCTGAAAAACATGACCTATGTTCTATGCAAAACTTATCATTCTTTGATCCAAGCATAGGTCAAGGGGGAGCAAAAGGAAATTACTTGATCTACAGAGGTGATTAGATCAAGGGGGAGCAGAAGGGAACCCTGAAATGATCTAAAGAGATAAAACTTTCAAGGGAAAGCCAAAGAAAAATGTCGATGACTCCATATCGACAGAAGTCAGATATCACTGCCGAGAAAAGAAGAACCAAAAGGTATGTCTCTCGCACAAAAGGTTTTTGGAAAACAATTTTCTAGGACAAGAATTGTCAAATATGTCCTAAATATACTGTGAATAACATTTCAAAAATCAAAAGCTCAAAAAGTTTCACAAAATTCGAATTAGGAGAAATTTAAGGTCATAGAGCTTCTACTGAGCTCAACAGAGGTTCTGCAAGAAATATGCTATGTGATCACAAATTAACCCTCTGTCGATCTTTTGGAATGTTATCTCGGAAACCGAAAACGCAGACCATGACCTTCTCGAACAAACCGTTCTTTTTTAACAGTTTTCTCGGACACAAACTTTCAAATATGTCCGAAAAACATCTCTTAAACCAAATCAAAAATTGGATGATCAAAAATATTAATAAAATTTTTGTTATGAGATTTTTTCCCTCATAGAGCTTCTGCTGGCCCTCACAGAACTTCTGCAAGTTCCAACAAAGCCACAAAAACTCTGCGAAGCAAATTTCTTCACAAAAATCCGATTTTATCCTCTCCAATGCCTTTACAAATGTTTTGGTTAAAGAATAACCCCACAGAAGTCATGATAACAATGAGATATATGAAAAAGGGATAAACATCAAAGATTTTCAAGATCACAGAGCCTCTGTAAACTACAGAAGCTCTGTCAATCTGATTACTTGGGCATCTCTGTAGTAATAACGGTTACTTTTACTGAGAGTGAATTACATGTGGCTAAGAATAACCCCACGCGCCTAGCATTAATGGGGCGCGCACGACGTCCTGTCATCCTCTGACATGGCCTACGTGTCCTATTTTCATTGGGCGTACATGAAACGTTTTCTTTGGAAAGTTGAACCCGTCGTTCTAACTCGAGTACGGATTCCAAATTTTAATCCATTGCCATATATTTTACTCTTTCGAATTCTACCGTTTTACCCTCATATAAAAACCAAGCTTACCCTCTCATAAACCTTTTACAAACTCTCATTATTCTCCGGCGAAACCTTGCAAAAACCTGCAAGTTTCTTATTCTCAGTATCAAATGGCTTCATCTTCTCAAGCTATCTCCCCTGCACACTCTCCGGCGACCTCACCAGAACATTCACCGGCTCATTCTGAACATTCAGAAAACCCCAGCCTTGCAAGAAATATTGAACAACAAGATTCCGGCGACTCAGCAGACTTTGCTCCGACAACACATCTGCAAAACTTCATAGCTAAGGATCACTTCGAAAAAGTACTACCAATAAAATCCAACAACTGCTATTTGGTCCCCTCACCCACTGCTTTTGGCGAAGCCCACGCCATTCTTCTGAACATAATGGAAAATCACATCCTCTTCCCTCTACTATCAAGAACACCAGAGACAATACCCGTAGGGTATTTGAACCAATTTCGGCAGAGCTGCAGGTACGACAAAGATGATTCTCTCATCAAGGGGTACATTTCCAGGCCTAACAACTCTGAGCATCTGGAACTGAAATTTAACCGAACTATGTTCTCTCTGGAGTTCAATCTACCCACGAGGGGTCTTCTGGGATTAAAGTCCTGAGAAAACGCAATGACTTCCGCAGAGGCAGATTACCACCTCTGTGGAATACCCTATTCTCAATCCTCAACAGGTGCTTAACAGAGGAGATTGGGAGCATCGACCAAAGCTCGCATCAAATTTTGGCAATCATGTACGGAGTGTATTACGATATACCTATCGACTATGCAACACTCATGATGCAAGAGATTGTACATACGATTGAAAGGAAGAACAATACCAAAAGATCAAGAGAGAAGGACCCCAACTTTCTACCACCGCTGCAGTTTCAGAGAATCTTAGGGGTTCTATTTGAGCCTCTGTTGCTAATAGAAAATTGGCCAATGGAAGGGCCAAAGGCTAAACAGTTCCCCATGAACAGGAACATCCCTACAGATCCCAAAGATGGCTACAGATTCTGTAGGCCAATATCCAAGAGACTTCTGAGCTACTCCACAAGCAAATCCCTAACTCGTAGGTATATACGCCATCACAGAACTCCAGAACCGAGTCCTGTGACACCCCCGCGTCTAGGAATCCCCTTAGGAGAAATAATTATAGAACCCCTCTCACCCACGACTAAGGAATAGAGACTGGCAAAACACCTGGAGATTCAACAGAGCTTCAATGCCAAACGTGAAGAACTCAGAAGAAAGAAATCCTCGAAAGCCTCTGCCTCAACAAAGAAACCTAAGAAAAGGAAATCTGCAGAAGGCACCACTGCAGAAGCTGCTGAACCTCAACCTTCACCCCCTCATGCCACAGAACTTGGATCTTCTGAACCTCCGAAAAAGAAGAAAAAGAAATCGAAGAAACATACCAAGAAGAGAACTGCAGAAGGCACTTCTATCGATATTACAGAAAAATCCTCTCCCACCAACGAAGGTGGTTCCTCTGCCCAACCCTCTTCTTCTTCAAAACCAAAGAAGAAGCGAAAGTCAAAACCTACAGAGGAAGGGGCCCCCAAACCAAAAAGGAGAAAGACCAAGCAGAGGTTGAAAACCATAACAGAAGAAGGGAAAACAGCGGTGTTTGAAACAGAGGTCACAGAAGCCAGGGTAGAAGCCATCGCAGAAGAAGAACCTGCAGAGCAAGATGCAGAACGTTTTCCTGATCAAGGAAGTTTGAGTGCCTTCCTTGAACATCCCGAATTTGCCGACACCCTCAATACGGCCGGATGGACTGCAGAACCTATCGACCACCACACCACAGCAGATCAGGATTTTTCTACCTCAGGAGTGGATACGACTCTGCGACATGACCAAACTCCGAAAGACGACAGAGGCGACACTCCAAACATCTTGCAAGATCCTTTCATCCAAAAGGGTATGGACGTTCACAGAAAGAGTCCAGTTACAACTTCTACAGATGCCGACGAAGAAATAGACACAACAGCAGAAGCCATAAGGGCAAGAAATCAGTCTATGCCTGAGTGGGCTGTAACAGGGATTGAAAAGGTACTAGAGCCAGTGGGAGGAAAAGAAAAAGAAAAGGAAAAATATGCCGCAGAGGAAGAAGGCACACATCAATCACCCCCTCCCAGTGCAACCAACATTTCTGACACCGCAGGTCTAGCTGCAGAAGGTGTCATTGAAAAAGAACAGCACAGCTCGAACCTCACCCAAACCATCCAGCCAGAGGTTATTCTTTCAACCTCTGTGCCCACAAAAACCGGGGAAACCATTCCTAGGGAGTCTCCTCAAAGAGACTCACCTATAGTTCGTGATCAATTGCCCCAGATCACAGAAGAACGCCCAACAGAGGAATTTGTTTCCTTTGCCACGCACTTATTAAGACCCACACTTCTTTCAGAGAGAAGTAGAGAGCACAAAGACAAAGAGACTCTAGACAAGTCTCCTAGTCAACAGAAGGATATTCCAATACCCACCTCTGGAGTGGATTTGGACAATGTTCTTCTCAGAACTTCTGTAGGGATTGAAACTCATGTTTCTTCTCAAGGATCAGAAGGAAATCCTTCCATTCTCAACATACAAATAGGAATGAAAGAAGGTATCCCAGGAACAGGGATTCACTCTGGAGACGAATGTGTTCCTCCAGAGGTTACCACCGGAACACAAGTTACAAGGGATGAGTTCCAAACCCTTGAGACCTCTGTGAACCAAACCTTGAAAGAGTTGCAAAGCTCTTTCAAATCTTTTGCAGAGACAACATCACTGGCACTGCTAAACCTGAACACCAAAATGGATAACCTGTCCACAGAGGTGAAAACTGCCATCTCACAGATAAAGTCTGCTGCTACCGCATCCACCACTTCTGCCGCAACAACTACTCCTTCTTCGATTGAGAACTCCATCAACAAATTCCTTGATCAATTGAACAAACAGACTTCAGTGTCAACGGGCATCACTCCTGCAGATCTACAGAAGGCCCTACAAAAAGTTCAAGAAGAAGCCATGCGAAATACCATGCTGATGCAACCCAAAGACTACATGACAAGAGCACAGCTGACAGAGCTTAGGCAGAACGTGATTAATCAAGTGACAGAAGTCATCCTTTCCTTCACCACTGCCAATGCTAACTTCGTCAAAGATTTCAGAGCAAGTGTAGGAAGGATGAGATTCAAAACAGAGGCAGAGCTAGCAACTCTTCTTGGCCTCTGTGATGATGTCTGTGAAAAGTTGATGGTAGCAGGAGCTGAATTACCGAAGAAGCCCAACACTTCTTGCAGAGCAGAGGGTACTTCTGATAAAAGTCAGGATGATTCTGATGATGACCAACCTGGTCCATCAGATAATCCTGAGGGGGAGAATCTAAGAGAGAAAGCTACGAGCAGAGGAATACAAAGTCCACCAATCGCAGCAGAACCAATCAACCAAGCCCCTCCAGAAGAAACCCAACAACAAACCCAAAAGACCACAGAGACAACACCCATCTCTGTGGAATCATCTCCTGACAAAACCAAAACTCCAGAAGCAGATCAGCAAGCCACAGAGGCAACAACCGCCCCTGAGGTAATCATTTTGGAAGAAACAGATGAACAAAGCACAGAGAAAACACCCACCTCTGTGGAAACACCCCAAACCATACCCAGAAGAAAGTCGATTGCCACCAAACCAAAAAGAGCAACGACCTCTGCTTCTGATGTTCTGAAAAGAATGCACACAACAATGAGTGATCGAATGGCAAAGAGAGAAGAAGAAAGGAACAGGTTCACTTTAGCTTTCAAAATGGCAAGAAGATTTAATGTCAATACTTCATCAACAGAAACTGAGCTCGCAGAAGAAGTCATCAAACAACCTCCAACAAAGGTTACAGAGCAAGTCAAGCCAACAGAACCATCGCCACAAAAGTCCTCTAAATCACAATCGTCAAAATCCACAGAGGCAACCTCCATCAAACCAACAGAAGTGCCAACCTCAAAACCCACAGAAGCAACAGGTTCTGCCACGACAATAGCAAAAGATAAGGGCAAAGGGATACTGACAGAAGAGCCAAAGAAGAAGAAAACATTGCCAAAGCCAACAGAAAAACTAATGAAGAGTGCGTTTGACGCCTTTCAAACCCCAAAACCCGAAGAAGTTGACTGGGCACATGGATTGAAGCCTCTGTCAGAAATTCCTCTAACTGGTAGAGCTGCAGAAGTTGTTCAACAGATGGAGAGTCTCAGAAGACAAATTCCACGACCTGGTCCAACACATGAAGAGATGGAAGAAGTGGTATACAAATACCTCTACAAACAATCCTATCAGACAAATCATCCAGTAGATCATGTGACAGATCCAAGGATCAGAGAAGAATTTGAGAACATATTCACAAGAACAAAGCCAAGAACCAAAACAGATGTCTTCTCAATTCACAAAATCAAAAAGGTGATCTTCTGCAGATTCTCCTTCACAAGAACCAATCCAAGGGTCAGGTACAATCTTTACAAAGTCAGAAGAGAGAACAATTCAGAATCTACCTTCGCTGATGCTGACTTAAGAAACATCAATCCTTACGATCTACCTGACCTTCTGCAATGGACAAAAGACAACTACAACACAGAGCCTAATACCAGAGCCTATCAAGTGTTGAGAAAAGCGATGAGGGAAAAGCTTCTGCTATACAGCATGATAGATTTTCAGCTGGGAAAGGATCTTGGTCTCAAACATATAGATCTACGACCACCAGAAGATCGCTTCCCACCAGACGCTGTGCCCAACTCAATCATCAGAGAACCAAGATTTGGGTTAGTATTTCAAAACCCACAACACCAGGTTAAACTTTTTGTACTCATGGATTGTCAGAAGTACGCAACCAGTACTCTGAGCAAATTCAGAGCAAGCCTTGTAAAATACAGAGGTACAGAGAAAATGGATAAAGAAGATGCAGATACTTTCATCAGAGAAATAGACTCAACAATCCGCCTAAGAGAACTCTGCATCAGATTCTACAAAGAGATCAGAAAAGTCGGTAGAGACAACAGAAGCTACAACGATTTCAAAGATGCCAAAATCTGATTCTCAGACCTCCAATATCTGCAAACAAAGTTAAAGTTTATCTTTCATTGTACTCAAATGTAAAATGCCTCTGGCATATTTCTAAATGAAAGAAATTTCGAGGTAATGTTTAACCTCTGTCTTATCTAACTTAGCCAAACTTAACTCAAGTTCAAATTTTTTATTTTTCACTACTTAGGGGGAGATTGTTAGCTTCAATCTTCCTAATCATAGAAGTATTTAGAAGTAGTGAAAAATAGGCTAAGTGAAGAAAGCCTCTTACAGAGGCTCTGCCGACATTACCGAGAAATCAAGGTCAAGAAGCTACAGAAGCAGCAGAGGCTTCCAACAGAAGCTCTGTCATACGCACAAAGAAGACCAAAGACTCAGAATCCGGCGAAGACTGCTCCACAGAGGACCAGACCGCAGAACCTCTGTAACTCATTACAGAACCTCTGTGGTCCTCACTGAGACTTGAAGATATTTATAATATCTTTCTACTGTTCCAAGACCTGTTCATCAACTTGCATGGCAACTTGCCCTGTCCAACTTCAACACGTGTCAAACTCTGAATGGACTCAATAGGGCTTAGTACATAATAGACGTCTGCGCCATTTAATGCATTTACCAATAGTACATCTGGTCCATTAAATGCGCATGGCTCAAACAACTGTTCACACCATCCGTTCTACTATTCATGCCGTAAAAGGAACAGTGACCTACTTCATAGTCTTCTAAGAGTAGTATAAAAGGAAGTCTCATGTTGAGTTCTTCCTAACACAACAAGGACGAATACACAAGGAATCACTAATACTCTCAAGCTTTATTGTCAAATATCTGAGTGTTATATTCTCACACACACAGTTCTTAATCTGTTCTTCGTGTTGTTATTATATATTGAATAACAGTAACTGTTCAAGAAATCCTTTTCATTCTTTACTGTTTTCTTTATATGTGTGCGTTCTAATATCTATCAAACATATATGTTAGTTTAATACGCTTCCGCATCAAACTCTAAACTCAACTAATAGACGGTTAATCTTGATTAAGTGTATCTGGGTTCCAACATTATCTTTTATTATTTAAATTTATGGTTAAAAATTTTCGATTTATAAACTTCTTGTTATATACATATATATATATATACATATACATATATATATATATATATATATATATATATATATATGTTGTGTGTGAGTTGTATATGTGATAACCAGTAAGATTTAGGGATTTAGCCATAGTTGATTCAATTTTTTTCAATTGTGAATTTGTGATTTATTGTTACAATGTTACTATGAAATTTAGAAATATAGAGGTTTAGCCATTTGTCATCAGATGTATTATACTTTAATGGGCTATTTATTTGGTTTGTTACTTTTGTTTTGACGACATTTAGATCAAGATGAAAAATCAATCTACCATTCATGGTTTTTTTTAAAAGAAAGCATCCCAGTTCTTCTCAAAATCCCGAAGAGACGCCAAATACATCTAGTGTTCTGGTTACTGAAAACTCTCGCAAAAAGGCGCAAACGAAATTTAATGATATTGACCCCCTCAGTTTTAGGTCATAAAATCGATTTGGGAAATATTGGTCAAGTATGGCTATGGGGATTTTTGCTGAAACTCTCGTGAATTTCATTATTGGAATGAAAGTGTGTTTCAAATGGCTGTGGGGATTTGACATTGCCCATTGCGTTTTCGATTATTCTTCGTTTCTCATTTTGGAATAGGTTCGAGACATCGATTAGGGGTTTCTCTTAGTGATTGAAATGGATGGTATTAAGATGATTTAGATGGTTTAACACCATTCCTATGTCGTTTAATTAGGTGGTCTATTTTGGTAATTCTTAGCTTCAAGTGTATGATTTAGGCTTGGACAACAGTTGAGTTTTCCTTACCTCCTTATTTTTATAAATGAGATTTGATTATGCATAATGGTTTACTAAAATGGTTGTTTTACTATTGAAAATGTCATGGTTAGATCTTCATTGGGGTGGGAACATGATGGCTTATTATTGGGAGGTGTGACCTAAATAGAGTACATGAATTCGTTTCATGTCATTCGTCTAACGACAGGCAGTGACGAAAGGTTGTGGAGGCCAAAGGGGGCCATGGCCCCATTGAGATTTTCCCTACTTACTAGCAATAATTTATTATTTATATGTATTTTTTATTTTTTTTAGTTTGGCCACCTAACAAGCCCAAGACCATTTCATATTACCTTTTAATTTAATTGATTATTTTATAAAAAGCCCAAGCCCAACTAATCACTTATTTCAAGACCATCTCTATGTTCCTAATTTAATTAACTTCCTCCCCAAGCCATTAATCCGTGATTGGCGAGATTCCATCCAAGAAAAATAAATCATACTTTATCAATTTAAATTCCCAACAGATTTAACCTCTTGCTTCGATATATATGTCTATTTCATTATTAGTCCATGACTCCATCTCTATACTAAGCTCGTGCTTCGATATACAATTTTCGAAGGAATCGTTTTCAAGCAAAGTTAACAACTTTTAGTCTTCAATAATCCTCCATCTCCCAAGGTTAGATTTGCACATTCTAAATATTTTATCTTTTATTATTTAAATTTATGGTTAAAAAATTTAGATTTATAAACTTCTTGTTATATACATCTATATATATATACATATATATATATATATATATACATATTGAGTGTGAGTTGTATATGTGATAACCAATAAGATTTAGGGATTTAGCCATAGTTGATTCAATTTTTTTCAATTGTGAATTTGTGATTTATTGTTACAATGTTACTATGAAATTTAGAAATATAGAGGTTTAGCCATTTGTCATCAGATGTATTATACTTTAATGGGCTATTTATTTGGTTTGTTACTTTTGTTTTGACGACATTTAGATCAAGATGAAAAATCAATCTACCATTCATGGTTTTTTTTAAGAAAGCATCCCAGTTCTTCTCAAAATCCCGAAGAGACGCCAAATACATCTAGTGTTCTCGTTACTGAAAACTCTCGCAAAAAGGCGCAAACGAAATTTAATGATATTGATCTTAGTACACTTAAACGAGATCCCGGTTTGCGTCTTCAAATTTATGATTATATATTAATTAACAATATACAGTTCGACGAGCTTATATGAATCTTGGTCCCCTTCAACCATCACTTTCCGTATATCCAAGATCTGGACCAGAAACTCACAAGCGCAGCTTTCAAGCTTCTTGGTTTAGGTTATATCCTTGGATTGAATATTCAATAACTTTAGATGCAACATTTTGCTTCCCGTGTTTTCTTTTTAACAAGCCTTCTGGACCTAGTAAACAAGTATTTTGTAAAAATGGATTCCGAAAGTGGAAGAAAGTTGGTGGAAAAAGATGTGCTTTATTGCAGCATATGGGAATTGAGTGTACATCTTCCCACAATGTTGCACAAAAGGGATGGGAATTTACAACTAAAGAGCGAGAGAAGAATAGACTAAGATTGATGGCTTCTATATACGTTGTTCGTTTGTGTGCCTTTCAAGCAATTCCATTTAGAGGCCATAATGAAAGACCAGATTCCATTAACAGAGGGAATTTTCTTGAAATGTTGGAGGCAATTGGTCATTTTAGTACTGAGATTAAAGAATTATTTCGTACTGATCCTAAATATGCATCTTATACATCACCTCTAATTCAAAAAGAAATTCTGAATCTTATTTCAAGTAAGATGAGACTAATGATTTGTGAAGAGATTGGTGGTAAAAGGTTTTGTTTACTTGTTGATGAAGCACGGGACGCGTCTTACAAAGAGAAAACGTCTATTGTTTTGAGATTTATAAATAAAGAGGGCTTCATTACAGAGCGTTTCTTTGGCCTTGTTCATGTACCTGACATTATAGCGCAAACTCTCAAGGATGGAATCTATTCTCTGTTGTCACATTAGCACCTTGATGTTAAATCTATTCGTGGTCAAGGGTATGATGGTGCAAGCAATATGCGATTCTAAATGATTGTGTAACGTCCCAAAAATACAAGGAATTTAAAATTTTAAAGGTAATACATTTCATTATAATCAAACCAAAAGTTAACAAATCCCATTACAATAAGAATAAACGTTGTTATTTAAAACCGTCAACAAAGTTTAAGCAGCGGAAAGTTATATAATTAAATCCCCATTTACTAAAAATCAATTTAAACCATCTTCGCCTTGCGCCCGTGTGTACCGTCATGCCCGACTGCTACCCGCACCTGAAAACATAAGACATTGGGAAGGGGTAAGCACGAAGCTTAGTGAATTCAATCCTTACATAGGATCGCAATTATATCAGCATCACCCTTAAACATACCAGCACATAAATTTCTTGGAACATCCATCAAGAAAATATATCACGATTAAAAATAATCCTTATGCTCCTTGGAACCACCATCAAGAAGACATAATCACAACACATTATACCAATACACCTACTCCTTGGAACAACCATCAAGAAGTGGCCTTATACTTCTTGGAACAACCCTCAAGAAGATATAATCACAACTCATTATACAAACGCATATACCTCTTGGAACATCCATCAAGAAGTACATTAATCACAGTTCAATATATACACACAAATATATATATTCCACACCACAATAATATCAACAAACAATCATAATCAACACACTCGAACTATAGCAACACAAATATAATTCCCATCCTATATAGTGAGAGAACTCACCTCAAACGCAAAGCTTATGACCTCAACCGCAACACGAACCGGCCAACACCAGTTCACCTTTTTCCACCTAAATAAGCGTTAACAATTGTCAAAGTGACGCCCCAAACCAAAGCCACGACTACTAACTTTAAAAACACATTTTTCCAGTTTTTACTCTCAACACGCAGGTCTGTTCGGGACCTGTTTAACCCCTTATAAACTGATTAAACCAGAAATATTTTTCCATAAACACAAAGTCCCATGCCTTAGGGTTCCAGGGACATATCGCACGAGCTCTAACGATTTTTCTACATTTTACTATGGATTTTACAAAACCGGCTTGCTGCACAGTGAAAAACAGGACCTTTCAGTACAAAACAGCAGTTTGACACTAGCTATGGTCCGAACTGGTTTTTCCGCAAAACATAAGAAACTTACTAGACTCAGAATGGGAGCTTTTGGCACTGGATTCACCCCAATACGACGTTCCTATCAAAAGTTATGGCTTTCCCAAAACAGTGGCAGAAACTGTGACTTTCACATGAAATGACAAACATTGATTATCTTTAAATCTTAACCCATTAAGCCACGACTTAAGCATTCAGACCTGTGATTCCAGCTGACTTATTGATCAAGAATAAATGGGCTAAGCAGCCCGAGCACCAACCTCTGCCACCTCCGGCAGTGGCGGCCGTTGGCGGCGGCGGCGGTTAAAAGCTTCCGGCGAAACCACACCCAAAACACACACTCCGACTTACCCACACACACACCCGCATACACGCGCACACACCCGCACGTACACCCCTCGGCCGACACAGCGGCGGCGCACGGAGGCAGCCACACCGCCGGCAGCCATGGCTGCAGCGGTGGTGGGGTGGTTTTTGCGATCGAACCGACAAAGGGGAAAGAAACGGATTAGATTCTTATCTCGAGACGGCGACGACACGACGGTAACCACACCGAAACCGACGGTGGTTCTCCTACGCCGGCGACCTCCTTCCTCCTCCTCTCCACTCTCGCTTCCTCTCTCTCTCGGTTTCTATCTCTAACCCTCTCGGTTTCTCTCTCTCTCTCTCCTTTCTCCGGCCGGCGACAATGAACGGGAAGGGGAAGAAGAGCCGTAGGGTTTTGTTTATCTTTCTTGTTTCTTCTTTGCTTCATGGTCACGACACCACACAAACAAAGACATATGGGTTTCGGTTCTAACTTGCATGGGCCGAAGCCAATGTGTGTTTTGGCCCTTGACACAAATGGTCCCTCAACTTAAACCTTCTCGCAACTAACCAAAATTCCGACATTTTTAACGATTAGGTCCAACTCGACTAACCCCGTTAACGGAAACCACATTAAATCAAACTTAAAAGAAAAGAATTAATAAAATAAATTACATACCGGGATACGGGCTTTACAACTCTCCCCCACTTGGATTAGACTTCGTCCTCGAAGTCTATGCCCGTGCATAACTAAAGATAGTTCTCCCACACCTCAACCTCAGGTTCCCAAGTTCATTGAGACCCCTTCTAAAACTTCTCGAATACTTTTCTAACTAACGTACTCCTTCTAGGACACTGGGATTATGATCGGCAGAACACCCCAACAATTGGAATCATTCCTTGCCAAGCGACTTCGGTTGTCTCCCAACCTTAGATATTCCATACATCCCGAGTCAAATCTCAAGCTCTAACCATTCTAAAGTTGCCTACCAATATACCCAACTGGATACTCGGATCCGATCATTCCTACCATTAACCGTCGATTAACTCCTATGAGTTCTAATAGACTCCCAAAACTTACCTTATACGCATCATCAAACCAGTAAATTTATAATCACCCACGAAGGTCATTCCACCACAACCATTCATCACAAGTAGGCACCTCAGGGTTACTACTACCATTACCCGCCCTAGGAAACCTAGTTACACCGTAACAAGATACACCTTATCGCCTACCTCCCAGATACGTCTCAAGTCCCGGCACATCGGAACTACCTCTCAGGTAAGTGCCCAAGACTGTATCCTCTTAGTGCCTACTAGGAAGTCGAGGTCATAACACATGGATACCGGGGTCCCACCCCGAGATACCCAACTGACCGTTAACAACGTCTGACTGGCCTGACCAAGGATTTAATGCAAACAGTCTACCAACAACATGCCTATCCCGGAATGACTCACTCACCCAAACATGTAAAAGCTCAAAATGACACATAACACTTAAAAGCGCTTTTCCCAAATGGTTTACAAAATCATTTACAAAATATTTTCAACGTCAAGATTTTTCACTTCAAAAAGACCGTATGCAATAAACTACTATTACCATGTCGGTGGTTACGCAAAAATGGACACGCTCGTCTCACATAGTAAAATCATGTTGAAAATCATTCCATTGACGTTCAGTTTACTTACAAAATTCAAAATGATGTGGAACGAAGCTTACCAACCAAAATTTGCGCGCATCAGTTATTTATACAAAACAAGGAAACGGTTTGTTGACAATAAAACATTTAGCTGACTAAAAAGCGCACCAAACAACTCATGGTAAAATGCTACCAAAAATATTCTCTCAAAATTCTACAACACAATCCAAATAAGAATTGGAAACACAAGAATTAGATAATGCAATTCTATTTTCAAACTCAAACTTTGTGCATGACTTAGTCGGTATTCTACGTCTCGACTCGTACAACTCCAAGTCTCTTTGGTCCACTATCGTCATCCGGACATTTAAACCTCTAAGGGCAAGTTGGAATTCACGTCAAATTAACTTACGGCTTTTTATTAAAACAAGGTCGGCTCAAAAGCCTATAATTCTAGCTCCATCATCAATCTTGACCCGAAACGGTCTACTTAAAACAACTATTACATCAGCAACTTCAACCACAAGTGGACAGCCTAGCCGTCCTATACTACGGCCCAAACGCTCACTACAAGTGTGAGGCACGAGACAATGGGTAGCCCCGCTATCAAACATCACTACAGCAGACACCGAGTTAACTAAGAACGCACTTAATCTCACAGCTTAAGCAAAAAACAATCACATACAATAATCAATAACAGAAAACAATTGGCGAAATATACCTGTCACCACTTTAGGCGTAGCCTGTGTCTCCTCTACCGTCAGCTGGTGAACTCTACCTCGAGCCGCTTCCGTCCCCGGCTGACCCGTTCGACCATCAGTAATACGCAATGGGGAATTCACAGGCGCCCCCTGTGCCCCACTCCCATCTGCTACCCTCGCACTAGGACAGTTGGCCCTCACGTGACCCGTCTGCTTGCAGTTAAAGCAGACCATTAACGGCACTTTACAATCCCGGCTAAAGTGACCGGACTGTCCACACTTAAAACACCCTTCAGAAGTCCTTATTCCGGTATCCCTGGGCTTAAACCCGCCACTCCTCGAACCCGCGCGCGAATCAGTGAACTTCGACTTCTGTGGCACCACAGAGATCGGCGTCACCGCTTGTGTCGCCTTCCTCTTCTTCGCTTGGGTCTCCAACTCAAGTTCCCTCCTCCGGGTCGCGTCCATCATCGCAGATAATGAAGCATACTGTGTCATGCTCACAAATTCCCTAATCTCGGTGCGCAACATGTCCTCGTATCGATACATCTTCATATCCTCCGAGGCAGCATACTGGGGGCAAAACAACGCCATCTCGGTGAACTTTCGATTCATCTCCTTCACCGTCTCCGTTGTTTGTGTGAGTTCCAGGAACTCCTTGGCAATCCGCTCCATCTCTACCGGAGGTACATATTCGGCGCGAAAACGAACGGCGAACTCCTCCCAAGTTAAGGTAGTGCGCTCGGCAAGCGTCAATGATGTAGCACACCAATCCTTCGCGCCGTCACGAAGTAAGCTCACTGCAAAGCGAACCTTCAGGTTGTCCGGGCAACCACTGGTCAGAAAAGCACACTCCATATCAGATATCCACCGCATGCTGATGATCGGGTTCGGGTCTCCCTTGAACTCAGGCGGAGAACAGGCGGAGAGGTCCCGATACTGGAACTCTCGGGCACGGGGCTGTCCCCCCGCAGGCGGTGGAATCGCTGCAATTCGTTCCTCCATCAGAACCACCACCTCATCTCGGATGGCGGTGATAATTTCGGGGATCGCCTCCCCGATCGTGTATGCTACCTCGGTAGCAATCATCTCTCTAATTTGCTCCTCGGTGATCCCGGCCTCCACCCGCGGTCCAGCCGCGTTGTTTCTTCTAGTGTTGACCATTCTAGGGAAAAGAAATTTCAACGAGTTATTAGCACATAATAACTCACCCTATCACGTTCACGCTCGACTCCTTGGATTCCTCGCGACTTTCCCCGACTCTAACATTGATCCTGTGCTTCCGGTAGTAGGAGCTCTACTACTACCGTCTACACCTATCATTGCCCGCTCCGAGTACCCAAGTAGTTGCTCGCCCAAACAAAAACCATACACGTATGCCTATACTGACGCATATACACACTCTTCCTAGCTCCCTAGGAATAAACATAATACCCCACTACCCTTGCTAGGGCGGAACCCCCACTAACCCGGACGAGTCGCCTCGTAAACGCACAGTCGTATACAGTGGAAACCAGATAGACATTCGAATATAAGATTCTATCCTACAACGGTTGGACTCAAACAAGAGCTGCGCAATAGAACTAAATACAACATTCTAAGGCTATTCGGTTCCTACCGCATACAACCTATAGTGCATTCGCTTAACAACCTATCAAAGTCAACATAAGTTCCTATTAGCAAGTAACAACCATACAATACAGTGTATTAAGCACCAAGCAATCTAGCATACATACTCCTATGTTCTAGAAAGCAATCTAGCATACGTACTCATATGTAAACGCTATTCCCAGCTCACTAGGAATTTTATCTCATCCCACTACCCTTGCTAGAACAGAATCCCTATTAGCCATAACGAGTTGCCTCGCGAATACCCAATCACATGCAGCGTGAATCAAATAGACATTCGAATACAAGATTCTATCCTAGAACGGTTGGACTCAAACAAGAGCTGCACAATAGAACTAAATCAAATATTCTAAGGCTATATGATTCTTACTGCATACAACCTATAGGGCTTTCACTTAACAACCTACTATAACTAACATTGATTCCTACTAGCAAGCAGTCATCATACAGTACAGTGTAAACAACATAGGCAATCTAGCATGCATACCCTATGATCTAGAAAGCGATAAATACACTAAGTACTGTACCTTCCCACATAGCGTCGGCTGACTGTACACACCGCGCCCTCGATCACCGTTTCCCAAACGGGTTTTCCTTTTTCCTTTATTCTCAAAGATTTTAATAAAAGAGTTTAAAACTTCATAGCCGCAACTTGAGACCAAACACAACGAGATGTGTTTGATTCACTCAAGCTGTGCTCTGATACCAAGTTGTAACGTCCCAAAAATACAAGGAATTTAAAATTTTAAAAGTAATACATTTCATAATAATCAAACCAAAAGTTAACAAATCCCATTACAATAAGAATAAACGTCGTTATTTAAAACCGTCAACAAAGTTTAAGCAGCGGCGACCTCCTTCCTCCTCCTCTCCACTCTCGCTTCCTCTCTCTCTCGGTTTCTCTCTCTAACCCTCTCGGTTTCTCTCTCTCTCTCTCTTCTTTCTCCGGTCGGCGACAACGAACGGGAAGGGGAAGAAGAGCCGTAGGGTTTTGTTTATCTTTCTTGTTTCTTCTTTGCTTCAAGGTCACGACACCACACAAACCAAGACATATGGGTTTCGGTTCTAACTTGCATGGGCCGAAGCCAATGTGTGTTTTGGCCCTTGACACAAATGGTCCCTCAACTTAAACCTTCTCGCAACTAACCAAAATTCCGACATTTTTAACGATTAGGTCCAACTCGACTAACCCCGTTAACGGAAACCACATTAAACCAAACTTAAAAGAAAAGAATTAATAAAAGAAATTACATACCGGGATACGGGCTTTACAACTCTCCCCCACTTGGATTAGACTTCGTCCTCGAAGTCTATGCCCGTGCATAGCTAAAGATAGTTCTCCCACACCTCAACCTCAGGTTCCCAAGTTCACTTGAGACCCCTTCTAAAACTTCTTGAATACTTTTCTAACTAACGTACTCCTTCTAGGACACTGGATTATGATCGGCAGAACACCCCAACAATTGGAATCATTCCTAGCCAAGCGACTTCGGTTGTCTCCCAACCTTAGATATTCCATACATCCCGAGTCAAATCTCAAGCTCTAACCATTCTAAAGTTGCCTACCAATATACCCAACTGGATACTCGGATCCGATCATTCCTACCATTAACCGTCGATTAACTCCTACGAGTTCTAATAGACTCCCAAAACTTACCTTACACGCATCATCAAACCAGTATGCATAATATGTTCATTGTCTTGCTCATCGATTGCAATTGGCATTAACGGCCGCCTCCCACGGAGTTATAGCACTACGTAAGTTTTTTACTCAGTTGTCTTTTATTGTTAATGTTGTTGGTGCTTCTTGCAAACGCACTGACCAACTACGAGATGCACAAGTTGAGCAAATTGCATACTTGATTTCTACTGATGAATTAGAAACTGGTAGAGGTCTCAATCAAATTGGTACATTACTACGAGCTGGAGATACTAGATGGAGTTCTCATTTCAAATTGGTTTCTAGCCTAATTAAGATGTTCAGTCTAACACGTGAGGTTCTACTTAAAATTGTTGAGGAAGGAACTGGTTCGATTAAAGGATATGCAAATTCTGCATATGAGGCTATGACATTTGAGTTTATTTTTATCTTGCATCTTGAAAAAGAAAGAATGAAGATCACTGATTTGCTTTGTCAAGCTTTACAAAAGCAAGATCAAGATATTTTTAATGCATTGAGGCTAGTTGCATCCACCAAAGTATTATTGCAAAAAATGAAGGATGAAAGATGGGATGATTTGCTTAGCCTTGTAAAGTCATTTTGTCAGGTACACAATATAGTTGTCATACACTTGAACATCTTTAAGTACCATGTGGATAATTCTAACTTGTGTATCCTAACTTCTCTTTTTGTTAGGTACACAACATAGATATTCCTGACTTGTCTTCTTCCTATTTTAGCCGAGGGGCTCAGGCTCGTAAAGAGCATAGAGATCATACACTTGAACATCATTATCGAGTGGATATCTTTTATGAAGCCATTAATTGTCAGTTAATGGATTTAGATCATCGTTTTAATGATAGCTCAATGGAGTTGCTTCGTCTTTCATCAACTTTGGATCCTAAAAATGCATGTGAGCCTTTTCGATGTGTTGATGTATGTCAATTGGTAGAGAAGTTCTATCCTGAAGATTTCAGTGATCATGAAAAAACAATTCTGAAGATGCAACTTCTACATTATGATATTGATGTTGTTCACAATGCAGATTATAAGCAACTATCATCAATTTCAGAATTGTGTCAATGGTTGGTAAGGAGTAGAAGAGAAACCACTTTTGATCTTGTTTATCGAGTAGTAAGTTTGATACTTACTCTCACAGTTTCTACTGCAACAACATAGAGGTCATTTTCAGCAATGAATATTGTGAAAACAAGGTTACGGAACAAAATGGAAGATGAGTTTTTGAACGACTCGTTGGTCTTATTTATTGAGAGAGAGATCGCATAAGAGATTAGCTTGGAGGAAATTGTGCAAGACTTTAAAGCCGTCAAAGATCGACGCGTTCCACTTTGATTAATGATGTTTGACAATTTTATATTTAATGTTTTTATTAGACTGAATATGTTACAATTTTGGATACTACCTATTTTTGCAATTTTTGAAAATATCCAATAGAGTATGTCCGGCCACCGCATTTATTAGGCTTGTGTTCCGCCACTGACGGCAGTTTTGGGCCCGAACACGTTGTCAAAGGTGTGCATGACCAAAAGTGTGTGCCACATGTGTTGGAGGTGTGCATAATTGTTTATCATGTGCATTTAATCATTACCACATATTCTATAACTTGTTTATGGTTGTATTTTTATGGCGTGAACTTATTTTCTAGAGGGAACTCACTAGACCTCCGGTCTAACCCTCTCTTTAATAAAACCGAAAACCATTTTCAGGTAAGAGTATAATTAGGAGTTCATCCAAAAGAGAAAGAGAAGAGGTGATGTCGTAGAAGAGACATGGTTTAGCAGAGGCTTGTAGTTCACCATTAGACTAAGGTGCCGTTTGTTTTTTAAGAGGTCTTATTTCACTTCTTTTTTATAAGAGATGGTGCTGAAATCTGAAATCTGAATTATAAGATTGTTTGTTTTTGTAATATCTGAAGTCTGAATCTGAATTAAATTATACTAATATATTTTTATTATTAATAAAGAAAAGGTAAACAAAAGCCCAAAGAAACCCAAATATAACTCAGGGCCTCTAAAAACCTAAAAAAACAATATACATTCACTAGCTAGGGTTCTTCTTTGCTTTCTTTTCTTTAACAGCCTCTCTTCCTTTCATCTTCTATCTGCTAGTTCAACTTCCTAATTTCTGAACAACCTCTTGACAGGCTCTCTCCTTTGAAGCCCAACGCCGTCTCACCGGCTACTCTCAGCTCCAGGACGTTGTCCTCCTCCGATGACCAGTTCATGGAATGACGAGAACAGAGAGAACGTCGATGGCTGGAGCAGCGAGACCGGCGACGAAATGGAACGGCGGCCGGTGGAGGAATGTATTCAGGGAGTTGCAGATCGACTAGTGAAGACGGAGAAGCGGCGATGGAAGCGGATGAGAAGCGATGGAGGTGGATGAGTAGGGTTTCATTTCAGAGGTTTTAAGACTGAAGTTTACCTCTTGTGAAATAAGAGGGTTTAAGAGGTTTTCAGATCTGTTTTGAAAAGAAAAAACAAACGGTCTTAAAGACCAATTATCTGACCGAATCAGATTTAAGGGTTTTTCAGATCTTTTTTAGAAAAAACAAACAGACCCTAATTGTAAATATCCGTTCTGGATGTGTATTAACACTTGTGATTGAACTTATTTTTGGTATGTGTGGGATCAATTTGACTATAAATTATTCGTTAATTTTATATTGGTTTTGGTTATTACATCGACTTCTCGCGGATTTCATAGTTGAAGTTAAATTAGAAGGATATTTGAGTGATACAATAAAATGTAACTTTTTATCATAAATTGAGAATTGGAATACAGTTTGTTTTATAATATTTTTTGTCTTCTTGGGAATATAGTTTAATTGTGTGATAAGATTTCTAAAAATCTCATATATTTGATTATATATTTGGTTGATTGATTTTATATTCTAAGAAGGGTATTAGCTAGAGACATAGTAACAAAATTGGGTTTATAATGAATACATGATTCATGAATTATGTTTATAAAACCAAATTATAAAGCGTCCTGTTTAAAGTGTTACAATGGGTTGTAGGACGTTTGTAGACGTTTTTAGATCTTTCCAATAAAATGTCATATTTGTTATTTTATAGGACACTAAAAAAATATCATATAAACATAAGTGTCATATAAAAAGGTGAGTTTATAAGACATTTGCCAAATGTCCTATAAACTAGCTAATACAACATTTTATTTTAAAAACGTCCCAAACTTGATATAACGTTTTAAAACGTCTTATAAACCTATTGTAACACTTCTATATATGACGCTGTATAATTTGGCCATATAAACTTAAGTGCCATTAATTATGTTGTATATTATAACGCTTAAACATTTTGAATGTTCTATATATCCAATTTTATTATAGTGAAAGTTTCAAAAGGCTTTGTTATTAACATTTAAAGAATGACAAAATAATACTAATATTCTAAAAATTGAAAGAAAAACTCTATGGATTAATAATTATAATTAATATTTTATAAATAGTATCGTTCAAAAAATTAAGCGTTTCTAATAACAAAAATCCATTTTTTTATATAATATGTATAATTTAATTAAAACTAGATGAAACATGTTTTTCACTTGATATTTAAATGAGGAAAAATAATTTAAAAAAAATATTAATATCTTAACCATTACTAATGATTTGTTTTAACTAAAATCAAATAAATATGATGTAATAGTTATGATGACGAAGGATTGTGTGATAAGTTGAGATTAACGTTATCTGAACCGTTGATATTTTTAATCAAATGTCTCCCATTAATTTCGGCTTTAAAGAAAATTGATTTGGTGCATCTAGGTTCTCATTCTAATCTGCATCCATTTCTCCTCCAACAGTTAACCACAACTTTTCACCAGAACCAACCCTTCTTATGATTAGGAAGTACAAATTTGTAAGGTTGGGTTCAAAAAAGAATCGTAAATACTTATCCAAGCTATAGGTAGTGAAAACACTTTGTAAATTAAACTTCTTATCCAAGATTAAATTTCATATCCCAATAAACTTCCTAATCGTAAAAAAGTGGGGTTTTTATCAAGAATTGGGAAACTAATTATTTCATTTAGTATTAATGATGAATATAACGATGAATATAATAATTATGACAAGAATTATTTTTTAATGAAAATTAATGATATTCATTATAAATATCATGATAAAAAACATAATTTTAAAATATTTATGATTTTGATTTAAAACATCTCAATCTATGTAACCAATAAATAATTTAATTAAATATGCATTAGAAAATCATAAAAATACAAAAACTTTTTTAATGTACAATTATAACATATTTTAGTTGTCTGATCCTTGTTTTTGGTTTTTCTTCTTGTATTCATATGTATTTACTTGGTTGTGATATATTCATTGGCCGGCAATTATATTTTCTCCACTTGTAAACCTTTTTAATAAAGTTTGATTTTTAACAATTATGGGAGCCCATTTTATGTTTAAATACTCTTTATTATATTAAAAAATGTAATAAAAGATGATAAAATAACAAATATTATGGGCCCCTTGAAATTGTTGGTATACGCAACCATGTTAGGCTAGCTTTTTGGCACAATTCACTAGATGATCTGTTCATTATATATTCAAGTGTATTATTGTTGGATTGTTTTAAAGTATATATATCTTGTTTCTCGTTTTTCTATATAGCAGTAGCCTGCTAATTAAGTAAGGTATTAGGCTCTCGTTTTTTGCTATGGCCGAGGACAACAGCAAAAACACTCCCTTTGTGGTGGAAGCCCAACAAAATCTCCCACGTGAGTTAGATTTCCTTTCTTTTCTTTTAATTAATTCACTAGATAATAAGTGTTATGAACTTTATTACCGCTTATTGTTCATGATTACTTGGGTTCGTAAGTAGTCAAGATGTGGTTAAAACTAGTATCATGATCTTTTTGTGGGCAAACACGCTGCAGCTACGAAAACAAACTGGCCAGAACTCGTGGGGATGAAAGCAGAAGATGTTGAAAAGAAGATAAAGGAAGAGATGCCGAGAGTTACGGTTCACGTGATTCCTCAGGATAGTTTTGTTACAATGGATTTTGTGTCGAGCCGAGTTAGGTTGTTCGTCGACTCGTCTCAAAATGTTGTGAGGGCACCAAGAATCGGCTAGATGTGATGGTTGACCACAATATATCAAGATCAATCCAAGTTATGTATGATATGAATATAAATATGCACATTCAATACGCTTTCTTATATCATATATATTCCTATTTGTTCGAATTAAAGATGCATAAAGACATTGATATTTGTAGCAGCTTTGAGCAGATATTTTAATCCTGTTTATGCATTGACCCTTTCAGATCTTGAACTCATGCCCCTAACTTGAATTTGTGATACATTATTTTATGTTTTGCTCTGGATGTCGATTTTGCATAGAAAATGTAATTTTCTACCCAAATCGACATTGTTGACTTTCTCTCTGGTCAACCCGAAGCCTTGCAGGCCTTTGGATGTTCCAAATGAACCACAAAGTTGCATTTTTATTGTGACCATTTTATAGGTTTGTTCATCAATCTCATTACAACAAAAAGGTATTTGTTAGGACATCGTCCGTTCTAATAAAATACTTATAGAACTTTTCCATTTATAAGACCAACAATTACACATCATATACAAATGCATCACATGATAAGCTACTAAGACAAAATTATACGACCTAATACGTTATATCCTTAGTTTTTATCACTAAATTGAGTAACCTAATACAACCCAAATGTTAATTTTTCACGTGATATTTAAAAAGTGTTTTATGAAACCTTTTTCCAGAAAATGTACTATAAAATAAAATAATAACGAGTTTGTAACGAATTTGGTAAGAACAGAATTTCTGATTTATAATTAGTTTTGGGTAATGCTTGACAAATATAAATCAATGTGTAGCATTATAGATCTCCACTCCAACATTTGAACTCTTAGATCACTGTGTAGCGTTGCTTCACTTGAGGCCTCGTGTCTTTCTCTTCCTTCGAGGTTGAGGCCTCTTGCCTCTTCCACAAGTTGCATGACCAAGACTAACTTGTCCTTGGGACGTTTATGGTGTTCACCATGTTGGAACCACCTTAAAAGTGACCGTCACTGATCGTTTATCATTCCTGATATGATAATTGACAATAACTGAAATCCCTATGTCTAGTAAATATATGATGGGCGTATTTACTATTATTGACATACTATAGGGTTTCTCATTAGGTGATTGGAACTATAGGGGATTATACCGCACATAATAAACACCAAGGGTTAAAGGTGTAAGATACTCTTATTATAAATAGAGTACCCTAATCCTACTTTTAACCTAATGACTAAAACCCTAATCAGCTGATAAACATCCAGCCGTGCGCCCCTAAGATCGACTCTCTCAAGGATCGATCATCATCATCCCATCATTATACGATCACCTCGTTCTGGGAACCCGACAATCAATGGCGAATATGTTTAACGCTTTCACTGGATCCTCAGGTTCATCGGGTATGATTTCTTACCATCTTATTTCCATTATCAAATACAAATCATGATAATTATTCCAACATATGGTATCAGAGCTACGGTTCATTGTGATTCGTGATTTGTATTGGTTTTGGTGGCTTTAATTCATCGATTTCTTTCGTATTTATGAATGTCGCCGCAAACTTCATTCTGTTTTGAATTATCGGCTGCCATATTTGATTGATTCAATTCGAAATTTATATTGAATCGCAAAAATAAAATTTTCTGGCCGCTGCATACTGGATTTTTTTCGGCTGTTATAATGCATTTTTTTTATTATTTGCATTAAACCCTAATTATGCCATGTTAATTGATCAATGTTAATTGCACTGAATTGATCATTGTATCGGAAATTTTTTTTTCGGTTAAACCTTACTTTTCGCTACTGAACATAGCGAAAACCTTACTTTTCGCTACTGAACATAGCGAAAACCTTACTTTTCGCAACTGTACATAGCGAAAACCTTACTTTTCGCTTCTGTACATTGCGAAAACCTTACTTTTCGCTTCTGTACATTGCGAAAACCTTACTTTTCGCTTCTGTACATTGCGAAAACCTTACTTTTCGCTTCTGTACATTGCGAAAACCTTACTTTTCGCTTCTGTACATTGCGAAAACCTTACTTTTCGCTTCTGTACATTGCGAAAACCTTACTTTTCGCTTCTGTACATTGCGAAAACCTTACTTTTCGCTTCTGTACATTGCGAAAACCTTACTTTTCGCTTCTGAACATTGCGAAAACCTCACTTTTCGCTTCTGTACATTGCGAAAACCTCACTTTTCGCTTCTGTACATTGCGAAAACCTCACTTTTCGCTTCTGTACATTGCGAAAATCTTACTTTTCGCTTCTGTACATAGCGAAAACCTTGCACTAATATTTATGGTCTCATCATTTGTGCCCAAAGGTCAAATATGATTCTCATAATGCAATTTTTTTCCTTTTGCATAATGAACACTGAGTATACTAATTCTGCCCAAAGGTGATTTAATATACCTGTGTGTCAAAAGGACTTTCTACATGCATAATTCACACGATGCTCTATTTTGTGCCCAAAGGTCAAAAGATAAGCATTGCGTTGCATAACCCTAACGCTCATGTTTACTTAGATATTAGTTATTTCTGCCCAAAGGTGATGTAACATCTAAGTAGAGCCTTACTTTGACTTATTGTTTTGGTGTTTACAATAGGTATACTCATCACTAGCTTCATCACTAAAATGGTCATAGTTTCATTACTCTAAGGAATATTACTGTTAGGCCTGCTTACTCTAACATTACTTTGATTCCATTACTTTAAGAAACATTACTTTGTCCGCCTTTTATAGCTAACTACGTCACTATGATAGTCTTCTATAACTTATATCATCCTCCTTTCCTAATCAGTACCTAACTTTGGCATTGAGCCACTTACTGGTGCGAACTTTGCGTCATGGAAGGATCAATTACTTCTTACTCTGGGGATGCTAGACCTTGACCATGCTATTCGCCATGATGAACCCACTGCTATTACTGTTGCGTCCACTGCAGCTCAGAAAGCGGATTTTGAAAAGTGGGAAAGGGCAAATCGCTTGTCACTAATGATGGTCAAGAACTCCATTAACCTCAGTATCCGAGGAGCTATCCCTGACTCTGATAAAGTCAAAACTTACCTCAAATCTGTTGAGGATCACTTCAAGGGATCGTCTAAGGCTCATGCAAGTAGCTTAATGCTACAGATGCTCACTCTAAAATATGAAGGAAATAGCAGTGTCCGTGAACACATTATGAAAATGGTTGACATGGCTCACAAGCTTAAGAGTCTTGAGATGGAAGTCTCTGATAATTTTCTTGTGCATTTCATAATGACCTCTTTGCCTGCTCGGTTCGACACCTTCAAAGTTAACTATAACGCTATGAAGGATAAATGGTCGATAAGTGAACTGATTGCAATGTGTGTGCAAGAGAAGGATCGTCTAAAGCTGGTACAACCTGAAGCTGTTCACCTGACAACCACTGGTAATTCTAAGAAAAGGAAGGGTAACCACAGTAATCAGACTGGAAATAAAGTCCAAAAGGATAATAATCATGGTGTCGTTGCCTCTGGCTCTAAATCCTTGTCTAACAAACCTAGCTGCAAATTCTGTCGTGCCAAAGGGCACGGACAAAAAGATTGCCCTAAGTTCAAGGAATGGCTAGCTAAGAAAGGTAACATTCTTTATGTAATATTTGATTCCTTTACTACTGATGTCCCTATTAATACATGGTGGGGTGACTTTGGTTCTATGGTCCATGTGACAAACTCAATGCAGGGATTCCTTACAATCCAGAAGCTACCAAAGGGCCAAAGAAAACTTAGAGTTGGAAGTGGTGATCTCTTAGATGTCGAAGCCATGGGAACTTTAAATTTACATATGAGTACCGGAAAGTGTATTAGAATAGTGGATACCTTATATGTACCGAGAATTACTCGGAACCTTGTATCCATATCTAGACTAGACCTTGAAGGTTATGTAATAATTCATGGTTGCGGCAAGATTGCTATTACTCATAATAATGAATTACTTGGTCGAGGTTTCTTGGATGGATTACTGTATAAATTGGAACTAGATCATAATTTCTCACAGTCTTTGTTGTCACTTAATATTGATGACGTAACTAAAACAACAAAATCACCTAAACAATTAGAGAATTCCTCCATGTTGTGGCATAAACGTCTTGGCCACATCTCACGAGATCGAATGACTCTACTCGTAAAGGATGGAATCTTACATTCTCTTGATTTTAGTGATTTTGAAACATGTATTAAATGCCTCAAAGGCAAAATGGCGAAAGGGAATAAGAAAGGAGCTACTAGAAGTTCCAACTTGTTGGAAATAATTCACACTGATATTAGTGGTCCTTATCCCGCATCAATCACAGGACATACATCATTTATTACATTCATTGACGATTATTCGCGTTATATGCACCTATATCTGATTAAGGAAAAATCTGAATCCTTACAAACTTTTATTGATTTTAAAACTTTGGTTGAAAACCAACTTGATCATAAAATAAAAGTTGTAAGATCAGATAGAGGAGGTGAGTATTATGGTAGACATACTGATATTGGTCAAGCTCCTGGTCCTTTCTATAACTTTTGCAAGGAACAAGGCATAATTAACCAATACACCATGCCTGGTTCTCCTCAACAAAATGGTGTTGCTGAAAGGAGAAACAGAACCTTAATGGACATGGTGAGAAGTATGCTTGCTAACACTAACTTACCTACTTTCCTATGGACTGAGGCATTAAAAACAGCCGTTCATATACTCAATAGGGTTCCATCAAAATCTGTCCCTAAAACTCCTTATGAAATCTGGACAGGTAGGAAACCGAGTCTAAAATATATGAAAGTATGGGGCTGTCCTGCCGAAGCGAAAGTCTATAACCCTAACTTAAAGAAACTGGATCCTAAGACCATTACGTGTTTCTTTATCGGTTATCCTGATAACTCAAAAGGTTATCGGTTTTACTGTCCTTCCCGCACTACGAGCATCATTGACACGCAGCATGCTACATTTCTTGAGAACTCAAAGATCAGTGGGAGCACGACAAATCATGACTCAGATTTGCAAGAAGTACAAGAAGCGGGGGGAAAACCATTCTTCCGGTATACTTATTCCTCCAATAATTCCTCTTGTACCCACCGCTGCTCCTAATATCACTGATCCTGCTCCTCCTAACCAAAATACCGAGGGAACATCATCATCGCTTCCGAACGCTGAACCTAATATCACTGATTCCACTCCTTCTGTCACTGAACCGGAAAATCAACTCAGGAGATCATCTAGGGCACGCAGGGCCACAAATTTTGATGATTTCATAACCTTTTTATCTGAAGTTGAGGACATTGGAAAGCTTACTGATCCTACCTCTTATCGAGAAGCCATTAATAGTGATCAGGCCACTCAGTGGAATGAAGCCATGATTGAAGAGCTTAATTCCATGCAACATAATGATGTTTGGGACTTGGTTGAACTTCCTGAAGGATCCAAAACTATCGGTTGTAAATGGGTCTTCAAAACCAAATTAGACCCGAAAGGAAACATCGAACGCTATAAGGCCAGACTGGTTGCAAAAGGCTTTACTCAAAAGGAAGGAATCGATTATCAAGAGACCTTCTCTCCTGTCTCTTGTAAAGATTCTTTAAGGATTGTTATGGCACTTGTAGCTCATTATGATTTAGAGTTACATCAGATGGATGTCAAGACCGCATTCTTAAATGGAGACTTGCAAGAAGACGTATACATGCGACAGCCTGAAGGATTCATTCCAGAAGGTAAAGAGCATATGGTCTGCAAGCTGAAGAAATCCATTTATGGGTTGAAGCAGGCATCACGACAATGGTACCTCAAGTTCCATAAAATCGTAAAAGGGCAAGGTTTTCTAAAGAATCAAGTGGATCAATGCACCTATCTCAAGATCAGTGGGAGTAACTTTATAATCCTTGTCTTGTACGTAGATGACATCCTACTAGCAAGTAACAACTTGGATATGCTGCATGAGTCGAAGCGGATGCTTTCGCAAAATTTCGACATGAAAGATCTCGGTGATGCCTCTTATGTCATTGGTATCGAAATACACCGAGATAGGCATAATGGTGTTTTGGGTCTTTCTCAAAATACATATATTGAGCGTATCTTAAAACGCTATAACATGCAGAAATGTACACCCACTGTAGCTCCAGTAGTTAAAGGGGACGTGTTTGGTTCTTTCCAAGCTCCGAGCACTGAGATTGAAAAGGAAGAAATGAGGATGATACCTTATTCGTCTGTAGTAGGGAGCATTATGTATGCTCAGGTCTGTACTCGTCCGGATATCGCTTATATCGCTGGTATGCTGGGACGTTACTTATCTAATCCCGGAATAGCACACTGGAAAGCGGCTAAAAAGGTTCTACGATATCTGCAAGGGACCAAAGACTACAAATTAACTTATAGAAGAAGTGACAACTTAGAAGTAGTAGGATATTCTGATTCCGATTTTGCTAAATGCAAAGAAGATAAGAAATCTACTTCTGGGTATATTTTTATGTTAGCTGGTGGACCTATCTCCTGGCGGAGTCATAAACAGAAGCTGACTACAACATCCACCATGATGGCTGAATACGTTGCCGTTTATAATGCCTCTTGTCATGGGATGTTGTTAAGGAACCTGGTCAGTGGACTCAAAATCGTCAATTCCATTTCTAAACCATTGAAGCTTTACTGTGATAACTCAGCTGCCGT
Source organism: Saussurea involucrata (assembly GCA_033807775.1). Taxonomy (NCBI): domain Eukaryota; kingdom Viridiplantae; phylum Streptophyta; class Magnoliopsida; order Asterales; family Asteraceae; genus Saussurea; species Saussurea involucrata. The sequence continues at coordinate 24,731,174 of CM066326.1, forward strand.
AACTTTCTCGAACAGTAACAGTTCAACTGGCGCTGGGCTGTATCTTGATACAAAGTATCTGTTTGTGCGCGAACGGGTTGAGGAAAATGTCCTTTGTATGGAGTACATAAGTACAAAGAATATGCTAGCGGATCCGATGACCAAAGGTCTTCCTCCTAATGTCTTCGTAGGACACGTGTCGAAGATGGGGCTTACAAAAGACTTAATTTAATAGCATATTGTACTTATTGGTCATTACTATTGTCTTAATAAAATTTTCCTCTATATTCAGATTTTGTTTGTCTATTAGTTACGCTTTGAGCTCATAATGGTGTATGGACATTATTATAACGAAATCTGTCTCAGTCAATTGATCATTGCTTATTCAGTTTTAAATTTGAGTCATAGTTTGACTAGTGGGGGTCCTGAGTTGATATTCTTCTCTACGGCTGTACTTATTAGCTATGATTTCAGTTTAAAACAAAAATGAGTATTATCCTGGCCGGACTTATTGGTACTCATAGATAAAAGATCGCTTGGTCAAGTGGGAGAATGTTGGAACCACCTTAAAAGTGACCGTCACTGATCGTTTATCATTCCTGATATGATAATTGACAATAACTGAAATCCCTATGTCTAGTAAATATATGATGGGCGTATTTACTATTATTGACATACTATAGGGTTTCCCATTAGGTGATTGGAACTATAGGGGATTATACCGCACATAATAAACACCAAGGGTTAAAGGTGTAAGATACTCTTATTATAAATAGAGTACCCTAATCCTACTTTTAACCTAATGACTAAAACCCTAATCAGCTGATAAACATCCAGCCGTGCGCCCCTAAGATCGACTCTCTCAAGGATCGATCATCATCATCCCATCATTATACGATCACCTCGTTCTGGGAACCCGACAATCAATGGCGAATATGTTTAACGCTTTCACTGGATCCTCAGGATCATCGGGTATGATTTCTTACCATCTTATTTCCATTATCAAATACAAATCATGATAATTATTCCAACACACCAAGCACGTTCGACCTCCATTTACAATACAATGTGAAGGAGAGAAAGAGATGGGTCAAAGAAATTCATCCCAAGCACGAGTTGGAAGTCGTCTTTCGGCTCCATGCTACTGCTCCAACTACTGACCGTGATACCCATTCTCTTTGTGACTCCTTGGAAAGGTCGAGCCTTCGGCTTTACCACCTTTTTAGAGACACCTTCTTTCGTAATACGGATTCCATGTCTCTTGGATTTGTTCTCGGCAATAAATTTGAGGATGCCACCCATGTTGACAAGGGCTTGAACATCTTATCCCCTTACTTTCACGAATTGTAGGTACGGTCTTGACTTTGATGGTTTTGCTTTTGTCTTTGACCACGTTCAAGTGTAACGTCCCAAAAATTACAAGCAAATTTAAATTTTTAAAGAAACATTTCATTTATAACAACTCATTAAATGATTCCCACGTTTCGTTTGCAAACTCATAATTAATATCTTCATAATAAAGACCAGCGGAATTAAACGTTTAATTATTAAAACCATAAAGCAACCAGCTCTCCTCGCGCGCCAGTGTGTACTCGTCACGCCTTGGAGCCGCCCGTACCTGAAACCACAAACTATTGGGAAAGGGTAAGCACGAAGCTTAGTGAATTCTACACCATAAGTAACACAGTTATTTCCACACCACCATAAACAGATATTTGCACATAAACAGCATTCAAGTCTACGAACAAATCATAAACCTGCATACTCACACCAACCCACCTAATAGGCATACGTCGGTCCCACCGACCACACGACCATCGTGTAAACGCAACCCGGCACCCCCGGGTTCATACGCCACCCGCGAATACAACCTTCGGTCCCACCGAATTACTACGCCACCCGCGTATGTGACCCTCGGCCCCGCCGAACTCCTACGCCACCCGCGTAGTCACAACAAAAAGGTCCGACTAGACACCCCAATATTTAACCCCGCATCAAAAGCAAATAGAACTACCACATACATACACAACGTAATGTAAAAATAACCGACATTAGTTATAGTGAGAGAACTCACCTCGAATGCGCGCCTAGCTCAACAATACAAATTCAAGCTTCCCAATTACGGTCACTTCCCAGCACCTAAACGCACGTTAAAACATATCAATACGAGACCCGGACCTTAAGACACGACGCACGCTTAAACCGTCACTAAAACTACCTTCCGGTCTAACCAAACAGGTCTGTTCGGGACCTGTTTCTACCCCTTTAAACCCAGAAAATTCTCAATATTAATTCATGGTCAGATAGTACCTTGAGTTAGGGTTCTAAGGACATATTATACGCCTCCTAACGATTTTTCTACAATTTACTATGGATTTTATAAAAACATATCCCAGAACAGCGAAAATCAGCACCTTCCAGTATAAAACGATAATTTGACCCATGCTACGTCCCGAACTGGGTTTTGCACAAAACACAGAAACGTTTGTAGACTCAAAAAGGGAACCTTTGGCACCGGTTCCACCCCAATCCGAGTTACGAGTAAAAAGTTATGACCAAAACAAAACAGCAGCAGAAAACGACGATTTTACATGAAATGACAAACTGCTGTAAAACGACCACTTTTTCACCTAGCTAGAAGCCGAACCGGATTTCCGCCAAAACACGGAAAATGTGCCCGACCCAGAACGTGAACCGTTGGCACCAATTTCGGCTCAATCCGAGTTACGACGAGAAAGTTATGCGCAAAATAAAAACTGGACAGAACCATAATATTCACATAAAATGACGATTTGTAAACGGTTACGCGGTTACGGTTACGGGTTAGAGTTTTGCGATTAAACAAACGATCGGGATACGAGTTCTAAACAACACCCGGCACCCCCTACTGCCACCTCCGGCAGCGGTGGTCGCCGGCGACGGCGGCCGTTTTCCGGCAGCGAATACACACACACGCACACCATCCTCACCACCCTCTCGCACCACCTTCCTCCTCTCCCTCGATCGCCATAAACGCACACACACCTACACTCGCCCACACACACACAGCCACCGCAGCGGCGGCGTGCGGCGGTGGTCGTTTTGCCGGAAGAACGAAAAGGAAAAAGGAAAGAAACGAGACGAACGAGAGAGCTACTTACCTTACGACGACGTCTCACAACCGAACTTCTCTCTCTCGATTCCTCCGACGACCCAGGTGTGGCGACCTCCGGCGACAGCAGCAGCGGCGGCGAAGGGTGGCTGCCGCTGCGTTCTTTCTTCCTCTTCTCTCTTCTTTCTCGCGTTCCTCTCTCACTTCGTTTCTCTCTCTCTCTCGGGCCAACACCAGCAGCGGCGCTGGTGTGGTGGTGGGCGGTTTCACGGCAGCAGAGAAGAAGAACGCTAGGGTTGTGTGGTTTACGTGAGAGAAAACGAGAGAGGTAAGGGGATAGCTTAGGTTCTTTTTTTTTGTTTTCTATTCCTTTTGCTTTCATCCCACGGCAACTACAACACCAATAAAAAAAAGGGTTTATGGGTCTCGACATATATATGCATGGGCCGAAACCCAACGAGGGTTTTTGGCCCTTTGACACAAATAGTCCCTCCACTTACAACTCTCTCGCAACTAACCGAAAATCCGACACTTTAACGGTTTGACCCAACTCGACTAACCCCGTTAACGGAAACCTCAAAAACTCAAACTTAAAAGAAAAGGATTAATACCAATAAATTACATACCGGGATACGGGCTTTACAACTCTCCCCCACTTGGATTAGACTTCGTCCTCGAAGTCTATGTCCGTAAACAGCTCTGGATAGTTTTACCACACCACAACCTCGGGTTCCCAAGTCCACTCGGAGCCCTTTCTGTGTTGCCACTGGACTTTCCTCAACTAGGATCTAAATTTCTCACCCCGACAAGAATTTCTCGAATACTTTTCTTACTAGCAAAACTCCCTCAAGACACTGAAATTACGATCAGAAGAACACTCCAACAACTGGAATCATTCCTAGCCAAGCGACTTCGGTTGTTCCCCAACCTTAGACATTCCATGTATCCTGAGTCAAATTTCAAGCTCTAACCATTCTAAAGCTGCTCACAGTATACCCTACAGGATACTCGACTACGATCATTCCTACCCTTAACTGTCGATTCACTTCCACGAATTCTAATAGACTCCAAAGATTTTCAATAACTTATATTAACAAAACATCGACCCCCTGCCGAACATCGGTCCAACCGATTACAATAACAAACATCGGCCACCCGCCGAACATCGGTCCAACCGATTACAATAACAAACATCGGCCACCCGCCGAACATCGGTCCAACCGATTACAATAACAAACATCGGCCACCCGCCGAACATCGGTCCAACCGATTACAATAAGAAACATCGGCCACCCGCCGAACATCGGTCCAACCGATTACAATAACAAACATCGGCCACCCGCCGAACATCGGTCCAACCGATTACAATAACAAACATCGGCCACCCGCCGAACATCGGTCCAACCGATTACAATAAATCACATAAGCGTGGTATTCTCCTAGACACTAACACAAATAGATATCCCCCACAATCAAGTCAACTAACACACACGTAGGTCATTCCCTTAACCGATACTACCCGGCCTACATTACCAACACGTGTGGAATACCCAACCTCTCACCGTCGACGTATCCCCCACACTCGCTCTACAAAGCTAATTTATCTGAATCGAGGATACACCCTGACGCCTACCTCTCAGGTAACGCCTCAGGGCCCTTCACATCGGAATTACCTCTCAGGTAAGTGCCCACAACTATATCCTCCTAGCACCTACTAGAAAGCCTAGGCTATAACACCTGAACACCGGAGCCTCACCCCGAGATACCCAACCGACCACTACCAGCGACTGACTAACGTGCCTAAGGATCCAAAGCAAAACAACCTACCCACAAGTGCCTATTCCGGATTGTCTCCCTCACCCAAACGTGTATGTACTCGACGTACAATGAATGCCAAGCGGTGCGACAAAACAATTCATCAACAAGACTCCACCTCGAGTCACTAAAACCGGGCAATTAGCCCATGACTAACTCCAAGTCAAAACCGAGCAAAATGCTCCACGCTTGCTAGACCCATAGGTCGGAAAATGCGTTTAAACAAAGTTTAAGCAAGCAATACTCTGAAATCAACCCTTAGTCCCAGACTCAACACGGGTTAAACAAAAGAGTTTTCCAAAAGGACTCACACCCTTAAAATTCTCGAAATGACACATGACACTTAAAAGCACATTTCCCCAAATGGTTCACAAAATCATTTACAAAATATTTTCAACATCAGGATTTTCATCTCAAAAAGATCGTATGTAATAAAACTACTATTACCAGATCGATAGTTACGTAAAACTGGACACGCTCGTCCCACATAGGAAAATCATGTTGAAAATCGTTCAATTGCAGCTCAGTTTGCTCACAAAACGCAGAGTGAAATAAATAAATAAATAAATAAATAATAAATGAGCCGCCACGGTTCCAGTATAAGTTAGCTCAAGACATGTACTTAAAATAACCACTCGACCTTACCCAAGGGTGCGACAAAAGTGTGCACAAAATTTAAAAATCAGTCCCACGACGTTTGACCCCAAAATTTCTCTTTTTAAATCATAAAAATGTCGTGGTACCGGGTTCACCAACAAATTATAACGCACGTCAGCTAGTCGTACAAAACGACGAAACGGTTTACAAATACATTTTTGTTAAAACACAACTGTCTCGTGTAAGTTTCAAACTTAAAGATAAAAACTAATCCGTTTCCATCATTTGAAAATATCGACTAAAATCTCATAAAATCTCAAAATGTGGGGTTCTTTAGATTGATTTCCAAGATTTCCCCAAATGGTCACATAAACAAATAAGATATGCACCTCGTGACATTAAACCCACACGACTCGACATGCCGTAAAACAAAACTTATTTTAACCAAATCACTCAATTAGCTTTATACAGACACCGTGGAATGTAACTTTTCGTCTCAACTCTAACATATGTGGAGGAGTTCCAATGTTAAAGTCACAAGCCGTAGTCACTTGCCCCACATTTTAAACACCCCAAAACACGGATATCATCTTACCCGAAAGAAACGTTGGAAAAATAACGAACATGAGACAAATTCTAACCATGTTTGCACTCCCGTGATAAAACGATTTCATACACTTTCAAAACCATATTTCAAAATCTTGTGTGTGCGCTGAGCAGTTCCCAAAATTCCAAAACACCGTCCATACAAAGATTTGAAACACAAGAATTTGTTAATGCAATCTTATTTTCAAAATAACTTCGTGCATGACTCATTCGGCATTCAACGTCTCGACCCATGCTACTCCGAAACTCTCCGGTCTACTATTGTCATCCAGACATTTAAACCTCTTAAGGCAAGTTGGAAATTCACATCAAATCATCCTACGGGTTTTCCTCAAATCAAAGTCGGCTCAAAAGCCTATGATTCTAGCACAATTGCCAACTTTTGACCCAAAATGGTCTACTTAAAACAAATATTACCTCAGCAACCTCAACTACAAGTGTCAGGCACGAAAGAAAAATGGGTAGCCCCGCTATCAAACATCACTACAGCAGACACCGAGTTAACTAAGAACGTACTTAAACACACAGCTTAAGCAAAATGCAACTACATACAAATATCAAGTGATGAAATATACCTGTCACCACTTTAAGCGTAGCCTGTGCCTCTTCCACCGTCAGTTAAAGAACTCTACCTCGGCCTCCTCGGGTCCAGCCTGACCCACACGACCATCAGTAATACGCTAGGGAGCAGCCGCAGGAGCTCCTTGTGCCCCACCCCCAACAGTAACCCTCGGATTCGGGCAGTTGACCTTCACGTGGCCCATCTGTTTGCAGTTAAAACAGACCATCTGTGGTGGTTCCCTGCAGTCGCGACCGTAGTGCCCCACCTGGCCACACTGGAAACAATTGTCATTTCTCCTTCCGCTACCATCCATGGTTTTGAACCCACCGCTCCTTTGATTCAAGAGCGAGTCTGAAAACCTCGTTTTCTTTGGAACTGCCGATTCTGGTGCAACGGCCTGCGCTGTTTTCCTCTTCTTAGTCTGTTCCTCTAACTCAGGTTCCTGGCTCCGAGTAGCCTTCATCATCACTACTACCTCATCACGAACGGCGGTAATAATCTCGGGGATTGCCTCCCTAATAACATGCTTTACTTCAGCCGCGATCAACTCACGTATCTGCTCAGCAGTGATCCCGACGCCAATCCCTGGCTCAGTAGTGTTGTTTCCCTTAGTGATGGCCATTTCTGGGGTAAAAATTACAACGAGTTATTAGCACATAATAACTCACACTAGCGACACTCACGCTCAACTCCTTGGATTCCTCGCGACTTTTTCCGACTCGAGCATTGATCCTGTGCTTCCGGTAGTAGGAGCTCTACTACTACCATCCACACCTATCATCGCCAGTTCCGAGTTCCATCCCAAGGGGTCCAAGTAGTTTCTCGCCGAAACTATCCACATATGCCCGCACCGGCATATGTACACACTCTTCCTAGCTCCCTAGGAATTCCATCCAAACCACTACCCTTGCTACTGCCGAATCCCTACTTATCATAACGAGTTGCCTCGCGAATACCCGATCATATGCAGTGCGAAACAAATAGACAGTCGAATACAAGACTCTATCCTAGAACGGTTGGACTCAAACAAGAGCTGCGCAATAGAACTAAATCGAATATTCTAAGGCTATAAATCTCTTACTGCATACAACCTAGAGGGCATCCACTTAGTAACCTATCATAATTAGCATAAATTCCTAATAGCAAGCAGTACAACATACAGCATAGTGTCCACAACAGGCAATCTAGCATGCATACTCTATGATCTAGAAAGCAATAAAACACTAAGTACTGTACCTTTCCCCTTTGGCTCCGGCTGACTGTACACACTGCGCCTCCGATCACCGTTTCTCAAACGGATTTTTCCTTCTTTTTATTTTCCAAAAACTTTAACGAAAATTTCATAGCCGCAAACTTGAGATCAAACACACCGAGGTGCGTTTGATTCACTCAAGCTGTGCTCTGATACCAAGTTGTAACGTCCCAAAAATTACAAGCAAATTTAAATTTTTAAATAAACATTTCATTTATAACAACTCATTAAATGATCCCCACGTTTCGTTTGCAAACTCATAATTAATATCTTCATAATAAAGACCAGCGGAATTAAACGTTTAATTATTAAAACAATAAATCAACCAGCTCTCCTCGCGCGCCAGTGTGTACTCGTCACGCCTTGGAGCCGCCCGTACCTGAAACCACAAACTATTGGGAAAGGGTAAGCACGAAGCTTAGTGAATTCTACACCATAAGTAACACAGTTATTTCCACACCACCATAAACAGATATTTGCACATAAACAACATTCAAGTCTACGAACAAATCATAAACCTGCATACTCACACCAACCCACCTAATAGGCATACGTCGGTCCCACCGACCACACGACCATCGTGTAAACGCAACCCGGCACCCCCGGGTTCATACGCCACCCGCGAATACAACCTTCGGTCCCACCGAATTACTACGCCACCCGCGTATGTGACCCTCGGCCCCGCCGAACTCCTACGCCACCCGCGTAGTCACAACAAAAAGGTCCGACTAGACACCCCAATATTTAACCCCGCATCAAAAGCAAATAGAATTACCACATACATACACAACGTAATGTAAAAATAAACGACATTAGTTATAGTGAGAGAACTCACCTCGAATGCGCGCCTAGCTCAACAATACAAATTCAAGCTTCCCAATTACGGTCACTTCCCAGCACCTAAACGCACGTTAAAACATATCAATACGAGACCCGGACCCTAAGACACGACGCACGCTTAAACCGTCACTAAAACTACCTTCCGGTCTAACCAAACAGGTCTGTTCGGGACCTGTTTCTACCCCTTTAAACCCAGAAAATTCTCAATATTAATTCATGGTCAGATAGTACTCTGAGTTAGGGTTCTAAGGACATATTATACGCCTCCTAACGATTTTTCTACAATTTACTATGGATTTTATAAAAACATATCCCAGAACAGCGAAAATCAGCACCTTCCAGTATAAAACGATAATTTGACCCATGCTACGTCCCGAACTGGGTTTTGCACAAAACACAGAAACGTTTGTAGACTCAAAAAGGGAACCTTTGGCACCGGTTCCACCCCAATCCGAGTTACGAGTAAAATGTTATGACCAAAACAAAACAGCAGCAGAAAACGACGATTTTACATGAAATGACAAACGGCTGTAAAACGACCACTTTTTCACCTAGCTAGAAGCCGAACCGGATTTCCGCCAAAACACGGAAAATGTGCCCGACCCAGAACGTGAACCGTTGGCACCAATTTCGGCTCAATCCGAGTTACGACGAGAAAGTTATGCGCGAAATAAAAACTGGACAGAACCATAATATTCACATAAAATGACGATTTGTAAACGGTTACGCGGTTACGGTTACGGGTTAGAGTTTTGCGATTAAACCAACGATCGGGATACGAGTTCTAAACAACACCCGGCACCCCCTACTGCCACCTCCGGCAGCGGTGGTCGCCGACGACGGCGGCCGTTTTCCGGCAGCGAATACACACACACGCACACCATCCTCACCACCCTCTCGCACCACCTTCCTCCTCTCCCTCGATCGCCATAAACGCACACACACCTACACTCGCCCACACACACACAGCCACCGCCGACCACCCACGGCCACCGCAGCGGCGGCGTGCGGCGGTGGTCGTTTCGCCGGAAGAACGAAAAGGAAAAAGGAAAGAAACGAGACGAACGAGAGAGCTACTTACCTTACGACGACGTCTCACAACCGAACTTCTCTCTCTCGATTCCTCCGACGATCCAGGTGTGGCGACCTCCGGCGACAGCAGCAGCGGCGGCGAAGGGTGGCTGCCGCTGCGTTCTTTCTTCCTCTTCTCTCTTCTTTCTCGCGTTCCTCTCTCACTTCGTTTCTCTCTCTCTCGGGCCAACACCAGCAGCGGCGCTGGTGTGGTGGTGGGCGGTTTCACGGCAGCAGGGAAGAAGAACGCTAGGGTTGTGTGGTTTACGTGAGAGAAAACGAGAGAGGTAAGGGGATAGCTTAGGTTCTTTTTTTTTGTTTTCTATTCCTTTTGCTTTCATCCCACGGCAACTACAACACCAATAAAAAAAAGGGTTTATGGGTCTCGACATATATATGCATGGGCCGAAACCCAAAGAGGGTTTTTGGCCCTTTGACACAAATAGTCCCTCCACTTACAACTCTCTCGCAACTAACCGAAAATCCGACACTTTAACGATTTGACCCAACTCGACTAACCCCGTTAACGGAAACCTCAAAAACTCAAACTTAAAAGAAAAGGATTAATACCAATAAATTACATACCGGGATACGGGCTTTACATCAAGAAACTCAAAGAACCAATTCTTGTGTTTCTCGAGTCCTCTTCATACTCCTCCATTTATGCTTCCATGGTATGGAACCCGACTTTCTTCATACACTCCCTCACGCGATATGGTGCCATCACATATAAAGCACTTCATCGATGACTTCGATGATTCGTCAAACTCCTCTCTTTTCCACTTCTCTGGAGTAGGATTCTTCATTTCGTTGGTTCTCTTCTCTCCCCCACCTCTTCCTGTTTCTCTTTGTATTTCTCCTCTTCATGAAGTTTGACAATTGACTCGACTTCCACGATGGTTGCAGAAAGGTCTCGTACTCTACGCCATTAGATCTCCTACTTTGCCCACGAAGAGATCACATTCAAGAAATAGAACAAAGCATCGTCATCTAAAAGATTTGTATCTCGAGCATGAGACTAGTGAACTCGTTCACATGGTCAAGGTTTGTTCCCAATTGCTTGAGTCTTTCAAGAGGATTCTTTGCCTCATGGATGTAATTCTTTAGGTAGAATTGTCTCATAAAGTTATAAATGACTCACTAAAAGGTTGTAAATTGCACGTATGTTTTTTGATGTCTCCATGTCGCTAACACCACCATAAATCTACGGCGTTCTTCAAGTACATCGTAATGGTTTGGATCTTTGTGGCATCATCTTCAATCCCCATGGATTCAACGTACCTAATGACTTCCCAAAGATAATCAACAATCACTTTTACCTCTCTTTTGCCATTGAAGGTTGAAGGCTTGAGAACATCAACTCTTGGTATATGTGCTCTCACACTTACCGTGTTCACTACGACTTGCTTGTAAACGCCTATATTGATTTGAACTTTTTTAAGTTCCTCACGAGTGATGGATGCTCTCCTTCCACCGTCTTGACTTGTACACACAAATTAGCTAGCTCCTTCTGAATGATGCCTCGAAGAGTCTCAACTTCTTGGCGAAACTCGTATTCAATATTTAGTGGTAGCTCACAACTTTTAGCTTTTATAAGGAGCTCCCAAATATAGTTTTCTATCCATGTGGGACGGGTTCAAATCCTCCGCTTAAACTTTGGACCTCTTCGCCAGACCTACCTAAAAACTTTGGGATTCACCTAAGATATTACAAGCACCCCCCTCCTCGAGGATGCATCATGTGCAATGAGGTATTCCCCACCATCTCGATGGTACAAGGATCGCCTCTGGTATCATTTGTAGCATCTACGGCTAACTATACCAGATATTGTCCGCTTTGTATACATCTGGATTTACAGTTTTAAAACATGTCGAGTAAAGGAGGTATTCAGCCTCTTATAAGGTAACTTTAGTCCTCTCCCCGATCGGTGTGAGATCCTACATATAATAGTTTTGCAACGTTATTAAGGATGATAAGGGACGCATTTCTATTTGTAGAATTATGAGGGATTCTGATAGAACTCAATTCTTATGCTTGTTTGGTTTGCAAAATACATGAAAGTGAAATAAATTGGAATTAATAAATTCATCAAAAGGAATTAATTAGTCCCTTGTTTTTTATAAGGAGAAAAATACTATAATTAATTTTCGAATTTATACAATTAATTTTATTAGTAGTTATAATTTTTTTAAACACACCTATAAACCAAGAAAAATTTACAAAAATATCATATATGTATAATTTTATAATTTACGTTACTTATATTCATTTTGATTCCAAAATCACATTATATGAATTACACATAAAATTCAGTTAAATGAATTGAGTTCATTTCAATTTACTGTGAATCAAACACGTTGTCAAACTAATTTCAGTTTGAATCCATTTGATTTTTTTTCATGTAAACTCTAATTTTGGTCCTGAGGATCAGTGATAAGTCTGAAAGTGAGACATGAACTTTTGATAAGTCTAAAAGGCATCCTTGTGATTTTCAATTTGCTCCAAAAATGTCCCTGGTCATCGAAAGCTCCGACCAACTCGATCTCCCCTTTACAACCCCCACTCCTCATATGAACCACACCTTCCATATCCATTTCGAGTTTCACCCCATATCCACACCCACTATAGAAACCATCATTCTTTTAAGCATCACACTAGCATTCATATGGCAGAAAACTACGGTGAGGATTTTGCCTAATTTCATTTCATCCTCTAGGTAACTGAAAGAGTGAATTTCACAGTAAGATTTTCGTTAAATGACTGGAACTTGTTTCAGAATTCCCAGATATAAACCAAAACACATACCGAATATGTGGAACTGGATTGGTGTTGAGCTTTGGATGACAGATGTGATGAGCCATTTGTACTATCTTGGGGAATGCTTTTGCTTTCAAATAGCATTGTCCAAGAATTTTGGAAATGATTGCGTAGGGTCTTTTTTTGTCCCCACCATTGAAGCTTTGAGAATCATTGCTCGAGGTCTGAATTTGCTTTAGGGAGAAAATGATTTTACGTTGTCTTGTGCCCATTGTTTTCTCAAAGTTATGGAAGAAATTTCCAGATATGGCAATGGTTGGGCTTATGAAAAGGGATACCTTCTTCTCTACCTTTCTGTATACATACATATAACAGGAGGTTGGATAGAGAGCCACGATTTGTGGACCACCCAAATCTATGTGTTTGTGTGTGGGTATAGCAGAGAAGTGGTCGGCAAATGAACCAGGGGGAAAGACTATTACTCGGAGAAGAGGGGGAGGTTATATTATATATATATATATATATATATATATATATAGGGTCAGGTTCAGGGGAAAACCGCAAATAATTGAAAAACTAAAGAACACTCTCATGATCATTGATTAAAGATAATCTAAAGGACATTAAAATAAGCATTTAAAATAAATAAAATTGATGAAAAGGGTAATAAAGGTATTTGACAACTAAATCAGATATTGAACCCACGCAAATCGTTTCCTTATGGCAAATCATTTCCTTATGGCGATCGTTTCCTTATATCGATCGTTCCTTATAGAATAACCTGGATGAATTCACAATTGGAGAACCAATTTTGAAAATTCAACTGCAGAAATCACAATCAAATTGGATCGAAATGGAATTAGAAAACGAAATTGGGGAATCTGTTAATGGAGAAAATTTGAGCGATGGTGTCGATGAAGAAGAGATGGATTGCGATTCAGTGAGAAACGAAGAACACACAGGTAATCAATGTAATTGCTTATTCAAATCGAAATAAAGGATATAGAAACTGTCGGAACAATGAATTGAATCCCTTATTCAATCACCTGAAACCATCTGGGCAGAGATCTTGTATGAACATGATCGTCTTCTTCAATGGTTGCAGGTCATATGCACAAATGCATAGACGAGTGAAACTAAGAATTTATGTTCTGATGAGTTTGATATTGTTATTAAACTAATGAATATACAATTTTCCTATGTGATTATGCAGAATCTTATGAATTTGAGTAACAATCCAAATGCGTATATTCAATGGTTGCAGGTCAATATGCACAAGTGCATGTTATGCACAAGTGCATGTTATGAGTAATTTAAGATTCTACATGAATGCATTTGTGAATGATTGTACAAAAAAAGATGGATAACATACAGAATTGAATATTTTAGGTTGCTCTGTTCATCTAGTATGTTTTTTGTCATATATGCACATGTGCTTATATCTATGGAATGTTGGTATATGGTTAAAGGTTATGCATTTTATTTAACTATCTGTCTAACTACGCAGTGCGAGCAATTGAAATAGTTACTCCAAGAGGAACAACGTTCTGGATTCCAAGTGTGGAAGATTGTGTTATACCAAAAGTTGGATTGGTGTATGGGTCAATTGAAAGGGCAATTGAAGTGTATACAACTTATGCAGATATAGCGGGGTTCGAGGTTAGACGGGGAACACAGAAAACTAAAAACAACGATATAATAAAGCTGAAATATCTTCTGTGTAGTAGGTCAGGGAACCCAAGAGACGTACAAGTTGACACGATGAATGGGAAACCGGATAAGAAGAAGCGAAACAGGAGTTTTAAAAAAAACGGGTGTATGGCGTGCATAAAGTTTAAACTTGTTCCCGACACATCATCGTATAGAATATACATTTGGTTGAGCATTGGTTTTATTGAATTGTATTAATTTTTTTACCGTGAAAACAAAGATATATAAATTTTTTCGATTGATGAATTGATGTAGTAATTTTAACTATTGGTGCATGTTATTATTTTGAATCTTACTTTGATTATGAACAATATGTTATGCATTAGACCATTTAAGTGCATGGTATGCACAAGATATTTGAAAATTCAGTTTTAAACTGTCAAGTTGCAGATACTTATTGTCCAAGACTAGATGGTTTATGCCCAATCATTCCTGATAACGCTTGCGTGCACTAGTATGCACAAGTGCATGGTATGCACAAGTGCATGTTATGCACAAGTGCATGGTATGCACAAGTGCATGGTACGCACAAGATATTTGAAAATTCAGTTTTAAACTGTCAAGTTGCAGATACTTATTGTCCAAGACTAGATGGTTTATGCCCAATCATTCCTGATAACGCTTGCGTGCACTAGTATGCACAAGTGCATGGTATGCACAAGTGCATGGTATGCACAAGTGCATGGTATGCACAAGTGCATGGTATGCACAAGTTATTTGAAAATTCAGTTTTAAACTGTCAAGTTGCAGATACTTATTGTCCAAGACTAGATGGTTTATGCCCAATCATTCCGGATAACGCTTGCGTGCACAAGTGCATGACATGCACGAGTGCACATCATGAATAAGTGCACGTCATGAGGAGACAACTACATCCACTACGCATATCGAACATGAGCAAAACATAGTGCAAACGTAATGGAAATAAATTAAACTTAAAACAAATATGCAAGCGAGAATCTACAAAAGTAGCATGATATAAACATCAAAAATATCATTTAAGTATCAACATCACAAAAATCCCAATATATCGTTTAAGTATCAACAACACAACATATCATAATCCAAAAAAAAACATGTTCCTATTCAACAACTATTGTAGAAAACGCTCCTCCCTTTCTTTAAATGTAGCAAGAGCAGTTTGCATTATACCCTTTTGAGCATCATGATCAATTCCATCAAATTCATCCGCCAAAGAGATTATTTTAGCCCGATGAATATTCAGCTCAGATAACAGAATATTTGCAGCGTATTTGTACCGCAAACGTGTCAACTGCACATGTTGATTATCCGACTCGTTATCTAACCCACAATCCCACTAACTAACAGGCTGACCCATGTATGTTTCCATGTGACGCATTACAAAGATGCCACAGTCTCTAGTATTCTCAGCTGTGCGCCACTTCATTTTCAGCCTAACCAGATTACACTTGTCGATGGCATTGGCCTTTCTATGAGATACGAAATGTAGATATTCCACAAACATGTTTTTCTACAATTAAAAATAACAAATATTTAGCAAAAATAAACATTATTTGGAAAAATGTTAATGATGCACCTGTGCATATACTAGTCTGGATATGCATTATATAAATAAGTATGAATAACCAATCAACTTGTTAGGTACTCACCAATAATAAAGGAGTAGCTCCATACTTGTTTTCGATTGGAACATCAAGCGTTTATTGGGCTTTGGAACTTTCTCCGTGTCATTGGCAGGATTCGAAAGAACCAAAGATAAACTTGAGGAGCCTGAAATGATGAGCAACCAAAACAACAACAAAACAACAGGAAACAATAAGTCTACAAGCAAAATTTGTATTAGAGTTGTGCTGCATTGTAACTCAAAGTTATTAAAATACCAATTGAATGTCATGCACCAGTGCATGTTAAACTGCTTTATGGTTTTAGGATGCTATAGACTATTTGACTTTCTTGACTCCACTTTCTTTTCTGCCAACTGCTAACAACAATAGTTGGAAATTTCTTATTAGTAACTATATTTGAGTATTGCATTTATTAAGGACTAGTTTGACATCAATCAGGAACAATGAAGTCCCTTTACATAATTGACATGTAGACTCTAAAATTCCATGTTGAACAAAAACATCACAACCAAAATGCCTTGATTTAAACAGAGGTGAGAAAGTATTGTATGCTCTAGTTTAACATAAACATTAAACATTAACATTGAAAACTACTAACCTCTATTACACAAATCCAATGATTGATCAATGTTCTTAACTAACCTAGGGTTTCAATCGATGAAAGGGAGACAAAAAAAGTATACCTTCTTGAGCCATTGATGCAAGGTCAGTATGGTCAGAGATGGTATCGGTACTGATCAGCGAACACTGAAGTCAAAACCAAAAACGAGATATCAAAAAACTACAAATAATCATGGATCGAACATTGAACTCAAAACCAAAAACGAAAAATGAAAACCCTCAAATACTCATCGAGGAACACTGAACTGATAACCAAAAACGATAACATGCATTTGTGAATGATTGACCGAAAACCCTAAAAAATCGAGGTAACTCTAAACAAAAACCCTCAAATCGAGGTGACTGTGAACATTTGCCCTCAAATCGAGCTTAACTTCGATTTGTTTGAATCGATTTGGAAAAACATTGACCAAAATATTTCATATTGAAGATAGATTCTGAGAAAATAATGGATACAGTAGAGAAAAACATGAATACCTTCAAAATCGCGATAATCGTGAGACCCTGAGATGTTTGACGGAAGAAGAATCGATTGAGACACCTTTGATTGAAGGAGAATCGGTTGAGACCCTTTGGAATTCGATTGCCGTAGGATAGTAGAATGACGATGATTATGGCTGAAAATCGGGATATGGAATCAGGTAGCTCTATTCCAATTTTACCCCCAATGCAGCTTAAGTGAAATGAAATATACCCTTAACTTTCATTTATTTACAAAATTGCCATTAACAATATTAACCCTTGATTAATCTAATCCTATGCTTATAAGGTTGTTCTTTAGTTTTCTAATTATTTGCGGTTTTCCCTTGAACCTCCCTCTATATATATATATATATATATATATATATATATATATATATAGGGAAGGGTTCAATTGAGAAGTCTAAATATTTTGAGAAATAGAGAAGTGATCATATCCATTGGATTAAATAATCCACGGTCAAGAAAATCGCGTTACACCTGATTAATGCGCACGTCCACATTAATTAATAAACGACGCTCAGGGGTATTTAGGGTAGTTTCGTAAAAATACGCGGGACAGGTTCATATATATATTTGTGTGATTCATATATGAACCTTTGTGATTCACATATAAAATATTTTTAACTAATTCATATATGAATCTTTGTGATTCATATATGAATCAGTTAATTTGTTCATATGAGAATTAGTTAAAAAAATTCATATATAAATCATTAAGGTTCATATATGAACACAAAGGTTCATATATGAATTAGTTAAAAAAAGTTTATATGTAAATTACAAAGGTTCATATATGAACACAAAGATTCATATATGAATCAGTTAATTGGTTCAACTGATTCATATATGAACCTACAATTAATTAGTTTCATATATGAAACACAAAGGTTCATATATGAATCACAAGATTCATATATGAATTAGTTATAAAGAGTTCATATGTGAATTACAAAGGTTCATATATGAACGTCTAGTTCATATGTGAATCACCCAGATTCATATATGAACTCAGCCCATGTTTTTTGTAAACAGGATGACTAATTACCAAAATACCATTCCGTGTTCAAAATCAGCGCATTTAATCGAAGAGTCACGATCACTTATCTATTTCTCAAAATATTTAGACTTCTCAAATGAACCTAACACTATATATATATACATACATATATATATATATAGCTATATAGGGGTGGGTTCAAATGAAAACCCATATTTCATTGTGCAAACATATAACAACCGTTGATTAAAAAAACGGTGAAGAGGTCAATGGATTAAAAACGTGGTGGCAGTTTTGTAAATAAGATCAAAACTTCGTCCATGGCTTAATTAATATTTAGCGCGTAAAATTGTAAAAATGCAGTAGCGGTTAAAAATCAGATATAAGCCATAATCATAATATTCAGACTGCAATATGACTTCTTCATTATTTCTCGCCGCATATTCTCTCACTAAAACCTCCATTATCGACGAAGATTCTCTCACTAAAACCGCCATTGTCGCTGATCATTCATGCAGACAACATACTAAAAAACACGGAAATTATGACCTATTCATCTGAAAAACAACGAGATGATATTCCGATTGCACAAGTTTAAAAGAGGTAAGTTTTAATGTTTAAAAGCTGTGGTTCCTGAATAGTTAGGGTTTATATTCAATTTTTACTAATTAAGGATTAGTAGATAAAGTTGGAAATGAAGAAATAATAAAAGAAAAATCTCATTCAAAAAACCCTAAAACAGAAGAAATGAAGAACACAATATGTTTACTGATTTT
Source organism: Saussurea involucrata (assembly GCA_033807775.1). Lineage (NCBI taxonomy): Eukaryota > Viridiplantae > Streptophyta > Magnoliopsida > Asterales > Asteraceae > Saussurea > Saussurea involucrata. The sequence goes on from CM066326.1 coordinate 24,749,938, forward strand.
ACTGGTACAATAGACATCTGTTTATGAGATTACATTTATTAGAAGATATATTGTTAGATATTGTTACATTTAATGAATAAATGCTTGAAATGAAGAGTAATAACTATGAATACAAAATACTTTATCATAAACAAAATAGATTATTAGTAAAATGATTATTATAAACATTATTCATGATTTTTTTTAATAAAACACATAGACATATTGGTAGATCTTGTTACATACTTAATAAAAGGTAGATATTCAGTATTAATATTACTTCAACTTTTAATCTATACAGATTATTCAGACTGAATAATACAAAATAAAAAGTCACTGATTATTATTGCTAAAACGTTGTTATCATGTTTGTGAGAAGTGACATTTTAATACTGAATATCTACCTTTTATTCAGTATGAATAAAGGTAGATATTCAGTATGAATATAACTTCAACTTTTAATCTATAAATATTATTCAGAATGAATAATACAAAATAAAACGTGGTTGATTATTATTGCTAAAACGTTGTTATCATGTTTGTGAGGAGTGATATTCATACTGAATATCTACCTTTATTCAAACTAAATAAAAGGTAGATATTCAGTATAAATATAACTTCAACTTTTAATCTATACATATTATTCAGAATGAATATTTTGAATAATACAAAATAAAAAGTGACTGATTATTATTGCTAAAACGTTGTTATCTTGTTTGTGAGGAGTGATATTCATACTGAAGATCTACCTTTATTCAAATTGAATAAAAGGTAGATATTCAGTATTAATATTACTTCAACTTTTAATATATATATTTTATTCAGACTGAATAATACAAAATAAAATGTGATTGATTATTATTGTTAAAACGTTGTTATAATGGTTGCGAGGAGTGATATTCATACTGAATATCTACCTTTATTCATACTGAATAAAAGGTAGATATTCAGTATGAATATAACTTCAACTTTTAATCTATACATATTGATCAGACTGATTAAATCATGTTTTTATTAACTGTTTGAATTTAAGTAGGAACCAAAAGAAAAAATGAAGATGAAGTATCTTCATCTAAGAAGAAAAGGAAAGAAGATAAAAAATGTATTATTATGATTCCTTTTTTAGATATTGATAAAAATTAACAAAATACATATTTTAATCATTTTGGTGTGAATATCAAAAATGTTTATAGGAAAAAAGAAAAACAAAACTTCTTCTTTAAAATTAAAAAAAAGGATGAAGGGACAAGTAAAAAGAAGGAAGAAGAAGAAGATATTACAAAGGTGAAAAAGAAGAGAAAAACTGAAGACGGCAAAAAAAAACAAAAGCAGAAGAAGAAAATGGAACACAGATCTCTTTCAATAAGAACAACTCCAAAAAAACTCCAAAAAACCTAATGCTGGTAACAAGCAAAATGAGAATGCCCCAAATCAACTGCATAAAGCAGATGGGGTTTGAAAGCTTGTAACATATGAAGATTGATTCAATCCCAGCAAAGTTGGCACATCACATCATCGACAACTTTGACCTAGTGGATATGGTCATCAGAACAAAAAAGGTCCTATTCACATTACAAAAGAGTAAGTGAATCATATTCTAGAACTCAAAGATGAAGGAGTTGATATCAATGAGAGTGAGGCAGACATGGAGTGGGATGGGATAATAAAAAGTTGGAGAGAACAGTTTGAGAAACCCTTGATTAGACCAAAGGATATTGTGAAGAAGATAATCGGTTCAAATAGTGCAGACTGGAATTTCAAGTTAAATTTCATTGTTTTGTTTGTGAATACAATGGCTGTATGTATGAAGATGGGGACACGTAATCTTGCCATTCTTTCACATCTAGGAAAAGATTTGGATTTCAAGAATGTTAATTGGTGTAAATATATTATCGATTGTGCAAAATAAAGCAAGATTGGTTTGAACAATGAATCAGATGCCAGCTTCTACACAGGGCCAATAACATTTTTAACGGTGTGTAATCAACTTTAATATCTCTTTTTATTCAAGATTAATATGCTAGTTAGGATTGGGTTAAGCATGAATAACTTCATTATTAAGTATGAATAACTTTGATATGCATGCTAATTGATAGCTTACGGATTGGGTTAAGAAGCAATACATTCATTATTCAGTATGAATAACTATGATATGAATGCTAATTGATAGAATATGGATTGGGTTAAACATGAATACCTTCATTATTCAATATGAATAACTTTGATATGCCTGTATGAATAAATATGATATGCATGTTAATCTATTGAATATGGAATGGTTTAAGCATGAATACCATTATTATTAAATTAGGAATTCACAAAATCATAATATAACATTTTTGTAATTTACATATTTGCATTGTACACAATGTAGCTTGTTTATCTTGATTCAACAAAATGCACTGGAATGGAGCACAAGAGCACAATGGAATACAGAGAGAAGATGGAATTAAACATTGGAGGTTTTGGGAGAGGGGAGTTTGCAGAAAAGTATGGCGAAAGAGAAGAAGCAGAAGAAAGTTCAACAAAGAAGAAGACAACTAAGGTATAAAAATATATTTACCTTTGCATTATAGCACTTAGTTTTATATACTAAAATCTATGTCAAAAATAAAAAAAACAAGAGTACTTGAAGATGATTGATGAAGGATTAAAGGAACTGTATGCAAACAACGCAGAACTTGAATACAACCTAAAGCAAGTAATAATGTTGTATCCAGAAGATAGTTCTTTCATAGATTGGAAAGCAAGTTATGAGAAATCATTTTCCTCAAAATCAGATATAATTGTTGAGAAACAGAATGAAGATACTGCAGATAAGATAGAGTAGTTTGTAGATGTCAGGGAAGGAGAAAAGATAAATAAGAATGAAGAGAATATAGTATCGATAGAGGAAGAGAAAGAAGAGGAAATTGTTTCTGTTGCAGAAGAAGAGAAAGTTTGTGAAGAAGAAAAGAAAGAAGATGAGATAGAAAGAGGGAAAAAGAATGATGATGTTGCAGAGGAAACATCAAAAAATGTTAATGAAGAAGGGAAAAAGGTAATATGGTCTACCGACACACAGTATTGGAATGAGTTGAGAACATCAACAAATATTGATGATGCATTTAAGATTGTTAACGAAGAAAAACAAGAAGCAATTCAAGAAAGATTGGAGATTATGGCTATAGAAGCGATAGAGGATGTTGTTGCAGATATGCAACAAAAACTTAGTGAAGACGAAAAGGTGAATGACCAAGAAGCAATTCAAGAAAGATTGGTGATTATCGCTACAGACACAATAGAGAATGTTGTTACAGATATTAAGATGCAACAAAAAGTTGGTGAAGCTGAAAAGGTGAATGATGAGGTGCTAGAGGAGAAAGAAGATGAGAAGAAGGAAGAGAAGCATGAAGATGAGAAGAAGGAAGAGGAGAAGAATGAAGAGAAGGAGGAAGACAAGAAAGAAGAAGAGAACAAGGAGGAAAGAAGGAGGCAGAGAAGAAGGAGGAAGAGAAGAAGAAGGAATAACAGATGGAGGATGAACAAAAGGAGGGAGAGAAGCAAGAGGAAGGGAAGAAGGAACAGAATGAGGCCTAAATTTCAGATAATCCAATCTTTGATCTGGGAATATCATAGGTAGATACCCCAAAGAAACAAAAAGAAAAAAGATGTAGGGGAAGAGGTCGTGAGCAAGAAAGGGTCACTAGTAATCAGAATAAAACAAAAGGATGTGGATGACCTTGAGAAAAAGGAAAAGAGAATAGAAAAAAATAGGTGATCAACTAAAATCAACTTATCTTCAAAGAAGAGATGATCCAACAAGAAATCCAACAATAGCTGAAAACAAGGTTGGAAATTGGATATTTGCATTGCAAGGAGACAAATTGTAAGTTTAAAACATAATATTTAATAATATTGTAGATTATTATATTTTATTCATGGTGCATTATCATCTTTTATTCAGAGTGAATAAAAGCAAATATTCATAATGAATAAATAGTGATCAACTTATATTCACTTTGAATACTAACTTTTATTCAGACCGAATAAAACTAAATATTCATGATGAATAAATAGTGATATTCATTATATCATATTATATTCAACAAAATACTTAAATCATTAACTAAATGTTTAACATGGATGTTATCTTTGCAACAAAAGATGGACAATTCAGTTTTAGAGTGATGTTTGAGAGTCTGATAGAACCATTTGCAAACGTCATTGACAGCTGGTCAATCCTACTCAATCATGAAGAGTGATTAAAGAGCAAAGATTCCCCAAGAAGATTATTATCCACAACCGAAGTTCTTGTAAGATCACTACACTTTTAAACTAAATTACAAAAAAAAATAATAATATTAAATTACCATTTCTTTTTTTCAACAGCCAGATGAGATGTTCACAAGAAAAGTTTATCTCAATACGAATTTAAAGCGTTTCACAAATAACTTTTGTGAAAACATGAAAGAGAATGCAGAGTTAGATATTCTGAAAAAAGCTGAATTGGTAAGAAACAAATAGATTAACAAAAATAATTTCAATTATTTTTATGTCATATATTATACAATACATTACCTAAAATATTTATGCAGACATTTTTCCCGGTTGTAAAGTATGAATATTTTTATGTTTTATGTTTTGATCTAAAAAATGGAGCATCCCACATCCTGGACAAAAGTGCAACTAATGTCCCGGATTCAGCAAAATATGGGATCGTGCCAAAAACAATTGTAAGTAGAATTTTATATTATCTAATATACATTAATAATGATTATGTTATTTAGTAATATGAATAATAAATATGATATATATATATATATATATAATGCATCAAAAACTGTTTTTTGAAGTATCTTGAAAAACTAGGGGATGGAAGATCTAAGAACTTCACCCGAATAGTCCCTAAAAGAGAAGCGGTGAGATGGAGAACAAAAGAAAACCACAAAGATTGTGTTGTTTTCATGATGAGGTTTATGAGAGGACCGGTGAAGACTTGGGATAGCGGATTGGAGGACCAGTCAGCAGCACATAAATCACAGTTGAAGAAACTACGATATAAATATGTGACAAAAATGCTTTTGTCAGATATTAATGAAAGAAGAGAATGGGTCATGAACGAGGAACGGCATTTGAGGAATTGCCACAGGAGAAGCTGAAACAAATACAAGATAATGCAGAGAAGATAAAGGAAGAACGCCTAAGCAACATCGTGTAGGCGTGATGGATGGGTATTGGTAAGTTTGTTTGACCATTTGCTTGTGGTTGTTTAATGGCTTGAACAATTATTAGGTGGGTTGGTATGATACTTGTCAGTATCATATTATTTGGTGGGTTGCTTGAACAATTATCTGGTGGGTTGGTGTGATATTATTCGGTGGGTTGGTACGGAAAAACAATTACGATGGATTTTTTTGGTTGAACAATAGTTGTAGTTTTTAGTTGGTTTGATGGGTGGTTTAAATCGGTTGGAACAATTAAAAAGTGGTTGTTTTTATGGATTGTAGAAATTTAACAATGTTGATGTTGGTTTTGGTTTAGACATAATATTTAGATTCACAAATATAAATTTGTTAATGATGTGAAGATTATGTTTTACACATAATATCATATATAAACATGTAAGGTTTGAAATAGAATAATATTCAAAATGAATATAACTTGTTACGACTGAATAAAAATACATATTCATGGTGAATAAATCTATTACATTTATAATGGAAAAACATGTAACTTTATTCACTCTGAATAATAGTTAATATTCAAAGTGAATATAAATTGTCTGGATATTGCCTTTTGTTAATCGTGAATAAATATATTTCATTCATAGTGAATAAAAAGTGATTATTAAAATAAAAAGATAAGATATGTCAAAAATATTATTGATATTAAAAAAAATCATCATATGAATTGTTTTATTACTCAATATTCAAAATGAATACCAAAGGAAACTAATTATGAATACCACTATTAGAAAATAAAAGAACTCTATTTACTAACATCTTTTCTCGATGGGCAATTGTGTGATTCATGGTTAGACATTTTACTACACAACCTACACAATCTCTTTACCTTTTTACTCTTTTCAATTGCTTTTTCTTTACCACTCTTCAACCGCTTGCCCGTACCACAAACTTTGTTTCTTATGGATTTTGGATTATGAATATCAACAACTTCTGGTTTTGACACACCAAGCAACGACTCCATCACCTCTTCGGTATTGCGATGAGGAACACTACATCCACTGGCCTCCAAATTACTCTTCAACTCTTGTATTTTCAAAACAAAGTCTTCAAGCTTCTCCATATCATCAACTACTAGACCAATGCAATAATCAAAGGCAGCTTGAGCATCATTTTCAAGTTTCTCACGACACTAATTTCTTTCTCCGTACCAATGACGTTTCTTCAACAATTCAGAAGAAATGAGATATTTTCTCCAACGCTTCACTATATATTGAAACGATATCTCTTTAATGCACATATTCTTTAATACACAAAAAATATGACGACATAGCAAACCATAATGATGATAAAACAAGCAACTAAAATCCAAAGAACTAGTGCACCTATTATGCACAACCTGCAAAAAATTGACATAACTTCATTATTTACAATGAATAATAAGTTGTATTCATTAAAATTTAATAACTAATTAATTAATAAGACTATCAATGAATAATAAATTAAATTAAAAACTAAACGAACCTTGTGATCAGACTCTTTTACATATACTTCTAGATTTGAGCTGCATTCGCCATTTTTCCTTTTATGTTGAACCTTCTTCTTCTCAACCATAACAATAACATCAGAACCATCTACCAAACTCACAGATGATTGGAAACATGACCAAACACATTCATTTATCTCATTCTGAACATCTCTGAATATAACACGAGTATTTATATCTTAGAAGCATGAACCTCAATTGGAAGTGGTGTGCTAAACTTTGGTACCGTTGTTTGTCAGATGATTAAGCAACCTATGATTATTCTGATGTTTGTCCATAGCAGAATCAAATGAGTAAATAAAGGCCATAAGGTTTGCACCATGATGAAAAAATAGGGAAAAGAATGAAATTTCACTCTCAGATCTTGATGTCGTTGTTGATCCAAACCCTCAGTGATTTGATAATGACCATCTCTTAAACACTTAGTGAAAATTGTAAGTAAACAATATGTATTAGAGTTTCACTATCGCTGATAAGTACTAAGACTTTACAGTACCGCTGATAGGAACTCTCACTCTTTAGAGTAGACATTCAGCGAACACTGTTCATCATCATATAGCTCTGAGCCTATTCAGTTCTATTGATGATCGCTGATAGTTTAGTTTGTTTACTTATGATCTCTGAAGACAAGTTTCACGTCAACCAAAGTTCTACGCTGAAGTCGAAGATCAAGCTCAAGAACCAACGACAAGTCTACTCATGAACTGATGCGGATATCAGCGAAGCAAGACCTGTCCATTCAACGTGAAGTATCAAGTAGAAGACTTCAGCAATCGCTGAACTTTATCATTCGCTGATAAAGATCTGACTCAATGAAAGTTGATCATGAAGTCTCCCTGCATGTTACTATTGTCTTACCTCCCTTGCACGTCTCCGTACGAACTGTCAGAACAGACATCCCTTTTGTCTGTAATCGTACAACAACTCTGATTCTACATTGTGCACCATGCGGCTACTAAGGTTGTCTACAAAGGTCAATGACATGCAACCACTCAGCTGCTGCCATGTGTAAAGCCATACTGCCATGCATTAAATGCATGCAGTATATAAGAAGAACCTTACTTCAGTTTTGAAGTGTGCTCGGACCATCTTCTTATTTCTCTCTTATTGTTAAGTTATTATTCGTAATTTCTTTAACTCTTTCTAGTGCAAGAAACTTAGTGTTTCTCAAGACTTGTTTAGATTAGGTTTATCCTTAATCTTGTTCTGCAACAAGTTGTAAATTGTCTTGATTTATCAATAAACAATTTAGAAAAGTAAAAACGTGTGTTTGTATTCAACCCCCCCTTCTACAAACTTGTATAGCCCTTCGGGACCAACAAGTGGTATCAGAGCAGATTTGTTTAAACTCATAAACAAGATCTGATCTATACTAAGATTTCTCTTCCTTGCTATTTCATAAAATGGCTACCAACACAAACCCCAACTATATTGACAACGGTTCTCTTGCAAAACCCCCTAGATTCTCCAGAGATAATTTTAATCTATGGAAAAATAGGATGATTCTCTTCTTAGAAGGTGTAGACCCTAATATACCTTACTATCTTGAAAACGGCCCATATATTCCTATAAGAATTGATCCTGTAGTTCCAGCCACTGAGAATAGACCTGCTATTCCAGAAAGGCTGATTCCCAAGGAAATTCATATGTGGACTGATGAAGATAAGAAGAAAGTGTCTATCGACGCCAAAGCCAGATCCATACTCTCCATGGCTCTTCCTGACGAAGTCTACCATTCCGTCATGAACCTGAAAACCTCAAAAGCTATGTGGGACACAATCTGTGTTAAGTATGAAGGTACTTCTGAAGTCCAGGACTCTCAAAAGATCAACCTGGTAAGACAGTGTGAAAACTTCATTTGTGGTAAGAATGAAACTCTCTCTGAAGTACACCAACGTTTTAACTGCTTAATAATAGATCTTAAAACTGTTGGTAAGGAATATTCTAACTTTGAAGTACTGACAAAGTTCTTAGAATGTTTACTTGAAAGCTGGGACAGTTATTCTATGTGTCTCAAGCTGTCAAAGGATCTAAAATCAATGACCCTTTCTACCTTATATGGCACGATGCTGAATCATGAGCAATCGAGTCATCTTAACAAGAATCTTGTAAAAGATTCCAAAAGCACCCCTGTTGCTTTAATCTCAGAGTCACCTTCCACTCAGCGATCGACTATCACTGTCACTGAGTTGGAAACTAACTCTGAAAGATCATCAGACTCTGACGTTTCAGATAATGATGAAACTCTGGCATTCCTCGCTAATAAGTTCAGGAGATTTGCTAGAAAGAGTAATTTCAAGAAGAATAAACCTCTTGCTATTACTGACAAGCCAAGATCATCAACCCCTATTGATAAGGCTACTGCTACTTGCTATAACTGTGAAAAGATAGGACATTTTGCTAGCGAGTGCAGGTCAAAGAAAGTCTCTAGACCATCAGTTTTTCCCAAGAAAAACTTTACTCACAGGACTAGGGATGAAAAATACAAAAAGCTGAAAGAAAGGTATTCAAAGCTGAAAACCTTTAAGAAGAAAAACAAAGGCCTTATGGCTGACTATGATTGGGTTGCCTCTGACGAAGAAGAATCATCTGACTCTGAAGATGATAATGAAGCCAATATATGTCTCATGGCCAAACTTGAAGATGAGGAAGAAAATTCTGACATTCCTTCCACTTCAACCTCTGCTACTAAGGTATCACCTTCCTTCTTTACCAATATTTTAAATATTGATGAAGCTGATAATCTTCGAAAGATCGATCTCTTGACTAGAAGTTTATATGAAGCCATGAATGGCAAAACTATTGTTGAAAATCAAAATCTTGATCTTGCTGAACAGCTTAAAAACTGTCACCTTAAAATAGAAAATATTTCTAAAATTGAAGAAGATTTTAAAGATCAAGTTCACTTAAATCAGCTAGTCAAAATCGAGCGCGAAGAAGCTATCGCTGCATTAAAAGCTGAAAAAGCTACTGTTGATGGATGGTATAATTCCTCAACAAAGATCAATGAGATAATTAAGTCTTAGATTCCCCTGAGTGATAAACGTGGTCTTGGTTACAAAGCTGATACTCTAGAACCAACCACTGACCGTTCCATGCTTAAATTTGGAATGTTCGTATCCTGTATCCCTGATACTTTCTCATCTCAGTGTTCTTCTTCTAAACCGCCTATCCCTGAGGAAATCTCTACCTTAACTTCTAAAGGTAAAGAAAAATTTGTTTATCCAAAACCTACCTCAGTCTTTAAAAACAAAGGTAAAGGAATTGCTTTTAACCAAAATCCTCAGAAGGGTACCTCTGTACCAAAGCTGAATGCTTCTAAAGCTTCAGTGACTTATCCCTCTGGTTCAAAGAATAAGATCCCTGGATTTATTCAGCGTGGATCTATTCAGCGATCTACTCCTAGAATCAAAGTGGAAATTATTGGTAAGAAATCCGAAGAACTGAATGTTCCTCCCATTTCAAAAGCCAATAGCTTACTTGGTGCTGGTCCTTCTAATTCAAAATCTAAAGCTCGGAATGCAAATGGTCCTAGAACTACTTTTAGTAATAGTAAATGTTATCATTGTGGACTTACCAATCATATTGCTAGTAAGTGCCCCACAGCCACCCAAGCTGAAAAGATAGCTAAGGTGAAGATCATTGCCCCAAGGCAAAGAAGACCACTGAGGTTAAGAAATTAACCGAAGTGAAGACTGACAAAGCTGAATCTTCAAATGCTGCAAAGACTGCTGAACCTTCCACTTCCTCTTCTACACCCACTGACAAGTGTGTACACATGGTTAAGTGGGTACCCAAGAAAAACTAATCCTCCTTTGTAATGCAGGTTAAGAAGGGTATCTGGTATCTCGATAGCGGATGCTTTAGACACATGACTGGTATGAAGAACCTGCTCACTGAGTACAAAGAAGAGAAGGGTCCCTCTGTAACTTTCGGTGGAAATGGAAAAGGACATACCTGAGGGTTTGGTGTACTCTCTAATGGTACAACAACCTTCAGAAGAGTCGCATATGTTGAAGGGCTGAAACATAATCTTCTAAGCATCAGTCAGCTTTGCGACAAGGATAACAAAGTAATATTTACTAAGGAATCCTGCTTTGTCGCTGACAAAAAGGAGAAGATAGCTCTCAGCGGTTATCGTTTGGAAAATGTTTATGTAATAAACATGGACTCAATAACCACTGAGAACTCCTGTTTCTTCTCAAAAGCCTCATCTGATGTCAACTGGCTATGGCATACGAGGCTCTCTCATCTCAACTTCAAGACACTGAACACTCTTTCTTCAAAAGAGTTAGTCACTAGTCTACCTCAGCACTCATACGCCAAAGAATCCTTATGTTCAGCGTGTGAGAAAGGCAAGCAGACCAAAGCAAGCTTTAAGTCAAAGCAAGTTTCCTCAGTGTCATCTCCTCTACAACTTCTCCATATGGATTTGTTTGGCCCTGTTAACAAACAATCCATCGCTGGAAAGAAATATACACTGGTCATAGTTGATGAATTCTCTCTCTATACATGGGTAATGTTTCTCCGTTCTAAGAGCGACACACCTGAAGAACTCATCACCTTTGTCAGGAAAATGGAAACCCTGAACAACTTGACCGTTCACTCAATAAGGAGTGATCATGGGACTGAATTCAAAAAAAGTTCTCTTGATTCCTTCTTTGAGAGTAAGGGTATTTCTCACAACTTTTCTTCAGTGAGAACACCGCAACAAAACGGAGTCGCTGAAAGAAGAAATAGAACTATTATTTAAGCTGCACGTTCAATGCTTAGCGATTCTCATTTGCCTACTCAGTTTTGGGCAGAAGCTGTCAACACTGCTTGTTTTACGCAAAACAGGTCGCTGATAGTCAAAAGATTTAATAAAACAGCCTATGAACTTTTTCATGGGAGAAAGCCTTCAATTAGCTTTCTTCACATCTTTGGATGTCAGTGTTTCATACTGAACAACAGAGATGCCCTTGGAAAGTTTGATCCTAAGGCTGATGATGGAATCTTTCTTGGATACTCCTCAGTCTCCAAAGCCTTCAGAGTCTTCAATCGAAGAAGACAAACTGTTGAAGAAACTATTCACGTCACTTTTGACGAATCCCGTTCAACGAATTCTCGACCTTCTACTGATACTGAAGAACTGAATCAATGGATGTTTTCTCATCTTGGTGATTCAGAAGATATTCCCACTCCTCATACTCATACCGTTGAAGATGATGGTCCTACTATAATCCCAAACATGCAGAATAGTGAAGCTGAAACATCATGGGTCTCAGCTGTTCCTTTAAACACTATACCTGCTTCTGAACCAAATGTCTCAGACATTCCATCTACTTCTTAGCAATCAGTAAATGAGATAACATCTGCACCTACTCCTCTCTTGGCTGATATTCCAGAAGTTGCTGACGACTCATCTTCAGCTCCTCCAGTTCAATTTGAGTCAGCGACTTATGCTCCGGCTCAGCGATGGACTGTAAATCACCCAATTGATCAAATTCTTGGTGATCCAAATGCTGGTGTTCAGACTCGACGAAGTGCAGGTAAGATTTGTTTATTTGTTAACTTTATTTCTCTGATTGAACCAAAGAAAATAGATGATGCCCTTAAAGATCCAAACTGGGTCAGCGCTATGCAAGAAGAGCTGACTGAATTCGAAAGAAACAAAGTTTGGAATCTTGTTCGAAGACCAACTGACAAGACAGTGATAGGCACTAAATGGGTCTATCGAAACAAGTTGGACGAACATGGAACTGTAACCCGCAACAAGGCTCGACTTGTTGCTCAGGGATACAGACAAGAGGAAGGTATAGACTATGACGAAACATTTGCCCCCGTAGCAAGACTAGAATCTATTCGTCTATTCTTAGCATACGCTGTACACAAAGACTTCAAAGTATATCAAATGGATGTTAAGTCAGCATTTCTCAATGGAAAGCTAAATGAAGAAGTCTATGTGGAACAACCTCCAGGATTCTCAGATCCTAAGCGTCCAGGTTATGTTTATAAACTGGATAAGGCACTTTATGGCTTAAAGCAAGCTCCACGTGCATGGTATGACACTCTATCCTCTTATCTCCTAATTGAAAAATTTGAGCGAGGTAAAATCGACAAAACTCTATTTTTTAGAATAGTAAAAGGTCATATCATTCTTGTTCAGATATATGTTGATGACATTATATTTGGTTCTACTAACCCTGATCTTTGTACTCGTTTCTCTGAAAGGATGAAAGAAGAGTATAAAATGAGCATGATGGGTGAGCTAACATATTTCCTTGGTCTTCAGAAAAAACAAAATGAAAAAGGAACTTTCGTTAATCAGGGAAAGTATGTTAAAGATATGCTGAAGAAATTCGATTTAACTCAGAGTTCAGCTATGAAAACCCCTATGGCACCACCGCTGACACTAAACAAGGATTCAAATGGAATACCTGTTAATGTCACTGATGACCGATTTGGTGTACCCCTTTTTAAAATTATATTATATCCAAAACGTGGTGTTTATCGGGCCAAATCTTTCAATAAATAAACCAAGACGCAAGTATACATCTCAATCTATTATCGTCTCAAACAAGTAATAATGGTACAAAAGTACCGGATATCGAACCCACAGGGAAGCGTGGAAAGGTTTCTCTTTTAAAGTCCAGTTCGTAAAAGCGAGTTTCAGATGGCGAATTTGAAAGCAGATTTGATGGTTTGATTAACAACTAATGACAAAAATCAGTTATAAAAAGAAGCACAGGGTACAAAGATCCATTGGGATGATAGTAATAATTAAATATAGCGATGAGACCGCATTCCTCAGTTATCTCAGACGTCGACTATTTTATGATACAACGAACCGAATGTCAATTGGTCAATTGTTTTTACACCACAAAATATAACATTGATTTAAATAACTTCGGACAATCATGCAGTACGCGACACCTTTCTATTTAGTTATTAGTCTCGGTCCCAACTTCACTTTATACCCCGAACTAAGACGGTTAACCCCTCATCGTTCGGTTTCTAATTATAAGAGATGTGTAAAAATGGAAGCAAATGATGGAGATGGACGATGCATGAAAACGACGTAACTTGTTATGCAAGTAACGACGTATTTATCTAAAGAGAAGTTGACGACAGCTTAAAATTTAGGTGGAAAATCTTGTTTTAAATGTGAACTTTAAAATAAAAAGAACTATTAAGTGAACCACCACCGGTTACGTTTGGAATAAATTCCAAACGTTAAGCTATGGATTTGGTTACTTAAAAAGCCCGAGAATTAATTAACTAGAACTGCGAGTTTAAGGGAAAAGAGATTTTTGCTTATATTAAAACTAAAACCGTGAGTATTGAAAACAAAGTGAGATTAACGACAAGTTAACAAACTATAATTGAAAGCAAGTAAACGAGATTAAGCGAAAACCGTAAGCAAGGAAATGATTAGTACCGAGATTAAGAGTAAATTAAGGAAACCGTAAACAATTAAAATGGTTAGTATCGAGAATCACAAGCTGCAGAAAACAATTATTAGCGAACAAGTAAATACCGAATATGATGAAATCGAGAATAATGCAAGCAAGCAAAGTAATGTAACAATATTGTAACAAAACCGTAAACAAAGAGATTAGGAACACAATTAAAGTAACAAAGAGAGATTAGTAGATGATGAAAACGAGTTACAAACGAGAGCCAACGAGCGGGTCTTCAATATATTAACCAAACCGAACCAATGGTTGATTCGAGAGGTTCGAACCGTGAGCAAGAGACACGGTTGTGAGAACCGACTCTATGTTCACTATATCTAAATACCACACTACACTACACTACTACTACTACTACTACTAAACTAAATTATCTAATGATCTTCATCATCCTTACATATAATAAAGGATGGATGATTTTTATTAAGCCTAACATACATATATATAGCTAACCAACACTTGGTCACCAAGAAAAACCATGGGTTAGATCCATGGGTAAAAGTCCATGGGCCAAAATCCATGGGCCATAATGTAAGCCCATAAAAATGTAAGTAATCTTGAGCCCAAGTGTTTGAAGCTTTCGGCCCAAATGCTACAAAAATCGGCCCATTGTCTTTCTGCCAGCCCAAGTAAACGCAATCCACAAAAATTCCAAGCTCGGTCTTCAAAAATTGGAGTCTTCATTTTCGTCATCAAAATTGCTAACCGCATTCTTCTTTTATAATATACTCCAAACGACCGTCTTCCGCAACCTAAAATACGCAAAGTATATAATTAGATTTTTTGTGCGACTTTTATGTGATTTTTATGTGTTTCTATATGTTTTTAGCCAAACTAATACCCGAAAGTATTAATCGTTTATTTTACATAATTATTACTAAAATTAATTAAAAGTGACTCAATGGGATAATAAGATGGCTCAAAATTTGGAATTATACGTCTAAAATAGGGTTAAATAATAACCCTATCACAACCGCAAATTCGAACTGTTGCTTACCCTCAAGCAACTTTATTAAAAACACAATTTTTGAGCTACACAAAATTGTTTAAAAAAGGAAAGCAAAAAATTCTTTGAAATTCTCAATAACCCAACATGCATTCATTTGTACCACGCTGAAGAAATTGCAACTAACTTAGCCTAGTTGAAAAAATAGCCCTTCATAATCCAATGTTCCTCAACTCAAACTTCAAAACACATCAAACCATAAGCTAGCCAAGCAACTAATTGCCTAATTGGAAAAAAAATTGCACATGAAATGAACGTTTATGCATTCGGCCTTTTCATTTTGATGATGCATTGCCTTTTACCACTTTCTAAATATGGAAATATTTGCCATCTTCTCATTTTGAGGAATTGCATGTGGACACATTGGTCTCTTGGTGTCTTTGACACTTGAATTGTATGCACGAAAAACATTTGTAGAGCTTTGCTCTTTTTTGAGTGTGTTTTATCGTTTTGTGCATTTTTTTTAATTTTGTGTATATGTGGGTATGCATGGAGATAGGAGCAAATGATATGGTATGAATAATAACCATATCTCCTCCCCAAAACTTTGAAGGGTTCAATGTCCTCATTGAACATTGAAAGAATCAAACCAAATTTGGTAAGATTTGTGGTATAGGTGTATGGTGTGTACAAAAATTTAATTCCAACAAAAATTGGTGAAAGCAAAAAGTTCCAAGGTTAGTTCTAGTGATGTGTAAAAAAAATAAAAGTGAGAAACCAAAGAAATTATTGAGGCTATGGAACAACTAAACCAAAGTAGAAACAATTTTGCATGTGACACATTTGCATGGAATGTACGAGTTGCATGAAAATACAAAAATGAAACTTTCCAAATTTAGCAACACAATTCCCAGACTCAATAATTAAATAAATTGACTACTAGACATGCACTTTAAAGCATAAAAAATAAAAGGGGTGATAAGAAGGAACCTGCCCTACTCAGAATGAGTAGGTGGCGTACAGTCGATTGCCATAACAATTGAATCAGGAATGGTGGTAGATTCTGCATTAATTCCGGGTGTTCCTTAATCCAAATGACTCTCATCAAATCATCCATTTATTTCTCATATCTCAGACATATGAGTTTCTCTTCCTTCATTTCGTTGATGCTATTTTTCAACCTACGCAGTTGGTCCGCAACTTCATCACCTTGTCTCTTGATTTTTTTTAATTGCTTTTGTTTTTGTTTTTATTATTATTAATTTGTTTTTGTTTTTTTGTTTTTTTTTGAACTTTTTTTAAGTACCCTAACTTTTGAACGATGTCGTGAGCATTTAATGAACCGTACTACGTAGCTTAGTTTAACTGAGATTAATACCAAAAATCAGATAAGATCAAAATCAGATAAAAACAATTAATTGTTAAATCCAATTAGATTACCCCAATTTTAGTTGCAAATGGACCAAATTGATTGGATTGCAATCGGCCCAAACTCAATTAAACTAACAAAAATGGACTTGGGCCGAAAAAAATGTTTTCTTATAAAAACGACCCAAGTTTTCTTTTCTAAAAAAACGTTTAGAGGCTCAACTCGAGAAATCATTCAAAAGGTTTTGGGCTTGGGCCGAGAATTGTTACTTCCGTTTTTATAATGGCTCAAGTTTAATTTTTCTAAAAATGTTAAAACGTCAAATTCTTCAAAACAGAAAAATTCGACTCTCTTTATTTTTTATTTCGTTTTTTTTTAACTTTTTTTTAACTTTTTTTTTCTTTTTATCAAAAATAGTTTCATTATCCTTGGATTTAATTAAAAACCCAAGAATTCACCAAACTCTTTTATATCGAGAGATAAACAAGAGGTGTTGTACCATTTTTTTTTCATTTTTTTTCCAAAAGGTGGTAGAAAAACTTGCTTTTAAAAACTTTACTTATAAAAAGAAAACTTCTAGCGTGCTTCCGCGGCAACGGCGCCAAAAACTTGATGACCGATTTGGTGTACCCCTTTTTAAAATTATATTATATCCAAAACGTGGTGTTTATCGGGCCAAATCTTTCAATAAATAAACCAAGACGCAAGTATACATCTCAATCTATTATCGTCTCAAACAAGTAATAATGGTACAAAAGTACCGGATATCGAACCCACAGGGAAGCGTGGAAAAGTTTCTCTTTTAAAGTCCAGTTCGTAAAAACGAGTTTCAGATGGCGAATTCGAAAACAGATTTGATGGTTTGATTAACAACTAATGACAGAAATCAGTTATAAAAAGAAGCACAGGGTACAAAGATCCATTGGGATGATAGTAATAATTAAATATAGCGATGAGACCGCATTCCTCAGTTATCTCAGACGTCGACTATTTTATGATACAACGAACCGGATGTCAATTGGTCAATTGTTTTTACACCACAAAATATAACATTGATTTAAATAACTTCGGACAATCATGCAGTACGCGACACCTTTCTATTTAGTTATTAGTCTCGGTCCGAACTTCACTTTATACCCCGAACTAAGACGGTTAGCCCCTCATCGTTCGGTTTCTAATTATAAGAGATGTGTAAAAATGGAAGCAAATGATGGAGATGGACGATGCATGAAAACGACGTAAATTGTTATGCAAGTAACGACGTATTTATCTAAAGAGAAGTTGACGACAGCTTAAAAATTAGGTGGAAAATCTTGTTTTAAATGTGAACTTTAAAATAAAAAGAACTATTAAGTGAACCACCACCGGTTACGTTTGGAATAAATTCCAAACGTTAAGCTATGGATTTGGTTACTTAAAAAGCCCGAGAATTAATTAACTAGAACTGCGAGTTTAAGGGAAAAGAAATTTTTGCTTATATTAAAACTAAAACCGTGAGTATTGAAAACAAAGTGAGATTAACGACAAGTTAACAAACTATAATTGAAAGCAAGTAAACGAGATTAAGCGAAAACCGTAAGCAAGGAAATGATTAGTACCGAGATTAAGAGTAAATTAAGGAAACCGTAAAAAATTAAAATGGTTAGTATCGAGAATCACAAGCTGCAGAAAACAATCGTTAGCGAACAAGTAAATACCGAATATGATGAAATCGAGAGTAATGCAAGCAAGCAAAGTAATGTAATAATATTGTAACAAAACCGTAAACAAAGAGATTAGGAACACAATTAAAGTAACAAAGAGAGATTAGTAGATGATGAAAACGAGTTACAAACGAGAGCCAACGAGCGGGTCTTCAATATATTAACCAAACCGAACCAATGGTTGATTCGAGAGGTTCGAACCGTGAGCAAGAGACACGGTTGTGAGAACCGACTCTATGTTCACTATATCTAATTACCACACTACACTACACTACTACTACTACTACTACTAAACTAAATTATCTAATGATCTTCATCATCCTTACTATAATAAAGGATGGATGATTTTTATTAAGCCTAACATACATATATATATAGCTAACCAACACTTGGTCACCAAGAAAAACCATGGGTTAGATCCATGGGTAGGATCCATGGGTAAAAGTCCATGGGCCAAAATCCATGGGCCATAATGTAAGCCCATAAAAATGTAAGTAATCTTGAGCCCAAGTGTTTGAAGCTTTCGGCCCAAATGCTACAAAAATCGGCCCATTGTCTTTCGGCCGGCCCAAGTAAACGCAATCCACAAAAATTTCAAGCTCGGTCTTCAAAAATTGGAGTCTTCATTTCCGTCATCAAAATTGCTAACCACATTCTTCTTTTATAATATACTCCAAACGACCGTCTTCCGCAACCTAAAATACGCAAAGTATATAATTAGATTTTTTGTGCGACTTTTATGTGAGTTTTATGTGTGTTTTATATGTTTTTTGCCAAACTAATACCCGAAAGTATTAATCGTTTATTTTACATAAATATTACTAAAATTAATTAAAAGTGACTCAATGGGATAATAAGATGGCTCAAAAATTGGAATTATACGTCTAAAATAGGGTTAAATAATAACCCTATCAGTCACGCTAGACCGTGGGATGATCGGCTCTCTCTTGTACCTTACAGCTAGCCGACTCGATATTATGTACGCAACCTGTTTGTGTGCACGATATCAAGCTGAACCTAAGGAATCTCATATGATCGCTGTAAAGCGAATCTTTCGTTACCTTAAGGGTACTATGAACCTAGGTCTTTGGTATCCCAAAGAGTCAGGGTTTGATCTAATCGCCTATTCAGATAGTGATTTTGCAGGTTGCAAATTGGATAGGAAAAGCACCACAGGAGGCTGTCAGCTCCTGGGTGGAAAGCTGGTGAGTTGGACAAGTAAAAAGCAAAACTCAGTGTCCACCTCAACTGCTGAAGCTGAGTATGTAGCTGCTGGAAGCTGTTGTTCTCAGGTCTTGTGGATGAGAAATCAACTACTAGACTATGACCTTCAGCTCTCGAAAATTCCAATCTATTGCGACAGCACAAGTGCCATCGCTATAGCCAACAATCCAGTGCTACACTCAAAGACCAAACATATCGAAATTAGGTATCATTTTATCAGAGATCATGTGATGAATGGTGATATAGAACTTCATTTTATTCCAACTGACTATCAGTTAGCTGATCTGTTTACCAAACCTCTTGATGAGACAAGATTCAACTTTCTCATCAGCGAGCTTGGAATGCTGAACTTTGAAGAGTAAAATCTTCAGTGGTTCTCACTTGATCAGCGATAGGATAAAACAATTATATAACCTATTCTATAATTCTCTCTCTAAACATAATTGATTCGCTGATATCAAGGTATGTTTTCTCTCTTGCTCGCTGACGTTCGCATGTGAATGTAAGATTTCAAAATAAATTGCATCGCTGAATATCTCTTCCTTAACAGCGATACTTTGAAATTTCTTAAACTAACACTGATATTTCTATTCAGTGCTTCATGTTTTTCAAAATAGTCCCTGAGCTTTCAAAACCTCAGAGACATCCTAAAATATGAAAGGACGTTTGTGACATCATCACAACGGATAAACCCTGGCACGTTCTTTTTCTGACACACGTTTGCACGTTTCGTTTACCATCCAATCAAATGCAAACACGTGTCTGTGTCATGATGAAAACTTTCCCGCTCGAGTTTTTCTCTCTCTCAAATCTTACTATATAAACTATTTCGAGTTTATATTTTTCCTTTACGCGAACTTCTTCTCCAAGCAAGAAAAGATTTACTGTTGCTTATTTCCAGAAATCTGTTCATCTCCTTCTTCGATTACCAGGTTAATATTCTTATTATTCACCTGCATAACTTGTTTCTGATCTTCTTATTGCTTTTAACAGATCAAACAAAAGAAACCTTTTCTAAAATGAAATCATTTCTTTCATGGTTTTATGAACACAACCTTATTCATGGATGTTATTCAAGTTTAAAACTCAAAATCTTAAACTTGTTCTTCATTCGTTTTTCCAGAATACTTATCTAAAGGAAAATGGAAAACAAGACTTTTACTGGGTTTGTTTTTCTTTTTCAAAACAAGAAAACCCTAATCTTCATTAAGACATTTCTGTCTGAATGAAATGGACAAAAAACGGAAAACATCTTATTGGAAAATCTTTCACATTAAGACTATTCTTTATCTATGTTCATGGTTGATATGTTAAACATAAATGGCATCTTCTACTCCTGCTCCTACCGCTGAGAAATCCTCTGCTGCAAAGAAACTGACTCTCGTCAAAGCTCCTCAGGTCAAGTTCAAGCTTGAGGAAATCGATTTTTCAAAATCGAACAACCTTCATGCACTTTTCGAGTTTCCTCCTCGAAAGCAAGTCACACATCTGGATGATGCTGTGAACTACCTCAAAACATGTTGATTATGTACATCACTGACTATTACACCCCCTGCTCATCAATTCCTACTATCTCAGTTCTGGTATACTGCCAGAAGAGCTCAGGTACCCCATGCCAAAGTCCCAACGAAGATCGTTGACTCTATTCTGTGTGACATAAAATTTGGCACCACCAAAATCAACCCTGCTATTATTAGGAAAGCACTATGTCTTCCTACCTCTACCAAAGAAAACCGCTTTGTCCCTCTCCCAAACCACAAAAACCATGCTGATAGGGAAGCCATAACTGCATTCTTCGATGCAATGGGTTACGCATGGGACACTGGAAGGGACAAGAAGCCTGAGAAGAAACTGACCTTGATCAAGAAGTCCAGAATGCCCAGCGAGATGAACTTCATCTTCGCACATCTGATAAGCTGCATGACAACGAAAAGTGGCTCTTCTGATCAAGCTGCTCAACATCAGCAAGCAATGGGCTATGCATTGCTGAAAGGTCTAAATGTTGACTGGGCCTCAATCATCTACGACGATCTTGCGTTCAGAGTGGATATGGATGAAAGACCATCATGGGTTCCTTATCCCAGATTCATCAGCGCCGTCTTTCAACAAGGACTTGGCGAGAGGTACCCAACAGAGGTTGATCTGAGACTCTCTCAGGTTGGCCCTAAGGTACCCGACTTTAAGCCGCTGGAAAACGAGGTACGTCTTTCTACTCTAGTATCTCTTCTCAATCCTCCTTCTTCTACTTCTGCAGCTCATTCAGTGGAAATCCCCATCGCTGATACCCACGCTGCACCCTGCACTCTTTCTAGAAAAAGGAAACACTCATCTTCCCAACTTGGTTCCAAAAAAATCAAGAAAACCAAGGAGCAACCCCCCAGCATTTACACGCTGAAGACTCCACAACTCATCTTGAAGAGCTGATGGAAAGTTCCGTGGTATGCTCTGCCACAGCTGATCAAGCCACCCCTTCCATCCCGGCTTCAGCGTCTCTAAACGCTGAAGTTATAAACTTGGAAATGAACCCACCTCTTTCAGCCTCTCTACAGATTGAAGTGATTGACAGCGGATCCAACGCTGAACCTCGCACCCAACCATCATTCTCATCCCTCATTCCTCCTACTCAATCTTTGGTCTCTCCACCAATTTTCCCAACTTTCTCAGGGACACCCTTCATCGTACATGACTCAGCTGCAGACACTCTAAATACGATGATGGATGCAAACTTAGGATCTGCAGGCACCTCCATGCGGCAAGGTACTCTTGAAGGCGACATGGAATATCATTCAGGACACAAAGGGTTCGACAACTTCGCCAACCCGCCTGCATGTATAAACACAATCCAAACCACTCCACTCTCTCTACCCCAAACTTTTGAGCTTTCCTCTGTTCATAAGTTAATAACTGTTTCAGGTCCTAATTTGGGGGATATCAACACCTCCCTGAAGGCCCTTGAAGCAAAGGTGGAAAATTACAACACCATTCTATCCACGAACTCTTCAGCGGTTACAGACGCTGGAGAGAAACTCAAAAAGTTAATCCAGATCGTTGATACAAAAGCCTCCAAAACTGATCTGGAGAAGGTGGACGGTAGCATTGCTCAATTTGCTACCACCCTCGCTGACAATTCAACCGCCACCACCTCTCTTTCAACAAACTTCACCACTCTGTCCAATGAAGTCACATCAATGAAGACAGATGTTGGTTCTCTAAAGGGTGAAGTCTCCACGATCAAGGCTGACGTCTCCGCCGTCAAAGAAATTGTTCAGAAAGTACTCGATCGCCTGAATGCCCCAACTTCTCATTTTACTCAGGTCGATCGAGAAGCTCTGCAAAAGATCAATCATGCTATAACTGGCCTGGAAGTCAGATTAGCAAAGATTGAGAACTGTGTTGAGATAAAAGAACCTTCAGCGTCTGAAGCTGACAAAGGCAAAAACAAAGGCCTAGCTGAAGAAGACAATATGACGATCTTGCTTCAAAAGCCAGTTTGTCAGGTACACTACCTTCTATTCCCTTACACTGCATCCCTCCTCTATCCCTTCTCAATCTCAATCCTTCTATCCTTAAAACATCTATACACTTAACCACATTCTTTTCTCTATCTCTTTCTTCCCATATTCTTACTTAAACAATCGATGTGCTTCAGCTAGTCCTCTCCCCTGTTTGAGGATCCCGCTGAAGCTCCTTCGACTACACCAAAAATAATCCCAGCCACAAGAGCTGAAGAAATAAACCTAGTCTTGGATTTAACCACAGAGACTGATGAACCTGAAGAACAGCTGCTCTACCACAAAACAGACCTTCCTTGGATCCTCAAAAGCTAAGTGAAGAGGATCAAGAAAAGAGAGATGCAATGATCAAACAGCTTGAAGATCAGCGAATCATTCTTCCTCGTAACAAAATCCCTGCTCCCACAAAGTTCAGGATTTCAAGGAAAGAATACGAGGATCATTTAAGAGCTGAAAGATTACTCGCCGAAAAGAAGGAAGCTGAAGAAAAAGATAAGGCTCTCGCCATCCATCTTGTCCAACAATCGGTGAAAGACCCCGCGTTGAAAAGAACTCCCATTGATGTCCAACGTCAGCTATGGGATGATGCCTAAAGGATCGTTGAAGAAAAGACTAAAGTATCTGATTCGACTTTGGAATGGTGTAAAGAAATTCTGAACTATCGATCTCGACCATCCAAAATCATCAAGGTAAATATCAGAGGAAGACTGTTTGTAGACGTTCCTGTTGTTGAAGTTGATGTATTCAGAGAAGCCAAAACCAAGCAAACCTTCTATGCTGCTACTTTAGAGAAATTTGGTTTCTCTGAATGGTTGGAAGTGAAATTAGCCATTCAGCGATCTCGCTCAAAGTTCAAGAGCCATGTCGAGAAAATTTTAAATTCCCATATCGACTTGGTTTCTTATGTTGTGGATATTCCTCCTTCCACTCTTCTTCCTCCTCAACAAAGAAGAGCCTCTGCAAAGGAAAAGAAAACCTCAGACTCAGGTCCTCCTATACGGAATGAAACAGGTATTGGTTTCTCTCGTGCTGATGTTCTTGGTCCTGATGCTGACCTCTCAGCGCTTGACACCTCCCTACCACCTGGTGAAACTTTCATCCCTGGAAAAGTCCTAAGTGATCCCTATGGTATATTCTTTCTAGACTGCCATGGAAATCAACACTTTCAACACATCTCTGAGCTTCCAATCACTCCCATCGAACAGCTCAGAGAACTCATATACTGGTGTGAAGTCAGACGCGACATTCAAGCACGTCACCTCAAGCCCCTGATCTTTGAAGAAGCAAAGAACAAAAAGGATCAAGGTGTAACTGTCCCTGACTGGATGATTCCCACATCAAAGACCCTTGATGAACTTCTCATCAAGGAAGAACATTTTGACGGATAGGATCGCTTTATAATTCTTAATATCCTTATCTGTCTACATCTTCTGTACTTGTAATTTTATTTGCTGTACTTGTAATTTTTCCACTTCCCTCTGTAATCTTTACGAAGTTTAAAGAAAAATTTCAGCGAATGTACTTTACTCCATCAGTACTGAAAAGATCACAGAAAACAGTAAAAGGGACAAATATTTTATGAGTTCTTTTTATCCATATGTTTTCATTAAATAGCAATTTTCTCTGTTGCTATGTCATAATCAAATAGGGGGAGATTGTTGATCTAAACCCTCAGTGATTTGATAATGTGCCTCTCTTAAACACTTAGTGAAAACTGTAAGTAAACAATTTGTATTAGAGTTTCACTATCGCTGATAAGTACTAAGACTTTACAGTACCGCTGATAGGAACTCTCACTCTTTAGAGTAGATATTCAACGAACACTGTTCATCATCATATAGCTCTGAGCCTGTTCAGTTCTATTGATGATCGCTGATAGTTTAGTTTGTTTACTTATGATCTTTGAAGACAAGTTTCACATCAACCAAAGTTCTACGCTGAAGTCGAAGATCAAGCTCAAGAACCAGCGACAAGTCTACTCATGAACTGATGTGGATATCAGCGAAGCAAGACCTGTCCATTCAACGTGAAGAATTAGAAGACTTCAGCAATCGCTGAACTTTATCATTCGCTGATAAAGATCTGACTCAACGAAAGCTGATCATGAAGTCTCCCTGCATGTTACTATTGTCTTACCTCCCTTGCACGTGTCCGTACGAACTGTCAGAACAGACATCCCTTTTGTCTGTAATCATACAACAACTCTGATTCTACACTGTGCACCATGCGGCTACTAAGGTTGTCTACAAAGGTCAACGACATGCAACCACTCAGCTGCTGCCACGTGTAAAGCCATACTGCCATGCATTAAATGCATGCAGTATATAAGAAGAACCTTACTTCAGTTTTGAAGTGTGCTCGGACCATCTTCTTATTTCTCTCTTATTGTTAAGTTATTATTCGTAATTTCTTTAACTCTTTCTAGTGCAAGAAACTTAGTGTTTCTCAAGGCTTGTTTATATTAGGTTTATCCTTAATCTTGTTCCACAACAAGTTGTAAATTGTCTTGTTTTATCAATAAACAATTTAGAAAAGTAAAAACGTGTGTTTGTATTCAACCCCCCTTCTACAAACTTGTATAGCCCTTCGGGACCAACAGTCGTTCTAATTAGCCGAGCCGTAGGAATATTCCTATAAAATTATGGAATCCATCTATGCCTATTATCATAAATATACGATAACCAATTGTGGCCAACAAGATCAAACTCAACAACTATAGAGTTCCATCTCTCTTCAAATTGAATAGGATCAATGTGTTCATCCCATATAAGAGCATGAAACCGTTTCTTGAAATCAGTATTTGAAATAATATTGGAAGAAATCTGAAAACAAAGAATAAAGAATTCTTGTTAATTGATAGAAGAGAGAATGCATTCAACATGAATACTTTCACTATTCAGTCTGAATAATGATGATATGCTAGTTTTTGTTGAATGGGATGTATTATGCAGTATGAATACATTTATTATTCAGTATGAATAATACACTATTATTCAGTATGAATAAAGATGATATTTATTATTCAGTATGAATAATACTTTCATTATTAAGTATAAATGATAATAATATAAAATTTCAATAAAAATAAAAATAAAAGAAATACCTTCAAAGGCAATTTTGTACTAATGTGCCACATATAAACCGATGCCTTGACTCTGGAAAGACCTCAGAAACAGCTTGTTTAATAGCAGGACACTGATCATTAACAACCAACGTTGGCTGCCTCCCAAAAGATTTCAAAAAAGAATGAAGCAACCATTTGTAGGCTTCGATATTTCACCATCAAGAAGACCAACACCAAGAGTTACACAATTCTTGTGATTGTCAATTCCTATGATCGGGACAAATACCATGCAATACCTAAAACACATATCATTAATACAAAATATAAAGAAAAACAAATACTAAAAGGACATATAAAAGAAAAAAAACAAATACTTACTTATTTGTTCGAAAGGTTGCATCAAATGAAACAATGTCACAAAACTCCTCAAAGTTGCATTTAGCTGTCTGATCGGCCCAACAAACATAATTCAATACACCTTCATCGCCCTTATATTCAAACGATTAGTTTGGCACATACAACTTCTTATTATTCATTTTCTTAACAAATAAATTTGCATCGGTATCACCAATGAAACAATTACGATGCCGTTGAAATATTTTATACTCAACCTTAGTTCCACCTACCATTTCATACCCACCTTTCAACTGACAGAGAATGTTATGAGCTTGTGTAGCACCAATATTTGCATTTGACATCTTAAGAATCCACCTTTGCTGAGGATAGTCTAATTTCCGACTACTTTTCAACAAGTGCTTCGAATCTTCATCAAATAAACAATGGTTATGTTTCTCTTCAAATACATATAATCTAAAAGACCTCGAACCAAGAAGAACCTTGAACTTCACACACGCTTCACAACCAGTTCTATGAATGTTAGTACTTCCTATTTTCTTTTTCGTTCCATCCAATGTATCTGCCTGAATAGAATCTGGAAACCAACTCTAATGCATACAACATACCTCAAAATAATCATTGAATATGCATTTCTTTTCACAGAAGATAGTCTAACATCTGATCCTGCTTTAGCAACATACTTTTTATACATCTCAATACATTTCTCCAATGATTCAAAAACTTTCCCTACAACAGGCTTCACATCATCATCTACTACAGGAATCCAAAACTTCACTCCCTCACTACCATCAATTCCAGTACTTGATGGACCGTCTTGACCCCCACTATAAACTTGATGCACAAAATATATTCAGAATTATATCCAGAATGCATAAAAAATAAAATAACAAAATTCAGAATGCATATAGAAATAAAATTACAAATATATTAAAAAACATGATGATAGATAAAATTTATTCATGCTGAATAAAATATAGCAATCAACATATGAGCAATAATATTCATTATGAATAAAGTATTAATAAGAAATATCTTAATCAACTATTCAGAATGAATAAAGATGATATGCTAGTTAATTGGTAGACGATAGAATGCATTAAACATGATTACTTTCAATATTCAGAATGAATAAAGAATGCTTGTTAATTGAAAAAAATATGAAATCAAAACATGAATACTTTCACTATTCAGTATGAATAAAGATGATATGCTAGTTAATTGATAGAAGATAGAATGCATTCAACATGAATACTTTCACTATTCAGTATGAATAAAGATGAAAAATATAACAAAACATATTCAACTTCATGATTTAAGTTTATCGTTGATTTTTCACCTACTTGGGGCATTTAAAATAAAATGGTCACATTTTGGGAAGGAAAAGTTGTTAGTACTTGGAGAATGAAGTGTTTTGAGGATCTTGGTATATTTGGAAGTTTACATTAATATTTGGTATCTTCTAGCTTGCTTGGTGGTTTTGGAGAGTTCTCTTAGAAGATCTTGCTTAGAGATCTTAAATCCACACTTTTGGGAAGCTTGAGTTTGGGTTTGGATTCTAGGTTTAACATAATATAGCAAGGTGAGTTCAAGTTGCTATGGGAAAACTTTGTACATGTCAAAAATGTCCATTTTGAAGGATTAAAGTGTTTTACTTGGTGTTTATTAATGTATTGCTTATTTGATGAAATTTACATTTTGGATACATTTGATTTATAAATATTGGAAAATGAGCACATTTGGGGTTTTGGGACATTTTGATAAAGAAATCATATTAATATGTTCTTTTGTTGATTTATTTTATAAATGGAGGTCATTTGACGTAAATGTATTTTTAGTCTAACTAGTTTTATAAACTGTGTGAAAAATGTATATTATTGAGTTATAAAACATTTTGGATTTATAAATGGTATAATTTCATTTAGAAAACAATTTATCTAACTCTTGATGGGTTTTTAAGTTGATCATACTTTGGAGCATTAAATTGCATAAACGTTGGTTAATACATTTTATTGGTTTTGATGACTTTTATTTTATAGTCAATGGTGTTGTCGAACTACTGACTCTACTTTGATTCAGATGAGTCTTGGGGGACATTTGTCCGGTTTAATTTTACTTTATGCCGGGCTTTTGGAGTTATATATAATTATGACATATTTATTTGAATTGTTACATGCTTTGAGTGCGTTGTGATTTATTTGGGGTCATGTAGATTTTAGACTGTAATGCAATTGATCCATAGGCATATGAGTCAATCATTTATTGTTTTAAATGGGACCGGTTGTTCCCATGTTGTGGCCAGGAATAGGCATCGGGTCATCGGGGGCACTATGGTGCAAACTCTTGTAGTCAAACATCTGCCATTGACCATAAAGTGTAATTTGCGAGTCAGTTTTTATGGGATGATTATTCCATGTTGTAGCTAGAAATAGGCATTGGGTCATTGAGGGCAACTTGGTACGGTCTTGTGTGAGCCGTATACTAGACATTGACCCCATGGTGTAATTTCCAGTTAATGAGTGTACCTAGGATCATCGGGGGACCCGTTTATGAATCGTGAATAATTGATCCCATTGAGGCCATTGATCTTCAGGATGAGCTCTATAACGTGGAATAGTGGCCTACTTTTGTGTTCCGCCACTAACCATCGAAATCGGGTATCCCCCGTCACCGAAAGGTGTTGTTTTGGGTATTGAGTTTTATCCATATTTTGACAACTTACAAAAATCAAGTTCTAAAAAGCCCAAAGAGATAGTTTCTGAGTTAAAAATAGAAAAATCAGATGTTTCAGATGAAAAAGTTAAGAAAGAAATTTCAAATCCAAAAGAAGAGAAACCAAAATACAATGATACCAAATTCAAATATGACTCTTTAAATGTCAGCTACAAAAATAAACAACAAAGTTTTTCTTATTCTGACATAGAAAGTATATTTGATACTAGTAAGGTTTCTGAAATAGTAAGTCAGAAATCTGAGTCTTCTAATCAGAATTCTGATTGTTCAAATCAGTCTTCTGATTCTGAAGGTCAGAAATCTGAGTCTACTAATCAGAATTCTGATTCAAAGAGTCAGAATTCTGAGTCAACTGAAAATTCTGAAACAAAGTCAGAAGACTTTCTAGAACTTGAAAAGAGATTTAATCTTGTAAGTCAAGAACTTGAGGACTTAAGGAAAGCTTATGATGAACTTGAAAATGACTTATGTGATTTGGATTTTGATCTTAAAAATGCTTTAAAAGAAAAGAACATTTTTATTCAGAAAATAACAGAGCTTGAGAAACTGAAAGCTGAATATGATCTGTTCAAGATTAATGATCTAAAAGAAAATGATAAATTCTTTAATAAATCAAGTACATATGAAAAAGGTGAATCATCTAATTCATTTTCTAACAAACAAAAGTTGAATTTTCCAGAAAAAAGAGGAAACCCAAAGGAAAGATGATCTGAAAAGAGTTCCTGAGAAGACTGAATTGAATTCTGATTCTGTACCAAAAGGTCATAGTTTCTGTAATAAATGTACATGTACTTTGAATAATAGAAATAAAAATGAAAGGACTTATGGTACAGACTTGTTGTTACTTGCACAGAAAAATATGACCTGTGTTCAATGTAAAAGTGATTCTTTTCAATATTCTCAGAAATGTCCAATAACAATAACATATGTTTCATTCATAAGAAAAGATATTCAGAATACAGAAAAGAAGAATGATTCTGTTCCTCAAACTCAGAGAAAAGAAAAGATAAAAGAAGTGAATCATCAAGTTAAAGTCAAAACAAAGTATGAGAAAGTGAGAAATGTGAAAGAAAAGAAAGTTGAAAACATTGCAAAATCAAAAGTTACACCTCTCAAGAAGAAATTGAATAAATTTGTGAACAGAAAATGTTCTGACTTCATAAAAGTGCAAGGCAAATGGTGTTTAAAGAAAGATTTTGAATGGAAAGTAAAAGGCACTTTTGTTAAATCAAATGACAAAGCTAACAAAGAAGGACCCATTCCAAAATGGGTACCTAAAACTAACTGACTGTTGTTGCAGGGCTGTCATGTGTGGTTTTTAGATTCAGGAGCTTCAAGACACATGACAGGTCAGAAGTCTTTTCTATCAAACTTCACAGAAAAGGCTGGAGGAGCAGTAAACTTTGGAAATAACAGCAAAGGTCAAGTTAAAGGTTATGGGGATTTAACAAAAGGAGATCTGACAATTCAAAAAGTTTTTTATGTTGAAGGATTACAACATAATCTTTTCAGCATAAGTCAGTTTTTAGATAGTCTTTGTCAAATCAAGTTCCAAAAAACAGGTTGCATGATTTTAACTGAAAAGGATGTTAAAGTCTTCTGGGCCAAAAGACATATGGATTTATTTGTGGTTAACTTTTCAAAATTACAAACAGTAAATCCTGTTTGTATTTTATCAAATTCAACTGCAAATGAATGCTGGTTATGGCACAGAAGATGTTCTCATCTAAATTTCAAAGATCTTAATAATCTTGTGGTAAAACATCTGGTTAAAGGTCTACCAAAGATTAAATTTGAAAAAGAATCATTATGCTCAGCTTGTGAAATGGGCAAGATGAAAAAGAGTTCTCACAAATTAAAAATGGACTCATCTTGCAAAGCACCATTAGAAATGATTCATACTGATCTTTGTGGTCCAATTTCAGTTCAATCTATGGGAGGAAAGAAATACATGCTTGTAATTGTTGATGAATATTCCAGATACACATGGGTTGAGTTCTTGAGAGCTAAGTCAGAAGCTGCTACTACATTGATAAACTTTATCAAAAGAATTCAAGTTCTCTTACAACTTCCAGTTCAGAAAATCAGAAGTGATAATGGAACAGAGTTCAGAAATGAGACACTTCAGAATTTTTTAGAAAGTTCTGGGATTTCTCATAATTTCTCTGCTGTCAGAACTCCTCAACAAAATGGTGTTGTTGAAAGGAAAAACAGAACTCTAGTTGAAGCTGCAAGAACCATGCTGTCTTATTCAAATCTTCCAACCTTCCTATGGGCTGAAGCAATTGCAACTGCTTGCTTTACACAGAACATAACTTTAATCAATAAAAGATTAAATAAGACTTCTTATGAACTGATAAATAAAAGAAAACCATTAATCAAATTCTTTCATGTTTTTGGTTGCAGATGCTATGTTCTTAAAGACAGAGAAAATCTTGCCAAATTTGATAAAAAGGCAGATGGAGGATACTTTGTTGGTTATTCACTAACTTCCAAAGCATTCAGAATCTACAATAGAAGAACCAAGAGAATGATGGAAAGCATCAATGTAACATTTGATGAAGCCAGAATGAAGATTTCTGAACAAGACAGTTCAGAACTCATGCAGAACAAGACAAATATGACTTCTGATACAAACTCTAATCCTATTTGTTCAGAACTCAATTTATTGTTTAAGGATGCTTTTCTAGAACTAATTTCTGATTCTTATGCAGAATATGAAAACCCAAAGATGGTAAAAGAGATGAAAAATAGAACTCCAGAAATAGTTCAATCAACTGTAATTTCTGACAAAGGTCCATCTGAAGAATGTCCAAATCTGATAAATACAAGTGGTGAAAATTCTGAACCTTGTACTCATAATTCTGATCCTTGTGTTCAGAACTCTGAACAAGCCACTCAGAATTCTGACTTCACTGCTCATAATCCAAACTTGGATACATCTCCTATACATGTATCAGAACAAGGGGACATCTCAGAATTACATGCAATTATTGATGAGAATGATACAAACAATAACTTTTCAGAGATTGATGTGCTTCCCAGTGCAAATAAATGGACTAAAAATCATCCTATCCATCAAGTAATAGGTGATCCATCAGCAGGAGTAAAGACCAGATCAGCTACAGCAAATGAAGCAATGTTTGCTGGTTTCTTAAGTGTGATTGAACCAAAGAAAGCTAATGAAGCCCTAGAGGATCCAGATTGGATTTCAGCAATGCAAGAGGAATTGCTCCAATTTGAAAGAAATAAAGTTTGGAGACTCATTCCAAAGCCTGAAGGTAAATCTATTATTGGAACTAAATGGGTATTCAGAAACAAAAAGGATGAGTCAGGTGTTGTCATTAGAAACAAGGCAAGATTGGTTGCTAAGGGATACTGCCAACAAGAGGGAATTGATTATGATGAGACATTTGCACCAGTAGCAAGAATAGAGGCAATCAGAATATTTTTGGCCTATGCTGCACACAAAAATTTCAAGGTGTATCAAATGGATGTCAAATCAGCCTTTTTAAATGGCAAACTTAATGAAGAGGTGTATGTTCATCAACCTGAAGGTTTTGTTGATCCATAATTTCCTGATCATGTTTTTATTTTAGACAAAGCTTTATATGGTCTAAAACAAGCACCAAGAGCCTGGTATGACACTCTTACTCAACACTTGTTAGCTTCAGGTTTCAAGAAAGGTAAGATTGACACAACTTTGTTTTTAAGAAACAAGGTGATGATTTAATTCTTATTCAGATTTATGTTGATGACATAATATTTGGTTCTACCAGTCCAGAATTATGTGATAATTTTTCTAAAATCATGTCATCTGAATTTGAAATGAGCATGATGGGTGAGCTGATTTTTTTCCTTGGTATTCAAGTCAAACAATTACCAAAGGGTATTTTTATAAATCAAGGAAAATATGTCAGAGATATTCTGAAAAAGTTCAAAATGTCTGATTGTGCTTCTATGAGAACTCCAATGGCAACAAACATAAAGTTAGATGCTGATCTCAAAGGAGTTTCAGTAGATACCAAACTCTATAGAGGCATGATTGGATCATTACTTTATCTGACTGCAAGTAGACCAGATATTATGTTTTCTACTTGTTTCTGTGCTAGATTTCAATCGAACCCAAAAGAATCACATATGTTGGCTGTCAAAAGGATTTTAAGATATCTCAAAGGATCACCTGATCTAGGTTTATGGTATCCAAAAGAAACTGATTTCAAATTAACTGCTTTCACTGATGCTGATCATGCAAGAAGTAGGTTGCATAAAAAAAGTACTTCTGGTGCTTGTAATTTTTTGGGGGATAAGATAGTGAGTTGGGCATCAAAGAAACAGAATTGTGTGTCTACTTCAACTGATGAGGCAGAGTATGTTGCTGCTGCTGCTTCATGCTCTCAAACTTTGTGGTTGAGAACACAACTCAAGGATTATGGATATCAGCTCAACAAATTCCCATCTATTGTGACTCAGAAAGTGCAATTGCTATTACTCATAATCCTGTTCAACATTTAAAGACTAAACACATAGATGTGAGGTATCATTTTATAAAAGACTATGTGGAAAAAGGAACTATAGAGATGCACTTTGTGCATACAAAGTATCAATTGGCTGACTTGTTCACAAAGCCACTTGATCACAAAAGGTTCTCTTTTCTCATATGTAAAATAGGAATGCTTAATCTGACCAATTGAAAATATTTGTGTTTCTGAAAAATGATAAATGTTTCTAAGTAAAAATGTCTGAGTAGTGTATTCAGAACTCTGAGTCTTATGTTCAGAAACTCTGACTCTTGAGATCAGAACTTCTGAGTCTTGAGATAAGAACTTCTGAATCTTGAGATCAGAACTTCTGAATCTTGAGATCAGAACTTCTGAGTCTTGAGATCAGAACTTCTGAGTCTTAAGTTCGGAACTGAATCTTGAGTTTAGAAATTATGAGTCTAGAGTTCAGACCTTCTAAGTCTTAAGGTCAGAGATTCTGAGTCAATACTTCAGAAATCTAACTTTCAAGATTTTTTTTTGAGAAAAACAAATACTTCAAATGTGCGGATTATGTCTTTTCTATTATCTTTTTATCTCATCTTTATGTATCATATTTGGTCAAATACAAGCTAAAGTCAAGGGGGAGCATCAATATCTTCTGGAAATTATTTCATGATGCTTATAAAAAAAAGGTTTGTTGTCATTTCTTATCTCTAATCATTCTAAGAAGAACAAGCTTTTAATGATAAATTTTTTATCTTGTTCAAACTATATCTGAATTTCAAACATTTTCATATTCATATATAAGAGTTTAAATGATTTTTTTAAATCATCATTCTATGAACAGAATTCTGATGATAAAATATGTTTCTATCTGTTCAAACTTCTTCTGAATAATCAAAAGTTTTACATCTGTCAGAAGTTGATTTTAAATAAATTTTTGTTACAAGGTAAAATTCTTCTGAATAATGGGATCAGAACTCTGAGTAGAACAATCAGATATCTGATAAAGGAAAGTCAAATCTTCTAAGCGTGTTATTCAGATCTTTGACTTGAGTCAATATTCTATCCAATAACACGTGTCAGCTTCATATTTGGTTGATTATGCCATGCATTTCATTTAAATCCTCTGTGGCATTTCAAATGTGTTGACTCCGTTATAACATTGATTTCGCTTTTCCGTCAAACCTTTCAGCTTCGCGAATTTTAAATAGGTCTTAAAATTCCTATTTCCAATTCTTTCAAATTCCAGAGCGAAAAGTGAGATACGAATCAATCCAGAGTTCTTTGAGTTTGTTTTCTTCTTAAATCATGTATGGATTTTGAAGAAGTGGTCTAATTTCTCTACATTCTACTAAGTCTTTGATGGATTCATCTGATTCGGATAATGATGAAGTACAAAATAGAGATGTTGAGGAAGAAGCAATAAGGGATGATGAAATAAATGAAGAAGATGAACAAATGGCTGAATCAGAAGGAAATGCAGATGAGGTAAATATAAATGTTGAACATGAACAGAGTGCTGCAGTGTCGATTATGTCGAATAGACCAATCTTAGTGGAAAGGGTTGTTCCTGAAGGAGAATGGTTGAAATTATCAGAAAACAATTGTGTTTTGTTATTTGAGGAAAGTAGATTTAAGCCTGAACACAAAATTATCATGGAGTTATTAAAATATCATCCTTACAGAAAGTGGTTTACAAGAAACAAAACAGTTCCTGTTCAGTATATTCAACAATGGTGGAAACATCTTAGGTTAGAAGACAACAAGTTTATATCCGAAATTGGAGGAGTCACAATTACCTTATCAATCGGTGCACTAAGAGAAATACTGAATCTTCCAGAGAAAGATGATGTACAAAGAAGGACAGATTTTGAAGACTCGCCATTAATAGAGGAGTTAATTGCAGAGTTTATGAGATTAGGATATAATGAAGGATTGAGAACCCTTAGTTTGTTCAGAAGGAACAAATTGCCACCTATTTGGGCTTGTTTCTTTCATGTGGTGAATAAGTGTTTGTCAGGGAAAAATAGCTCAGCAGATCAAGGTTCAAAACAGATTCTTCAGATCTTTCAGGGTTTAGTGAGGAATAGGCATTATGATTATACTGCTATACTTTGGGAAGACATGAAGAATACTTTTGAGAAAAATCAGAAAGCTATTCAAAAGAAGACAAAGGATACTCCTCTGGCATATATACCTTACATAAGGTATTGGCAGATTGTAATTTGGTATGCAATGCAAGAAAACAGAACCATTTCAAGAAGATCAAATGAACATCATGGTCCTACTTTCTAAACTGTTACCAAAATCATATAGGAATTACATACCAAGGGAGAGTGAGATTTTAAAAGCATATTGCACCTCAATGGGAATTGAAATACCTCAAATCCCTACCCATGAGGACCAACCAGAGAAGAGAGGTGAGGGATCTAGTCCAGTAAGAGAGGGGGAGGATGTTCAAATAGGTGAACATTCTGAGAGAAATGAGGGGCAAAATTCTTAGAGCTTGGTTAGAACAAGTGAGGAAAAACAGAATGAGGGTGGTGAGGATGAGATATTGTCAACAGAGGTTCAAACAGAAAGAGATGCCTCTGAACCAGCTAATCTTAACCAGGTAACCACAACTGCTGTTGGTTCACATTTCTTGGTGTCCAACATTGAAACAAACACCATGGACCTAGTGGTGGATCTTGAACAACCTATCCATACCCACTCAGAAGCATTTCAACATGCTACTGTTTCACATAACTCAGGGGAACCATCCCGAACTCATTTGGAGGGAGGTGATAAATCCCAACCTATTTTTCAACACATTGAGTCTGAATATCACAGTCCTATTCAATTTGAGCCTGAAATTCCTTCTAACACTCGCACAAATCAGGAATTTCGTATTCCTGACACAACATTCATAGACATACCTAATATTGGGTGTCGAGGATTGGATGGAAGTCCTGGTGAGGTGAACATTACAAAAGCCTCATTCAAACGTGCATCTGTTGTACAAGATGACTTTGTGTTATCTACAGGCCATGAGCCCTCTGGGCACATGAAAACTGGACCATCTGTTGGTTCAGGTTCACAGTTAGACCATTCTGAATTTGAAAAGATTCAGAATCAAAACAAGGTGATGGGGGAAAAGGTTGAAAAATTGGAGAAAAAGGTGGATGATTTGAATGCTGAGGTGACAGGATTAAAAGATATGTTGGAGGGTAAATTGAAATCTGTTGACACTAAAATAGATACTGTGAAGGAATCCTTGGAATCTCATGAAAAGGAGATCAAGGATATAATGTCTGAATTTCAAAAAGATCTGTTGAAACAAATGCAGAGTATGCCGGAATCCGTCTTGAAAGCACTGAGTGTATCTATGGCTTCTACTTCAAAACCTCTTGATCTTGTTCCACTTGCAGAAGCTGAACCTGAAGGTGTTTCTGGTCAGAACTCTAAAAGAAAATTTGATGATAATGAACCTCATGATCATCAAAAGGGGGAGAAAAGGCAAAGGTTGAGTTCTGATGATGACATTTGCATAGTGGATTTTGAAATAGCAGATATGCAGTTAGTCAGTACAAAGAATACATAAACTCAGATAGTTCAGATTGATAGTTCAGATACAGAGGAAATGGAGGTGGAAAGCAGAGATGGTGGTGATTCAGATAAAACTGAAGAATTGAATTTAGACACAGAGATAGAAATCAATTCTGATGAAACTGAAGCAATTGAGGAACCTGTGTTGAGGTCAGAGGAAACAGTGGAAAGTTTAATTATTGACAACACTTGTACATATATTGTTCTTTATAATAAAGGTAGTGTGATGGATTCTGAATTAGAAGAAAGAAGATTAACTGAGAATTTGATCAGAAGGATGCAAAATGAGTTAGTCAGAGCACTTAATGTTCAAAATATTCAACAAAGTGTAAAACTGATAAGGCCTATTGATTTATTGGGAGAAGAAGATAGAACTGTTGATTACTCTCAGAAATTTAAACATGAGTTTCGATTTAACTATGCTGATGAGATGAATACAGAAGAAGAATATGAGAGAGTGGAAGATTACTTTATGCCTTCTGAGTATATATTCAGAAAACCAATTGAGATTCCTAAGATGAACTTGCAAATTTTGGAGGAGCCTGTATGTGATTTTATCCTGGAGTTGAGTGATGTACCACTTGCTAGACAGTTTCATGATGACATTTCTCCTGAGGAAATATATGAGAATCTCTATCACACAGAAGGAGATTATGAGCTATTGGAGAGTAACATTGATGGCTTCATGGATAACAGATCTCAGATGATTTATACAGAAGCCTCAAACAGATTTAGAATTCCCGATTCAAGACTACACATTCAGAAGAAGATTGAGAAAGTATTGATGTTTAAACCAGAAGAATTCAATGGTCTGATGTTTGTTAGATTGGAAGTGCTGAAAGAAAGAAGTACAAAGGTTTCCATGTCAAGTTTTGATTTTCCCAGATTAACTTTTGATGATCAGATCTTTCTAGTTAAGTTCTTTGCCAGTACTGAAGAAACCTTGATAGAGATTGAGTGGAGAAGAATTATGGGGATTTATGTCAGAAATATGTACATGTATGATTTTCAATTGGCAATTGAAGGAAGAAAAAAGAAATGCAACTTGAAATGTCCAGCAATGATTTCAGGGTTTGGTGTATATGTGAAGGGATTTATAAATGAAGGAATGGAAACTGAAGGGTTTGCATATCCAGTTCAAGGAAGACTTGAAACATTCAAACTGAAGGAATTGGTGAAGTATAGTGATGCAACTTTGAGTTGGTTACTAACTGAAATGAAAGTTAATGTTGCTACTGAAAGAGAAAATCTAAAGAAAAAATGTGTAAACTCTGTGGAAAGAAGATTAAATATCAGAAGAAAAATCAGAGGCTGTGGTGAATGGTTATTATCAGAGGTTAATCCTAAAAGGATGCTGCACAATGACTTTGTGTTTCCTGCTGAGTATGAAGTGAATGAAATCCTTTCAGATGATGTTGAAGAAGTTCAGAACACAACTCCTCAGAATGTGCAGATAACAAGTCTTGATCAAGCTGAACAATCTGAATCAAAAGAAGATGAGATGTCAATTGATTTGAATGGATACTTTCTTGAGTTTGATCTACCTGAGTTTTTCAAGCCTAAAGAGATACAATTTCTGAATGTATATTATGATAGACCAAAGGAGACTCAGATCTGGTTGGCAGAGAAATCAAGGTGTCTTGGGAAATCAAAACAGGCTGTATATTCAGACTTCTTAATCACAGGGATCAGAGAATTAAAAGTTAAACAATTCAGAAAGATGGAATACTTGTCTTTTGAAGTTTTGAGAGAAGATGGCAAAGTATACTATTTCACTGATGCAGATTTTGAAAAGCTCTCAGTAGTGGATTTCTACAGATTACATTGTATGATGTGCTTCAAGAAATCAAGCAAAGATAAGACTGAAAGGAAGGCAAGAAGTGTGGTAATTGAAGCTATGTTTTACATCCTAAGATGGCATGGTTATACAGATTTTCAAATAGCTCTGTATTTGCGAAGGCCATGTGTTTATATGGCAAAACCCAACACAGATCATGATCAGAAAAAGGTGTTGAAAACTGGAAGTGTTCTTAAATATCCAGATTTGGGAGTCTTTTTGAAAAACAAGAGTGAAAAGATCTTCTTCAGAGCAAAGGAGACTACAAAATACTGCTCTGGAACTTTGAGATTCATCAAGCACAATTTGGTGAAAAAGATGTTGAAAATAAAGCAATGCAACATAACTCAGGAAGTGATGACTCAGCAGATTGAAACTGTTCAATAAATTATTGACAAGATCGACAAAAGGCTTAATCAAAGAAATGTGCTCTTACAGAAGATTGCTCCTGCCTTGAAAGATTTGGATGATGCAAAGTATCAGTTTATTTGACAAAAAGGGGGAGATTGTTAGAAGACTCAGATGTTCTGATATGAAGGGTTAGAGTTCTGACTAAGAAGGCTCAGAAGGATTGCTTTGAAAGTTTGAGAAGAAGAGTCAGAAGTCTGAGAAGAAGAGTCAGAAGTAGAGCCAGAAGTTCTGAGAAGCCTTGTCAGAAGAACGTTCAGAAGTTCTGAACTACCTGTTCAGAACTTATAACTAGATACTTTCCTTTGTGTTTAGTTAACTAATTAGGACACGTGTATTGTTCCTATTAGTCATTCATATTTGTACTGTAGCTTTAATATTTCCGTTGCAGTATATATATAGTTGTTAGCACTACATTGCTAACTGATTTTCCCGAATATATTTGTATTCTCCTTTTGTAATCATTGAGATTCTCTCTCTCTAAGATCTGTAATTCTGTTCTTAATTGAATACAATTGGGCTTGATCATATTAATTCTCAATTACTGTTTCATACATTGTTGTATTGATTGTAAGAGTAAATCCTGGACTTACAGCCCTGGTCCCAATCTACAGAGCTCTGATGCAGAAATTCGTCTTTTCCCATCAGAAGCACAAACCCCACCTGTTGTCCATGCTCCCATGAGAAGATGGACAAAGGATCACCCCCATCATCTAATTATTGGTGCTGCTGAAGATGGTGTGAAGACAAGATCGACCACAATCAATGAAGATTTCTTTGTCAATTTTCTAAGAATGATTGAGCCAAAGAAGATCTCTGAAGCCCTGGAAGACCCAAACTGGATAGAAGCCATGCAAGAGGAGCTTCTGGAGTTTGAAAGGAATAAAGTTTGATCCTTGGTTCCACTCCCTAAAGATAAAGCTGCTATTGGAACCAAGTGGGTGTTCAGAAATAAAAAGGATGAAGATGGGATTATCATTAGAAATAAAGCTCGGCTGGTTGCAAATGGATATTGCCAAGAAGAAGGTATCGATTATGACAAAACTTTTGCACCTGTGGCTAGACTGGAAGCTATAAGAATCTTTTTAGCCTATGCTGCTCATAAGGGTTTCAAGGTCTACCAGATGGATGTGAAATCGGCATTTCTGAATGGCAAACTCCAAGAAGAAGTTTATGTCCAGCAACCACCAGGTTTTGAAAGCCCAGAGTTTCCAGACCAGGTTTACAAGTTAGACAAAGCTATGTACGGCCTTAAGCAAGCTCCTAGAGCCTGGAATGAAACTCTGTCAAATTTTCTGTTGACTAATCACTTCGAGAAAGGTACTGTCGATACAACTCTATTCTTTAGAAGGTATAAGAATGATATTCTTCTGGTACAGATATATGTTGATGACATTATCTTTGGGTCTACAAGGCAGGAGTACTGTGATAGGTTTGAGGAATTGATGAAAAGTGAATTCAAAATGAGCATGATGGGAGAACTTTCTTTCTTCCTTGGTTTGCAAGTAAAACAATCCATCAGAGGGACTTTTATAAGTCAGTCTAAATACATCTCTGATATTTTGAAAAAGTATAAGCTCAATAATTCAAATCCAATTAAAACTCCTATTGCCACTGGAGTTAAACTTGACTCTGACCTTAATGGTGAACCTGTGGATGTCAAGAACTACAGAGGCATGATAGGGTCACTTCTGTACTTAACTGCTAGCAGACCTGATATAATGTTTGCAACCTGTCTTTGTGC
The DNA here is from genome assembly GCA_033807775.1 of Saussurea involucrata. Classification (NCBI taxonomy): domain Eukaryota; kingdom Viridiplantae; phylum Streptophyta; class Magnoliopsida; order Asterales; family Asteraceae; genus Saussurea; species Saussurea involucrata. The sequence goes on from CM066326.1 coordinate 24,791,051, forward strand.
TAGATTTCAAGCAAATCCTAAAGAATCGCACCTGTCTGCTGTCAAACGCATATTTAAATATCTAGAAGGGACTCAATTTTTGGGTCTCTGGTATCCTCTTAATTCTGGTTTCGAGCTTATTGCATATACAGATTCAGATTATGGAGGATGCAGGAATGACAGAAAGAGTACTTCTGGTAGCTGCCAATTGCTTGGAGATAAATTGGTGAGTTGGACATCTAAATAACAAAACTGCGTATCAACTTCTACAGCAGAAGCAGAATATGTGGCTGCTGCTAGTTGTTGCTCTCAAGTGATCTGGATGAAAACTCAACTCAAAGATTATGGCATGGAGGACAACAAAATCCCAATTCTGTGCGACTCCAAGAGTACCATAGCAATTACAGCTAATCCAGTCCAGCACTCCAAGACAAAGCATATCGACATAAGGTACCATTTTATAAAGGATCATGTTGAAAAAGGGACAATTGAAATGTATTTTGTTTCAACTGACTTCCAACTTGCTGATTTGTTCACAAAAGCCCTTGATGAAAGGAGATTTAACTTCTTAATAAGCAAGATGGGTATGCTGAACATGTCCTCCTAACTCTGTTTAAATTTCAACAGAGCCTCTGATGTTTCTACCAGAGCTCTGTCAATAGTTGGGTAGGATAGTTCACCAGAGCCTCTGATGTTCTCACCAGAGCTCTACCAGCATATTTTTTCAATGTATTCCTCTTGTGAAATTTCTTGTTTGTATATTTTTTTTGTTTGTACATAAAGTTTTTTTATCTTTCAAAAGGCTGAAAAGAAAAATCTGTCTATTAAGCTCATGATTTAACGGGGAGCTTAAGAGATGCATGGTTTTAGGGGGAGCAAGTCAACTCAGTTTCAAATCTAAATGACTTTGCTTTTTGAACATTAAAGGAAATCTTTTTGAGGAAGGGAAAACCTGTTCTGATGAAAACCTTTTGATAAAGTCAAGAACTTGCCAGAACTCTGACATTTCACTAGAGTCTCTGTTGATGCTTACCAGATCTCTGTGAAATTTCTAAGTCAGTTATGTTCTCGTTCTTTGATCACTTTCACATCAGAACAGAAAGTTTAAATGATCTTTGGGTAAAGGTGAAACATCTTGGGATACTTGAAAAGAAATGAAAACGGTCACTCAACAGAGGCAAAACTGTACTAAGCTCCACCAGAGCTCTGTCAGTTTTCTACCACATCATCAGAAGTGTTGTCACTAGAGGTGCGGGTTATTTCTAAACGTCAACGACATGTCACCCACCCATCTCTAACCGCGACGGTTTACTTGCCCAAAAGATGTCAGAACCAAATCCACGTGGAAATCTCTGATTGAGAAACCAACCGTTAGCTGTTCCCACGTTACACTGTTGAGGCCACTCCACTATCTAACACTCGAGTGCCTACAGTACCTTCGACGTTCGTCCAACCACATGATTCGAGTATAAATATCCATACGCACAACCCATTTCTTTTCTTACGCTTACTGATCATTCAAAACCCTTCATATTTCCCTCTCAAAGTTCAAAACCCTTAAGTTCTTCAAAAAACCCTAACCTGCAACAATGGCAGAACAACAAAACTCAGCTGAATCTAGCCGCATAGGACCCTTAGACCAAATTGTTATCCTTCCATACGAGTTAGCAGACAACAACTACCGTTTCGATGCTAACCCAGGTCTCTATTTACCCACCTATCACATTTTTGTAGTGTTTTTCAGAAACTCTGAAGTTTTTAGAGCCCTAACTGAGTTCGACGACAACCTTCCCGAGATCTACGTCCAACAATGGTGGACTACGTACCAGTACATTGAAGAACAAGATGGGATCGTTGGAAATGTCGATTCTAGAAATGGAGGTGCAGGTACATTCTGCATTCGTGCCAACACTTTCAGAAGGATTTTCAGGATGAAGACAAGAAGACAACTTGGAATTGAAGCTTATGAGAAACCCCCCAAAGTAGCTGTTCTTCTTGACTTTATGAAGTTCTTATGCTACAACAAAGATCTGAACAAAATAGGAGAGTTCAGAAGATCAAACCTACCCACAGTGTGGAACTTCATGTTCTGCACATTGAATAGAACCCTCACATGCAAATCTGGTAGTCAAGATCAAACCAGCACCGAAATCCTACAAATCATGTATATATTATTCTTTAACAGAAACTTCGACTACGCCAGCATTCTATACAATGATCTTCTTGATGCTGTTAACACAAAGACTTCAACCATAGCAAGAGGAGGAGTTGTTGGAACCCACAAATTTCTAAAGACCATCAAATTCCCTCGATTCATCAGTCTGGTAATCAGAAGAGCATTCCAACGCTTGGAATTAACTCAACAGGGAAATCCTACACCTGTTTGGGTAATGTCCAGGTTCCTTCCCACAACATCAGGTGAATATCCTTTTATTAGACGAGTACCAAGAACAATGCTCGCTCTAATTGACCATCATCATATTTCTATCCAAAACTATAATAGTGCTGCTCAACCTCAAGAACCTGAGGTGAGAACCCCAGCATACTTAGGATCTGAGCCCTCATTAGTAAGTATGAGTGAGGAAATAGAAGAAGAAGTGAACAGACCAGAGGCAAGAGCACCCGAAGTGGGGTCTTCCTTTGCAAGAGTGATGGAGGAGGAAGTACAGAACAGAGCATCCCCTATGGAGACTACTCATAAGGGAGTCAGGGAAACTACAGAGGTGGAAGTAATTTCGTCCTCCTCTGGTAGTAGTGAGAAAGAAAAAGGTGAGGAAGAGAATCCCGAGTCTTCTAAAACCCTAGGAGCCGAGGGAAATGTGAGCTTAGAACAAGATGTTCCAAAGAACACACATGTGCGCATCCAAAGCCCAACTCCAGTGCAACCATACAATCTATTCCTGGTGATCAAGCCTAGAGGAATATTGAAACAAAGGTGCACACCTCGAACCCTAACCAGCAAGAACCACAAAGGCAACTCTTCACGCCTCTGGTATGCACGCAACCGGGGAATCCATTTTTGCTAATGATGTTCCTTTGCCCCAGAACATCAATAGGTCACCTCCACACGATGATGAATCTGTGGCTCATATAGACTTGGCACAAAATAGACCCGAGATCTTTCGTATCTCACGTAGTCTCTGTCCGACTCAGGGACAATGGAATGACCTAGTTTCACAAGGGAAGACTTTGCTTGATCCAAGCGCTTCTCAACACATCAGATTTCCTTCTCCAGAACCTGAGCTGGAAGAGGAAACTCTGGTCAGAACACCTGTAGATGTTTCCCCTGAAATGGAGCATCAAGGATCGGGTGGAAGTCCTACAAGAGCCAACCTCAAAACAACTCTTGATGTAGGCGCCTCTGAACTCGAGGTTGAATTGGATCCATCTGTTGGAGCCAAGGTTACCCCCGTTGACACTGTCACAAGAGCAGAGTTCACAAGCTTCTGTGATAGTATCAACAACTCCTTGAATGAGTATAAAGTTATCAATGAATCAAAGGAGGACCTGATCCGCAAGGAGAATGCTTCTCTCAGAGAAGAGCTGCAACATATCTCATCCAAATATGCAGAGATAAATCAGAGATATGCAGATGCTGAAAGGGTCAGAGCAGAGGAGTCAACAAAGATATCAACAGAGCTTGCAGATCTAAAAAGACTTATGGCAGAGAACCACACGGCTGCAATGAACAGAACGCTGTCTATACCTTCACTTCTCCTATCAGACTCAAACATCAGAACCTTGACAGAGTTAATCGACAACTCTGTTAAGAATGCAATCAAAGAAGCAACGATATCTTCTGCTACCCCAGTTAACATTTCTGGTCCAAGCCCCAATGATTTACCTATGACAGTTGGCCAGATGGGAGATTTCAGTAAAAACGTTCGCACCAGAATGATGTCCATCTCATCAAAGTTTGTCATGAAGGCACAAGCGACAGAGCGACATGTGCAGACATCTCTTGACTCTCACAAAGTTAACTTTGAGAGACAAGTAGATGAGATTAGAACTGCTGCAACAGAGGTCGAAGATGCACTGAAAAAGGCAGTCTCAACCTTCACAAATACCATCGAAAAGACTGCTACACTCAAACGACCCGCAGAAGGACCCCTAGAAGGAGAGCCTTCAAGCAAAAGAAGTAAGGCTGCTTCAAAGTTTGTTTTTCAGGCCTCACCAGATGAAGGCATCGCACTTTATGATGATGATGATGACTTTCAAGATGCTCCAGAGGAAACTCAGATAGTCAGACGGGTGAGTCAGCAGAACAACAAAAGGGGGAGAAGGAGAAAGAAAAAGAGAAGGAGAAAGAGCCTAAGAAAGAAAAGGAGAAAGAGAAAGAAACAACCAAGGGGAAAGGGAAAGGGAAAGAGAAAGTAAAAGAGGCAGAGGCAGAGATGGAAGAAGACAAGGGGATGACAGAAGAAGAAACACCAGAGATGACTATGGTAGTGTTTGACTACATGTTCAAAGATAGAGTCATCAGAACACCAGAAGAGTCAACTCAACAACCACCAGAGATCATCATACTTGACACCCCTCCTTCATCTCCGAGGACTGAACCAGAGAGATCAATCCCAATATCTGCTGATGAACAAATAAGCCAAGCTCAACCCCAAGTCTAAACCCAAGTTCTACAAAAGCCCGAACGCCATGTTGACATTCTTATGGCTGAAACCCATGAAGATCAGAACCCAATTCAACCAGAACAGAACCCCGAAACATCAACCCAACACACCGAGAAACCATCCTTAGAAGAACTATTTGCCTATCTCTATGCTGACAGAGATTTTATCCCTGTCAATGTCGTACCCATTAACCCTTACCTAAACCCAAGCAGAATAAACACAATCTCTGATGCTAGGCTAAAGTTCATACAAACGAAGTCAAACCTGAACAAAGCCATAAACTCAAACTTTGGAATCTGCAGAATCATGAACATCAAGCACAGGAAATTCCAATATGACAGAGTTGTGTATCATGAGTACGCTATTGAATCAATAGAAGGCAAGATCGAACACTTCAACGACAACAATCTTGTGCTTCTGAACCCATATGATCTGGTAACACTTCACGCCTATTGCTTAAACTTCAACGACAGATACAAAGAAGCAAGAACGGCTTTACCAGAGGTAAGATTCGCTATGCAAGAGCACGTCAATCTCAGAACACAGATCGACTTTCAGCTAGGCATAGAGTTCGAAGTTGAGAAACTAGCGATTGCACCCCCAAATGAAAACCTTGAGGGTTATGGCCATCACAGAACTGGAACCATAGTTGGAGATCCTCCAGTCTTCATCTGCCGACAAGAGAATATCAAGAAGGCCGTCAGAGATTCTAAAACCCACAAGTACTCGAGTGAATTGCTGCAGTATCTCAAGAACATCATCCAGAATCTCCCAAGAGACAAATGTCCAGAAGAGCAACTCAGACTCTACATCAACCAGAGTGATCTTATGCTGGATTTCCGTGAGCTGGTCAGAAGATTCGACAGAATGCTAAGGGGAGATTATTATGCTTAATGTACTTATTCTTTGCTCTGTAATGTAACATATTAAAAAGAATAGTGCAAAGTTTCACAGAGGTAGAAGTTCTCTGTCTTTTGTTTATATCTATGTAAATTCCAATTTTTTATTTTCAATACTTAGGGGGAGATTGTTAGCCCCAAGTATCTCTTATGTAAAAGTTTTGAAAATAGTACAAGTCAGAAGACCACCAGAGATCCAGGAGAAGACTTAGAAGAAGTTCAACCAGAAGACCAACAGAGCTCGACAGAGCTCTGGCGGAATCAACAAGAGCTCGACAGAGCTCTGGCAGAAGACTTCTTCTATTCAACAGAAGAACCGTTTACACAAGAAGACCAACAGAGCTTTGGCGTAAGAGCTCTGGTGACTGAAGACCTCTGTGAAGTATAAGTCTCGTAGAAATCTCTAAGTGTTAGACACGTGTTCGTACTATCCACGTAATCCCTAAAAGGACGAAGACACACTTTCCACGTGTCATTCCAGGGTTAGATAGTACACTGTCTAATGCTTTACCAGGCTATAAATAGAGAGGTAGTGGAACAACAATTGTAAGCTTTTGGAAGAATAGTTTTCCACAATTGTTAGAGCACACACTGCAACATTCCATAGCACTACCACCGTACGATCTTGTTCCCTGTGAGATTTCCTAATACACATACTTGAACGTGTTCTTGGTGTTATTCATATTATCAATTTATGAGCAACTTATTATATTTGATCCTGTTATCATTTTACTGTTCTATATTTGATACTCACTGCTAAATTATCGTATTACACAATCACTCACATTTTAATGGCTTTATATAATGCTTTCGCTGTCTATTTCTTACCATTTATGTGATACAACGTGAATCTGGGAACCTACAAAAATGGGATTGATAATGAAAATAAAGTGGAATGGGAATCCTTATTTTCATTCCTTAATTACTTAAAACAAGAAAAAAGTAAAAAGAAAAAAAAAAGACGATGAGAAGACTGGACAACCAAATCCGTTGCATCATCTTCCATGATAACTTCTATCACACCTACCATCTCCAAGAAAACACTAGGGTATCCCCATCTTCGTCTTCTCTTCTTCATATCATTTCTACCTTTTTTCCATTTTATCTCCAAACAAAAAATCAAAATCACCTCCATCTTCTTCATCTCATAACACAAAATCGAAACCATTTCCGTTTTCTATGTCATCTCATAACATAAAATCAAAATCACCTCCATCTATTTCATCTCCTAACACAAAATCGAAACCATTTCCGTTTTCTATATCATCTCATAACACAAAATCGAAACCTATTTTCGTTTTCTATTTCAAAATTCACTCCAACTTTCAGACCTGTGAGAGAAGAGAGACGAAATCAGATCTGTTTGGGTTTACTCATACAAAATCAGGTCTATCAGCTAGGGTTCACAAGAGAGACGAAAATGAAGAACAATTTTGTGTGGGTTTACTCATATGAAAATGAAGAACGATCTTGTTTGAGTTTTATTAAGATGAAAATGAAGAACTATTTCTTTTACCCATTAGAATTTATCGACCAACATGAAGATGAAAAGGAATATGGGGAAAAGTTTCTATTCCCCCCAAATTGGGGAGGAATGGATTTTGTTAAAATCTATTATAATGATCGGTTAACTTTTGGAAACCAAACACCATTTTTTATTCCATTTTCATTCCCTTCTTGAACCAAACATCATCAATGATTTTCATTTCCGTTAATTACTTGTTAATACCCTCTACCAAACACCCCTTAGATTGCCATTATAGGTAATCAACTGTTGACATTTAGAATGGAATTATTGCTTATTTGATGTATTATCGAAAATTTAAAATTAGTCGCTATTTTCAGATTTGAGGGTTTCACATGGACCAAAAGTGAAGCAAAACAACAATCACAATGACCAAAATTGTAATTAGTTTAAAGAGACGAAAGTTGATAATTTGTGGCAACCACATGGACCAAAAGTGCAATTTACACTAAAAATAATTAGTAGTTGGACATAAAATTAAGAGTGAATTACACTGGCGGCATTGGCGGATCCACTTCATCTTTAGTGGGGGGATGGGACTGTTGGGATTTTATGTTCAAAACATGGGTTTCAAAAAAATCTCATAAGAGGTAAAAATTATTACGCAACGGAAGCAAAAATAAAGTTTTTGAACCAAAACATAAAACCATTTTATTCCCACCAAGGATCTTGTTACATGCAAGAAAAGATAAATAAGAACAACATACCAAGAGAGTTCAAGATTACAACCTTTGAAGACTTTGAATCCTCTCGGGAGGTTGGATGTTGGTGATGATAGTAGAACCCAAAATAGAGCTCCTCTAGAGTAGTCCACCGAAAAGCTCCAACACCAAAGTATGCTAGTAACTTCTTGAAAGTTTGATGCAAAAACAATTTCTACTCCAAGTATACAATATACTTGAAGATAAGAAATAAAAGGAAGAAAACACACACTTGTGTGTGTTCTTGTTCTTGGCCGAAACCAAGGAGAGGAGGGAGAGAAAAATGATGGCTAGTGGTTTTTCAAAAGTAGTTTTCATGTCATGACCAAGATTCAATTATATGCACATGTTCCCTTCTTTTTGCCACCCAAGAAAGCCAATCACAAAAGAGCTAGCCATGCAAGATTACATTCTAACCCTCCAAGTATTAAGATGTTTAAAATTATATTTTAACTATCTTAAACTTTTCTCCTCAAGTCCCTCTATTAATTTTAGTTATAAAATAAATCCATCACATGTATTATTTTATATAACCAAAATTAATTATTTGCATCTAATATTATAAATCATATTCAATAAATATAATTAATAATATTTTATCAAGAAATAATAATATTTATTAAGAATCAAATTCTTATAAATATTAATCTAGTGTCTACTTGTTGTTCGATGTGACCCTATAGGATCATATATTACCGGCAATATTATTTTATAATCATTCTTGAGCATATAAAACCAACAATCTCCCACTTGCTCAAGATTGGATTATAGAATAATATAGACAGTGGTGGACGTCTAGCAACATCTCACTGCCCCCGGCAACGTATGACTGTAAGTGCCATTCAACAACATCCAATTCCCACGAGCTCATAGCTTCAATTGATGTATTAGGTGTGGTATCAGTTATCCTTTTGTTTAGACATCATGTTGAACATGAGACATGGATCACTATCATTCTCATCTATTGTTCAACTTTTGGTAAGGCGCCTTAGATGTCTCACTCTTAACATATTTAGAGAAACAAATCCCATCTTGACTACATACGCCTCTCATGCAGTTCATGCCATGCTCAATAATAGCCTTTATAGCTGCCTTTTTCAAGAACAACGGTTAACCATATCAAAGCATAACACTCCATACACCTAAGTCCCAAATATGCATCTCAGGTCGAAGGATACAAAGATACTACCTTTTATTCAAGAATCACTTATGACGACATCCATGAAGTGATCTTGAAGCGGGTCAGGTCCAGTACTCGTTCCCTAACAAGTACCTATGAACTTGGTTGCAACACTTTGCCACTTTTACTTTTAAAAGTCAACCAATCCAATTCACATTAGTCTTACTTCATAGTTGCTCCCACAACTATGATCGACTATGGACATTTAGAATAACTAATTTATTCAAGGATTAAAACATGCTAATATAGAACACAACGAGTATGAAAAGATCATATCCTATATATCTAACTAAATACTATACTTGTTGCTTTACTTGTTCCAATATCCAAATACTAAATTAAAATCAAATCCCATCACTAGAATAACGAAGTCCTATAGCTTAAACCTGACACTTCAAGTTTAGCTTATGAAAGGAGCTTCGTGAATGGGTTCATCCAGAAACTTGATTTGAGTAAACTTTGTGAACACTAACATCTCCATTTTTAACTTTATTTCAAATATAGTTAAATGTTTGGAGTAGATGCTTGGTACTCTGATGTGAGATAGGGTCCTTTAGCTTGCGTAATGGCACCCACATTCTCATAAAGGATTTCTAGATGATCCTGAATGGGAGGCATCTACCTAGCTTTTCAATGAACTCTTTCATCCAAGCATCTTTCTTTTGCGGCTTCTAAAGCGGCAGTGTGTTCTTATTTGTAGTGTATTATGCAATTTGACCTTCGCCTTGAACCTTTTCAAACGAACTAGTTCTTCATTCACAATGAATACATTTCCCCTTTTGTGATTGAGAACCTTCTCAATCTTTATGGAAGCTATCATTATTGTAACATTTTACTATGATCTTCTTCCAACCATCGGTTAAGGAACACTTGTTTGTTCTTCGTAAGTGCCTTAAATTGTTCTATACAATCATCCAATGACCTTCCCTCGTATTTCGTTGGTATCGTTTTCTAATGCTCTAAAGCATTTTGACACGCTCGATCTAGTGCATGTCATGGCATATATGATAGATCCAATTGCCGAAGCATATGGAATACTAATCATTTTATCTAGCTCAACCTTTGTGCTAGAATATTGAGACATGCTCAAAAAGATGCCATATCATATTTGCAATAAACTACCTTTAGAGCCTTGCACCTTGAACCTTTCAAGGTCATGTCAACATATGTACTTTGACTTAAACCTATAAGTCATCTTGATCTAATCTCTAAAGATCTTTATTCCAAGAACAAAATTAGCCCTTTCTAAGTCTTTTATTGAGGAAATACTGTCCGAGCCAAAACATGATGTTTTGCTATGTCGGAAAGTTAATTTCCAAATACTAGTATGTCTTGCACAGACAAGATTAGGAATTTTACTGCGCTCCCACTAGTTTTAGCAAATACATGAGTCATCTTTTATTTTGATGAAAATTAAACTTTTAATTTTCCTGTCAAAATGAAGATTCCAATTTTGAGATACTTGTACTGATCCATGAATGGATTGTATCTCAGTGTTCATGACTCTAAGCCACTCACCAGATTCAGAATCTGACATAGCACTTTAGCAGTTGATGGGTTTACTAGAACCCAGTCATACATCATTCTTTATTAGTTATAAGAAATCGATATCTCTCGAATTTCTGAATGATTCTACTAGATTTGCGAACACTGGGTGTTTTTACTAAGTTTCTGATCAATCAAATCGCTCAGTTTCAACGACCTTTGTTTGATAACTAGTGCCAACCAATAAGTGCATTAGATTATGAGGTTCTTGATTCCTTTCAAGTTCCTTAAATCTCCCATTTGCCTTGCCCAAAAAAACTTGCTTTCTAAGAACTTGGCTTTGGAACAATAAACTATTTTATTGTTTGTGGGATTGTAGAATCGGTATATAAAACAATTTATAGTATATTCTACAATATATGCATTTGGTAGAGTTTGGGTCGAGTTTACTTGAAGCTTATTGTCTCACATGAGCTTCATAAACCCACACCTTCAACTAAGATTAAGGATGAAAAACTTTTCATACGAAATCTTATAAGGTGTTTTGTCTACCTTTTGGTTGGTGTCAAAAAGTACGGATTACTTTAACTAGGGCAGAATTCCGAATTTGATATAGGAATAATACTTCTACTCATCATAGAGAGAACCATATTTAATAAGGTTTGGTTCATCCTTTCGGATGTATACAACTTCTATGATGATCCAAGAGTTCTTGGTTTAGTTACTATCCTCATATATCAGAAAAGACTTTAATGGTCCTGCTGAGTTGTTTTCTTAATCTTGAAACAACTTGAATTACATCAAATGCTTCATCTTTATGTTCCATAAATTTCAACAATTGAAATCGTCAGTGAAGGTATTATCTATCACCATATCTAGACTTGGTTTTGAGAGACCATATACATCTACATGTATCAATTCTAAAAAAAACTTTTTTTTCTTCTCTATGAATTAGAGAAAAGAGCTATATTCAACTTTATCAAGATCGCATATATCAAATGAAAATATTTATATTTAGTTTCAAAATACTACAGTTTTGAAAAAAATAAGATATGCGTTTAATTTTCTTAATTAAGCTGACTATTTCATGTGTAGACTTGATTCAAATCACATTTGAGTCTTATGGTGTTTATATAGAATTATGTTTTAGAAGACTTTTGAGATTCACTTTATTATTCAATTAAGAGAACTATTTCTCGAAATAGAATAATTCATTTTGAATATGAATATAATCGTTTCCAAAACGGTTAAGTGAATTTCATTCAATCAACAAACATGTGACTGAAAAAATAATAATTTAGTCAAACTAAATTTAAACATTGTTCGAAACAAACTTGTTTAACAATACAAGCCATATGGTTTCATAATAAAATCTCCTATAAGCTTGGTACGCAATCTTGCTTCCTTGCTTATATGGATCACCATTTTGCTTGTCTTTCAGTCATTTAACTTTTATGATTATTTGTAACATATTACAAAAGTGAGTTCTACACTTAGTATCAAATACACAAGTGTAAGATAGAAAGGTAAAAGTTCTATCTTAAATATTGATACCTGAAGGACTTTCCTTCGTTAGAAAACATTTATTTCTCAGAAGGACAATCTCCTCTTCTATGACCAACGTTGCCTCATCTATCACTATATTCAGATTCTCGACAAAAACATCAAATGCGTTGGTCAGAGATTTGAGGATCACATCTACGGCTCTCCCATTGGAATAAGGATAGCCAAGTCTATCCAAATAGTCAAGGTGCGTCCTCATTTTGTGAATATGAGAGCTTACATATTTGTCTTTGTCCAATTGTATCGAAGCGTTTACGGACCATATACATTTGGTAATATTTTGGTAATCGGTTTACCATGTCAAATGCCCTCAGTGGAAACGTTTTCATTCTTTCTAGTAAGGATGGAACCATGGTTTCAAGCATAAGACGTGATACATTGATTGAGTCATCATTATGTTTCAATCAAGTATCGTGAGCTTCTATGGAGGTAAGAGGAGGTTCTTCAGGACGAGGTACGATAAGTGCGTATGATTTGTTTTCACGTCTGAGAACGTGTCTCAATTTGTGAAAACAAATCGGGAAGTTCTGAGTGGTTAACTTTTCTTCCAAAAGAAAACGTCTTAGGGATGTGTTAGTTGCAGTGTTTGCATTTTAGGCCATCTACAAAATTTAACAAAGTTATTATAGTATTTTCAATATTAATTTTTAGCAAATTAATTACCCTTTAGTTTTCTAAAAACATTAATTTGCATAAAATCTAGGATCCAACGTTGCAAAACAAATGAAACGGTTAGGTGACCTTTATCACGTCCATTTAATCCAACAAGGTAGATAACGTTTATCGATTACATCGAATGTAATTCCTAGCGTTATGGGATCCTTAACAACTTGTTTGTTAATTGGCATGTTGGATCCCATCTATGCCTTGGGTTTCTAATGCTTAGGTGACCTTTATCACAAAAGATTCCAATCAAGTCATCCTACTTGAAACAACGCGTGAAACTTACATCCATGCGGTTAGGTGACCTTTATCGCACAAAGACATAAGAATCACCTCATCCATCTCAAGACAATCCAAGTGGTTAGGTGACCTTTATCCCACAAGGGTGTCATAGCGACGTATCGTGTGTTTCTCAAAAGGACGGCATATGACTTGTGTTTATAAAAGAGATTTTAGATGTTTTACAATTCTAGTTGTGAAAACATTTTTAGTATCATGTGATTTTGCATGCATTTAATAATACATGGTATTTAATTCAAATCTTACTACTCATGAAATGGTTTCTTTTAGTTAAATAAAATCTCTATTTTATCAACTAATTATATATGATCATATGTTAATATTAACGTTTGAGTTTGATCATAATAAGAACCATTTATAATCTTTTAAAAAACACTTTTATTATTAAGACTATGAGTTTGTAAGAGTTTTGAAAACTCCATTTAAAATCTCGATTTTAATTTTTAAAACTTATGGTACCATATTATTGCATGCATCCAATAATCAAGGTACATTTTTAAGAAAAATAAACTATTTCTCAAAAAAAGAATAAATTTAAAATCTTCATTTTAAATAATTTGGATCAATTAAAATCCATTTATTTAAATCAAGAGCATGTGCTCTCCTTTTTGCCACCCAATATGACCAACCAAATGGAGGAAGGCCATGCATATTTACCAAACAAACCCTTCTAGTTTTGAGATAGTTAAAATTCATTTTTAAATAAACAATTTTACATAAAATGTATTTAAACCAGTTTGCATGTTATCAATTTTAAAATCTCCATTTTAAATATTGGTTGATATAAAATCTCTATTTTAAAACTTGGTTCATTTAAAATTTAATTTTAAAATTTCTCGCTTCAACTTTAAACAATTTTAAATAAGCGCATTTGAACCAATTTTATGTTCTTTACTAGCATGCAATATCATATATTTTAACGCATCAAAAAGAACATAATCAACCATAAAACATGCAAAAGAATGTGCATAAAACAAAGCCATTTCTAATGACATTTCTTGTGAGCCAAAACAAAAAATGCCAAGTCCATTCCTAAGGGACAAAAAAAATATAAAAAACTTCAAGCTCCCACTTGCTTTAGCATCTCCATGCAAACAAGAACATCAAGCTCCATCTTCAAGCTCCATGTTGGCCTTCTTCTTGTTACATTTTATAAAATAAAACTAGTTCTAACAACTAATCTAATACTTACAAAATGAACAAAAGAACTATGAAATAATAAAACCTATTTACTATTACAAACCAACATGAATAATAATAAAAATTATAACAAATTTAAAAAACAACACAACAACCAACATATTGGTCCATGGCTTGTTTATGAACATTTTTCATAAAACAAAATAAATAAAACAACACTTTGTTTTTGTTAGGCAACTTTTATGTAACAAAAATGCATGTTAAAATTTTGTTACATAAAATATAAAATTTTCACAAACAAGTTTTACCAAAAATGAAATTTTATCCATGGCTTTCAAAAACCAAGTTTTACCAAAAAGAACTTATTTACTAATCATGCATTATAACTTAGGCTCTGATACCACTTGTTGGGATTTTATGTTCAAAACATGGGTTTAAAAAAAACTCATAAGAGGTAAAAATTATTACGCAACGGAAGCAAAAATAAAGTTTTTGAACAAAAACATAAAACCATTTTATTCCCACCAAGGATCTTGTTACATGCAAGGAAAGATAAATAAGAACAACATACCAAGAGAGTTCAAGATTACAACCTTTGAAGACTTTGAATCCTCTCGGGAGGTTGGATGTTGGTGATGATAGTAGAACCCAAAATAGAGCTCCTCTAGAGTAGTCCACCGACAAGCTCCAACACCAAAGTATGCTAGTACCTTCTTGAAAGTTTGATGCAAAAACAATTTCTACTCCAAGTATACAATATACTTGAAGATAAGAAATAAAAGGAAGAAAACACACACTTGTGTGTGTTCTTGTTCTTGGCCGAAACCAAGGAGAGGAGGGAGAGAAAAATGATGGCTAGTGGTTTTTCAAAAGTAGTTTTCATGTCATGACCAAGTTTCAATTATATGCACATGTTCCCTTCTTTTTGCCACCCAAGAAAGCCAATCACAAAAGAGCTAGCCATGCAAGATTACATTCTAACCCTCCAAGTATTAAGATGTTTAAAATTATATTTTAACTATCTTAAACTTTTCTCCTCAAGTCCCTCTATTAATTTTAGTTATAAAATAAATCCATCACATGTATTATTTTATATAACCAAAATTAATTATTTGCATCTAATATTATAAATCATATTCAATAAATATAATTAATAATATTTTATCAAGAAATAATAATATTTATTAAGAATCAAATTCTTATAAATACTAATTTAGTGTCTACTTGTTGTTCGGTGTGACCCTATAGGATCATATATTACCGACAATATTATTTTATAATCATTCTTGAGCATATAAAACCAACAGGGACCCCATTTAAAAGAAAAAAGGTAACTTTTTAAGGGTAAAAACATGGGTTTTTTACTTTATAGCCTAGTGTCCCACCAGTAATGTTATGTCCGGGACGCCATCAACAGAAAAAAGTGTCCCAAAATCAACCAAAATCAACCAGTAATGTTACTTCTGAGTCAGTTTTTATGGGATGATTATTCCATGTTGTAGCTAGAAATAGGCATTGGGTCATTGAGGGCAACTTGGTATGGTCTTATGTGAGCCGTATACTAGCCATTGACCACATGGTGTAATTTCCAGTGAATGAGTGTACCTAGGATCATCGGGGGCCCCGTTTATGAATCGTGAATAATTGATCCCATTGAGGCCATTGATCCTCAGGATGAGCTCTATAACGTGGAATAGTGGCCTACTTTTGTGTTCCGCCACTAACCATCGAAATCGGGTATCCCCCGTCACCGAAAGGTGTTGTTTTGGGTATTGAGTTTTATCCATATTTTGGGTGATGTTTTGAGTATGGAGCATTCTCCATAAGTTATGATTTTGTGTATTGAGTCTTACTTATATTTTGGTATCTTGGATAATAAAGTTTTACATGAATTTCAGTAATTAAGTATTAATTATTATTCACGTTTTGGGTGAGTATTGGGTTTCAAATTCATATTTGAATTAACGTTTTATATTGGAGTTTTCATCACGAAAATGGTGGGTTTGAGGAAAAATGTTGCATTCATATTTTATACTTTTCATTTTAGAAATTGGAATTTAAATAACACTATTTCGGTTTACCGTTTTATATAAATGATGAAATTTCTTGAATTCACTAGGCGTTAAGCCTAACCCTTTTTATTTGTCGGCATGTGCATCAAGTCCTCGTTGGGGAATGATACTAGTGACGCTATGAAAAAATGAGTGCTAGTGATAGGCACAAGAAGTAATTAGCAAATTGGATGTCTTCCGCATTTGGAGATAGCGACCGTTGTTGGAGTTTAGCAACACCCGCCCTTAATTTAGACTATATGTAAGGTTTGAATTATTTATTGTTGATGTTAAATCTTGGGGGCGTTTGGTTCGTTTTAAGGAATGAAAATTGTTAGCCCCAAGTGTCTCTTATGTAAAAGTATTGAAAATAGTACAAGTCAGAAGACCACTAGAGATCCAGCAGAAGACTTAGAAGAAGTTCAACCAGAAGACCAACAGAGCTCGACAGACCTCTGGCGGAATCAACAAAAGCTCGACAGAGCTCTTGCAGAAGACTTCTTCTATTCAACAGAAGAACCGTTTACACAAGAAGACCAACAGAGATCTGGCGTAAGAGCTCTGGTGACTGAAGACCTCCGTGAAGCATAAGTCTCGTAGAAATCTCTAAGTGTTAGACATGTGTTCGTACTTTCCACGTAAGCCCTAAAAGGACGAAGACACACTTTCCACGTGTCATTCCAGGGTTAGATAGTACACTGTCTAATGCTTTATCAGGCTATAAATAGAGAGATAGTGGAACAACAATTGTATGCTTTTGGAAGAATAGTTTTCCACAACTGTTAGAGCATACAATGCAACATTCCATAACACTACCACCGTACGATCTTGTTCCCTGTGAGATTTCCGAATACACACACCTGAGCGTGTTCTTGGTGTTATTCATATTATCAATATACGAGCAGCTTATTATATTTGATCCTGTTATCATTTTACTGTTCTATATTTGATACTCACTGCTACATTATCGTATTACACAATCACTCACATTTTAATGGCTTTATATAACGCTTTCGCTGTCTATTTCTTACCATTTATGTGATACAACGTGAATATAGGAACCTACAGTTGGTATCAGAACGGATTGATTTGCTCAAATCAATCGATCCAATCTATCCAGGTTGATTCATAGTTGTTGATTGTGTTTGTGTGTCTTAAAGCTTCATAGAATACTATATTTTTACTATTCAAGTTTAAAACAAGTTTTCAGAGTTCATTTAACTTTGTTTAAAGCTTTCTAGCTAGTTTAAAGATCTTGTCTACTCAAGTTACTGTTCCATTGGTTACTGTTCATTCACCTTCAGTTTAAATTCTTTTGAAACCATATTACTCTGTTTTCTTCAAAATGGCTAATAACAACATAAATGCCATCTATACTGCTGGTTCTCTGACTAAACCTCCTACTCTTCTGAGAGATGAATATCCTCAGTGGAAGATTAGGATGGTTAACTTCCTTGATGGAATGGATAGAGATTTAATGCGATCTGTCAACGATGGACCATTCTAACCCATGGTTTTTGTCCCTCGTGTACCCACAACACAAACAACTGCTGAGATTCCTGCTCACTTCGAAGTTAAAACCACCGGGTTTACTGATGAAGAGAAGCTAAAAATGGAAAATGACCTTAAGGCAGTTAGACTTCTGATTATGGCCATTCCCAACGATATATTTCAAGAACTAGATTCATGTGTTACTGCTAAAGAAATATGGGATCAGCTTCTTAATCAACTTGAGGGTGGTATCAAAACCCAAAAGAACAGAAGGACCCAATGTATTAACGAATACAACGATTTCAAGGCACTTCCAGAGGAAACCCTACAACAAACCTATAACAGATTTAATGTTTTGATAAACAAATGCAAAAAGTGTGGGGTTGTTAGGTCGAAGGAATATAACAATGTTCTGTTTTTGAAAAGTTTAAACGATGAATGGTTAAATCTGTCCATGTATTTACAAGCTAATCAAGATTTGGATGCATGGTCTCTTACTGATGTGTATGGCACTCTTGCTGCACAAGAGAAGGATGTTGTCAAACAAAAAGGCAAATCCACCATTGCAGGTCCAATCGCTTTGGTTTCTGATTCAAAGAAACCCACTGAAGGAAAGTCCAACAGAGAAAGGTCTAGCAGAGAGAAAAAGAAAGAGAAGTTTGTAAAGAAAAAGGGTAAGAAGAGTCTGGTAGCTGAAAATGATGCTGAAGAAAGTTCATCAGAAGATGATGATATCAATGCCTTTGCTCAATCTCTTGCGTTAATAACTCAAAAATTTAACAAGAGATTTGGCAAGGTATTTGATAGAAGAGGAAGGTACGAGAGAGAAGAGAAAGATGAGAAAAGAGGTTACGCTGCACCTACCCACCAGAACAGAGCTCCACAAGAGCAGAGACCTCAACCACAACAGAAGTATAATGCTCCAACACCTGAGAAAGCTGATGCTGCCCAACCCATCAATCAGAATGATGGACGTTGTTTTAGATGTGGCAAACCCGGCCATTTCTCTGCAAATTGTAGAGGTAAACTGGTAAAAGACCAGGATTACTACAAGAAAGTTTTTCTACAGAGGAAGAAAGCTCGTATGATACATGCTCAGAAAATCCAGCCTCTGTCGAAAGAAATGACTCAACCTCTGCATATGAGGACGATTCATCCTCTGACGACTCAGAGACTGATTTCAAATCAGGGATAATTCACTGTGACACAGAGGATGTCAAATTCTCCTCTGAAGTTCTTAACAGAACAATTTCTCCAAAAGAGAAAATCACAGAGTTACCTATCCATCCAGATTTTCTCAAAATGTGTATACAAGTCAAAACCTCTACAGAGCTTGAAAATCTGAAAAAGGCCCCTGAAAATCCAAAAAGCTTAAAACTTTCAAAACCTTGAAGGAAAATCAAAGAGAATCCCACTTGGCAACAAAAGGGAAAATGGCCTGAAGCTAACAAATATTTTTCCTCTGTGACAGTGAAGAAAGATGTTCACCACAGAAGAGAGTCACAGAAGGCAGGAACTAAACAAGACTTTTGCAAACAACATTCTAGTATTCATAGATCTTCTTGTAATAGGAAATCTAATGTAAAGAAAGAGTGTAATGTCTCTGTGGCTCAGTTCAAAGAATTCAATGAAAAGTTCAAACAAATCACATCTCATATTCAATACTGTCATTGTTTTGATCTTATGTTTAAATTGAATAAACATTTCTCAAGTCCAGATTGCTTTCTCACCACTGAAATTCGAAAGTCAGAACCAAAAGAGAAACAATCTGATTCTTCTACAAAAGATAAAATGTATTTCAAGAATGCTAAGGCAAACTTGAAAAATTCTAACAATATTGGACCCATGTGGATATGGGTACCTAAAACTCTGTGATTGTCTTACAGAAGCAACATGTGCCAATTTGGTATCTTGACTCCGGATGCTCAAGGCACATGACTGGCAACAGAAGATTACTATCCACATACAAAGAAACACACGATGGTGGATCTGTAACTTTTTGAGACAACATGAAGGGACACATCAAAGGCTATGGAGTCATACAGAAAGAAAATGTCTCTGTATACAAAGTTGCATACGTGAATGGCCTCAAACACAACCCACTAAGCGTAAGTCAACTCTGTGATACAGGATTCGATGTGTTATTCAAAAGAACTTTCTACTCTCTACAGAGTGAAAACACAGGAATGGAACTTCTGCGAGCTGAAAGAAGAGGTGATCTATACCTAATGAATTTTACTTCAAAATCCAAGGACAAAGTTTGCCTAGTAGCCTGCAAAAGTGAAGAAGCGTGGTTATGGCACAACAGGTTCTGTCACTTAAACTTTCACACCTTGGATAAACTAGTAAAACTCAATCTAGTTAAAGGTTTGCCAAATGTTAAATTCAATAAGGATCATTTGTGTTCGGCCTGTGAAATGGGAAAACACAGAAGGGCTTCCTACAAAGGCAAAACTGACGTGTCTTGCACTAGGCCTCTGTACATGCTTCATGTAGACCTCTGCGGTCCCATTGCCATACAGAGCCTAGGTGGCAAGAAATACATACTTGTCCTAATTGATGAGTATTCACGTTTCACATGGGTTGAATTTGTTAGAAAGAAATCAGATGTTCCAAATGTATTGATAAATCTAATGAAAAGAATCCAAGTTCTTTATGATTGTAGAATACAGAAGTTGAGAAGTGACAATGGCACAGAATTTAAAAACTCTGTCATTGAAGCCTATCTTTCAACAGAAGGAATATCACAGAACTTCTCTGCAGCTCGCACTCCACAACAAAACGGTGTTGTCGAAAGAAAGAATCGAACACTTGTGGAAGCCGCAAGAACTATGCTGTCAGCATGCGGATTATCAATGAACTTTTGGGCAGAAGCAATTTCTACTGCGTGTTATACTCAAAATCGTTCAATCGTTGTGAAAAGACACCTCAAGACGCCTTACGAATTGCTTAACAAAAGGCGGCCAAACATCAAATTTTTCCATATATTCGGATGCAAATGCTTTGTCTTAAACGACAGAGATTCAATAGGAAAGTTTGATGTAAAAGCTGATGAAGGCAAATTCATTGGATACTCTGCCACTTCCAAAGCCTACAGAACATTCCTTACAAAGTCTCACAAGATTGTAGAAAGCATCAATGTTTATTTTGATGATTCATTCCAAATGACTTCTGAGCAAATAAGTTCAGAACTCGGAATTAAAGGGAAATCCTCTGACATCTCAAGAACAAAAGAAGATTTGGATCTTCTATTTTTGGAGATGTTCCACAATGACATTGATCCTTCTGTCGGAACCATCAGAGTTTCTGAAGAACCATCCTCTATCGGACAAAATCCTACAGGTATGACTCTAACTGGTCCAAATAATGCTTCATCTTCTTCTATAAATACTACAGATGCAATTGCCGAAGCAGAAGAAAGTGAAGAAGATGAAACATTAAGAAAAACGACCACAGAAGCTGCACAAACCACAGAAGAACCAATTACAGAGGAGATCGAGGACCAAGACTATACGTCCTCAGAGGAACAAACTCCACCACCACTCATACCAATCATTCCACAAACGGTAGAATCAACTACCAAGGCACGAAGAACAACAGAGGCTACACAAGAAGAAACACAAGAAGCCTCTGAAGAAAGTTTTGATGACATTGATGATCATCTTCCACGCACAACTCAGTGGACAAAAAGCCATCCTCCAAGCCAAATAATAGGAGAACCTTCTGACTCAGTAAAAACAAGGTCTGCCACTGCTAATTTTTGTTTCTTTACAAATTTTATTAGTGTGATAGAACCAAAGAAGATTTCTGAAGCCCTAGATGACCCAAACTGGGTAGACGCCATGCAAGAAGAACTTCTGCAATTTGAGCGTAACAGAGTATGGACTTTAGTACCTCTGCCAAGAGGGAAACAGGCCATTGGGACTAAATGGGTCTACATAAACAAGAAGGATGAAGATGGAGTGGTCGTCAGAAACAAAGCAAGATTAGTAGCAAAAGGATATAGACAAGAAGAAGGCATAGACTACGATGAGACTTTTGCCCCTGTCGCACGGCTCGAAGCAATAAGAATATTCTTAGCCTTCACAGCCCACAGAGGTTTTAAAGTCTATCAGATGGACGTAAAATCAGCTTTTCTAAACAGTGAAATCCAAGAAGAGGTTTACGTAAATCAGCCACCAGGTTTTGAAAGTTCAAAGTTCCCAAGGCATGTATACTACCTTGAAAAGGCTCATACGGACTAAAACAGGCTCCAAGAGCATGGTACGAACGACTTTCTACCTTCCTTCTAGTCAATGGCTACAACAGAGGTACAACAGATACTACCTTATTCTATAAACGCAAAATAGTGAGATAATGCTTGTACAAATATACGTAGATGACATAATTTTTGGGTCTACAAATTCAGAAGAGTGCAAATTTTTTGAAAAACTCATGCAGAGTGAGTTTGAAATGAGTATGATGGGAGAATTAACATTCTTCCTCGGACTTCAAGTCAAACAATCTTCAGAGGGAATTTTTATAAATCAAGCCAAATATGTCTCTGACATACTTTTAAAATATAATCTCTCTGATACCTCTGCAATGAAGACTCCAATGGCCACTGGAAATAAGTTATTCTTAGATCCAAATGGTATTTTTGTAGAATGTACTCTCTACAGAGGCATGATTGGATCTCTGTTATACTTAACAGCAAGCAGACCTGACATTATGCATGCCACATGTCTTTGTGCACGTTATCAAGCTAATCCAAAGAAATCACATTATGATGCTGTAAAGAGAATCTTTAGATACCTGAAGGGGACCAACAATCTTGGTCCCTGGTATCCACAGAACTCTGGTTTTAGTCTTAAAGCTTATACAGATTCAGACTCTGGAGGATGCATGCTCGACAGAAAGAGTACCTCTGGGAGTTGTCAATTCCTAGGTGGTAAACTAGTCAGTTGGACCTCCAAGAAGCAGAATTGTGTCTCCACATCCACTGCAGAAGCTGAATACGTTGCTGCCGCTAGCTGTTGTTCTCAGGTTCTATGGATGAAGACTCAGCTAAAAGACTACGGCCACATCCTGTTCAAAATACCCATCTTCTGTGATTCCAAAAGTGCCATTGCTATCTCTGCCAACCCTGTGCAACACTCAAAAACCAAGCATATCGATATAAGGTATCATTTCTTGAAACATCATGTTGAATACGGTACAATCGAAATGCATTTCGTGCCCACAGAATATCAACTCGCTGACTTATTCACCAAAGCATTAGACGAGAAAAGATTCAACTTCTTGGTGGGTAAGTTAGGAATGATTAACATGGTGTGAAAATCCTCTGTAAGTATAGCTTTATCTTCTGTAAATAAGTATAAATATCTATTATTTCTGTATGTATTTTTGTTGTGTGCAAAAAAAAAAAAATTCTTAGTTACAGAGCCTCTGTGGGTCCGCTCAGATCTTCTGATAACCCTTACAGAACCTCTGGTAAACATGATCTATGCTCAATACAAATCTTACCATTCTTTGAACCAAGCATAGATCAAGGGGGAGCAAAAGAAAAATTCTTGATCTACAGAAGTGAATAGATCAAGGGGGAGCAAAAGGAAAATTCTTGATCTACAGAAGTGAATAGATCAAGGGGGAGCAAAAGGAAAATTCTTGATCTACAGAAGTGAATAGATCAAGGGGGAGCAAAAGGGACCCTGAAATGATCTACAGAGGTAAATCTTTCAAAGAAAATCCAAAGAAGAATGTCGATAATTCTCCATCGACAGAAGTAAGACAAAACTGCCGAGAACAGAAGAACCAAAAAGTATGTCTCTCGCACAAAAGGTTTTTGAAAACAGTTTTCTAGGACAAGAATTGTCAAATATGTCCTAAATATAATATGAATAACATTTCAAAAATCAAAAGTTCAAAAAGTTTAACAAAATTCGAAATAGGAGAAATTTAAGGTCATAGAGCTCCTGCTGAGCTCAACAGAGGTTCTGCAGGAAATATGCTCTGTAATCACAAATTAACCCTCTGTCGATCTTTTGGAATGTTATCTCGGAAACCGACAACACACACCATGACCTTCTCGAACAAAACGTTTATCAAAATAGTTTTCTCGGACACCAACTTTCAATAATGTGCGAAAAACATCTCTTAACACAGATCAAAAATTGGATGATCAGAAAGTTAATAGAATTCAAGTTATAAGATTTTTTCTCTCATAGAGCTTCTGCTGGCTCTCACAGAGCTTCTGTAAGTTCCATCAGAGCCACAAAAACTCTCTGAGTAAAATTTCTTGACAAAATCCTATTGATCCTCTCCAATGTCGATACAAACGTTTTCGTTCAAAGAAGAACATTCAGAGTCATGACAACAATGAGATATATGAGAAGAGGTTAAAACTCAAGATTTTCAAAATCACAGAGCTTCTGTAAAACACAAGTTCTGCCATTTTGTTATCTGGGCATTTCTGAAGTAATAACGGTTACTTTTATTGAGAGTGAAACTCATGTGGCTAAAAACAACCTCACGCGCCTAGCATTAATGGGCCGCGCATGACGTCCTGTCATATTCTGACAAGGCCTACGTGTCCCATTTTCATTGGGCGTACATGGAATGTTTTTTTTTGGAAAGTTGAACCCGCCGCTCAAACTCGAGTACGGATTCCAAATTTTAATCCATTGCCATATATTTTACTCTTTCGAATACTACCGTTTTACCCACCTATAAAAACCAAGCTTACCCTCTCATAAAACCTTTTACAAACTCTTATCTTCTTCTCCGGCGAAACCCTGCAAAAGCTTGCAAAAACCTTGTTCTTAAACCCAAATGGCTTCATCTTCTAAAGCTATCTCCCAAGAACTCTCTCCGGCAAACTCACCGGAACACTCCCCTACCCATTCTGAACATTCAGAAAACCCCAACCTTGCAAGAGCTATTGAACAACAAGATTCCGGGGACTCAGCAGAATTTGCTCCGACGACACACCTGCAAAACTTCATAGCAAAAGATCACTTCGAAACCATACTTCCTATCAAATCCAACAACTGCTATTTGGTCCCCTCACCCACTGCTTTCGGCGAAGCCCATGCTATTCTTCTGAACATAATGGAAAATCACATCCTCTTCCCTCTACTCTCAAGAACCCCAAACAAAATTCCAGTCCGTTATTTAAACCAATTTTGGCAAAGTTGTCGATTTGATAAAGACGATTCTCTTATCAAAGGGTACATTTCAAGACCTGATAAATCTGAGCATCTTGAAATCAAGTTCAACAGAACAATGTTCTCACTTGAATTCAACCTACCAACAAGGGGTCTTCTGGGATTGAAGAGTTATGCAGAGCAACCAACAGACGAAGAGCTCTGTCGCTTCGTAGAAATGCTTGGGTACAACACCCAACTACGGAAGAGAAATGACTTTCGCAGAGGAAGATTACCACCTCTGTGGAACACTTTGTTCTGTATTCTTAACAGATGCCTAACACGGAAGATATGGAGTATTGACCAGAGCTCACATCAAATCTTGAGCATCATGTATGGGGTTTACTATGATCTTCCACTAGATTATGCGACCATAATGATGCAAGAGATCATAAACACCATCGACAGAAACTGGCCAATGGAAGGACCAACTCCCAAACAGTTCCCGATGAACAAGAATACCCCCAATGATCATATTGATGGCTACTCACACTGCAGACCTCTGTCAAAGAAGCTTCTGAACTACGCATCGAATAAATCCCTTAAGAATGAGTATATACGCGATCATAGAACTCCTAAACCGAGTCCTATGACACCCCCGCGTTTAGGTGTCCCCCTAGGAACAATGATAGCAAAACCTCTTTCCACTCAAGAAGAAAAGGATCAGAAGTTAGCAAAGCACATGGCTATTCAACTCAGCTTTATAGCCAAACGTGCAGAACTTATGGGAAAGAAGTCTTCATCAAGAACCTCTGCATCTACTCCAAAAGCTATGAAGAGAAAAACTGCATAAGGCACCTCAACAAGTGCTGCAGAAGATCAACCTTCACCTCCTCATGCCACAGAAATTGGCTCCTCTGCTCCTCCCTCTTCCCCAAAAATGAAGAAGAAAAGATCGAAATCAACAGAGGAAGGGGCACCAAATCCTAAGAGGAGGAAAACCAAAAAGAAGCATGGTAAATCACTTGCAAAGTTGGTTACCATTGCAAAAGAGGAAACTGCTGAAGAAGAAGTTGCAGAAGAAGAAATGGCTACAGAAAAGTATCAATCACCCTATCAATCTCCAGATAGATTTGCTCACCAAGGAGACCTGAACGACTTCTTACAGAACCCTGACATTGCCAACACCCTAAATACAGCAGGGTGAACGGCACAACCTCTCGACCACCACTCTCCAGAAGAACAAGATTTCTTCATTTCTGGCATTGACACACATCTGCAAGAAGATGACACAACACCCAAAAATCAACCAGCCAACACCCCTGTCATTTTACAAAACCTTTTCATTCAAGGATTGGACGTCCACAGAAGAAGTCCAAACCCAGCTTCAGAAGAAATAGAACAAACAGAAGCTGAGTGGAACAGAGGTGAAATTACAGAGGCTTCTGAGAATATGATGGAAGAAGAAAAAGAAAAAGGGGCCGAAGTTGTACAAAAAGAGGGATTAGCAACAACAGAGACAGGAATAGAGATCTTAGAGACAGATTCAGATGAAGAAGAAGCTGTCTGGATACGTAAAGGTCTTTATCATCCACATGTCATGAGATTATTCGGATCTCATCAAATGTATGACTTCTTACGACCAGAGCAAGGAACTTCAACAGAACCTAGGGAAGAAGCACCAAGCCGTAGGATAGCTACAGAGGATGAAATGATAGACAATGATGTAGTGCTTGGATGCTTAACAGAGGAAGAAGCAAGAAAAGATGCCTAGATAAATAGAGGCACACAACCAAAACCAACTCCCAGTGCAACCCACATTTCTAACTCCGCAGGTCTAGCTGCAGAAGGAGTTATTGTAAAAGAGCAGCACAGCTCGATCCTAACCCAACCCATCTAGCCAGAGGTTACTCTTTCAACCTTTGTGCCCACAGAAACCGGGGAATCCATTCCTAGGGAGTCTCCTCAAAGAGACGCACCTATTGTTCGTGATCAGTCGCCCCAGATCACCCTAGAACACCCTACAGAGGAATTCGTTTCCTCTGCCACGCACACATTAGGACCAAAACTTCTTTCAAAGAGAAGTAGTGAGCACAGAGACGAAGAGACTCTAGACAAGTCTCCCAGTCAACAAAAGGACATTCCAATAACCACCTCTGGAGTGGATTTGGACACTGTTCTTCACAGAACTTCTGTAGAGATCGAAACTCAGGTTTCTTCTCGAGGATCAGAAGGAAATCCTTCCACCCCCATCGTACAAACAAGGGTGAACGAAGGTGTCCCAGGAACAGGGACTCACTCTGGAGACGAATGTGTTCCTCCAGAGGTTACACAAGGAACACAAGTATCAAGGGATGAGTTCCAAACCCTTGTCACCTCTGTGAACCAAACCATGAAAGAGTTGCAAAGCTCTTTCAAATCTTTTGCAGAGACAACATCGACGGCCTTACTAAATCTGAACACCAAAATGGACAATCTGTCCACAGAGGTAAACCGCCATCTCAGAGATGAAGTCTTCTGCCGAAAGTACTGCCAAAGCAACAACCACCTCTGCAGCTCGGGAATTCGGAACAACTGTGTTGATCCAAACCCTCAGTGATTTGATAATGACCCTCTCTTAAATACTTAGTGAAAATTTTATGTAAACAATATGTATCAGAGTTTCACTATCGCTGATAAGTACTAAGATCTTACAGTACCGCTGATAGGAACTCTCGCTCTTTAAATTAAACATTCAGCGAACACTGTTCACCATAATGCGCTGAGTCTGTTCAGTCCTTATGGTGATCGCTGATAAGTTAGTTGTTTATTTATAATCCCTGAAGACAAGTTTCACGTCAACAAAGGTTCTACACTGAAGTCGAAGATCAAGCTCAAGAACCAGCGACAAGTCTACTAATGAACTGATGCGGATCAGCGAAGACTCAGATTTGTCCACTCAACGTGAATTATCAAGTACAAGACTTCAGCTATCGCTGAACTTTATCATTCGCTGAATAGTAAATGATAATCGCTGAATCAACGAAAGCTGATCATGAAGTCCTCTGTACAAAGTACTTTTGTCTTAACCTCCCTTGCACGCCACCGTACGAAATGTCAGAAAAGAACCTCCGAAAATCTGAGATCGTACAACCACTCTGATACTACACTGTTCATTCATGCGGCTACTAAGGTTGTCAACAAAGGTCAATGACATGCAACCAATCCGCTGATGACACGTGTAAAGCGTATACTGAATTGCATTAAATGCATGCAGTATATAAAGAGATGAACTCACTTCATTTGAAGTAACTTGCTAACTCTGGACAAGTTCAAATCTCTCTCAAGATAGGATTTTATTAGTAATCTCCATATCTTTCTTAGTGCAAGAAACCTTAGTGTTCCAACTTGTTTAGATTTAGGTTTATCCTTAATCTTGTTTCCGCAACAAGCTGTAAATTGTTAATGATTTATCAATAAACAATTTAGAAAAGTAAAATAGCGTGTTTGTATTCAACCCCCCCTTCTACAAACTTGTATAGGCCTTTCGGGACCAACAAGTGGTATCAGAGCCGATTTGTTTAATCTCATAAACAAGATCTAATCTAAGATATTTCTCTTCCTTGCTATTATCTGAAAATGGCCTCCCACACAAACACAAATTATGTAGACAATGGTTCTTTTGCGCAATCCCCTAAATTCTCCAAAGATAGTTTAAATCTATGGAACGATAGGATGATAATCTCAACTTTTCCTAAAGAATCCTCTAACCCCAGGTATAGAGATGACAGGTATCAAAAGCTGAAAGAAAAGTATGCAAAGCTGAAAAGCTTTAAGAAGAAAGGAAAAGGCCTGATGGCTGACTATGATTGGGCTGCTTCTGATGAAGAAGCCTCATCATCTGATTCTGAAGATGATGAAGCAAATCAATGTCTCATGGCCAAGATTGAAGAAGAGGAAGAAAGTTCAGACATTCCCTCCACTTCAACATCTGCCATTCAGGTATCACCTTCCTTCTTTACCAATATTGCAAATATTGATGAAGCTGATAGTCTCCATAAAATCGAACTGCTGACTAGAAGTTTATACGAAGCCATGAACGGCAAAGCTGTGGTTGAAAACCAAAATCTTGATCTCGCTGAAAAGCTTAAAAACTGCCACCTTCAAATAGAAAAGCTTTCTAAATTTGAAGAAGATTTTAAAGATCAAGTCCATTTAAATCAGCTAGTCAAAATCGAACGAGCGGAAGCTATCGCTGCATTAAAAGCTGAACAAGCTACTGTTGAAGGATGGTGTAATTCTTCAACAAAGATCACTGAGATAATTAAGGCTCAGATTCCTCTGAGTGATAAACGTGGTCTGGGTTATAAATATGATACTCCAATGCCAACCACTGAACGTTCAATGCTTAAATTTGGAACGTTCGTATCCTCAGTAGCAGACACTTCTTCATCTCAGTACTCCTCGTCGGTTACACCAATCCCTGAGGAAACTCCTACCTCCTCAAAAGGTAAGGAGAAAATGGTTTATTCAAAACCTACCTCTGTCTCTAAAGACAAAGGTAAAGGAATTGTTATTTATCAAAATCCTCAGAAGGGTACCTTAGTACCTAAGCTGAATGCTTCCAAAGCCTTAGTGATTCATTCATCTGGTTCTAGAAATCAGACCTCTGGATCAGTTCAGCGACCTACTCCTAGACTCAGAGTAGATATCCTTGGTAAGAAATCTGAAGAACTGAATGTTCGTCCTATTTCAAAAACCAATAGTGTACTTGGTGCTGGCACTTCTAATTCCAAATTAAAAGCTCAGCACTCAAGTGGTCCTAGAACTAATTTTAGTTATAGGAAATGTTATCACTGTGGACTTACCGATAATATTGCAAGTAAGTGTCCCACAGCCACCAAAGCTGATAAGATAGCTAAGGTGAAGATAGCACCCAAGAAGACCAAACCAGTTGCAATTCAGGACAAGGTGACTCCTACCGCTGAGGTCAAGAAATTGACCAAAGTAAAGAAAGAAAAAGCTGAATCTTCAAATGCTGCGAAGACTGCTGAACCCATTCCAACTACTTCCACTGACAAACGCGTATACATGGTGAAGTGGGTACCCAAGCAAAACTAATCTTCCTTTGTATTGCAGGTTAAGAAGGGTATCTGGTATCTCGATAGCGGATGCTCTAGACACATGACTGGAAAGAAAAACCTGCTCGCTGAATACAAGGAAGAGAAGGGTCCCTCTGTGACTTTCGGTGGAAATGGAAAAGGACATACCCGAGGGTATGGTGTACTTTCAAATGGTACAACATCCTTCAGAAGAGTCGCATATGTTGAAGGGCTGAAGCATAATCTTCTAAGCATCAGTCAGCTTTGCGACATGGATAACAAAGTGATTTTCACTAAGGAATCCTGCTTTGTCTCTGACAAAAAGGAGAAGATAGCTCTCAGCGGTTATCGTTTGGAAAATGTTTACGTTATAAACATGGACTCAACAACCACTGAGAACTCCTGTTTCTTCTCAAAAGCATCTTCTGATGTTAACTGGCTATGGCACAAAAGGCTCTCACATCTCAACTTCAAGACACTGAATACTCTTTCATCCAAAGAGTTAGTCACTGGTCTACCTCAACATTCATACGCCAAAGAGTCCTTATGTTCAGCGTGTGAAAAAGGGAAGCATACCAAGGGAAGCTTTAAGTCAAAGCAAGTTTCCTCAGTGTCATATCCTCTACAACTACTCCATATGGATTTGTTTGGCCCCGTTAACAAACAATCCATCACTGGAAAGAAATATACGCTGGTCATAGTTGATGAATTCTCTCGTTACACATGGGTAATGTTTCTCCGTTCTAAGAGTGACACCCCTGAAGAACTCATCACCTTTGTTCGGAAGATGGAAACTCTGAACAATATGACTGTTCGCTCAATAAGGAGTGATCATGGAACTGAATTCAAAAACAATTCTCTTGATTCCTTCCTTGAGAGGAAGGGTATTTCTCACAACTTTTCGTCAGTGAGAACACCACAACAAAACGGAGTCGCTGAAAGAAGAAATAGAACAATTATTGAAGCTGCACGTTCAATGCTCAGCGATTCTCACCTGCCTACTCAGTTTTGGGCAGAAGCTGTCAACACTGCTTGTTTTACGCAAAACAGGTCGCTGATAGTTAAAAGATTCAAAAAGACAGCCTATGAACTCTTTCATGGGAGAAAGCCTTTAATCAGCTTTCTTCACATCTTTGGATGTCAGTGTTTCATACTGAACAACAGAGATGCCCTTGGAAAGTTTGATCCTAAGGCTGATGATGGAATCTTTCTTGGATACTCCTCAGTTTCCAAAGCCTTCAAAGTCTTCAACCGAAGAAGACAAACTGTAGAAGAAACTATTCACGTCACGTTTGACGAATCCCGTTCAGCGAACTCTAAACCGAACGCTGATACAGAAGAAATGAATCAATGGATGTTTTCTCATCTTGGTGATTCAGAAGATGTTCCCACTCCTCATGCTCACACAGTAGAAAATGATGGTCCTTCTATCATTCCAAATATGCAAAATAGTGAAGCTGAAACATCTTGGGTCTCAGCTGTTCCTATAAACACTATACCTGCAGTTGATCCAAATGTCTCAGAAATTCCATCTATTTCTCAGCAATCAATGAATGAAGTGGCAAACGCAAACATTCCTCTCTTAGCTGATAATCCAGAAGTAGCTGAAGCCTCATCTTCAGTTTCTCCAGTTCAGACCGAGTCAGCGACGCATGCTCCGGCTCAGCGATGGACTGTAAATCACCCAATCGATCAAATTCTTGGTGATCCCAACGCTGGTATTCAGAATCGTAGAAGTGCAGGTAATATTTGTTTATTTGTTAACTTTATTTCTCTAACTGAACCAAAGAAAATAGATGATGCCCTCAGAGATCCAAACTGGGTTAGCGCTATGCAAGAAGAGCTGACTGAATTCGAAAGAAACAAAGTTTGGAAACTTGTTCGTAGACCAACTGACAAAACGGTGATAGGCACTAAATGGGTCTATCGAAACAAGTTGGACGAACATGGTACTGTAACTCGCAACAAAGCTCGTCTTGTTGCTCAGGGATACAGACAAGAGGAAGGCATAGATTATGACGAAACTTTTGCTCCAGTAGCAAGACTTGAATCTATTCGTCTTTTCTTAGCATATGATGTACACAAAAACTTCACTGTACATCAGATGGATGTTAAGTCAGCGTTTCTAAATGGAAAGCTGAATGAAGAAGTATATGTGGAACAACCTCCAGGATTCTCAGATCCTAAGCGTCCAGGTTATGTTTATAAACTGGACAAGGCACTTTATGGCTTAAAGCAAGCTCCACGTGCATGGTATGATACTCTCTCTACTTATCTCCATATTGAAAAATTTGAGCGAGGTAAGATTGAAAAAACTTTGTTTTTTAGAAAAGTAAAAGGTCATATCATTTTAGTTCAAATATATGTTGATGACATTATATTTGGTTCTACTAACCCTGAGCTTTGTACTCGTTTCGCTGATAGAATGAAAGATGAGTATAAAATGAGTATGATGGGTGAACTAACATATTTCCTTGGTCTTCAGATTAAGCAAACTGAAAAAGGAACTTTTATAAATCAGGGAAAGTATGTTAAAGATATGCTGAAGAAATTCGACTTAACTGAAAGTTCAGCTATGAAAACCCCTATGGCACCACCGCTGATACTTGATAAGGACACAAAGGGTGTTCCTGTCAATGTCACGCTGTACCGTGGGATGATCGGCTCACTATTGTATCTTACAGCTAGCCGACCCGATATTATGTTTGCAACACGTCTGTGTGCACGATATCAAGCTGAACCTAAGATATCCCACATGAAAGCTGTAAAGCGAATCTTTCGATATCTTAAGGGTACAGCGAATCTAGGTCTTTGGTATCCCAAAGACTCAGGATTCGATCTAACCGCCTATTCAGACAGTGATTTTGCAGGTTGCAAAATGGATAGGAAAAGCACCACAGGAGGATGTCAGCTCCTGGGTGGAAAGCTGGTAAGTTGGACAAGTAAGAAGCAAAACTCAGTGTCCACTTCCACAGCTGAAGCTGAGTATGTAGCCGCTGGAAGCTGCTGTTCTCAAGTCTTGTGGATGAGAAATCAGCTACTAGACTATGATCTTCAGCTCTCCAAAATTCCAATCTATTGCGACAGCACAAGTGCCATCGCTATAGTAAACAATCCAGTGCTACACTCAAAGACAAAACACATAGAAATCAGATATCATTTTATCAGAGATCATGTGATGAATGGTGATATAGAACTTCATTTTATCCCAACTGATTATCAGTTAGCTGATTTGTTTACCAAACCTCTTGATGAGACAAGATTCAACTTTCTCATCAGCGAGCTTGGAATGCTGAACTTTGAAGTATAAAATCTTCAGCGGTTCACATTTATCAGCGATACGTTTATACATTCTTGTATAGGCTTCGGGATAAAATCAACTTTTATAATCCATTTCATCATCTTCTCTCTGAATAAACTTGGTTAAACTGATATCCAGGTATGTTTTCTCTCTCTGACAATCGCATGTAAATGCAAGATTTCAAAATAAATTGCATCGCTGAATATCTCTTCCTTAACAGCGATATTTTGAAAATTCCTTAAACCTTCACTGATATTTCTATTCAGTGCTTTATGTTTTTCAAAAGAGTCCCTGAGTTTTTCAAAACCTCAGAGACATCCTAAAAGAATGTGAAAGGACAGTTGTGACGTCATTGCAACGGATAACACTCGGCACGATTTCTTTCTGACACACGTTTGCACGTTTTGTTCAAACTTCCAATCAAATGCAAACACGTGTCCGTGTCATGATGAAAACCTTTTCCCGCTCAAGGTTTTCTCTCTCTAAAAATCCCTATATAAACAACTCTTGGTTTATATTTGTCTTTTACGCGAACAATCTTTCTCCGCAAGAAAAGAATTCTCTGTTGCATTTGTGCTCTAAAAAACCTCAAGAACTGTTCATCATCTTCTTCATCAAAACTTCAAGGTTAATATGTTCTTATTTTTTATCAAATGCGTATAACTTGTTTTCGATCTTCTCTTTGTTTTAACAAGATCAAACAAAAGAACTTTTTTAAAATAAAATCATTTCTTTCATGGTTTTATGAACACAACCATTTCATGGTTGTTCTTCAAGTTTTAAATCTAAATCTTAAACTTGTTCTTCAATCGTATCCATTTTTCTTTTAGAAACTGGAATACAAGATTTTATGGGTTTTACTTTTCTTTTAAAATCAAGAAAAACCCTAATCTTCATTAAGACATTTTTTGTCTGAATGAAATGGACAAGATTCGAAAAATCTTAACGGAAATTTCTTTCCACATTAAGATAATTCTTATCTGTTAACATCTTTGGTTGAACTGATAATACAGTGATATGGCATCTTCAAAGCTGAATGTTACCGCTGAATCCATCTCCACTGACTCTGAGGAAATGGAAATCTTCAAAGCCCCCCAGGTGAAGTTCGAGCTGGATCAACTCGATTGGACTAAGGCCAACAACCTCTCAGCTCTTCTCGAGTTTCCTCCTCGGAAGCAAGTATCACATCTGGACGATGCTGTAAGTTTTCTGAAGAACAACCCCATCTACACAGCCCTGACCATAACACCTCCTGCCAGTCAGCGGCTCTTATCCCAGTTCTGGTACTCTGCCAGACACACTGAGCTACCTTCTGCCAAAGATCCATCCAAAACCATAGACTGCATACTCAGCGATACTGAGTATGGCACCATCAAGATCACACCCGCAATTATCCGCAAAGCCCTAAACTTCCCAAATGCCTCCAAAGAAAAACCCTTCATTCCATTCCCTGACCACAAAAAGCATGCTGACAGAGAAGCAATCATTGCTTTCCTTGACGCAATGGGTTATATCTGGGATATTGGAAGGGACAAGAAGCCTGAGAAGAAACTGACGCTGATAAAGAAATCCAAAATGCCCAGTGAGATGAATTTCATCTTCGCTCACCTAATCAGCTGCATGACAGCGAAATCCGGATCTTCTGATCAAGCCGCCCAACCTCAGCAGTCCATGGGATACGCACTGCTGAAAGGTCTAAATATTGACTGGGCCTCCATTATTTATGAAGACATGATTCAACGTGTTGATTCTGCCGCTGACAGACCAGCATGGGTTCCTTACCCACGATTCATCAGCGCCATCTTTCAATATGGCCTGAAGGACAGCTATCCTGAAGAGTGTGATCTGAAACTTTCTCAGATTGACCCTAAGGTTCTCGACTTCAAGCCTGTCGCCAATGAGGTACGTCTCTCTACTCTTCTCTCTCTTCTAAATTCTCCGCTTTCTGTGGCTCCTTCAGCGACAATACCAATCGCTGATACCCCGGCCACAACATCCTCTCCTTATAAGAAAAGGAAACCCTCACACACCCAACTTGATTCCAAAAGGATCAAGAAAACCAAGGAGCAACCCCAGCAATTCCATGTTGAAGACTCCTCAGCTCGTTCTGAAGAGCTGAAGGAAAGTTTCGTGGTACGCTCTGCCACACCCGTGCAAGCCATCCCTCCAATCCAGACTTCAGCGTCTCCAAACGCTGAGGTTAGAAACTTGGAAACTACCCAACCTCCCTCAGTCTCTCAAAAGACTGATGAAGTGATTGTCAGCGATTCCAACGCTGAACTCAGAACCCGAACCCTAATCTTAACCTTCGCTTCTCCCTCCACTCACTTGGACACTCCTCCAGCAAACACTGGAGATGCCATCATTCCAGAAGCCGCCGCTGATGCTTCTCAACAAATGATGAAGAAAGGACCTGCAGAGTTCACCATACCTCACCGTACTTTCGAAGAGGATATGGAACACTATTCAGGAACTTGCAACTTCGACGAGTTCATCAATCCTCCTGCAGGTACTAATCCCACCTTAAACACTGTAACTAAACCTGAAACTTCTGAGCTTTCCTTTGTTCACAAGTACTTATATGTTACAGGTCCTAATTTGGGAGACATCAACGCCTCGCTGAAGTCCGTGGAAACAAAGCTGTCCAGTCTCACCACCACACTCTCCAACAACTCAACAGCTGTAACAAACGCTGGAGAGAACTTGACAAAGCTGACAACGGTGGTGGAGAAGAAAGCTTCCACTGAAGACATCAAGAGTCTTGATAAGACGCTCAGCGATTTTGCCAAGGTGCTCTGTGACATCTACACTGACTACACAAGCCTCAAAACATCAGTTTCGACCATGTCCAGCGAAGTAACAACACTGAAGACATCGGTTGAAAAACTCGAGGGTGATATGTCAGAGGTCAAGACTGACTTAGGCTCTGTAAAGACCGACGTTAGCTCTATGAAGACGATGATCGAGACACTGGTAAACAAGGCAAATAGTCCAGCTCCTGCTCCTGCCCCTGTCCCTATTCTGGAATCTTTCACAGAGGAGGATCGCACAGAGCTGAGGAAAATCACGCCTGCTATCTCTGGCCTAGAAGACAGAATAGCAAAGCTTGAAGGTTGTGTGAAAATCTCTGGCCCAGAAGACAGAGATAACACCAATGCTGAGTCTGCCCATTCCTCCCCCAGTCATCATGAAAAAGAGGGGGAGAAGAGCGTTGAACATTCCAAGGAGAAAAGCGCTGAAGATCTGAACAACAAAAGCGCTGAAGACCTTTCCCATGATGAATCTATCAGGGGAGAGAGGAATGAAGATCTGACCTCTGGACCTCAGGGAGATGAAAACCCTGAGGGAATCGAGAAGCTCGCCTCTGTATCTGAGGGGGAGCAACTCGAAGAAGATGCTGAGAATTCTGAAGCAGAAGAAGATGAAGACATCGACATCCCTGACGACAAACCATCCTTCTCTCCAAGAAAGGATGATGATGATGATGAAGATGACGATGATTTCTTTATCGTCAAACCTGCCCCAAGGATCAAAGCTCTTAAAGGAATCTCAATAAAAGAAACATCAGGGGAGAAGACAAAGATAAAGCCCTCAGCCTCTGGCGCTGAGAAAAGCAAAGACAACGGCCTCGCTGAAGATGAAAATCTAGCGATTCTCTTTGAAAAGCCGGTTTGTCAGGTAAACTAAAACTTTATTTTTTCCTTCCCTGAACTTCTCAACAGCTCACTAAGTTCTCCAAACCTATATACACATCCACATTATTTTTTCTATCTTTTTCTACCCAAGTTCTTCTACCCAATTCTTATCTGTATTATCGCTGCTTTTCAGCTAGTCCTCTCCCCTGTTTGAGGATGTCGCTGAAGGTTCTACTGTTGCGACTTCACAAATAAAGCCAGCTGCTGCTGATGAAATAATCCCAGTCTTGGACTTGATCTCTGAGACTGATGAACCAGAAGAACAACCTCTCTCGCGCAATAAGAGACCTTCCTCAGTTCCTCAAAAGCTGAGTGAAGAGGATCAAAAGAGAAGAGAAGAAATAATAAAGCGATTCGAGGATCAGCGAATCATTCTAAGGCCTGATCAACTGCCTTCAGTTCCTCCTAAGTTCAGAATTTCAAAAGCTGAATATCAGGACCACCTTAGAGCTGAACGCCTCATTGCTGAAAGAAAGGAAGCTGAAGAGAAAGACAGAGAATACGCCATCAAGCTCACTCAAGAATCTGTCAAAGACCCCAAGCTGAAGCGTGTTCCCATTCAAATCCAACGAAAGCTGTGGGAAGAAGCCCAGAAGATCGTGGAAAAGAAAACTGAAGTTTCTCAGACCACCTTGATCTGGTGTAAAGAGAAAATTCACTTCAGATATCGTCCAGCGAAGATCAACAAGGTATTCATCTCTGGAAGAACATCTATCGGAGTACCTATTGTTGACATCAAACTGTTCAGAGAAGATGGCACATCTGAAACCTTTCGTGCTGACACTGTAAAAAGGTATGGTCTCTCTGAATGGCTGGAGATGAGGTTAGCTATCCAACCATCACAATCAAAGTACAAGAATCATTTCGAAAAGCTGATAAACAGATAGATCGACTTGATATCTTCCTGTGTGGATATTCCTCCTGTTCCTGATCTAAAGCCGAAAAGAAAAAGAGGTTCTCCAAGGAAGAAACGTCAAGATTCAAATTCAGGACCTGTCATACGAAATGAAACTGGAATTGGTTTCTCTCGCGCTGAAGTACTTGGTCCTGATCCTGATCTATCTGCCCTTGACATCTCTCTGCCACCATGTGAACTTTTCGTCCCTGGTAAAGTCATCAGTAATCCTTATGGAATATTATTTCTTGACTACGACGGACGAAAATGCTTTCAACGGATCGCTGAGCTCCCAATCACTCCAATCGAACAGCTCAGGGATCTTATCTACTGGTGTGACTTCAGAAAGGACATTCAGGCACGACACCTAAAACCCTTGATCTTTCAAGAAGCACTGAAGAAAAGAAAACAAGGTGTAACGGTTCCTGACTGGATGATTCCCACTGAAAAGACGACCCTTGATGAACTTCTCATTAAGGAATAACCTTTTGAAAACTGATATAATCTCCTTTTTCTCTATTGAATCAGTTATCCTTCTGTACTTGTAATTTATTTCGCTTGTACTTGTAATCTTTATGTTCTTCATTGTAACCTGATTCAAAGATTTAAAGAAAGATTTCAGCGAATGTACTTTACTCCATCAGTACTGAAAAGATCCCAGAAAACAGTAAAAGGGACAAATATTTTATGAGTTCTTTTTATCCTTATGTTTTCATTAAATAGCAATTTTCTTTGTTGCTATGTCATAATCAAATAGGGGGAGATTGTTGATCCAAACCCTCAGTGATTTGATAATGACCCTCTCTTAAATACTTAGTGAAAATTGTATGTAAACAATATGTATCAGAGTTTCACTATCGCTGATAAGTACTAAGATCTTACAGTACCGCTGATAGGAACTCTCGCTCTTTAAATTAAACATTCAGCGAACACTGTTCACCATAATGCGCTGAGTCTGTTCAGTCCTTATGGTGATCGCTGATAAATTAGTTGTTTACTTATAATCCCTGAATACAAGTTTCACGTCAACAAAGGTTCTACGTTGAAGTCGAAGATCAAGCTCAAGAACCAGCGACAAGTCTACTAATGAACTGATGCGGATCAGCGAAGACTCAGATTTGTCCACTCAACGTGAAGTATCAAGTACAAGACTTCAGCTATCGCTGAACTTTATCATTCGCTGAATAGTAAATGATAATCGCTGAATCAACGAAAGCTGATCATGAAGTCCTCCGTACAAAGTACTTTTGTCTTAACCTCCCTTGCACGCCACCGTATGAAATGTCAGAAAAGAACCTCCGAAAATCTAAGATCGTACAACCACTCTGATACTACACTGTTCATTCATGCGGCTACTAAGGTTGCCAACAAAGGTCAATGACATGCAACCAATCCGCTGATGACACGTGTAAAGCGTATACTGAATTGCATTAAATGCATGCAGTATATAAAGAGATGAACTCACTTCATTTGAAGTAACTTGCTAACTCTGGACAAGTTCAAATCTCTCTCAAGATAGGATTTTATTAGTAATCTCCATATCTTTCTTAGTGCAAGAAACCTTAGTGTTCCAACTTGTTTAGATTTAGGTTTATCCTTAATCTTGTTTCCGCAACAAGCTGTAAATTGTTAATGATTTATCAATAAACAATTTAGAAAAGTAAAATAGCGTGTTTGTATTCAACCCCCCCCCCTTCTACAAACTTGTATAGGCCTTTCGGGACCAACAAACTGCAACTTCTGCTTTCAGGGACTCTGTCAAAAATTTCCTTGAACAAATGAATACGCAATCCAACAGAGCAGAGGGTATTACTCCTGCAGACTTACAAAATGCCATATCACAAGTCCAAGCAGAGGCAATACGCAACACGACAATGATGCAACCAAAAGACTATATGACCAGAACACAACTTATAGAGCTCGGACAGAACGTCATTAACCAGGTCACAGAAGTCATTGTCTCCTTCACAACTGCAAATGCCAACTATGTCAAGGATTTCATAAAGAGTGTCGGCAGAATGCGTTTCAAAACAGAAGCATAGCTTGCGACATTGATTGGCCTCTGCGATGATGTATGTGAAAAGTTGATGGCAGCAGGAGCTGAATTACCAAAGAAGCCCAACACTTCTTGCAGAGCATAGGGTACTTCTGGTAAAAGTCAGGATGATTCTGATGATGACCAACCTGGTCCATCAGATAATCCTGAGGGGGAGAATCTAAGAGAGAAAGCTACGAGCAGAGGAATACAAAGTCCACCAATCGCAGCAGAACCAATCAACCAAGCCCCTCCAGAACAAACCCAACAACAAACCCAAAAGACCATAGAGACAACACCCATCTCTGTGGAATCATCTCCTGACGAAACCAAAACTCCAGAAGCAGATAAGCAAACCACAGAGGCAACAACCGCCCCTGAGGTAATCATTTTGGAAGAAACAGATGAACAAACCACAGAGAAAACACCCACCTCTGTGGAAACACCCCAAACCATACCGAGAAGAAAGTCGATTGCCACCAAACCAAAAAGAGCAACGACCTCTGCTTTTGACGTTCTGAAAAAGATGCACACAACAATGAGTGATCGTATGGCGCATAGAGAAGAAGAAAGGCACAGGTTCACTTTAGCTTTCAAAATAGCAAGAAGATTCGATGTCAATACTTCATCAACAGAAATTGAGCTCACAGAAGAAGTCAACAAACAACCTCCAACAGAGGTTACAGAGCAACTCAAGCCAACAGAACCATCGCCACAAAAGTCCTCTAAATCACAAATGTCAAAACCCACAGAGGCAACCCCCATCAAACCAACAGAAGTGCCAACCTCCAAACTTACAGAAGCAACAGTTCCTGCCCCGCCAAAAGCCAAAGATAAGGGCAAAGGAATACTATCAGAAGAGCCTAAGAAGAAAACATTGCCAAAGCCAACAGAGAAACTAATGAAGAGTGCGTTTGATGCCTTTCAAACCCCAAAGCCTGAAGAAGTTGACTGGGCACATGGATTGAAGCCTCTGTCAGACATTCCTCTAACTGGTAGAGCCGCAGAAGTTGTTCAACAGACGGAGAGTCTCAGAAGACAAGTACCACAACCAGGTCCAACATATGAAGAAATGGAAGAAGTGGTATACAAATACCTCTATAAACAATCCTTTCAGACCAATTATCCAACAGATCATGTAACAGATCCAAGGATCAGAGAAGAATTTGAGAACATCTTCACAAGGACAAAGCCAAGAACCAAAGCAGATGTCTTCTCAATCCACAAGATCAAAAAGGTAATCTTCTGCAAATTCTCCTTCACAAGAACCTATCCAAGGGTCAGGTACAATCTTTACAAAGTCAGAAGAGAAGACAATTCAGAAACTACCTTCGCTGATGCTGATTTAAGAAATATCAATCCTTATGATCTACCTGACCTTCTGCAATGGACAAAGGACAACTACAACACAGAGGCAAACACCAGAGCCTATCAAGTGTTGAGAAAAGCGATGAGGGAAAAGCTTATGCTCTACAGCATGATAGATTTCCAGCTGGGAAAGGATCTTGGTCTCAAGCATCTGGATTTACGACCACCAGAGGATCGCTGCCCACCGGACGCCGTACCTAACTCAATCATCACAGAACCACGGTTTGGGTTAGTATTTCAAAACCCTCAAGGCGAAACTAAACTATTTGTATGCATGGACTGTCAGAAGTACGCAACAAGTACTCTGAACAAGTTCAGAGCAAGCCTTGTGAAATACAGGGGTTCAAGGAAAATGGATAAAGATGCTGCAGATACTATCATGAGAGAGATTGACGCAACAATCCGCCTAAAAGAACTCTGCATCAGATTCTACAAAGAGATCAGAAAAGTCGGAAGAGACAACAGAAGCTACAACGATTTCAAAGATGCCAAAATCTGATTCTCAGACTTCCAATCTCTGCAAACAAAGTTAAAGTTTATCTTTCATTGTACTCAAATGTAAAATGCCTCTGGCATATTTCTAAATGAAAGAAATTTCGAGGTATTGTTTAACCTCTGTCTTATCTAACTTAGCCTAACTTAACTCAAGTTCAAATTTTTATTTTTCACTACTTAGGGGGAGATTGTTTGCTTCAATCTTCCTAATCATAGAAGTATTTAGAAGTAGTGAAAAATAGGCTAAGTGAAGAAAGCCTCTTACAGAGGCTCTGCCAACATTACCGAGAAATCAAGGTCAAGAAGCTACAGAAGCAGCAGAGGCTTCCTACAGAAGCAGCAGAGGCTTCCTACAGAAGCTCTGTCATACGCGCAAAGAAGACCAAAGACTCGGAATCCGGTGAAGACTGCTCCACAGAGGACCAGACCGCAGAACCTCTGTAACTCATTACAGAGCCTCTGTGGTCCTCACTGAGACTTGAAGATATTTATAATATCTTGCTACTGTTACAGGACCCGTACATCAACTTGCATGGTAGCATGCCCTGTCCAACGTCGACGTGTCAAACTCTGATTGGACTCAGTAGGGCATAGTACATATTAGACGTCTGCTGCACTAAATGCAATACAGCACGTCTGACTGTTCATGCCATCCTTGCAACTGTTCACGACATCCTCTCAACTATTCATACGTACCTCTTGAATAGTAGCATATGCTTTATGGTCCCCTTTAGAGTAGTATATAAGGAAGACTCATGTTGAGTTCTTCCTTACAAAATACAACACACAGAAAAACATTAAGAACACAAAAGCTTATTCACCTTAAGAGTCATATCTGTTTTAAAGCTTTTTCTTACTCACGGTTCATAAACCTGTTCTTAATATATATTCAGTAAACTTTGAGATATAATAGTTTGTTCACTGTTTATTTATATTTTGTTCTAAATCTATCAAACTTATCTGTTAGTTCTTTAAATATGCTTCCGCATCAAACCTTAAACCTGAACTAATAGATCTGATAATCTTGTTTAAGCAAAACGGGAACCAACACCTTCGCAGAGCCCTGTTGGGACATCATAGAGCAATGAGACAACTCTCTAGAGTTGCGTGCCACAGAGCCCTGGTCCCAATCCACAGAGCTCTGATGCAGAAATTCATCTTTTCCCATCAGAAGCACAAACCCCACCTGTTGTCCATGCTCCCATGACAAGATGGACAAAGGATCACCCCCATCATCTAATTATTGGTGCTGCTGAAGATGGTGTGAAGAAAAGATCGGCCACAATCAATGAAGCTTTCTTTGTCTATTTTCTAAGCATGATTCAGCCAAAGAAGATCTCTGAAGCCTTGGAAGACCCAAACTGGATAGAAGCCATGCAAGAGGAGCTTTTGGAGTTTGAAAGGAATAAAGTTTGGTCCTTGGTTCCACTCCCTAAAGATAAAGCTGCTATTGGAACCAAGTGGGTGTTCACAAATAAAAAGGATGAAGATGGGATTATCATCAGAAATAAAGATCGGCTGGTTGCAAAGGGATATTGCCAAGAAGAAGGTTTCGATTATGACGAAACTTTTGCACCTGTGGCTAGGCTGGAAGCTATAAGAATCTTCTTAGCCTATGCTGCTCATAAGGGTTCAAGGTCTACTAGATGGATGTGAAATCGGCCTTTCTGAATGGCAAACTCCAAGAAGAAGTTTATGTCCAGCAACCACCAGGTTTTGAAAGCCTAGAGTTTCCAGACCAGGTTTACAAGTTAGACAAAGCTTTGTACGGCCTTAAGCAAGCTTCCAGAGCCTGGTATGAAACTCTGTCAAATTTTCTGTTGACTAATCACTTCGATAAAGGTACTGTCGATACAACTCTATTCTTTAGAAGGTATGTTAGCTCCAAATATTCATAATATTAGAAGTATTGAAAAATAGGCCAAGTATGAAAGAATTCCACAGAAGCTCTGCGGTGTTCCACATAAGCTCTGCCGAAGCAAACAAGATCATTCAAGGAACACCAAGTCCCAAAAAGAATCTACAAAAGACTACTCACAAAGGACCAAAGAAGGATTTACAGAAGAATGCTCACCAAGGACCGAGCCGCAGAACCTCTGTCACCCTTGACAGAGCCTCTGCGGTTCAGACTGAAGACTTGGAAGATATTTATAATATCATGCCACTGTTGCAGAAATATCTTATCACTGTTATAGAAATATCTTGCTACTGTTCCAGGGTCCGTTCATCAACTTGTACAAGGCATGGTCCGACAACAAACACGTGTCAAACTCCGATAGGAATCCTTGCAAGTTGATATTAGCGCATTTAATGCATGCAGGTTTCCAACTGTTCATGCCATCCCTTCTTTCCTGTAGCAATAGTCCTTTTGTCTAGAATAAATCTTTTGTAGTAGTATAAAAGGAAGACTCATGTTGAGTTCTTCCTTGCAACTTATCAGCCAACATCAGACAACAACTAACACACAAAAACACTAGCACTCAATTATCGTCAAATCTGTTCTTAGTGTTCTTCATCAAATACAGTAAACTTTGAGATATTCATCTGTTCTTCATATACTGTTTATTTGGTATTTTGTGCTGTTTCTATTTAAACATATCTGTTAGTTCTTCAAATACGCTTCCGCAACACATCTTATTTGAACTAATAGATAAGATAATCTTTGTTAATCAAATACGGGAACCAACAATTGGTATCAGAGCAAAGCTTGTTTTTAAATATCAAGCGATCCTCGTTT
This sequence comes from Saussurea involucrata, assembly GCA_033807775.1. Classification (NCBI taxonomy): domain Eukaryota; kingdom Viridiplantae; phylum Streptophyta; class Magnoliopsida; order Asterales; family Asteraceae; genus Saussurea; species Saussurea involucrata. The sequence continues at coordinate 24,835,384 of CM066326.1, forward strand.
AACAAGATTATTGGTAGAAACGTGGTCTGATTTTTAACCTATTGTTCATTTCTTCAAAACAGATTCTATTGTTCAGCCATTTTCGATTTATTCGATATTTGGTAAATCTAGAGAAAGTGTTTTCTTTAATTAAAACTCCATTAAAGTGCACTGTTGAGAACTTCCAAACCCAGAAAATCTTTCCAGATAATTCTCTCGTACTTTTTCGTATCATATCTTCATTCTGAAACGTTCTACTCTTAAAATGTCAAGCACACAAAATTTCTTCACAGCTGGTTCATTAACCAAACCACCATCTCTTCTACGAAATGAGTATCCTCAGTGGAAAATAAGAATGATCCATTTCTTTGAGGGTACTGACAAAGAGCTCGTACAATACCTTTATAATCCTCCTCATGTCCCTATGTTAATAGTACCTCGTGTACCAGCTACATCTGACACTCCTGAAATCCCTGAGACCCTGAGCATCAAAAACCTAAAACCAGGGATGGTTGGTCAGATCAAGATAAGGAAAAAGATGAACTCGCGCAGAAAACAAAAAGAATTCTGATAATGGCAATCCCCAACGATCTCTTTCAGTCTTTAGATGCATGCGAATCTTCGTATGATCTTTGGAAAGAACTGGAAAAACAACTTGAAGGGGGAGCTAAAACTCCAAAAAATCGAAGGGCTCAATACATAAACGAATATTACGCTTTTAAAGCCCTGGCTAATGAATCTCTGCAAACAACGTATGACAGGTTCAACTCTCTGATCAATAACTGCAAGAAGTTCGGCATCCACAGAACTTCTGAAGAGAATAATGTCATGTTTCTCAAAAGTCTGAACGAAGAATGGCTCCAGTTATCCATGTCCCTACAAACCAATCAAGATTTAGATTCCTGGACTCGTTCAAACCTCTACGGAACATTAGCTGATCAAGAGCCTCAAATCGCACAAGCAAAGACACTAACTACTACACCTCTTGCTTTGGTTGGCAAATCTACAGAAGATACAGAGAGGCCGAGGAAAGAAAGAGCGACAGAAGAAAAGAAGAAGGAGAAAAAGAAAAAGGTGGTGGTAGTTGACAGCGAAGATGAAGAGATTATGGAAGAAGGAGAAATAACTCTACCATCAATAGCAACATCCTTAGCTCTATTGACAAGAGAATTCAGAGGAAACCAAAAGAGTTATGGTAATGAAAGATATGGCAGAGATAATAGAGAAAGAAGAGAAGATCGGAGTAAAAGGGATCAAGGAAGAAGAGAAGAATCAGCTGACCGACAAAGGTCAGACGACAGAAGTAGCGATCAACAGAGGTCAAGTGATAGATTCAACAGAGGAAATGACCGACAGAGGTCAGATGACAAGGCAAACTACACACCACAAGAATGCTACAAGTGTGGTAAGCCTGGTCATTATGCAAATGAACGCAGATCGAAAAAAGGTGGTGACCGACAGAAGTCCGACTATCGTGCTGGTAATACTTCCCAGAAGCAAGGGTGCTACAACTGTGGGAAGCCAGGCCACTTTGCCAATGAATGCAGAAGCAGGTCAAATCGCCCACGGAAGGACTTAGCTTTTTACAAAAAGAAAGCTGAGTATTATGCTCAAAAGTCACTCATGGCGAATAAAGTGGTGAACAAGGAAGATTGGGAGTCAGATACAACCTCTGATGAAGAATACACCAACAATACCTTGTTCTGTGGCATGGCAGAAATCAGCTCCGACTCTGACACTGGGGTATCTACTTCAAACTCCACCTCTAATACTACAGAAGTTGATTTGCTTATAATTAAAACTGAAAATGTTGAACTGAAAAAGACTTGTAATGATATTCAGAAAAAGCTCACTTTTTATGAAAGAGAAGCTAGACTTCTCACTGAAGAAAAAGCAAAGATTTTCAAAGAAAAGGAAGAATTAGAAGCATACTAGAACAAAAATCTATTTCCTTTAAAAGAGAAAATTTCTGAATTAAATACATCTTTAAATTCCAAAACAAAAGAACTTTCAGATTCTGAGAGCGACAGGCTTAACATTTTAGCTCTTAAGGAATATTTTCAAAAGGAAAGAGAAGTCCTTCGGCAAGATCTACTTAGAAGATATGTTTTAATTAAAAATTATCGTGATGCTCAAAAGGTGTATGAGAAAATAAATACTCAAATAGGAAGGCGAGGTATTGGGTACAGTGATATTAATCAAGGTACATAAAACCAAAAGAATAAACCTCTGTCATCTCTATTTACTTTAGGAAAAGTCAACAAACCTAATTTTCCAAACTTAATCTCTGTAAGTAAGAGAGTAAAAGTCTATGGGGAATCTCACTTAAGGAAACCCATGAAGATGATAAATGTGTGGTTTGAAAACACAGACTTATCACCTTCAACCTCTGTCAAAAGAGGATCCAAACCAAAGAGATATCTGAAAACTCAAAATCAGATAGGAATCTTCAAGTTTGGTAAACCAGAGACTCAAACTCAAGTTGCTTTTGTCTGCACAATATATTCTGAAAAGAAATTATCTGCAGAAGCACTTGAGTTCAAACCAAACTTTTCAGAAGAAAAACTAAGAAATAAAATTAAGAAGGAAATTATGGAAATCGGGAAAATAGATATTTTGAAAAATCTATGTACACCTTCTGTAGATCAAAAACTCTCTAATGAGATCTTGTCAGACACCTCTGTTGACTTAGAAAGTAATTTTTCAGAGGAAGAAAACAAGTATGACACATGCTCGGAAAGTCCAGCCTCTGTCGAAAGAAATATTGATGACTTAACCTCTGTATATGAGGACGATTCATCATCTGACGAATCAGAGGCTGGCAGAATAGAAAAGTTTCCTTGTGATTCGGAGGTTATTAAACAAACCTCTGAAGTTCTTAACAGAACTATTCCTCCTAAGGAGAAAATCACTGGAATTCCAATCTGTCCAGACTTTGTGGATATGTGCATACAAGCCAAAACCTCTATTGAGCTTGAAAATTTCAAAAAACAGAAGTTTTTGTCCACTCAAAATCGAAAATATTCAAAGTTTTTAAAACCCTTACAAGTTAAAGAGAAACCAAAATGGCAACAAAAGGGTAAGTGGCAAAAACCTAACAAATTTTTTTCTTCTGTGGCAGTGAAATCAACAGAAGTTCACCACAGAAGGGACTCACAGAAGGCTGCTACAAACAAAGATTTTTGCCAACAATCTAATCTACATAAATCTTCTTGTAATAGGAAGCCATGTGCTAGAATAGAATATAATGCCTCTGTGGCCCAGTTTAAAGCTTTCAATGAAAATTTCAAGCAAATCACTTCTGATATTCCATACTGTCATTGCTTTGATTTAATGTTCAAGTTGAATAATCATTTATGTAGTTCAAATTGTTTTCTATCTGCACCTAAATCAAATATTAAAGAGAAACAAACTGGTTCTTCGACAAAAGATAAAATGTATTTCAAGAATGTTAAGGCAAACTTGAAAAATTCTGACGAAACTGGACCCATATGGATATGGGTACCTAAAACTCTATGATTGTCTTGCAGAAGCAGTATGTGCCAATATGGTATCTAGACTCCGGATGCTCGAGGCACATGACTGGCAACAGAAGTGTTAAACCCAAATTGATCAGGTAATAACGATTCAATGAGAAATAACAAGAACAGATAATGATTTCAACTTGTCATCCCTCTCATATTCAATAATCAAGATAGTTACAAAGGTTTGAATGAAAATCCTAACTATCTCTCTCTAAACAATTAAGCTCTTGATGAATATGTGAATCGCTTCTCTAACGTCTAACCTAATTCTAAGGTTAAGACTAACCTTAAATACCTAAGCCTTAAACACAAAGGGCCAAGCCCATTAAACTAAACTAAGCCCTTTTATAATTAAAGGCTTTTACAAAACGATTAATTAAACTAATTAAACTCTATAATAATTATTTATATATCTTTCTAATATGTAGGACATTTATTGTCCTAACAATCTCCCCCTAAAGATATATAAATAAAAATCGGTCTTGAAACCTTCAGGTCTTTATCTTCTCTTCCTTTTGAATCTTTGAAATGCAATGATGTTGCATGTCTTCATGTCTTTTCAGCGCTCCCCCTTGAATAAAGATCTTAGTCTTCAAATCTTCAACGAATCTGTCTTTGAACCGCGAGTTGAATTTGCTTTCAACTTCAACTTTAAGAACTTTGTAGAATCGAAATGCTTGAAGGAGGAAATACTGAAATGTATAGAGCATCACTTGATAAACGATGAGAAGAGTTGATCACTTGTAAGAACTTTGAAGTCTTATCGGATTTCGGAACTTGACCGTTACTCCGCATTGGCTTTTGCATGGGGACTTCTTTACTCCCCCTTGGCTTCACTCCCCCTCGACTTTTGCTAACTCCCCCTCAACTTGATAATCTGTGTCTTTGAATCTGTACCCTTTCTCCCCCTCATGATGAGTAGGAGCATTCGGAGCATCATGCACGTTCAAAGACAAAAGTGACGAGTAGCAAAAAAAATCAGATCAAACAGTAAGTAACCAGAACGGGGTAATAAGCTAACACAGAAACACAGAAGTAACTGTTGTCACAACAATTTAAAAAATTGTGTGGCCTATCTTCAGAGTTGGAAAAGGGGTATATCTGATAGGACTTCCAGTTATCACTGAAGAAAATTTAAAAATTTTAACTTCTCAAACTGTTCCGGCAATATCACGAAGATATGCAATGGGAATCACAAAGACTCTTGCATGTGTGAAAAAAGATTATATATTTGTTAGGCTCAAAAATTGATTTAACTCGGGACGCAAGTTAAAATCAATTGACACAGTGAATAGAATATGAAGTTCGGAGACCAGAGCTGATGTCTTCCTTTTTCAATATCTAAGACCTCCGAGTGAGGAATAGATAGATTATGTGCTAATCTCCGTGAATATGTGAAACAAGCATCTTTTGTGAGATACTTGAAAGAACGAGTTATCGACACTGGGTCCATGTCTGTTTCAATATTCATCTCCAAAGAACGAGAATGAATAGATTGTGTGGTTACCCGGATAACTGACTCGGTTTGGTAAGGACCAATATATTCTTTTAAGTCCTGTCACATCCTCACCATTTATTCTTTTCTATCCAAACTCATCTATCATCTAGACCCCTCACTGTAGTCTATAAGGGATGTGTTTCTTAGGTAGGTCCTTCCGGTTCTGGATAGACCATAGAAACAATGTAAGTCCTAACACTCCTTTCATGCAATGAGTAGAACAGTTAAGTAAACAGTGATGTACGCGTTCTAAACTGAGATGTTTAGAAGTCAACGCATTTACGAACGAGTCCTGATCTGAGATGATCAGAAGTCATTAAAAAATAAGTTCGAGTTCTGATCTGAAGTAATCAGAAGTCAAGATTGAATTACCAGAATTTCAAGAAACAGATTCAAGCGCAAAACAGAATGACTCAGTAAGCACAATATTTGCAACAATGAAACAATGATTAGAAAGTTTAACTGTGAAGAACAAGTCACAATTAACATATCATATAAGAATTGAATCATTGGTGTGAACTGATGAACTATGAACACAAAGTGGAATTCAAAAACGAGTGTATTTCCATCGAAAAATCAACAAACATTTGAGACATGGAAATAACTAAATCAAGAAAAATGACACGTGGCAATCATGGAATTTAACAAGGAGAATAACAAACACAAGTAAGTTATCCAGAATGAGTTACCACGGTCTTTGAATTCAGTTGAAGTTTACTTACCTTGCATAGAATAGTGCTCCCCCTCAAAATTGGCATAACCTTTGAATGCTCGTCATGTGATGTGAATAATAGGAATTAAAGCCGCACATGACATTCCTGCAAAACAGATTAGTAGGATTTTGGTATCCATCCATTGATGGATCCTTGACGGTTAGATGCCCTATGAGGACCTGGGATACTATAAGTACCATACCAATACTTTGCATGGTCTTTCTTCACAAAGTCATTTGTACCACAATAAGAGCAACACGGCTTCTGTGTAGATAAGCTGATCAGTTTATTAACAGAGTAAACATGATCAGTTTTCACAAAAGGTTTAGCGTGGAAAGCTGTGTTGTTCTTGGCATTCTTTACAGGGACAGATGACTTTGGAGCATGAGTGGTTCCTTTAACTCTCCACTCCATTTTTACTTTCTTGAAAGATTGATTATCTGATTTGTCAACACGAGATTTATAGAAAAGATTGGAAGGTCGAATCCGATCTTTTGAAAAATCATTTGATTTGACAAAATTCTTTGAAGAACGAATTGTAGAAAATGAACTTGAAGCATAAGAAGGTTGAACACCTTTGATCATGCTTTCTAAGGCATTTCGTTCTTCGAGAATTAAATCAAATTTCTTATGTAAATTAGATTTAACCATTTGTTCTTTTAAAATATCGGTTGCTAATCCAGATAATCTATTTGTAAGTTTAGTAATCTCGGACTGAAAAATCTTTCTCTCTTTTGCAAAATCATCTGTCAAACATTTAGTCCTAAAACCTTCAACTTTCCCTTTCTCAGACTTATTGATTAGAACGTCTAATTCGTTTTCCAAATCGGTTATTTTCAAGGAAAGTTCTCCATTATTTTGAGAAAAAGATTTGCGTTCTATTTCAAACTTTTCTCTTTCTGAAATCAAAACCTTTTCAATGTCGGAGATCTGTTTTGAAAGTTTTAAGCACATAAGCTCAAGTCTTTTCTTCTCTTCAAGAGATTTGGTTGAAAGCCATATTGCTTTTGTGTAAGCAATTGTCTTTCCTTTTCAAATCTTTCTTTCTCCTTTTCAACAACCTTTTCAAGAGTACTTAGTTTACTTTTAAGCTCAAGGTTTTCACAGTTCAGGAGTTTACCTTTCTCTTCTTCTTTTGCAAGCTTCTCAGAGCTGTTCCAGATTTGAGATTTCAATTCCTTCAGCTCCTTGATGTACTTGCTGCACAAATCATCAGCTTGCTTGGTATTCTTTTCACATAGTCTTTGATGTGCTTTCTTTTCAAGTGCCTTTATCTCGTCTAGTGATGGCAATTCAGAAATCTTCCTTTTCAGCTCAATGTTTTCAGATTCTAAGATCTTCGCCTTTTCTTCAGATTTAAGAAGTTTCTCAGAACCTTCAGATATTTGCAGTTTCTGTTCCTTCAGTTCTCTGAAGTGCTTTTTGTACGTTTCATTTGCTTGCTTCCAATTCTCTTCATGCATTCTCATCAGATCTTTACACTCCCGATTGAAGCAATACTTTGACATTGTTACCTAAAAAAAATATGATCGTTAATCGGTGTTATTTTGAAGAATTCAAAAATGCGGAAGATAATCAAAAATTAAATCAGAAAACAAATCTATAAAATAATTTCGCTTTAAATTTTAAAATCTGATTATTGACGGTACGAACGAAATCAAACTTTCATGGTGAAACCTGCGAGAAAACAAACCAAGTTAGATCAAGAACGTCAACTAAAATCACTTAAAATGATAATAGTCGACAATAATAGCAAATCGTCGCAAATAATCTCAAACGTCAAAAAATATTGCAAATCGATCGTTAAGAAAAAATCGCAACTTTCGTTAAATTCTCAATCACGAGATGGGCGGTAACTCGGGTACCGACGTGAGCTAACCAACCAAACTTACCAACACACAACTTACCGGATGAAAGATGAACTTACCGGACGTGAAGAGATCCGGATGGAAAGAGATTCCGGATGAAAATTGTGACTTACCGGGTGATGGACAACTTACCGGGTGATGATGTTCTCGCAAAAATAGCACTTACCGGATGGAGTCAGGGTAAAATAGCTTACCGGATGAAATTAAGGTGAACTTACCGGGTGATGAGGTTCTCGCAAAAATAGCACTTATCGCATGAGGAGTGAACTTACCGGGTGAGACTGATGGTCCGAATGAGGAGCTTACCGGATAAACCTTGTTTACCGGATGAAAATCAAACCAAGCAAAAAAAACAATTAAAATTAAACAAAAACAAAAAAAAATCCAACTAACTAACTATATATATATATGCGTATGAAGTATGTATGTATGGATTATGTATGCATGATGTTATGAAAATAAAATGCTGTTGTTGTGGTCAAACAAGAAACGCAAGTCAACAAAGTGGGCTGTGATGTTTGAATTAACCGGAAACTTATTTAACAAAACGTCCGGATAGTTGTTTAACCGGAAACAACACGTCCGGAAAGGTGATGTCAGCCGAAAAGTTTGTGTTTCACAAAAAAATCATCCGGACACTTTGATTCAACCGGAAAGATATTGTATCCGGTAACTTAAGAAAATAGGAAACTTACCCGGACACTGCGGCTGAGGTTGCAATTCGGATCTGGAATCGATAGGGTTGCTTGATTTCACTCCTATAGGGTTAGATTTTGATCAAAAACACAAAACAAACACACCCAAATCGATCTCTAAGCAAAATATGTCCTCTTTATCAATAATCACCACAAATATTTTAGAACACCAAAAACTCAAGAATTGATTTTTTAATTGAAAGATTAAACCTTTAAGAATCGAAGTAAGCGCAGATAAACAGTAGATAAACGCGAGTAAGCAATCGAGATCAACCAAGCAAATTATTAAAACAACGAAAAACTTGGCAAACCCGATTGAAGAACACTTTTCTCAAGAAAACTGCTGCACTATTACGAAAAACCTTTGGATGCTTTCTGGACCTCAAACGATTAATCCAACCAGTCAGAATGTGAACAAGATGTCCCGAAGCTACTGTCCAAAAATCGCGACGATCCGACGGTTCAATCTCCGGGATTAGGCGAAACGGCTCGGCTGCCTTTTGCTGAAAAATCACTTTGAATTTTCTTCTTTTTCTTGCTTTCGTTCGATATCTTCTTTTCTTCAAATCACCGATTCGGCTCTGATACCAACTGGTAAACCCAGATTGATCAGGTAACAACGATTCAATGAGAAATAACACGAACAGATAATGATTTCAACTTGTCATCCCTCTCATATTCAATAATCAAGATAGTTACAAAGGTTTGAATGAAAATCCTAATTATCTCTCTCTAAACAATTAAGCTCTTGATGAATATGTGAATCGCTTCTCGAACGTCTAACCTAATTCTAAGGTTAAGACTAACCTTAAATACATAGGCCTTAAACACAAAGGACCAAGCCCATTAAACTAAACTAAGTTCTTTTATAATTAAAGGCTTTTACAAAACGATTAATTAAACTAATTAAACTCTATAATAATTATTTATATATCTTTCTAATATGTAGGACATTTATTGTCCTAACAATAAGTCTTCTATCCACGTACCAAGAAAAACAAGATGGTGGATCAGTGACTTTTGGAGACAACAAAAAGGGGCATATTAATGGCTATGGAGTCATAAAGAAAGAGAATATCACCGTACACAAAGTTGCATATGTGGATGGCCTAAAACACAACCTACTCAGTGTAAGCCAACTTTGTGACACAGGATTCGATGTACTGTTCAAAAGAACATTCTGCTCTCTACTAAGTGAAGACACCGGAATTGAACTTCTGCGAGCCAAAAGAAAAGGTGATCTGTATCTAATGAACTTCAATGCCAAAAACAAGGACAACATTTGTCTTGTTGCAAGCAAAAGTGAAGAAGCCTGGCTATGGCACAACAGGTTCTGTCACTTAAACTTTCATACTCTAGATAAACTGGTAAAACTTGAACTGGTCAAAGGTTTACCAAATGTTAAATTTAATAAGAATCATTTATGCTCTGCCCGTGAAATGGGAAAACTCAAAAGAGCTTCCCACAGAGGCAAAACTGATGTGTCTTGTCCTAGGCCTCTGTACATGCTTCACGTTGACCTCTGCGGTCCAATTGCTATACAGAGCCTAGGTGGCAAGAAATATATACTTGTCTTAATTGATGAGTATTCTCGATTTACATGGGTTGAATTTATCAGAAAGAAATCAGATGTTCCATGCATCCTGATTAATCTAATGAAAAGAATCCAAGTTCTTTATGAGTGTAGAATTCTGAAGTTACGAAGTGACAATGACACAGAATTCAAAAACTCTGTCATTGAAGCATATCTCACAGAACAAGGAATATCCCTGACCTTCTCTGCCGCTCGCACCCCACAACAGAATGGCGTGGTCGAACGAAAGAACCGCACGCTAGTGGAGGCTGCAAGAACCATGCTTTCTGCATGTGGATTACCAATGACCTTTTGGGCAGAAGCAAATTCAACTGCTTGCTATACCCAAAATCGTTCAACAATCGTGAAAAGACACATCAAAACTCCTTATGAATTGATCAACAAACGGTGACCAAACATCAAGTTTCTCCATGTGTTTGGATGCAAATGCTTTGTCTTAAACGACAGAGACTCAAGAGGAAAGTTTGAAGAAAAGGCTGACCAAGACAAGTTCATCGGGTACTCTGCCGCTTCCAAAGGCTACAGAGTTTACCTTCTAAAGTCGCGCACGATAGTAGAAAGCATCAATGTGTCCTTTGATGACTCATTCTAGAAGACTTCTGAACAACTCAGTTCAGAACTCGGGCTAAACAAGGAATCCTCTGGCATCTCAAAAACAAATAAAGATTTAGATCTTCTATTTCAAGAGATATTCAACGACGATGTCGATTCCTCTGCTAGAACCAACAGAACCTCTGCAGAATCACCCTCTGTAAACGAAGTAAGTATCTATCTGTCTGATCCATTTAATCCCTCATCCTCTTCTACAAATACTACAGGTACTGAAAATCTAACAGAAGATACGACGACAAAAGATTCTACAACAGAGGTTATCCAAATACCAACAAATCCAACAGAGGAAGCAACACCAGAAGAAACACCATAGGGAAGTGAAGATGAAACCACAATACCTATAGAGAAGGAAATCCCAACTTTAATACCCATTCCTACAGAAGCTGAACCATCAACCACTTCAACTACAAAAGTTCAACTTGATGACTCAAATGATCATCTTCCACGAACAACTCAATGGACAAAAAGCCATCCTCAAACACAAATCATCGGTAATCCCACTGATAAGGTAAAAACAAGATCAGCTTCTGCAAATTTTTGTTTCTTTACCAATTTTATTAGTGTGATCGAACCGAAAAAGATTTCTGAGGCCCTAGACGACCCAAATTGGGTGGATGCTATGCAAGAAGAGCTTCTGCAGTTTGAGCGAAACAAAGTCTGGACTCTAGTACCTCTACCACGAGGGAAATAGGCCATAGGGACTAAATGGGTCTTCAGAAACAAAAAGGATGAAGATGGAGTGATCATTCGAAATAAAGCATGACTGGTGGCCAAGGGATATCGCCAAGAAGAGGGCATCGATTACGATGAAACTTTTGCCCCTGCTGCACGGCTCGAAGCAATAAGAATTTTCTTAGCCTTCGCAGCCCACAAAGGTTTTAAAGTATATCAAATGGATGTAAAATCTGCCATTCTCAATGGTGAAATTCAAGAAGAAGTATACGTCCAGCAACCACCAGGATTTGAAAGCTTAAAGTACCCAAGGTATGTCTATTACCTCGACAAGGCTCTATATGGACTGAAACAGGCTCCAAGAGCATGGTACGAAAGACTTTCCACTTTTCTTCTCAATAACGACTACAAAAGAGGTACCACTGATACAACTTTATTCTTTAAAGGAAAAGGAAATGAGCTTATTCTTGTACAAATATATGTAGATGACATTATTTTGGGGTCTACTAATGCACAAAAATGCAAAGACTTTGAAAAACTATTGCAGAGTGAGTTTGAAATGAGTATGATGGGAGAATTAACCTTTTTCCTCGGACTTCAAGTCAAACAAACATCAGAAGGAATTTTCATAAACCAATCAAAATATGTCTCTGACATACATGAAAAATATAGCCTCTCTGATGCTTTTGTCATGAAAACCCCAATGGCCATTGGAAATAAACTTTTTTCAGATCCAAATGGCATCTCTGTCGAGTGCACGCTTTACAGAGGAATGATTGGCTCTTTATTATATTTAACGGCTAGTAGACCTGACATAATGCATGCCAGATGTCTCTGTGCAAGATATCAAGTTAATCCTAAAAAGTCACATTATATTGCTGTAAAGAGAATCTTTAGATACCTCAGAGGGACAAAAAATCTTGGCCTCTGGTATCCACAGAACTCTGGTTTTGGACTAAAGGCATACACAGATTCAGATTATGGAGGATGTAAACTCGACAGAAAGAGTACCTCTGGGAGTTGTCAATTCCTATGTGGGAAATTAGTAAGCTGGACTTCAAAGAAACAGAATTGTGTCTCAACATCTACGACAGAAGCTGAATACGTTGCTGCTGCTAGCTGTTGCTCTCAAGTTCTGTGAATGAAAACTCAGCTGAAAGACTTTGGTCACATCATCTGCAAAATCCCCATCTTCTGTGATTCCAAAAGTGCAATTGCCATCTCTGTAAATCCAGTACAGCATTCAAAGACAAAGCACATAGGCATCAGGTATCACTTTCTGAAGTATCATGTTGAAAATCAAACCATCGAAATGCATTTTGTACCAACAGAAGTTCAGCTTGCTGATTTATTTACCAAGGCACTTGATGAGAAAATATTCATTTATTTGGTGGGTAAATTAGGAATGATAAATATGACTTAATCTCTGTAATTATCTTATCTTCAATTTTAAATTGTTGTACAAATTACTTTGTGAATTATTAATTTTTTTTATTTTTATTTAGTAAATAAATTTTCTTTTTTATGTAAATTCTAAAATCTCATTTCTGAAAACATAAGAGCTTCTGTAGGACTCCTCGGAACCTCTGACGATCCTTACAGAACCTCTGATACACGACCTATGTTATATACATTTACTTCTGATTATTTGAACCAAGCTTAGGTCAAGGGGGAGCAGAGGAGAACAATCTTGATCTACAGAGGTTGATTAAATCAAGGGGGAGCAAAAGGAGACCTTGCTTAATCTACAGAGATTTATAAGTCAAGGGGGAGCAGAGGAAGAGATGACAACAATAGAAGAAAAGAACATTGCCGACAAAGAAGAACAAAAAGGTTAGTATCTCGAACAAATTCTTTTTGAAAATAATTTTCTAGGACACAAATTTCTAAATATGTTCTATAACCATTATTAAACACATTCCAAATAAAATTTGATCAAAAAGAATATTAAGTTTTCCATTATTAGAAATTTAAGGTCACAGAGCCTCTGCTGGGTCAATAATTTTTGGAAACTCTGTAAATCATCGCATACAAATGCACTGCAACAGAAGTCATCGGTTACAGAATTCTTCCCAAAAGAAAGAACTTTTGTAGACCAACACATGTTTTAAAAGACTTTTTGTTGCACAAAAGCTTTTTCAAAAACAATTTTCTAGGACACCAGCTTTCAAACAGGTCCTAAAAACATTGTTAAAAACAATCAAAACTTGGATGATAAAAAATGTTTATAAATTATTAAATATGAGAAATTTCTTGTCTCGGAGCCTCTGCTGGCTCTGACAGAGGTCCAAAAACCTCTGTAAAGGAAATTCTATGCTAATAATTTATCGATCCTCTCCATGGACTTTTCAACATTTTTTGTGAAAGTACAACCTACAGAGGCAAGAAAAACAAAGTTTTCAAATCACAGAGCCTCTGTCAGTTTTTACTTTGGGCATTTCTGTAACAGTAACGGTAACTTTTCTGCGAGTGAGAATCATGTGGAGGTAAAGAGGCCCACACGCCTAGCATTTAATAAGGCCGCCCACGACGTCTCGTCATAAGTGACACAGAGGACGTGTCATCTTTTCATTGGACCTACATGCAACACGTCCCTATGAAAGTTGAACCTACCGTAACCACTCAAGTGCGGACCCCAAAATATTATTTACCTCAAAATATTAACCCTTTCAGATTCTACAGCTACATACTCAGTATAAAACCCGAGTTACCTCTCCTCACAAAAACTTTACTCACTTTCTTCTCCGGCGAACCTGCAACTATTCTCAAATCTTCACTTTACTTTGCAAAAATGGCTTCCAGTTCCCACGCTGCTCAAAACTCTCCGGCGAACTCTCCTCAACACTCCCCAGTGCATTCAGAGCACTCCCAAAACCCTAACATCGCCATAAATGCTACAATAGAAAACTCTAGCGACTCTGCAAACTTTGCACCAACCACCAACCTTCAACATTTTCTGAACAAAGAACATTTTGAGGATGTTCTTCCATTAAAGTCCAACAACTGCTACCTTGTGCCCTCACCAACAGGCTTTGGCGAAGCCCATGCTCTACTCCTAAACATCATGAAAAATCATATCCTATACCCCCTCCTTTCCAAAACCCCAACCAAAATCCCTGCACGATATGTGAATCAATTTTGGCAAAGTTGCCGATTTGATTCAGATGATTCTCTGATAAAGGGCTATATTTCAAAGCCAGACAAGTCTGAGTACCTAGAACTCATGTTCAACATAACCATGTTCTCGCTGGAGTTCAACCTGCCAACCAGAGGTCTTCTTGGAATAAAGAAATATGCCGAGGTTCCTACGGACGAGGAGCTCTGTCGATTTGTAGAAGTGTTAGGGTATAACACAACCCTAGGGAAACGAAATGATTTCCAAAGAGGCAGACTACCACCTCTGTGGAATACCCCCTTCTCCATCTTAAATCGTTGCCTCACAGGGAAAACCGGTAGCCCTGACCAGAGCTCACACCAGATCCTGACCATCATGTATGGGATCTATTACGATCTTCCACTCGATTATGCCACCATCATGATGCAGGAGATGATAAATACAATCGACAGAAAGATTGCAATCCAGAAAGCAAAACAACATACACCAGGATATCTGCCACCTCTGCAATACCAATGGATAATGGGAGTTTTACTCGAGCCTCTGCTTCTTCTGCAGAAATGGCCAATGGAAGGGCCAACTGTAAAACTCTATCCCATGAATAAAAACGTTCTTACAGAGCATGAAGACAACTACCCCCACTGCAGACCTCTATCAAAGAATCTTCTATCATATGCAATAGATGAAGATAGGAAATTAGACTATATACGCGTCCACAGGACTCCAGAACCAAGTCCTGTGACACCCCCGCGTCTAGGAGCCCCCTTAGGTGTAGATGTAGAAGAGAGGATGACAGAAGAAGAATGGGCTAGAGCTTTATAGAAACATTATTCAGTACAAGATCGTTTCAAAGCCCAAAGAGAGAGCATTTACCCCTCTTCTCCCAAAAGAAAAACATCTGCAGCAACATCGAAAAAGAAGAGCAAGAAAAGGAAAACCACATAGGAAACTACAACCTCTGCAGCTCAACACTCTTCTCCACCACAAGCTGCAGAAACAAGATCTTATGCGCCTCCCTCCCCTCCAAAACAAAAGAAAAGGAAATCCAAATCCACAGAAGAGGGAGCTCCTAAGTCAAAGAAGAGAAAGTCAAAGAAGAAGAAACCAAGATCACCTATGCAGGTCATAACAGAGGAAGTCGAACAAGAAGAGGAAGATCAAACTATGCCTCTGCAACCTCCCTCCCCAATAATCTATGCAGATCAACAGGGAGATTTTAATGCCTTCCTCAACAATCCCGACATTGCTCACACCTTAGATCCATCAGGATGGGTCGCAGAACCATTGGATCAGTCTACAGGGGTTCTGCGCACAACATAAGTCATTTCTGCAGCTCAAGGTACTAAACCTATGCACCCTCACGTTCGACAACTCATAGGATCTCATTCTCTATATGATTCCTTAAGAGCAGAAGCAGAAGCAGAAGTGACTATAGAGGAAACTAAAGAAGAAGAGGTAAACATAGAAATTGAAAGTGAGGAAGAGGTTAGGTTAGAAACCACATAGGGTTCAACAGAAAAAGATGCCGCAGAAGAAGAACGCACACATCCCCAACCCCCTCCTAGTGCAACCCACATTTCTGATACCGCCGGTCTAGCGGCAGATGGTATCATTGAAAAAGAGCAGCACAGCTAAATCCCAACCCCACCCAGCCAGCCAGAGGTTACTCTTTCAACCTCTGTGCCTAATATAACCGGGGAAACCATTCCTGGGAGTCCTCTCGAAAGGACTCACCCATAGTTCGTGATTTATTGCCCCAAATCACACCTGACATCTTAGCAGAGGAATTCGTTTCCTCTGTCACGCACACAACTATAGGGCCAAATCTCCTTTTAGAGGGGAGTAGAGAGCACAATGACGAAGAGACTCTAGACAAGTCTCCAAGTCAACAGAAGGACATTCCAATACCCACCTCTGGAGTGGATTTGGACTCTGACCTTCACAGAACATCTGTAGAGGTTGAAACTCAAGTTTCTCCTCGAGGATCAGAAGGAAATCCTTCCACCCTCAACATACAAACAGGGGTGAACGAAGGTGTCCAAGGAACAAGGACAAACTCTGGAGACGAATGTGTTCCTCCAGAGGTTACCACGACTTCACACGTATCAAGGGGTGAGTTCCAAACCCTTGTCACCTCTGTGAACCAAACATTGAAAGAGTTGAAAAGCTCTTTCAAATCTTTTACAGAAACAACATCGACGGCCATCTCCAAACTGAATACCAAAATGGACAATCTGTCCACAGAGGTACAAAAAGCCATAGCATATATGAAGTCCACTGTAACAAATACTGCCACCTCTGCCACAACTGACTTTGAGAAAGCCGCAACCTCTGCATTCAATGACTCTGTCAAGACTTTCCTGCAAAAATTCAAAGATCAATCCTCTACTTCTAAGAGCCTTACACCAGGAGACCTAAAGAAGGCCTTGGAAGAAGTTCAAGAGCAAACACTACAGAACACTCAAACCATGAAGCCTTCTGACTACATGACAAGAGTTCAGCTCACAGAACTTGGGCAAGGAATCCTTGATCAAATGACAGAGTTCATCAGAGCCTTCACAGCTGCAAACGCGAACTACGTCAGAGAATTTCAAGCTAGCATCGGCAAAATGCGCTTCAACACAGAAGCAGAAGTTGAAACTCTGCTAGGCCTCTGTGATGACTTGTGCGCGAAAATGATAGCTGCAGGGGCTGTACCTCCAAAGAAATCAGGTACAACATGCAGGGCAGAGGGTTCGACAGAGAGAAATCAGGATGACTCTGATGATGACCATCATGGTCCATCAGATCACCCTGAGGGGGAAAAACAAGGGGAGAAACAAAGGGAAACAGCTGCAAGCAATCCCCCAATATCAGCAGTGCCAATTTTCTCTGCACCACCAACCCAAACCCAAACTCAGGAAACACAACATAGACCCACAGAGGAAATACCAGCCTCTGTGGAAACCACCTCTGTCCTTGAAAAAGATGTCCCTGAAGTTCACATCCTGACTTCTTCATCCCCAGAAGAACTTCCCCATTCTCCACCAAAATCAGAACCCAAAACTCACCCAAGAAGAAAATCCATTGCCCACAAACCAAAAAGCTCAAAACGTTCTGCTACTTATGTTCTAAAGAGAATGGAGTTCATATCTGCTTTCAGGGCTGCAAAACGTTTTGATATCCCTCCATAAACCACAACCGATCTCACAGAAGAAACATCTACAGAACCCAAATCCCCATTCAAACCAACAGAACCATCCCCACCAAAGTCCTCAGAAACTGAAGTGTCAAAAACTACAGAGGCAATCTCCATCATACCAACAGAGACCTCAACACCCAAACCAACAGAAGCAATCCCACAGAGTCCAAAGCAGACAACAGGTTTTGAGCCTTCCCAAGCCAAAGATAAAGGAAAGGGTATCATGACAGAAGAACCAAAGAAGAAAAAGCAAATGCCTTAGACGACAGAGAAGTTGATGAAGAGCTCATTCGATGCCTTTGTCACTCCTAAGCCTGAAGAAGACTAGGCATTCATTTCAGATCCTCTGTCAGAAATTCCGGTCCTTGATCCAAAAGCAAAGGTAACAGAGGGTAGGGTTGCAGAGATAAAACGAAAAATGGATGCTCTGCGAAGACCAATACCACCACCAACTGTTGGAACCCAGATACACTTAATCAAGATTAACAATCTGTTAGTGGAGTTTAGAGTTTGATGCGGAAGCGTATTAAACTAACAGATATGTTTGATAGATATTAGAACGCACATATATAAAGAAAACAGTAAGGAATAAAAAGGATTTCTTGAACAGTTACTGTTATTCAATATATAATAAGAACACGAAGAACAGATTAAGAACTGTTGGTGTGTGTGAGAATATAACACTCAGATATTTGACAATAAAGCTTGAGAGTATTAGTGATTCCTTGTGTTTTTGTCGTTGGGAAGATCTCAACATGAGACTTCCTTTTATACTACTCTTAGAAGACTATGAAGTTGGTCACTGTTCCTTTTACGGCATGAATAGTAAACTGGATGGTGTGAACAGTGGACTGGATGGTGTGAGCAGTTGTTTGAGCCATGCGCATTTAATGGAGCAGATGTACTATTGGTAAATGCATTAAATGGCGCAGACGTCTATTTTGTACCATGCCCTATTGAGTCCACTCAGAGCTTGACACGTGTTTTGACAGTACTTTTCCATGCAAGTTGATGAACGTATCCAGTAATATCTTCCAAGTCTTCATAGAAGACCACAGAGGCTCTGTAAGGCATTACAGAGGTTCTATGGTCTGACCTTCTGTGAGCAGTCCACTTGTTTCCGAGTTGATCTTCTTCTTGCGCACTACAGAGGTTCTGTGATTACCTCTGTAGCTTCTGTGGCTTTCTGGACTTGATCTTCTGGAAGAAGTGGCAGAGCCTCTGTGAGAGGCTTTTCTATACTTAGCCTATTTTTCACTACTTCTAAGTATTTCTATGATTAGGAAGATTGAAGCTAACAATCTCCCCCTAAGTAGTGAAAAATAAAAATTTGACTTTGTGTTTAGTTAGGCTAAGTTAGATAAGACAAAGGTTAAACAATACCTCGAAATTTCTTTCATTTAGAAATATGCCAGAGGCATTTTACATTTGAGTACAATGAAAGATAAACTTTTGTTTGCAGAGATTGGAGGTCTGAGAATCAGATTTTGGCATCTTTGAAATCGTTGTAGCTTCTGTTGTCTCTGCCGACTTTTCTGATCTCTTTGTAGAATCTGATGCAGAGTTCTCTTAGGCGGATTGTTGAGTCTATTTCTCTGATGAAAGTATCTGCATCATCTCTATCCATTTTCTCTGTACCTCTGTATTTTACAAGGCTTGCTCTGAATTTGCTCAGAGTACTGGTTGCGTACTTTTGACAATCCATGAGTACAAAAAGTTTAACCTGGTGTTGTGGGTTTTGAAATACTAACCCAAATCTTGGTTCTCTGATGATTGAGTTGGGCACAGCGTCTGGTGGGCAGCGATCTTCTGGTGGTCGTAGATCTAGATGTTTGAGACCAAGATCTTTTCCCAGCTGAAAATCTATCATGCTGTATAGCAGAAGCTTTTCCCTCATCGCTTTTCTCAATACTTGATAGGCTCTGGTGTTTGCCTCTGTGTTGTAGTTGTCCTTTGTCCATTGCAGAAGGTCAGGTAGATCGTATGGATTGATGTTTCTTAAGTCAGCATCAGCGAAGGTAGACTCTGAATTGTTCTCTCTTCTGACTTTGTAAAGATTGTACCTGACCCTTGGATAGGTTCTTGTGAAGGAGAATCTGCAGAAGATCACCTTTTTGATTTTGTGAATTGAGAAGACATCTGCTTTGGCTCTTGGCTTTGTTCTTGTGAAGATGTTCTCAAATTCTTCTCTGATCCTTGGATCTGTCACATGATCTATTGGATAGTTTGTCTGAAAGGATTGTTTGTAGAGGTATTTGTATACCACTTCTTCCATTTCTTCATGTGTTGGACCAGGTCGTGGAATTTGTCTTCTGAGACTCTCCATATGTTGAACAACTTCTGCAGCTCTACCAGTTAAAGGAGTTTCTGACAGAGGCTTCAATCCATGTGCCCAGTCAACTTCTTCGGGTTTTGGGGTTTGAAAGGCGTCAAACGCACTTTTCATCAGTTTCTCTGTTGGCTTTGACAATGTTTTCTTCTTCTTAGGTTCCTCTGTCAGTATCCCTTTGCCTTTATCTTTTGTTGTCGTGGCATAACCTGTTGCTTCTGTGGGATTTGAGGTTTGTACTTCTATAGGTTTGATGGAGGTTGCCTCTGTGGATTTTGACGATTGTGATTTAGAGGACTTTTGTGGCGATGGTTCTGTTGGCTTGACTTGCTCTGTAACCTCTGTTGGAGGTTGTTTGGTGACTTCTTCTGTGAGCTCAGTTTCTGTTGATGAAGTGTTTTCATTGAATCTTCTTGCCATTCTGAAGGCTAAGGTGAACCTGTGCCTTTCTTCTTCTCTCTTCACCATACGATCACTTATTGTTGTGTGCATCCTTTTCAGAATGTCAGAAGCAGAGGTCGTTGCTCTTTTTGGTTTGGTGGCAATCGACTTTCTTTTGGGTATGGTTTGGGGTGTTTCCACAGAGGTGGGTGTTTTCTCTTTGGTTGGTTCATCTGTTTCTTCTAAAATGATTACCTCAGGGGCGGTTGTTGCCTCTGAGGTTTGCTTATCTGCTTCTGTAGTGTTGGGTTCTTCAGAGGTTGAATCCACAGAGATGGGTGTATTCTCTGTGGTTTGTTGAGTTTGTTGTTGTCGGGTCTGTTCTGGAGGTGCTTGACTCAGAGGTTCTGCGGCTATTGGTGGACCTGTAAGTTCTCTGCTTGCAGTTTTCTCTGTAGTTTTCTCCCCCTCAGGATGATCTGATGGACCAGGATGGTCATCATCATCAGAGTCATCCTGACCCTTGTCTGATGTACCCTCTGCTCTGCAGGAAGCATCAAGTTTCTTTGGCATTGTGGCTCCAGCAGCGATCAGTTTCGCGCAGACATCATCACAGAGGCCAAGAAGAGTTGCTAGCTCTGCCTCTGTTTTGAATCTCATCCTTCCTACACTTTCTCTGAAATCTTTGACGAAGTTAGCATTGGCAGTGGTGAAGGAAAGGATGACTTCTGTCACTTGATTAATCACGTTCTGCCCAAGTTCTGTCAGCTGTGCTCTTGTCATGTAGTCTTTGGGTTGCATCAGCAGGGTATTTTGCATGGCTTCTTCTTGAACTTTTTGTAGGGCCTTCTGTAGATCTGCAGGAGTGATGCCCGTTGACACTGAAGTCTGTTTGTTCAATTGATCAAGGAACTTGTTGATGGAGTTCTCAATCGAAGAAGGAGTAGTTGTTGCGGCAGAAGTGGTGGATGCGGTAGCAGCAGACTTCATCTGTGAGATGGCAGTTTTCACCTCTGTGGACAGGTTGTCCATTTTGGTGTTCAGGTTTAGCAGTGCCAGTGGTGTTGTCTCTGCAAAAGATTTGAAAGAGCTTTGCAACTCTTTCAAGGTTTGGTTCACAGAGGTCTCAAGGGTTTGGAACTCATCCCTTGTGACTCGTGTTCCGGTGGTAACCTCTGGAGGAACACATTCATCTCCAGAGAGAATCCCTGTTCCTGGGATACCTTCTTTCATTCCTGTTTGTATGTTGAGAATGGAAGGATTTCCTTCTGATCCTTGAGAAGAAACATGAGTTTCAATCCCTACAGAAGTTCTGAGAAGAACATTGTCCAAATCCACTCCAGAGGTGGGTATTGGAATATCCTTCTGTTGACTAGGAGACTTGTCTAGAGTCCCTTTGTCTTTGTGCTCTCTACTTCTCTCTGAAAGAAGTGTGGGTCTTAATAAGTGCGTGTCAGAGGAAACAAATTCCTCTGTAGGGTGTTCTTGTGTGATCTGGGGCGATTGATCACGAACATTAGGTGAGTCTCTTTGAGGAGACTCCCTAGGAATGGATTCCCCGGTTTCTGTGGGCATAGAGGTTGAAAGAGTAACCTCTGGCTGGATGGGTTGGGTTGGGATCGAGCTGTGCTGCTCTTTTTCAATAACTCCTTCTGCAGCTAGACCTGCGGAGTTAGAAATGTGGGTTGCACTGGGAGGGGGTGATTGATGTGTGCCTTCTTCAACTTCGGCATCTTTTCTTGTTTCTTCTTCTGGTTCTGTGGAAGTTCCTTGCTCTGTGCGCAATGAGTCATACATGTGATGAGATCCGTATAATCTCATGATATGAGGATGATAGAGACCTTTTCGTATCCAGATAGCCTCTTCTTCATCTGAATCTACCTCTGAGATTTCTATTCCTGTTTCTGTGGTTTCTTCTACAACCGTTGCCTCTGTAACTTTAGTTGTATTCCACTCAGCTTCGATTTGTTCTGTTTCTTCTGAAGCTTGGTTTGGACTTCTTCTGTGGACGTCCAATCCTTGAATGAAAGGGTTTTGTAAAATCACAGGGGTTTCGGCTGGTTGATTTCTGGGTGTTGTGTCATCTTCGTGTAGATGTGTGTCAATGCCAGAAATGAAGAAATCTTGTTCTTCTGGAGTGTGGTGGTCGAGAGGTTGTGCCGTCCACCCTGCTGTATTAAGGGTGTTTGCAATTTCGGGGTTCTGTAGGAAATCATTCAGGTCTCCTTGGTGAGCAAATCTATCTGGAGATTGATAGGGTGATTGATATCCTTCTTCTGTCATTCCTACTTCTGCATCTTCTTCTTCTGCAGTTTCTCCCTCTATGATTTCCTCTTCTGCAATGGTAAACAACTTTTTAAGTGTTTTACCATGCTTCTTTTTGGTTTTCCTCCTCTTTGGTTTTGGTGCCCCTTCCTCTGTTGATTTGGATCTCTTCTTTTTCTGTTTTGTGAAAAGGGGAGGAGCAGAGGAGCCAATCTCTGTGGCATGGGGAGGTGAAGGTCGATCTTCTGTAGTGCTTGTTGATGTGCCTTCTGCAGTTTTTCTCTTCTTAGCTTTTGGAGTAGAAGCAGAGATCTTTGCTGAAGATTTCTTTCCCATTATTTCTGCGCGTTTGGCTATGAAGCTGAGCTGAATAGCCATGTGTTTTGCTAACTTTTGATCCTTTTCTGCTTGAGTGGAAAGAGGTTTTGCTATCATTGTTGCTAGGGGAACACCTAAACGCGGGAGTGTCATAGGACTCGGTTTTGGAGTTCTATGATCGCGTATATACTCTTTCTTAAGGGATATGTTCGATGCGTAGCGCAGAAGTTTCTTTGACAGAGGTCTGCAGTGTGAGTAGCCATCAGCATGATCAGTGGGGGTATTTTTGTTCATCGGGAACTGTTTGGGAGTTGGCCCTTCCATTGGCCAATTTTGGATTAGCAGCAGAGGTTCGAACAGTACTCCCAATATTCTTTGGAATTGCAGAGGTGGTAGAAAGTTGGGATCGTTCTCTTTGACCCTTTTCGAGTTGTTCTTTCTGTCGATGGTGTTTATGATCTCTTGCATCATTATGGTCGCATAATCTAGTGGAAGATCATAGTAAACCCCATACATGATGCTCAAGATTTGATGTGAGCTCTGGTCAATACTCCCTATCTTTCCTGTCAAGCATCTGTTAAGAATAGAGAACAAAGTGTTCCACAGAGGTGGTAATCGGCCTCTGCGGAAGTCATTTCTCTTCCGTAGTTGGGTGTTGTACCCAAGCATTTCCACGAATCTACAGAGCTCTTCGTCTGTGGGTTGCTCTGCATAACTTTTCAATCCCAGAAGACCCCTTGTTGGTAGGTTGAATTCAAGTGAGAACATTGTTCTGTTGAACTTGATTTCAAGATGCTCAGTTTTATCAGGTCTTGAAATGTACCCTTTGATAAGAGAATCGTCTTTATCAAATCGGCAGCTTTGCCAAAATTGGTTCAAATAACGAACTGGTATTCTGTTAGGGGTTCTTGATAGTAGAGGGAAAAGGATATGGTTTTCCATGATGTTCAGAAGTATGGCATGGGCTTCGCCGAAAGTAGTGGGTGAGGGGACCAAATAGCAGTTGTTGGATTTAATAGGAAGAGTGGCTTCGAAATGATCCTTAGCTATGAAGTTTTGCAAGTGTGTCGTCGGAGCAAAGTCTGCGGAATCCCCGGAATCTTGTTGTTCAATATCTCTTGCAAGGCTGGGGTTTTCAGAATGTTCTGAATGAGCAGGGGAGTTTTCCGTTGAGTTCGCCGGAGAGAGTTCAGAGGATGTAGCTCGAGAAGATGAAGCCATTTGCAAGTGTTTTGCAGGGTATCGCCGGAGAAGAAGATGAGAGTTTGTAAAAGGTTTTATGAGAGGGTAAGGTTTGTTTTTATAGGATGGTAAAACGGTAGACTTCGAAAGGGTAAAATATATGGCAATGGATTAAAGTTTGGAATCCGCACTCGAGTTTGAGCGGCGGGATCAACTTACCAAAAAAAAAACGTTCCATGTTTGCCCAATGAAAATGGGACACGTAGGCCATGTCAGAAAATGACAGGACGTCGTGCGCGGCCCATTAATGCTAGGCGCGTGGAGTTGTTCTTTGCCATATTAGTTTCACTCGCAGAAAAAGTAACCGTTAATACTACAGATAACAAAATTGCAGAACTTTTGTGTTTTACAGAAGCTCTGTGATTTTGAAAATCTTAGAGTTTTAACCTTCTCATATATCTCATTGTTATCATGACTTTGAAGATTCCTCTTTGAACGAAAACGTTTGTAAAAATATTGGAGAGGATTAATAGGATTTTGTCAAGAAATTTTACTCACAGAGGTTTTGTAGCTCTGATGGAACTTGCAGAAGCTCTGTGAGAGCCAGTAGAAGCTCTATGAGAGAAAAAATCTTATAACTTGAATTCTATTAATTTTCTGATCATCCAATTTTTTATCTGTGTTAAGAGATGTTTTTCGCACATTTTTGAAGGTTGGTGTCCGATAAAACTATATTGATAAACGTTTTGTTCGAGAAGGTCATGGTGTGTGTTGTCGGTTTTCGAGATAACATTCCAAAAGATCGACAGAGGGTTAATTTGTGATCACAGAGCATATTTCCTGCAGAAGCTCTGTTGAGCTCAGCAGAAGCTCTATGACCTTAAATTTCTCCTATTTCGAATTTTGTTGAATCTTTTGAACTTTTGATTTTTGAAATGTTATTCACAGTATATTTAGGACATATTTGACAATTCTTGTCCTAGAAAACTGTTTTCTAAAAACCTTTCATGCGAGAGACATACCTTTTGGTTCTTCTGTTCTCGGCAGTTTTGTCTTTCTTCTGTCGATGGAGAATTATCGACATTCTTCTTCGGCTTTCCTTTGAGAGATTTTACCTCTGTAGATCATCTCAGGGCCCCTTTTGCTCCCCCTTGATCTAATCACTTCTGTAGATCAAGAATTTTCCTTTTGCTCCCCCTTGATCTAATCACCTCTGTAGATCAAGTAATTTCCTTTTGCTCCCCCTTGACCTATGCTTGGATCAAAGAATAATAAGTTTTGCATAGAACATAGGTCATGGTTTTTTTTTTCAGAGGTTCTGTAGGGGTCGTCAGAGGTTCTGAGTTGACTTACAGAAGCTCTGTGATTTTAAGAACTATTTAAGGTTTTAAGAATTTACATACAGAAGTAGAATTAATCAAAGCAATAAATTAAGCAATGTATTTACTTATTATTTACAGAATATAAAACTATACATACTGAGGATTTTCACACCATGTTAATCATTCCTATCTTACCTACCAAGAAGTTGAATCTTTTCTCGTCTAGTGCTTTGGTGAATAAGTCAGCGAGTTGATATTCTATGGGCACAAAATGCATTTCGATTGTACCGTATTCAACATGATGTTTCAAGAAGTGATACCTTATATCGATATGCTTGGTTTTTGAGTGTTGCACAGGGTTGGCAGAGATAGCAATAGCACTCTTGGAATCGCAGAAGATGGGTATTTTGAACAGAATGTGGCCGTAGTCTTTTAGCTGAGTCTTCATCCATAGAACCTGAGAACAACAGCTAGCGGCAGCAACGTATTCAGCTTCTGCAGTGGATGTGGAAACACAATTCTGCTTCTTGGAGGTCCAACTGACTAGTTTACCACCTAGGAATTGACAACTCCCAGAGGTACTCTTTCTGTCGAGCATGCATCCTCCATAGTCTGAATCTGTATAAGCTTTAAGACCAAAACCAGAGTTCTGTGGATACCAGAGACCAAGATTTTTGGTCCCTTTTAGGTATCTAAAGATTCTCTTTACGGCATCATAATGTGATTTCTTTGGATTAGCTTGATAGCGTGCACAGAGACATGTGGCATGCATAATGTCAGGTCTGCTTGCTGTTAAGTATAACAGAGATCCAATCATGCCTCTGTAGAGAGTGCATTCTACAGAGATGCCATCTGAATCTAAGAATAACTTGTTTCCAGTGGCCATTGGAGTTTTCATTGCAGAGGTATCAGAGAGGCTATACTTGGAAAGAATGTCAGAGACATATTTAGCTTGATTTATAAAAATTCCCTCTGATGATTGTTTGACTTGGAGTCCGAGGAAGAAAGTTAATTCTCCCATCATACTCATTTCAAACTCACTCTGCATGAGTTTTTCAAATCTTTTACACTCTTCTGAATTAGTAGACCCAAAAATTATGTCATCTACGTATATTTGTACAAGCATTATCTCACTACTTTTGCGTTTATAGAATAAGGTAGTATCTGTTGTACCTCTGTTGTAACCATTGACTAGAAGAAAGGTAGAAAGTCGTTCATACCATGCTCGTGGAGCCTGTTTCAGTCCATATAGAGCTTTTTCAAGGTAGTATACATGCCTTGGAAACTTTGAGCTTTCAAATCCTGGTGGCTGATTAACGTAGACCTCTTCTTGGATTTCACCGTTGAGAAAAGCTGATTTTACGTCCATCTGATAGACTTTAAAACCTCTGTGGGCTGCGAAGGCTAAGAATATTCTTATTGCTTCAAGCCGTGCGACAGGGGCAAAAGTTTCATCGTAGTCTATTCCTTCTTCTTGTCTATATCCCTTTGCTACTAATCTTGCTTTGTTTCTGATGACCACTCCATCTTCATCCTTCTTATTTCTGTAGACCCATTTAGTCCCAATGGCCTGTTTTCCTCTTGGCAGAGGTACTAGAGTCCATACTCTGTTACGCTCAAATTGCAAAAGTTCTTCTTGCATGGCGTCTACCCAGTTTGGGTCATCTAGGGCTTCAGAAATCTTCTTTGGTTCTATCACACTAATAAAATTTGTAAAGAAACAAAAGTTAGCAGTGGCAGACCTTGTTTTTAATGCGTCAGAAGGTTCTCCGATTATTTGGCTTGGAGGATGGCTTTTTTGTCCATTGAGTTGTGCGTGGAAGATGATCATCAATGTCATTCAGACTTTCTTTTGAGACTTCATGTGTTTCTTCTTGTGTAGCCTCTGTTGTTCTTCGTGCCTTGGTAGTTGATTCTACCGTTTGTGGAATGATTGGTATGAGTGGTGGTGGAGTTTGTTCCTCTGAGGACGTATAGTCTTGGTCCTCGATTTCCTCTGTAATTGGTTCTTCTGTGGTTTGTGCAGCTTCTGTGGTCGTTTTCCTTGATGTTTCATCTTCTGCACTTTCTTCTGCTTCGGCAATTGCATATGTAGTATGTACAGAAGAAGATGAAGCATATTTAGGACCAGTTAGAGACAAACCTGTAGGATTTTGTCCGACAGAGGATGGTTCTTCAGAAACTCTGATTGTTCCAACAGAAGGATCAATGTTTTCGTTGAGCATCTCTAAAAATAGAAGATCCAAGTCTTCTTTTGCTCGTGAGATGACAGAGGATTTCCCTTTAATTCCGAGTTCTGAACTGATTTGTTCAGAAGTCATTTGGAATGAATCATCAAAAGAAACATTGATGTTTTCTACAATCTTGTGAGACTTTGTAAGGAATGTTCTGTAGGCTTTGGAAGTGGCAGAGTATCCAATGAATTTGCCTTCATCTGCTTTTACATCAAACTTTCCTCTTGAATCTCTGTCGTTTAAGACGAAGCATTTGCATCCGAATACATGGAAAAATTTGATGTTTGGCCGCCGTTTGTTAATCAATTCGTAAGGCGTCTTGAGGTGTCTTTTCACAATGGTTGATCGATTTTGAGTATAACACGCAGTAGAAATTGTTTCTGCCCAAAAGTTCATTGATAATCCGCATGCTGACATCATAGTTCTTGCGGCTTCCACAAGTGTTCGATTTTTTCTTTCGACAACACCGTTCTGTTGTGGAGTGCGAGCTGCAGAGAAGTTCTGTGATATTCCTTCTGTTGAAAGATAGGCTTCAATGACAGAGTTTTTAAATTCTGTGCCATTGTCACTTCTTAGCTTCTGTATTCTGCAATTATAAAGAACTTGGATTCTTTTCATTAGATTTATCAATATATTTGGAACATCTGATTTCTTTCTAACGAATTCAACCCATGTGAAACGCGAATACTCATCAATTAGGACAAGTATGTATTTCTTGCCACCTAGGCTCTGTATGGCAATGGGACCGCAGAGGTCGACATGAAGCATGTACAGAGGTTTAGTGCAAGATACATCTGTTTTGCCTTTGTGGGAAGCTCTTTTGAGTTTTCCCATCTCACAGGCAGAACATAAATGATCCTTATTGAATTTAACATTTGGCAAACCTTTAACTAGATCAAGTTTGACCAGTTTTTCCAATGTGTGAAAATTTAAGTGACAGAACCTGTTGTGCCATAACCAGGCTTCTTCACTTTTGCAGGCAACAAGGCAAACTTTGTCTTTGTTCTTTGAGTTGAAGTTCATTAGATATAGATCACCTATTCTTTCAGCTCGCGGAAGTTCCATACTTGTTTCTTCACTTTGTAGAGAGCAGAAAGTTCTTTTGAACAACACATTGAATCCTGTGTCACAAAGTTGACTTACACTGAGTAGGTTGTGCTTAAGGCCATCCACATATGCAACTTTGTATACAGAAACGTCTTCTTTCCTTATGACTCCATAGCCTTTTATGTGTCCTTTCTTGTTGTCTCCAAAAGTCACAGATCCACCATCTTGTGTTTCTTTGTACGTGGATAGTGCACTTCTGTCACCAGTCATGTGCCTTGAGCATCCGGAGTCTAGATACCAGATTGGCACATACTTCTTCTGCAGGACAATCACAGAGATTTAGGTACCCATATCCATATGGGTCCAATATTGTTAGAGTTTTTCACGTTTGCCTTGGCATTCTTGAAATACATTTTGTTCTCTGCAGAATAGTCAGATTGTTTCTTTGTGGGATTTGACTTTTGAATTGTCGTAGAGAGTAAACAGACTTGACTTGAAAAATGATTATTAAGTTTAGACATAAGATCAAAGCAATGACAGTATTGAATATGAGATGTAATTTGCTTGAACCTTTCATTGAACTTTTTAAACTCAACCACAGAGGCATTACATTCTTTCTTTACATTTGATTTCCTATTACTAGAAGATCTATGAATACTCGAATGTTGTTTGCAAAAGCTCTGTTTAGGACCTGCCTTCTGTGGGTTGCTTCTGTGGTGAACTTCTTTCATCACTGTCACAGAAGAAAAAGATTTATTAACCTTGGGTTTTGAAAATCTAGAACTTATAGGATCAATAGAGGTCTTTTGTAACATTTTAAGCTCAACAGAGGTTTTGATATGTAGATTCAGTTTTAGAAAATCTTGGCAGATTGGAATCTCTGTGAGTTTCTCTTTTGGAGAAATAGTTCTGTGAGGAACTTCAGAGGAGAATTTGACATCCTCTGTGTCACAGTGAATTATCCCTGATTTGAAATCAGTCTCTGAGTTGTCAGAGGATGAATCGTCCTCGTATGCAGAGGTTGAGTCAATTTTTTCAATAGCGGCTGGATTTTCTGAGCATGTATCGTACGAGCTTTCTTCCTCTGTAGAATAGTTTTCATAGATTGCATCGGACAAAAAAACTTAAAAATTCTAGAAATTCAATCAAAAAAATACATCGGACAACTTTACGGACATTTACTTGCCCAAAAGATGTCAGAACCAAATCCACGTGGCAATCTCTGATTGAGAAACCAACCGTTAGCTGTTCCCACGTTACACTATTGAGGCCACTCCACTATCTGACACTCGAGTGCCTACAGTACCTACGGCGTTCGTCCAGCCACATGATTCGAGTATAAATATCCATACGCACGACCCATTTCTTTTCTTACGCTTACTGATCATTCAAAACCCTTCATCTTTCCCTCTTAAAGTTCAAAACCCTTAAGTTCTTCTAGAAACCCTAACTTGCAACAATGGAAGAACAACAAAACTCAGCTGAATCTAGACGCATAGGACCCGTAGACCAAATTGTTATCCTTCCATACGAGTTAGCAGACAACAACTACCATTTCGATGCTAACAGAGGTCTCTATTTACCCACCTATCACATTTTTGTAGAGTTTTTCAGAAACTCTGAAGTGTTTAGAGCCCTAACTGAGTTCGACGACAACCTTCCCGAGATCTACGTCCAACAATGGTGGAGTACGTGCCAGTACATTGAAGAACAAGATGGGATCGTTGGAAATGTCGATTCTAGAAATGGAGGTGCAGGTACAATCCGCATTCGTGCCAACACTTTCAGAAGGATTTTCAGGATGAAGACAAGAAGACGACTTGGAATTGAAGCTTATGAGAAACCCAACAAAGTAGCTGTTCTTCTTGCCTTTATGAAGTTTTTAGGCTACAAGAAAGATCTGAACAAAATAGGCGAGTTCAGAAGATCAAACCTACCCACAGTGTGGAACTTCATGTTCTCCACATTGAATAGAACCCTCACATGCAAATCTGGTAGTCAAGATCAAACCAGCACCGAAATCCTACAAATCATGTATGGATTATTCTTTAACAGAAACTTCGACTACGCCAGCATTTTGTACAATGATATTCTTGCTGCTGTTAACACAAAGACATCAACCATATCAAGAGGAGGAGTTGTTGGAACCCACAAATTTCTAAAGACCATCAAATTCCCTCGATTCATCAGTCTGGTAATCAGAAGAGCCTTCCAACGCATGGAATTAACTCAACAGAGAAATCCTACACCTGTTTGGGTAATGTCCATGTTTCTTCCCACAACATCAGGTGAATATCCTTTTGTTAGACGAGTACCAAGAACAATGCTCGCTATAATTGACCCTCATCAAATTTCTATCCAAAACTATAATAGTGCTGCTCTACGTCAAGAACCTGAGGTGAGAACCCCAGCATACTTAGGATCTGAGCCCTCATTAGTAAGTATGAGTGAGGAAGTAGGAGAAGAAGTGAACAAACCAGAGGCAAGAGCATCCGAAGTGGAGTCTACCTCTGCAAGAGTGATAGAGGAGGAAGTACAGAACAGAGCATCCCCTATGGAGACTGTTCATAAGGGAGTAAGGGAAACTACAGTGGTGGAAGTAATTTCGTCCTCCTCTGGTAGTAGTGAGAAAGAAAAAGGTGAGGAAGAGAATCCCGAGTCTTCTAAAACCCTAGGAGCCGAGGAAAATGCGAGCTTAGAACAAGATGTTCTAAAGAACACACATGTGCGCATCCAAAGCCCAACTCCCAGTGCAACCATACAATCTATTCCTGGTGATCAAGCCCAGAGGAATATTGAAACAGAGGTGTTAGGTCTAGAGTTTTGTCAAAAACACAAGTGTTGAGTTCTGAGTAAGAAGACTAAAGAAGAATCAGAAGACTCAGAAGTTCTGAGTAGAAGACTCAGAAGTTCTGAGTGAGAAATCTCAAAAAGATTCTAAGTGTTGGATTCTGACTAGAAGGTTCAGAGTTCTGAGTAGGAGACTCAGAACTTCTGACTGAAGACAAATGTTCTGATACGCTTATTCAGAAGTATGTTCAGAATTCATATCTTGGGATATTCTTTGTTATAATCAGTTACTAATTAGGACACGTGTAATTGTTCTATTAGTCTGTTTCTTATATGTACTGTAGCTTTAGCTATTCTCCACAGTATATATAGGAGTTAGCAACTGTAGCTAATAGAATCTTTAGAAAGAATCTTTGATATAATCTTTGGTGAATCCATTTAGAGAGAAATTCATTGTAATATCTTGTAATTCACAGATTGTTAATAAATCATATGACCAGTTGCTGTGAATACGATCTTAATTGTTCATATTTGATTGTAAGAGTGTATCCTGGACTTTCAATTGGTATCAGAGCCAATCAACAAACAAATTCGTCCAAGAGTGTGTTTGATCGCGTTCTTGAAGTTTCTTGATCAATTCGACAATTGATTCCGCTGCTGCTAACAATTCTTGAATTCCTAACAATTCTTGAATTCGTTTCTATCATTGATTCAAGAAATTTGAATTTGTCTTTTTGTTGAATCGATATCTTACAATCAAGTCATTCAAAGATTTTCTCCCTATGCGGATTAATTCTTGAAATTAAACAGAGATCACAGGTATGTTTTCGAAATTCGTGATTGGTTTCTTGTTCAAAGTGATTCTATCTGCTGAATGTTGATTAGTATTCAAATTTTTTTTAAAAGAAGATTTCATAAATTCATCTACTCTAACTGTTTGATGAAATGCATGTGAGAGATTTGATTAATTCTTGCATGTTCTAGATTTGTGTTGATTCTCATTTTTGATCATAACTCATAGTTGATATTTGAATTTGTCATTTCATCATGCCTAAGATTGTTGAAGTTTTTGTGAGACCTGCAATTTCTATAACTAGTTCAGACAATTTACAAAAATTAAGTCCTGTAAAAGCAAAAGAAACAATTTCTAAACCAAAAACTGAGATTGTTCATTTTGAAAGCAAGATTGCTAATCTTGAAGCCAAATTTGAGGAAAGTGCAAAAGTTGTTGTAAATTTGCAAAAAGATAAATTCGATCTTCTAAAAGATCTCGAAAAGGCTCAAGAGAACACAAAGTTGTTAGAAAAAGAGAATGTTGATTTGAAAGAGAAAATCAATTTTGAAAGAAAGATGTTGACAGATTCTAAAAATAGAATCAAATCATGTGAAATGAAAAATTGTCAACTCTTGAAACAAATCTATGATTTTGAACAAGTTCTTATACTTGAAAGAGAGAAATTTGAGAAAGAAAGAAGAGACTTTCAAACTGAGAGGAAAGGTTTTGAAACAAAGTCTGTTGAAATATCTATGAAAATTTCTGATTTGGAGAAAATTCTTGCAAAAGAAAGAAAAGAGTTTGAATGCAAGAAAAATGTTTTTCAAAAAGAAAAGAATGGTTTTGAGAAAAAGAAAACTGAAATGTTAAATGAGTTTTCTGTGAAAATCAATGAGTTGGAGAAAGAGTTAGAAGATGGAAGTAAAGAAACTGAAAAGAAGAAGGTAAATGATTTTAAAGAAAAATGCATAAAAGATAATTTTTTAGATGAACGAAAGATTTTTCAAAATGAGATAAAGAAGCTAACAAAGAAATTATCTGGTTTATCAACAGATATTATGAAGGAGCAAATGGTAAAATCTGATCTTCAAAAGAAATATGATTTGATTTTTAAAGAAAATAATGTTTTAATCAACAAGGTGAAAGAACTTGAAGATATATTTTTAAAGTTGGTGTTTCAAAACAAGCAAGTCCTGATACAATTGATCAGACTCCGCTTGTAAACTCAACTAACTCTGAATGTTCATTTAAAACAACTTCAAGTTCAATTTTTAAAAACATTTCTTTAAAATAATTAAAAAGATCAAATGATTTCTCAAAGGATCAGATTCATCCTTCGAATCTTTTCTATAATTCTATGTTTGATAAATTAGATAATAATTCGGATGTGCCTAAAGTGAATACTTCTTCTAAGCCTAAAGATAATCTCATCTTCAAAAGAGTTAAGATGGAATGGAGAGTTAAAGGAACAACTTCCAAGAAAGAAGTGCCAAAATCAAAAGTTCATAATTCAAATGTCAAGAAGAACAATACATTTCAAAGAAAATCTTTTGTTAAACCTGATGTGATTTATTCTGTAAATCAATTAGTCAGAGTTGCACAAAAGAAACTTTGTTGTTCATATTGTAGGACTAATGATTTTGTGAACAAGAATTTTATTCAGCACTGGTATGGTTCTTATAGAATATATGCATATGCTACTGCACCTAACAAACCTGGACCCAAGTTCATATGGGTACCAAAGTCAACTTAATCTGTTTTGCAGGTTATTCATGTGTAGAGCTGAATGATAATACTGACACATGACTTAAAACCGATGTTGTGCTTAAATTGAGAATCTTGACTTTTGGATAATTCAGTCCAAAACTCGGTCTGAATGTGATTATGGACTTACAATTGGTCTCATCTTGATTATGGATTTCTGATTCATATAGATCAATTTGTTGATTTTGAAGATTTTTTTGAAAAAGTTCTGTTTGCTATGAGGTTATCGAACTCATAGATGTGAGTGTTTTTCGTAGAATGTGTTCAGAATCACATTTTAAGCAACCCTGCAAATTTTGGTTGAAAAATTCTGATTTTTGAGCAAGTTATGGTTATTTGAAGTTCAGAATGTTCAAAAATCACAAAAGCCAAACATTTCTCTAAGGCATTTTCTCTAGAAAGTTTTATCAGAATTCTGACTCTCTTAATCAGAAGTTCTGACTCTACTACTCAGAATTCTGACTCAACTAATCAGAATTCTGACTCTGATACTTGGAATTTTGAACAAGTCTCTCAGACTTCTGACTCTACTACTTAGAATTCTGACTCAACTAATCAGAATTCTGACTCTGATACTTAGAATTTTGAGCAAGTTACTCAGAATTCTGACTCTTCTAATCAGAATTCTAACTCTACTACTCAGAATTTTTTTGATAACTAATGAGGAATCATCGTAGATGATTACCAAAATCTCTTGATTTTGCAGGATTATCTTGATTTCAGAGGAAGTATTGACTCAAAATTTGATCTGATTGTTTCAAGATAATGTTCAAAACCGGTGATTCAACGTTTTTAGGTTTTTGAACATATCAGTTCAAAACCCGTACTTAAATAACAATGGCTTCTGAATAATTCAGTTCAGGACCCGTAATTCAGAGACTAAGACTTCTAAACAAATCAGTTTAGAACTCATACTTCTCAGGTGATATCCTTAACTGTCATATTTTTCTGTTTCAAGGAACAAGTGGTGAAAGGTAACATTGTATTATGTTTTATTTCTATTGCTTTGAATGTTTGAATCTTAACAAATTTAATTCAATGATATGAATTTTTTTTAATTTTCATTCAATGAATAAATGTGTGTCAAAAAGTGATTTTACAAGTATTTTGTATTATCTGAGCTATATTTGTTTCAACTTTCACTTCTGAATTAAATCGAAAGGTAAGCAAAACATGAATGAAATTATGCCGAATGCTCAATGTTATGAAATCTATACTTATATAGAATATAATGTTCAAAAAGCCTAAATGTCAGAATGTTGGATGGAAACAAAAATATGGGGGAAGTACTACGTTTTAGTACCAAGTGATTGAGATGAAATATAAATATATATAAAATCATTTAGTTTGAAAGTTTGTACCTGTGGCCTTTCTGGTTTGGGAGAGTAAGTCCTAAGGGGTGCTCGACACCTAGTCCCTAAGATCAACTGGTCTGGGATCGGCTGACCCAAATCCTGCAATAGAACCAGATAGAAAGCCATGTTCTACTGGTACAAATGGGTTTAAGATATATCGATGTGGCCTTTCTGGTTTGGGAAATTAAGTTCCATGGGGTGCTTGTCACCTAGCACCTAAGACCAACTGGTCTGGGATATGCTGACCCAAATCCTGCAATAGAACCAGATAGAAAGTCATGTTTAACGATGTATCTTATTCTTACTAAACTTTTTGATTAAAAGATGCCAATGTGCACAAAATTAAAAGATGCCAATGTGCACAAAATTAAAAGATGCCAATGAGCACACATCTCTTGAAACTTTGGGAAAATTCAAAGTCGCAATAAACCTGTAAATTTGTGAAAATCCTGATTTTGGACAAATAGTGTAAGTAGAGCAAAGTATTCGTATATGTTTTTAGAATTGCATATGCTTGAAGCTAATCATATTTCGCATGCTAAGCACACCAAATAGATTTAATAAAGAGATTGAAACTGAACATTTTTAACTTGATATGCAATGATGACTTGTATTTGAATCCAAACACATGCATTTGATTTCATTTGATTGAAAAATCTGATAAATTTCATTAAGTTGGATTTCTTTTGTAAAATTTTCAAATGATCAAATGTTAGTAGTTATCAAGTGTAGTTCAGTGAATCTTATTTTTCTTGTATAAATGTTTTCATTAAAGCACTATATTTGAAATGAATAATTTTAATGAAATATATGCATACTTTCAGGGGGATAAAACAAATTGCTCCATAATTCTTATTTTGAGGGGGAGCAAGGTTATTCATTAAGGAGGAGAAAAAGCATAGATTTCATTTGAAGAAAAAGCATCGCTAAAGTTTTGAAAATCAAGGGGGAGAAAAGCTAAAGATTTTGAAGATGATTTTGCTTTCCAAAACTTTAGGGGGAGAAAAGCTAAAGATTTTGGAGATTGATATGTTTCTGCTTTACAAAACTTTAATGGGAGAAGAAAATAGAAAATGATTGTACAGAAACAACAAAAGAGAGAAATGTTATTTTAAGAAGGAGAAGAGGAAAAGGAAACTGATCTATTGTTTCTTATAAAGAAATCTTATGAAAGTTGACATGAAGATGAGAATTGTCATTTCAAGGGGGAGCAAAGAAAAAGCAAATATATAACAGAAATCAATTTGGAAATCGTTGCTGCTGCTGATTAAAGACTGACCAGAAGTTGTTAACTCAGATTATTCAGAATTCTGAGCAGAAGTTGTCAAAGCATTCATAAGAGATCCTTCTGAAGATTGTTCCTGCTCTACGAATTTGATGATGAAAAGTACAAGTGTGTTTGACAAAAAGGGGGAGATTGTTAGGTCTAGAGTTTTGTCAAAAACACAAGTGTTGAGTTCTGAGTAAGAAGACTAAAGAAGACTCAGAAGACTCAGAAGTTCTGAGTAGAAGACTCAGAAGTTCTGAGTGAGAAATCTCAAAAAGATTCTAAGTGTTGGATTCTGACTAGAAGGTTCAGAGTTCTGAGTAGGAGACTCAGAACTTCTGACTGAAGACAAATGTTCTGATACGCTTATTCAGAAGTATGTTCAGAATTCATATCTTGGGATATTCTTTGTTATAATCAGTTACTAATTAGGACACGTGTAATTGTTCTATTAGTCTGTTTCTTATATGTACTGTAGCTTTAGCTATTCTCTACAGTATATATAGGAGTTAGCAACTGTAGCTAATAGAATCTTTAGAAAGAATCTTTGATATAATCTTTGGTGAATCCATTTAGAGAGAAATTCATTGTAATATCTTGTAATTCACAGATTGTTAATAAATCATATGACCAGTTGCTGTGAATACGATCTTAATTGTTCATATTTGATTGTAAGAGTGTATCCTGGACTTTCAAGAGGTGCACACCTCGAACCCTAACCAGCAAGAACCACCAGAGGCAACTCTTCACGCCTCTGGTATGCACGCAACCGGGGAATCCAATTTTGGTAATGATGTTCCTTTGCCCCAGAACATCAATAGGTCACCTCCACACGATGATGCCTCTGTGGCTCATATAGACTTGACACAAAATAGACCCGAGATCTTTCGTATCTCACGTAGTCTCTGTTCGACTCAGGGACAATGGAATGACCTAGTTTCACAAGGGAAGACTTTGCTTGATCCAAGCTCTTCTCAACACATCAGATTTCCTACTCCAGAACCTGAGCTGGAAGAGGAAACTCTGGTCAGAACACCTGTAGATGTTTCCCCTGAAAAGGAGCATCAAGGATCGGGTGGAAGTCCTACAAGAGCCAACCTCAAAACAACTTTTGATGTAGGCGCCTATGAACTCGAGGCTGAATTAGATCCATCTGTTGGAGCCAAGGTTACCCCCGTTGACACTGTCACAAGAGTAGAGTTCACAAGCTTCTGTGATAGTATCAACAACTCCTTGAATGAGTATAAACTTATCAATGAATCAATGGAGGACCTGATCCGCAAGGAGAATGCTTCTCTCAGTGAAGAACTGCAACATATCTCATCTAAATATGCAGAGATAAATCAGAGATATGCAGATTCTGCAAGGGTCAGAGCAGAGGAGTGAACAAATATATCAACAGAGCTTGCAGATCTAAAAAGACTTATGGCAGAGAACCACACGGCTGCAATGAATAGAACGCTGTCTATACCTTCACTTCTCCTATCAGACTCAAACATTAGAACCTTGACAGAGTTAATCGACAACTCTGTTAAGAATGCAATCAAAGAAGCAACGACATCTTCTGCTACCCCAGTTAACATTTCTGGTCCAAGCCCTAATGATTTACCTATGACAATTGGCCAGATGGCAGATTTCAGTAAAAATGTTCGCACCACAATGATGTCCATCTCATCAAAGTTTGTCATGAAGGCACAAGCGACAGAGCGACATGTGCAGACATCTCTTGACTCTCACAAAGTTAACTTTGAGAGTCAAGTAGATGAGATCAGAACTGCTGCAACAGAGGTCGAAGATGCACTGAAAAAGGCAGTCTCAACCTTCACAGATACCATCGAAAAGACTGCTACACTCAAACGACCCGCAGAAGGACCCCAGAAGGAGAGCCTTCAAGCAAAAGAAGTAAGGCTGCTTCAAAGTTTGTTGTTCAGGCTCACCAGATGAAGGCATCGCACTTTCTGATGATGATGATGACTCTCAATATGCTCCAGAGGAACAAAAGGGGGAGAAGGAGAAAGAAAAACAGAAGGAGAAATAGATTGAGAAAGAAAAGGAGAAAGAGAAAGAAACAAACAAGGGGAAAGGGAAAGGGAAAGAGAAAGTAAAAGAGGCAGAGGCAGAGATGGAAGAAGACAAGGGGATGATAGAAGAAGAAACACCAGAGATGACTATGGTAGTGTTTGACTACATGTTCAAAGACAGAGTCATCAGAACACCAGAAGAGTCAACTCAACAACCACCAGCGATCATCATACTTGACACCCCTTCTTCATCTCCGAGGACTGAACCAGAGAGATCAATCCCAATCTCTGCTGATGAACAAATAAGCCAAGCTCAACCCCAAATCCAAACCCATGTTCTACAAAAGCTCGGACGCCATGTTGACATTCTTATGGCTGAAACCCATGAAGATTAGAACCCAATTCAACCAGAACAGAACCCAGAAACATCAACCCAACATACCGAGAAACCATCCTTAGAAGAACTATTTGCCTATCTCTATGCTGACAGAGATATTATCCCTGTCAATGACGTACCCATTAACCAGTGCCTAAACCTAAGCAGAATAAACACAATCTCTGATGCTAGGCTAAAGTTCATACAAACGAAGTCAAACCTGAACAAAGCCATAAACTCAAACTTTGGAATCCGCAAAATCATGAACATCAAGCACAGGAAATTCCAATATGACAGAGTTGTGTATCATGAGTACGCTGTTGAATCAACAGAAGGCAAGATCGAACACTTCAACGACAACGAACTTGTGCTTCTGAACCCATATGATCTGGTAACACTTCACGCCTATTGCTTAAACTTCAACGACAGATACAAAGAAGCAAGAACGGCTTTACCAGAGGTAAGATTCGCTATGCAAGAGCACGTCAATCTCAGAACACAGATCGACTTTCAGCTAGCCATAGAGTTCGAAGTTGAGAAACTAGCGATTGCACCCCCAAATGAAAACCTTGAGGGTTATGGCCATCACAGAACTGGAACCATAGTTGGAGATCCTCCAGTTTTCATCTGCCAACAGAAGAAGATCAAGAAGGCCATCAGAGATTCTGAAACCCACAAGTACTCGAGTGAATCGGTGCAGTATCTCAAGAACGTCATCCAGAATCTCCCAAGAGACAAATGTCCAGAAGAGCAACTCAGACTCTACAACAACCAGATTGATCTTATGCTGAATTTCCGTGAGCTGATCAGAAGATTCGACAGAATGCTAAAGGGAGATTATTATGCTTAATGTACTTATTCTTTGCTCTGTAATGTAACATATTAAAAAGAATAGTGAAAAGTTTCACAGAGGTAGAAGTTCTCTGTCTTTTATTTATATCTCTATAAATTCCAATTTTTTATTTTCAATACTTAGGGGGAGATTGTTAGCCCCAAGTATCTCTTATGTAAAAGTATTGAAAATAGTACAAGTCAGAAGACCACGAGAGATCCAGGAGAAGACTTAGAAGAAGATCAACCAGAAGACCAACAGAGCTCGATAGAGCTCTGGCGGAATCAACAAGAGCTCGACAAAGCTCTGGCAGAAGACTTCTTCTATTCAACAGAAGAACCGTTTACACAAGAAGACCAACAGAGCTTTGGCGTAAGAGCTCTGGTGACTGAAGACCTCTGTGAAGCATAAGTCTCGTAGAATTCTCTAAGTGTTAGACACGTATTCGTACTTTCCACGTAAGCCCTAAAAGAACGAAGACACACTTTCCACGTGTCATTCCAGGGTTAGATAATACACTGTCTAATGCTTTTTCAGGCTATAAATAGAGAGGTAGTGGAATAACAATTGTAAGCTTTTGGAAGAATAGTTTTCCATAATTGTTAGAGCACACACTGCAACATTCTATAGCACTACCACCGTACGATCTTGTTCCCTGTGAGATTTCCTAATACACACACTTGAACGTGTTCTTGGTGTTATTCATATTATCAATATATGAGCAGCTTATTATATTTGATCATGTTATCATTTTACTGTTCTATATTTGATACGCACTCTGCTACATCATCGTATTACACAATCACTCACATTTTAATGGCTTTATATAATGCTTTCGATGTCTATTTCTTACCATTTATGTGATACAACGTGAATCTAGGAACCTACAAAAATGAGATTTATAATGAAAATAAAGTGGAATGGGAATCCTTATTTTCAATCCATTATATTATATTACTTTTCATTCCTTAATTACTAAAAACCAGAAAAAAGTAAAAAGAAAAAAAAAGCGATGAGAAGACTGGACAACCAAATCCATTGCATCATCTTCCATGATAACTTCTATCACACCTACCATCTCCAAGAAAACACTAGGGTATCCCCATCTTCGTCTTCTCTTCTTCATATCATTTCTACCTTTTTTTTCCATTTTATCTCCAAACAAAAAATCAAAATCACCTCCATCTTCTTCATCTCATAACACAAAATCGAAACCATTTCCGTTTTCTATGTCATCTCATAACACAAAATCAAAATCACCTCCATCTTCTTCATCTCCTAACACAAAATCAAAACCATTTCCGTTTTCTATGTCATCTCATAACACAAAATCGAAACCTATTTTCGTTTTCTATTTCAAAATTATCTCCATCTTTCAGACCTGTGAGAGAAGAGAGTCGAAATCAGATCTGTTTGGGTTTACTCATACAAAATCAGGTCTATCAGCTAGGGTTCACAAGAGAGACGAAAATGAAGAACAATTTTGTGTGGGTTTACTCGTATGAAAATGAAGAACGATCTTGTTTGAGTTTTATTAAGATGAAAATGAAGAACTATTTCTTTTACCCATTAGAATTTATCGACCAACATGAAGATGAAAAGGAATATGGGGAAAAGTTTCTATTCCCCCCAAATTGGGGAGGAATGGATTTTGTTAAAATCTATTATAATGATCGATTAACTTTTGGAAACCAAACATCATTTTTCATTCCCTTCTTGAACCAAACATCATCAATGATTTTCATTTCCGTTAATTACTTGTTAATACCATCTACCAAACACCCCTTAGATTGCCATTATAGGTAATCAACTGTTGACATTTAGGATGGAATTATTGCTCATTTGATGTATTATCGAAAATTTAAAATCAGTCGCTATTTTCAGATTTGAGGGTTTCACATGGACCAAAAGTGAAGCAAAACAACAATCACAATGACCAAAATTGTAATTAGTTTAAAGAGACGAAAGTTGATAATT
Source organism: Saussurea involucrata (assembly GCA_033807775.1). Lineage (NCBI taxonomy): Eukaryota > Viridiplantae > Streptophyta > Magnoliopsida > Asterales > Asteraceae > Saussurea > Saussurea involucrata. Next base: position 24,877,070 of record CM066326.1, read on the forward strand.
TGTGGCAACCACATGGACCAAAAGTGTAATTTACACTAAAAATAATTAGTAGTTGGACATAAAATTAAGAGTGAATTACACTGGCGGCATTGGCGGATCCACTTCATCTTTAGTGGGGGGATGGGACCCCATTTAAAAGAAAAAGGAAAATTTTTAAGGGTAAAAACATGGGTTTTTTACTTTATAGCCTAGTGTCCCACCAGTAATGTAATGTCCGGGACGCCATCAATCAAAAAAAGTGTCCCAAAATCATCAAAAAAAACCAAAAATAACTCTTAAAATTGACAAAAAAACCAAAAAAGACGAATCGAAATCGACAAAAAAACTTAAAAATTCTAGAAATCCAATCAAAAAAATACATCGGACAACTTTACGGACATTTACTTGCCCAAAAGATATCAGAACCAAATCCACGTGGCAATCTCTGATTGAGAAACCAACCGTTAGCTGTTCCCACGTTACACTATTGAGGCCACTCCACTATCTGACACTCGAGTGCCTACAGTACCTACGGCGTTCGTCCAGCCACATGATTCGAGTATAAATATCCATACGCACGACCCATTTCTTTTCTTACGCTTACTGATCATTCAAAACCCTTCATCTTTCCCTCTCAAAGTTCAAAACCCTTAAGTTCTTCTAGAAACCCTAACTTGCAACAATGGAAGAACAACAAAACTCAGCTGAATCTAGCCGCATAGGACCCGTAGACCATATTGTTATCCTTCCATACGAGTTAGCAGACAACAACTACCATTTCGATGCTAACAGAGGTCTCTATTTACCCACCTATCACATTTTTGTAGAGTTTTTCAGAAACTCTGAAGTGTTTAGAGCCCTAACTGAGTTCGACGACAACCTTCCCGAGATCTACGTCCAACAATGGTGGACTACGTGCCAGTACATTGAAGAACAAGATGGGATCGTTGGAAATGTCGATTCTAGAAATGGAGGTGCAGGTACAATCCGCATTCGTGCCAACACTTTCAGAAGGATTTTCAGGATGAAGACAAGAAGACGACTTGGAATTGAAGCTTATGAGAAACCCCACAAAGTAGCTGTTCTTCTTGCCTTTATGAAGTTTTTAGGCTACAAGAAAGATCTGAACAAAATAGGCGAGTTCAGAAGATCAAACCTACCCACAGTGTGGAACTTCATGTTCTCCACATTGAATAGAACCCTCACTTGCAAATCTGGTAGTCAAGATCAAACCAGCACCGAAATCCTACAAATCATGTATGGATTATTCTTTAACAGAAACTTCGACTACGCCAGCATTCTGTACAATGATATTCTTGTTGCTGTTAACATAAAGACATCAACCATAGCAAGAGGAGGAGTTGTTGGAACCCACAAATTTCTAAAGACCATCAAATTCCCTCGATTCATCAGTCTGGTAATCAGAAGAGCCTTCCAACGCATGGAATTAACTCAACAGAGAAATCCTACACCTGTTTGGGTAATGTCCATGTTTCTTCCCACAACATCAGGTGAATATCCTTTTGTTAGACGAGTACCAAGAACAATGCTCGCTATAATTGACCCTCATCAAATTTCTATCCAAAACTATAATAGTGCTGCTCTACGTCAAGAACTTGAGGTGAGAACCCCAGCATACTTAGGATCTGAGCCCTCATTAGTAAGTATGAGTGAGGAAGTAGGAGAAGAAGTGAACAAACCAGAGGCAAGAGCATCCGAAGTGGGGTCTACCTCTGCAAGAGTGATAGAGGAGGAAGTACAGAACAGAGCATCCCCTATGGAGACTGTTCATAAGGGAGTAAGGGAAACTACAGAGGTGGAAGTAATTTCATCCTCCTCTGGTAGTAGTGAGAAAGAAAAAGGTGAGGAAGAGAATCCCGAGTCTTCTAAAACCCTAGGAGCCGAGGAAAATGCGAGCTTAGAACAAGATGTTCTAAAGAACACACATGTGCGCATCCAAAGCCCAACTCCCAGTGCAACCATACAATCTATTCCTGGTGATCAAGCCCAGATGAATATTGAAACAGAGGTGCACACCTCGAACCCTAACCAGCAAGAACCACCAGAGGCAACTCTTCACGCCTCTGGTATGCACGCAACCGGGGAATCCAATTTTGGTAATGATGTTCCTTTGCCCCAGAACATCAATAGGTCACCTCCACACGATGATGCCTCTGTGGCTCATATAGACTTGACACAAAATAGACCCGAGATCTTTCGTATCTCACGTAGTCTCTGTTCGACTCAGGGACAATGGAATGACCTAGTTTCACAAGGGAAGACTTTGCTTGATCCAAGCTCTTCTCAACACATCAGATTTCCTTCTCCAGAACCTGAGCTGGAAGAGGAAACTCTGGTCAGAACACCTGTAGATGTTTCCCCTGAAAAGGAGCATCAAGGATCGGGTGGAAGTCCTACAAGAGCCAACCTCAAAACAACTTTTGATGTAGGCGCCTATGAACTCGAGGCTGAATTGGATCCATCTGTTGGAGCCAAGGTTACCCCCGTTGACACTGTCACAAGAGTAGAGTTCACAAGCTTCTGTGATAGTATCAACAACTCCTTGAATGAGTATAAACTTATCAATGAATCAATGGAGGACCTGATCCGCAAGGAGAATGCTTCTCTCAGTGAAGAACTGCAACATATCTCATCTAAATATGTAGAGATAAATCAGAGATATGCAGATGCTGCAAGGGTCCGAGCAGAGGAGTCAACAAAGATATCAACAGAGCTTGCAGATCTAAAAAGACTTATGGCAGAGAACCACACGTCTGCAATGAACAGAACGCTGTCTATACCTTCACTTCTCCTATCAGACTCAAACATTAGAACCTTGACAGAGTTAATCGACAACTCTGTTAAGAATGCAATCAAAGAAGCAACGACATCTTCTGCTACCCCAGTTAACATTTATGGTCCAAGCCCCAATGATTTACCTATGACAGTTGGCCAGATGGCAGATTTCAGTAAAAATGTTCGCACCACAATGATGTCCATCTCATCAAAGTTTGTCATGAAGGCACAAGCGACAGAGCGACATGTGCAGACATCTCTTGACTCTCACAAAGTTAACTTTGAGAGTCAAGTAGATGAGATCAGAACTGCTGCAACAGAGGTCGAAGATGCACTGAAAAAGGCAGTCTCAACCTTCACAGATACCATCGAAAAGACTGCTACACTCAAACGACCCGCAGAAGGACCCCAGAAGAAGTGCCTTCAAGCAAAAGAAGTAAGGCTGCTTCAAAGTTTGTTGTTCAGGCTCACCAGATGAAGGCATCACACTTTCTGATGATGATGATGACTCTCAAGATGCTCCAGAGGAACAAAAGGGGGAGAAGGAGAAAGAAAAAGAGAAGGAGAAATAGATTGAGAAAGAAAAGGAGAAAGAGAAAGAAACAAACAAGGGGAAAGGGAAAGGGAAAGAGAAAGTAAAAGAGGCAGAGGCAGAGATGGAAGAAGACAAGGGGATGATAGAAGAAGAAACACCAGAGATGACTATGGTAGTGTTTGACTACATGTTCAAAGACAGAGTCATCAGAACACCAGAAGAGTCAACTCAACAACCACCAGCGATCATCATACTTGACACCCCTTCTTCATCTCCGAGGACTGAACCAGAGAGATCAATCCCAATCTCTGCTGATGAACAAATAAGCCAAGCTCAACCCCAAATCCAAACCCATGTTCTACAAAAGCTCGGACGCCATGTTGACATTCTTATGGCTGAAACCCATGAAGATTAGAACCCAATTCAACCAGAACAGAACCCAGAAACATCAACCCAACATACCGAGAAACCATCCTTAGAAGAACTATTTGCCTATCTCTATGCTGACAGAGATATTATCCCTGTCAATGACGTACCCATTAACCCTTGCCTAAACCTAAGCAGAATAAACACAATCTCTGATGCTAGGCTAAAGTTCATACAAACGAAGTCAAACCTGAACAAAGCCATAAACTCAAACTTTGGAATCCGCAAAATCATGAACATCAAGCACAGGAAATTCCAATATGACAGAGTTGTGTATCATGAGTACGTTGTTGAATCAACAGAAGGCAAGATCGAACACTTCAACGACAACGAACTTGTGCTTCTGAACCCATATGATCTGGTAACACTTCACGCCTATTGCTTAAACTTCAACAACAGATACAAAGAAGCAAGAACGGCTTTACCAGAGGTAAGATTCGCTATGCAAGAGCACGTCAATCTCAGAACACAGATCGACTTTCAGCTAGCCATATAGTTCGAAGTTGAGAAACTAGCGATTGCACCCCCAAATGAAAACCTTGAGGGTTATGGCCATCACAGAACTGGAACCATAGTTGGAGATCCTCCAGTTTTCATCTGCCAACAGAAGAAGATATAGAAGGCCATCAGAGATTCTGAAACCCACAAGTACTCGAGTGAATCGGTGCAGTATCTCAAGAACATCATCCAGAATCTCCCAAGAGACAAATGTCCAGAAGAGCAACTCAGACTCTACAACAACCAGATTGATCTTATGCTGAATTTCCGTGAGCTGATCAGAAGATTCGACAGAATGCTAAGGGGAGATTATTATGCTTAATGTACTTATTCTTTGCTCTGTAATGTAACATATTAAAAAGAATAGTGAAAAGTTTCACAGAGGTAGAAGTTCTCTGTCTTTTATTTATATCTCTATAAATTCCAATTTTTTATTTTCAATACTTAGGGGGAGATTGTTAGCCCCAAGTATCTCTTATGTAAAAGTATTGAAAATAGTACAAGTCGGAAGACCACGAGAGATCCAGGAGAAGACTTAGAAGAAGATCAACCAGAAGACCAACAGAGCTCGATAGAGCTCTGGCGGAATCAACAAGAGCTCGACAAAGCTCTGGTAGAAGACTTCTTCTATTCAACAGAAGAACCGTTTACACAAGAAGACCAACGGAGCTTTGGCGTAAGAGCTCTGGTGACTGAAGACCTCTGTGAAGCACAAGTCTCGTAGAATTCTCTAAGTGTTAGACACGTATTCGTACTTTCCACGTAAGCCCTAAAAGAACGAAGACACACTTTCCACGTGTCATTCCAGGGTTAGATAGTACACTGTCTAATGCTTTTTCAGGCTATAAATAGAGAGGTAGTGGAATAACAATTGTAAGCTTTTGGAAGAATAGTTTTCCATAATTGTTAGAGCACACACTGCAACATTCTATAGCAATACCACCGTACGATCTTGTTCCCTGTGAGATTTCCTAATACACACACTTGAACGTGTTCTTGGTGTTATTCATATTATCAATATATGAGCAGCTTATTATATTTGATCATGTTATCATTTTACTGTTCTATATTTGATACGCACTCTGCTACATCATCGTATTACACAATCACTCACATTTTAATGGCTTTATATAATGCTTTCGCTGTCTATTTCTTACCATTTATGTGATACAACATGAATCTAGGAACCTACAAAAATGAGATTTATAATGAAAATAAAGTGGAATGGGAATCCTTATTTTCAATCCATTATATTATATTACTTTTCATTCCTTAATTACTAAAAACCAGAAAAAAGTAAAAAGAAAAAAAAACGATGAGAAGACTGGACAACCAAATCCATTGCATCATCTTCCATGATAACTTCTATCACACCTACCATCTCCAAGAAAACACTAGGGTATCCCCATATTCGTCTTCTCTTCTTCATATCATTTCTACCTTTTTTTTTTCCATTTTATCTCCAAACAAAAAATCAAAATCACCTCCATCTTCTTCATCTCATAACACAAAATCGAAACCATTTCCGTTTTCTATGTCATCTCATAACACAAAATCAAAATCACCTCCATCTTCTTCATCTCCTAACACAAAATCGAAACCATTTCCGTTTTCTATGTCATCTCATAACACAAAATCGAAACCTATTTTCGTTTTCTATTTCAAAATTATCTCCATCTTTTAGACCTGTGAGAGAAGAGAGTCGAAATCAGATCTGTTTGGGTTTACTCATACAAAATCAGGTCTATCAGCTAGGGTTCACAAGATAGACGAAAATGAAGAACAATTTTGTGTGGGTTTACTCGTATGAAAATGAAGAACGATCTTGTTTGAGTTTTATTAAGATGAAAATGAAGAACTATTTCTTTTACCCATTAGAATTTATCGACCAACATGAAGATGAAAAGGAATATGGGGAAAAGTTTCTATTCCCCCCAAATTGGGGAGGAATGGATTTTGTTAAAATCTATTATAATGATCGATTAACTTTTGGAAACCAAACATCATTTTTCATTCCCTTCTTGAACCAAACATCATCAATGATTTTCATTTCCGTTAATTACTTGTTAATACCATCTACCAAACACCCCTTAGATTGCCATTATAGGTAATCAACTGTTGACATTTAGGATGGAATTATTGCACATTTGATGTATTATCGAAAATTTAAAATTAGTCGCTATTTTCAGATTTGAGGGTTTCACATGGACCAAAAGTGAAGCAAAACAACAATCACAATGACCAAAATTGTAATTAGTTTAAAGAGACGAAAGTTGATAATTTGTGGCAACCACATGGACCAAAAGTGTAATTTACACTAAAAATAATTAGTAGTTGGACATAAAATTAAGAGTGAATTACACTGGCGGCATTGGCGGATCCACTTCATCTTTAGTGGGGGGATGGGACCCCATTTAAAAGAAAAAGGAAAATTTTTAAGGGTAAAAACATGGGTTTTTTACTTTATAGCCTAGTGTCCCACTAGTAATGTAATGTCCGGGACGCCATCAATCAAAAAAAGTGTCCCAAAATCATCAAAAATAACCAAAAATAACTCTTAAAATTGACAAAAAAAAACCAAAAAAGACAAATCGAAATCGACAAAAAAACGAATCGAAATCGACAAAAAAACTTAAAAATTCTAGAAATTCAATCAAAAAAATACATCGGACAACTTTACGGACATTTAAACTACCTTAAAGGTGCCCCCACTAGGAAAAAATCCTCGATCTGCCACTGATTGGCTGTCCATGTGGTTTGCTCAAATTTTGGATTTGATCCCTAAAGCAAACAATTTAAATGGATGGTCCCTGACTTTTCAATTTAATAACATTCAAGATCCCTCGATTTAACACCGTTAATTAACAACTGTTAGAATCATTATGTGGGAAAACTACATGGACCAAAAGTGTAGTTAACTCTAAAATTTATTGTGATTCAAATAGTTTATTTAAAAAAAATGTTTATTAAAAATATTTTTATTCAAATATTTATTTAAAAAATTATTCACATATTTAAAAAAAAATTATTCACATATTTTTTTAAAAATTCCTTCACATATAGATTTAAAAGAAATAATTGACATATAATAAGCAAAATATTTATTTGTTAACCGTATTTAAAACAAAATTTTAAATAAAATATGTGAGTCAATTAGTTTTAGAGTCATTACACGTGACATCCGTAATTTCGTTGTTATTAATAAAATAATCGTCGGAGAATGGTCGAGGAATGGCCGGGATGTCGGTCGAGGAACGACCAAGATACTCTCGGTATTGTTGGGGATACATTGCCCGGCGAAAGGGCCCAATGTCACAGTCGCATGTTAAAGTCGCAGGAGGAGCACCAACTTCGGTACGCCCCGAGCGACAGTGCACGACGATTGTGCCATTGGCACTATCGCCTTCCAGGGTCATGAACCGGGGGGGGGGGGGGAATACAATCCAATTTTTGGGCTATTTCTTCATTTGGCATTAACTTTCTCATTTGTAACCCGATTGAGAAGATTTCAAAGGCTATGGATTCGTATCTTGAAGATTTTCAAAGCTGGAACAAAAATGATTAAAGTTAGGTGAAATTGGTGGCTACAACATAAAGTATGTAAAGGGGGAGGGACCAAATTGTAAAGTGGGAAGATATAAAAAGGGAGAGGAAATCCATAATCCTCATTTTGTCTAAATCATCTATGCGACTACCATCAAGAAGAGAAGAATAGGGTACTAGAAATTTGCAAGGTTTTGGCTAAGGATTTCTTGGGAGGAATCAATTTCAGGTAAGTTATAAATTCCCTATCAATTCCCTATGTTGTCTGAGAATGAGAAAACCCACGATCTTCTCTCTGTGTGTTCTAAAACAAGAAAACCTAAGGATTTGTTGTTGGTGCTTGATTAGTGGGTAAATGAACCGATTAATTGATTGTTTTTTGGGTGAAACCGTAAACCAATCATATGTTTCAGCGAGTTAAGGCCTAAAACCATGGTTTCTAATCGATTTAAGGTGTTTTGGGGTTTACTGTGTGCGTATATCCGAGAATCGCCATTTTCCGGACGTGATAGTTTTCTGGATCAGTTTGAGTTCCGGATAAGAGCGTACCCGGAAATCTTTTGGTTTCCGGACTGAGGTTTCCGGATAGGGTGATTTCCGGGTAAAGAGGGGATTTTCGGATGGCTCGTTGTTTCCGGACAATGGTACCCGGATAGTAGGTTTTCCGGATAGAAACATCCGGATAGCTGATTTCAGAATAGCAGCGCCAGATAGCTAATTTCCGAATAGAAGTTTACGGATAGGGTGCCTGCGCTATTCCAATTTATAGGAGACCCTTCGGGTGTGTGCAATCGGTAAAAAGTCTCTTATGCTATTTTTGGGATACTTGTAGGTTGTCGGGTCGATCGAAAGTAAGGATTGGCGTTAATAAAATTTATTGCATTCAGGTGAGTTCCCTTGCACCATTTTTTCTAAATGAGATGACTTGTTAAACACTATTGTCTATTTCTGACCATGGTATGAGATGCGAGCATCCTTTATTTATAAACTCCTATGAACTCCTCACATGAAAGTCTGTTTTGGAAATGCTTATTTCGCATAATATGCGTTGTTTTTATAAAGATGCATTCATCGCTGGTTTATTGTTAGCTTTGCCTTGTATGCTATGTGGAGTCGAGTTGAACAGTGGGATTAGTTTAACTTGGGATCCGATGATCCCTTAGGAATTTATGATGACCCAGTGTGTATGGAATGTATTTCCTGCACACTTGGGAAATGGGGAGTCTGGTTGGGCCCAGAGGCGAGGCGAGAATGGAGTCTGCTTGGGCCCTGATCGTGGAAATTGTTGGTTGTGCGCGATCTATGAACACTGTGCAAATATCCCCTGTATGAATGGATTTATCGTTGGGCTTTATGTGTTGTTTGAAGTATTGTTTTATGTATGTTTGTACAAACTATTTTCAGAGGGAATTCACTAGACCTCATGGTCTAACCCTCGCTTTTCAAAACTAAACAATTTTCAGGAAAGCACTCTAGCGGAGCTTTAGGAAAAGGTAAGGAGAAGTTGTGAAGACTAGAGATGGAGGCAAGATCGCTTGAGCACTGTTGATGTAACTTAGTTTTGCTTTAATTTATATAGTTCTCGGCTGTGGAAGTATGTCTCCGCTGCTAGATTTTTGTCATTTGGATTATGTAATTCTAAGTTATGAATTTTTGGGTTTGTATAGGAGTGCCTCTAGGAAAGATCACTCTAAGTGCACTTAAGGATAAGGTATTGAGAACTGTCATGTAAGGTAAATTTGGAGTTACATCTGGCCAGTGTAATTGTGAACTTACAGGTACATGTATGTGCTTTGATTGCCTTACGTAGTGAAACTTGCATTTGAGTGTTTGTCGCCTTTGATTATTTCAGTTTCTGCGATATGTTTGGGAGAAGACTTCGAAGTAGGAGTGTGCCCGCTAAAAGGGCTGTTACGGATGAAAAAGTCTTGGTTGATGAACAGGTGGGAACCCTGAGGAAAGCTGCCAGCCAGGGGAGAGGCAGGGGCCGTGAAAGGGGTAGAGGAAGGACGACCCGCGGGGCTGCCACTCAAGTTGAGGAAACTACTGGGAGGGATCGAATCCGTAGCACAATACGGGTGGGCCGTAGGGCCAGGAGTGTAGAAATCTCGGTCGAATGGGATGTCTCTCAGCAGGAGAGTTCGGCTACCGTAAGGGGTCGAAATGAGTCAAGAGGGCGCGGTAAGGGTTGCGCATCTGCATTTGTGATGCAAGAGAACCTTGTTGCTGAGTTGGGTAAGATCCAGCAAACCCTGTAGGCCCTCCTTGCCAAGCAAGACCAGTCGGTGTCAACGAGCAAGGAAGTAAGCAAGAATAGGGAGAGATCAGGTATGTCTAGCCCGCCGGGAACGGGTATGAGGAGCCATTCCCAGTCAACCCCGTTAGTGCTGAATGAGTCTGCAGCTAAGGGATGCAATTATAAAGCGTTCGCTTCATGAAAACCTCCTATGTTCAAGGGAGAGTGCAACCCTGTGTTGGCGATGAAATGGGTTAAGGGGATGGAGCTGGTCTTCGACACCTGCAAGTGTGCTGATGGTGATAGGGTGATGTTTGCTCTGTCTATGTTGAAGTTTGATGCGGTTTACTGGTGGGATGCTGAGACAGGTAGAAAGGGGTCGCCAGGAGAAAAGGAGATGGCCTGGGAAACTTTCGTAGGGAAGTTTAGAGCTCAGTTCTGCCCACTAGCGGCAGTGAAAAAGTTGGAAGAAGAATTCCTGAGTTTGGAGAAGGGGGAAATGCCGGTGCGGGAGTACACCTCTAACTTCATAGAGAAATCCCATTTGTTGAACTGTATGTGCCGATTGCGGAGCGAGGGGTGGAGCGATACCTTTATGGATTGAAAAGCAACATTAGAGAATTGGCCTCGACGAGGAACCCTGCTACTTTTCAAGAGGCCATTATTGCAGCCGAGTTGACTGAGAAGGAGAAGAACTGCCAGGTGGCGGAGAGGAGTGGAGAAAAAAGAAAGTGAGATGGATCGGGGAATGAACCAAAGAAGGGAAATACTTTTCGGCCATAAGGCCGTGGGAACCGAGGAGTGTTAAGTAGGCCATGTGAGAAGTGACATTGTGTGCATCGGGGAGAGTGCCTGGCTGACTCCAGGTCGTGTTACCGGTATGGGTTGCGCGGTCATGTCTCGAAGGATTGTCCAAGTGGGAAATCGTGCTTTCAGTGTGGGTCTACGGGTCATACGCGGTATGATTGTCAACAACTGAAGAAAGGGGGAACATCACAGTTCGGGGAACGTCAGGGAAATAGGGGGAATGAGAAGGGAGCGAAACTGGCACGTCCGAAGGGATGTGCATTCCACATGACAGCGAAAGAGACAGAGGAAGTTTCGGATGTTGTGACAGGTACATTTCTGGTAAACTCTTTGTGTGCTAAAGTGTTAATAGACTCGGGAGCGAATCGCTCTTTTGTATCGCATGGTTTTGTGAAATGATTGGGGGTGAAACCTAGGCGTTTGGAGAGGGCATTAGAGGTCGAAACTGCAAATGATAATCGGGTGTGTATTAGAGAGGTGGTAGAGGATTATGTTATAGACATAGAAGGAAGTCTAGTGTCTATGCAGTTGTATCTAATGGCAATGGGAGAGTTTGATGTGGTGTTGGGTATGGATTGGCTAACTAATAATAACGCTAGTATTGTTTGCAATAAGAAGCTAGTTCGGGTTCAGTTACTCGATAAGGGCTCTGTAGTGATCTATGGCAATCGGCGAGATAGGAGCTCTAGTCTTATTTCAATGATTAAAGCAACTAGATGCTTGAGGAAAGGTTGTCGAGGATTCTTAGCCTATGTTGTAGATGCTAAGAAAGAGAAGTGTGGGGTGGAGGATGTGAGGGTAGTATGTGAATACCCGGAGGTGTTTCCGGATGACTTAACGAGTCTACCCCCAGATCGTCAGATCAAGTTCCGAATCGATTTAGTGCTTGGAGCTGCACCAATAGCCCACACGCCTTATTGGTTAGCGCCTTCTAAGATGAAAGAAATGATGACTCAGTTACAAGAGTTATTAGATAAGGGATTCATTCGACCGAGTACATCGCCGTGGGGAGCGCCGGTACTCTTCATGAAAAAAGGACGAGACTATGCGGATGTGCATAGATTACCGTGAAGTCAACAAGGTTATGACTAAGAACAAGTATCCGATACCAAGGATTGATAACCTATTCGATCAGTTGCAAGGAGCTAGTTTGTAAGTCCCATAATTAGCAACAATCAAGAAACTCCATAACAATTGAGTAGAAGTAGGCATGAAGATTATTTTATTGAATGATTTCTATTCATAAGCTTTGAATACAATGGAGGGAGAATTTCTCTAATACAAACGTTTCTCACAACTCACTGTGAAGTATGTGTGATCACAAAATATCTCTAATGACAATGTAAGCCCAAGACACCTATTTATAGTGTCAAATTACATGACATGGGCCCAAGCCCATTTAACTCCCATTAAACTCCCAAAGCCCAAAAGACTAACAAAGCTAATTACAATACATTTGACTTTCATTGACTTTACATGGACTTTATAAAACTTTCTATATAATTGGGGCTTTCTAGACCCAACAATCTCCCCCTACAGTTTTATAAAGAAAGCATCTTCAAATGATCTCCCCCTTGATTTCTTTGAAAACTTTAGTGTTTCACATCTTCACGCCTTGCAAATCTATCCAAGCTCCCCCTCAAAATTTGCTCTTCTTCTTCACAAATTACAACTTTAAAATCGAATCCAATGTGCAATAAGCTCGACTGAAACCACCTCAGTTTATAATAAAGAATTCGTCTTTGAAATGCGAGTTGAATGACCATTAAGCTCAAGAGGTTAATCCATTAAGATCATAGAAGGGAGTGTCTCAATACACTTCAATAACTCAGCTTGGATCCACAAAAATAGAAGATAGAACACCTTTCTGAAAGTTGGGAGAAATTGCATGAAAAACGTTGCTTTTTGTCCAGCATCAGTCCACTGACTTTGACACAGAATCTGACCAATAAGCACATCTATTCAGAACAAACTCAAAACATGAAAAATGTTCATCTGTGTCTTAGGAATCCAGCGCATCTGAAATCGTCAAATTTGGAGCTTCGAGGAGGAAGTTCTGATCAAAATACGACAGGGGCGCAAAGCTGTCGAACAATTCTGAAATTGCACCTTTACTTCGAAATATACTAAGTAAAAGTTCTGAGAAGACCACTCAGAATTCTGAGTAAGTCAATCAGAATTCTGAACGTGAAGAACTTCTGAAAAAAATTCTAACTCCAAAGTTCTGATTCCACACGATAAAGTTCTGACTATTGGAGTCAGATTTCTGATTAACTTTTGACATTTCACGATCTAACTTCTGAATTCTGAATATCCTCAATAAACATGATCAGAATTCTAAACTTGAACACTTCTGAATGGTCTGAGCAAAACTCTTCTGAATAACATGATCAGAAGTTCTGAATAGTCGTTGAACAAGTTCTGAGTTGTTTTGAACGAATTTCTGATCACAAACAATCTGATTTTAAGCAGCCGAAAGTATGTCCCAACACAACAATCCCTTAATAACTTTGACACTCCATGATCTGAACTGCTGCACATTAAATCTTACACAAACTCTGAATTGAATTCGAATTTAGCATAACTCTGATTAATCAGATCTTAAACTCGCACATCAGCAACATTTTTGAACTGAAACGCTACATCTTTCTGGAATTGTAGCACACGATTAAGAATAATCTTGAATCACCAAATCTTGAAACTAGATCTTGAAATCTTGAACTGTTGCATAAATCAGCTTTCATAACATTTCTTTATAAGAACAACAGATCAGTTTCCTTTTATTCTTCTCCCCCTTAAAATAACATTTCTCTCTTTTGTTGTTTATGTACAAATCATTTTCTCTTTTCTTCTCCCCCTAAAGTTTTGGAAAGCAAAATCATCTTCAAAATCTTTAGCTTTTCTCCCCCTTGATATTCAAAACTTTAGCGATGCTTTTTCTTCGAATGAAGTCTAAGCTTTTTCTCCTCCTTAATGAATAACCTTGCTCCCCCTCAAAATAAGAATTCTGGAGCAATTTGTTTTCTCTCCCTGAAAATATGCATATATTTCATTAAAATTATTCATTTCAAATACAGTGCTTTAATGAAAACATTTATACAAGGAGAATAAGATTCACTGAACTACACTTGATAACTACTAACATTTGATCATTTGAAAACTTTACAAAAGAAATCCAACTTAATGAAATTTAACAGATTTTTCAATCAAATGAAATCAAATGCATGTGTTTGGATTCAAATATAAGTCATCATTGCATATAAAGTTAAAAATGTTCAGTTTCAATCCCTTTATTAAATCTATTTGGTGTGCTTAGCATGCGAAATATGATTAGCTTCAAGCATATGCAATTCTAAAAACATATTCAAAACTTTAGCGATGCTTTTTCTTCGAATGAAGTCTAAGCTTTTTCTCCTCCTTAATGAATAACCTTGCTCCCCCTCAAAATAAGAATTCTGGAGCAATTTGTTTTCTCTCCCTGAAAATATGCATATATTTCATTAAAATTATTCATTTCAAATACAGTGCTTTAATGAAAACATTTATACAAGGAGAATAAGATTCACTGAACTACACTTGATAACTACTAACATTTGATCATTTGAAAACTTTACAAAAGAAATCCAACTTAATGAAATTTAACAGATTTTTCAATCAAATGAAATCAAATGCATGTGTTTGGATTCAAATATAAGTCATCATTGCATATAAAGTTAAAAATGTTCAGTTTCAATCCCTTTATTAAATCTATTTGGTGTGCTTAGCATGCGAAATATGATTAGCTTCAAGCATATGCAATTCTAAAAACATATACGAATACTTTGCTCTACTCACACTATTTGTCCAAAATCAGGATTTTCACAAATTTACAAGTTTATTGCGACTTTGTATTTTCCCAGAGATGTGTGCTCATTGGCATCTTTTAATTTTGTGCTCATTGACATCTTTTAATTTTGTGCACATTGGCATCTTTTAATCAAAAAGTTTAGTAAGAATAAGATACATCGTTAAACATGACTTTCTATCTGGTTCTATAGCAGGATTTGGGTCAGCATATCCCAGACCAGTTGGTCTTAGGTGCTAGGTGACAAGCACCCCTTGGAACTTAATTTCCCAAGCCAGAAAGGCCACATCGATATATCTTAAACCCATTTGTACCAGTAGAACATGGCTTTCTATCTGGTTCTATTGCAGGATTTGGGTCAGCCGATCCCAGACCAGTTGATCTTAGGGACTAGGTGTCGAGCACCCCTTAGGACTTACTCTCCCAAACCAGAAAGGCCACAGGTACAAACTTTCAAACTAAATGATTTTATATATATTTATTTCATCTCAATCACTTGGTTCTAAAACGTAGTACTTCCCCCATATTTTTGTTTCCATCCATCATTCTGACATTTCGACTTTTTTTTTAGCATTATATTCTATATAAGTCTAAATTTACAAAACATTGAGCATTCAACATAATTTCATTCATGTTTTGCTAACCTTTCGATTTATTTCAGAAGTGAAAGTTGAAACAAATATAACTCAGATAATACAAAAATACTTGTAAAATCACCCTTGACACACATTTTATTCATTAAAAAAATTCATCTCATTGAATTAAATTTGTTAAGATTTAAACTTTCAAAGCAATAGAAATAAAACATAATGCAATGTTACCTTTCACCACTTGTTCCTTGAAACATAAAAAATATGACAGTTAAGGATATCACCTGAGAAATATGAGTTCTAAACTGATTTGTTTAGAAGTCTTAGTCTCTGAAGTACGGGTCCTGAACTGAATTATTCATAAACCATAGTCATTTAAGTACGGGTTTTGAACTGATATGTTCAAAAACCTAAAACATTGAAGCACGGGTTTTGAACTTTATCTTGAAACAATCAGATCAAACTTTGAGTCAATACTTCCTCTGAAATCAAGATAATCCTGCTAAATCAAGAGATTTTGGTAATCATCTACGATGATTCCTCATTAGATATAAAAAAAAACAAATTCTGAGTAGTAGAGTCAGAATTCTGATTAGAAGTGTCAGAATTCTGAGTAACTTGCTCAAAATTCTATGTATCAGAGTCAGAATTCTGATTAGTTGAGTCAGAATTCTGAGTAGTAGAGTCAGAACTTCTGAGTAACAGAGTCAGAATTCTGATAAAACTATCCAGAGAAAATGCCTTAGAAAAATGTTTGGATTTTGTGATTTTTGAACATTCTGAACTTCAAATCACCATAACTTGCTCAAAAATTAGAATTTTTCAATCAAATTTTCAGAACTTTTTCAAAAAAAATCTTCAAAATCAACAAATTGATCTGTATGAATCAGAAATCCATAATCACATTCAGATCGAGTTTTGGACTGAATTATCCAAAAGTCAAAATTCTCAATTTAAGCACAGCATCGGTTTTAAGTCATGTGTCAGTATTATCATTCAGCTCTACACATGAATAACCTGCAAAACAGATTAAGTTGTCTTTGGTACCCATATGAACTTGGGTCCAGGTTTGTTAGGTGCAGTGGCATATGCATATATTCTATAAGAACCATACCAGTGCTGAATAAAATTCTTGTTCACAAAATCATTAGTCCCACAATATGAACAACAAAGTTTCTTTTGTGCAATTCTGACTAATTGATTTACAGAATAAATCACATCAGGTTTAACAAAAGATTTTCTTTGAAATGTATTGTTCTTCTTGACATTTGAATTAGGAACCTTTGATTTTCTCACTTCTTTCTTGGAAGTAGTTCCTTTAACTCTCCATTCCATTTTTATCTTTTTAAAAGAACAATTATAAGATTTCTCAATAGGAGAATCATAAAATAGGTTAGAAGAACGAATCTGATCTTTTGAACTATGATTTGATTTGTCAACAACTTTTGTTTCAAATTCTTTAAACTTTTTAACATACAAATCAAACCTTGACTGCAAATCAGATTTGGACTTCCTCTCTATCATGATTTTAGTTGATAAATCAGATAATTTCTTAATTAGTCTCCTTATCTCCAAATGAAAAACTTTATTTTCCTTCTCAAACTCATCTTTTAAGCATTTTTCTTTAAAGCCATTTACCTTCTTCTTTTCAGTCTCTTTCCTTCCATCTTCTAACTCTTTCTCCAACTCATTGATCTTTACAGAAAACTCATTTAACATTCCTGTTTTCTTTTTCTCAAAACCATTCTTTTCTTTTTGAAAAACATTTTTCTTGCATTCAAACTCTTTTCTTTCTTTTGCAAGAATTTTCTCCAAATCAGAAATTTTCAGAGATAATTCACAGACTTTGTTTCAAAACCTTTCCTCTCAGTTTGAAAGTTTCTTCTCTCTTTCTCAAATTTCTCTCTTTCAAGTATAAGAACTTGTTCAAAATCATAGATCTGTTTCAAGAGTTGACAATTTTTCATTTCACATGATTTGATTCTATTTTCAGAATCTGTCAACATCTTTCTTCCAAAATTGATTTTCTCTTTCAAATCAACATTCTCCTTTTCTAACAACTTTGTGTTCTCTTGAGCCTTTTCAAAATGCTTTAGAAAATCAGATTTATCTTTTTGCAAAATCTTTATAACTTTTGCATTTTCATCTTGTTTTGCTTGAAGATCTGCAATCTTGCTTTCAAAATGAACAATCTTAGTTTTTGGTTCAGAAATTGTTTCCTTTGCTTTTACAGGACTTGATTTTTGTAAATTGTCTGAACTTGTAATAGAACTTGCAGGTCTCACAAAAACTTGAACAATCTCAGGCATGATGAAATGGCAAATTCAAATATCAATTATGAATTATGATCAAAAATGAGAATCAACACAGATCTAGAGCATGCAAGAATTAATCAAATCTGTCACATGCATTTCATCAAACAGTTAGAGTACATGAATTAATGAAATTCTTCTTTTCAACAAGCAATTTGAATACTAATCAACATGCAGCATATAGAATCACTTTGATCAAGAAACCAATCAAGAATTTCGAAAACATACCTGTGATCTCGGTTTAATTTCGAGAATTAATCGGCATAGAGAGAAAATCTTTGGATGACTTGATTGTAAGATATCGATTCAACAGACAGACAAATTCAAATTTCTTGAATCAAAACAGAATGAATTCAAGAATTACGAGTAGCAGCGGAATCAATTAACGAAATGATCAAGAAATCTTCAAGAATACGATCAAGAAACCCTCAAGAACACGATCTTGAACATAATTTGTTTGTTGATTAGCTCTGATACCACATGTTAGGATCCAAGCGCTTACTACTACGCCAAAAGCAATTGCTGGTGGAGAAGGCGCAACTTATTTCCATATAGCGTAGCAGCCAGCACCACATTTCGATTTAGAGAGATGCTGGTTAATGACCCAACAATCCCCCCCCCCCCCCCCCAGCATCTGCCAACACTCTTGGCTGCACAGCATGCCTTTGGCATTATAATGCACTCCATGGGATTCGAACCCGTGACCTGCTCTGATACCAATTGTAAGTCCCATAATTGGCAACAATCAAGAAACTCCATAACAATTGAGTAGAAGTAGGCATGAAGATTATTTTATTGAATGATTTCTATTCATAAGCTTTGAATACAATGGAGGGAGAATTTCTCTAATACAAACGTTTCTCACAACTCACTGTGAAGTATGTGTGATCACAAAATATCTCTAATGACAATGTAAGCCCAAGACACCTATTTATAGTGTCAAATTACATGACATGGGCCCAAGCCCATTTAACTCCCATTAAACTCCCAAAGCCCAAAAGACTAACAAAGCTAATTACAATACATTTGACTTTCATTGACTTTACATGGACTTTATAAAACTTTCTATATAATTGGGGCTTTCTAGACCCAACATAGTTATTTCTCAAAGATAGAATTGAGGTCGGGCTATCACCAACTCAAGGTAAGAGAGGAGGACATACCGAAAACCGCCTTCCGGACTAGGTATGGGCATTATGAGTTTTTAGTGATGCCATTTGGGCTAACGAACGCCCCAACAGCTTTTATGGGTCTAATGAACAGGGTGTGTCAACCTTATTTGGACAAGTTTGTAATCATGTTTATAGACGATATCTTGGTATTCTCGAGATCCGAGAAGGAGCACGAGGATCATCTTTTGACGGTTTTGGAGTTATTGAAGCGAGAGAAACTTTATGCAAAGTTCTCCAAGTGCGAGTTCTAGCTGAGAGAAGTGCAGTTCCTCGGGCACGTGGTTTCTAAGATGGGGATAATGGTAGATCTATCTAAGATAGAAGCTATCCGAGATTGGGAGCAACCTAAGAATCCGTCGGAGGTTCGAAGTTTCCTCGGATTGGCGGGATACTACCGAAAAATCATCAAGGACTTTTCACGTATCTCCACTTCATTGGCTTCGTTAATCAAAAAATAGCGTGAAGTTTGAGTGGACGGAGACTCAAGGTGAAGCATTTTAAAAGTTGAAAGACATGCTGAGTAGCGCGCCGGTGTAGTCGCTACCCGATGGTTCAGATGACTTTGTGGTTTACAGTGATGCGTCAAAGCAAGGATTGGGGTGTGTTCTAATGCAGCGTGGAAAGGTGATCGTGTATACGATACGAAATGTCGAACACCTTTGTGTTGGAATGACGTCGGGGAAAGGCAGCTGGCTGGACCAGAGATTGTACAAATCACCTAAGACAAAATAGTCCAAGTGCGAGAGATAATGTGTTGTTAAAGATGGAAGGCAGAAGGACATAGAGTTTCAGGTTGGAGATAATGTGTTGTTAAAGATATCTCCGTGGAAGGGAGTTGTACGTTTTGGGAAGCGGGGAAAGCTAAGTCCACGCTACATTGGACCGTTTGAAATCACGGAGCGGATTGGAGAAGTGGCGTATAGGTTGAATCTACCCGATGAGTTGCGGGGCATTCACAATGCATTCCACGTTTGTAATTAGAGGAAGTGTCTGGCGCACATGGATAAGGTCGTTGTAACAACCCATAATCCCATACATAGTTCAAATCGCATACATTGCATAACGTCGTTAAAACAAGAGATATATTATATAACAAATACGGTCCCCTAGTCTTTTACAAACATTCATTAAATCCATACAAACGTTTACATAGTAATTGACATTATTAACAACATGCCATATCTTCTAATCACATCATAGTCTTCCACTACATAGTCTTCCCAAAAGCTATTCTCGGTTTAACCTCCTTACTTGCTCTTACTTGATCCCCGACCTGGAATACATATTTAAAACAAAATGAGGGTTAGACCTAATGGTCTAAGTGAGAAAATCCCTGTTTCTTTGAAAATCCTTTGCACACCAACATTCACATAATACAAACACAATTATCAATCATAACTCACTCATCACGTAATTCCCTGTCTCCTTCCCATGGACATATTAGTTGGTTGCAAGCTGTTAGCTTCAATCTTCCTAATCATAGAATTATTTAGAAGTAGTGAAAAATAGGCTAAGTGAAGAAAGCCTCTTACAGAGGCTCTGCCGAACTTACCGAGAGATCAAGGTCAAGAAGCTACAGAAGCTAAAGAGGCGCCCTACAGAAACTCTGTCATATGCGCAAAGAAGACCAAAGACTCGGAATCCGGTGAAGACTGCTCTTCTAAGGACCAAACCGCAGAACCTCTGTGGAACTTCACAGAGCCTCTGCGGTCTTCAACAAAGACTTCAAAGATATTTATAATATCTTGCTACTGTTACAGGACCTGTTCATCAACTTGCATGGTAGCATGCCCTGTCCAACTGCAACGTGTCAAACTCTGGTTGGATTCAATAGGGCTTAGTACATAATAGACGTCTGCTGCATTAAATGCAATACAGCACGTCCAACTGTTCATGCCATCCGTCCAACTATTCATACCGTCCTTTGTGAATAGTAGCATATGCTTTATGGTCCCCTTAGAGTAGTATATAAGGAAGACTCATGTTGAGTTCTTCCTATCCATCAATCCATCGATCGATCAATCGAACAATCGAAACAAGAATTCAAGAGAGAAAAACATCACAAGAACACATAGCTTTAAACACTTTGAGAGTCATATCTGTTTTAAAAGCTTTGCTTACTCACTGTTCTTGAATCTGTTCTTAATATATATATTCAGTAAACTTTGTGATATTATTTCCTGTTCACTGTTTATTTATATTATGTTCTAAATCTATCAATCATATCTGTTAGTTATTCAAATACGCTTCCGCATCAAACATAAATTCGAACTAATAGATCTGACAGTCTTGTATAAGCAAAACGGGAACCAACAATTGGTATCAGAGCGAAGCTTGATTATCAATATCAAGTGATCCTCGTTTTTACAAGATTAGTGATAGAAATCATTTTTTTCCTATTCCTCATCTCTAGGTTAAAACTCCATTAAAGTGTACTCTGGGAACTGTTCAAACCAAGAAAACTTTCCAGATCTTCAGACTCATACTCTTTAAATCATACTATCTTTTCAGAACCTTAAAAATGACAAATACAAATAACTTCTTTACTGCTGGTTCACTCACCAAGCCTCCTACTCTCCTACGAGATGAGTATCCTCAATGGAAGATAAGAATGGTTCATTTCTTTGAGGGTACTGAAAAAAATCTAGTACAATATCTTTACAACCTTCCTCCTGTTCCCATGATAGCAGTACCACGAGTACCAGCTACTGCTGAATCTCCAGAAATCCCTGAACATCAAAAACCAAAACCAAAACCAAAAGAAGAATGGTCAAATGAAGATAAGGCAGAAGATGAAGTTGCACAGAAAACAAAAAGAATCCTGATAATGGTTATCCCCAACGAGCTTTTTCAATCCTTAGATGCATGCAAAACTGCGCACGATCTTTGGAAAGAATTAGAAAGACAGTTGGAAGGGGGTGCTAAAACACAGAAGAACCGAAGGGCACAGTACATAAATGAATATCATGCATTCAGAGCCTCTGCAACAGAATCTCTGCAAACAACGTACGATAGGTTCAACTCTCTCATAAACAAATGTAGAAAGTCTGGCATTCACAGAACCTCGGAAGAAAATAACGTCATGTTTCTAAAGAGTCTGAATGATGAGTGGCTTCAACTGTCTATGTCTTTACAAACAAACCAAGATCTAGACTCATGGACACTCTCTGATCTCTATGGAACACTAGCTGCACAAGAGCCTCAAATAGCACAGGCTAAAACAATAGCCATTGCACCATACGCATTGGTTAGTAAATCAACAGAGGCTATAGAGAGACCAAGAAATTAGAGAGCAACAGAAGAGAAGAAGAAGGAGAAGAAGAAGATAGTGAGAGTTGATAGCGAAGAAGACGAGCTGATAGAGGAAGATATAACTCTTGCGTCATTAGCTAAATCATTGGCTCTATTGACAAGAGAGTTCAGAGGTAACCAAAGAAATTTTGGAAATGACAGATATAGCAGAGACAACCAGAGAGATAGAAGAGATGATGAAAGAGGAGAAGAATCAAGTGACCGACAAAGGTCAGACTACAGAAGTGACCGACAGAGGTCGAGCGACAGAAACTACAGAGGAAATGACCGACAGAGGTCAGATGACAAGGTAGGCCACACACAAGAATGCTACAAATGTGGTAAGCCTGGTCATTATGCAAACGAATGCCGAACAGAGAAAGGTGGAGACCAACAGAAGTCCAACGATCGAACTGGAAACACCTCCCAAGGTTGCTTCAACTGCGGCAAGCCAGGCCATTTCGCAAAAGATTGCAGAAGTAGACAAAATCGCCCACACAAGGACTCGGCTTTTTACAAAAAGAAGGTTGAATATTATGCACAAAAATCCCTAATAGCGAACAAAGGGCATTCTGAAGCAAATAAGGAGGACTTCGAGTCAGACTCTACCTCTGATGATGAATTCACCACCAATGCCCTGTTCTGTGGCATGGCAGAAGTCGACTCGGGCACTGACAATGAGGTATCCATTTCAAACTCTACCTCTTGTATTAAATATGTAGAAAATGACTCAGTTAGACTTAACATTGAACTGATTGAACTCAAAGAGATAAATGAAAGTATTCAGAAAAGACTCACCTTTAATGAGAGAGAAGTAAGGCTTCTCACTCAAGAAAAAGCCAAAATTTTTGAAGCAAAAATGTAGATCCTTTAAAAAGGCAAATTTCTGAATTAACCTCTGCTTTAAAAGTCAAAACTAAAGAGCTTTCAGTTTCTAGGAGTGAAACAACTGACATAAGAGCTCTCAAAGAATACTTTCAAAAAGAGAGAGAGGTACTTTGGCAAGATCTACTCAGAAGAGAGGTTTTACTTAAAAACTATAAAGATGCACAGAAGGTGTATGAGAAAGTAAACTCACAAATAGGAAGACGAGGTATAGGGTACGATGATATTACTCTAGGTGTTGAAGGCAAAAGACTTAAACCTCTGTCTTCTCTGTTTGTGGTAGGAAAAACAAATAAACCAATTTTTCCAAACTTACTCTCTGTAAGTAAAAGGGATAAAATCTCTGAAGAACCTCACTTGAGGAAACATACGAAGATGATCAATGTGTGGTTTGAAAACACAGATTCATCATCTTCAACCTCTGTCAATAGAGGAATCAAACCAAAGAAATATCTGAAAACACAAGATCAGATTGGTATCTTTAAGTTTGGTAAACCAGAGACTCAAACACAGGTCGCTTTTGTCTGTATGATAGATGTCAAAAAGAAATTATCTGCAAAAGCTCGTGAGTTTAAACCCATCTTTTCAGAAGAAAATCTTAAAAGATCAATTGAAAAAGAAATTTTGGAAGTTTTGAAATCAAATGTTTTAGAAAATCTCTGTACATCTTCTATAGATCAAATTATCGCTGAAGAGATCTCATCTGAAACCTCTGCCATCTATGAAAGTTTTTCTACAGAGGAAGAAAACTCGTACAATACATGCTCAGAAAATCCAGCCTCTGTCGAAAGAAATGACTCAACCTCTGTATATGAGGACGATTCATCCTCTGACGACTCAGAGACTGATTCTAAATCAGGGATAATTCACTGTGACACGGAGGATGTTAAATTCTCCTCTGAGGTTCTTAACAGAACAATTTCTCCAAAAGAGAAAATCACAGAGATACCTATCTGTCCAGATTTTCTAAAAATGTGTATACAAGTCAAAAGCTCTACAGAGCTTGATAATTTGAAAAAGGCCTCTGAAAATCCTAAAAGCTCAAAATTTTCAAAACCTTTAAGGCCTGAAGCTAACAAATATCTTTCCTCTGTGACAGTGAAGACAGACGTTCACCACAGAAGAAACTCACAGAAGGCAGGACCTAAACAAGATTTTTGCAAAAAACATTCTAGTATTCATAGATCTTCTTGTAATAGGAAATCTAATGTTAAGAACGAATGTAATGCCTCTGTGACTCAGTTCAATGAATTCAATGAAAAGTTCAAACAAATCACGTCTCATATTAAATACTGTCATTGTTTTGATCTTATGTTCAGATTGAAAAATCACTTTTCAAGTCCAGATTGCTTACTCTCCACTCAAATTCAAACTCAAAAGTCAAAACCTAGAGAGATACAATCTGATCTTTCTACAAAAAATAAAATGTATTTCAAGAATGCTAAGGCAAACTTGAAAAATTCTAACAATATTGGACCCATATGGATATGGGTACCTAAGTCTCTGTGATTGTCTTACAGAAGCGGTATGTGCCAATTTGGTATCTTGACTCCGGATGCTCAAGGCACATGACTGGCGACAGAAGTTTACTATCCACGTACAAAGAAATACACGATGGTGGATCTGTAACTTTTGGAGACAACAAGAAGGGACAAATCAAAGGCTATGGAGTCATACAGAAGGAAAACATCTCTGTATACAAAGTTGCATATGTGAATGGCCTTAAACACAACCTACTCAGTGTAAGTCAACTCTGTGATACAGGATTTGATGTCTTGTTCAAAAGGACTTTCTGCTCTCTACAAAGTGAAGACACAGGAATGTAACTTCTGCGAGCCAAAAGAAAAGGCGATCTGTATCTAATGAACTTTTGGTCAAAAACAAGGACAAAGTTTGCCTTGTATCTTGCGAAAGTAAAGAAGCCTGGTTATGGCATAACAGGTTCTGTCACTTGAACTTTCACACCTTGGATAAATTGGTCAAACTTGATCTAGTTAAAGGTTTGTCTAATGTTAAATTTAATAAGGATCACTTGTGTTCTGCCTGTGAGATGGGAAAACTCAGAAGAGCTTCCCACAGAGGCAAAACAGATGTGTCGTGCACTAGGCCTCTGTACATGCTTCATGTCGACCTCTGCGGTCCTATTGCCATACAGAACCTAGGTGGCAAGAAATATATACTTGTCTTAATTGATGAGTATTCGCGCTTCACATGGGTTGATTTTGTTCGAAAGAAATCGGATGTTCCAATCATCTTGATTAATCTAATGAAAAGAATCCAAGTTCTTTATGAATACAGAATACAGAAGTTAAGAAGTGACAATGGCACAGAATTTAAAAACTCTGTCATTGAAGCCTATCTTTCTACAGTAGGAATATCACAGAACTTCTCTGCCGCACGCACTCCACAGCAGAATGGCGTAGTCGAAAGGAAGAATCGAACGCTCGTGGAGGCCGCAAGAACTATGCTATCAGCATACGGATTACCGATGAACTTTTGGGCAGAAGCAATTTCTACCGCTTGTTACACACAGAATCGGTCAACCATTGTGAAAAGACACATCAAGACTCCTTACGAACTGATCAACAAAAGGCGGCCAAACATAAAGTTTTTCCATGTGTTTGGATGTAAATGCTTTGTTTTAAACGACAGAGATTCAAGAGGAAAGTTTGAAGTAAAAGCTGACGAAGGAAAATTCATTGGATACTCTGCCACTTCCAAAGCCTACAAAGTATACCTTACAAGATCTCGCAAAATCATAGAAAGTATCAATGTTTCTTTTGATGATTCTTTCCAAATGACTTCTGAGCAAATCCGTTCAGAACTCGAACTTAAAAGAGAAACCTCTGGCATCTCGCAAACGAAAGAAGACTTGAATCTTCTATTTTTAGAGATGTTCCACGATGACATTGATCCTTCTGTTGGAACCATCAGAGTTTCTGAAGAACCATCCTCTGTTGGACAAAATCCTACGGGTATGACTCTAACGGGTCCAAATAATGCTTCATCTTTCTCTATAAATACTACAGATGCAAATGCCGAAGAAGAAAATGTAGAAGATGAAACATCAAGAAAAACGACCACAGAAGATGCTGAAAAACAAACTCCACAATCCACAGAAGAACCAATTACAGAGGTAATAGAGGACCAAGACTATACGTCCTCAGAGGAACAAACTCCACCACCACTCATACCAATCATTCCACAAATGGTAGAATCTTCTACCAAGGTAAGAAGAACGACAGAGGCTATACAAGAAGAAGATCCACAAGAAGCTTCTGAAGAAAGGTTCGATGACATTGATGACCATCTTCCACGCACCACTCAGTGGACAAAAAGCCATCCTCCAAGCCAAATAATTGGAGAACCTTCTGACTCAGTAAAAACCAAGTCTGCCACTGCTAATTTTTGTTTCTTTACAAATTTTATTAGTGTGATAGAACCAAAGAAGATTTCTGAAGCCCTAGATGACCCAAACTGGGTAGACGCCATGCAAGAAGAACTTCTGCAGTTTGAGCGTAACAGAGTATGGACTTTAGTACCTCTGCCACGAGGGAAACAGGCCATTGGGACTAAGTGGGTCTACTGAAATAAGAAGGATGAAGATGGAGTGGTCATCAGAAACAAAGCACGATTGGTGGCCAAGGGTTATAGACAAGAAGAAGGCATAGACTACGATGAGACTTTTGCCCCTGTCGCACGGCTCGAAGCAATAAGAATATTCTTAGCCTTCGCAGCCCACAGAGGTTTTAAAGTCTATCAGATGGACGTAAAATCAGCTTTTCTCAACGGTGAAATCCAAGAAGAGGTTTACGTAAATCAGCCACCAGGGTTTGAAAGCTCAAAGTTCCCAAGGCATGTATACTACCTTGAAAAGGCTCTGTACGGACTGAAACAGGCTCCAAGAGCATGGTACGAACGACTTTCTACCTTTCTTCTAGTAAATGGCTACGACAGAGGTACAACAGATACTACTTTATTCTATAAACGTAAAAACAGTGAAATAATGCTTGTACAAATCTATGTGGACGACATAATTTTTGGGTCTTCTAACCCAGAAGAGTGCAAAAGTTTTGAAAAACTCATGCAGAGTGAGTTTGAAATGTGTATGATGGGAGAACTAACATTCTTCCTCGGACTCCAAGTCAAACAAACATCAGAGGGAATTTTTATAAATCAGGCCAAATATGTCTCTGACATTCTTTTCAAGTATATCCTCTCTGATACCTCTGCAATGAAAACTCCAATGGCCACTGGAAATAAGTTATCCTTAGATCCAGATGGCATCTCTGTAGAATGCACTCTCTACAGAGGCATGATTGGATCTCTGTTATACTTAACTGCAAGCAGACCTGACATTATGCATGCCACATGTCTTTGTGCACGTTATCAAGCTAATCCAAAGAAATCACACTATGATGCTGTGAAAAGAATCTTTAGATATCTAAAGGGGACCAAAAATCTCGGTCTCTGGTATCCACAGAACTCTGGTTTTAGTCTTAAAGCTTATACAGATTCAGACTATGGAGGATGCATGCTCGACAGAAAGAGTACCTATGGGAGTTGTCAATTCCTAGGTGGTAAACTAGTCAGTTGGACCTCCAAAAAGCAAAATTGTGTCTCAACATCCACTACAGAAGCTGAATACGTTGCTGCTGCTAGCTGTTGTTCTCAGGTTCTATGGATGAAGACTCAGCTAAAAGACTACGGCCACATCCTATTCAAAATACCTATCTTTTGTGATTCCAAGAGTGCCATTGCTATCTCTGCCAATCCTGTGCAACACTCAAAAACCAAGCATATCGATATAAGGTACCATTTCTTGAAACATCATGTTGAATACGGTACAATCGAGATGCATTTCGTGCCCACAGAATACCAACTCGCGGACTTATTCACCAAAGCTTTAGACGAGAAAAGATTCAATTTCTTGGTGGGTAAGTTAGGAATGATCAATATGACGTAAAAATCCTCTGTAAGTATAGCTTTATCTTCTGTAAATATGTATATATTTCTAATTATTTTTGCTTTAATTAATTTTTTTTTGTATGTAAGTTCTCAATCTTAAATAGTTCTTAAAATCACAGAGCTTCTGTAAGTTTACTCAGAACCTCTGACAACACCTACAGAACCTCTGGAAAATATGACCTATGTTCTATGCAAAACTTATCATTCTTTGATCCAAGCATAGGTCAAGGGGGAGCAAAAGGAAAATTCATGATCTACAGAGGTGATTAGATCAAGGGGGAGCAAAAAGGGATCCTGAAATGATCTACAGAGGTAAAATTTCAAGGGAAAGCCAAAGAAGAATGTCAATGAATCTATATCGACAGAAGTCAGACATCACTGCCGAGAAAAGAAGAACCAAAAGGTATGTCTCTCGCACAAAAGGTTTTTGAAAACAGTTTTCTAGGACACAAATTGTCAAATATGTCCTAAATATACTGTGGATAACATTTCAAAAATCAAAAGATCAAAATGTTTCATAAATTTTGAGTTTTGAGAAATTTAAGGTCATAGAGCTTCTGCTGAGCTCAACAGAAGCTCTGCCAGAAATATGCTCTGAGATCGCAACTTTAACCTCTATCGATCTTTTGGAATGTTATCTCGGAAACCAAACAGACTCACCATGACCTTCTCGAACAAAACTTTTTCCATAACAATTTTTTTGGACACCAACATTCAAATATGTCCGAAAAATATCTCTTAAAACAGATCAAAAATTGGATGATCAGAAAAGTTAATAGAATTTTCATTATGAGATTTTTTCCCTCATAGAGCTTCTGCTGGCCCTGCCAGAGCTTCTGCAAGTTCCAACAGAGCCACAAAACCTCTGCGAGTAAAAACTCTTAACAAAAAATCCTATTTGATCCTCTCCAATGCCTTTACAAAACGTTGTGTTAAAAAGGAACCCCACAGAAGTCATGATAACAATGAGATATATGAGAAAGGGATACACATCAAAGATTTTCAAAATCACATAACTTCTGTAAACTACAGAAGTTTTGTCAATCTGTTACTTGGGCATTTCTGTAGTAATAACGGTTACTTTTACTGAGAGTGAATTACATGTGGCTAAGAATAACCCCACTCGCCTAGCATTAATGGGCCGCGCACGACGTCCTGTCATCCTCTGACATGGCCTACGTGTCCCATTTTCATTGGGCGTACATGGAACGTTTTCTGTGGAAAGTTGAACCCGCCGTTCTAACTTGAGTTCGGATTCCAAAATTTAATCCATTACCGTATATTTTACTCTTTCGAATTCTACCGTTTTACCCTCCTATAAAAACCAAGTTTACCCTCTCATAAACTTTTTACAAACTCTCATTCTTCTCCGGCGAAACCTGCAAATTTCTTATTCTCAGTACCAAATGGCTTCATCTTCTCAAGCTATCTCCCCTGCACACTCTCCGGCGACCTCACCAGAACATTCACCTGCTCATTCTGAACATTCAGAAAACCCCAACCCTACCCAAAACATTGAACTAGAAGATTCCGGCGATTCAGCAGACTTTGCTCCAACCACACATCTTCAAAACTTCATAGCAAAGGATCATTTCGAAAAAGTACTACCAATCAAATCCAACAATTGCTATTTAGTCCCCTCACCCACTGCTTTCGGCGAAGCCCATGCCATTCTTCTAAACATAATGGAAAATCATATCCTCTTCCCTTTACTCTCAAGAACCCCAAAGAAAATTCCAGTAAGATATCTGAACCAGTTTTGGCAAAGTTGCCGATTTGATAAAGATGATTCTCTTATCAAAGGATACATTTCAAAACCCGACAAATCTGAGCATCTGGAAATCAAGTTCAATAGAACAATGTTCTCACTTGAATTAAACCTACCAACAAGGGGTCTTCTTGGATTAAAGAAGTACGCAGAGCAACCAACAGACGACGAGATCTGTCGTTTCCTAGAAATGCTTGGGTACAACACACCACTGAGGAAGAGAAATGACTTCCGCAGAGGCAGATTACCACCTCTGTGGAACACCTTGTTCTCAATTCTTAACAGATGCCTGACAAGGATGATAGGCAGTATTGACCAGAGCTCACATCAGATATTAACCATCATGTATGGGGTTTACTATGATCTCCCACTGGATTACGCGACCATAATGATGCAAGAGATCATTAACACCATCGACAAAAAGAACAACACAAGAAGGGTCAAAGAGAACGATTCTAAGTTTCTACCACCTCTGCAATTCCAAAGAATACTGGAGTCTTGTTCGAACCTCTGTTGCTAATACAGAAATGGCCAATGGAAGGGCCAATTCCCAAACAGTTCCCAATGAGCAAAAATATTCCCACTTATCATGTAGATGGCTACACACACTGCAGACCATTGTCAAAGAAACTTCTGAGGTATGCCAAGAATAAAACCCTTAAGAAAGAGTACATACGCGATCATAGAACTCCAAAACCGAGTCCTATGACACCCCCGCGTTTAGGTGTCCCCCTAGGAACAATGATTGCAGAACCTCTTTCCACCCAAGAAGAAAAAGATAACAAATTAGCAAAACACATGGCTATTCAACTTAGCTTCATAGCCAAACGTGCAGAGCTCATGGGAAAGAAGTCCTCTTCAAAATCAAAAAGGAGGAAAACTGCAGAAGGCACCTCTACAAGCGCTGCAGAAGATCAACCTTCACCTCCTCATGCCACAGAAATTGGATCCTCTGCTCCTCCCTCTTCTCCAAAACAGAAGAAGAAAAGAAAATCAAAAACCACTGAGAAAGGGGCACCAAAACCTAAGAGGAGGAAATCCAAAAAGAAGCATGGTAAACCACTTGAGAAATTGGTTACCATAGAAGAGGAAGCAATCGCAGAAGAAAGAACTGCAGAAGAAGAAGATACAGAAGAAGAAATGACAGAAGAGGGATATCAATCGCCCCATCAATCCCCAGATCGATTTGCTCACCAAGGAAACATTAACGATTTCCTACAGAACCCCGACATTGCCAACACTTTAAATACAGCAGGGTGGACGGCACAACCTCTCGACCACCATTCCCTAGAAGAACAATACTTCTCTATTTTCCGGCATTGACACACATATGCAAGAAGATGATCAAACACCCAAAGATCAATCAGCTGAGACACCTATTATTCTACAGAACCCCTTCATTCAGCAAGGATTGGACGTTCACAGAAGGAGACCAAGCCCAGCTTCAGAAGAAATAGGACAAACAGAAGCTCAGTGGAATAGAGATGAAGTAACAGAGACAAGAATGGAGGTCTTAGAGGTAGATTCAGACGAAGAAGAAGCTGTCTGGATATGAAAAGGTCTCTATCATCCACATGTCATGAAGTTATACGGCTATCATCAAATGTATGACTTCTTAGGCACAGAGCAAAGAATTTCAATAGAGGATAGGGTAGAAACATCTGGAGGAAAAGAAAATGTAAAAGAAAAAGATGCCGAAGATGAAGAAGGCACACATCCCTCACCCCCTCCCAGTGCAACCCACACATCTAACTCCGCAGGTCTAGCTGCAGAAGGAGTTATTGAAATAGAGCAGCACAACTCGATCCAAACCCAACCCATCCAGCCAGAAGTCACTCTTTCGACTTCTGCGCCCACAGAAACCGGGGAATCCATTCCTAGGGAGTCTCCTCAGAGAGACTCACCTATAGTTCGTGATCAATCGCCCCAGATCACAACAGAACACCCTACAGAGGAATTCGTTTCCTCTGCCACACGCACACAACTAGGGCCAACACTTCTTTCAGAGAGAAGTAGTGAGCACAACGACGAAGAGACTCTAGACAAGTCTTCGAGTCAACATAAGGATAATCTAGTACCCACCTCTGAAGTGGATCTAGACAATGTCGTTCACAGAACTTCTGTAGAGTCTGAAGCACTAGATGCTTCTGCTCGAAGATCAGATGGAAATCCTTCCACCCCCAACGTACAAACAAGGGTGAACGAAGGTGTCCCAAGAGCAGGGACTCACTATGGAGACGAATGTGTTCCTCCAGAGGTTACACCAGGGACACAAGTATCAAGGGATGAGTTCCAAACCCTTTTCACCTCTGTGAACCAAACCATGAAAGAGTTGCAAAACTCTTTCACATCTTTTGCAGAGAAAACATCAACGGCCATGCTGAATCTGAACACCAAAATGGACAATCTGCCCACAGAGGTGAAAACAGCCATCACAGAGATGAAATCTTCTGCGCAAACAACTGCAACAACTACAGCCACTTCTGCTGCTAAAGATTTTGGAATTACCGCATCTTCTGCATTCAAGGAATCAGTAAAACATTTCCTTGAACAAATAAACAAGCAATCCAACAAATCACAGAGCATCACACCCGCAGATCTACAGAATGCTCTGCAAAACGTTCAAGCAGAAGCAATGCGCAACACAATACTGATGCAGCCTAAAGACTACATGACCAGAACACAGCTAACAGAGCTCGGCCAAAATGTCATAAACCAGGTCACTGAAGTCATTGTCTCCTTCACTACTGCAAATGCCAACTACGTCAAAGAGTTCAGAAAAAGTGTCGGCAGAATGCGCTTCAACACAGAAGCAGAGCTTGCAACTCTTTTCGGCCTCTGTGATGACGTATGTGCGAAGTTGATGGCCGCAGGAGCAGAACTACCAAAGAAACCCAAAGCTTCCTACAGAGCAGAGGGTACTTCTGATAAAAGTCAGGATTATCTGATGGACCAGGATGGTCATCATCAGAATATAAGGGAGAAAAGCTACGACCAGGGGAATACAAGCTCCACCAATCGCAGCAGAACCAATCAGTCAAGCCCCTCCAGAACAAACCCAAGATCAACAATAAAATCAACAGACCACAGAGACAACACCCATCTATGTGGAATCAACTCCTGAAGAAACAAATATTCCAGAAGCTGATCAGCATACCACGGAGGCAACAACCACCCCTGTGGTAATCAACTTGAAAAAGAGTCCTTCAACAAAATCAACAGAAAAACCCCAAACCATACCAAGAAGAAAGTCGATTGCCACCAAACCAAAAAGTGCAACGACCTCTGCGACCTCTGCTTCTGATATTCTGAGAAAGACGCACAATAAAATGACTGAACGAATGGCGCATAGAGAATAAGAAAGGCACAGGTTCACATTAGCTTTCAAAATGGCAAGAAGATTCGATGTCCAATCTTCACCAACAGAAATAGAGCTCACAGAAGAAGTCACCAAAGAACCTCCAACAGAGGTTATAGAGCAACTCAAGCCAACAGAACCATCGCCACAAAAGTCCTCTAAAACACAAGTGTCAAAACCTACAGAGGCAACCATCAAGCCAACAGAAGCACCAACCTCCAAACCTACAGAAGAAACAGGTTCTGCACCTCCAAAAGCCAAAGACAAGGGCAAAGCAATACTGACAGAAGAGCCCAAGAAAAAGAAATCATTGCCCAAGCCTACAGAGAAATTGATGAAGAGCGCCTTTGATGCCTTCCAAACTCCAAAGCCTGAAGAAGTTGATTGGGCATATGGATTAAAGCCTCTGACAGACATTCCTCTAACTGGCAGAGCTGCAGAAATTGTTCAAAAGATGGAGAGTCTCAGAAGACAAGTACTACAACCTGGTCCAACACATGAAGAGATGGAAGAAGTGGTATACAAATACCTCTATAAACAAACCTTTCAGACCAATCATCCAACAGATCATGTGACAGATTCAAGGATCAGAGAAGAATTTGAGAACATCTTCACAAGGACAAAGCCAAGAACCAAAGCAGATGTCTTCTCAATCCACAAGATCAAAAAGGTAATCTTCTGCAAGTTCTCCTTTACAAGAACCTATCTAAGGGTCAGGTACAATCTTTACAAAGTCAGAAGAGAAGACAATTCAGAAACCACCTTCGCTGATGCTGACCTAAGAAATATCAATCCTTATGATCTTCCTGACCTTCTGCAATGGACAAAGGACAACTACAACACATAGGCAAACACCAGAGCCTATCAAGTATTAAGAAAAGCAATGAGGGAAAAGCTTCTGATCTTCAGTATGATAGATTTTCAACTGGGAAAGGATCTTGGTCTCAAACATCTAAATTTACGACCACCAGAAGATCGCTGCCCACCCGACGTCGTGCCCAACTCTATCATTACAGAACCAAGATTCGGGTTAGTATTTCAAAACCCACAAGGCGAAATCAA
The DNA here is from genome assembly GCA_033807775.1 of Saussurea involucrata. Lineage (NCBI taxonomy): Eukaryota > Viridiplantae > Streptophyta > Magnoliopsida > Asterales > Asteraceae > Saussurea > Saussurea involucrata. The sequence goes on from CM066326.1 coordinate 24,911,140, forward strand.
ACTATTTGTGTGCATGGATTGTCAGAAGTACGCAACTAGTACTCTGAACAAGTTCAGAGCAAGCCTTGTAAAATACAGAGGTACAGAGAAAATGGATAGAGATGCTGCAGATACTTTCATCAGAGAGATTGATGCCACAATTCACCTAAGAGAACTCTGCATCAGTTTCTACAAAGAGATCAGAAAAATCGGAAGAGACAACAGAAGCTACAACGACTTCAAAGATGCCAAAATCTGATTCTCAAACCTCAAATCTCTGCAAACCAAGTCAAAAGTTTATCTTTCATTGTACTCAAATGTAAAATGCCGCTGGCATATTTCTGAATGAAAGAACTTTCGAGGTATTGTTTAACCTCTGTCTTATCTAACTTAGCCTAACTAAACTCAAGTTAAATTTTTTTTTTTTCACTACTTAGGGGGAGATTGTTAGCTTCAATCTTCCTAATCATAGAAGTATTTAGAAGTAGTGAAAAATAGGCTAAGTGAAGAAAGCCTCTTACAGAGGCTCTGCCGAAATTACTGAGAGATCAAGGTCAAAAAGCTACAGAAGCTAAAGAGGCGCCCTACAGAAGCTCTGTCATACGCGCAAAGAAGACCAAAGACTCGGAATCCGGTGAAGACTGCTCTTCTAAGGACCAAACCGCAGAACCTCTGTGGCACTTCACAGAGCCTCTGCGGTCTTCAACAAAGACTTCAAAGATATTTATAATATCTTGCTACTGTTACAGGACCTGTTCATCAACTTGCATGGTATCATGCCCTGTCCAACTGCAACGTGTCAAACTCTGGTTGGATTCAATAGGGCTTAGTACATAATAGACGTCTGCTGCATTAAATGCAATACATCACGTCCAACTGTTCATGCCATCCGTCCAACTATTCATACCGTCCTTTGTGAATAGTAGCATATGCTTTATGGTCCCCTTAGAGTAGTATATAAGGAAGACTCATGTTGAGTTCTTCCTATCCATCAATCCATCGATCGATCAATCGAACAATCGAAACAAGAATTCAAGAGAGAAAAACATCACAAGAACACATAGCTTTAAACACTTTGAGAGTCATATCTGTTTTAAAAGCTTTGCTTACTCACTGTTCTTGAATCTGTTCTTAATATATATATTCAGTAAACTTTGAGGTATTATTTCCTGTTCACTTTTTATTTATATTATGTTCTAAATCTATCAATCATATCAGTTAGTTATTCAAATACTCTTCCGCATCAAACATAAATTCGAACTAATAGATCTGACAATCTAGTATAAGCAAAACGGGAACCAACACAAGCCAACTAATAAACAACATTGTACAACAACTACAGTCAATCAACACTGTACAACAACTACAGCCAAATCACCGGTCCTATGCCCGGCCAACGTATTATAACATAATATAATAGTCACGTAATTACAATATCTCAACATATTATAATTCACATATAAATATAGCCACACCATTTATCACATATCCAATACACACATATATGTACTCCAGTTTCAAAACGTTTTAAAATAAAACTCACCTGATTGCTTATCAACACGTTTCCAAGCCTTCTAAACAGGTTTAGTCCTTTACCCAGAATCCACAGGATCTGTAACAAATAGATATAGATATCTCTTTACCACATAAAACACATAAGTCTTACTAAGACTAAGAACTCTAAAGAACTCAAATCCTCAAATGTTGCCCCTAAACCCGTACTCAAGTCAAGACCACAGAATACTCAGTTCTCATTCATTCCTTATCTAATGGTTAACAAAATATAGGTTACTGGATACTCGACAACATCTAAACTCTCAATATTGGCCAAACAGCAAAAGTATCCGGATACCATAAGTTATCCGGACAACACCACTTTTCCGGACAACATGACTTTTCCGGACAACAAGGCCTTTCCGGACGACATACTAATCCGGACAACACCTGGGAACTAAGGTAACCCGGATACCATCTGATATCTTATTTTATCCGGAAACTATGAAAATAAGTGACTTACCCGGATAATGAACTCGTCCGGACACCTTTATAAAACCATCCGGACACTACCAGCTAATTTACCCGGACACCTTTATAAAACCACCCAGACACCTTCATACTGTGTCCGGACACCTCTGTCGGTTTCTTCAATTTCGACCCAGAATCAACAGAAATTACTACTGGACGTGTAATCGGTTATTTTACTCCGATAGAAACTATCTAATGGCAATTACAGACATAAAACATACAAGGAACATACCTTAAATTGCTTCCAAGCAAATCAAATGATGCCTTAACCTAGCTTTTTCCTCTTTATTTCTTTTCCTCTTTTGCTCCCAAACACACACATACACACTGAACTGATTTTCTGGATAATACTAATTTAGAAAATATCTAAATCCATTAAGGGTTATATCCAATTCAATATACCCCTTTAGTCCTTAAGTTATTCACTAATGACCAAATACACCCTTTACTTATAAATTTATCCAAACTTACCTTTAACTTCACACTTTAAAGTTAACAAAATTTAACGGAACTAACATTTAACTAACGAACTTACCCGGGGTATTACATCATCTCCCCCTTAAAAGAATTCCATCCCGGAATTCGGTTAGGCAAAAAGGTGAGGGTATTTGATTCTCATTTCGGATTCCGATTCCCAAGTAGCATCCTGCCCTCTATGATGTCTCCACTGAACTTTCACTTGTCTGATCTCTTTATTCCGCAACACTTTAACTTTGTGGTCAACTATGGCTTCCGGTTCCTCCACATAATTCAGCTTTTCATCCACTTGTATATCTGGTAGAGAGACGGCCTGATCTGGCGTAACCAAAGACTTCCGAAAATTCGAAACATGAAACGCGTTATGAATCCTGCTTAACTCTGGCGGAAGATCTAACCTGTAGGCTACTTCACTAATCCTTTCTATAATTGCAAACGGTCCAATGTACCTTGGGCTCAGTTGACCTTGTTTCCCAAATCGGATAACTCTTTTCCAAGGCGAGACTTTTAACATCACAAAATCTCCAACTTGAAATTCTAACGGCTTTCGGCGTCGGTCGGCGTAGCTTTTCTGTCTGTCTTGAGCCACTTTCAATCTTTCTCGAATCTGAGTAATCTTATCCGCGGTTAACTGAACTATATTTGGCCCTGCTAACTGTTTCTCTCCCACTTCGTTCCAACACAGAGGCGTTCGGCATTTTCTACCATACAGAACTTCAAACGGTGTCGCTTGAATGCTGGAATGATAACTGTTATTGTAGGTAAATTCGATCAATGGTAAATGCTTATCCCACGATCCCCGAAAGTCAACAATGCAGGCCGTAGCATATCTTCTAGTGTCTGAATCGTTCATTCACTCCGACCGTCAGTTTGAGGATGATATGTTGTGCTTAACTTTATCTGCGTCCCCATTTCCTTTTGAAAGCTTCTCCAGAATCTCGAGGTAAAACGGCTGTCACGATCAGAGATAATCGAAATTGGAACTCCATGTCGTGTTACTATTTCATTGATGTACAACTTGGTAATCGTTCCAACGGATAGTTTTCCTTTATTGGTAGAAAGTGAGCAGACTTGGTCAACCTGTCAACAATCACCCAAATAGCATCAAACCCTTTCGGAGTCCTTGGTAACTTCGTGATAAAATCTGTAGTAATTTGATCCCATTTCCACATCGGTATTTCTAATCGTTGCAACTGACCAAACAGTTTCTGATGTTCAATCTTCACCTTCTTACAAGTAGTACAACCTTCTACATACTGAACAATGCTTCTTTTTATTCCCGGCCACCAATAAAACTGTTTCAGGTCTTTATACATCTTATTAGTACCTGGATAAATAGAGAATCGAGATTGATGAGCTTCTTGTAGTACCCGATCACGTAAACCACCCAAACGAGGCACCCATATTCTGTTCCCCAGACACAATAACCTACGATCATTTTTCACTAGCAATGCTAATAACCCCACTAACCGTTCTGACTTCAAATGTTATTCCTGATAGGCTTCTAATTGACACTTCAGCAATTCATCAAAGATGTTAGGTAGGATTTCAGCTCGTAGTGAAATAGCTTTTATTGTTCCACTCCTTTCTTGACGACTCAGCGCATCAGCTACCACGTTTGCCTTTCCCGGATGATAAAGAATTTCACAGTCGTAATCATTCACCAGTTCTAGCCATCTTCTTTGCCTCATATTTAGTTCCTTCTGATCGAAGAGGTGTTGGAGACTCTTATGATCGGTATAAATTTGACATTTGGAACCATAAAGATAATGTCTCTAAATCTTCAGCGCGAAAACAACTGCTGCTAGTTCCATGTCGTGCGTAGGGTACTGTCTTTCATGATCCTTCAACTGACGAGAAACATAAGAAATAACCTTTCCATGCTGCATAAGTACACATCCCAATCCCAGTTTAGAAGCATCATTGTAAACAACAAAGTCCTTGAAACCTTCTGGTAATGACAAAATAAGCGCGCTGCACAGTTTCCCTTTCAATATCCGGAATGCTTCATCCTGTTCTGCTTTCCATTCAAACTTTAGATTCTTCCGAGTCAGCTTAGTCAAAGGAGTCACGATACGAGAGAAGTCTTTTATAAACTTTCGATAATACCCGACTAAACCCAGAAAACTTTGTACTTCCGTTGGCGTTCTCGGCGGTTCCCACTTTTCAATTGCTTCAACCTTCGTCGGATCAACTTGAATACCTTTCTCAGAAACTACATGTCCGGGAAACTGAACTTCCCGTAACCAGAATTCACATTTAGAGAACTTTGCGTATAACTGTTCCTTCTTCAACAATTCCAGAATTAAACGAAGATGCTGTGCGTGATCCTTTTTGGATCGGGAATAGATATGTATATCATCGATAAATACAATAACAAATTTATCGAGATACGGCTTACATACCCGATTCATTAAATCCATAAAAGCAGCTGGAGCGTTCGTCAATCCAAACGGCATCACTAAGAATTCATAATGACCATACCTTGTGCGAAAAGCAGTTTTCAGAATGTCTTCTTCTTTAACCTTCAGTTGATGATAACCAAATCTTAGATCGATCTTGGAGAAATAACAAGCTCCAACTAATTGATCGAAGAGGTCATCAATTCTGTGAAGCGAATACTTGTTCTTGATCGTGCGCTTATTCAGTTCCCGGTAGTCAATACACTTTCTCATCGACCCATCCTTCTTTTTCACAAACAGAACCGGTGCTCGCCATGGCGAAGAACTGGGTCTGATGAAATCTTTATCGGATAGGTCTTGCAGTTGTGCCATCATTTCTTTCATTTCTAGAGGTGCCAGACGATACAGTGCATGGGCTACAGGAGCGGCTCCAGGAATCAGATCTATACCAAACTCTACTTGTCTAACGGGCGGAAGACTATTCAAGTCTTCAGGGAAAACTTCTGGAAATTCATTAACAATTGGAATATCTTCCAACTTGCTCCTCTCTAGTTTAGTATCTATCACATAAGCTAAGTAACTCGGGCAACCTTTATTAACACACTTACGGGCTTTTACCAAAGAGATAAGGCAAGACTGATGATTTCTACGGTCACCATAAATCACTATGGGTCCTTTCTCAGGTAAAACAACATTTATCAACTTCTTATTGCAAACTATACTAGCCTGATTCTTGGCTAACCAATCCATTCCCACCACCACATCGAACCCGATCAAGGCTATAGGAAATAACTGAATAGGCACTCCACACCCGTCTATGTTTATTATACAACTATCAAATACCTCACTAACCGGTACTTGATTATCATTAGCCATATCTACCATTAACGCATGATCTAACACTTTAGGCTTTAAATGCATATAGGCAGCAAAAGAAGGCAACACAAACGATCGGTTTGCACCGGAATCAAATAACACATTAGCACGTGTAGAATTTATTAAGAACGTACCTGTAACCACATCGGGATTCTCATCTGCCTCTTGCTCTGTCATCTGGAAAGCACGGCCTCTTGTTCTTGGTGGCTCTAGTCTTGGTACTACCGGTATGACAACCGATGGTTTCCCTGACGTACCCCCTTGTTGTATTCTTCCCTTCGGACAATCGGACTGTATGTGATCCGGAGAATTACATGAAAAACAGAACCGCGTGATACGACAATCCTTAACAACATGCCCAGTCTTTCCACACCTATAACAAACCCGCGATTCAACCTGACAATTCCCTTGGTGGACACGATTGCATTTCAAACAAGGTCTTTTCGTTGGTCGGAAAGGTGGACGGTTATCGTATCTCTGAAACCTGAACTTCTTTGGATCGTGCTGTGGTCCTTCCCACTTACTTTTTCCTGTACCTTTGTCGCTAGGATTTCTTCCTTTATCCTGTTCCACGGTTTCCGCGGCATCAACTACAGCGGAGAAAGTCTCGGGTCCTTTAGCAATTACCAAACTACTGACTTCTGCATTCAACCCGAAGATAAACCTTTCAATCTTCATGGCCTCCGTGGCAACATAATATTTTGCAAAACGAGATTTTTCTAGAAACCGAGCAGTGTAGTCCCGAACAGATAAATTTCCTTGTTGCAAGTTAATATACTCCCCCTCTAGTTGCTTAACCGCTGCATGAGGACAGAACTGCTTTCTGAAATCTATAACAAATTCTTCCCACGAAAAGGTAGAATATATGTCTGAACCTCCCGAAGAAATATGAGCTTCCCACCAGTATAAAGCGTCACCTTTCAACATTGCAGCTCCATAAAGAACCCTATCCTCTTCCACGCACTTACTAGTCTTGAAGATAGCTTCTATTTCTTTCACCCATCGCATAGCTTTCACTGGATCCCGGTCTCCTGAATAGGTCGGAGGCTTACAACTGAGAAACATTTTATAATCACACTTTCTCATCACTGGTTCAACAGTAGGAGTAATAGGCATCTCTTATTCATGTGAAGGATCTGGTCTTTCTGTTTCAGTATTATGAGTCTGGTTAAACATAGCCTGGATATTTGCTTGTAATCTTCCCATTTCGGCCGCTAAGTCGTCTCTTGTAACAAACTCCGTACCACGCCCCTGAACTCTGCCCCCAGTTCTGCCTCTGCCTCTTTCTCCCCCTCTTCCCCTTTCTCCGGCTGTTGGATTGGTTCTATTCGGGTTTCCTCCTCCTTCCCGATTTGTTTGTCTCGTACCACTTGCCATTCTGTTGATTCAGACAAGGTTAATATACACATAAGCACATACCCCATGTAACAAGATATTCCAGTTCAAACATGTACCTGTAAGATCACAATTACACTGGCCATGTGTAATAATGAAATTACCTTACATGATGTTCCTTCTACCTATTTATATTTAACATCCCAAGGTTCTACAATAATAGGGACATCCTACTTCACATGCAGTTTAAGTCTAGGTACAGATACTAATACCTAAATCCCTTAAACTAGGGCTCTGATACCATCTGTAACAACCTATAATCCCATACATAGTTCAAATCGCATACATTGCATAACGTCGTTAAAACAAGAGATATAATATATAACAAATACGGTCCCCTAGTCTTTTACAAACATTCATTAAATCCATACAAACGTTTACATAGTAATTGACATTATTAACAACATTCCATATCTTCTAATCACATCATAGTCTTCCACTACATAGTCTTCCCAAAAGCTATTCTTGGTTTAACCTTCTTATTTGCTCTTACTTGATCCCCTACCTGGAATACATATTTAAAACAAAATGAGGGTTAGACCTAATGGTCTAAGTGAGAAAATCTCTGTTTCTTTGAAAATCCTTTGCACACCAACATTCACATAATACAAACACAATTATCAATCATAACTCACTCATCGCGTAATTCCCTGTCTCCTTCCCATGGCCATATTAGTTGGTTGCAAGCCAACTAATAAACAACGCTGTACAACAATTACAACCAATCAACACTGTACAACAACTACAGCCAACACACCGGTCCTATGCCCGGCCAACGTTTTATAACATAATATAATACTCACATAATTACAATATCTCAACATATTATAATTCACATATAAACATAGTCACACCATTTATCACATATCCAATACACACATATATGTACTCCAGTTTCAAAACGTTTTAAAATAAAACTCACCTGATTGCTTATCAACACGTTTCTAAGCCTTCTAAACAGGTCCAGTCCTTTACCCAGAATTCACAGGATCTGTAACAAATAGATATAGATATCTCTTTACCACATAAAACACATAAGTTTTACTAAGGCTAAGAACTCTAAAGAACTCAAATCCTCAAATGTTGCCCCCAAACCCGTACTCAAGTCAAGACCACAGAATACTCAGTTCTCATTCATTTCCTATCTAATGGTTAACAAAATATAGGTTACTGGATACTCGACAGCATCTAAACTCTCAATATTGGCCAAACAGCAAAAGTATCCGGATACCATAAGTTATCCGGACAACACCACTTTTCCGGACAGCATGACTTTTCCGGACAACAAGGTGTTTCCGGACGACATACTAATCCGGACAACACCCGGGAACTAAGGTTACCCGGATACCATCCGGTATCTTATTTTATCCGGAAACTATGAAAATAAGTGACTTACCCGGATAATGAACTCGTCCGGACACCTTTATAAAACCATCCGGACACTACCAAGACACTATCAACAAACCACCTGGACACCTTCATACTGTGTCCGGACACCTATCTAATGGCAATTACAGACATAAAACATACAAGTAACATACCATAAATTGCTTCCAAACAAATCAAATGATGCCTTAACCTAGCTTTTTCCTCTTTTCCTCTTTTCCTCTTTTGCTCCCAAACACACACATACACACTGAACTGATTTTCTGGATGATACTGATTTAAAAAATATCTAAAACCATTAAGGGTAATAGTCAATTCAATATACCCATTTAGTCCTTAAGTTATTCACTAATGACCAAATACACCCTTTACTTATAAATTTATCCAAACTTACCTTTAACTTCACACTTTAAAGTTAACAAAATTTAACGGAACTAACATTTAACTAACGAACTTACCCGGGGTATTACAGTCGTGCCGCTGAAAGACGTGAGAGTGGATGAGAAACTAAACTTTGTAGAAAAGCCTGAAGAAATTGTGGATCGTAAAGTGAAGAAGTCGAGGAACAAGGAGATTAACCTAGTAAAGGTGCATTGGCGATTTCACAATGGTCAAGAAGCGACTTGGGAAGTGGAATCTGAGATGAAGGCTAAGCACCTGCATATATTTGACCAAGGAATTCCGGGGCATAAATTCTTTTAAGGGGGAGTGTTGTATCAACCGTGTCCTAAACCTAAAGTTAGGTGAAATTGGTGGCTAAAGCATAAAGCATGTAAAGGGGGAGGGACCAAATTGTATAGTGGGAAGATATAAAAAGGGAGAGGAAACCCTAATCCTCATTATGTCTAAATCATTTGTGCGGCTACCATTAAGAATAGAAGAATATGGTATTGGAAATTTGCAAGGTTTTGGCTAAGGAGTTTTTAGGAGGAATCAATTTCAAGTAAGTTATCAATTCCCTATCAACTCCTTAATGCTTTATGTATGTTGTTTGAGAATGATAAAACCCACGATTTTCTATGTGTGTTCTAAACCAAGAAAACCTAAGGATTTATTGTTGGTTCTTGATTAGTGGGCAAATGAACCGATTAATTGGTTGTTTTTGGGTGGAACCTTAAACCAATCATATGTTTCAGCCAGTTAAGTCCTAAGACCATGGTTTCTAATCCATTTTAGGGGTTTTGGGGTTTTCCATGTGCGTGTATCCGAGAATCGCCATTTTTCGGACCTGATAGTTTTCCGGATCAGTTTGAGTTCCGGATAAGAGCGTACCCAAAAAGCTTTTGGTTTCCGGACTGAGGTTTCTAGATAGGGTGATTTCCGAGTAAAGAGGGGATTTCCAGATGGCTAGTTGTTTCCGGACAATGGTACCCGGATAGTGGGTTTTCCGGATAGAAACATCCGGATAGCAGTGTCGGATAGCTGATTTCTGGATAGCCGTGTCGGATAGCTATTTTCCGAATAGAAGTTTACGGATAGGGTGTGTGAGTTGTTCCAAATTAGAGGGGACCCTTCGGGTGAGTGTGGCCGGTAAAAAGTCTCTTCTACTATTTTTGGGGTACTTGTAGGTTGTCGGGTCGATCGGAAGTAAGGATTGGCGTTAATCAAATTTATTGCATTCAGGTGAGTTCCCTTGCACCCTTTTTCTAAATGAGACGACTTGTTAAATTGTATTGTCTATTACTGAACATGGTATGATATGCGATCATGCTTTATTTATAAACTCTTATGAACTCCTCGAATGAAAGTATGTTTTGGAAATGCTTATTTCGCATAATATGCGTTGTTTTATAAAGATGCATTCATCGCTGGTTTATTGTTAGCTTTTGCCTTGTATGCTATGTGGAGTCGGGTTGCACAGTGGGATTAGTGTACCTTGGGATCCGACGATCCCTTGGGAGTTTATGATGACTCGGTGTGCATGGAATCTGTTTCCTGTACACTTGGAAAATGGGGAGTCTGCTTGGGCCCCGAGGCTAGGCGAGAGAGGAGTCTGCTTGGGGCCCGATCATGGAAATTGTTGGTTGTGCGCGATCTATGAACACTGTGCAAATATCCCTTGTATGAATGCATTTAACGTTGGGCTTTATGTGTTGTTTAAAGTATTGTTTTATGTATGCTTGTACATACTATTTTCAGAGGGAATTCACTAGACCTTATGGTCTAACCCTTGTTTTTCGAAACTAAACTATTTTCAAGAAAACGCTCTAGCGATGCCTTAGGAAAAGGTAAGGAGAAGTTGTGAAGACTGGAGATGGAGGCAAGATCGCTTGAGCACTGTAGATCAAACTTAGTTTTGCTTGAATTTAAATAGTTCTCGGCTGTGGAAGTATGTCTCCGCTGCTATATTTTTGTCATTTGGATTATGTAATTCCAGATTATGAATTTTTGGGTTTGTAATTGGGACCCATATGGGATTAATTCTATATTATTGCATGTTTGGCCGTTGGGTTGTTACAGTTTCCTTGAAGATTTTGGGTCTAGAGAAGTCAAAAGGTAAGCCTATAACCAACCATTTCATAACCTAGTGTTTTGTTCTTTTCACCTCAACTCTCATTTCTTCTTTTGGGTTTGTTTGTACATGTTTTGGAAGTAAATGAGGTATTTTTGAGAAGATTTACTCCATAGATCGAGAAGTTACATAGAGATCTAAAGTCTTCATCTTTGGAAGCTAGAAATGGAGTTTGGAATCTAGGTTTAACCTAACCTAGAAAGATGAGTTCTATTTGCTTTGTGAAAACTATATGCATGCCACAAAATGTATGTTGAAGTATTTATGTGTTTACTTGCTTTTTGTCAAATATATGGGTTATTTAGTGAGTAATGCATATTTAATACGTCTAATTTATAAATCTTGTGAAATGCCCGTATTGGGGTTTTTAGTCATTTTGATAAATAAACCTTGAGATTGTGTCCTTTGGTAAGTTATTTTATAAATAAAGGTTATTTGACGGTAATGCATTATTGGTATATTTGATTTGATAAATCGTTTAGAAAACTCCTATTTTGTGTTACAAGATATTTTGGAAGTATAAACCGTATGGTGTACATTTAGGGTGTGTTTGGTATGAATACATGCCATGACTGGACTGGACTGGACAGATATCCTGCGTTAAGTAAGACCTGATATGACTGGACAGAACAAGATATAATCGGTTAAAATGACAAATATACCCCTGATAAGTTGTTTAATGTTCTTTTATTAAATAATCAATCTAAGTGAATATTAACAAATAATATTTAAAAATACAAAACCATCTAAAATAAATATTGATAAAAAAACTCACATTCATAACTCAAACCATCTTACACAAATGTTTGAATGTTCAAATGTTTGCCATTGGATAGCAAAAGACACAAACACAAAAGCTCAAATGTTTAGCATTGTGTAGCAAAAGACGTAAACACAAAAGTTCAAATTTTTATCAACTAACATCAATCACATGGCTAACTTTTGAAGTACGGATTCCACAAATGATGGTTTGAACTCATCATCCATGCCATTCCAAAGGCGTAGTTGAATTGGGTTGTCTGCAAAGTACATACCGATAGCAACACATTGGCGATGATCTAAACTCGTCTTCTTTAACTCGGCGGGCATAGTTTCCAAACTCGGAGTACCAACAACCGATACCAACTTACCCATTTCCTCAGATACCGAGTTTAAACCCTTTTCAATAAACTTAAATACATTGTCAGCAGTATTAGCTTTTCTCTTTCTCTTTTTTGATGACGCTTCTCCTTCTTGTGGAACGGGGGATGCGGAATCGCCATTAGAAGGAGTAGACAAAGGCACAGTAAAGTCTTCAGTATTAGCTTTTCAGATTCTGGCGACGATCCTGTAGCTCGATCTTTCCCAAATATCGTCTTCAGTCTCTCGTATTGGGGAAACGGTTTGTTGGCAATGTAGTTTTTGTTTGGATGTTTCTATTAAAACAAAAGTTGCGTGTATATCTATACTACATATATAAGCATATACACCTAAAGTCTTAATTACAAGTCTTTAAGCACATGGTACCATCATTTTATGCATAAAACTTCAAAATCTCTTAATTACAAACTACAAAGCATAACTTACAACTCTTTTAAGCTAAGGGTTTTAAACCAGGTCACTTAAAGAGAGTACATGAGCCCATGATTTCTGACCAACAACTCTATCTCCAACCCTTACCTATTTGGTATGGCTTTCTTCATACGCCTTCTATTACCAAAAATCGTATCCTCTGTTCGATTCGTTTTCATTAATTCAAATCCTCAAAATAGAAACCCTCAAGCCATACCAAGCTTTGATTCATGCTATCCGGGTATCTTTATATTCTACTCCCAATGTCTCTTTCAAGTCCAGTTGAATAACAAGTTAGTTTTCATTAATTTCGATTTCTGATTCAAGACTTTTCTTTTGTGCAGAAACTTGACAACATAGACGAACCCTAAGTCAGTCACACCTTGAGTGAAACATATCATTATCTGCCTCAGGATCATCATCAAGGTTTTTTAGGTTCCTCTGAAATTATTTGTAGATATATCTACTTACAAACACAAAATTTCATACGATATCACGTTATGTGAGCTATATGATTCATACGAGGCTGAGGCGGATCTCTTCATACAGTTTAAGAGGTTGGTTACTTAGTTGTGACATGTGAATGTAATGTTAATTTTCTGAAGGTCTTGTGTTGTGAGTACTACTTGTACAAAACTGTTCTGATTTTAAGTTTAATTTTCAGTGACACAAGCACAACCACCATTAAGGTGTTTTATATCTCCAGAAAAAAATCGATAAAGTTTAGGTGTTTACACCTTTCTTGGCCAATCTTTCATAGGAATTTGACCGACTCTTTTTCAATTATGCTGATTGGGCACATGGAAAGGTAATTAATCGAATACCTATCATAGCTCTTCATTTTGGTGGAGTAAAATCTTACCTTGGTAAGTAAGTGACAGCGATAGTGTTGAACTTTACCAATAAACACTTATTGCCTTAACGGGTAAGTGATTAGGTGAACGCCCCTTAGAATTTTTTATGGGATTCATTTATTGATCGGATTTTATTTTGTTATTTTTGTGACAGTGAATGAATATGAGGAAGCAAACAATTCTGCTATTAAATCTTTATCAAATTTGGCAGTTCATTTTATTCGTTATTGTCACTAATTTCAAGCTTGAGTTTGACTATATTGAAGTTGCATTAGATAAAGGTAAATCTACATTACTAATCGAAGCTTGCATATTATGAGCATGCTAACAAGTAAACTGTTTGTCATGTAGTTTTTGTTTGAAATAATTATATATAGCGGCAAATTGAAAACTTTGAAGCCACTATTTATCCATGTGCTTTTAATTCATCTGTTTTCCACCATTTATTATGAACTCTTGAATGTTCCATGTGCTTTACCTTTATGATTCATTATCATGCTATGCTTTCAGGCCGGTGGAATAATTTGATTATCTGGTCAAAAAACCTTTGATCAAAAGATTGGTCAAGACTTAGGACTATCCTTGTTGGAACTGATACAGGTAAGGAGTGGTTTTTTTTTCTTGCAGTTCAGTTAAATGTGTTCTATTTTTAGTTCATCTATTACTTTTTAGATTCTGTTGACAAATAGACCAATCATGTTTTACATGTCTTAGATTTCAGCCCCATTTTTACTGTTGTAGGTTTACTTCATTTTCTTCTATATAACCTTTAATTCCATGTCAAGCAAAAAGTTCAATGAGGGAGTTATGTGGCCTGAAGATGATACCTTTTGCACCTAAAAATACCTAAAGGTAACACAAATATTGTTGGATGCAATTCAATCTGTATGGTTTGTATTTTTTTCAAGTCTGGTGTGTTAAAATCTAGACTAAGAGGTCGTTTATCAAACGCTTACCGGGGTAAGCTCTTGCCAAGTCACATTATCTTACTCGATGAACCTGGCATGGACCAAGAAACTTACCCGGATAAGCGTTTACTGGTAAAACTCAACACTATCACTTACCAAGTAAGATTTTAATCCACCAAAATGGTGTCTTATGCAATAATTTCCCTAAGCTTATTAATCTAGAGGCCCCAAATGAAACTATGTTTTCACCCATCAAGTTTTGCTATAGACTTCAAGTTGTTTCTTTGACAACTGTTTTAGATGATACGAGCCAACATTGTTTATTAATCCAGTTAGTAGGTAAACAATTCCAATTTCTAAAAAATGAAGAGCTGAAATACAGAGGAAATAGACATGTCAAGTGTACTTTTTAGTGGTGCAAGAGATTAGGGTGTGTACTTTACTGACATGTGTCCATATAAAACTATTTTGTTGAGCAGAGTTAATTTATTCAGGAAAGAAAGGAAAACAACTAACACAGTTAACTTTTTTAGTGAAGGTTTATGATGGGTGTTTACTTATTCAGGCAGGAAAGGAAAATAACTAACCAAGTGATCATGAGGAATCACATCATGGTGCCTTGTGGATGTTTGCTTATTCAAGATGAAGTAGACAAAATCACGGGGAAGACGAATCTAATTTTAGCTGTTGCAACCAACCCCTCTGTAAGATTGTACCAACTTCTAATCATAGCAGGGTCATGTTTTTAATCCTTTATTTGCACCTTTAAGCCTTTAACTACATGTCTTAATTGGATAAGTAGTTTATTTGCATAAATCTTGTTCTGTTGAAATTTTTTCTGAATAAGCCACTTACTATATCATTAAGCCACTGTCAAACAGTCATATTTAGTTGACCAATTAAGTTGAGAGTCCCATTAAGTTGCTAACAAACAGGGTCATGTTTTTAAGCCTTTATTTGCAGCTTTAAGCCTTTAACTACATGTCTTAATTGGATAAGCAGTTTATTTGCATAAATATCTGAATAAGCCACTTACTATACCATAAAGCCACTGTCAAACAGTCATATATAGTTGACCAATTAAGTTGAGAGTCCCATTAAGTTGCTAACAAACAGGGTCATGTTTTTAAGCCTGAATTGTATAAATGGAAACTGCCTCACCATAGCTGATAGTTTTTTGAGTTTTTGCTAGCAAGATGCTCAACAAATTCTAATTCGGCGTGCAAATCAGCATTGAGAGCCTCAAGTATTAATCGTCTGAATTGCCACACCTGTGAAGAACAAAAGCAAGTCATCAAGATACTTCATGTAGAATTAGCTGCAAGTTTTAAATGATTTGATATGAAGTCCAGTAGAATTAGCTGCAAGTTTGCTAGACAACTTCCTTTTCAAACCCTCAATTTCTGCATGATTATTTTGATGCTTGCATTCAGCTAATCTAGCATGGGCAACGTATTTAATTTGATATTTGAATAACATCCGATTCCTGCTATATGTTCCTCAACCTTCTGATTGGCTGGATAATACCATAACCATTTAAAGCTGCATTGTATGTTCTTAACTGGTCTAAAAGGATAAGTAGTTTATTTCCATAAGTTGCTAACAAACAGGGTCATGTTTTTAAGCCTTTATTTGCACCTTTAAGCCTTTAACTACATGTCTTAATTGGATAAGTAGTTTATTTGCATAAATCTTGTTCTGTTGAAATTATTTCTGAATAAGCCACTTACTATATCATTAAGCCACTGTCAAACAGTCATATATAGTTGACCAATTAAGTTGAGAGTCCCATTAAGTTGCTAACAAACAGGGTCATGTTTTTAAGCCTTTATTTGCACCTTTAAGCCTTTAACTACATGTCTTAATTGGATAAGTAGTTTATTTGCATAAATTTCTGAATAAGCCACTTACTATATCATAAAGTCACTGTCAAATAGTCATATATAGTTGACCAATTAAGTTGAGAGTCCCATTAAGTTGCTAACAAACAGGGTCATGTTTTTAAGCCTGAATTGTATAAATGGAAACTGCCTCACCATAGCTGATAGTTTTTTGAGTTTTTGCTAGCAAGATGCTCAATAAATTCTAATTCGGCGTGCAAATAAGCATTGAGAGCCTCAAGTATTAATCGTCTGAATTGCCACACCTGTGAAGAACAAAATCAAGTCATCAAGATACTTCATGTAGAATTAGCTGCAAGTTTTAAATGATTTGATATGAAGTCCAGTAGAATTAGCTGCAAGTTTGCTAGACAACTTCCTTTTCAAACCCTCAATTTCTGCATGATAATTTTGATGCGTGCATTAAGCTAATCTAGCATGGGCAACGTATTTAATTTGATATTTGAATAACATCCGATTCCTGCTATATGTTCCTCAACATTCTGATAGCTGGATAATACCATAACCATTTAAAGCTGCATTGTATGTAGGTCAATGATATAGGAAAGCCATAATTGTAATAGTGACAACAAAGTTGATCCAGAAACCATGCAACTTATGTTCTTAACTGGTCTAAAAGGATAAGTAGTTTATTTGCATAAGTTGCTAACAAACAGGGTCATGTTTTTAAGCCTTTATTTGCACCTTTAAGCCTTTAACTACATGTCTTAATTGGATAAGTAGTTTATTTGCATAAATCTTGTTCTGTTGAAATTTTTTCTGAATAAGCCACTTACTATATCATTAAGCCACTGTCAAACAATCATATATAGTTGACCAATTAAGTTGACAGTCCCATTAAGTTGCTAACAAACAGGGTCATGTTTTTAAGGCTTTATTTGCAGCTTTAAGCCTTTAACTACATGTCTTAATTGGATAAGTAGTTTATTAAGCCTTTATTTGCAGCTTTAAGCCTTTAACTACATGTCTTAATTGGATAAGTAGTTTATTTGCATAAATCTTGTTTTGTTGAAATTTTTTCTGAATAAGTCACTTACTATATCATAAATCTTGTTCCCCTTCAAATTGAAGAGAAAGCAGTTCCCGGTCCGACTTAGCTTTTCTATGACAATCAACAAAGCTCAAGGACAGACCATTCCTAACGTGGGTGTATATCTACCAGAATCAGTATTCTCTCATGGCCAACTTTATGTGGCGTTGTCAGGAGGGACATCACGCGGAAATACAAAGGTATTAGTAAAGCTTGCCAAAAAATTCAATCGTGCTGGAGTCTACACATCAAACGTAGTGTATCAGGAAGTCTTACGCGACTAACAAGGTACGAGTGTCACACCCCGCTAAAGCGGAAACACGAGGCATAACAGTGTAGGGTTTCATTCAAAAGGTAACAGACAACACCAACCACAACATTCAATACAATAGTTCAAAATATTACATTACAACGTCTTAAGCAAATTGTTTCAAAAACAAGACGCCGGATACAAAAATTAACAGTAGAAGTTTTAATGTTCTTGATGGCGATGTCATCACACAATATGCACCCTACATGCCTTCACTTACTTATTAGCACCTGAAAAGCATGATAAAAGAAAGGGTCAACTACAAAGAGTTGGTGAGTTCACAGGTTTTCCATATACACAACAGTTTTTCATCCAATGGTTACTCTCATGAAACGTTCGTTCATGACAAGCTCCAAATTTAAAAGATTTATATATGCACAATAGTTTTTCATCCAATGGTTACTCTCATGAAACGTTCGTTCATGACAAGCTCCAAATTCAAAAGATTTATGTATGCACAACAGTTTTTCATCCAATGGTTACTCTCATGAAACGTTCGTTCATGACAAGCTCCAAATTTAAAAGATTTATGTATGCACAACAGTTTTTCATCCAATGGTTACTCTCATGAAACGTTCGTTCATGACAAGCTCCAAATTTAAAAGATTTACGAGTACAATTTACCATGAGTGATTTTTGTAAGATATATAAGTGTTGAGCCACTACTAAGCCTCCGACAATCTACGCCCCGCGAACTACCTCAGAGGTGGTATGATGGCCACATGAGAAGAACATTATTACCAGATAAAGTGCACCCCTACTCGTCAGTCAAGGTGGGTTTGTCAAACCAAATAGCGCTATCCACAAGTATCACCGGCTCGTTACGAGTTAATAAGTAGTGTATCTATTGGGGACTTACCATTTTCATTATCACTCAACATATCTTATCACTTATGTACAATTGTCCATTCATTAGTACTCATTCTTCAAAGCATAAATATCCACAATTTAATATCATGAATCATTTAGCATTTTAAAAACATAACATGCTTTTCACCCCAAACATTTAAACAAGTAAAACGGGGCTGTGATTACTCACGGCGTTGAAATAATAGTAACATGCTTTTCACCCCAAAACGTATAAAACAGTAAAAAGGGGCTGCGGAAACTCACTGCGTTGAAATAATAGTAACATGCTTTTCACCCCAAAACGTATAAAACAGTAAAAAGGGGCTGCGAAAACTCACTGCGTTGAAATAATAGTAACATGCTTTTCACCCCAAAACGTATAAAACAGTAAAAAGGGGCTGCGAAAACTCACTATGTTCCGGAAGGATCTCCAAGGGTTGCCGCACGGATGCACAGTTTCTCGATTCTAGGTCCTTCCTAAGGAAGTGAAACATATTATCAGTTTCGATCTAACTCTTATGGCTAAAGCATTGCTTAGCCTATCATGTCTTATAAAATGCCTTAAGTTTAAGTATTATCTTCCGTCGACGATTTCTAGTAATTTATTGGTTTTTAAACGGTTTGTAGGATTTTGTTGTTACATAATAAACTTTATAGGTTATAAGTAGTATTTAATCCATTTTACCACGTTTTATATTTTCTTCATGACGAACACTTTCATTAATTTCCTATGTAATTGTATTTCTCATTTACCTTGTGATTTAAAATGTTCGGTTTGTTATAAATCTATTATTTGTTAGGGTATTATTTATACCTTCACATACATGTATATATAGTTTTTATTTATGTTTTGACAATTTCTACAATTTATAAGCTTTTTATCTTTTAGTAACTCTACAAATCCTTTTTTTCTTTTGGATTAGAGTTTTACTTTTCTGGCGGCAGAATATTAAGTCCACTTATGGTCATTTTTAAATATCTTCTGGATATTTTTATTAGTCCAACTTTTTATATGTATCACTTTAATGTCTTAGGGAACTTTTGACATAATTACCATCATTTGTAGAGTTGGGTAGCTATTTTAATCATTACACTTAAGTTTAAGTGTCACAGTTACCAAAACAGTCTGCACCATCTTTTTGTCAAGTCCATTTGGAGGGTCAAATCTCAACATTTTTCAGTGATTCAAATTGGGTTTTAAACTTAACTCATAAAAGTATCTTCCAGAAAAATTTCATCATTTTTAGTTACATTTTGAGGAAGATATGACGATTTTAAGTTAGGTCTTCCATTCTGCCAGATTCTGATTTCTTGCACACCAATCTTGGTTTGAGTGTTTGAGACCCCAAATCTTAATATTTTTGAGTTAAACCAATTTTGTTCGATTCATAACTCATTAAAGTAATTTCTAGAAGAAAATCAAGAATTTTAGTGGAATATTAAGAGACTTATAACTGATTAAAGTAGAGAATTTTCTCTGCCAGATTTTCTTTGCACACTTAATTTCATATGAGTAGTTGAAGGGTCAAATCTTCGCGTTTTTTCATGAAACCACTTGGGTTGGAAACATAACACAATAAACAAAGTTCCAGAAAAAGATTCATATCATTTGGTTAAGTATTTTTCAAGATATGGTCCGAAGAAGTTCATGCATGTAATCTGCCAGAAATTAAAAAATGCTATTTCATGAAAAATGAGTGTTTTATATCCATATTTTCACTCATATGGTTGGTTCTTTGCTTGAACACTCATCTACCACTACTTTGACAATGTTCTTAGATAAAAAAAATATATTTTTGACTTTTAAAAACACATGCATGAACTCACACATCTCAGATTTTAACAAAACCCACATGCATGTAGTTAAAACATCATTTTCTTGAGTTCTTGATGTATGGCTTAAGGATTATCACCATTTGTTTGACATAACATGCCTTTGGTGATTAATCCACCATGAAAAGGGTCTATTAAGGCCCCTTTATCCAGAAACTCAAGTGGTTACAAAGGAAAATGAGAAAAAGATGGAGAAATGACAAGAAAAGGAAGAAAATGAAGAAGAGTACAAGAGGGATGAGTTTTACTCACACTAGGGATGATTTTACCTTCATGGATCTTCAAGGATGGATTGATTTGGTGGTGTTGTGGCTAATTTTCGGCCAAGGGAGAGGAAGAGAGAAAATGGAGAGTGTTTGAATGTAGAGAGAGAGAGGAGGTGGGAAAATGAGAGGGTTTTCTTGAGAATTTGGAAACTTAATATGGAAGTGTGTTGGGTCATGTGAGGGGCTGAATTTGGGCCATATATTCAGATTTATTATTATTATTATTTTTCCTTAAAATGCTAATTATTATTGTATAATTTTACATCTTATGTAATTTATATAAAAAGATTGATTTAAAGTAGCTAAAACCTCATTTATCTTCTTAATTTTTGGTTTGGTTATTTAAAGTTTTAAATTTTAGATTTGGGTATATATAAACTATATATTTACTCCTCTTATTATTAATATAGTTATAATTAAATGTTAACTGTTCCAATCGGCATTTTTAAAGACAGCTTAAACAGTTCCGTGCGGTAACAGGATTTTCTAAGCGTGCTGTTGGAATTCTTAGGGAACTAAACCTTAGCCATCATATTTAAGTCATAATAAGTTATTTCTACATGTTAAAACATGTATTATGCTATTCAGTTGCTAACCTGAGTGGTTTGGTTTGACGGGTGTCACAGTCTCCCCTTGTTAGAAGAATTTCGTCCCGAAATTCGATGATTGCCATTCCCCGTCTAATCCTTTGCAAATAGGTGAGGGTACTTACGTTTCATGTAATCTTCTCATTCCCATGTATACTCAGGTCCATGCCTCGAATTCCAACAAACATTCAAAATTGGGATCTTACTACGCCGTGTTCGTTTGACTTCTTGGTCAAGGATTTCAATCGGTTCCTCAATGAAGTGTAACCGATCGTTGATCTGAATGTCTTCTAGGGGTAGAACCAATGATTCATCAGTTAGGCATTTCTTAAGGCTTGACACATGGAACGTATTGTGGATGGCACTTAGCTCTTGTGGCAATTTAAGTTTATATGCTACTGGACCAATCCGTTCAATTATTTCAAACGGGCCAATATATCTCGGACTCAACTTGCCTCTTTTTCCGAAGCGTACTAATCCTTTCCAAGGCGATACTTTTAGAAGCACTTTATTACCCACTTGGAATTCTAATGGTTTCCTGCGGTTATCAGCATAACTTTTCTGACGATCTCTTGCGGCCTTAAGTCTATCCTTGATAACTGAGATCTTGTCAGTAGTCTCTTGAACGATTTCGGGCCTAGTCAATTGTCTGTCGCCGATTTCTAACCAGCTAAGTGGGGATCTACACTTGCGTCCATATAAGGCTTCATACGGTGCACACTGAATGCTGGTATGATAGATGTTGTTGTAGGAGAACTCAACTAATGGTAGGTGAGTATCCCAACTTCCACCAAAATCTATCACACATGCATGCAACATATCCTCTAGCGTCTGTATAGTTCTTTCTGACTGACCGTCCGTTTGAGGATGGTAGGAAGTGCTCAAATCCAAACGTGTACCCAACGCTTTCTGGAGTGATCGCCAAAATCGTGACGTAAAACGACTATCTCTATCCGAGATGATGGAAATAGGAACTCCATGACGCATAACGATTTCATTGACGTAAATTTGTGCAAGCCTTTCCATCTTGTAGTCTTCCCGAATAGGAAGAAAATGCGCAGATTTCGTAAGTCGGTCCACTATAACCCAGATTGCGTCGTGCCCCTTCCTGGTCCTGGGTAGCTTAGTTACGAAATCCATAGCTATTTGCTCCCAATTCCATTGAGGAATCTTGGGTTGTTGTAATAGACCAGATGGTTTCTGATGTTCGGCCTTAATTTTTGCACAATTTGAGCACTGATTTACGTACAAAGCGATGTCTTTCTTCATTCCCGGCCACCAGTAGTATTCCTTTAGATCTTTGTACATCTTATCAGCTCCTGGGTGAATCGAATATCTTGATTTATGGGCTTCATCCATAATTGTTGATCGTAAGTTGTTAACCTTTGGTATCCAAACTTTATCTTCAAAGTAACGTACCCCATCTGACCTTGTTTTAAATTTAAGTTCCCATTGATGTAGGGCCTCGTCCTTCAAGTTTTCTGCTTTCAACGCTTCTTCCTGAGCTTCAAGAATTTGTGTCTCTAGGCTCGTCTGAACGAACGCACCCATTGCTCGTACCCTTGACGGCTTCACCCTTTCCTTCCTGCTTAGTGCGTCGGCTACCACATTAGCCTTTCTGGATGGTGCTTTATTTCACAGCCAAAGTCACTAAGCAGTTCAACCCATCTTCTTTGTCTCATATTAAGCATTTTCTGGTCAAGGATATGTTGAAGGCTTTTATGATCGGTGTAGATGGTGCATTTCGTGCCGTAAAGATAATGTCTCCAGATCATAAGTGCGAACACTACTGCTCCTAACTCAAGGTCGTGAGTGGTATAGTTTTTCTCATGAACCTTAAGTTGTCTTGAAGCATATGCAATGACCTTGTCCTGTTGCATCAACACACACCCCAAACCTTGGTGTGATGCATCGCAGTAGACTACGAAATTTTCCGCGCCTTCTGGCAACGCCAGAATTGGTGCATTGCATAACCTATGCTTAAGAGTTTGGAATGCTTCTTCTTGTTTCTCTCCCCAAATAAACTTCTTATCCTTTTGGGTTAATGCCGTTAGTGGTTGCGCAATTTTTTTTGAGAAATTCGCAATGAATCGCCGATAATAGCCTGCTAAACCGAGAAATTGACGAATTTCTGTCGGGGTCTTCGGGGCTTCACACTTCTTCTTGGCCTCAATTTTTGCCGGATCTCTCGAATCCAAAATTCGCATTTGGAGAACTTTGCATACAATTTCTGGTCTCTGAGCAATTCTAGTATCAACTTTAGATGTCGCTAATGATCCTCCTTGCTTTGCGAGTAAATTAGTATATCATCTATGAACACGATCACGAACTCATCCAAGTACGGTCTATAGACCCTGTTCATTAAGTCCATGAAGACAGCTGGTGCGTTGGTTAGCCCGAAAGGCATTACCAGGAATTTGTAATGGCCGTATCGAGTCCTAAACGCCATCTTGGGAACATCCTCTTCACGGACCCTCATTTGATGATATCCAGATCGAAGATCAAATTTTGAAAAGTAAGTAGCACCTTGAAGTTGGTCGAACAGGTCGTCGATTCGGGGAAGAGGGTATCGGTTCTTGATAGTTAGCTTATTGAGTTCTCTATAATCGATGCACATCCGCAAGGATCCATCTTTCTTTTTAACGAAAATAACTGGTGCATCCCATGGCGAAGAGTTGGGTCTTATAAGTCCTTTGTCGAGCATCTCCTGGAGTTGTCCTGACAATTCCTGCATTTCCGATGGGGCCAAACGGTACGGTGAATTAGCCACAAGTGCAGCTCCAGGAACTAAGTCGATGTGGAATTCGACTTGTCTTGACGGGGGTAATCCTGGTAGCTCATCTGGGAATACCTCAAAAAAATCCCGAACTACAGGGAAATCCTGAATGCGTTTCTCTTTCATTTCCTTAACTATAACGTGAGCCAAAAACGCGATGCATTCCCTTTTTTTTTTCAAGTACTTCCGCATCTTCATACACGTCACTAACTTAAGGTTCTTTCCGGACTTCTCTCTATGAACGACGAGTGTTTTACCCTCTGGTAGCGGAATTCGAATGATCTTTTCGGAACAACATATGTCTACCCGGTTTTTGGATAGCCAATCCATGCCCACGACTATGTCAAAGCTTCCTAGCTCAATTGGAATAAGGTCTATACTAAAGCTCTTATTAGCTAAGTTTAAAGTACAGTCCATAATTACGTCTCTGACCTTAACTTCCTGCCCATTAGCAAATTCAACAACGTAGGCCTCTTTCAACTTTTGAGGTTTCAAGTTAATTTTCGGCCTAAACTCTAGTGATACAAAGCTCCTATTCGCTCCAGAATCAAGTAGTGCTGATGTATAGTTCTAAGGCATAGTTTCAAACAGGAATTTGGTCATATTTTTGACACAAGTTCTACTCAACTAGGTGATGAATATCATATGGTATGTCTACAACTAATCATTCTAGCATATAGATATAGTAGCATACAGTAACTCTATATTCATGCACTTCAAAACACTTGGTTCTAACAAACACAGGTTCAACCATCACATAAGTTCAATAAACAACAAAATGTTTCCCCCAAAAGTTATCTAGTACTTAGAGTTTTAAATTGTCGGCTACATGCCCCCAAAATAAGTTTCCAAGTTTAATCATCAAAAGTAGTCAGAAGTTCTTCCACTAACGCCACTTTCTAGGAACCATTTATTCACAACTATCCCTAATGCATCATTACCAAGCGTTCTATTGTAAGTGCCTAAGATATGCAATGTTTATGCATGCACACACAAAAATCATGTTTTCCATTTCAAGTAGAAAATTTATTTTAAGCATACTTCCATTATGACCAACCCGAGTCTCTCATTATATTTACCCGAATTAAACATAGGTGATCAGGCTTTGTTTAATTCAGGTATAATAATGTGACATTCGACTTGGTTATATTAGCAACATACTCCAGATTTTTGACAATCCTTTCGAAAACCGTTTTGAAAATAGTTTGCGTTATGGTTGGGTTATAGTTTGTGGTTCCCATAAGAAAACCAGCATTCTCTATAACCTTTGGCTCTGATACCAAATCTGTCACACCCCGCTAAAGCGGAAACACGAGGCATAACAGTGTAGGGTTTCATTCAAAAGGTAACAGACAACACCAACCACAACATTCAATACAATAGTTCAAAATATTACATTACAACGTCTTAAGCAAATTGTTTCAAAAACAAGACGCCGGATACAAAAATTAACAGTAGAAGTTTTAATGTTCTTGATGGCGATGTCATCACACAATATGCACCCTACATGCCTTCACTTACTTATTAGCACCTGAAAAGCATGATAAAAGAAAGGGTCAACTACAAAGAGTTGGTGAGTTCACAGGTTTTCCATATACACAACAGTTTTTCATCCAATGGTTACTCTCATGAAACGTTCGTTCATGACAAGCTCCAAATTTAAAAGATTTATATATGCACAATAGTTTTTCATCCAATGGTTACTCTCATGAAACGTTCGTTCATGACAAGCTCCAAATTCAAAAGATTTATGTATGCACAACAGTTTTTCATCCAATGGTTACTCTCATGAAACGTTCGTTCATGACAAGCTCCAAATTTAAAAGATTTATGTATGCACAACAGTTTTTCATCCAATGGTTACTCTCATGAAACGTTCGTTCATGACAAGCTCCAAATTTAAAAGATTTACGAGTACAATTTACCATGAGTGATTTTTGTAAGATATATAAGTGTTGAGCCACTACTAAGCCTCCGACAATCTACGCCCCGCGAACTACCTCAGAGGTGGTATGATGGCCACATGAGAAGAACATTATTACCAGATAAAGTGCACCCCTACTCGTCAGTCAAGGTGGGTTTGTCAAACCAAATAGCGCTATCCACAAGTATCACCGGCTCGTTACGAGTTAATAAGTAGTGTATCTATTGGGGACTTACCATTTTCATTATCACTCAACATATCTTATCACTTATGTACAATTGTCCATTCATTAGTACTCATTCTTCAAAGCATAAATATCCACAATTTAATATCATGAATCATTTAGCATTTTAAAAACATAACATGCTTTTCACCCCAAACATTTAAACAAGTAAAACGGGGCTGTGATTACTCACGGCGTTGAAATAATAGTAACATGCTTTTCACCCCAAAACGTATAAAACAGTAAAAAGGGGCTGCGGAAACTCACTGCGTTGAAATAATAGTAACATGCTTTTCACCCCAAAACGTATAAAACAGTAAAAAGGGGCTGCGAAAACTCACTGCGTTGAAATAATAGTAACATGCTTTTCACCCCAAAACGTATAAAACAGTAAAAAGGGGCTGCGAAAACTCACTATGTTCCGGAAGGATCTCCAAGGGTTGCCGCACGGATGCACAGTTTCTCGATTCTAGGTCCTTCCTAAGGAAGTGAAACATATTATCAGTTTCGATCTAACTCTTATGGCTAAAGCATTGCTTAGCCTATCATGTCTTATAAAATGCCTTAAGTTTAAGTATTATCTTCCGTCGACGATTTCTAGTAATTTATTGGTTTTTAAACGGTTTGTAGGATTTTGTTGTTACATAATAAACTTTATAGGTTATAAGTAGTATTTAATCCATTTTACCACGTTTTATATTTTCTTCATGACGAACACTTTCATTAATTTCCTATGTAATTGTATTTCTCATTTACCTTGTGATTTAAAATGTTCGGTTTGTTATAAATCTATTATTTGTTAGGGTATTATTTATACCTTCACATACATGTATATATAGTTTTTATTTATGTTTTGACAATTTCTACAATTTATAAGCTTTTTATCTTTTAGTAACTCTACAAATCCTTTTTTTCTTTTGGATTAGAGTTTTACTTTTCTGGCGGCAGAATATTAAGTCCACTTATGGTCATTTTTAAATATCTTCTGGATATTTTTATTAGTCCAACTTTTTATATGTATCACTTTAATGTCTTAGGGAACTTTTGACATAATTACCATCATTTGTAGAGTTGGGTAGCTATTTTAATCATTACACTTAAGTTTAAGTGTCACAGTTACCAAAACAGTCTGCACCATCTTTTTGTCAAGTCCATTTGGAGGGTCAAATCTCAACATTTTTCAGTGATTCAAATTGGGTTTTAAACTTAACTCATAAAAGTATCTTCCAGAAAAATTTCATCATTTTTAGTTACATTTTGAGGAAGATATGACGATTTTAAGTTAGGTCTTCCATTCTGCCAGATTCTGATTTCTTGCACACCAATCTTGGTTTGAGTGTTTGAGACCCCAAATCTTAATATTTTTGAGTTAAACCAATTTTGTTCGATTCATAACTCATTAAAGTAATTTCTAGAAGAAAATCAAGAATTTTAGTGGAATATTAAGAGACTTATAACTGATTAAAGTAGAGAATTTTCTCTGCCAGATTTTCTTTGCACACTTAATTTCATATGAGTAGTTGAAGGGTCAAATCTTCGAGTTTTTACATGAAACCACTTGGGTTGGAAACATAACACAATAAACAAAGTTCCAGAAAAAGATTCATATCATTTGGTTAAGTATTTTTCAAGATATGGTCCGAAGAAGTTCATGCATGTAATCTGCCAGAAATTAAAAAATGCTATTTCATGAAAAATGAGTGTTTTATATCCATATTTTCACTCATATGGTTGGTTCTTTGCTTGAACACTCATCTACCACTACTTTGACAATGTTCTTAGATAAAAAAAATATATTTTTGACTTTTAAAAACACATGCATGAACTCACACATCTCAGATTTTAACAAAACCCACATGCATGTAGTTAAAACATCATTTTCTTGAGTTCTTGATGTATGGCTTAAGGATTATCACCATTTGTTTGACATAACATGCCTTTGGTGATTAATCCACCATGAAAAGGGTCTATTAAGGCCCCTTTATCCAGAAACTCAAGTGGTTACAAAGGAAAATGAGAAAAAGATGGAGAAATGACAAGAAAAGGAAGAAAATGAAGAAGAGTACAAGAGGGATGAGTTTTACTCACACTAGGGATGATTTTACCTTCATGGATCTTCAAGGATGGATTGATTTGGTGGTGTTGTGGCTAATTTTCGGCCAAGGGAGAGGAAGAGAGAAAATGAAGAGTGTTTGAATGTAGAGAGAGAGAGGAGGTGGGAAAATGAGAGGGTTTTCTTGAGAATTTGGAAACTTAATATGGAAGTGTGTTGGGTCATGTGAGGGGCTGAATTTGGGCCATATATTCAGATTTATTATTATTATTATTTTTCCTTAAAATGCTAATTATTATTGTATAATTTTACATCTTATGTAATTTATATAAAAAGATTGATTTAAAGTAGCTAAAACCTCATTTATCTTCTTAATTTTTGGTTTGGTTATTTAAAGTTTTAAATTTTAGATTTGGGTATATATAAACTATATATTTACTCCTCTTATTATTAATATAGTTATAATTAAATGTTAACTGTTCCAATCGGCATTTTTAAAGACAGCTTAAACAGTTCCGTGCGGTAACAGGATTTTCTAAGCGTGCTGTTGGAATTCTTAGGGAACTAAACCTTAGCCATCATATTTAAGTCATAATAAGTTATTTCTACATGTTAAAACATGTATTATGCTATTCAGTTGCTAACCTGAGTGGTTTGGTTTGACGGGTGTCACAACGAGTTTTTATTAAACATAAACATTTTTTACAATTATTTGTATAGATTATAATCATAAAACTTTTATTACAGGACATGTCTTCATATGGATGCTTCAAGTGATACCTTAGCGTATTTTGTAGGTATCGAATTATATTATAAAGATGATTACATTTTTATTTTGTGTACAGATGAATTTTGGTTTTTTGGTTAATTATGAATTGCCGTAATCTAATTACAACAAAAACTTTTTGGTCAACCAACCATTATGAACTTTAAAGTTTATACAGATCATAAACGTCATACTCTCAATTTATAAAAAAAATTGGCATCCCGCCGCATTGCGCGGGTACCCAACTAGTATATATATATATGTATATGATAGTACCAAATAATTACGTTGAAAATAGAATCATTACCTTTAAGTATTCCTCTAACACTTGAGCATCAACCGTTACGCATTGATGCGCAACATTCCAACCGAACAAACTTGTATTTAACATGTCATATGCGGCAGAATATTTATCTTTTAGCCGCTTCATTTTGTTTTGAATATGTTTTCATGTAATATTCAAGCCCGAGATTCTTTCACGTATTTTAATATGATTTGCTCATATATGCCAGTCCGAAAACAACTGTTGTCACTCCTACCACCGGCAACTACGATGTCTTGTAGGATGCTAATCAATGCATCCTCTTCTCCCATACTCCAATTACGTCTATCCGCCATCTTATAAAATAAAATAATAAATCGGTGGCCAAGAATCACAAATATGTAATCACAAGAAACTAGTGGCTAATATTCGATTGTAATTGCAAGAATCAAGTGGCCAACAAATCACAAGAAATCACAGTGCTAAAAATCAAATGATGGAACAAATATTATAATCACAAAATCACATTGACCACACAATATTCTTGGCCACAACTAACACAAGATTCCATGGTTTTTACATTAGAGTGTAAACAGAAAAAAGGATTCCATGGCAGTATACATTAGAGAAGAAATCACAATAAAAAAGAGGGTTCCATGGCAGATAAATCAAAAGATGCTTGCTTTCATTAAGGTTGAAAAAAGAAGAGAAGAAATCACAGAATCGGTAGCTCACAGAACAATTTCATGTTTGCTGCCTTTACCATAAAGTAGAAACAAAAATTATCACAGAAGAAGAAATCGCAAATAAAATCGATGAATACCTGTGAAGTCGAGATGAAGAAATCAAAGAAAGAGAAGAGCAGAACTCTCTGATATCTGATTCAAAAACATTGCAGAAAAGAAGAATTCGAGATGAAGAAATCGCAGAAAAGAACTTGAAGAAAGAAGAAATCGCAGAAGTAAAAAAGAAGAAATCGAGATGAATACCTGTGAGTCGATCGATTTGGTTGAGGCAGAAGAAGAAATCATCGATGTTAGCTGTGAAGTGTCGGCCGATTTCAATTTTAGAGGCGCGTTTAGGTTAAAATATCAAAAGGGTATTTTGGTACAAATAATATTGTTCCATCTAGTTCTAGGGGGTATGGGTGCACAAGCGTGTCCCATCCTTGTGCAGGCTAGTTCCACTTTGTCCCACATATGGACACACCAAACATGGTACAACCTTGTTGTGTTATGTCCTATTCCATCCTATCCAGTGTGCCAAACACCCCCTTAAGGATGATTTATCTCGATATTGACTATCTTTGGTCTAATCATACCCTTGAGTGTGAGTTTACCTAGTTATTGAACAAATGCATTTTGTTGATCTTTTGGCTCGGTTTTGACGTAGATGAGTCTTGGGAACGTTTTTCTGTTTGATTTACTCTTTGTCAATCTTTTGGAGTTATACGCAGTTATGGCATATTTATTTGAGAGATTACATAATTTGAGTGCGTTCGTCATTCATTTGGGATAATGTATTTTAGATTGTAATGCAATGGATCCATAGGCATAAGAGTCAGTTTGAGTGGGATGAACATTCCAGTAATGTAATGTGAAATAGGCATTGGGTGTTCATAGGCAATAAGGTGTGGGCTATTTTAATCGGGAATCGACCATTGACCAATAAAATGTAATTTCCTGTGAACTAGCTTAACTAGGATTTTTGGAGATCCCAATGTTCATACCTAGTAGGGTTGAACTTGGTGACTATTTAAGCAATAAAAATGGAGTTGTTCATCTTGTTAACTCATTTATAGAACTAAAAAGGTTGATGTTAATGATTGTGTAATCCGTAAGTGGCGCTCATATAACATAATTATTTGACCTACTTTTGTGTTCCATCACATTGAATGGAATCGGTCTTCCCCGTCACCGAAACGTGAGTTTTGGATATGATATTTTAACCATGTTTTCGTGTTATTTTGGGTACAAATCATATCCATGATTTGACGCTCCAATTGTTATTTAACGTTTATATTTGGTTATTTTAGTCATGTTTCCAGTATTTGAATATCAAGCTTTATGTTTGGTTGTGTGAGTATTGAGTTTTGGTTGCATATAAATGAGTGTTTTGATTTACAGTTTTCATCATGAAACTAGTGGGTTACGCAAAGATGTTGCTTCTATGATAAGTACATTTCATTTAATAATTTATTATTTAGTTAAGTAGTCTTTTAGTTTTACTGCTTTCAATAATTTATGAAAACTTCCTTAACTCACTAGGCGTTAAAGCCAAACCCTTTTTATTTGTGGGCATGTGTGTCATGTCCTTGAAGGGTTCGACACAAGCCACACTGGGAAGAATTATGTGCTAGATAGAGACTCGAGAATGATCTAGTTATTTGATGACGTCTTCCATATTTGGAGATAGCAACTTTTATTAGGTTTTAAAGAACCCTACTGATAGGGTTATTTTATTAACCATATTTTAGCTATGTTTTCCATTAATTTTGAGCTCAATCCCACATTTATTGCTTTATTTATAGTAATTTTTAGTTAAATGCAATAAAAATAAATATTAAGTACGTCTCGTATTTAATCCCTGAAATTCATCACAAAAACA
Organism: Saussurea involucrata; assembly: GCA_033807775.1. Lineage (NCBI taxonomy): Eukaryota > Viridiplantae > Streptophyta > Magnoliopsida > Asterales > Asteraceae > Saussurea > Saussurea involucrata. The sequence goes on from CM066326.1 coordinate 24,942,892, forward strand.
CAAAAATAAGTAAGTTTATACATATTTTGTAGGTATGAAAGTATGGCCCCTTTGAAGTCTAATTGCGGATAGCTTAATGTGAAGACTTCAATTTTTGGGCCGATTATTAGCGTTTTGAACTAACGGATTACCAAACTTTTTGGGACATCTTGTTATCGTTTTTGCAAACATATCGTTGGGCCTAACTTATTACTTCGGTTGGGCCGACTGTTTGGATTTTCTGTTTGGGCCGTGCTACAGTTTATTTGGGCCGAAGATCATCACAACTTGGACCGGTTTTTGTAACCATTTGATGGGCCGAAGAAAACTATTGCCTACCCATGGGTCGGATCATATGACCCATGGAGCTCCATGTTCTAAAACTTAGCCACCAAGTAATTTTGTTAGTATAAATATGTGTATCATGCTAGTGGTTTGAGTGTGCTTAAGTGCTTGATTCTCCTTGACACTCGGTAACCATGGATCGGTCTTAATGCATTAAGCCGATCTCCCCATCGTTTGACCCGAAGTTTGCGGATTTTGTACTTGGACAACTTGGTTTGCTACTTTAATCTAAATCCATTAATTACATCTTAATGTTACTTGAATCTTAGTGTTACCAACTCTTTTCCTAATCTCTTGCTAAAGTCGATTTTCATAACTCTTAACTCAATCTTTAGTCTTTAAACTTGTCATCTTTCTAAATTCAACTTAGTTAATTTAAATTGCTTTCAAAATCACGTTTTTAATTAATCTCTCGTCAAACAACTCATTCTCTTTCCCTAATCTCATTCTCGACTCTCAACAAATTTGGTTCTCACGTAATTTCACTTACAATATAAGCCGAAAGTCTAAATTAATCACTTTGGATTCCCAAGTAAAATTGGTTCACGGTTTGGTAAGTGATTTCACAAAAGTTCCATTTTTCTCTCGTCTCAAGAGCATGTTAAATTTAGTTTCCATAATTAGTCCGTTAACAAACACGCAAAGAAATCATCAAGAACTCTTCGCTTTCAACTTACATTTAAAACAAGATTTTCCTCTTAGTTTAATAATCACATATTCCCGAACTTTAGTTTTAAAATCAATGTTTAATTTTCTCGTCAACTTTGTAGTAATTAATGTTAAATGCTTAAAAACTCCCTCCTTAATTGTTATTAGTAATTTCTTCTAACAACTTGGTAACTTATGCAACAACTCACGACATTTCATTCAAGTAAGTTTCATTTAATTAACGAATTGTCCATTTCCATTATTTGTTTTAAATCTTGTAAATCATTTATAATTGGAATCTGAACGATGATGTGCTAATCGCCTTAGTTTGGGGTATAAAGAGAAATTGGGACCAAGACTAATAAAAGGGTAAAAAGGTGTATCGCATGGTATTATTATCTGACGTTATTTAAATCAAGGTTATATTTTGTGGTGGATCACAATTGACCAACTGACAATTGGTACGTTGTATCATGAAATATTCGACACTTGAGATAACTGGGGAATACTGTCTCGTCTTTTTATCTAATTATCAATCTAATCCCAATTGACCTGTATACCTGTGCTTTTCTCTTATAATTGTTAATTTTCATTAGTTGTTAATCACAAACCTCAAACAAAAGATTACCATCGCATTCGCCATCTGAAACCTGCTTTTAATAATTGGACCTTTAAAGATAAACTTTTCCACGCTTCCCTGTGGGATCGATATTCGTTACTTAGTACCATTATTACTTGTTACAAGACGATAATAGACTGAGATGTATACTTGCGTCATGGTTTATTTCTGACTGATATTGCTGATAATACTCTCTTGATACTGACATTTTCAGGGTATTCATCAAATCTAAGAACACCTACCTTAACCTGGTCTTTATATAAGATTTGGTTTACCAATTGTTGATGTTAAGTCTAGATTTTCTATTCAAGGTATTTCAAGTATTGATTTGCAGATATGGATTTATCCTTTACTTGATGTATTTTAGAAAATTTTGATTAGTTTCTTTTTCATTGTTTAAGGGTGTTACAAGTTGATATCAAAGATTAATTGGTTTTTCTAGATGTGAGGGTGTTAGAAGTTGGTATCAGAGATTTGAGGGTGTTACAAATAGCTACATTTGAGCATAAGTTTGAGAGATTTTGGTGTTTCTTTATGACCCATTATACTTAGTGAAAATCCTTTTGTTGATCCAAACTCTCTTAGTGATTTGATGATAATCCTTTTGTTGATCCAAACTCTCTCAGTGATTTGATGATAATCCTTTTGTTGATCCAAACTCTCTCAGTAATTTGATAATGACCCGTTATACTTAGTGAAAATTACATTTTGTTTGTACACCTGAAAAAGTCTCAGCATTAGCGATCCCACCGAGTCTGTTCAGTGATCGCTGAGTGCTTTCTTTGTAAGCAGCAAATGTAATACCTGAAGACAGAGCCTCTCGCTGAAAAGAAACTCATCAGTTGAAGTCGAAGATCAAGATGATGATAAAGATAAGTCTACTAATGATCTTAAGCGGTATTCAGTGAGCCCAAGACAATTCTACAATACGTGACATCTCAAGACCAAGCTTCAACGATAGCTGATTCATCATCAGTGATCTCTTAGCACTGATCATCAACTATAGCCGATCATTAAGCTTATGAATCAAGATATGTTTGTCTTATCCTCTGCATAATCGGTACGAATGTACAAAGCAAACATTCTTTTGTCCATAGTCGTACACCCACTCCCTGCCACCACTGTTTGCAAATACGGCTGAAAGCTTGGAAAGGATAAAGTCAAGATCATGCAGCCTATAGCAAATGGACATGTGGATTGTAACACAAATACAAATTATTATGATAATGGTTCTCTTGCAAAACCCCCTTGTCTTAACAAAGATAATTTTTCTCTTTGGAAAAATTGAATGACTCTTTTTCTTGAATGTGTAGACCTTATTATACCCCATTATGTTGAAAATGGACCCTTTGTTCCATTTATCCCTGTTGCCGCTGTTCCTGCCACTGCCACAACCGCAATAATCCCTGAACGGGAAGTAACTAAAGAGATCCATCAGTGGACTGAAGAAGACAAAAACAAAGTGGCTCTAGATGCTAAAGCTAGAACCATAATCTCTATGGCACTCCCTGATGTAGTTTATCACCCTGTTATGAACCTCAAAACTTCTAAAGCCATGCGGGACACAATATGTGTTCAATATGAAGGTACATCTGAAGTACAAGAATCCAGAAAGATAATCTGGTAAGACAATATGAAAGTGTCATTTTTGGTAAAAATGAATCTTTGTCTGAAGTACACCAACGCTTTAATTGCTTATTAATTGATTTAAGGACTATTGGCAGGACCTACTCTAACTCTGAGACTCTAAAAAAAAATCTTGGAACATATTCCTGAAAGTTGGGACGATTATTCAATGTGTCTCAAGCTATCAAAAGATCTCAAGAATATTTCCTTAAGCACTCTTTATGGCATTCAGCTCAATCATGAGCAATCTTGTCAACTTAAGAAGAATCTTGTCAAAGATTCAAAAGATTCCAAAAGCACACTTGTTGCTTAGTGTCTTCAAAGCTAATCCCATCTCAGCGATCCTCTGTCACTAATACTGAGTTGGAATCTGACTCAGATGACTTATCAGAAACTGATTTTTCAGAGTTTGATGAGTCTCTAGCACTCTTGACAAACACCTTTAGGAGATCTGCAAGAAAGAGTAATTTTAGAAGAAATAAACCTCTTGCTATCACTGACAAGCCAAAATCAACTCCTATTGATAACGCAACTGCCACTTGCTATAACTGTTCTAAGAAAGGACATTTTGCCAGTGAGTGCAGGTCAAAGAAAGTCTTCAAACCTTCTTCATCCTCTAGACCCATAGATGACAAATACCTAAAGCTGAAAGAAAAATACCAAAAGTTGAAAAACTACAAGCGAAAAGGTAAAGGTCTAATAGCTAAAGAACACGATTGGGCTGAATCTGAGGAAGAATCAAATTCCGATGAAGAAGATGTGGCCAACCTATGTTTGATGGCCAAGATATAAGAAGTAAAAGAAGAAGCTGCTGACAATTCTTCCTCCTCTAATACTTCTCATGTATCAATCTCGGCTAATCCGGTCCTCATCGAAGCTGATAGACGCCGTGTTATCGATTCTCTAACTGCTGACTTATATAACGCCGTAAATAGAAAAGCTCAAGCTGAACAACAAAACTCAGATTTTACTAACAACTTAAAAAATGCCATTTAAAGATCCAAGAACTATCTAATATAGAAGAAAGTTTAAAGGATCAGTTTTGTGTAAATGAACTAATCAGCAACGAACACGAACAACCTATCGCTGAGCTGAAAGCTGAGAAAGCCACTGTCGAAGGATGGTGAAATTCCTCAGCTAAGATCACTGATATAATTAGTGCTCAGATTCTTGTCCATGACAAAAGTGGTCTCGGTTGAATCTGAAAAAATGAACCTAGCAAAAATCATTCCATGCTCAAATTTTAATGTTTGTCTGTTCTATCCCTGACACTTCTTCATCTCAATGCTCTTCTTCTTCTATTCCTAAGAGTTCCAAACTCTTAGAGAAAAGAAAGCCTATCTCCCAAGTTCCTTAGAAGAGTACTAAAGTACCTAAGCTGAAAAAGACTCTTTATAAGCCTTCAGCTAGTCAACCCTCATCCTCCAAAGTTAAGACCTCTGAACATGTTCAAAGATCTACTCCAAGGATAAAGGTTGATGTCAAGCCTAAGAAATCCGAGGAACCAAAGGTTCCTTCGATATCTAAGGCTAAGGGAATTCTTGGAGCTGGTCCCGCTCACTTAAAGCTTTCTAAAGCTTATGATTTTCGTCTTAAAGCTACCTTTAACTACAGGAAATGTTATCATTGTGGACATACTAACCATATTGCTAGTAAGTGCCCCACGACCACCAAAGCTGAGAAATCAACTAGAGTGAAGATGAATGCCACCAAGGCAAAGAAGGTCATCAAAGATGAAAAATCTGCCAAGGTGAAAAATACCACTAAGGTTAAGAAATTAACCAAAGTGAAGGTTACCACTGAAGCTGAGTCATCAGATGCTGTGAAAATTGCTGAACCTTCCATCTCCACTAACACTTGTGGACTAATTATAAATGGGGTAACAATTCAAACTTAATCTTCCTTATGATTGCCGGACTCGAAGGGTATCTGGTATCTTGATAGTCGATGCTCTCGACACATGACTGGTCAAAAGAACCTGCTCTCTGAATACAAGGAAAAAAAGGCCCCTCAGTAACCTTTGGTGGAAACGGAAAAGGCTATACCTGAGGGTTTGGTGTACTCACAAATGATACAACTACCTTCAGAAGAGTCGCTTACGTAGAAGGATTGAAGCACAATCTTCTTAGCATCAGTTAGCTATGTGATAAAGACTATAAAGTAAGCTTTAAGAAGAAAGCATGGTCTATCACTGACAAAGAAGGAAAAATTGCTCTCAGTGGTTATCGTATGGAAAATGTCTATGTTATTAACATGGATTCCTCCAATACTGAGAACATTTGTTTTCTGTCAAAAGCCTTCTCAGATGGCAACTGGCTATAGCATTAGAGGCTCTCTCATCTAAACCATAAGACACTGAACAATCTTTCAAAGAGTGAGATAGTCACTGGCTTACCTCAACACTCATATGCCAAGGAATCTATCTATTCAACATGTAAAAAACGAAAGCAGACCAAAGCTAGCTTCAAGTCAAAGCAAGTGTCATCAGTGACAACGCCTCTTCATCAACTCCATATGGATTTATTTGGCCCTGTCAACATACAAACCATCGCTGGAAAGAAGTACACTCTAGTAATAGTAGATGAGTACTCACGTTATACATGGGTGATGTTTCTCAGATCTAAGAGTAACACTCATGTAAGTCCTGTAATCACCACTGATAATCAAGATTCAATATAGAATGAACATTCAAGATCGTATTCACAGCAACTGGTCATATGATTTATTAACAATCTGTGAATTACAAGATATTACAATGAGTTTCTCTCTAAATGGATTTGTCTATCAAAATCTCTTCTTACAAATGAAGCCCAAGACACTTATTTATAGTGTCTAATTACATGACATGGGCCCAAGCCCATTTAACTCCCATTAAACTCCCAAAGCCCAAAAGACTAACAAAGCTAATTACAATACATTTGACTTTCATTGACTTTACATGGACTTTATAAAACTTTCTATATAATTGGGGCTTTCTAGACCCAACAATCTCCCCCTAAAGTTTTATAAAGAAAGCATCTTCAAATGATCTCCCCCTTGATTTCTTTGAAAACTTTAGTGTTTCACATCTTCACGCCTTGCAAATCTATCCAAGCTCCCCCTCAAAATTTGCTCTTCTTCTTCTTCACAAATTACAACTTTAAAATCGAATCCAATGTGCAATAAGCTCGACTGAAACCACCTCAGTTTATAATAAAGAATTCGTCTTTGAAATGAGAGTTGAATGACCATTAAGATCAAGAGCTTAATCCATTAAGATCATAGGAGGGAGTGTCTCAATACACTTCAATAACCCAGCTTGGATCCACAAAAATAGAAGATAGAACACCTTTATGAAAGTTGGGAGAAATTGCATGAAAAACGTTGCTTTCTGTCCAGCATCAGTCCACTGACTTTGACACAGACTCTGACCAATAAGCACATCTATTCAGAACAAACTCAAAACATGAAAAATGTTCATCTGTGTCTTAGGAATCCAGCGCATCTGAAATCGTCAAATTTGGAGCTTCGAGGAGGAAGTTCTGATCAAAATACGACAGGGGCGCAAAGCTGTCGAACAATTCTGAAATTGCACCTTTACTTCGAAATATACTAAGTAAAAGTTCTGAGAAGACCACTCAGAATTCTGAGTAAGTCAATCAGAATTCTGAACGCGAAGAACTTCTGAAAAAAATTCTAACTCTGAAATTCTGATTCCACACGATAAAGTTCTGACTATTGGGGTCAGAGTTCTGATAAAGCTTCGAAGACTTAGTTCTGAACCATCATTTGAACATTGATTTCTGATTAACTTTTGACATTCCACGATCTGACTTCTGAATTCACTGACTTGAACTTATGAAGATACAAACAACCTCTGAATTGCCTTGAATAAAATCTGAGCAAACTCCTCTGAATAACATGAGAACTTTGACATCAGAACTCTGAATAATGAAATCAGAATTCTGAGTACACTATCATAGCTGAGTTGCCTTGAACAAGTTTGCATCAATATAAAGTCAAGAATTCTGAACAACTTTGGATCAGAGTTTGAATTTCTGAGTGCACACGATCACCAACTCTGATTAAGCTTAACATCAACTCTGAAAAAAATATAGACTAATTCTGAATCGTCTATGATCAAAGTGTGATTAACTTGAGATCAATTTTGATTACATTATGATGCAAAACTCCGATAGATCACAATCAGATCTGATTAAGCATGTTGTCTTATTTTGTTTTCTGCACAATAACCGCTTTCTGATATGATTGAAACTGTCTTTCTATTTTGAACAACTGCAGCTTTCAATTTTCTGTTATGAACTAACCAACAGCTGTAGTTTTCTGTTTTAAATCAACAAGACAGCAACAAAATTTTCTGGACAGTCCCAACAGCAAAGAACTTGCTGTTTTGACAGCAAACATCATCGATTTTCTGAATTTTCAGCTCCAAACAACAAACATCGCTTATTTCCCATTACAGCAACATCATTAAGTTGTTTTCTGTTTTGGACAGCAGCTATTTGACAGCAACAAACAGCCCCTACTTGCTTTCTGTTTTGACAGCTTCGAGAACGTGACAACAACATTAATAGACTGTTTTGACAGCTTAAATAGTCACGACAGCTTGCTGTTTTCTGTTTGCTTTTTGTGGACACACTAACAACTTTCTGTTACAATTATCATTTTGCTGTTTTGAACCAATCAACAACTTTCAACTTTATGTTTTTGTTCATCAAACAGCAGCTAATTGTTGCAAACTTCTCTAATTTTGGACAGCCTTGAACAAATTTTTGCAATATCTTACGATCTCCACAAATTTATACAATCTGTTGCAAACACCATACTAACTTCTCATCTCTAAAATACAACTTGAGCCGATCTTGAATTACTGATAATTCCTCCATTTTAATTAAATTGCTCACCAATTCGAATTTGATGTAGAAGTAATAAGTCGATCCCCATAATATTTTTAGAACAAAAATTGCAAAGAATCATGTTTCTGGTCATCTACTCCAGAAAGTTGATTATAAGCAATTGAAGATCTAAAATCATTTCAGATCTGACTTTTACCATGAAATTCATCATCAAACTTTTCTCAGACAATTCATCGAGCATTTGGCGTGCAGAAACTGATTTAGAAGTAGATCAAGAACATCTAACTTCTTTTCTTCAACAAGAACCATCAAGATCTATAAAATCTTCCTCCAAAACTTAAAATCAATCTTCAAGATGAAAGAAATCACAGAATATTACCTTGAATTGTAGCACACGATTAACAATGATCTTGAATCACCAAATCTTGAAACTAGATCTTGAAATCTTGAATTGTTGCAAAAATGATCGTATCGAATTAAAATTGATTCGATGTTGCTCTGATACCAATTGTAAGTCCAGGATTTACTCTTACAATCAATACAACAATGTATGAAACAGTAATTGAGAAGTAATATGATCAAGCCCAATTGTATTCAATGAAGAACAGAATTACAGATCTTAGAGAGAGAGAATCTCAAAGATTACAAAAAGAGAATACAAATATATTCGGGGAAAATCAGTTAGGAATGTAGTGCTAACTACTATATATACTGCAACGGAAATATTAAAGCTACAGTACAAATATGAATGACTAATAGGAACAATACACGTGTCCTAATTAGTTAACTAAACACTAAGGAAAGTATCTGAACAGGTAGTTCAGAACTTCTGAACGTTCTTCTGACAAGGCTTCTCAGAACTTCTGGCTATACTTCTGACTCTACTTCTGACTCTTCTTCTGACTCTTCTCAAACTTTCAAAGCGATCCTTCTGAGCCTTCTTAGTCAGAACTCTGACCCTTCATATCAGAACATCTGAGTCTTCTCATCAGACCTTTAACACTTAGTTTATTGACAAAACTCAGATCTAACAATCTCCCCCTTTTTGTCAAATAAACTGATACTTTGCATCATCCAAATCTTTCAAGGCAGGAGCAATCTTCTGTAAGAGCACATTTCTTTGATTAAGCCTTTTGTCGATCTTGACAATAATTTCTTTAATAGTTTCAATCTGCTGAGTCATCACTTCCTGAGTTATGTTGCATTGCTTTATTTTCAACATCTTTTTCTCCAAATTATGCTTGATGAATCTCAAAGTTCCAGAGCAGTATTTTGCAGTCTCCTTTGCTCTGAAGAAGATCTTTTCACTCTTGTTTTTCAAAAAGACTCCCAAATCTGGATATTTGAGAACACTTCCAGTTTTTAACACCTTTTTCTGATCATGATCTGTGTTGGGTTTTGCCAGATAAACACATGGCCTTTGCAAATACAGAGCTATTTGAAAATCTGTATAACCATGCCATCTTAGGATGTAAAACATAGCTTCAATTACCACACTTCTTGCCTTCCTTTCAGTCTTATCTTTGCTTGATTCCTTGAAGCACAACATACAATGTAATCTGTAGAAATCCACTACTGATAGCTTTTCAAAATCTACATCAGTGAAATAGGACACCTTGCCATCTTCTCTCAAAACTTCAAAAGACAAGTATTCCATCTTTCTGAATTGTTTAACTTTTAATTCTCTGATCCCTGTGATTAAGAAGTCTGAATATACAACCTGTTTTGATTTCCCAAGACACCTTGATTTCTCTGCCAACCAGATCTGAGTCTCCTTTGGTCTATCATAATATACATTCAGAAATTGTATCTCTTTAGGCTTGAAAAACTTAGGTAGATCAAACTCAAGAAAGTATCCATTCAAATCAATTGACATCTCATCTTCTTTTGATTCAGATTGTTCAGCTTGATCAAGACTTGTTATTTGCACATTCTGAGGAGTTATGTCCTGAACTTCTTCAACTTCATCTGAAAGGATTTCATTCACTTCATACTCAGCAGGAAACACAAAGTCATTGTGCAACATCCTTTTAGGATTAACCTCTGATAATAACCATTCACCACAGCTTCTGATTTTTCTTCTGAGATTTAATCTTCTTTCCACAGAGTTTACACATTTTTTCTTTAGATTTTCTCTTTCAGTAGCAACATTAACTTTCATTTCAGTTAGTAACCAACTCAAAGTTGCATCACTATACTTCACCAATTCCTTCAGTTTGAATATTTCAAGTCTTCCTTGAACTGGATATGCAAACCCTTCAGTTTCCATTCCTTCATTTATAAATCCCTTCAAATATACACCAAATCCTGAAATCATTGCTGGACACTTCAAGTTGCATTTCTCTTTTCTTCCTTCAATTGCCAATTGAAAATCATACATGTACATATTTCTGACATAAATCCCCAGAATTCTTCTACACTCAATCTCTATCAAGGTTTCTTCAGTACTGGCAAAGAACTTAACTAGAAAGATCTGATCATCAAGAGTTAATCTGTGAAAATCAAAACTTGACATGGAAACCTTTGTACTTCTTTCTTTCAGCACTTCCAATCTAACAAACATCAGACCATTGAATTCTTCTGGTTTAAACATCAACATTTTCTCAATCTTCTTCTGAATGTGTAGTCTTGAATCAGGAATTCTGAATCTGTTTGAGGCTTCTGTATAAATCATCTGAGATCTGTTATCCATGAAGCCATCAATGTTGCTCTCCAATAGCTCATAATCTCCTTCTGTGTGATAGAGATTCTCATATATTTCCTCAGGTAAAATGTCATCATGAAATTGTCTAGCAAGTGGTACATCACTCAACTCCAGGATAAAATCACATACATGCTCCTCCAAAATTTGCATGTTAATCTTAGGAATCTCAATTGGTTTTCTGAATATATACTCAGAAGGCATAAAGTAATCTTCCACTCTCTCATATTCTTCTTCTGTATTCATCTCATCAGCATAGTTAAATCGAAACTCATGTTTAAATTTATGAGAATAATCAACAGTTCTATCTTCTTCTCCCAATAAATCAATAGGCCTTATCAGTTTTACACTTTGTTGAATATTTTGGACATTAAGTGCTCTGACTAACTCATTTTGCATCCTTCTGATCAAATTCTCATTTAATCTTCTTTCTTCTGATTCAGAATCCATCACACTATCTTTATCATAAAGAACAATATCTGTACAAGTGTTGTCAACAATTAAACTTTCCATTGTTTCCTCTGACCTCAACACAGGTTCCTCAATTGCTTCAGTTTCATCAGAATTGATTTCCATCTCTGTGTCTATATTCAATTCTTCAGTTTTATCTGAATCACCACCATCTATGCTTTCCACCTCCATTTCCTCTGTATCTGAACTATCAATCTGAACTATCTGAATTTCTTTATTCTTTGTACTGACTAAGTGCATATCTTCTATTTCAAAATCCTCTATGCAAATGTCATCATCAGAACTCAACCTTTGCCTTTTCTCCCCCTTTTGATGATCATGAGGTTCATTATCATCAAACTTTCTTTTAGAGTTCTGACCAGAAACACCTCCAGGTTCACCTTCTGCAAGTGGAACAAGATCAAGAGGTTTTGAAGTAGAAGCCATAGATACACTCAGTGCTTTCAATACAGATTCCTGCATACTCTGCATTTGTTTCAACAGATGTTAGGTCTAGAGTTTTGTCAAAAACACAACTGTTAAGATCTGATCTGAAGAATCAGAATTCTGAGTAAGAAGACCCAGAAGTTCTGATCAAAGAATAATGAAAAGATTACAAGTATGGAAGTTGGTCAGAAGACTCAGAAGTTCTGAGTAGAAGACTCAGAAGTTCTGAGTGAGAAATCTCAAAAAGATTCTAAGTGTTGGATTCTGACTAGAAGGTTCAGAGTTCTGAGTAGGAGACTCAGAACTTCTGACTATGAAGACAAATATTCTGAAGCGCTTATTCAGAAGTATGTTCAGAATTCATATCTTGGGATATTCTCTGTTATATTCAGTTACTAATTAGGACACGTGTAATTGTTCTATTAGTATGTTTCTCATATGTACTGTAGCTTTAGCTTTTCTCTACAGTATATATAGTGTTAGCAACAATTTGCTAACTAATCTTTGATATAATCTTTGGTGAATCCATTTAGAGAAAAATTCATTGTAATATCTTGTAATTCACAGATTGTTAATAAATCATATGACCAGTTGCTGTGAATACGATCTTAATTGTTCATATTTGATTGTAAGAGTGTATCCTGTACTTACAATTGGTATCAGAGCCAATCAACAAACAAATTCGTCCAAGAGTGTGTTTGATCGCGTTCTTGAAGTTTCTTGATCAATTCGACAATTGATTCCGTTGCTGCTAACAATTCTTGAATTCCTAACAATTCTTGAATTCGTTTCTATCATTGATTCAAGAAATTTGAATTTGTCTTTCTGTTGAATCGATATCATACAATCAAGTCATCCAAAGATTTTCTCTCTATGCTGATTAATTCTCGAAATTAAACAGAGATCACAGGTATGTTTTCGAAATTCTTGATTGGTTTCTGGATCAAAGTGATTATATCTGCTCCATGTTGATTAGTATTCAAATTTTTTGTTGAAAAGAAGATTTCATTAATTCATGTACTCTAACTGTTTGATAAAATGCATGTGACAGATTTGATTAATTCTTGCATGTTCTAGATTTGTGTTGATTCTCATTTTTGATCATAATTCATAGTTGATATTCGAATTTGTCATTTCATCATGCCTGAGATTATTGAAGTTTTTGTGAGACCTGCAATTTCTATAACCAGTTCAGACAATTTACAAAAATTAAGTCCTGTAAAAGCAAAAGAAACAATTTCTGAACCAAAAACTGAGATTGTTCATTTTGAAAGCAAGATTGCTAATCTTCAAGCAAAACAAGACGAATATGCAAAAGTTATAAAGATTTTGCAAAAAGAGAAATCTGATTTTCTAAAGGATTTTGAAAAGGTTCAAGAAAACATAAAGTTGTTAGAAAAAGAGAATGTTGATTTGAAAGAGAAAGGCAATTTTAGAAGAAAGATGTTGACAGAGTCTGAAAATAGAATCAAATCATGTGAAATGAAAAATTGTCAACTCTTGAAACAGATCTATGATTTTGACAAGTTCTTATACTTGAAAGAGTGAAATTTGAGAAAGAGAGAAGAGACTTTCAAACTGAGAGGAAAGGTTTTGAAACAAAGTCTGTTGAATTATCTTTGAAAATTTCTGATTTGGAGAAAATTCTTGCAAAAGAAAGAAAAGATTTTGAATGCAAGAAAAATGTTTTTCAAAAAGAAAAGATTGGTTTTGAGAAAAAGAAAACAGGAATGTTAAATGAGTTTTCTGTAAAAATCAATGAGTTGGAGAAAGAGTTAGAAGATGGAAGGAAAGAGACTGAAAAGAAGAAGGTAAATGGCTTTAAAGAAAAATGCTTAAAAGATGAGTTTGAGAAGGAAAAGAAAGTTTTTCATTTGGAGATAAGGAGGCTTATTAAGAAATTATCTGATTTATCAACTAAAATCATGATAGAGAGGAAGTCCAAATCTGATTTGCAGTCAAGGTTTGATTTGTATGTTAAAAAGTTTAGGGAATTTGAAACGAAAGTTGTTGACAAATCAAATCATAGTTCAAAAGATCAGATTCGTTCTTCTAATCTGTTTTATGATTCTGCTATTGATAAATCTTATAATTGTTCTTTTAAAAAGATAAAAATGGAATGGAGAGTTAAAGGAACAACTTCCAAGAAAGAAGTGCAAAATTCAAAAGTTCCTAATTCAAATGTCAAGAAGAACAATACATTTCAAAGAAAATCTTTTGTTAAACCTGATGTGATTTATTCTGTAAATCAATTAGTCAGAGTTGCACAAAAGAAACTTTGTTGTTCATATTGTGGGACTAATGATTTTGTGAACAAGAATTTTATTCAGCACTGGTATGGTTCTTATAGAATATCTGCATATGCTACTGCACCTAACAAACCTGGACCCAAGTTCATATGGGTACCAAAGTCAACTTAATCTGTTTTGCAGGTTATTCATGTGTAGAGCTGAATGATAATACTGACACATGACTTAAAACCGATGTTGTGCTTAAATTGAGAATCTTGACTTTTGGATAATTCAGTCCAAAACTCGATCTGAATGTAATTATGGATTTCTGATTCATATAGATCAATTTGTTGATCTTGAAGATTTTTTTGAAAAGTTCTGTTTGCTATGAGGTTATCGAACTCATAGATGTGAGTGTTTTTCGTAGAATGTGTTCAGAATCACATTTTAAGCAACCCTGCAAAATTTGGTTGAAAAATTCTGATTTTTGAGCAAGTTATGGTGATTTGAAGTTCAGAATGTTCAAAAATCACAAAATCCAAACATTTTTCTAAGGCATTTTCTCTGGATAGTTTTATCAGAATTCTGACTCTGTTACTCAGAAGTTCTGACTCTATTACTCAGAAGGTCTGACTCTACTACTCAGAATTCTGACTCAACTAATCAGAATTCTGACTCTGATACTTAGAATTTTGAGCAAGTTACTCAGAATTCTGACTCTTCTAATCAGAATTCTGACTCTACTACTCAGAATTTTTTTTGATAACTAATGAGGAATCATCGTAGATGATTACCAAAATCTCTTGATTTTGCAGGATTATCTTGATTTCAGAGGAAGTATTGACTCAAAATTTGATCTGATTGTTTCAAGATAATGTTCAAAACCCGTGATTCAACGTTTTAGGTTTTTGAACATATCAGTTCAAAACCCGTACTTAAATGACAATGGCTTCTGAATAATTCAGTTCAGGACCCGTACTTCAGAGACTAAGACTTCTAAACAAATCAGTTTAGAACTCATATTTCTCAGGTGATATCCTTAACTGTCATATTTTTATGTTTCAAGGAACAAGTGGTGAAAGGTAACATTGCATTATGTTTTATTTCTATTGCTTTGAAAGTTTAAATCTTAACAAATTTAATTCAATGAGATGAATTTTTTAATGAATAAAATGTGTGTCAAGGGTGATTTTACAAGTATTTTTGTATTATCTGAGTTATATTTGTTTCAACTTTCACTTCTGAAATAAATCGAAAGGTTAGCAAAACATGAATGAAATTATGTTGAATGCTCAATGTTATGTAAATTTAGACTTATATAGAATATAATGCTAAAAAAAAGTCGAAATGTCAGAATGATGGATGGAAACAAAAATATGGGGGAAGTACTACGTTTTAGAACCAAGTGATTGAGATGAAATAAATATATATAAAATCATTTAGTTTGAAAGTTTGTACCTGTGGCCTTTCTGGTTTGGGAGAGTAAGTCCTAAGGGGTGCTCGACACCTAGTCCCTAAGATCAACTGGTCTGGGATCGGCTGACCCAAATCCTGCAATAGAACCAGATAGAAAGCCATGTTCTACTGGTACAAATGGGTTTAAGATATATCGATGTGGCCTTTCTGGTTTGGGAAATTAAGTTCCAAGGGGTGCTTGTCACCTATGTAATAACCAGGTAATTTATCTAATTTTAGAATTGGGATTTATTTTATAAGTCTTTATTTTTAGTATTTTATGGAATTAGGAGTTAAGGGGTAAGTTTAATTTGTAATTTGGAAGTTTAGGGGTATTTATTGCCAATTGAGATAAGCTTAGGGTGGATTTGGTCTTTTTGCCAAAAATATCTCCCACCACCGCCACACTTCTGTTGAGACACCAGGAGGTGTCAATCTTAGGCTTATTTAGAAGAAAATCAAATAAATATCTAAAACCTATGTGTGTGTGTGTGTTTATCGATTGAGAGAAAAGAGAAAAAAAGAAAGAGAGAGATCGAGAGAATTGAAAAAGAAGAAGAAATTGCTGCTGTGATTTTGTACCAACTGAAGTAATCAAGGTAAACAATCCATACCTTTTATATGTTTTAATTTCTCAAAGTGTTCTTGAAATTACTAGTTTAAGTTCTTGGTGGGTTTTGTTAAAAATGGATGTTTTGGGGAGTTTAAGCTTAAGGATAGGTTGTGCTAATGGTCTTAAACATATCTGCACTTTTACAGTAGCTTGCATAGAGTAAAAGTACAAAAATCTGGGTTTTAGGATGAAACAGTGAACTGTGACATTCATCGAAGTCGCAATAGAGGACTGCGACATTCAACGAAGTCGCAATGGTCGATTGCGACTTGGGCTTGAAGTCGCAATGGTCGTTTGCGACTTGGATTGGAATCACAGTAGTTGATTGAGATTTGGGATTGGAATCGCAGTAGTTGATTGCGATTTGAGATTGGAATCGCAGTAGTTGATTGCGATTTGGGTTTGGGATCGCAGTAGTTGATTGCGACTTAGGATGGAGTCGCAATAGTGGGTTGCGATTTCGGGGTGAAGTCGCAGTAAGAGGTTGCGACTTTGTACTGTTCATCACGGTTGCGACTTGTACTGTTCATTGCGATTTCGTGTTATTTCGGGTTGCGATTTGAATTGAGAATTTTGTAAGTTTTAGTGTTTAAAGAGATATTTGGTATTTTATCTGATTTCAGATTCTGTGAAGGATCAACATACGTGAATTATCTTGGAAGAGTTTTTGTGATAAACACACGAGGTGAGTTTTACTTTAAAAAGTATATTTTTACTGGAATGCAATATGTGATTAACAAATGTTTGATGATGTGTATGAATATGTCATACGTGAGTAATTATAATATATTGAGATATTATAATTACGTGAGTATTATATGAAAATATAATACGTGGCCGGGCTTAGTACCGGTGTGATAAATTGGCTCGCAACCAATTGTTATTGGCCATTGGTGGAGGGATAAGGTGGTATGTGAAAGGTATGTTTTGTGAATTGCATTTGGTATTATTTTACGTGTGATGTAAATGTAATTATATAAAAGTGTGTATTTATATAAATGAATTTTAATGATTTCCAAATATCAGGGATTTACTCACTAGACCCTTAGGTCTAACCCTCATTTTTGTTTTAAAAATCTGTATTCCAGGTGGTGGTACCAGTAAGAGTAAATGATTAGATTACTTGGTGGATAGCTATGTGGAATGATGATCATTATGAAGTTGATGATACTTTTTGTACTTAAATTTCAGTTATTAGCTATTATCAGATCTAAATGGGATCAAGTTTGTACTGAATTTTATATTCGTAGATCAGACTTTGGGACCAAATGTGTAATGTGAATGATTTTGTTGAAACCCTGTTATGAATTATATGTTATATGTATGTTTTGTTTTGAGGGATGTTACACCTAGCACCTAAGACCAACTGGTCTGGGATATGCTGACCCAAATCCTGCTATAGAACCAGATAGAAATTCATGTTTAACGATGTATCTTATTCTTACTAAACTTTTTGATTAAAAGATGCCAATGTGCACAAAATTAAAAGATGTCAATGAGCACAAAATTAAAAGATGCCAATGAGCACACATCTCTTGAAACTTTTGGAAAATACAAAGTCGCAATAAACTTGTAAATTTGTGAAAATCCTGATTTTGGACAAATAGTGTGAGTAGAGCAAAGTATTCGTATATGTTTTTAGAATTGCATATGCTTGAAGCTAATCATATTTCGCATGCTAAGCACACCAAATATATTTAATAATGTAGGATCCAGATCCGTGCAACAATCGTGTTTATGTGAATAAAGATATGAACGAATAAAGTAATCACAAAGGCTGCCCACTTAGCTATTTGATCAGAGAATAATCGTTACAATGCTGAAAGCTAAATGAGACAACTAGCTAATTTTCTAAGCTAGTTGTGCATTAAATATGCTGGGCCCGTGGTAACAAGCCCACGGCCCGTTCACTATGGACTATGTTTAAGGAAATACAAATTACACCCTTGAACTTTAAATCAACACATAAAACTTTCCCTAACAATCTCCCCCTTTGATTTGAAGTTCAAATTCTTGCTCTATCTCTTGCCAGTTGAAGACGTAACGTTTGCGTAGAGCGAAATGAACCTCGAAGAATCTGATGGCGCGACGGTAGTCAAGACGATCTTCAACAATATCCAAAGCATTCTGTGCAGTTCTTTCATTCAGATTTGGAACATAGGATACCTTTGGATTTTCTGATTCGTGCTAGATGATCTTCCGAAGAGCGTCTTGAACCTTGAGCAGTGTGCCGTCGCAAAATCGATCTACCTGACTGAACCTCATAAACTTCTTTTCTTTCTGAGCGTTGAGGAAGACGATCCCAAATTCCGGTTGAAGCAGCATTGCGTTATCGGGATACATCGACAGTTCAGGAGCTTTCAGATTCGGTTTGAGCAGATTTACCTTCTTTGATCGGTTCTCGATTGCCATTTGAAAGTCCGTAAGATAAGACATCATAATGGAACGGACGAGGAATCGTCGAACCGCTTCGAGCGCCTTTGTTACAGCAAGCGGTCGGATGGTTCTGGTGCGAAGGTCTTTCAAAAGGACCAGGAGGTCGAATGGATGGAGATGCTTAAAGTCAGCCTCAGAAAAAATCCATTCTTTTCCGTCTTCACGTCGAACAGTGAAAACGGGAAAGACAATCTTCATAATTTTGTTTGACTGAATCTTTAGCACCTCTGAAATTTTATATTTGGTTCGAACCTGATCTCTCGGAAGACACCGCTTCATGGCTTCTACGTATCGGAGTTGACGTGCTGGTTCAGGACTGTAGATGCCAAGGCAGAAGGTCGGCTCGATCGGGCGAATTCGGTGAACGAACAGCTTCTTCAGGGATTCCTCCAGATGAGGAATGAGGATCTTGATCTTCTCCCAACGGTTTTGTTGCTGAGGAGAGGGAGGAAGATCAGGAGCTGTCGTTTGTAGAGGAGATGTCGGGATTTCTGCATTGTAGTTGTCGGGTTGATCTGTTGTCGTGGCAGGTGGAGTCGAGTGAACGGGAGGTGCACCATAGTAGTTCTGAAGCAGAAATTGGTCGTAGTCTATGTTGTCGTCTTCATCAGTAGGAAACACCAAATTTACCTCGAAGTTGACGGCTCTGGCAGCTTTTTCGTACCATACGTCTTCAGTTTCCGGGTTGGTGTCACATGCTGGATCTCTCAAGGTGAGCGAAGGCATGTCTGATGGTTCTTCAGTGACCAATTCCTGTCTTGTACCCTCGGGATTTTCAACCGTTGGGGCTTCATCATCTGAAATGTCCATATCAATGACCATCTGGGCTAGAGGCAACTCGGCTTCTGGTTCGGCTGTTGTAGCTGCCGCAGTTGGGGGTTCCTGATGAACCGCAGATGTACCTTCAATGTGGAGCAGGGAGGCGGTCTCGGTTAGACGTTGTCGCTTCTCCCCCTCACGGTGATCAGGATCCTCTTGGTCATCGTGTTTCCGTTTGAGACCGCCGGCTTGACTCTTACAGGTGTCTTCGAGTGAGCGGACCCTCTCAGACAGCGTGGCAAACGCTTTGTTGTAGGCGTTGAGGGTCGAGTCAATGGCGTCAAGGCGTGATGTGATGGACGAAGAAGGAGCAGTGACCTGTGATCGGAGAACGGAGATCAGGTCTGCTTCAGCAGATGCGGTAGAGTCGGATTCCTGGAGCAGCTGGGCTAAGAGCATCGTCTTTAGAGTATCCACCGAATAGATAGGTTGCAGTTGAGGCGGTGGGTGCACGGAGACAGATTCAGTGCTGACGAGAGAGCTCTTTACTTTGAAAGCATGCGTCGCTTTGGCAATCTCAGCGGCTACATGTTCCTGCATTTGTTGCTCCATAACCTGTCGGACAGCCTCAAGGGTGCTGTCCAGAGACCCTTTTGACACAAAGTCGGGTAACGTAACTCCGGGCTCACTTAGAGGACCCGTTGAGGCATCTACCACTGGGGTAGAGCCACCTACGTTCACAGCTGGCGTGATGATGACTGTGGTAGGATTTCCGTCCAATCCTCGTGTTCCGGCAGTCGGAGACACTATAGACGTTTCGGTCGGGTCACTAAGAGCCGCGACGTGGTGTTGTTCCGCATCAAGTGTCCTAGGCGAAGAATGTTCAGTAACAATTGGCTCTAGACTCGATGGTGCACACAAAGAAGTCGAGACCGGGGGCTGCTGGTCTCTTATTTCAACACCAGCACTCTCCGAGTGAGAGACCGGTGGAAGTTGTGCTTGTTCCCCGTGTGATATTGAAACATCCGTCTGTTTTGAGACGGATGAGTGGCTATGGGGGGTGTGCAATTTCTCCGCTGGGTCCACGGAGGCTTCTTCAATACCCCGTCCCAACAGATGAGACGGGATAGCAGATGTGGCAACCCGGATATCACTCGGTTGGGGTCGCTCTTGAGCCTCGTTATCTTTACGGCTCGATCTTTCCTGGTTCAACTTTGAATGCAGTTCTCTCCGTCTCGCATGATCTAACTCATCACCTGTGTCTCCCTCAGATGCCCTAGTGGTAGGTCCGGTTCCAGTATGTGAAGGGGAGTCAAGTGGGATGCCAACGGTAAAATCAGGGTTGGGTCCGATACCGTGAGGGATATGCGTCAAGCGGATGTTGCGGTCGGTATCGGAGTAGGGGGTTCGGTTATATATGGTTCGGTGGTGTGATGTAGGCGTGGTCTCGAAGAAGGACCTGGTTGGGCTGAACTGGAACCGGGCTGCGATTCCGCTGCACCACCTACACTCGTTCCCCTTCCTCTCAAAACTAACGTTCCCCGCCCGACAGCACCTGCTTGTCGGCCCCTTCCACCTCTCACTCTTGGACCCTCACGTCGCTCGGGTCTATGTCCCTGGGCAGGTCCCTCCGGCTCTGGCTGGACCACGGGATTTCCTAACTCTCCCCTATAAGCAACTACCCCCGGTGCAGCGGGATAGGCTATGGCTAGTAGGGCGGCAGGAATGGGTGAGGCGACCGCATCGGATGGGTTGCGGATCACCATGAATTGTAGGTGGCGTATGGGACATACCGGATGTGTGAGTCGTCGTGGAATGGTGGGATTGGCATCCATGTGTTGTCGAACGGCAAGCGAAAGGAATCGCGGATATGGAAGAAACTTCTTCTGTTTGGTGTCGCCGATATGTCGGATGGTGGTCACAAGTTCACGCCAGATGATCATGGCGAAGTCGACGTGGCGGTTGTAGCACACGGCGTGAACAAGGCGGAGAAAGTCGCCGGTACATTGGTCAATACCTTTCCATCGGGCGGATAGGCATCGGTTGAGAATAGTGAAGAGCGTGTACCAAATAGGCGCCAAGTACTTTCTATTGAAGACCGATGGCCGTGGAAGGTCGGAGTTGTACCCAAGAGCACGCATTTGGGCGCAGAGAGTCGCATCGTTAACGGCAGGATCGTACCGTTCATGGTTGTTGGCAGTGGCCTCAGGCAGGGATAGTAAACGGCGAAAAGAATCTGGCATCAGTGTAAACGGGTGGTTGTCTATTCGCGCTGTGATGGTCTGAGTGTTGCCAATTGTGCGGACTTGCGCCGTCAGCCAGACTTGTAGAACGTAGAGCAACGGAACGTCGGCTGTGCGAGTGAGTGCCTCAGAAATGGGATGGCGCATCAGAATGTCGAGTATGACCTGATGTTGGGGGTTTGGTCTGAAAAGCGCCGGGTCGAGGTAGTGGTTGTTCGCCTCTAGCTCGATGCCATGGTCAGGGTCGACCAGTGCAACATCAGCTACTTCGTCTATAATTTCCTCCTCCTGAGGAATTTGTTCTTCCGGGTTTTGTTGTTCCGCCATTTGAAAATCTGCAAAGGAGCACACGGTTAGGATCATAATTAGAATTACAAGTGTAGGTGCGTACCTTAGCTTTGAATGGCTCAATCTGAGATAGATCGAGGACTGGTTTTGATAAAAACAGGCAAGAACTGGACAGCACAGGGCACTTTTCCGGACAAAATGAAGTGTCCGGATAACATGATTTGTCCGGATGGCAGAGGAGTCCGGATGATTATACGAGTGTCCGGGTAAAATTGAATTACCCGGACAAGGTTCCCTGATAAAGTGAGTATTCCGGATAAAGGCGTTGTCCGGACTCCAAACTTATCCGGTAGTTGAACTTACCGGAAACCATAAGGTTTTCGTACAACTAGGTTTCCGGTAGATTGAGAGAGTCCGGATGTATCATCAAACACAATGAGTGTGTCCGGATAGAAGCGCATGTCGATGATGGTGTCCGGACACGATGAGTGTGTCCGGACGAAACGCCTTGGTGAGAAATCGACCAAATCTAGGTTTAAAGGCCAGTGTAAATGCACATAAGTAGACCAAATAGCATTCTAGACTACCCTTGGTCATTCCCTATCAATCTTACACCGAAAGAACCCCAAATCGTGTGGATCCGAGGTGTGGTGTTCGGGTTTAACAATCTCGATCAAACCGAGGTTTGATTGAGAGGCAATAATAATCGAGATTCGTATAATAAAGATGTAGTGGGAATCACGAACAACATACCTGAGTTTGGAGTGAAACGTGTGCGTGAATCGTGCGATTGAGGAGAGTCCGAGCGAGAGAGAATATCGACGAGGGTTTAGGGTTTGTGCAAGAGAAACCGGGTAGAACGAAATATGAGGTACCCGGGTGTCTTATAGGATCCGGGTGTTGTCCGGAGAAGTTGACCGACCCGGGTCTGTCCGGTCCGGATACTGTCCGGACAAACAGAGGTGTCCGGACATCCTCAAGAGTCCGGATAACACTGTTTTGGCAATTTCCGTAGAATGTTCAGTAAACTGTGCTGCCAGGGATCTTTCTCTCGCTCCCCCTCAAATTGAGCATGGGATTGCCATTGCTCCCCCTCGAATCGTGCAGTAGGGTGCAAGTGAGGGATCCGACACACAAAATTTTGAGTGCTGGATAGAAAACGTTGTGTCGCTCCCCCTCAAGTGTAGACCAAGGTGGACTTGGGAGTGCCCACACACATAAAAAACTGTTGAACTGTTAAAGAAAAACTGTGTGTGACGCTCCCCCTCAACAGATTAGAAGACTTACCTGATATGGCAGTTAGCTCCCCCTGAACACATTAACAAATGGTGAAAGCACAGAGATCGGGAATTAACAAACAAACGACGGTATTGAATAAAAGAAACACACGAAGAAAGAGGAAAAATAGACGAAACTACCTAACAAATACAAAGACTAAATCTACCTGTGTTACTGAGGCAAGTAGAATACCAGTGCGAGGAAGTGTTTGCTCAATCGTCCAGAGTGTTGACACCGGATGATAAGTAGACAGTTACTCGTAGAGGTATGGAACTTGACAAGGGTACACAAATGGATTAAGTTTTCAGGTTTAGCATACCTAGCTTGAACACCAGAGTTTTAAAACGCTTTCGTCCAAGGCTTTGGTAAACAGGTCTGCTAACTGATTCTCAGTATTTACGAAGTAGAGTTCGACAGTACCTCTTTCGACGTGATGCTTAATGAAATGGTACCGAACGTCGATGTGCTTCGTCTTGGTGTGCTGGACCGGGTTGCTTGAGATAGCAATAGCACTCTTCGAGTCACAGTAGATCGGGACCTTGACATACGTGAAACCGTAGTCCTTGAGTTGTGTCCGCATCCAGATGACTTCGGAACAGCAGCTTGCGGCGGCCACATATTCCGCCTCGGCAGTTGACGTTGAAACGCATTGCTGCTTCTTTGATGCCCAGCTTACCAGACTATCTCGCAGGAACTGAATGTGCCCCGATGTGCTCTTCCGATCCATCATGCAGCCCGCGTGATCGGCGTCAGAGTAAGCTGATAATCCAAAACCTGTCTTGTTAGGTCCATGATCTTCATACAATCCAAGTATTGTGTAACAAGATGATGAAGAACATTATTGAAAAAGAAATCTAACCTAGAGAGAACACAAAGTGATTAGAGATCTTCATCTTGTATTAATGAATTCACTTCTTACAAACTACAAGTAAAGACCTATTTATAGTCTTCATCACTTGCTACAACAATTAAGCATAAGCCCTTTAACACAGTTATTGCTTTACAAAACTTTCTATTATAAAGGACAACTTCAGTGTCCTAACATGTCTCTTTCGGGTACCATAGGCCAAGATCAGCAGTACCACGTAAATAACGAAAAATTCGTTTAACAGCAATCATGTGAGACTCTTTGGGGTTGGATTGATACCGGGCACACAGGAAATTCGAGAACATTATATCCGGTCTACTGGCAGTGAGGTACATTAATGAGCCAATCATTCCTCTATACAGCCTCTGATTCGCAGCCGTTCCATTGGGATCGGCGTGAAGCTTTGTAGTAGTTGCCATGGGAGTTTTCATTGGTGAGGCCTGGTCCAATTGGAATTTCCGAAGAATATCCCGAATGTATTTGGACTGGTTAATGAATATTCCGGTCGAAAGTTGTTTAACTTGTAGACCAAGAAAGAAATTCATCTCACAAAGCATACTCATTTTAAAATATTTTCCCATTAGTTTGGCAAAGTTCTTGGCATAGAGAGGATTGGTAGAACCGAAAATAATGTCATCAACATATACCTGAGCCAAGACGATATGACCGGCTTCATTCTTTATAAACAGAGTAGAGTCAATTGTACCTCTTGTAAAGCCTTTATCTAGTAAGAACTTAGAGAGAGTATTGTACCAAGCTCGCGGGGCCTGTTTGAGACCATATAGTGCTTTGGCTAAAATGTAGACATGGTCAGGCTTTGATTCGTCCACAAAGCCTTCGGGCTGTGACACATAAACTTCTTCTTCGAGATCGCCGTATAGAAAGGCCGTCTTCAAATCCATTTGGAAGACTGTGAAGTTCTTGTGCGCAGCATAGGCTAGAAACATGCGAATTGCTTCGATTCGTGCCACCGGAGCATAGGTTTCATCAATGTCAATTCCCTCTTGCCGACGATATCCCTTAGCCACGAGTCGCGCCTTGTTGCGGACAACAATACCGTCTTCGTCCTTCTTGTTCTTGAAGATCCACTTGGTGCCGATCACCGTCTTGTGTTTTGGACGTGGAACCAACCGCCACACTTTTAGGGCTTCAAATTGATTGAGCTCTTCTTGCATGGCAATGATCCAGTCCGAATCTTCAAGTGCCTCACGTACAGTTGTTGGCTCTATCTTACTTAAGAAGCCGGAGAAGAGACAGAAGTTGGCAGAAGCGCCTCGCGTACGAACAGGTGTAGAGGGATCACCTATGATTTGATGCAGAGGATGTGCCTTCGTCCATTTGGTGGTGTGTGGAAGTGGCTGCTGGGTGGAATAAGAGGTGTCCGGATCCACATACGAACCGGATGGGAGGTCTTGTACGGCTTCGAGAGTAGCAGGTTGAGACCTTGGAGGAGGTGGGGGAGGATTCGCCAATGGTTGTACAACTTCTGGTTCCGAGGAATGCCGAGGTTGATCGTCGGTTGTCGAGGAAGGCGAATCTGTAGGAACGATCTCCGGAAGTGGGTTTGGGTCCTCCGGGGGAATCACAGGAACAGGTGACTCAGGTGATGACTGCTGTACTGTCTCCATGGTGTTAGAAGGTGAGCTTGTAGAAGGCGGTGGACCAGAGAAGTTGTCCAAATCTTCAAGACGACCGAGGAATAGCTGAGACAGATGGGGGAGCATGAAATATGTCATCATAAAAATGCTCAAACAATAAATCTAAATCAGAATAAGTTGCATTCGATGAAGATGCACGATTCGGATTTACTGTCATTTGTGTAGATCCCGAACTAGAAGGTCCGGAAGCTAACACACCAGTTAAACCGGGTTCTGAACTGCGATGTTCAGAAGCCAAATATGTGGCTTCGTCGAATGTCACGTTTATGCTCTCAACAACGGATTTAGTCCGTGTGTTGTAAACGCGATAAGCCTTAGCCTGCATTGAGTATCCGATGAAGACTCCTTTATCCGCTTTGGGGCTTAGTTTGCCGAGATCATCTTTGTCGTTCAGTACGTAGCACGTGCATCCGAACGCGTGAAAGTAGCCAATAGTCGGAATGTGATTATTCATGATCTCGTAGGGCGTCTTGTTGAATCGCTTGTACAGAATCGTGCGATTTTGCGTGTAACAAGCTGTAGACACTGCTTCAGCCCAAAGATATAGCTGTAGATTGGCTTGGGAAAGCATTGTGCGTGCCGCTTCGACTAGGGTACGGTTACGTCTTTCCACCACACCATTTTGCTGAGGAGTGCGTGCGGCAGAAAAGGTGTGCGAAATTCCTACGGAGGAGAGATAACCGTCCATCTTGGAATTCTTGAATTCCGTCCCGTTGTCGGTTCTGATGGACTGAACTTGTTGATGCTTGTTCAATTGGACCGTCTTGAGATGCTTGATGATGATCTCAGGAGTTTCATCCTTTGAGCGGAGAAACATCACCCAGGTGTAACGGGAGTAATCGTCCACTATCACCAGAACGTACTTGCGCTTGTTGATACTCGCAACACGCATCGGTCCACACAAATCCATGTGAAGGAGTTCGAGAGTCCGAGAGGTGCTGGGAGTGTCCTTTGGTGGATGGGATGCACGCTTCATCTTTCCCTTCTCGCATGCCTCGCACAGATGCTCCTTTACGAATTGAAGGTTGGGCATGCCTCTAACGTGTTTGCCGAGCACCAGCTGATTGATGTTTCTAAAGTTGAGGTGCGAGAGGCGTCGATGCCAGATCCAAGCTTGGTCGGAAGAGGCCTTTGACAGAAGGCAGACAGGGTTATCAATTGAAAGAGCCGAGAGATCAATGGTGTAGAGGTTGGTTCTTCAATGTCCAACCAGTAGTGCCTCACCGTCGTCGGTGAGTATTCTACACCTTGTCTTTTTGAAACTGACCTCAAGATCTTTGTCGCAGAATTGGCCTATGCTGAATAAGTTGTGACCCAACCCTTGGACGTGTGACACCTTCTTGATGGTGATCTTATCATGCACGATGTCGCCGTAGCCCACAATCGGCGAACGCTCGTTGTTGCCAAATCTCACATCTCCTTGATATTCTTCTTTGTAGTTCGTGAGAAGCTCCCTCCTTCCGGTCATGTGCTTGGAGCATCCTGAATCTAAGTACCACATATGACCGCCCTGCAAAACAAGATTAGAGAAGTTTAGGTACCCAAATTTGTTTGGGTCCTGGAGGGTTAGGAGTGGCTCCCTTTGAAGAAACCTGTTTTGGCACGCCTTTCCCGTTAGGTGAAGAATGTACACCCGTTGGGAGAACTGATTTTCGCGTTTGTCGCCTCTTAGGTGTAGATTGTACACCCGTGGGAGGAACATGTTTTGTGCCAGGTTGCCTTTTAGGAGCTGGTTTAACCTTGGTAGGAGCAGTCCATCTAGGATTGGATCTAGCCTCCCGTTGTGGTTGAACCGTTGAATGATTACCCCGTTTATGAGATGGATTGTTCTTGTAATTACGGGGACTGCGTTTTGCATAGAGATTATATACACAAGATGGTGCATACCAATCATTTTTCAGAATGTCATAAAAGTTATTCCCACCACAATTAGAACAACAAAGACAATCATGCGATAAACGAATCAAGAGTTGAAGAGAGTTTAGTTTAACAGGAAAAGACACTACTTTTTCCAAACTAGCTTCAAAATCATTCCAACCACAATTTGAACAACACACGCAATCATGCAATAAGCGAGCCAATTGTGGAAGAGAATTCACTTTAACCGGAAAAGAAACTTCAAAATAATACTGTTGATTCCAATCACTACTGTCTTTGTTTATTCTAGAATTTAAAGCATGGGGAAATGACTTTGATGCATCCTTCTTGACAGAATCCTCCTTTAGCCACTTTGGTGTTACTCGTCTGGCTTGACCATTTTTAGCTGCAACAGCAGGTACAGAATGATCAGTGACTTTTGAAGGAGTTGGAGCTTTAATGGAAACTTGTTTAGTCTTTTGCCTTGGCTGTGACGTATTTTGGGAAACAGGTTTAGATGTTAAAATTTTGATCACAGCTGGGCCTTTTGAGTTTGAACATGCTCCCTTTTCAAAATTGACCTTATGAGTCACAACTGGGGATAAAAAATCTGTGTGACTCGGAAGAGGTTTGTCGAAAGGGAACGACTCGAACTCTCCCTCATCATCACCTTCTGAGTTCATGAATTCAGAAAAATTTACTTCAGGAATGTCGGGACTTGGACTGGTGGAGGAAGGCGAGGAACTCTTCGTGCTTGTGTGCTTTGGGGAATTTGGTGCGGAAGCTAAGAAAAAATCAGAGTTCAAATTCCTTAAAACACTCTCGTCTTGAGAAGCATAACCGGTTTGTGAATTGGAAATCTTGTCTAAATAAACTTTGCACGAAGATTTGTCAGATGAATTTGAGGAAGGTTCGGGTGAAATCTCCTTTTTAGATTGGAGTCGGTCAATTTGCTCTTGAAGCTGACCATTTTTCGCATATTCTTCCATCTTTTCTGTTGCCAAAGCAGACAGTTGTGATGTAAGTCGATGGATTTCACTCCGAAGGATCTCCTGTCCTTCATCAGACACAGCTTCGGTTTTGACCGGTTGTTGTTTCTCAAGTTTGTCAAGTAAAGCTTGCTTTTCTTTTGTCATTTCAGACAATTTAGATGAAAGCGTATTGATTTCCCACAGAAAGTTTTCCTTTGCTTCACTTGTCATACCATCGGTTATCTCAACTTTGAGTTTCTCAAGAGCTTTGTTTAAATCGTTCTTCTCATGTTGAAAAACCAGCCGTTCTCTTTCCAATTACTCCTCCAACTCTACTATCTTTGCTTCCAAGATGAGAGGGGGAACATAGAGTTTAAACTCATCCGTCTCAGTCTTGGTTGCTGGTGCTACATCCTCATCCTTCTTGGAGGAATCCTTGGGTGTTGGCACTTTGTAGGGGTCGAAGTAGTCATTAGAAAGGTACTTTTTGTTCTTTTGATAAGAGTAATTTAGAGGTTCATAGCAAAATGGAAGTTGAATTCCGAGTTTGTGTGTGCGCTTTTATTCCTCTGTTTCCTCTTCTTTTTCATGTTCTAGGGGACCAGTCCACTTGATTTTGTACTCCGGGTACTTTGTAGATAATCCATAACAGGCAAAATCATACAAAATGGGTACATGCCATCTTCCCTTTTTTAAATAGTGGGGATTATCATATCCGATTCCCCACTCTTTGTTAAAATATGTGAACTCTTTGGGTTTGTTCAGTAAAATGGTTTGATCTGTTTGTCCCCTTTGGTGGAGTTTGGTTTCAAGGTTTAGGATTTTAGCCACATACTCCTTGTGTTGAACTTGAAGGGAATAACATTGATAAATAATGTCTTCTTTCTCATTCAAGCACTGATCAAGCTGACACTGAAGTTCAGATATTCTGGCCCTTAAGTCTTTGGGTGCTAATGAAAGGATTTTGCATTTATCCTTTAAATCAACATTTTCAGACTTATACTTCTCAGTTAACTTTATTTGAACATTAAGCTTTTCTGTTAGAGTTTTAATTTCAAGCTTTTGTTCTTTAGAAGTGGCCTTAAAGGATTCAGCCTGACCATAAAATGATTGCATAGCACTTAAAAAATCTGGTTGACAAGATTCACATACCTGATTTGCAAGTGCAGCTGCGGTTTCCTCATCAGTGGAGGAATGATATCCCATGAAGGCATTAGCAACTTCATCTTCATCTTCATTGTCAGATCTTTGCAGCCAGTAATCATCCTCAGCGAACATTGCTTCTCCAGTCGCCTTTTGTTTTGCTAAAGCTAGCTTAGCCTCGTAGTAGTGGACATTCTTCACTGTAGGCTGGCGGCAGTCTTTGGCAAAGTGACCAAGTTTCCCGCAATTATAGCATTTCACGGGCTCATCTTTCTTCTTGCGGTCAACTTTCTCAGTCTTGTCCTTCTTTTCAGTCTGATCTTGCTCATCAACCTTCTTCTTACCTTCATATTTGTCTTTGTAGTCATGACGCTTGTTGGCAGAAGTGGAGTAGCGCTGACCATTAGACGTTGGTTTCTTGTAAAACTGTTGTTGCTTGAAGGTCTTTGTCAGGAGGGCAATGGCTTTCATGAAGTCGTTTACTTCACTATCAGAATCTTCATCTTTCTTCTCTTCCGGTTCAGAATCAGAAGACTTATGCTTTTGAGCCCGTTCGGTGTGTCGGCTCGAAGATCTTCCCTTGTTAGTGGAAATTAGAGCAATGGGATCAGCTACAGGCTTGGGTTCAGTCTTCTTTTCGACAAGCAGTTCATTCACTTCATCTTCATCCTGAAGAAGTGTCTCATAGAGTTCATTTATGCCGATTCTTTCAATCAGGTTGTTATGCCTGACATGAGAAGCAAAAACTTTCCATTCGGGTAAGAGATTGTTGAGGAACTTGAGAGCATTCTCAGTGTTCGACCTAACTATCCCATTCTTGTTCAGCTCATTGAGTAGAGAGCAGAAACGTTCATAAGCCTGAGTAAGAGTCTCGCCAGGACGCTGCTTGAAACCATCGATCTTGGTTATAACAGTATTGATCTTCAGCTGATTTCCCACTGCACTCCCACGCATCATTTTGGCAACTTGGTCCCACATGCCTTTAGCCGTGGCTTTGTAGCTGTCGATGGTGGTGTAGATAGAATTGGGAAGAGCTTGTACCAGATATCTCTTTGCCTGTTTCTCCCCTTCTATCCTCCCTCTTTCAAACTCTGTCATTTCGACAAAGGACTTTTTCTCTTTCTTGGGTCCAGCACCTGCAGTAGCTGCAATATCCTTCATTGGTGGCGCGATGGGACCTTCTTCAAGAGCTTGCTTGATGAACTCATAGTTGTCCTTTGATTCAATGAAAATCATGAATCTGTCGCGCCATTGACTGTATTCGTTTGGGTATAGACATGGGGGCTTGGTGTCGGTACCAATTACAAGTGCATCACGAGAAATAGACATCTTTGGTTGCAACGGAGTGATCGTCAAACGGGTATATCGATTCGAAATGAGAACCTAACGCAAGATTCTAAGAGTGGAGTCCTAACGCAGGTTCTAAAGTGGACTACAGTGGTCTTACTGGATAGTAATCCAAGTAAGGTAGTGATCTGAATGTATCTGGATTGGATTTACGAAAACACAGCTCAAAAAGTGCAGAGTTGTCCGGATAAGCAGGAGTTGTCCAGATATCTTGAGTTGTCCGGATAACCAAGGTTACCGGATGCTCTGAAGATACCGGATGGCAGTAACCGGGAAATCAAGACTTTACCGAGTACTTAGAAGTTTCCGGAAAGAATGATGTGTCTGGATACTTCGATGATTCCGGGTAAATGAGGATTTCCGGATAAAACGAATTCCGGATACTTTGAGTTGTCCGGAACTAGATTACCCGGAAAAATAGAAATTTGAAAGACTTACCCGGATGATTGACTTACCCGGATGGATGACTTACCCGAAAAGATGACTTGTCCGGATGGAACCACAAACGTCCGGACACCTTGATCTGTCCGGAAAACGCGGCTGTGGTGTCCGGACTCTGCGGCTGTTTTGTCAAAATCGATCGAAAATTCCACTAGGGTTACTCTAATGTGTTCCTGAAAGGTTAGAAACAATCCCAAGCACAAAACAACAATGACCCAATCGATTTTAGAGCAAAAACAACACCTTTTGATAGCAAAAATCGAATTTTTGAGTAAGAACACTACCAAAATTTTAGAACTTGTTTTGCAAAATTGACCAATCAAATGAACGAATTAGGATGTGAAATTTTGCAGAAACTCTTAGAATGATAATTCTAACACAACCCAATAAGTAAAAACAAATGATTTTGATTGAATCAAAAGTCAAGAATTCAAGAAAAAATCAGACGAGCAAAAGTCAAACTAACCAGAATTTTGATGAATTCAAACCTTGGAATCGATCCGTCCGTCTGCTCTGATACCAATTGTAGGATCCAGATCCGTGCAACAATCGTGTTTATGTGAATAAAGATATGAACGAATAAAGTAATCACAAAGGCTGCCCACTTAGCTATTTGATCAGAGAATAATCGTTACAATGCTGAAAGCTAAATGAGACAACTAGCTAATTTTCTAAGATAGTTGTGCATTAAATATGCTGGGCCCGTGGTAACAAGCCCACGGCCCGTTCACTATGGACTATGTTTAAGGAAATACAAATTACACCCTTGAACTTTAAATCAACACATAAAACTTGCCCTAACAAATAAAGAGATTGAAACTGAACATTTTTAACTTGTTATGCAATGATGACTTGTATTTGAATCCAAACACATGCATTTGATTTCATTTGATTGAAAAATCTGATAAATTTCATTAAGTTGTATTTCTTTTGTAAAATTTTCAAATGATCAAATGTTAGTAGTTATCAAGTGTAGTTCAGTGAATCTTATTTTTCTTGTATAAATGTTTTCATTAAAGCACTATATTTGAAATGAATAATTTTAATGAAATATATGCATACTTTCAGGGGGAGAAAATAAATTGCTCCATAATTCTTATTTTGAGGGGGAGCAAGGTTATTCATTAAGGAGGAGAAAAAACATAGACTTCATTCGAAGAAAAAGCATCGCTAAAGTTTTGAAAATCAAGGGGGAGAAAAGCTAAAGATTTTGAAGATGATTTGGCTTTCCAAAACTTTAGGGGGAGAAAAGCTAAAGATTTTGAAGATTGATATGGTTGAAAAATCTGATTGATTGATTAAAAAAAAGGAGAAGAAATTCAGAAAGTCATAAAAAGACAGAAATTTGACTTGATCACATGAAGATAAGATTTGTCATTTCAAGGGGGAGCAAAGAAAAAGCAAATATGTAACAGAAATCAGTTTGGAAATCATTGCTGCTGCTGATTAAAGACTGACCAGAAATTATTAACTTAGATTATTCAGAATTCTGAGCAAAAGTTGTCAAAGCATTCAGAAGAGCTCCTTCTGAAGATTGTTCCTTCTCTAAGAATTTGATGATGAAAAATACAAGTGTGTTTGACAAAAAGGGGGAGATTGTTAGGTCTAGAGTTTTGTCAAAAACACAACTGTTAAGATCTGATCTGAAGAATCAGAATTCTGAGTAAGAAGACTCAGAAGTTCTGATCAGAGAATAATGAAAAGATTACAAGTATGGAAGTTGGTCAAAAGACTCAGAAGTTCTGAGTAGAAGACTCAGAAGTTCTGAGTGAGAAATCTCAAAAAGATTCTAAGTGTTGGATTCTGACTAGAAGGTTCAGAGTTCTGAGTAGGAGACTCAGAACTTCTGACTATGAAGACAAATGTTCTGAAGCGCTTATTCAGAAGTATGTTCAGAATTCATATCTTGGGATATTCTCTGTTATATTCAGTTACTAATTAGGACACGTGTAATTGTTCTATTAGTCTGTTTCTCATATGTACTGTAGCTTTAGCTTTTCTCTACAGTATATATAGTGTTAGCAACAGTTTGCAAACTAATCTTTGATTTAATCTTTGGTGAATCCATTTAGAGAAAAATTCATTGTAATATCTTGTAATTCACAGATTGTTAATAAATCATATGACCAGTTGCTGTGAATACGATCTTAATTGTTCATATTTGATTGTAAGAGTGTATCCTGGACTTACAACAGATCTTTTTGAAATTCAGACATTATATCCTTGATCTCCTTTTCATGAGATTCCAAGGATGCCTTCACAGTATCTATTTTAGTTTCAACAGATTTCAATTTACCCTCCAACATATCTTTTAATCCTGTCACCTCAGCATTCAAATCATCCACCTTTTTATCCAATTTTTCAACCTTTTCCCCCATCACCTTGTTTTGATTCTGAATCTTTTCAAATTCAGAATGGTCTAACTGTGAACCTGAACCAACAGATGGTCCAGTTTTCATGTGTCCAGAGGGCTCATGGCCTGTAGATAACACAAAGTCATCTTGTACAACAGATGCACGTTTGAATGAGGCTTCTGAGTGGGTATGGATGGGTTGTTCAAGATCCACCATTAGGTCCATGGTGTTTGTTTCAATACTGGACACCAAGAAATGTGAACCAATAGCAGTTGTGGTTACCTGGTTAAGATTAGCTGGTTCAGAGGCATCTCTTTCTGTTTGAACATCTGTTGACAATATCTCATACTCACCACCCTCATTCTGTTTTTCCTCACTTGTTCTAACCAAGCTCTCAGAATTTTGCCCCTCATTTCTCTCAGAATGTTCACCCATTTGAACATCCTCCCCCTCTCTTACTGGACTAGACCCCTCACCTCTCTTCTCTGGTTGGTCCTCATGGGTAGGGATTTGAGGTATTTCAATTCCAATTGAGGTGCAATATGCTTTTAAAATCTCACTCTCCCTTGGTATGTAATTCCTAAGTGATTTTGGTAACAGTTCATGATTAGGATAATTCTCAAGTTTGGTAACAGAAGATATCTTACCCAAATAGAAAGTAGGACCATGCTGTTCATTTGATCTTCTTGAAATGGTTCTGTTTTCTTGCATTGCATACCAAATTACAATCTGCCAATACCTTATGTAAGGTATGTATGCCAAAGGTATGTATGCCAAAGGAGTATAATCATAATGCCTATTCCTCACTAAACCCTGAAAGATCTGAAGAATCTGTTTTGAACCTTGATCTGCTGAGCTATTTTCCCTGACAAACACTTATTCACCACATGAAAGAAACAAGCCCAAATAGGTGGCAATTTGTTCCTTCTGAACAAACTAAGGGTTCTCAATCCTTCATTATATCCTAATCTCATAAACTCTGCAATTAACTCCTCTGTTAATGGTGAGTCTTCAAAATCTGTCTTTCTTTGTACATCATCTTTCTCTGGAAGATTCAGCATTTCTCTTAGTGCAGCGATTGATAAGGTAGTTGTGACTCCTCCAATTTCGGATACAAACTTGTTGTCTTCTAACCTAAGATGTTTCCACCATTGTTGAATATACTGAACAGGAACTGTTTTGTTTCTTGTAAACCACTTTCTGTAAGGATGATATTTGAATAACTCCATGATGATTCTGTGTTCAGGATTAAATCTACTTTCCTCAAATAATAAAACACAATTGTTTTCTGAGAATTTCAACCATTCTCCTTCAGGAACAACCCTTTCCACTAAGATTGATCTATTCGACATAATCGACCCTGCAGCACTCTGTTCATGTTCAACATTTATATTTACCTCATCTGCATTTCCTTCTGATTCAGCCATTTGTTCATCTTCTTCATTTATTTCATCATCCCTTATTGCTTCTTCCTCAACAGCTATATTTTGTACTTCATCATTATCCGAATCAGATGAATCCATCAAAGACTTACTAGAATGTAGAGAAATTTGACCACTTCTTCGAAATCCATACATGATTTAAGAAGAAAACAAACTCAAAGAACTCTGTATTGATTCGTATCTCACTTTTCGCTCTGGAATTTGAAAGAATTGGAAATAGGAATTTTAAGACCTATTTAAAATTCGCGAAGCTGAAAGGTTTGACGGAAAAGCGAAATCCATGTTATAACGGAGTCAACACATTTGAAATGCCACAGAGGATTTAAATGAAATGCGTGGCATAATCAACCAAATATGAAGCTGACACGTGTTATTGGAAAGAATATTGACTCAAGTCAAATATCTGAATAACACGTTTAGAAGATTTGACTTTCCTTTATCAGATATCTGATTGTTCTACTCAGAGTTCTGATCCCATTATTCAGAAGAATTTTACCTTGTAACAAAAATTTATTTAAAATCAACTTCTGACAGATGTAAAACTTTTGGTTATTCAGAAGAGGTTTGAACAGATAGAAACACATTTTATCATCAGAATTCTGTTCATAGAATGATGATTTAAAAAAAATCATTTAAACTCTTATATCTGAATATGAAAATGTTTGAAATTCAGATATAGTTTGAACAAGATAAAAATTTTATCATTAAAAGCTTGTTCTTCTTAGAATGATTAGAGA
Source organism: Saussurea involucrata (assembly GCA_033807775.1). NCBI lineage: Eukaryota > Viridiplantae > Streptophyta > Magnoliopsida > Asterales > Asteraceae > Saussurea > Saussurea involucrata. The sequence continues at coordinate 24,978,684 of CM066326.1, forward strand.
TAAGAAATGACAACAAACCTTTTAAGCATCATGAAATAATTTCCAGAAGATATTGATGCTCCCCCTTGACTTTAGCATGTATTTGACCAAATATGATACATAAAGATGAGATAAAAAGATAATAGAAAAGACATAATCCACACATTTGAAGTATTTGTTTTTCTCATAAATAAATTCTTGAAAGTTAGATTTCTGAAGTATTGACTCATAATCTCTGACCTTAAGACTCAGAAGGTCTGAACTCTAAACTCAGAATTTCTAAACTCAAGATTCAGAAGTTCTGAACTTAAGACTCAGAAGTTCTGATCTCAAGACCCAGAAGTTCTGAACATAAGAGCCAGAGTTTCTGAACTTAAGACTCAGAGTTCTGAATACACTACTCAGACAATTTTACTTAGAAACATTTATCATTTTTAAGAAACACAAATATTTTTAATTGGTCAGATTAAGCATTCCTATTTTACATATGAGAAAAGAGAACCTTTTGTGATCAAGTGGCTTTGTGAACAAGTCAGCCAATTGATACTTTATATGCACAAAGTGCATCTCTATAGTTCCTTTTTCCACATAGTCTTTTATAAAATGATACCTCGCATCTATGTGTTTAGTCTTTGAATGTCGAACAGGATTCTGAGTAATAGCAATTGCACTTTCTGAGTCACAATAGATGGGAATTTTGTTGAGCTGATATCCATAATCCACGAGTTGTGTTCTCATCCACAAAGTTTGAGAGCATGAAGCAGCAGCAGCAACATACTCTGCCTCAGCAGTTGAAGTAGACACACAATTCTGTTTCTTTGATGCCCAACTCACTATCTTATCCCCCAAAAAATGACAAGCACCAGAAGTACTTTTTCTGTCCAACCTACTTCCTGCATGATCAGCATCAGTGAAAGCAGTTAATTTGAAATCAGTTTCTTTTGGATACCATAAACCTAGATCAGGTGACCCTTTGAGATATCTTAAAATCCCTTTGACAGGCAACATATGTGATTCTTTTGGGTTAGATTGAAATCTAGCACAGAAACAAGTAGAAAACATAATATCTGGTCTACTTGCAGTCAGATAAAGTAATGATCCAATCATGCCTCTATAGAGTTTGGTATCTACTGAAATTATTTCATTAAATGGAAGTTGTTAACAAGATGACAGTTCGCTCAATAAGGAATGATCATGGAACTGATTTTAAAAACAATTCTCTTGATAACTTCTCTGAGAGTAGAATGGAGTCGCTGTAAGAACACCACAGTAGAATGGAGTCGCTGAAAAAAGATATGTAACAATCATTGAAGCTGCTCGATCTATGCTCAGCGAGTCACACCTTCATACTCAATTCTGGGCTGAAGCTTTCAACACTACATGTTTTACTCAAAATCGTTGATCGTTAAGCGATTCAAGAAAATAGCGTACGAACTCTTCCATGGGAGAAAGCCAACTCTCAGCTTTCTTCACATATTTGGTTGTCAATGTTACATTCTAAACAAGAGAGACAATCTGGGAAAGTTCGATCCAAAAGCAGTTGATAGAATCTTCTTAGGATACTCTTCAATGTCCAAAGCTTTTAGAGTTTTCAACAAAAGAAGACAACCCATAGAAGAAACCATTCATGTCACCTTTGATGAATCTCGTACAGCAAATTCAAGGCCTAATCTTGAAAATGAGGAATTGAACCAGTGGATGTTTTCTCACTTTGGAGAATCTGAAGCATCATTCAACCCTAATCCTCAAACTGACACTCACAACGCTGATGATGATATTGTTGTCATCCCTAACATGCATACAAGTGGAGCTGAACCCTTGTCATGGATATCAGCTATACCCATCAACACAATATATAAATGTAGTTTCTTCTGAACCTCAACAACTGATGCCCGATGACACAATTGTTGTAGCCTTGTCCTCAGCACCTCTTGTGATTACCTCGGAGCTGGAATCTCAACTCCCTGCTCAGAGATGGACAAGAAGTCATCCAATCGAACAAATACTTGGTGATCCAAATGCATGTATTAGGACTCGATGCGATTTAGGTAATATCTGTTTATTTGTAAACTTCATTTCTCTCGTTAAGAGAACTGATGATGACCTCAGGGATCTAAACTGGGTCAGCGCTATGCAAGAAGAGCTGATCGAGTTTGAAAGAACAAAGTTTGGAATCTCATTCCCAAACCATCTGACAAGACTGTTATTGGCACCAAATGGGCGTATCGTAACAATTTATATGAACATGAGACTGAAACTCGTAACAAGGCTAGACTTGTTGCTCAGGAATACATACAAGAGGAAGGCATAAACTATGACGAAACCTTTGCCCCTGGGGCTATGCTCGAAGCAATTCGATTATTCCTAGCATATGCAGTTCACAAAGACTTTAAGGTACATCAGATGGATGTCAAGTCAGCATTCCTAAATAGAAAGTTGAATGAGGAAGTCTTTGTTGAACAACCCCCAGGGTTCTCAGACCCTAAGCATCCAGATTATATCTATAAACTGGATAATGCTCTTTATGGGTTAAAATAAGCTCCTCGTGCTTGGTATGATACCTTATCCACTTATCTTAACGCTGAAAATTTTGAACGTGGAAAGATTGATAACACTTTGTTTTTCAGAAAGGTTAAACGACATATCATACTTGTTCATATATATGTTGATGGCATTATATTTGGATCCACTAACTCATCTCTGTGTACTCGATTCGCTAAACGCATGAAGAAAAAATATAACATGAGTATGATGGGTGAACTAATATATTTCTTTGACCTTCAGATTAAGCAAACCGATAAAGGTACATTTATTCACCAAGGTAAATATGTTAAAGATATTCTGAGAAGTTTGATCTCACTGAAAGTTCAGCTATGAAAACGCCTATGGCCCCTCTTTTGACATTAAAGGACCCAAATGGGAAACCAGTTAATGTCACGGCCTATAGAGGAACGATTGGCACTTTGTTATATCTGACTGCTAGTCGCCCTGATATCATGTATTCTACTTGTTTATGTGCACGATATCAATCCGAATCCTAAGATTCCCATCTGATCGTTGTCAAGCGTATCTTCATATATCTGAAAGGTACTCCCAACCTAGGTCTTTGGTATCCCAAAGACTCTGGGTTTAATCTAGCTACCTATTCAGATAGTGACTTTGCAGGTTGCAAAATGGATAGAAAAAACACCACTGGAGGTTGTCAACTTCTAGGTGTAAAGTTGGTGAGTTGGACAAGTAAGAAGCAAAACTCAGCGTCCACATGAACAGCTGAAGCTGAGTATGTAGCCGCTGGTAGTTGTTGGGCTCAGTTCTTATGGATGAGAAATCAACTCAAAGACTATGATTTTAAGCTATTAAGGATTCCTATCTACTGTGACAACGCTAGTGCTATTGCAACATCTAATAATCTCGTGTTACACTCAAATACCAAACACATTGAAATCATATATCATTTTATCAAAGATCATGTGATGAATGGAGACATTGAACTTCATTTCATACCCACTGACAATCAACTCGCGGATATCTTTACCAAACTTCTTGATGAGTCAAGATTCAGCTTTATCATCAGCGAACTTGGAATGCTGAATCTTAAAAGATTAACTCTTCTATTTTAAGTCATTATATCAATGATTGATGTTAAATATATCTCATTCATTTTATAATATCTGACTCACATGATATTTGACAATCAAGTATGATCTTCTATCTTTCTTCACTGAAGATCTCTTCAGCAAGAAGCTCTTTCAAACTAAATTGAATCACTACTTTCTTTAAGTGATTAAAAGATTTTTCAAAACTCTCCCATCACTGAATTTTCTATCAGTGGTATTTTCTTAAAAACCAACACTGATTTTCAAATCAGTGATGTCTTCTGAAAATGAAAAGACGTTCGTTTTTATGACGTCATTTTTTGGATAAACCATGACACACATTTCTCTGACACACGACGCCCGTTACAATTCCCTGTCCAATCACACTCGTGGGACGTGTCCTTGTCAACATTACTTTCTCTCTCCTACAACAGTAAGAAGTCTGTGCCTTTACCGGTTTATTGCTTTTATATAGCTAGAGTGAATGCTTCATGTAGGAATAACAAGACAGTCATTGCTAACAAGAGTTGCAGCTAAAACAACCCGACATTTATGACCGAAGGGAAAGAAATGAGATCAGGGTTGACCTTGGCCCCTTAAACGACCTGTCAGTGTGTTACTTCATAATATCGGTATTGCCCAACCGTAACACAAATCCATACTGGATAAAGCACGAGTGTCTGTCCTCACTCAGTTCACCTCCCCTGTAGGTAAGGACGAAGTTAATTGTCATTAATCTTCAATGCTTACCTAAGCTACAGGGTATGAATCCACGTCGTTCGGTTGGTTTGCTTATGGCGGCTCATTACCTCGACCAAAGCGAACAGTACAGCAGTAGTTTCCGCTACCCAACACCAAGGCGTCTCTTGAAGTACAGTTCAATCAATGTTGTCTTATCTCTCTTGGTTGTTATTCAAATATGAATTCACCTTCCCAGTAGTTTTGCTACCCAGTGCTTTTGCGCCTCACGAGAAAGTGAATAGCCCGGTTCTGGTTCTGGATGCAGGAACCTTATAAGAGAGGTTCATTGATCAGTTACGTAAATCTGAAATCTGGGATTAAGAGATGATAATGTGTTAGACGAAGAAAAAACCCGACTCTTGCCATAATTCAAATTTTACGCGCACTAAAATCTCTCAAGGCAAGGAAATTCTGTACGAAGAACACCAAGAACACGCACTCGTTTCACACACTTTTTTCGATTTTTTAAAACTCTTCAAACAGGTTTGTGTAACATTCTCATTGTTGTTTTTGGGTTTAAATACATCTTTGCATCTTCTTATTTGCTTTTTAGAAGATCAAACAAATTGTTTTTCTTCAAGACTCATCATCTTCTTCATGATAAGTTTTCAAAATCCTTAAGAACTACAAAAATGTTTATTCAACATTAGTTCCATCTATGGAAATATATGTTTTAAATCCCATACTTGGTTCTTTCCTACATTTCTTTGTGTTAATCTTCTTTCTACTTTTGGAAACTGGTAAAAACCTAATTTTACCCAACCTTCCAAAAGAAGTTTTCATTTAACATATTTTACAATGTTCACAGAAATGGCACCTGTTGCGAACTTAATCGCTGCTACAAACATGAAGCTCAGTCTCTCTGAGATTGACTTCATGTCGAACAACCATCAGGCCCTCCGCACCTTCCCCAAGGACAAACCATCTACCCATCCGATCGAAGCTGCTGAATTCATCAAACAAAGCCCTATCTACTATGCAATGATCGTATATCCCCTAGGCTGCAAATCACTTCTTCAGCATTTCTGGTTCACCGCTGAAGCCACAAGCAAAACCCTACAGTCTGAAAGGAATGTTCAAGTTATTCGTTTCCACACTGAGCACGGCCAACGCGACATCGGCCTATCAACGATCCACGACACCCTTTACCACCCTCAACCTTCCAATTTCCAAAGTATATGACCCTCTACCATCAGATGTTGGCATTATTGCATTCCTAGATTCAATGAGGTATGATTGGGAGATGCCAAAGGGACAATCAAATAAGTCACTGGCCAAGATCGTAAAGAACCGTATGCCAACCGTTATAGCTACCTCTTTTCCCATTTCATCCAAGGTATGGGAAGATAGACTGGCAGAATGGAGCAAGCCAACAGGATTGCACTGAATATCAGATTATCAGTGCTAACTGGACGAAACATTGACTATGCCAGGGTAATCTTTGAAGACCTCCTCTACAGACTCTCAACCAAGGAGAGGAAACAATATGTTCCCAATGTCAGGTTCCTTAGTGCTTTACTTCAACACTTCTTGGGTTCTCTATACCCCACTGAAGGTGACTTCTCCCTTCCTAAACCAGGCAAGCGTCTTCTCGACCGACAACCTGATACCCATGAGGTAAGTTTTTCTTCACTCTTATCTTCCTTCTCCTCTCTTTCTTCTTCTTCTTCAGTGGTGACTACAACTGTGCCTCAGCCCTCACAGTCAACCCCAGTCACCAAACCCACTGCATCCAAGCGCAAACTATCTGAAACCAAACTTGGTCCTTCTAAGAAGGCCAAGAAAGCCTTTAAGGATAAATTCGCCGTTCGCTCCACGACATCCGAAACAACCACAACCACCACTTCAGCAATTCATCTCAGCGTTGAAGCATCGCTGGCATCTACCCCGCCCAGCTCAGTGACTCCACTCACTGATGCTGTTGTTTCGAGCATCGCCAGTGCTCCGTCATCTCACCGCACAACCCCCTTCTCAGTATCATTCTTCTCTTCTCCTCCTTTGGTCTCAACACAAACATATGACGCGTCCGATTTTTTCCAATCTGTTGTTGATGTCGAATTGAGTAACAGTCTTCGGACTGGCAATCAACACCCAGGACCTGAGGATCTCTCTCATGGAGAGAACCAGTCGAAACTATTCTCGAGTTCTTTCGACCGAGACATGGATGATATATTTTGCAAAAATCAGTCATATTTTATCTTCGACCCGTCTGGTACTCCATCCAGTCCACCCTTTTCTTTTTAAGTGACTAATCCCGAGCACTCTCATGCTCAAGTTTATTCTATGTCTGATTCAGGTCCTAGGTTGGACACCATTAACACCACCCTCGGCAGCATCGGACGAACTCTCTCCTCAGTCCATGATGAAGGGGTGAACAATACTGCGGCCATCCAGAATCACACTCAGGCCTTGAAAGACCTGACTGCTAGCGTTAGCCCCAAGTATACACAACGTAAAAGTATTGAAAGTATCACAAGTCAGAAGACCACCAGAGATCAAGCAGAAGACTTAGAAGAAAAACAAACAGAAGATCATCAGAGCTCGACAGAGCTCGACAGAGCTCTGGCAGAAGACTTCTTCTGTTCCACCAGAAGAACTGTTCACGCCAAAAGACCTTCAGAGCTCTAGCACAAGATCTCTGGTGAATGAAGACCTCTGTGAAGCTTAAGCCTCGTAGAAATCTCTAAGTGTCAGACACGTGTCCGTACTTTCTACGTCTGCCCTAAAAGGACGGAGACACACTTTCCACATGTCATTCCAGGGTTAGATAGTACAATGTCGTTCACTTTATCAAGCTATAAATGGAAGGGTAGTGGAACGCACAATTGTAAGCTTTTGTTGAGAATTATTACTAGAATTGTGAGAGCAAATACTGCACATTCTATTCCACTACCACTGTACGAATTGTTACCTGAGAGATTTCAGAATACACACACAAGAAAATGTTCTTGGTGTTATTCATTTATATCAATATACTAGCAGCTTATTTAACTATCTTGTTATCATTTACTGTTCTATATTGTTATTGTTATTCTCTCATTGCTTCATATTTATATACACAATCACTCATATTTAAAATGCTTTATAAAATGCTTCCGCTACCTTTAATGCTGTTGTTTATATGAGACAAAGTGAATTTGGGAACCTACAATTGGTATTAGAGAAGATTGATTTGCTTACTTTTGTTGATTGTGTTTGTTTTTAAAAACTTCAAGGTATACTCTGCTTTCCTGTTTAAAATCTGAAACTCCTTTGTTTCGAGATTTTAATACGTATTTAAGCTTTCCAGTTAGTCTGAATATCTTCTCTACATTATTCACTGTTCCATTGATTTACTGTTCATCTACTTTCCGTTTAAAACTCTTTTAAAATCTTTCAAAACCTTCAAACTTTATTTTCTGAAAAGATGGCGAACAACAACATTAATGCTATTTATACGGCTGGTTCTCTAACCAAACCACCTACTCTTCTGAGAGATGAATATCCTTAATGGAAGATTAGGATGGTTAATTTCCTCGATGGAATGGATAGAGACCTTATGCGATCTGTCCCTGAAGGACCATTCCAACCTATGGTTTTGGTTCCTCGTGTACCCGCAATAGAAACAATTGCTGAGATTCCTACTCACTTCGAAGTTAAAACCACTGGTTTTACTGAGGAAGAAAAGCTCAAAATGGAAAATGACTTCAAGACAGTTAGACTCCTGATTATGGCCATTCCAAATGATATTTTCCAAGAACTAGACTCCTGTGTTACTGCAAAAGAAATCTGGGATCAACTTCTAAATCAACTCGAACGTGGTATAAAAAACCCAAAAGAATAGAAGTACGCAATGTATTAATGAATACAATGATTTCAAAGCACTTCCTGAGGAAACCTTGCAACAAACCTACAACAGATTCAACGTTTTAATCAATAAATGTAAGAAGTGTGTGGTTGTACGGTCGAAGGAATATAACAATGTCTTATTCTTGAAAAGTTTAAATGATGAATGGTTGAATCTATCTATGTGTCTACAAGCTAACCAAGATTTGGATGCATGGTCTCTTACTGGTGTGTATGACACTTTAGCTACACAAGAGAAGGATGTTGTCAAGAAAAAAGCAAATCCACCATTGTTGGCCCAATAGCATTAATCTCTGACTCATAAACTCCCTATGAAGGGAAATCCAATAGAGATAATGCAGGCAGAGACAAGAAGAAGGAGAAAGCTGTGAAAAAAGAAGGGAAAGAAAAGTTTGATTGCAGAAAGTGAAGAAGAGGAGAGTTCATCAGATGATGATGCTGACATCAATGCTTTTGCCCAATCTCTTGCCCTAATAACTCAACAACTTAACAAAATATTTGGTAAGAAAGTATTTGACAGGAAGGTATGAGAGAGAAGAGAACGAAGAGAAGAGAGGATATGCTGCCCCTCACCATCAAAACAACAACAGAGCTGTACCAGAGCAGAGACAACAACAGAAATACAATCCACCAGCCCCTCAAAAGCAAGCCGATGCTGCCCAGCCCATCAACCAGAACGATGGAAGATGTTTTCGATGTGGCAAACCCGGCCATTTCTCTGCAAACTGTAAGGGTAGACTGGTAAAGGACCAGGACTACTACAAGAACATGTACAAATATAACTTCAGAGAGAAAAGTTATGTAGCAGAAATAGAAAATTGGATCTCTGATTCGTCCTCTAATGACGAACCAGAGCAGGCCAGTTTTTGCGGGGTGGTTGTTGATGATGAGAGCTTGGAAGAAGTACCTGATTGGATGACTGAGGAGATACCAGAAAGATCAACAGAGATAGATGTGTCTCAAACAACATGTGCTCTTTCTGTGATAGAGTCAAATGACAGAGCGCTGGAGATCAATAAACCCAGTGCCAAGGTATGTACTTTTGAATCTAAATCTGACTTCGAGCTAGAGATGCATGTGTCATTACTTGCTGAAGAATTTCAATTGTTAAACATAAGCTTTCTGAAGAAAAAGAGTTAAGAAAACTAGCTCAGAATGATCTGTCCTTCTACAAGAGAGAGAAAAATCTCTTGGAAATGGAGAAGGAAGAGATCTCCAAAGAAAAATCTGAGATAGAACTTTTACAAAAACAGAAGGAAAACTCATTTTCTGAAAAGTGTAAGGAATAAGAAGAGGTTTTGAAGCAAAAGACGGAAGAGGTAAGGAAATCATAGTACGAAAGGCTAAACTATGTCGCTCTTAAGGACTACTTTCAGAAAGAAAGAGAAGTTTTGCACCAATCTTTACAAAGAAAAGAACTCTCGATCAAAAAGTACCAGGATGCACAAGATGTGCATATTAAAATCAACTCTCAAAAGGATACTCAAGGTCTGGGTTTGTTAGGGTCAATTTATGTTGAATTAAAGTTCAAGGGGCTAATTGTAAATTGTTTAATTTGAGCCTAGTTAGTGAATGGGCCGTGGGCTTGTTAACCACGGGCCCGCCATATATAATGGTTTTTAGCCTTAGAAAATAGGCGAGTTGTTCATTTGCTTTCATTATTCCTTATTTTAAACTCTCTCAATTGAAAGCTAAATTGGATGACCAGTTGAAATCATTCCGACTTGTTTCTACTTATTGATTTCATTATTGTTCGTTGCACGGATCTGGAACTATCAATTGGTATCAGAGCAGCCGGACAGATCGATTCAAAGCATTATTATTGGATTCTGGTAAGTTTTCTAAACAATACGGCTGTGTTCTTGGTTGAATATCAAATTTTTTATTCTGGTAAAATTGATCGATTTCGTTTATTGGGTATTGTTAGTATCATTGTTATTAGTGATTCTGCAAGTTTTCGTACTCTAATTCCATCGTTTGAGTGAGGTTTTAAGCAGATTAAGATCAAAAGTTTTGGTTGTGTTCTTGGTAAAAATCGAATTTTTAACCATCAAAACTAGTTGTTTTTGCTTCAAAATCGATTGGGGTAGTGTTATTTTGGTGTTTGGTCGTGTTCCTAATCTTTCAGGAACGATTTTGAGCAACCCTAGTCGATTCCCAATCTATTTGAAAAGTCCAGCCGCACTTTCTGGATACAAGCAGCAGTTTTCGGACAATCGCATTCTATCTTTCCGGATACGTCTCATCTTTCCGGGTAAGTTCCTTAAATTACATCTTTCCGGATATATTTGTTCCGGAAACCCAAAGTTTCCGGTAAAATAGTTTGTCCGGACAACTAAACGTTTCCGGTAACCTATTTTATCCGGACAAGTCGAAGTTTCCGGTCAAGTTGATTCTTTCCGGACTCCAGTCATCCGGTAAGTAACTCATCCGGAAAGCATATCATCCGGAAACCCATTTCATCCTGTAAGTTCTGTGTTTGAGTTTTTCATTTGGAAACTAATTTCATCCGGAAACCCATCGTATCCGGTAACCTTATTTTTCTCGGATTCCTTAAGTCGTCGGAGGGGGATATTTAAGTATCCTTGATACAGTTTCACTTTGAATCGAACCATCGTTTGACGATCACTCCAGTGCAACTGAATATGTCTCCTGCCGATGAAGAAAAGGCAAAGACGAGTCAGGTATGTGAATCTAACCAACAAGATTTCTTGAATCAAATGCAATCACTTCCTGAACGGGCAGATTCTTTTAAGGCCACCTCTAAGGAACAACGGCTTGAGATCAGATCTCTATCTGAAAAGCTAGATGTTCAAAAGAGAATAACTGAGAAATATAAGTCTGAAAATGCTACCTTCAAAGACAAATGCAAGAATCTTTAAATAGCACCTAAGGACTTAAGGGCCAAATTATCTGAACTTCAGTCCCAGTTTGATCAGTGTATGAATGAGAAAGTAGAAATTGTTTATCAATGTTCTGCCCTTCAAATTCAGCACAAGGAATTTGTTTCTAAAATTCTTGATCTTGAAACCAAACTTCATAAAAGAGGTCAAACTGATCAGACTATCCATATGAATAAACCAAAGGGTATCGCCAAAAGACCTATATTGTATGATTTTAGTTGTCTTGGAATAGCCAAAGATTATCCGGAATATGCAATTAAATGGACTGGTCCTCTTGAACCTGAAACGGAAGAGGAAACTGAGGAATACAAGCGCACACGCATATCCAAAATGCAACTTCCATTCAGTTATGGTTCTTTAAATTATTCCTATCAGAAAAACAAGAAGTACCTCTCGAATGACTACTTCGATTGCTATAAGGTTGCAATGCCCAAGGATTCCTCCAAGAAGGATGAGGTCCAAGCAACCAAAACCAAGACTGAGACGGATGAGTACAAGCTCTATGTTCCCCCTCTCATCTTGGAAGCAAAGATAGTCGAGTTGGAGGAGTCATTCGAGAAAGAAAGGTCCTATTTTCAAAAGGAAAAACAAGCGCTAATCCAGGAACTTGAGAATCTTAAATCGGTCAAAACCAAAACTGTGTCTGATGAAGGACAGGAAATCCTTCGGTGTGAAATCACTAAGCTCACATCAAAACTAGCTGCCTTGGCAACAGATGCGATGCAAGAGTATACGAGAAATGGTCAGCTCCAAGAGCAGATTGACCAACTCAAATATGAGAAGCAGATTTCACCCGAATCTTCCTCAAACTAATCCGAGACGTCTTCGTGTAAAGCTTTCATAAGCAAAATTTCTACTACACAAGATGGTCAAGATTCTCAAGACGAGAGTGTTTTAAGGAATTTGAACTCTGATTTTTTCCTAGCTTCCGCACCAAATTCCCCAAAGCACACAAGCACCAAGTGTTCCTCCCCTTCCTCGACCGATCCAAGTCCCGTAATTTCGGATGTCGATTTTTCTGAATATATGAACTCCGAAGGCAATTCTGAAGAAGAGTTTGAGTCGTTCCCCTTCGACAAACCTCTTATGAGTCATACTGATTTTTTGTCACCAGTAGTCAATCGACCGGTCAACTTTGTAAAGGGTGATTGTTCTAAAACAAAGGCCCCAGCTGTGATTAAAATTTCCAAATCTAAACCTGTTTCTAAAAACCAATCACAACATAGACAAAAGACCGAGCGATTGCCTATCAAAAATCTTGATCCTTCAAAAGCCACTGACCATGCTGTTCATGGTGTTTCAAGTAAACTCGGTCGCGCTAAACAAGAGAAACCAAAGTGGCTAGTCAAGGAATCTGTCGACAATGTTGAATCAAAGTCTTTCAATACTGTTTTTTTCCTAGAATGAACAAAAACGATTGTGCTTGGAATCATAGGAATGATTTTGTTAAAAGAGATGTTAGTTTTCTGATGAAAATTTACTCCATTCAGCAATTGATTCAATTATCGCACGATTGTTTGTGTTGTTCTAGTTGTGGTTGGAATGACTTTGATGATATTAATAATAATGATTGGTTTGGGTCATATCACATATATAATCATACACCCAAACGCAAACCCCGTAAAAACAAAAAGAAACACCATTTACAACGGGGTTCCCAATCAGAGATTAAACCACAGCGAGATAGGAAACCAACTTCCAAACGGGTTACTCCTACTGAGGTCAAACCTACACCTAAGAGGCAACCTGCGTCAAAGCATGTTCATACGAAAGGTGTAAAACCTAACCCTCCGGGACCCAGGCAAATATGGGTATCCAAGGTCCGCTAAACTTGTTTTGCAGGACGGTCATGTGTGGTTCTTAGACACTGGATGCTCCACACACATGACCGGAAGGAGGGAGCTGTTCACGATCTACAAGGAACAATATTGCGAAGACGTGAGGTTTGTCTATACATGTGTTTTCACGAGCTGCTCATGTGTTTAGGGGGAGCATGATCAGCTATCAGGTAAGTTCATTCTACTGTTGAGGGGGAGTGTCACACATAATTGTTTTTACAACTGCCAGAAAAGTTTTGTAGTGTGTGTCGGCATTCTCGTGTGCACTTCAAATCACACATTGTGCACATTCTGAGGGGGAGCAACATCATTATGTTCATCACTTGAGGGGACGCGTCACACTGTTTTCTTAAAAGTCTAAATGTTTTTTCCTTCTGTTGATGTCTCCAAAGTAAATAACACTCTTACTCCGAGGGGGAGCAAGTCAATCCCCATGTATGTTTTGAGGGGGAGCAGGATAATATTTGTGCTAGGGTTGAGGGGGAGAAGAAAATCTTTCATTTTTTTGTCAAATTGAGGCCTTCCGGACACTTACCCGGTAAGTAACCCACCGGATACCCCAGCTATGCATATACCTGAAGCCCTACCTGTGATAGCATATAGACGATAGTTAGGGAATCCCATGGTCCATCCAGCGCTGGAGGGACCTTCCCCGCGACATAGAACATGGGAGACAGAGGGAATTCAGTTCTGAAGCGAACCAGGAAATATTAAGCCGTAAAGATAAAGAGGCTTCTGAGCGAATCCAACCACGTGAAACCCGGGTAGCCACATTTGCTATCCCATCTCATCCGTTGGGATGGGGTATTGAAGGAGCCACCGTGGACCCAGCGGTGCAATTGCACAACCTCCTCAGCCACTCACCCGTCTCTCAAAAGACGGGTGTTTAAACTTCTCACGGGGATAAAGCACAACTTCTACTGGTCTCTCACTCAGAGAGTACTGGTATTGAAACAAGAGACCAACCTCCCCCGGTCTCGACTTCTTTCAGTGCACCATTGAGTCTAGAGCCACTTGACATATTACATTCTTTGGCTAGGACACAGGATGAGACTCACCAAATCGATGCTCTTCGTGACTCGATCGGAACCTCCGTAGTATCTCCGCACTTAAGCGAAGCGCGAGGATCAGAGGGAAATCTTACCACGGGTACCCCTATGCCAACCGTGAACATAGGTGGCTCTACCTCTGTGGTAGATGCTTCAACGGACAATCTAAGTGATCCCGGAGTTACCTTACCCGACTATGTGTCACAAGGCTCCCTGGACAGCACCCTCAAGGCTGTCCGCGAGGCAATGGAGCACCGCCTCACCGCCGAGCTCGACAAAATTAAGAGCTTAATCAAAGATAAAGAGAAGATCGACGAAGCTGAAACTGTTCCAACACCTCCATCGAATCCTGTTCAGCCTATCTATTCGGTGGACACCCTAAAGACGATGCTTCTAGCCCAACTGCTCCAACAATCCGAAACCGACGCCTCTACAGAAGCAGACCTGCTATCCGTTCTGAAATCTCAGGTCACTGCTCCTTCGTCATCGATCACCACTCGGATGGATAACCTTGACTCGACTCTTAAGGACGTTCAACAAGCGCTTACAATGCTGTCCGAGAGAGTCCGTTCACTCAAAGATACCTGCAAGAGTCAAGTCGGCGGTCTAAAGCGCAAGCACGATGACCAGGATGATCCTGATCACCGTGAGGGGGAGAAAAGACAAAGACTAACCGAGACCTCCCAGATCCTCACTGAAACGACTACTGTGGTTCATCCAGAACCCTCAACTGCGGCTACTACAACCGAAGATGCACCCAAAGCCGAGTTGCCATTAGCCGAGATGGTAATTGATATGGATATCTCCGATGATGAAGACCCGACGGTTGAAAAGCCTGAAGAACAGCACAGGAACTGGTTACTTTTGACTCATCAGATACACCGATACTGGATTTGATTTATCTAGACTGCGAGACCAACCCGGAGACCGAAGATGCATGGTATGAAAAAGCCGCCAGTACCGCAAATCTCCAGGTTAATTTGGTCTTCCCTACTGATGAAGATGACAACGTAGACTACGACCAGTTTTTGCTCCAGAATTTGTATGCTACTCTCGTTCACTCAGCTCAAGCCGCCAAAACTTCTGAAAGACCCGAAACTACAACTGTCGATATTCCGACATCTCCTCAGCAACCGACAGCTTCTGATCTCCCTCATCCTCAATAGCAACAAATCCGTTGGGAGAAGATCACGATATTTATTCCTCACCTGGAGGAATCCCTGAAGAAGTTGTTCGTCCACAAGCTACGCCCAATCGAGCAGACTTTCTGCCTTGGTATTTACAGTTCCAACCCCGAAAACCAACGCCGGTACATAAGTGCAATGAAGCGGTGTCTACCAGTTAGCCAAGTCTGAACCAAGCATAAAAGCACCGAAGTGCTCAACATCCAGTCAGGCCGTATTATGAAAGTTGTTCATCCTGTATTCACCGTCAGACACGAAGATGGGAATGAATGTAGATTTTCTGAAGCCGACTTCCAGCACCTCCAACCGTTCGACTTCTATGCTATTCTGAAGGACCTCCGTACAAGAACTATCCGACCGCTTCCGGTAACCAAAGCTCTCGAAGCTGTTCGTCGATTCCAGGTCCGTACCATCATGATGTCTTATCTCACGGACTTCCAAATGGCAATCGAGAACAGGGCACATTATAAGGTTGTCACGCCCAAGGATTCCTCCGAACAGGATGAGGTCCAAGCAACCGAACCCAAGACTGAGACGGATGAGTTCAAACTCTATGTTCCCCTTTCATCTTGGAAGCAAAAATAGTCGAGTTAGAGGAGTCACTCGAGAAAGAAAGGTCAAGTTTTCAAAAGGAAAAGCAAGTGCTTATCACATAACTAGAGAAACTCAAATCCAAGAAAACCGAAGCTGTGTCGGATGAAGGACAAGAAATCATTCGGTGTGAAATCAATAAGCTCACATCAAAATTGTCTGCCTTGGCAACATAAGCGATGAAGGAGCATACGAGAAATGGTCAACTTCAAGAGAAGGTTGACCTACTCCAATCTGAAAAGCAGATTTCACCCGAACTTTCCTCCAATTCATTTCAAACGTCGTTGTGTAAAGATTTCATTGGAAAAATCTCCTCACAAGACGGTAAAGAGACTCAAGATAAGTGTGTTATAAGGAATTTAAACTCTGATTTTTTCCTAGCTTCCGCACCGAATTCCCCGAAACACACAGGCACAAAGTGTTCCTCGCCTTCCTCGGCCAATCCATGTCCAACTATCCCGGATATCGATTTTTCAGAATTTATGAATTCCGAGGGTAATTCGGATGAAGAGTTTGAGTCGTTCCCCTTCGACAAACCTCTTCCAAGTCATACTGACTTTCTTTCGCCAATAGTTAATCGACCGGTCAATTTTCTAAAGGGTGAATGTTCCAAAACAAACACCCCGGCTGTGATTAAGATTTCTAAAACTAAGTCACCTTCTAAAAAACAACCACAACCGAGGCAAAAGACCTTCGATCGATTGATAAAAATCTTGTTTCCTCAAAGGCCACTGACCATGCTGTCAATGTTGTTTTAGATAAAACCGATCGAGCTAAACAGGACAAACAAAAGTGGCTAGCTAAGGAATCTATCGAGAAAGAGGCGTCGAAGTATTTCAATACTGTCTTTTATCCTAGAATGAACAAAAATGATTGTGCTTGGAATCATAGGAATGATTTTGTTAAACACGACATTAAATTTCCGATTAAACATTATTCCATTCAGCAATTGATTTAATTATCGCATGATTGTTTGTTTTGTTCTAGTTGTGGTTGGAATGACTTGGATGACATTAATATTAATGATTGGTTTGGGTCATATCATATGTATAATTCTGCACCCAAACGCAGACCCCGTAAAAACAAAAAGAAATCTAAATCTACACAGGGTCCCCAATCAGAGGTTAAACCCAAGCAAGAAAGGAAACCTATTTCAAAATGGGTTCCTGCTACTGAGGTTAAACCTATACCCAAGAGGCAACCTTCTTCAAAACAGGTTCCTCCAAAAGGTGTAAAACCTAACCCTCCAGGACCCATTTTACAATGGGTACCTAAAGTCCGCTAATCTCGTTTTACAGGACGGTCATGTATTGTACTTAGATTCTGGATGCTCCAAGCACATGACCGGAAGGAAGGAGCTTCTCACGAACTACAAGGAACAATATTGTAGAGACGTGAGATTTGGAAACGATGACAAGGCACCGATTTTGGGCTACGGCGACATTGTCCAGGACAAGATCACCACATAGAAAGTTTCATACGTCGCGGGATTGGGACACAACCTATTCAGTATCCGTTAATTATGCGATAAATATCCCGAGGTCAGATTCAAAGCCAAAAGGTGTAGCATCCTCACTGACGAAGGAACGGAGCTACTGGTTGGAACGCGAAAGACCAACCTCTACACCATCGACCATGCAGCCCTGAAGACCGATAATTTTGTCTGCTTGATGTCAAAGGCCAATTCCCAACAAGAGTGGATTTGGCATCGATGACTCTCGCACCTGAACTTCAAAAGTATCAACAAACTGGTGCTGGGCGGACGCGTGAAAGGCATGCCCGACCTTCAATTCACGAAGGACAAACTCTGCGGGACATGCGAAATGGGAAAGATGAAGTGAGCGACGAACAAGCCGAAGGCCGCTCGGAGTACGTCACGGTCTCTCGAACTTATCCATATGGATCTGTGTGGACTGATGCGTGTTCAGAGCATCAACAAACGCTTATCCTGCTAATGGTGGATGATTTCTCACGCTACACATGGGTCAAGTTTATACGCTCCAAGGACGAAACCCCGGAGCTGATTATCAACCATCTGAACACCATCCAACTGAACCTACAACAGCAAGTTCAGACTATCAGGACCAACAACGGGACAGAGTTAAAAAATCAAACGGTGAATGAATACCTGACTTCAGTCGGTATCTCGTAAACCTTCTCGGCTGGACGCACTCCTCAACAAAACGGAGTGGTGGAAAGACGCAACCGTACCCTCGTCGAAGCCACTCGCACGATGCTGTCTCAATCTAAGTTGCCATTATTTCCCTGGGCCGAAGCGGTGTCAACTGCATGCTACACGCAAAACCGCTCCATCATCAATAAGCAGTTCAACAAGACACCATACGAGATCATGAACAACCGCGTTCCGAACATCAAGTATTTCCAAGCGTTCGGATGCACGTGCTATGTCCTCAACGACAAAGATGATCTCGGCAAATTCAGCCCAAAGGCGACGAAGGAGATTTCATAGGATACTCCATGCAGGCTAAGACGTATCGCGTTTACAACAAACAGACCAAAACCGTTACTGAAAGTGTAAACGTGACATTCAACGAAGCCGCGGACTTGGCTTCTGAACAAATCAGTTCAAAACCCGGTTTAAGTGGTGTGGTAGCTTCTGAACTTTCACGTTCGGGAACTGCACAAACGGGAGTAAATCCGAATCACGCATCTACGTCGAATGCTCAACTTTCTGATTTAGAACTACTGTTTCAATACTTTTATGATGATATGTTTAATGTTGCTACCCCTCGTGTTTTAGCGCAACCAAGAATTGAAGCTGCTCAAATCGAGGACTTGGCGAATCTCTCCGGTCCGCCACCTTCGACCAGCACTCCAACGATCACAGTGGAGACATCTTAGCCTTCTTCATCAACATCATCTGATACAGTCTTTCCCCCGGAGGAACCAACGCAAAATCCGGAGATCGCTCCTCAAGATTCATCCTCTACTACAATCAATGATCAACCTCTGCCTTTATCGGAACCAGAAGTTGCTTAACCTTCGATGAATCCTCCCCAGTCTCCTCCGAGAAACTAGACCACTACACTTGAAGCTGTACAAGACCTCCCAACTGGTGGTTACATGGATCCGGACACATCACACTCCACTCAGCAGCCGCTTCCACACACCACCAAATGGACAAGAGCTCATCCCCTGCACCAGATTATCGGTGATCCCTCCACTCCAGTTCAAACGCGAGGTGCATCGGCCAATTTCTGCCTCTTCTCTGGATTCCTGAGTAAGATCGAGCCTACCACCGTCCGCTAAGCACTCGAAGATCCGGACTGGGTCATGGCCATGCAAGAGGAGCTCAACCAATTCGAGGCCCTCAAAGTATGGCGACTTGTCCCACATCCATCTCACAAGACGGTGATTGGCACCAAATGGATCTTTAAGAACAAGAAGGACAAGGACAGAATCATCGTACGAAATAAGACGCGTCTCGTGGCCAAGGGATACCGTCAACAAGAAGGGATCGATTATGACGAGACATATGCTCTGGTGGCGAGAATCGAAGCAATACGTATGTTCCTTGCATACGCCGCACATAAAAACTTCACGGTCTTTCAAAGGGATGTCAAGACCGCATTTCTCAACGGCGAGCTCAAGGAAGAGGTGTACGTATCTCAACCGGACGGGTTCGTGGACGAAAAGAAGCCTGACCATGTTTACATACTAGAAAAGGCGCTCTACGGTCTGAAGCAAGCTCTACGGGCCTGGTATGATACGTTATCAAAGTTTTTAATAAAGTCGGAATTTTCACGAGGTAAAATCGATACAACACTCTTTATTAAAAAGGAAAAAGGTTATATAGTGTTAGTTCAAGTGTATGTCGATGACATAATTTTCAGCTCTACTAACCCACAGTTTGCTAAGAACTTTGCCAAATTAATGGGAATGTTTTTCAAAATGAGTATGTTGTGTGAGATGTACTTTTTCCTCGGTCTTCAAGTTAAACAACTGTCGACCGGGATATTCATAAATCAGGCCAAGTACATCTGGGATATTCTTAAGAAATTCCAGATGGAACAGTCCTCACCGATGAAAACTCCCATGGCACCGGGTACAAAGTTACACGCCGATCCTAACGGAAAGGATGTGGACACTAAAACGTACCGGGGAATGATTGGTTCTTTAATGTACCTAACTGCTAGTAGACCGGACATCATGTTCTCGACATTTCTTTGCGCCCAGTTTCAGTCAAAACCGAAAGAGTCTCACTTAATCGTTGTTAAATGAATTATTCGTTATTTACGCGGTACTGCTGATCTTGGCTTGTGGTACCCGAAAGAGACAGGTTTTGAACTTTCAGCATATTCTGATGCGGACCACGCGGGCAGCATGATGGATCGGAAGAGCACATCGGGTCATGTGCAGTTCTTAGGCGACAGTTTGGTGAGTTGGGCATCCAAGAAGCAGCAATGTGTATCTACGTCGACTGCCGAGGCGGAATAAGTGGTCGCCGCAAGCTGCTATTCACAAGTGATATGGATGCGCACACAGCTCAAGGATTACAGTTTCACTTACACCAAGGTGCCCACCTAATGCTACTCGAAGATCGCTATTGCAATATCCAGCAATCCGGTCCAGCATACAAAGACAAAGCACATAGACGTTCGGTAACATTTTATCAAGGATCACGTTGAAAGAGGTACAGTCGAACTCTACTTTGTAAATATAGAACATCAGTTAGCAGACCTATTTAGAAAACCCCTGGACGAAAAACACTTTAATTATCTAGTGTCCAGGTTAGGTATGTTAAATCTGAAGACTTGATCTGACTGTGTGCCCGATACAAGTTCCATACATCTACGAGAAACTGTCTAATCGTCATCTGCTGGTCACACTCTAGATGATTGAGTATACACTTTCTCGCATCTGTATTCTACTTGTATCAGTTACATCGTTAGGTTAATTCTCTATATTAATTAGGTAGATTTCGTCTGTTTGCTTTCTTTCCACGCGTGTTTCCTTTTTTGTTAATTACTGTCGTCTAATTCCAATAATGATATATGTGCTTTCACAAGTTGTTCATGTGTTCAGGGGGAGCACGGTCAAGTATCAGGTAAGTCCTTTCTATCTTTGAGGGGGAGTGTCACACACCTGTTGTTTAAACTGTCAACAGCTTTTGTGTGTGGACACTCCAAGTGTGCTTCATTTCACTCTATGCGCACGTTCTGAAAGAGAGCATATACCTATATGTCCATCATTTGAGGGGGAGCGACACAATTTTTTTCTTAAATGTTAGAGCATTATTGTATTCAAGATTTATTGTAAAGTTTTGTATAATGTTAAATATTGTAAAGTCAAACTATTAGTCAAAATAGTCAAACTCATGTAAAGTCAAACTCGCTTTAGTGTTTAAAGCTTTGTAATTAGGAGATATAAATAGGTTTTGTAAAGCTTAGTTTGTAAGTAAGTCTCAAGGAGGTCATTAGAGAATGATCTTAATTGTAATATTCTAGAGAGAGAAAGTGCATCAATCATATGTAATCTCTATTATGTTCAAGATCAATGGATGATTTGATGATTACCTAATAGAAACTGGTTTTACATTTGGTATCAAAGCTTTGGGAGATTGAATTGTGTGCAAAATTCGTCCAATTTGATGAAGATTTGAAGAAAATTTGAAGATTTTTGAAGAAATCCACCATTGTTGAAGAACTTGAAGAACACAAATGGGTTATGCATTTCTTGTTTGTTTTTGTGTTTGACTTTGATTGCAAAGTGTTTCTCCATCATTCTAAATCTGTTTTGCATCATCAATTTTGCAAAAACACCTCAAGAATTGATCAATTTGAAGATTTTTTAAAATTGTGTGTTCTTGACAAAAAGTGAGCTGTGAAAATTTTTGAACATTGATTTTGCAATTTGGTGTTGAATTGATTGGTTTTTGTGCAAATTCGTGTCCAAAAACAGTTTTTAGACATGATTTGATCAAAAATTTCAAGGATTAATCCATAAAAAAAAACCATTTTTGAAATTTTTGATGTTCATTATGTTCTTGGTGATCTTCAAATTGTTATTGATGAAAATTTCTAGATCTTGAATTTTGATTCAATTTTTTCTTTAGTTGATGTTAAATGTTGTTTGTGATGTGGTTTGATCTTTAAAATCAAATTTTAATTTTTGTTATGAGTTTTTGCTGTTTGCAGGTTGTGAAATAAGCAAACAGGAGATACAAAGAAAGGTCAACAGAAAAGTCAACCAAATTGGTTAAAGGATTTCGGATCCTTCTTCAAAAATGGTTTCGAATCACATTAAGTGTGGTGTGTGTTTGTATGCTTAAGTTGTTTGTATGTGAGCTTAAAATGGTTTCGGATCTGTGTGTGAAATGTGACGTGTGAGTGTGTGTGTTTCACCTACTTGTGTGTAAGTTTACGAAACCAGGGTTTCACACCACTCTTGAACCGAAACCATATCATCAAGCATCCGAAACCATCAACATTTCATATCCTTCTTGATACGTAACCTTACTCAATTCGGACCCTTCTTCATCCGAAACCATCCTCATATCAGTTCGAATTCTTCTTTCGTCGGAAAACAGGCTCGCCGGAAAATCTAGTGGGTCTTCGAAAATCAGTGTTTGATCGACTTTTATTGATTGGAATCGATTGGTATCTGTTTTAGGATCACATTGCAACCAGAATTATCAGATTTTGTTGAGAAACAAAGAAGATATAGTCGTCTGAAATTAACTCGCCGGAAAAACGTGTTCTGCCGGAAATTTCGTGGGTCGACGATTTTGTTTGCATGATCACAGAATTTTGGTATCATTCGATTTGTCGTTGAAAAAGGAACACAACGCAACAAATTTTACTCGTTTTGGTCGAGAAACGAAGGAGAAATCTGAAGAAGAAAGCATCAGATCATCGTAATTCATTTTGAGATGATGATGAACAGCGTTGTAACTGTTCAGTTAGTTGTCCGTTAGTTTCTTTTCAATTTTGGTCCTATTCCGTTAGTTAAGTTTTAGGTATTAGCATTTTTAATCCCTGTAGTTGTAGTTTTATAGTATGTCAAGGTTGATCCTTGTAGTTATGTTTTAGGTCTTTTCATTTTTAAGTCCTTGTAGTCTAGTTTTAGAATTTTACATTTTTCATTAGTTTTAGAATTTTACACTTTTAGTCCTTAGAGTCTTAAGTTTCAATTTTTGTCAATTTTAGTCCTTGTTTTTTGTTGAGTCTTAGTATTTTTCACTTTAGTCCCTATATTTTGTATTTTTGATAATCTTAGTCATTTTAGTGTTTACAATTTTGGTGTCGAATTTTTTTTACCTGCTTTTACTCATAACTGATAAATTTTTCTTGTATTTTGCAGGTTTGACGATTAAAGTCCAACATATCCGCGTAAATTTTTCGGATTTAATTTTTGGAAGACAAATTTAAAATTTGTTTTTCAAATTTTATTTTTGAAAATCTTTCTGTTTTTCTTTAGTTTAAGAGTGTGCACATAATTCTAACTTCTAATCGAAGTTTCTCTTGACGATCACTCTATTAGGTAGTATTATTTTCATATTTTTCATCTAATTTTTTTTGTGTTTCTTTTCAGGTTTTCTTCAAGATGTCTACTTATACAGAAGATGGGGTTTTAAGATTGCAACAAGTTCTTATAATAGAAATACCTCCAATTCCACAAACTTTTGTTAAAACTAATAATGGAAGTTTGAAGCAAACTCTTATATCTAATACTTCAAATCCTTTAGCTCATGTTTTAAATAAAGAGGAAAAAAATGCTAAATTGAAGAGACAAATTTTAGACATTTCTTCTTCAAATGATAGACTTATTAAAAGTGTTACTGATCTTGACGTTTATATTGCAGATCTTGAAGCAAAGAGAGACAACTCGAGTCTGCACGATCAAATCAAGAAACTTCAAGAGAAAGTAACAATCTTTCAAAAGGAAAATGTTGATCTGAAGAGTATTGAAGACAAGAGTGAGAAGGAGAACTCATATCTTAGAGGGCAATTAAAAGAAGTTCAAGAGAAAAGAATAACATTGGAAGATGAAAATGTTGATTTGAAGAAAAAGCTTTCTGAACGTGAAAGAGAGTCTCTTTCTTCAAAGAAAGTTCTTAAAGAAAAGGAACCAACTGAGATGAAATGTATAAAACTTTCAAAACAAGCTCGAAAAAGAAAGAGCTAAATTTGAAACTGAACGAAAATCTTTATAAATTAAAAGTTCAGAGCTTTCCGTGAAAATCTCTAAATTGGAAAATGTTTTGGAAAAGGAAAGAAAAGATTTTGCGGAAAAGAAAAATCTCTTTGAAAAGGAAAGTAAAACCCTTAAAAAGAAAAATATGGAAATTTTTAAAGAGATTACTGATAAAAGAAAGTTTCTGGAATAAGATTTTGAATCGGAACGCGAATATTTTGAAGATGTGGTTCTTAATCTTACCAAAAGATTATCTGGTTTATCAGCTGATATTATGAAGGATCAATTGATCAAATCTGATCTGCAAAAGAAATTTGATCTAATTTCTAAAGAGAAAAATGTTTTGATAAACAAAGTCAAAGAACTTGAAGACGTCATTTTTAAATTTGATGTCTCAAAGCTGGCCAGTCATGATACTATATTTCAGACTCCATTTGTTAATTCAAATGATTCTGAATGCACTTTTAAAACTACTTCAAGTTCAAGCTTTAAAAACATTCCTTCTAACCAATTTTATAGATCAACTGATTTCTCAAAAGGTCAGATTCGTTCTACAAATCTCTTCTATAATCATTTGCTTGATAAATCGGATAAGGATTCAAAAGTGCCAAAAGTTAATACTTCCAAAACTGAAGAAGTTTCAGTCTTCAAAAAGGTGAAGATGGAATGGAGAGTCAAAGGCACAACAGTTCCAAAGAAAGATGTGCCAAAATCATCTGCTTCCACATCAAAGGCCAAAAAGAACAATGCGCCGAAAGGTAAATCTTCTACTAAACCTAATCCTATTCATTCCGCAAATCATTTGACTAGGTTGGCACATAAGAAAATCTGTTGTTCTTACTGTGGATCAAATGATTTTGTACATAAAGATTATACTTCTTATTGGTACGGTACTTACAGTATTCCTTTTAAGAAATCTACACCTAACACACTAGGACCCAAGTCCCGTTGGGTACCAAAATCTGCTTAATCTGTTTTGTAGGTTCTTCATATGTTGTGCTAAATGTTACATATATACCACACACATGATTGATAACAGAAGAGAAGCAGTGAATTTTTCGAAAAATGTATGTACCATTAAGTGGGAGTAAAGAGATATTGGTTTCTGAATACATCAGTTCAGGACCCGTGCTTCAATGTTTTTGGCTTTTGAACATATCAGTTCAAAACCCGTGCTTCAACGACTATGGATTCTGAACAATTTAGTTCAGAACCCGTACTTCAAAGTCTAAGACTTTTAAACAAATCAGTTTAGAACTCATATTACTTAGGTGATATCCTTAACTGTCACATCTTTCTGTTTCAAGGAACAAGTGGTGAAAGGTAACATTGCATTATGTTTTATTTCTACTGCTTTGAATGTTTGAATCTTTAAAAATTTAATTCAATGAGATGAAATTCTCAATTTTTCATTCAATGAATAAAATGTGTGTCAAGGGTGATTTTACAAGTATTTTTGTATTATTTGAGTTACATTTGTTTCAACTTTCACTTCTGAAATAAATCGAAAGGTCAGCAAAACATGAATGAAATTATGCTGAATGCTCGAAAATGTGTAAATCTGGACTTATATAGAATATAATGCTCAAAAAGTCTATTTGTCAAAATGATGGATGGAAACGAAAATATGGGGGAAGCACTATGTTTTAGAACCAAGTGATTGAGATACAATTATGCACTATCATTTAGTTTGAAAGTTTGTACCTGTGGCGTTTCTGGTTTGGGAGAGTAAGTCCTAAGGGGTGCTAGACACCTAGTTCCTAAGATCAACTGGTCTGGGATCGGCTAACCCAAATCCTGCTATAGAACCAGATAGAAAGCCATGTTTAACGGTGTATCTTATTCTTACTAAACTTTTTGATTAAAAGATGCCAATGAGCACAAAATTAAAAGATGCCAATGAGCACAAAATCAATAGATGCCAATGAGCACAAAATTAAAAGATGCCAATGTGCACAAAATCAAAAGATGCCAATGAGCACACATCTCTTGAAACTTGGGGAAAATACAAAGTCGCGATAAACCCGTAAATTTGTGAAAATCCTGATTTTGGACAAATAGTATGAGTAGAGCAAAGTATTCTTATATGTTTTAGAATTGCATATGCTTGAAGCTAATCATATTTCGCATGCTAGCACACCAAATAGATTTAATAAAGGGGTTGAAACTGAACATTTTTAACTTGATATGCAATGATGACTTGTATTTGAATCCAAACACATGCATTTGATTTTATTTGATTGAAAAAACTGGTATACTTCATTAAGTTGGATTTCTTTTGTAAAACTTTCAAATGATCAAATGTTAGTAGTTATAAAATGTAGTTCAATGAATTTTTTTTCCGTGTATAAATGTTTTCATTAAAGCACTGTATTTAAAATGAATAATTCTTTAATGAAATATATGCATACTTTCAGGGGGAGAAAACAAATTGCTCCAGAATTCTTATTTTGAGGGGGAGCAAGGTTATTCATTAAGGAGGAGATTGTTAGTAATACTCAGAGACGCGACTGAAATTGAAAAAGGGTTTTGATGATCATGATGCTCACATTCATCAAAAAAGGGGGAGAAATGTTTAATTCAATTTCATGTCGAAGACAATTCAAGGTCAAAGAGATGAAGATAGTTTTGAAGAAGATTGACTTTACATTATGAAAGACAAAGATGTTTTTCGGATCACTCATATATGGTTATCTTAGATCTGAGAGACTCGGATTGTGCTTACACCTAAATATTCAAAAATGTGAAGGCTTCGCATCCTTGTGTAGATTCAACTGTTTGAAGAGTGCCAAAGCTTCAACGTTCAAAGCGGTCAAAGTTAAAGTTTTGAAGATCAAGTGTTGAAGACTGCTGCCATTTTTTTTTAAATCTTGAATCCAAAGGGGGAGAATGTTAGAGCATTATTGTATTCATGATTTATTGTAAAGTCTTGTATAATGGCAAATATTGTAAAGTCAAAGTATTAGTCAAAATAGTCAAAGTCATGTAAAGTCAAACTAGCTTTAGTGTTTAAAGCTTTGTAATTAGGAGATATAAATAGGTTTTGTAAAGCTTAGTTTGTAAGTAAGTCTCAAGGAAGTCATTAGAGAATGATCTTAATTGTAATATTCTAGAGAGAGAAGTGAGAGCATTCTAGAGAGAGAAAGTGCATCAATCATATGTAATCTCTATTATGTTCAAGATCAATGGATGATTTGATGATTACCTAATAGAAACTGGTTTTACATTAAAGTATCAAAGTTTTTTTTAAGTGTTAGTCTCTCCATTGCATACACATGCACAATCCGATTGGGAACAGAGTAATCCCCATGCTTAGTTCGAGGGGGTGCAAGGGAAAGTTCTCTCAAAACCAAAATGACAACATGCTTAAGAAAACTGGAAGAACAGGGGTATTTTTGTCACTTTCCGGACAAGTTTCCGGATACCCCTATCCGGATAGGTTTCCGGACCGGACACCTATCCAGACCGGATGGGTATCCGGATGACCCACCCGGATAGGTGGTCGCCTATATAAGAAATCCGGACACACAACTGTTTGTTTTATCCGGATACTCACAAAACCCACCAAAACCCTCTCACTTTTTTCTCTCGAACGGAGACCCTCGGATTCTTAACATCTTGCACTATTTCAACTCAAAAATCAGGTATGTTCCTCATTCTTCCATTTTGATCTCTGGTAGACATGTTTATTGTGTTTAATCTCACAAATCGTCCACTGATTTGGTGGATTCAGGGTTTCCGATAAACCCGGTTTGCGTCTCTAAGCATTTACACCTATTCGGTGTATTTTAGACCACTTTTAGATCGAGTCACTTGCTCTCGCATGTTTTATGCTTAAATCGATGCTGATAGACCACTTATATGCATGACTGAGGTAAATATTGGCAAGATTGAACACATCCAGACACATTCGACTCGTCCAGAAACCCCTATGATTAAGATATTTTATCCGGACACCACCATCATCCGGTAACCCTAGTTGTCCGGAAACCTTAGGGTTTACGGTAAGTTCAACTACCCGGATTGTTGGGGTGTCCGGTAACCAAAATTCATCCGGTAACCTTCTTTTGTCTGGATTGACAACTTTATCCGAAAACCTCCATGCTTTTAAGATCAATTGTCCGGACACTCTGGTTGTCCGGATACTTTGTTTGTCCGGATACCCTTGTCCGGAAACTCCTGTTTCAAAGTGATTGTGTCCGGACACCTCTATTTTCAACTTTCTAGTACCTTTTTCTCTCACTGCCAGTTCTCATTCTGTTTTAGTTTGAGCCAATTATTGCAAAGGTACGCGCCGAAGATTGTTCATACTCCTGGTTTTTCTAACATTGATCCTATTGCAGGTATTTTACATGGCGGATCAGGACAACAACAACAGCCATAGGAGCAAATTAGACGAAGCAGCCGACAACGCCTTGGTCCAACCAGACCTTGGCATTGATATTGAAGCCAACAACTACCATCTGGACGTAGCCGAGTTCCGACGACAACACCGTGTGGTCGTGGACATCCTTCTTCGTCACCCTCTCCGTGAGGCCCTCACTACAACGGCAAACGTCCCTGTATTGTACGTATATCAAGTATGGCTCAGTGCCCAAGTCGTCACTGTTGGGTTAAATTTCACCAGTTTCGAATACTAACAAAACACTAAGATTATTTATTGCACTTCTCTTATAGCAAAGTCAAATCATAAGCACTTTATGCTTTGACCAAAGTTGAAGTCAAAAATACCTCTCGACCTCGACCGTCGTGTAGAACCTCACGACCTCGACCGACTAACATGCGACATTTCTGTTATGTTTTTCATCATCTAATGCAGGGTCAATGTCATTTATGGCCAACGGACGTAACCGACAGAGGCAATTATGAGCATTAACAGCAGTGACTGTTGTGACCGTTATCAGAAGCATTTATGGAGTCATTCAAGGCACTCAAAGGCTATAAATATGAAGATTCCAGCCTCACTTCGGGACATCTGATTTCAAGAACAATGAATACACAGCGAAAACACCCAAAGAACTCTCTCTCAAGTGACCGCTCTCGACGCACGACTTATACGCACGACACCCAGTTTTTACACACGATGCACCAATTTTTTACACTCGATTCACTTGTTATTTTACATTTCAAGTCTTTATTTCGTCTGTATTTTAATCATTATACTCTCGACACCTGGAACAAAAGATATCGCCCATGTTTGGCGATCATAGTGCAGCGACGACCCCTAAAAGTTGTCCGCGGGTTTTTTTCCTCGTTGAAGTTTTTCCCATGTCACCAAAATCTTTGTCCCTTTTACATTATTCTGTCTTTGTCGCCCGCTTTGTCGTAAGATTCCTATTCTTTAGTTGTTAAGCTCCACAATCAACCGTAAGTTATCCTTCTGGACGATTTTTGGCATTACCAGTTTGGCGCCCACCGTGGGGCCACATCTAGAGAAAATCTTCGACTAACGTGCGTCTTACTAACGGCTTCTTGTAGTTTCATCTTTTCTCTATTTCAGGAGAATGGCAGGTAATGGAAACCGAGAGCAGATCACTGCCCAGGTGCATGAAGAGCTTGGAAATGCACAAGATATTCCTGGAATGGTCGACGAATATCGCCAGGAGGAATTCATCCTATACCAAGAGCAAACCTGGCCAGAAAGTCCTTGTAGGGTCGTCCCTCGATCCCTGCCTTAAAGGAAAGCTCATATCTTTTTTGCAGGAGCATGCCGATTGTTTTACCTGGTCGCATGATGACATGGTCGGCATAGACCCTATTGTCATTTCCCATAAGCTCAATGTCGACCCATCATTTAAGTCTGTCATGCAAAGGCGGCAGAAATTTGCTCCTGAGAGAAATAAGGTGATAAATGATGAAGTCGATAACCTCCTCAAGACAGGGAAAATTCGAGAAGTAAAGTACCCCGATTGGCTTGCTAATGTCGTGGTCGTGGCAAAGAAGAATGGCAAATGGAGGGTCTGTATTGATTTTACCGATCTCAACAAAGACTGTCCAAAAGATCCATTCCCATTGCCACATATCGATGCAATGGTCGACGCGACAGATCATGATGCACGTCGAGGACCAGGAGAAAACTGTGTTCATGACAGATCGAGGTATTTACTGATACAAAGTTATGCCTTTTGGACTTAAAAATGCA
Organism: Saussurea involucrata; assembly: GCA_033807775.1. Classification (NCBI taxonomy): domain Eukaryota; kingdom Viridiplantae; phylum Streptophyta; class Magnoliopsida; order Asterales; family Asteraceae; genus Saussurea; species Saussurea involucrata. Next base: position 25,008,710 of record CM066326.1, read on the forward strand.
GGTTCTACCTACCAGCGCCTGGTGAATAAAATGTTCAAAGTCCGTCTTGGCAACACGATGGAGGTTTATATCGACGACATGCTCGTCAAGTCGAAGCAAGCAGTCGACCACGTCGAGCATCTGAGGAAGTCGTTCGACATCCTCCGAAAATATAGCATGAAGCTCAACCCGACGAAGTGTTCCTTTGGTGTCAGCGCCGGGAAATTCTTGGGTTACATGGTCACTCGACGAGGAATCGAAGCTAACCCCGACCAGATCAAGGCTATCATCGAGATCAAATCTCCTAGAAATTTCAAAGAAGTCCAAATGCTAACTGGTCGGGTGGCTGCTCTGAACAGGTTTATCTCTCGATCCTCAGATAGATGTCATTTATTCTATAACGTCCTCAGGAAAAATAAAGGCTTCGAATGGACCGACGACCATGAGTAAGCGTTGCAAAAATTAAAGGAATACATGACGACGCCTCCTTTGTTGTCAAAGCCTGATGACCATGAGGTCTTGCAGCTATATTTGGCCGTTAGTCCTAATTCAGTAAGTGTCGTCCTAACACGAGAAGATGAAAAGCAGCAACTGCCGATCTACTATGTCGACTGGCGAAATGGAGCATATATCTCAGCAGTTATGACATTGATTTCAAACCCAGGACAACGATCAAGTCACAAACACTAGCTGATTTTATTGCAGACTTTAGTCCTGAACTGGGGAAAGAAGCAAAGATCGAGGTGTCTACTGTAGCGACTCACGACGACGTACCTTGGACCTTACACGTTGACGGGTCATCCAACGTTAGGTGTTCAGGACTTGGCGTCGTCTTAAAGTCGCCACAGGGGGGCAAGATGGTGTATTCCGTGCGATGTGACTTCAAAGCCACCAACAATGAAGCTGAGTACGAAGCCCTGATCGTAGGAATGATCGTAGGGTCAACCTAGCTACACGTAAGAAGCGATTCTCTTCTGGTCGTGAATAAGATGAATGGAGAATTCGCAGCCAAAGATTCAAAAATGACATCGTACCAAAAGGTAGCAAAAGAAAAATCTAAAAAATTTAAATCATTTTTTATTGAACAAATTCCAAGGGATCAAAATACTCAAGCCGATGCTCTAGCAAACCTTGGGTCCGCTCTAGTTGAACCAATATTCGACAGTATCCATTTGATTCACCTAGCGACATCGTCTATCGAAAATGACGATGTCGTCCAGATCGAGGATCAAGAGGACGATTGGCCGTGCGACATTCAAAAATTTCTTGCGCACGACCAACTCCCAGAAGACAAGATGGAAGCTCGGAAGATCAGATTCAAGGCATCCAGGTATGTCATGATCAGAGATAGACTCTATCGACGATCATCGACAGGCTTAAACCTGAGATGCGTCATCAGTAAGAGTCAAGTTCAAAAGATCCTCTAAGAAATGCACGACGGGGAGTGTGGCAACCAATCCGGAGGTCGTAGTCTGGCTAACCGTGTCTCTCGACAAGGCTACTTTTGGCCAACACTACGACAAGACGCCATCAGGTATGTCCAGAACTGTGATCCTTGTTAACGACATTCAGGTACATCCCATAAACCATCTGAACCTTTACATTCGACACTGATCCCGTGGCCCTTCATGAGATGGGGTATGGATATTATCGGCAAGTTACCACCTGCCCCTGGGCAAAAGGTATTTCTCCTCGTACTTATAGATTATTTTTCCAAATGGGTAGAAGCAGCTGCCTTTTCCCATGTTCGGGACAAGGAAGTCGTGTCTTTTATCCAGACTAACATTCTATGCAGGTTTGGGATTCCATCCAAAATTGTCTGAGACAATGTATCCCAATTCATAAGCGACAGGACTCGACAGTTCTGTGAAGACCGCAACATCATGCTGACGACCTCGACGCCCAGATATCCTCAGGCAAATGGACTTGCTCAATCAAGTACTAAGACTATCATTGCTTCAATTAAGAAAAGGTTACAAGCCGCAAAGGGAAGGTGGGTCGAAGAGCTCCCTTCGATCCTGTGGGCGAATCGCACGACGCCTCGCACGTCCACATGACAAACCTCTTTCTCTTTGGTCTATGGTTGTGAAGTAGTTCTGCCAGTCGAGATTCAACTCCCGACCTCAAGACATACTTCCGTCGACCATAATCTGGTTGATCTAAGTTATAACCTCGATGCCCTCGAAGAGCTCAGAGAATCAGCATTGATCAAAATGGCATCACAGAGGCAAGTGGTCGAACGACACTTCAACAAGAACGTTAAAGTTAAAGTCTTTCATGTAGGCGACTACGTCCTCCGATGAGTGTTTCAAAGCACTAAAGAGCTCAACGACGGTAAGCTTTCTACCAAATGGGAAGGTCCTTACCGTATCTCAGAAGTCGTGGGTAAAGGTGCCTATCGACTCCAAACCCTCGATAATCGAGATATCCCACGTAGCTGGAATGTGACGCATTTGAAAAGGTATTTCTTCTAAGTCTTTCTCCTTTTCTCATACGATTTTTACTCATTGAGACGATTACTGACTTAAGCATCGGAGGGTCGTTGGCTAGCCAATGACCAACCTCTGACATTGTTTTATCGCAGGATCACACGACATAAGGTTTCTAAGTCTACTACACGACTTAGATCTCGCCAAGTCGCACGACATAAGTGCTCAGGTCTGTGACTTGATTATTTTATCACAGGGGCATATGATTCGAGTTTCGTTATACGATCTGGTTGTGCGATCGTAAGGTCTATCGACCCCTCGATCTAAGTCTTTATACTTAGAAAAATTTGCACATTCCGAATGAATGTATCGATCGCGTGTGCTTATGTTTGCCAATACGATTCAAATGCATGACTAATGTCTTAGTCGTTAAATTACAATGGATTCCTAAGTCGCATGTTTTCTTGCACATTCTACGCTTAGTGAAATTCACAACAAAATGTTATGTGTACTTACAAGACGTATAAAACAAAAAGAAATGCGAAGTAAAAACTCCATTCTTCGAATCGACTATTACATTAGATAACTCGATCACCAACGGTCGAGCATAAAAAGCAAAAATTCATAGAAAGAAAATTTCTCCTAAGGCTGAGGTGGAGTGTCGGTCGCATCTTTACCCAAGGCCTCGACTTCAGAACCTTCATTCACCTCTTCCTCCTCGGCTTCTTTCTCGTCATCGGAGTCGAGATCTCTTGCGGACCCGACCTCACTCAGAAAGTAAGCGAGTTCGTTCGACGCCAGGGCCAAAGGATTTTTGCCCGACAAGTGTTGCCTCATTATAGCAGCACGAGCGGTCAATTGAGCCAAAGCGAAGATGGATGCAGCCTCCTCTTTGAGCTCTCCTATCTTCTTCTCCAAATCCGCCACCTTGGCCTTGGAATCCTCAACTTACTTCTCCTTCGTGGCCAACGATTCTTCCATCCTATTCATCTTCTCCCTCTGGTCGGCAATCATAGACAATGATTGCGTCTGACGGTGGTTTGCTTCATCCTTTGCACGTCCGACGACCTTTAACTCATTCAAGGCCTCCTCGACGCGTTTAGACGTAGCCTCTTCGCGCTCCCAGGCGACCTTCTCCCAGTCCAACGCTACGTTCCCCCTCTCATGGGCGAAAGACACCAAACCCTTGATTTTCTCCGTCTCAGCACGCAGAACAAGAGAAGATTGAAACGCCTATAAAATACAAGGAAACGTGTTAATAAACATTCGACAAAGATTAAAAACATCGGGAATACAAAGTTTTGAAAGAGAAACTTACCAGAAACACCAGTCTGGCAACGTGGGATCCCGTCTCCTCGACAGGGAATCCCTCGAAACGTTCCCTGAAAGAAGGGAGCAGATATTTCCCCAGATGAGGAAACAAATCTGTCCCGGATAGGACGTCATCGACCATAAAGTCCGAAGGCAACGTAAAGTTAACCTTCGTGACTTTAGCCCCTCCCGTCACATACTCCTTGCCCTTGTCGGCCGACGAAGGGATCGACGTGGTAGATAGGGACTTCGCCGACTTCGTAGATTTCGCCGGTGGCGCAGAACTAACGAGTGTCACAGCGATCGCGCTAGAAGACGTCTTCATCTTCATAGGCGATGCGACCTTCGCCTTCTCAAGCGTAATGACTCTCGACGAGTCATCAACCTTCGAAGACGGTTCCCTCAGAGTCATCACCCCCGTCTTCGATAAAGCCCCCGACTTAGTGGTCGAGGTCTTTTGCCTCTTTTCGAGTTTAGCTGCTCTTTTAGCCGAGATTGTCGGCACCTTCATCCGAGATTCTCCTAGAAACAGATAAGAAAGAAACATCACACAACGAACATAGAAGAAAAAGACCAGAGTCGAGCAAAGTGAAGGTACACTTACCAGTCATCTCTTCTTCTTTTCTCGACTCTCCCTCCGCTGTCTCTACTTCTTCCTCCTCCGCACGTTTCTCTCCCAGATTCGTTCCTAAGTATACTAGATCTTCGTCGTCGTCATCCACTAATTGTCGTGTGACAAAAGATCGCTCGCCAGTGCTAAACTCCAAAAACGCGTCAACCTTTGCTTGAGAGTTGGCATAGGGCTTCACGTCCTCAAACTTTATATCTGTCGACACATAAAAGACAGGTTAATAATCGGTCAAAACTAACATACGACGTACGACAAAAAGATAGAAAAACTCACCCGACGCGTTCCAGCGTGCCCTAATCTAGCCACTCTCAGAGTCAAGACTCGACTTACGCACAAACGCATACCTAGTCTTCCATTTATGATCGTTTACAGCGGTCTTTAGAACCAAGGTACGATCACCCTTAAACCTAGAAAATAGGCTGTAGCGATGACATTTATCTTTCTTGACTTGATAAGCCAAGAGAAGATCGCGCACATTCATGGGAGATTCCCATTTTTCGGTAAGGCGCTCGATCACCTGTATGACTCGCCAGAACTGGGGCATTAACTGGCCCGGTGCTAAGCCGAACTCAGTCATAAAGGCCTTAGCCAAAGGCGAGTAAAGCCATTCAAAACCTATCTTAAAAGGATATTCGTAGATAACTACAAACCTATCAGGGCATGTATCAGGTCGAATCTGACCTGCTTTAATCAATGAAATCTCCATAGGGATTTTGGCTAAACTTCTAAGGTCGTCAAGATCTTCATTGGAACTTGCAGGCTCTATCGACATTTCTAAAAACCTAAACGTTTCTCAAAGTTTTCTAGCAATAGACTTATGAAAAATCAAGAAATCATACCTTATATAGGCGCCTAAAAACCTCTAAATTTCTAACTTGGTCGAAGATCCCTTGTAGGTTTGGAAAAGATTCAGCGAAGAATAATAACAAATCAAGAAGAAATCTCGCTCTCTGGAATCGTAAAGTCGAAAAGATCCGTCGAAGGTCATTATTTATGCAAAAGATCGTGTCAGATCGAGAATCTCGATGGTCGACACGTGCCCTTGCCTTTTCGAATACTCGACAGATCGTCGACGCCTGGCATTTACAGCTGTTATGCACGATCGTGCGTCAGCGTGACGTCACGACCTTATTCCCCTTTTCGACTTCTTCTTTAGTTGGAATTGGACCGATCCAGTCCAAGGCAACTGAAAAGATTTTTTTGACACATGGCACGCCCCTAGACGTCTGGTAAACAAAATTTAAAAAACTTTTGAAACTTGAACTTGCCACTCCATTTTTTAAAATTTTGGGGGCAAACTGTTTGGGTAAAATTTCACCAGTTTCGACCACGACCAAAACACTAAGAACATTTATTGCACTTCTCTGATAGCAAAGTCAAATCATAAGCACTTTATCCTTTGACCAAAGCTGAAGTCAAAAATACCTCTCGACCTCGACCGTCGTGTAGAATCTCACGACTTCGACCGACTAACATGCGACATTTCTGTTATGTTTTTCATCATCTAATGCAGTGTCAATGTCATTTATGGCCAACAGACGTAATCGACAGAGGCAATTATGAGCATTAACAGCAGTGACCGTTGCAACCGTTATCAGAAACATTTATGGAGTCATCCAAGGCACTCGAAGGCTATAAATATGAAGATTCCAGCCTCACTTTGGGACATCTGATTTCAAGAACAATGAATACACAACGAAAACACCCAAAGAACTCTCTCTCAAGTGACCGCTCTCGACGGACGACTTATACGCACGACACACAGTTTTTACACACGACGCACGAATTTTTTAACTCGATTCACTTGTTATTTTACATTTCAAGTCTTTATTTCGTCTGTATTGTAATCATTGTACTCTCGACACCTGGAACAAAGGATATCGCCCCTGTTTGGCGATCATAGTGCAGCGACGACCCCCAAAAGTCGTCTGTGGGTTTTTTTCCTTGTTGAGGTTTTTCCCGCGTCACCAAAATCTTTGTCCCTTTTACATTATTCTGTCTTTGTCGCCCGCTTTGTTGTAAGATTCCTATTTTTTAGTTGTTAAGCTCCACAATCAACCTTAAGTTATCATTTTGGACGATTTTTTGCATTAACAGTCACGGCTGCCAACTCTCAAACCTTAACGGCGCGGATCGACAACCACCCTTTCACGCTCACACATGTGTCGTTCCGTCGACTCCTGTCACTACCCGAAGCCACCGCCGGCGGACATCAAGGCTAGGACCCCGCGGTCAATGACGCAACACTGTGTGCTCAAGTACGTGCTCTCGGCTACAACCACGCACTCAAACGCCCGTCATCTTTCAACCGCAAATACCTTGCGCCCATCTGGTACACGCTGTTTACAATACTGAATAGGTGTCTATCATCCAGGTGGAGGGGCATAGACTAGTGCACAACCGATTTTCTGCGCTTATTCCATGTTGTGTTGTCACACCCCGCTAAAGCGGAAATACGGGATGTCATAGCTAAAGATTTCATTGCGTAAGGTAGAAGACAACACACAATCGTCATGACATAAAAAGTTTACAAAAGATACATCTTGTTCCAAAAATTTAAATTTTGTCCAAAACACAATTCGACATGATAAGGAAAAACGTGTTGAATTAGCTACTTGAGGTGCCTTCTAAAGTTCCAATCTTACTTGCTATTTCCTGAAAAGCATGTAAATGAGAGGGTCAAGTATTGAATAGTTGGTGAGTTCACAGGTTTTATGAGTACATCAAAGTTTGTCATAGAAAACAGTTTTAATCCGCACAAGTGGATATAAGTTTGTCCTAGAAAACAGTTTTAATCCGCACAAGTGGATATAAGTTTGTCATAGAAAACAGTTTTAATCCGCACAATGGATTGAGTAATCGGTTGTAGTTTCAAAGCATCTTTGTAAATCCGCACAACGGATTAAGAGTTCGTTTGTCAACATGCGCAAGGTATAATATCGTATGAAAATATGTTAAAGTAATGAGCCCACTACCCAAACCTAATTACGGAATGCTGCAAACTGCATGTTCCATCACCAACATGCTTACGGAATTACGGAATTACGGAAGATAGTTATTATGCACTCGCGAGGTGAGTGGGTGTCAACCAAATAACGTTATCCATAATATTAAAGGCTCAAAACGTAAGTTAATGGGTAATGTAGAGTAACCGTGGACTTAATAGCAAACCTCAGAATCAACTAACATAAGCATACATACTATAGCGCATAAGTATACAGAGCAATATAAATCGGTTGAGTAAATAAAAACAACCGATGCGTAAGTAATTTGTAACATGCTTTTCACCCCAAAATGTATAAAATAGTAAAAAGGGGCTGTGAAAACTCACGGTGGTAAGCGTAGATATTCCCAAGAGGTGCGTAATGCAATCCGTGAAACGATCCTACTTCGATCCTACAAACGTAAGGTCACTAGTGAGTTTTAAACTCAAAGGTTCGGTACCAACTATCCAAATCGTCATAAAATGCCTTTGTTGTGATTTAAATATTATAAATCATATGGAGTTACTGAAATTTGTAATCGTAACATATATACTTCATTCTTGTTCGATTAATGTTTATAGTATAATATAAGTAACGAAAAGGGTCTAAAGAAGTTACATATAATATATGTATATACCGCAATTTCATCATAAAAATGATAAAAAGGGTTCAAGACGTAAAGTTAAAGTATTTAAAATGCATATACATATAGTATATATATATATATATATATATATATATATATATATATATATATATTCCATAATTTCATCATAAGGATGATGAAACGGGTTCAAAATGTAAAGTTAAAATATATAAAATGCATATACATATAGTATATATATATTTATTCCACAATTTCATCATAAGAATGATGAAACGGGTTCAAGAGTTGAGCAGAGTCGAGCAAAGTGAAGGTACACTTACCAGTCATCTCTTCTTCTTCTCTCGACTCTCCCTCCTCTGTCTCTTCTTCTTCCTCCTCCACACGTTTCTCTCCCAGATTCGTTCCTAAGTATACTAGATCTTCGTCGTCGTCATCCACTAATTGTCGTGTGACAAAAGATCGCTCGCCAGTGCTAAACTCCAAAAATGCGTCAACCTTTGCTTGAGAGTTGGCATAGGGCTTCACGTCCTCAAACTTTATATCTGTCGACACATAAAAGACAGGTTAATAATCGGTCAAAACTAACATACGACGTACGACAAAAAGATAGAAAAACTCACCCGACGCGTTCCAGCGTGCCCTAATCCAGCCACTCTCAGAGTCAAGACTCGACTTACGCACAAACGCATACCTAGTCTTCCATTTATGATCGTTTACAGCGGTCTTTAGAACAAAGGTACGATCACCCTTAAACCTAGAAAATAAGATGTAGCGATGACATTTATCTTTCTTGACTTGATAAGCCAAGAGAAGATCGCGCACATTCATGGGAGATTCCCATTTTTCGGTAAGGCGCTCGATCACCTGTATGACTCGCCAGAACTGGGGCATTAACTGGCCCGGTGCTAGGTCGAACTCAGTCATAAAGGCCTTAGCCAAAGGCGAGTAAAGCCATTCAAAACCTATCTTAAAAGGATATTCGTAGATAACTACAAACCTATCAGGGCATGTATCAGGTCGAATCTGACCTGCTTTAATCAATGAAATCTCCACAGGGATTTTGGCTAAACTTCTAAGGTCGTCAAGATCTTCATTGGAACTTACAGGCTCTATCGACATTTCTAAAAACCTAAACGTTTCTCAAAGTTTCCTAGCAATAGACTTATGAAAAATCAAGAAATCATACCTTATATAGGCGCCTAAAAACCTCGAAATTTCTAACTTGGTCGAAGATCCCTTGTAGGTTTGGAAAAGATTCGGCGAAGAATAATAACAAATCAAGAAGAAATCTCGCTCTCTGGAATCGTAAAGTCGAAAAGATCCGTCGAAGGTCACTATTTATGCAAATGATCGTGTCATATCGAGAATCTCGATGGTCGACACGTGCCCTTGCCTTTTCGAATACTCGACAGATCGTCGATGCCTGGCATTTACAGCTGTTATGCACGATCGTGCGTCAGCGTGACGTCACGACCTTATTCCCCTTTTCGACTTCTTCTTTAGTTGGAATTGGACCGATCCAGTTCCAAGGCAACTGAAAAGATTTTTTTGACACATGGCACGCCCCTAGACGTCTGGTAAACAAAATTTAAAAAACTTTTGAAACTTGAACTTGCCACTCCATTTTTTAAAATTTTGGGGGCAAACTGTTTGGGTAAAATTTCACCAGTTTCGACCACGACCAAAACACTAAGAACTTTTTTTGCACTCTTCTGATAGCAAAGTCAAATCATAAGCAATTTATCCTTTGACCAAAGTTGAAGTCAAAAATACCTCTCGACCTCGACCATCGTGTAGAATCTCACGACTTCGACCGACTAACATGCGACATTTCTGTTATGTTTTTCATCATCTAATACAGTGTCAATGTCATTTATGGCCAACGGACGTAACCGACAGAGGCAATTATGAGCATTAACAGCAGTGACCGTTGCGACCGCTATCAGAAACATTTATGGAGTCATTCAAGGCACTCGAAGGCTATAAATATGAAGATTCCAGCCTCACTTTGGGACATCTGATTTCAAGAACAAGGAATACACAACGAAAACACCCAAAGAACTCTCTCTCAAGTGACCGCTCTCGACGGACGATTTATACGGACGACACACAGTTTTTACACACGACGCACCAATTTTTTAACTCGATTCACTTGTTATTTTACATTTCAAGTCTTTATTTCGTCTGTATTGTAATCATTGTACTCTCGACACCTGGAACAAAGGATATCGCCCCTGTTTGGCGATCATAGTGCAGCGACGACCCCCAAAAGTCGTCTGCGGGTTTTTTTCCTTGTTGAGGTTTTTCCCGCGTCACCAAAATCTTTGTCCCTTTTACATTATTCTGTCTTTGTCGCCCGCTTTGTCGTAAGATTCCTATTTTTTAGTTGTTAAGCTCCACAATCAACCTTAAGTTATCATTTTGGACGATTTTTTGCATTAACAGTCACGGCTGCCAACTCTCAAACCTTAACGGCGCGGATCGACAACCACCCTTTCACGCTCACACCTGAGTCGTTCCGTCGACTCCTGTCACTACCCGAAGCCACCACTGGCGGACATCAAGGCTACGACCCCGCGGTCATAGACGCAACACTGTGTGCTGAAGTACGTGCTCTCGGCTACAACCACGCACTCAAACGCCCGTCATCTTTCAACCGCAAATACCTTGTGCCCATCTGGTACACGCTGTTTACAATACTGAACAGGTGTCTATCATCCAGGTGGAGGGGCATAGACTAGTGCACAACCGATTTTCTGCGCTTATTCCATGCTGTGTTGTCACACCCCGCTAAAGCGGAAATACGGGATGTCATAGCTAAAGATTTCATTGCGTAAGGTAGAAGACAACATACAATCGTCATAGCATAAAAAGTTTACAAAAGATACATCTTGTTCCAAAAATTTAAATTTTGTCCAAAACACAATTCGACATGATAAGGAAAAACGTGTTGAATTAGCTACTTGAGGTGCCTTCTAAAGTTCCAATCTTACTTGCTATTCTCTGAAAAGCATGTAAATGAGAGGGTCAACTATTGAATAGTTGGTGAGTTGACAGGTTTTATGAGTACATCAAAGTTTGTCATAGAAACAATTTTAATCCGCACAAGTGGATATAAGTTTGTCATAGAAAACAGTTTTAATCCGCACAAGTGGATATAAGTTTGTCCTAGAAAACAGTTTTAATCCGCACAAGTGGATATAAGTTTGTCATAGAAAACAGTTTTAATCCGCACAATGGATTGAGTAATCGGTTGTAGTTTCAAAGCATCTTTGTAAATCCGCACAATGGATTAAGAGTTCGTTTGTCAACATGCGCAAGGTATAATATCGTATGCATATATGTTAAAGTAATGAGCCCACTACCCAAACCTAATTACGGAATGCCGCAAACTGCATGTTCCATCGCCAACATGCTTACGGAATTACGGAATTACGGAAGATAGTTATTATGCACTCGCGAGGTGAGTGGGTGTCAACCAAATAACGTTATCCATAATATTAAAGACTCAAAACGTAAGTTAATGGGTAATGTAGAGTAACCATGGACTTAATAGCAAACCTCAGAATCAACTAACATAAGCATACATACCATAGCGCATAAGTATACAGAGCAGTATAAATCGGTTGAGTAAATAAAAACAACCGATGCGTAAGTAATTTGTAACATGCTTTTCACCCCAAAATGTATAAAATAGTAAAAAGGGGCTGTGAAAACTCACGGTGGTAAGCGTAGATATTCCCAAGAGGTGCGTAATGCAATCCGTGAAACGATCCTACTTCGATCCTACAAACGTAAGGTCACTAGTGAGTTTTAAACTCAAAGGTTCGGTACCAACTATCCAAATCGTCATAAAATGCCTTTGTTGTGATTTAAATATTATAAATCATATGGAGTTACTGAAATTTGTAATCGTAACATATATACTTCATTCTTGTTCGATTAATGTTTATAGTATAATATAAGTAACGAAAAGGGTCTAAAGAAGTTATATATAATATATGTATATACCGCAATTTCATCATAAGAATGATAAAAAAGGGTTCAAGACGTAAAGTTAAAGTATTTAAAATGCATATACATATAGTATATATATATATATATATATATATTCCATAATTTCATCATAAGGATGATGAAACGGGTTCAAAATGTAAAGTTAAAATATATAAAATGCATATACATATAGTATATATATTCCTTCCAGAAACATTTAGGTTATAATATTTCATTTCCAGATAACTCAATGTGTTAGGAAACGTTTGACATAAGATTCATAATTTTTAGAGATGTTTAAGTACATAAAATAATACTTGACGAAAACTACTACATAAAATGTTACTGTTTGCGCACTATTTTTGTGAAAAATGTTTGAAGGTCTAAATCTTAATATTTTTCAATGATTCCAGTTGGGTTTGAATCCTAACTCATAACAGTAAATTCCAGAAAACGAATCACTCCATTTGGAGCATTATTGAGTGAGATATGACTTTTTGAAGAGAGAGGTAAATTCTGGCAGCATGCTGTCAAAACTAGACTTTGTGCATGTGCAATCCTTTTGTCTTTTTATCAATTTTCTTATTCTTCTTGCATGCAATACGATTTGACACATCCCCATATAGATATTTTCAGTTTAGAAACATATTTTTGAGCCATTTAGAATACATGCAAGCTATCTATGAAACTCGTCTTTTGTAAAAACTTGAAAATGGGTCTTTTTGAAGATTTCTTGGGTGTTTATGCCAAGATCTTCTCCATGCAACTTAAAATTGTATATTTTTGGTTCATGCATGTTGATTTAAACATGTTTTTAGTGGATTCAATAAGCTACTTATGAAACTTTTGGGTCAAAAAGTACGGATCTTTAAGAACAACTACATGCATGCTATTTAGAGTTCTTCTTTGATCTTAACATGGGTTTGATTATGGATTCATCACCTTTTTAATAACATGCAAAGTGTTATGGTGATGAATCTACAAACATTAATATGTATGAAGAACTTTCTTAACAAAATTAAAGAAAATGTAGAAGAAGATGAAGAACATTCATAAGAAAAAGTGCAAGAACGAAAATTAGAACAAAAGGGGGTGTGTGGATTTCATCCAACACACTTGTAGTTACCTTGAACACTTTAATCTCTTGAATGAGATGTGTTTTAGGGGCTGAAGTTTATGGATTTTCTTGAATGAATGTGGATGAATATTGAGAGAGAAAAGAGAGAAAGTCTAGAGTGAGACTTTAGAGAGAGAGTGAAGTTGCAAGTGAATTGGAAATGAGAAGGGAAAACATAAAAAGGGGTAAAGGGGAGAGGTTGGACGATTTTTGGGAGAGAGAGAGAAGATAAAATGGGGTATAAAATTAAATGTAATAAAATGATGATGTCTTGCTAAAATTGACAAATCTTGTCTTTTTGATTTATTTTCATGCATACAACAAATACTTTCAAACTTTAATAACAGAAGTATTAACATTATTTTTGGTTGAATTAATCTTAGTTGTAAAATATAATTATAGTTGTGGTATAATTGTTGTTTACGTTGGCATTTTATGAGATTTATGGATAATTCCCTAATTTGAGGGGTTTCTAGGCAAAAATCCTCAGATTTTTCCTACTGTACTGGGTTTATTGCTAAAATTGAACCGTGTGACTTATAATGTGAATAACTGAAACATTCAGTCCACTTCTAACCTGAAACGCAAAATTGACGGCTGTCACAGTCTCCCCCGGTTAAAAGAATTTCGTCCTGAAATTCAAGAACTTCCGTCCTTAACCGGTTTTGTTAGCAAAAAGATGAGGATACATATGTTTCATGTAATCCTCTCATTCCCATGTATACTCAGGCCCACGCCTTGTGTTCCAATGAACTTTTACAATCGAAATATTACTTTGCTTAAGACGCTTTACTTTTCTATTGAGGATTTCAATTGGTTCTTCCATGATATGCAACTTATCGTTAATCTGAACTTCTTCCAGAGGTATGATTAATGAATCATCAGCTAAACATTTCTTGAGGTTCGACACATGAAACGTGTCATGGATAGCACTTAACTCCTTTGGCAAATCCAGCCTACATGCCATTGGTCCAATATATCGAGGGCTCAACTTTCCTCGTCTTCCAAACCGGACTATTCCTTTCCATGGTGATACCTTTAGAAGCACTCTATCACCAATTTGGAATTCTAAGGGCTTCCTACGATTATCCACATAACTTTTCTGACGATCTCTGGATGCTTTATGTCTATCTCTAAATTCTAACAAACAAAGGGGTGAACAACACTTGCGTCCATACAAAGCTTCAAATGGCGCACACTGAATACTGGTGTGATAGCTATTGCTATAAGAAAACTCGACCAAAGGTAAGTGATTATTCCAACTTCCTCCGAAGTCTAAAACGCATGCCGAAGCATGTCTTCTAACGTTTGAATAGTTTGTTCACTTTGCCCATCCGTTTGAGGATGGTAGGTAGTACTCAAATTCAATTGCGTACCCAACACTCTTTGGAGTGACTACCAAAACCGAGATGTGAAACGGCTATCTCTATCTGATGTGATGGAAATTGGGACTCCAGGACGTGTAACAATTTCCTTGATGTAGATCTGAGCAAGCTTTTCCATCTTATAATTTTCCCTAATCAGTAGGAAATGTGTAGATTTCATGAATCGGTCTACTATAACCCAAATCGAGTCGTGCCCTTTGGCAGTTCTCGGGAGTTTGGTTATAAAATCTATGGTTATTTGTTCCCATTTCCACATGGGAATCTCTGGTTGTTGCAGCAAACCAGATGGTTTTTAGTATAATGGTTTGACCTTTGAGCAAGTCAAACATTTCCCTACGTACAAGGCAATGTCTTTCTTCATTCCTGGCCACCAATAATATTCCCTTAAGTCCTTGTACATCTTATCCGCTCCAGGATGAATTGGATATCTAGACATTTGGGCTTCGTCCAGAACCATTTCTCGTACGTCGTTGGCTTTCGAAATTCAAATTCTGTCCTTGAAATAATGTACTCCATCAACCTTAGTTTCAAATCTACTTTCCATACCGTGAAGGGTCTCGTCCTTCAGGTTTTCCGTTTTCATTGCTTCGATCTGAGCTTCAAGAATTCGAGTCTCTAAACTTGTTTGTACAAGCGCTCCCATTGCTCGTATACGTGAAGGCTTTACCCTTTCCTTCCTACTTAGGGCATCGACCGCTACATTGGCCTTGCTTGGATGATAGTGAATTTGATAATAGTAATTGTTGAGTAGTTCTACCCATCTTCTTTGTCTCATGTTGAGCATTTTCTGGTCTAGGATATACGGAAGACTCTTATGATTGGTGAAGATAGTGCATTTAGTGCCGTACAAATAATGTCTCCAAATCTCTAACGCGAACACCACAGCTCCAAGCTATAAATCGTGTGTGGTATAGTTCTCCTCATGAACTTTTAATTGTCTCGAGACGTATGCTATCACCTTATCATTTTGCATTACTACGCAACCTAATCCCTGATGTGATGCATCACAATACACCACAAAATTTTATGTTCCTTCTAGTAACCCTAGAATTGGTGCATTGCACAACTTTCTCTTTAATAGCTGGAACGCCTCCTATTGCGGTTCTCCCCAAATGAATTTCCTATCCTTTTGAGTCAGTGTTGTGAGTGGTTTAGCAATTCTTGAGAAGTTCTCGATAAATCTCCCATAATAACCCGCCATACCCAGAAATTAACGAATTTCTGTTGGGGTTTTTGGCGCTTCCCATTTCTTAACGGATTCCACTTTAGCCGGGTCCACGTGAATTCCTTTCTCTCCAATCACATGACCAAGAAAGTGTACTTCTCTAATCCAAAATTCGCACTTAGAGAATTTGGCGTAAAGTTTATGTTCCTTAAGAAGTTCTAGAATTAATCTTAAGTGCTGCTGGTGATCCTCCTTACTTCGAGAGTAGATCAAAATGTCATCGATAAACACGATCACAAACTTGTCAAGGTATGGTCTGCATACCCTGTTCCTTAAATCCATGAACACAGCTGGTGCATTTGTTAATCCGAAATGGATAACTAAATACGCGTAGTGTCCATATCGTGTCCTAAAAGCTGTCTTAGGAATGTCCTCCTTGCGGACTCTTAACTGGTGATAACTTGATCGAAGATCAATCTTTGAGAAATAAGTTGCGCCTTGCAATTGGTCGAATAAATCATCTAGTCAAGAGAGAGGATATCGGTTCTTGATTGTCAACTTATTTAGCTCCCTATAATCGATGCACATTCGAAACAATCCATCCCCCCCCCCCCCCCCTTTTTCTTGATGAACATGACTGGAGCTCCCCAAGGCGAGGAACTTGGCCTAATAAAGTCCTTGTCCAGAAGTTCTTGGAGTTGGCTTAACAACTCTTGTATTTCGGCAGGTGCTAAGCGGTGCCTTAGCTACGGGTGCTGCTCCAGGTATGAGGTCAATTTGAAATTCCATTTGTCTAAATGGGGGAAGTCCAGGCAAATCGTCGGGGAACACCTCCGGGTGATCCTTCACCACCGGTATGTCTTGGATTCGCCTTTCCTCGGACTTCTTCTCAACTATGAGTGCCATAAATGCAACGCACTTCTTCCTCAAATACTTATGTACTTTCACACTTGATACTATCTCTATGCTTCTTCCGACTTTGTTTCCTTGTATGACTAGGGTTTCTTCGTCTTGCAAAGGCACTCTAATCGTCTTATCAAAACAACAGATCTCCGCTCGATTCTTGGATAACCAATCCATGTCTATTACTACGTTAAAACTCCCCAATTCAATAGGAATAAGATCAACGCTAAACAATTTATCTGCTAGATTCAAGGTACAGTCTATAATTACACCCTTAGTCTCAAATTCATATCCATAGCAACCTCAACAATATAAGCATTCGGCATCTTCTTAGATTTTAGATTGATCAAAGGCCTAAATTCTAACGAAACAAAGCTCCTATCGGCTCCAGCGTAAAATAATACTGATGTATAATTGTCGTTTAGGAGAAACGTACATGTCACCATATTAGGGTCGCGGAGTGCTTCGTCAGCTCCGATGACAAATACCCGTCCTCGAGCTTGGCCTCCTTGGTTTCCCTGATTGGTTTACCTAGCATGATTCCCACTGTTGCTATTGCTTGGCCTTTTACCCAATCTCGGGCACTTACTCCGGAAGTGATCCTGACTTCCGCACTCGAAACATACCCTTCTCCCATCAACGACACCCTTTTCCATCCTACAGTACTTGGTGTAATGACCCACTCGTTTACAATCGCCACAACAGGGCAGGCTCCTTCATGATGGTAGTTACATTTGTTACACTTTGGGTTTGGACCATTGAACTGCCTAGAGTCTTGAGCCTTTTCTCCGATATTCTCACTATCCGTGATCCAGATAACATCAATATAAAAATTCATTCCTATTTTTAGATAATGCCACCAATACCAAAATTTCGAGGTTCATCCTACATCAATACTAAAGTTTTTAGATCTAATACAATCAATCTCTTAAAATTACCCAAAATACTTAGTTTATAATAACCACAAGAAAATGTTTCCCTCTGAACCTAAAAAGGCTTATCAAAAGCTGCCATACTATCAATCATACTAATCAAAACCATCCCAAATACACAACTATCAAAATCATCAACACAAGCATAGCGAGTACTACTCCTCCAATCACTCATGCAAGCTCCGCCCTCATCGCGGTCCACCTAACCGTCTTAACGCTCTCCAAAACCTAACAGCCTTGTAGTTCGGTCGTCATTTCCCTTAAGTGCTGCTCTTCCGCCTAAGGCATTCCGGACACTCGTCCGATTAGCATGCCGGTGATTATACGCGGCGGCTCCAGCGCCTCCGGACGTTCTGACCTAAGCGTTACTCGTATCGGGATCGGGACGCTTTTTCTCGCCGTTTGCCTAATACGGTGCCCTCTAGGGTTCGGTTGGACAATTATTGGGGTCGGTCGGGGTAGTACCGGGGTTTGCGACACCCTCGGTCCGTCGTAAGGATCTCGCTCGCTCGACATTTCCTGTTCTGATTCAGTGCTCCTAGGATTCTCATTTTCTCGGATGCTCGGGTGGGTTGACTTGAGGTTGACCAGTGACGTGATCCGACACATCGGTCAAGTAAGAATCGGGAGTGTAGGATGGTGACAATGATGACATAGTGAAACTGAAGCAAAAGTGTACTTAGTAACTAATCGCATAAGTGATATGTCTATCCTATGCAATGTCTACGCACTAAGCATGCTTCTAGAGAGTGCAAGTAAAAATTGACATACTCATACTATAACCATTTCTAGTCTCGCATTAACCTTCCTTAATCGAACATAGGTGATCAGGCTATGTTTAATTAAAGTCTGTTAATACCATTCTAGACTTAGTTATACTAGTAGTAGGTTCAGTTATTTTCATGCCAGTTTTGGACTTTTGGTTATAGTTGGGTTTTTCCAATGAAAGACCGGTATTCTCTATAACCTTTGGCTCTGATACCATTTCTGTCACACCCCGCTAAAGCGGAAATACGGGATGTTACAGCTAAAGATTTCATTGCGTAAGGTAGAAGACAACACACAATCGTCATACCATAAAAGGTTTACAAAAGATACATCTTGTTCCAAAAATATAAAGTTTGTCCAAAACACAATTCGACTTGATAAGGAAAAACGTGTTGAATGCAGCTACTTGAGGTGCCTTCTAAAGTTCCAATCTTACTTGCTATTTCCTGAAAAGCATGTAAATGAGAGGGTCAACTATTGAATAGTTGGTGAGTTCATAGGTTTTATGAGTACATCAAAGTTTGTCAAAGAAACAGTTTTAATCCGCACAAGTGGATATAAGTTTGTCATAGAAAACAGTTTTAATCCGCACAAGTGGATATAAGTTTGTCATAGAAAACAATTTTAATCCGCACAAGTGGATATAAGTTTGTCATAGAAAACAGTTTTAATCCTCACAATGGATTGAGTAATCGGTTGTAGTTTCAAAGCATCTTTGTAAATCCGCACAATGGATTAAGAGTTCGGTTGTCAACATGCGCAAGGTATAATATCGTATGCAAATATGTTAAAGTAATGAGCCCACTACCCAAACCTAATTACGGAATGCCCCAAACTGCATGTTTCATCGCCAACATGCTTACGGAATTACGGAATTACGGAAGATAGTAATTATGCACTCGCGAGGTGAGTGGGTGTCAACCAAATAACGTTATCCATAATACTAACGGCTCAAAACGTGAGTTAATGGGTAATGTAGAGTAACCGGTGACTTAATAGCAAAACTCATAATCAACTAACATAAGCATACATACCATAGCGCATAAGTATACGGAGCAATATAAATCGTTTGAGTAAATAAAAACAACCGATGCGTAAGTAATTTGTAACATGCTTTTCACCCCAAAATGTATAAAATAGTAAAAAGGGGCTGTGAAAACTCACGGTGGTGAGCGTAGATATTCCCAAGAGGTGCGTAATGCAATCCGTGAAATGATCCTACTTTGATCCTACGAACGTAAGGTCACTAGTGAGTTTTAAACTCAAAGGTTCGGTACTAACTATCCAAATCGTCATAAAATGCCTTTGTTGTGATTTAAATATTATAAATCATATGGAGTTACTGAAATTTGTAATCGTAACATATATACTTCATTCTTGTTAGATTAATGTTACCGCAATCTCGCCACAATAAGTAACGAAAAGGGTCTAAAGAAGTTAGATATAATATATGTATATACCGCAATTTCATCATAAGAATGATAAAAAGGGTTCAAGACGTAAAGTTAAGGTATTTAAAATGCATATACATATAGTATATATATATATATATATATTCCACAATTTCATCATAAGGATGATGAAAAGGGTTCAAAATGTAAAGTTAAAATATATAAAATTCATATACATATAGTATATATATTTATTCCACAATTTCATCCTAAGAATGATGAAACGGGTTCAAGAATTAGTTTTTAACCATGGCAGAAAGTTAGTCTTGCTGTCACTTTCGGTTCGTTTTTGGATACCTTCCAGAAACATTTAGGTTATGATATTTCATGTCCAGATAACTCATTGTGTTAGGAAACGTTTGACATAAGATTCATAATTTTTAGAGATGTTTAAGTACATAAAATAATACTTGACGTAAACTACTACATAAAATGTTACTGTTTGCGCATTGTTTTTGTGAAAATTGTTTGAAGGTCTAAATCTTAATATTTTTCAATGATTCCAGTTGGGTTTGAATCCTAACTCACAAAAGTAAATTCCAGAAAAAGAATCACTCCATTTGGAGCATTATTGAGTGAGATATGACTTTTTGACGAGAGAGGTAAACTAGACTTTGTGCATGTGCAATCCTTTTGTCTTTTTATCAATTTTCTTATTCTTCTTGCATGTGCAATCCTTTTGTCTTTTTATCAATGTTCGTTTCAAAGACTTTCCTTTTTTTTCAAATTCAAGCCTTTCCTTCTCCAATTTCTCTTTTTCAAGAAATAAAACCTTCTCGAAGTCTGAACTTTGTTTGGAAAGTTTTCTGCATCTGAGTTCAAGAGCTTTCTTTTCTTCGTTTTCTTTCTTCTCAGAAATTGAAGTCTTTTCAAGTTCGGAAACTTTCTTAGAAAGAGAAAGAATTTGCTTATCATAGCAATTTTTCTGATTTAACCGATTAGCTCTTTCCTTTCTGAAATCCTCTCTTTCTACTTTAAGCAGCTTTTTCATGTCAGACAACTTCTTTGTAAGCTCTATAACCTTTTTCTCGAGTTCTTCATTTTCAGCATTTGATAATTTCTGTTCCGCATCCTCTTTTCAGCTTTCTTTTCTTCTTCCTTTCTTTTAAAAACAATTTCAGATCCAAGCATTTGCTTTGATAACTCGTTCCACATCTGCATTGGGTTGTTTTTGAAACATTCAACACGGTTGTAGATGTGTTGCGGAAGTTTGTGAATTGCGAAGATCAAGTTGGATGAGGATTCCTTCTCCATTTTGTTTCTGCTCATTGGACCTTCGGAGAAAGATTTTTTCATATTTTCACCATTTTTCTCTACTTGAAATAAAGTCGATGAACACAACAGTCCATTGTTCAAAAAACAGAGTCTTTGATCAGCACCGGAGGTAGATTCATGATTGAAAATTTAATCTGAAAAATTCAAACAATTAACAATTAGCAAAGTTTCATAAAATTTCTAAGTCTGAAACTCTCCAGAGGCAGTGGCGCAAAGCTCAAAATGCACCAAAGACGGTGGCGCAAAGTGGGAAATGCGCCAAAGAAGGTGGCGCAAATTGTACTTATAAAAAACTCGAACTCTTAAACTCTTCACTGAAGCTAGCGCAAAGAATGAAATGCGCTACAGTTGGTGGCGCAAAATGTATATAGTTGATGGTGCAAAAAAACGCAATCAAAGTCAGAAAAATTTTCAAAAATAAAATCCGAAAAACAAATTAGAAATTTGCCTTCCAATAATTAATTCTGAAAAGTTTACGCGGATATGTTGGACTTTAATCGTCAAACCTGCAAAATACAAGAAATATTTATCAGTTATGAGTAAAAGTGAAAAATACTAAGACTCAACAACAAATGTAGGACTAAAATTGTAACAAAACTAACGACTCTAACGAAAAAGGACAAAAAATGTCAGGAAACTAACGAAACGAACGAAACCCCGTTAGTTTACTATTCATCATAATCTTCATTGAAACCCAAACTGAAAAAGTCGATATGGAATCAAACTTTTCGACCAAAACTGTTCGCTTATGATCCCTTAAGCTCCCTTAACTGATTAGAACTCAAAACACGCTTTCAAACTCTCAAACGAAGCAACCGAATGTTTTCGATTAAAACCGAACGAAAACTTTAAACGTTGATATCTTCTTTGTTTCTCGACGAAAATCGCTGATTTTTGTTGCGTAGAGATCGTAATTCGAATACCAATTAAATGCAATGAACAAAACTCAATCACACGACGATTTTCGAAGACCCACTTTTTCCGGCGAAAAGTCCGGTGAGTTTTATGGAAGAAGGTTGTGAGTTCTTTGAGTTAGCTATTGTTCATGGCGCAAAATCAGAAGTTTACTCCATCTATGTATGGCGCAAAGCGGGAATTAAGCTAGTTGTTGATGGCGCAAAATAAAGATGAATCACACACATTCACAACTCAAACATACACACACACAACTCACATATTAATCACGTAAACTGTAAACACACACAAACATTGCTCAAACATACATACATACAGCTCAAATTTGAATCAAAGTGAATTCTATGTGGGTGGCGCAAAATGGGTTATGTGGATGGCCAAAGTAGGATATGTGGGTGGCGCAAACGATGGCGCAATATGAAGATAGTAGGCAAGCAAGCAGGTGACGAGAATTTTGAAACCGCAAATGTTGACTTTGTTATAAGTTGAATTCAGTAACGAAGCAAGCAATCAAGTAGGTGACAAGAATTCTTCTTGAAATGAAGCTGCATGATGGTGGCGCAATTCATATGAAGGTGGCGCAATGTCCAGATCTGGCGCAGATATAATCAAAACCAAAAATCTCTTCAAATCTTCATCAAATCTTCGAATTAACCAACCAAAATCTGCAGAGATGTTAGAAAAACAGTTTCTAACACGATGATGTGAACCAATTTCGCTGAAAAACACTGAATCGAAATCTGATAGAATGATCAGACTGAGATTGATCGAACTTATCAGAAACTGAAAAATCTTCAAATTGATGATCAAATCTGTGAAATTAGCCTTCGAATCTTGAATAAGGATTGTTCCTCTATCAAAAACGAATTCAACGAGCCCAAGAACAAGATCAAATTCACATAAATTTGTAGAAAATCAAGAAAAATAGACTTTCTTGAAAAAATCAAGAAAATCGATCAATTTTTCTTCAAATTCACAAATTTGATAGATGAATTTGTGTAAATTCTTCAGCAGATCTTCAATAACTTGCTCTGATACCAATTGTGTGTCTCAATATGATCAATCAACCAAGAATTCACACAATATATAGAGAGAGAGTGTAGAGAGAGAAAGTAGATCTCGATGTTCTATTAAGCACACTGTTACAAGATATGAATTATGTTCTTAGTGTGTTATGGAATTGTTACAAGATTAGTCTAAACAAAGCTATTTATACCTAAGAACTATACAAGACATTAAGCTAAGTTTGACTTTCACAACACATAATACATTGACTTTGACTTTGACTTTATCATAAAATCTTGAAGACATATTTTAGACTTAACACATCCCCATACAGATATTTTCAGTTTACAAACATATTTTTTGAGCCATTTAGAATACATGCAAGCTATCTATTAAACTCATCTTTTGTAAAAACTTGAAAATGGGTCTTTTTGATGATTTCTTGGGTGTTTATGCCAAGATCTTCTCCTTGCAACTTAGAATTGTATATTTTTGGTTCATGCATGTTGATTTAAACATGTTTTTAGTGGATTCAAAGAGCTACTTATGAAACTTTTGGGTCAAAAAGTATGGATCTTTAAGAACAACTACATGCATGCTATTTAGAGTTCTTCTTTGATCTTAACATGGGTTTGATTATGGATTCTGTTAGCTTCAATCTTCCTAATCATAGAAATACTTAGAAGTAGTGAAAAATAGGCTAAGTATAGAAAAGCCTCTCACAGAGGCTCTGCCACTTCTTCCAGAAGATCAAGTCCAGAAAGCCACAGACGCTACAGAGGTAATCACAGAACCTCTGTAGTGCGCAAGAAGAAGATCAACTCGGAAACAAGTGGACTGCTCCACAGAAGGTCAGACCACAGAACCTCTGTAATGCCTTACAGAGCCTCTGTGGTCTGCTATGAAGACTTGGAAGATATTACTGGATACGTTCATCAACTTGCATGGAAAAGTACTGTCAAAACACGTGTCAAGCTCTGAGTGGACTCAATAGGGCATGGTACAAAATAGACGTCTGCGCCATTTAATGCATTTACCAATAGTACATCTGCTCCATTAAATGCGCATGGCTCAAACAACTGCTCACACCATCCAGTCCACTGTTCACACCATCCAGTTTACTATTCATGCCGTAAAAGGAACATTGACCAACTTCATAGTCTTCTAAGAGTAGTATAAAAGGAAGTCTCATGTTGAGATCTTCCTAACGACGAATACACAAGGAATCACTAATACTCTCAAGCTTTATTGTCAAATATCTGAGTGTTATATTCACACACACACCAACAGTTCTTAATCTGTTCTTCGTTGTTCTTATTATATATTGAATAACAGTAACTGTTCAAGAAATCCTTTTTATTCCTTACTGTTTTCTTTATATATATGTGCGTTCTAATATCTATCAAACATATCTGTTAGTTTAATACGCTTCCGCATCAAACTCTAAACTCCACTAACAGATTGTTAATCTTGATTAAGTGTATCTGGGTTCCAACAATTGGTATCAGAGCCATCCTTGATTTTCAATATCAAGTGATCCACTTATCAAGACTCTTGATAGATATTATTGAGATTTAAAAATTGTGTCTGGAAACTGCTTAAACCCAGGAAATCTTCAAGCTCATAGAAGTAACTCTTTAATCATACTTTCTTTCTAAAATCTTCAAATGACAAATACAAATAATTTCTTTACTACTGGTTCTCTCACTAAACCTCCTACTCTCCTTCGAGATGAGTATCCTCAGTGGAAAATAAGAATGGTCCATTTTTTCGAGGGCACTGAAAAAAATCAAGTACAATATCTATACAATCCTCCTCCTATTCCCATGACAGTAGTACCTCGTATACCTGCTACTGCTGAATCTGCCGAAATCCCCGAACATCAAAAACCAAAGCCAAAAGGGGAGTGGTCAACCGAAGATAAAGCAGAAGATGAAGTTGCTCAAAAAACCAAGAGGACATTAATAATGGCAATACCCAACGAACTCTTTCAATCCTTGGATTCATGTGAAACAGCGCATGATCTGTGGAAAGAACTGGAAAGACAGTTGGAAGGAGGTGCTAAAACACAAAAAAAACCGAAGAGCACGGTACATCAATGAATATCATGCATTCAAAGCCTCTGCAACAGAATCTCTGCAAACAACATACGACAGATTCAACTCTCTAATCAACCAGTGCAGAAAATCAGGCATTGACAGAACTTCTGAAGAAAACAATGTCATGTTTTTAAAAAGTCTAAATGAAGAATGGCTCCAGCTGTCTATGTCCCTACAGACAAATCAGGATCTAGACACCTGGACTCTCTCTGATCTTTAGGTAACATTAGCCGCACAAGAACCTCAGATAGCACAGGCTAAAACACTAACCATTGCACCATGTGCATTGGTTAGTAAAACTAAAGAGGATGCACAGAGACCAAGAAATGATAAAGCCACAGAGGAGAAGAAGAAGGAGAAGAAGAAGAAGATGGTGATAATTGACAGTGAAGAAGAAGAGCAAGCAGAAAAGGAAATAACTCTTGCGTCACTAGCTAAATCTTTAGCTCTATTGGCAAAAGAGTTCAGAGGAAACAGAAGAGGTTCCGGAAATGAAAGATATGATAGAGAAAACCAGGATGACAGAAGAGACAACAGAAGAGGAGAAGAATCAAGTGGCCGACAGAGGTTAAACGATAGAAATAACAGAGGGAATGACCGACAGAGGTCAGATGACTCGGTAAGCCACACGCAGCAAGAATGCTACAAATGCGGCAAACCTGGTCACTATGCAAATGAATGTAGATCAGAGAAAGGCGGAGACCTACAGAAGTCCAATGATCGAACAGGAAACACTCCTCAAGGATGTTTTAACTGCGGCAAACCAGGCCATTTTGCGAATGAATGCAGAAGCAGATCAAATCGCCCACAGAGGGACTCTGCTTTCTACAAAAAGAAAGCCGAATATTATGCTCAAAAATCCTTAATGGCAAAAGGACATTCTGAGGAGAACACAGAAGACTTCCAGTCAGACTCTACTTCTGACGATGAACATACCGCAAATGCCCTCTTCTGTGGCATGGCAGAAGTCGACTCCTGCACTGACTCTGAGGTATCTACTTCAAATTCCAACTCTTGTATTACCTCTGTAGATGATAATACACTTAGAATTAACATTGAATTAATTGAACTGAAAGAGATAAATCAAAGTATTCAGAAAAGACTCACTCTCAATGAGAGAGAAGTACGGCTTCTCACTCAAGAAAAAGCAAAGATTTTTGAGGAAAAAGAGAGAATAGAAAAGAATTGGAACAAAACTCTAGATCCTTTAAAAAAACAAATTTCTGAATTAACCAATACTTTAAAAGATAAAACAAAAGAACTTTCAGTTTCAAGGAGCGAAACTACTGACATAAGAGCTCTTAAAGAATACTTTCAAAGAGAAAGAGAGGTATTATGGCAAGATTTACTCAGAAGAGAAGTTTTGCTTAAAAACTATAAAGATGCACAGAAAGTTTATGAAAAAATAAATTCACAAATAGGGAGATGAGGTATAGGGTATGATGATATCACCCTAGGTGTTGAAGGCAAAAGAAACAAACCTCTGTCCTCGTTATTTGTGATTGGAAAAACAAACAAACCAGATTTTCCAAATCTAATCTCTATAAGCAAACGGGCGAAAATCTCTGTGGATCCTTACTTGAAGAAACATAAGAAGATGATTAACGTATGGTTTGAAAACACAGACTCATCATCTTCAACCACTGTCAATAGATGTATCAAACCAAAGAAATATCTGAAAACACAAGATCAGATTGGTATCTTCAAGTTTGGTAAACCAGAGACCCAAACACAGGTTGCTTTTGTCTGTTTGATAAACGTTGAAAAGAAATTATCAGCAAAAGCTCCTGAGTTTAAACCCAATTTTTCAGAAGAAAACTTTAAAAATTTAATTGAAAAAGAAATTTTGGAAATATGGAAATCAAGCGTTTTAGAAAATTTCTGTACATCTTCTATAGATAAAACTCTCACTGAAGAAATCTTATTAGAAACCTCTGCAATCTATGAAAACTATTCTACAGAGGAAGAAAGCTCGTACGATACATGCTCAGAAAATCCAGCCTCTATTGAAAGAATTGACTCAACCTCTGTATACGAGGACGATTCATCCTCTGACAACTCAGAGACTGATTTCAAATCAGGGATAATTCACTGTGACACAGAGGATGTCAAATTCTCCTCTGAAGTTCCTCACAGAACTATTTCTCCAAAAGAGAAACTCACAGAGATTCCAATCTGCCAAGATTTTATAAAATTGAATCTACATATCAAAACCTCTGCTGAGCTTAAAATGTTACAGAAGACCTCTATTGATCCTATAAGTTCTAGATTTTCAAAACCTAAGGTTAATAAATCTTTTTCTTCTGTGACAGTGATGAAAAAAGTTCACCACAGAAGCAACCCACAGAAGGCAGGTCCTAAACAGAGCTTTTGCAAACAACATTCGAGTATTCATAGATCTTCTAGTAATAGGAAATCTAATGTAAAGAAAGAATGTAATGCCTCTGTGGCTGAGTTCAAAAAGTTCAATGAAAAGTTCAAGCAAATTACATCTCATATTCAATACTGTCGTTGCTTTGATCTCATGTCTAAACTTAATAATCATTTATCAAGTCAAGTCTGTTTACTCTCTACGACAATTCAAAAGTCAAATCCCACAAAGAAACAATCTGACTCTTCTGCAGAGAACAAAATGTATTTCAAGAATGCCAAGGCAAACTTGAAAAACTCTAACAATATTGGACCCATATGGATATGGGTACCTAAATCTCTGTGATTGTCCTGCAGAAGAAGTATGTGCCAATCTGGTATCTAGACTCCGGATGCTCAAGGCACATGACTGGTGACAGAAGTGCACTATCCACGTACAAAGAAACACAAGATGGTGGATCTGTGACTTTTGGAGACAACAAGAAAGGGCACATAAAAGGCTATGGAGTCATAAGGAAAGAAGACGTTTCTGTATACAAAGTTGCATATGTGGATGGCCTTAAGCACAACCTACTCAGTGTAAGTCAACTTTGTGATACAGGATTCAATGTGTTGTTCAAAAGAACTTTCTGCTCTCTACAAAGTGAAGAAACAAATATGGAACTTCTGCGAGCTGAAAGAATAGGTGATCTATATCTAATGAACTTCAACTCAAAGAACAAAGACAAAGTTTGCCTTGTTGCCAGCAAAAGTGAAGAAGCCTGGTTATGGCACAACAGGGTCTGTCACTTAAATTTTCACACATTGGAAAAACTGGTCAAACTTGATTTAGTTAAAGGTTTGCCAAATGTTAAATTCAATAAGGATCATTTATGTTCTGCCTGTGAGATGGGAAAACTCAAAAGAGCTTCCCACAAAGGCAAAACAGATGTATCTTGCACTAGACCTCTGTACATGCTTCATGTCGACCTCTACGGTCCCATTGCCATACAGAGCCTAGGTGGCAAGAAATACATACTTGTCCTAATTGATGAGTATTCGCGTTTCACATGGGTTGAATTCGTTAGAAAGAAATCAGATGTTCCAATTATATTGATAAATCTAATGAAAAGAATCCAAGTTCTTTATAATTGCAGAATACAGAAGTTAAGAAGTGACAATGGCACAGAATTTAAAAACTCTGTCATTGAAGCCTATCTTTCAACAGAAGGAATATCACAGAACTTCTCTGCAGCTCGCACCCCACAACAGAACGGTGTGGTCAAAAGAAAAAACCGAACACTTGTGGAAGCCGCAAGAACTATGATGTCAGCATGCGGATTATCAATGAACTTTTGGGCAGAAGCAATTTCTACTGCGTGTTATACTCAAAATCGATCAACCATTGTGAAAAGACACCTCAAGACGCCTTACGAATTGCTTAACAAACGGCGGCCAAACATCAAATTTTTCCATGTATTCGGATGCAAATGCTTCGTCTTAAACGACAGAGATTCAAGAGGAAAGTTTGATGTAAAAGCAGATGAAGGCAAATTCATTGGATACTCTGCCACTTCCAAAGCCTACAGAACATTCCTTACAAAGTCTCACAAGATTGTAGAAAGCATCAATGTTTCTTTTGATGATTCATTCCAAATGACTTCTGAACAAATCAGTTCAGAACTCGGAACTAAAGGGAAATCCTCTGTCATCTCACGAGCAAAAGAAGACTTGGATCTTCTATTTTTAGAGATGCTCAACGAAAACATTGATCCTTCTGTTGGAACAATCAGGGTTTCTGAAGAACCATCCTCTGTCGGACAAAATCCTACAGGTTTGTCTCTAACTGGTCCTAATAATGCTTCATCTTCTTCTGTACATACTACAGATGCAATTGCCGAAGCAGAAGATGAAACATCAAGGAAAACGACCACAGAAGCTGCACAAACCACAGAAGAACCAATTACAGAGGAAATCGAGGACCAAGATTATACGTCCTCAGAGGAACAAACTCCACCACCACTCATACCAATCATTCCACAAACGGTAGAATCAACTACCAAGGCACGAAGAAACACAAGAAGTCTCTAAAGAAAGTCTGAATGACATTGATGATCATCTCCCACGCACAACTCAATGGACAAAAAGCCATCCTCCAAGCCAAATAATCGGAGAACCTTCTGACGCAGTAAAAACAAGGTCTGCCACTGCTAACTTTTGTTTCTTTACAAATTTTATTAGTGTAATAGAACCAAAGAAGATTTCTGAAGCCCTAGATGACCCAAACTGGGTAGACGCCATGCAAGAAGAACTTTTGCAATTTGAGCGTAACAGAGTATGGACTCTAGTACCTCTGCCAAGAGGAAAACATGCCATTGGGACTAAATGGGTCTACAGAAACAAGAAGGATGAAGATGGAGTGGTCATCAGAAACAAAGCAAGATTAGTAGCAAAGGGATATAGACAAGCAGAAGGCATATGCTACGATGAAACTTTTGCCCCTGTCGCACGGCTCGAAGCAATAAGAATATTCTTAGCCTTCGCAGCCCACAGAGGTTTTAAAGTCTATCAGATGGACGTAAAATCAGCTTTTCTCAACGGTGAAATCCAAGAAGAGGTCTACGTTAATCAGCCACCAGGATTTGAAAGCTCAAAGTTTCCAAGGCATGTATACTACCTTGAAAAATCTCTATATGGACTGAAACAGGCTCTACGAGCATGGTATGAACGACTTTCTACCTTTCTTCTAGTCAATGGTTACAACAGAGGTACAACAGATACTACCTTATTCTATAAACGCAAAAGTAGTGAGATAATGCTTGTACAAATATACGTAGATGACATAATTTTTGGGTCTACTAATTCAGAAGAGTGTAAAAGATTTGAAAAACTCATGCAGAGTGAGTTTGAAATGAGTATGATGGGAGAATTAACTTTCTTCCTCGGACTCCAAGTCAAACAATCATCAGAGGGAATTTTTATAAATCAAGCTAAATATGTCTCTGACATTCTTTCCAAATATAGCCTCTCTGATACCTCTACAATGAAAACTCCAATGGCCACTGGAAACAAGTTATTCTTAGATTCAGATGGCATCTCTATAGAATACACTCTCTACAGAGGCATGATTGGATCTCTGTTATACTTAACAGCAAGCAGACCTGACATTATGCATGCCACATGTCTCTGTGCACGCTATCAAGCTAATCCAAAGAAATCACATTATGATGCCGTAAAGAGAATCTTTAGATACCTAAAAGGGACCAAAAATCTTGGTCTCTGGTATCCACAGAACTCTGGTTTTGGTCTTAAAGCTTATACAGATTCAGACTATGGAGGATGCATGCTCGACAGAAAGAGTACCTCTGGGAGTTGTCAATTCCTAGGTGGTAAACTAGTCAGTTGGACCTCCAAGAAGCAGAATTGTGTTTCCACATCCACTGCAGAAGCTGAATACGTTACTGCCGCTAGCTGTTCTTCTCAGATTCTATGGATGAAGACTCAGCTAAAAGACTACGGCCACATTCTGTTCAAAATACCCATCTTCTGCGATTCCAAAAGTGCTATTGCTATCTCTGCCAACCCTGTGCAACACTCAAAAACCAAGCATATCGATATAAGGTATCACTTCTTGAAACATCATGTTGAATACGGTACAATCGAAATGCATTTTGTGCCCACAGAATATCAACTCGCTGACTTATTCACCAAAGCACTAGACGAGAAAAGATTCAACTTCTTGGTAGGTAAGATAGGAATGATTAACATGGTGTGAAAATCCTCAGTAAGTATAGTTTTATATTCTGTAAATAATAAGTAAAATACATTGCTTAATTTATTGCTTTGATCGATTCTACTTCTGTATGTAAATTCTTAAAACCTTAAATAGTTCTTAAAATCACAGAGCTTCTGTAAGTCAACTAAGAACCTCTGACGACCCCTACAGAACCTCTGAAAGACCATGACCTATGTTCTATGCAAAACTTATCATTCTTTGATCCAAGCATAGGTCAAGGGGGAGCAAAAGGAAATTCCTTGATCTACAGAGGTGATTAGGTCAAGGGGGAGCAAAAAGAAATTACTTGATCTACAGAGGTGATTAGATCAAGGGGGAGCAAAAGGAAAATTCTTGATCTACAGAAGAGTTTAGATCAAGGGGGAGCAAAAGGGGCCCTGAGATGATCTACAGAGGTAAATCTCTCAAAGGAAAGCCGAAGAAGAATGTCGATAATTCTCCATCGACAGAAGAAAGACAAAACTGCCGAGAACAGAAGAACCAAAAGGTATGTCTCTCGCACAAAAGGTTTTTGGAAAACAATTTTCTAGGACAAGAATTGTCAAATATGTCCTAAATATACTGTGAATAACATCTCAAAAATCAAAAGCTCAAAAAGTTTCACAAAATTCGAATTAGGAGAAATTTAAGGTCATAGAGCTTCTGCTGAGCTCAACAGAGCTTCTGCAGGAAATATGCTCTGTGATCACAAATTAACCTTCTGTCGATCTTTTGGAATGTTATCTCGGAAACCGAAAAAGCAGACCATGACCTTCTCGAACAAACCGTTTTTTATAAACAGTTTTCTCGGACACAAACTTTCAAATATGTCCGAAAAACATCTCTTAAACCAAATCAAAAATTGGATGATCAAAAATACGAATAAAATTCTTTTTATGAGATTTTTTCTCTCATAGAGCTTCTGCTGGCCCTGACAGAACTTCTGCAAGTTCCAACAGAGCCACAAAACCTCTGCGAAGCAAATTTCTTCACAAAAATCCGATTTTATCCTCTCCAATGCTTTTACAAATGTTTTGGTTAAAGAAGAACCCCACAGAAGTCATGATAACAATGAGATATATGAAAAAGGGATAAACATCAAAGATTTTCATGATCACAGAGCCTCTGTAAACTACAGAAGCTCTGTCAATCTGATTACTTGGGCATCTCTATAGTATTAACGGTTACTTTTTCTGCGAGTGAAACTCATATGGCTAAGAACAACTCCACGCGCCTAGCATTAATGGGCCGCGCACGACGTCCTGTCATTTTCTGACATGGCCTACGTGTCCCATTTTCATTGGGCAAACATGGAACGTTTTTTTTTGGTAAGTTGAACCCGCCGCTCAAACTCGAGTGCGGATTCCAAACTTTAATCCATTGCCATATACTTTACCCTTTCGAAGTCTACCGTTTTACCATCCTATAAAAACAAACCTTACCCTCTCATAAAACCTTTTACAAACTCTCATCTTCTTCTCCGGCGATACCCTGCAAAACACTTGCAAATGGCTTCATCTTCTCGAGCTACATCCTCTGAACTCTCTCCGGCGAACTCAACGGAAAACTCCCCTGCTCATTCAGAACATTCTGAAAACCCTAGCCTTGCAAGAGATATTGAACAACAAGATTCCGTGGATTCCGCAGACTTTGCTCCGACAACACACTTGCAAAACTTCATAGCTAAGGATCATTTCGAAGCCACTCTTCCTATTAAATCCAACAACTGCTATTTGGTCCCCTCACCCACTACTTTCGGCGAAGCCCATGCCATACTTCTGAACATCATGGAAAACCATATCCTTTTCCCTCTACTATCAAGAACCCCTACCAGAATACCAGTTCGTTATTTGAACCAATTTTGGCAAAGCTGCCGATTTGATAAAGACGATTCTCTTATCAAAGGGTACATTTCAAGACCTGATAAAACTGAGCATCTTGAAATCAAGTTCAACAGAACAATGTTCTCACTTGAATTCAACCTACCAACAAGGGGTCTTCTGGGATTGAAAAGTTATGCAGAGCAACCAACAGACGAAGAGCTCTGTAGATTCGTGGAAATGCTTGGGTACAACACCCAACTACGGAAGAGAAATGACTTCCGCAGAGGCCGATTACCACCTCTGTGGAACACTTTGTTCTCTATTCTTAACAGATGCTTGACAGGAAAGATAGGGAGTATTGACCAGAGCTCACATCAAATCTTGAGCATCATGTACGGGGTTTACTATGATCTTCCACTAGATTATGCGACCATAATGATGCAAGAGATCATAAACACCATCGACAGAAAGAACAACTCAAAAAGGGTCAAAGAGAACGATCCAAACTTTCTACCACCTCTGCAATTCCAAAGAATATTGGGAGTACTGTTCGAACCTCTGTTGCTAATCCAAAATTGGCCAATGGAAGGGCCAACTCCCAAACAGTTCCCGATGAACAAAAATACCCCCACTGATCATGCTGATGGCTACTCACACTGCAGACCTCTGTCAAAGAAACTTCTTCGCTACGCATCGAACATATCCCTTAAGAAAGAGTATATACGCGATCATAGAACTCCAAAACCGAGTCCTATGACACCCCCACGTTTAGGTGTTCACCTAGGAACAATGATAGCAAAACCTCTTTCCACTCAAGCAGAAAAGGATAAAAAGTTAGCAAAACACATGGCTATTCAGCTCAGCTTCATAGCCAAACGCGCAGAAATAATGGGAAAGAAATCTTCAGCAAAGACCTCTGCTTCTACTCCAAAAGCTAAGAAGAGAAAAACTGCAGAAGGCACATCAACAAGCACTGCAGAAGATAGACCTTCACCTCCCCATGCCACAGAGATTGGCTCCTCTGCACCTCCCCTTTTCACAAAACAGAAAAAGAAGAGATCCAAATCAACAGAGGAAGGGGCACCAAAACCAAAAAGGAGGAAAACCAA
The DNA here is from genome assembly GCA_033807775.1 of Saussurea involucrata. NCBI lineage: Eukaryota > Viridiplantae > Streptophyta > Magnoliopsida > Asterales > Asteraceae > Saussurea > Saussurea involucrata. Next base: position 25,042,718 of record CM066326.1, read on the forward strand.
AAAGAAGCATGGTAAAACACTTAAAAAGTTGTTTACCATTGCAGAAGAGGAAATCATAGAGGGAGAGACTGCAGAAGAAGAAGATGCAGAAGTAGGAATGACAGAAGAAGGATATCTATCACCATATCAATCTCCAGATAGATTTGCTCACCAAGGAGACCTGAATGATTTCCTACAGAACCCCGAAATTGCAAACACCCTTAATACAGCAGGGTGGACGGCACAACCTCTCGACCACCACACTCCAGAAGAACAAGATTTCTTCATTTCTGGCATTGACACACATCTACACGAAGATGACACAACACCCAGAAATCAACCAGCCGAACCCCCTGTGATTTTACAAAACCCTTTCATTCAAGGATTGGACGTCCACAGAAGAAGTCCAAACCAAGCTTCAGAAGAAACAGAACAAATCGAAGCTGAGTGGAATACAACTAAAGTTACAGAGGCAACGGTTGTAGAAGAAACCACAGAAAAAGGGATAGAAATCTCAGAGGTAGATTCAGATGAAGAAGAGGCTATCTGGATACGAAAAGGTCACTATCATCCGCATGTCATGGGATTATACGGATCTCATCACATGTATGACTCATTGTGCACAGAACCAGGAACTTCCACAGAACCAGAAGAAGAAACAAGAAAAGATGCCGAAGTTGAAGAAGGCACACATCAATCACCCCCTCCCAGTGCAACCCACATTTCTAACTCCGCAGGTCTAGCTGCAGAAGGAGTTATTGAAAAAGAGCAGCACAGCTCGATCCCAACCCAACCCATCCAGCCAGAGGTTACTCTTTCAACCTCTGTGCCCACAGAAACCGGGGAATCCATTCCTAGGGAGTCTCCTCAAAGAGACTCACCTAATGTTTGTGATCAATCGCCCCAGATCACACAAGAACACCCTACAGAGGAATTTGTTTCCTCTGACACGCACTTATTAAGACCCACACTTCTTTCAGAGAGAAGTAGAGAGCACAAAGACAAAGAGACTCTAGACAAGTCTCATAGTCAACAGAAGGATATTCCAATACCCACCTCTGGAGTGGATTTGGACAATGTTCTTCTCAGAACTTCTGTAGGGATTGAAACTCATGTTTCTTCTCAAGGATCAGAAGGAAATCCTTCCATTCTCAACATACAAACAGGAATGAAAGAAGGTATCCCAGGAACAGGGATTCACTCTGGAGACGAATGTGTTCCTCCAGAGGTTACCACCGGAACACAAGTCACAAGGGATGAGTTCCAAACCCTTGAGACCTCTGTGAACCAAACCTTGAAAGAGTTGCAAAGCTCTTTCAAATCTTTTGCAGAGACAACATCACTGGCACTACTTAACCTGAACACCAAAATGGACAACCTGTCCACAGAGGTGAAAACTGCCATCTCACAGATCAAGTCTGCTGCTACCGCATCCACCACTTCTGCCGCAACAACTACTCCTTCTTCGATTGAGAACTCCATCAACAAGTTTCTTGATCAATTGAACAAACAGACTTCAGTGTCAACGGGCATCACTCCTGCAGATCTACAGAAGGCCCTACAAAAAGTTCAAGAAGAAGCCATGCGAAATACCATGCTGATGCGACCCAAAGACTACATGACAAGAGCACAGCTGACAGAACTTGGGCAGAACGTGATTAATCAAGTAACAGAAGTCATCCTTTCCTTCACCACTACAAATGCTAATTTCGTCAAAGATTTCAGAGAAAGTGTAGGAAGGATGAGATTCAAAACAGAGGCAGAGCTAGCAACTCTTCTTGGCCTCTGTGATGATGTCTGCGCGAAACTGATCGCTGCTGGAGCCAAAATGCCAATGAAACCTGATGCTTCCTGCAGAGCAGAGGGTACATCAGACAAGGGTCAGGATGACTCTGATGATGATGACCATCCTGGTCCATCAGATCATCCTGAGGGGGAGAAAACTACAGAGAAAACTGCAAGCAGAGAACTTACAGGTCCACCAATAGCCGCAGAACCTCTGAGTCAAGCACCTCCAGAACAGACCCGACACCAACAAACTCAACAAACCACAGAGAATACACCCATCTCTGTGGATTCAACCACTGAAGAACCCAACACTACAGAAGCAGATAAGCAAACCTCAGAGGCAACAACCGCCCCTGAGGTAATCATTTTAGAAGAAACAGATGAACCAACCACAGAGAAAACACCCACCTCTGTGGAAACACCCCAAACCATACCCAGAAGAAAGTCGATTGCCACCAAACTAAAAAGAGCAACGACCTCTGCTTCTGACATTCTGAAAAGGATGCACACAACAATAAATGATCGAATGGTGAAGAGAGAAGAAGAAAGTTCACCTTAGCCTTCAGAATGGCAAGAAGATTCAATGAAAACACTTCATCAACAGAAACTGAGCTCACAGAATAAGTCACCAAACAACCTCCAACAGAGGTTACAGAGCAAGTCAAGCCAACAGAACCATCGCCACAAAAGTCCTCTAAATCACAATCGTCAAAATCCACAGAGGCAACCTCCATCAAACCTACAGAAGTACAAACCTCAAATCCCACAGAAGCAACAGGTTATGCCACGACAACAAAAGATAAAGGCAAAGGGATACTGACAGAGGAACCTAAGAAGAAGAAAACATTGTCAAAGCCAACAGAGAAACTGATGAAAAGTGCGTTTGACGCCTTTCAAACCCCAAAACCCGAAGAAGTTGACTGGGCACATGGATTGAAGCCTCTGTCAGAAACTCCCTTAACTGGTAGAGCTGCAGAAGTTGTTCAACATATGGAGAGTCTCAGAAGACAAATTCCACGACCTGGTCCAACACATGAAGAAATGGAAGAAGTGGTATACAAATACCTCTACAAACAATCCTTTCAGACAAACTATCCAATAGATCATGTGACAGATCCAAGGATCAGAGAAGAATTTGAGAACATCTTCACAAGAACAAAGCCAAGAGCCAAAGCAGACGTCTTCTCAATTCACAAAATCAAAAAAATGATCTTCTGCAAATTCTCCTTCACAAGAACCTATCCAAGGGTCAGGTACAATCTTTACAAAGTCAGAAGAGAGAACAATTCAGAGTCTACCTTCGCTGATGCTGACTTACGAAACATCAATCCATACGATCTACCTGACCTTCTGCAATGGACAAAGGACAACTACAACACAGAAGCAAACACCAGAGCCTATCAAGTATTGAGAAAAGCGATGAGGGAAAAGCTTCTGCTATACAGCATGATAGATTTTCAGCTGGGAAAAGATCTTGGTCTCAAACATCTAGATCTACGACCACCAGAAGATCGCTGCCCACCAGACGCTGTGCCAAACTCAATCATCAGAGAACCAAGATTTGGGTTAGTATTTCAAAACCCACAACACCAGGTTAAACTTTTTGTACTCATGGATTGTCAGAAGTACGCAACCAGTACTCTGAGCAAATTCAGAGCAAGCCTTGTAAAATACAGAGGTACAGAGAAAATGGATAGAGATGATGCAGATACTTTCATCAGAGAAATAGACTCAACAATCCGCCTAAGAGAACTCTGCATCAGATTCTACAAAGAGATCAGAAAAGTCGGCAGAGACAATAGAAGCTACAACGATTTCAAAGATGCCAAAATCTGATTCTCAGACCTCCAATCTCTGCAAACAAAAGTTTATCTTTCATCGTACTCAAATGTAAAATGCCTCTGGCATATTTCTAAATGAAAGAAATTTCGAGGTATTGTTTAACCTTTGTCTTATCTAACTTAGCCTAACTAAACACAAAGTCAATTTTTTTTTTTCACTACTTAGGGGGAGATTGTTAGCTTCAATCTTCCTAATCATAGAAATACTTAGAAGTAGTGAAAAATAGGCTAAGTATAGAAAAGCCTCTCACAGAGGCTCTGCCACTTCTTCCAGAAGATCAAGTCCAGAAAGCCACAGAAGCTACAGAGGTAATCACAGAACCTCTGTAGTGCGCAAGAAGAAGATCAACTCGGAAACAAGTGGACTGCTCCACAGAAGGTCAGACCACAGAACCTCTGTAATGCCTTACAGAGCCTCTGTGGTCTGCTATGAAGACTTGGAAGATATTACTGGATACGTTCATCAACTTGCATGGAAAAGTACTCTCAAAACACGTGTCAAGCTCTGAGTGGACTCAATAGGGCATGGTACAAAATAGACGTCTGCGCCATTTAATGCATTTACCAATAGTACATCTGCTCCATTAAATGCGCATGGCTCAAACAACTGCTCACACCATCCAGTCCACTGTTCACACCATCCAGTTTACCATTCATGCCGTAAAAGGAACAGTGACCAACTTCATAGTCTTCTAAGAGTAGTATAAAAGGAAGTCTCATGTTGAGATCTTCCTAACGACGAATACACAAGGAATCACTAATACTCTCAAGCTTTATTGTCAAATATCTTAGTGTTATATTCACACACACACCAACAGTTCTTAATCTGTTCTTCGTTGTTCTTATTCTATATTGAATAACAGTAACTGTTCAAGAAATCCTTTTTATTCCTTACTGTTTTCTTTATATATATGTGCGTTCTAATATCTATCAAACATATCTGTTAGTTTAATACGCTTCCGCATCAAACTCTAAACTCCACTAACAGATTGTTAATCTTGATTAAGTGTATCTGGGTTCCAACAGATTCATCACCTTTTTAATAACATGCAAAGTGTTATGGTGATGAATCTACAAACATTAAGATGTATGAAGAAGTTTCTTAACAAAATTAAAGAAAATGTAGAAGAAGACGAAGAACATTCATAAGAAAAAGTGCAAGAATGAAAATTAGAACAAAAGGGAGTGTGTGGATTTCATCCAACACACTTGTAGTTACCTTGAACACTTTAATCTCTTGAATGAGATGTGTTTTAGGGACTGAATTTTATGGCTTTTCTTGAATGAATGTGGATAAAGATTGAGAGAGAAAAGAGAGAAAGTCTAGAGTGAGACTTTAGAGAGAGAGAGAGTGTAGTTGCAAGTGAATTGGAAATGAGAAGGGAAAACATAATAAGGGGTAAAGGGGAGAGGTTGGACTATTTTTGGAAGAGAGAGAGAAGAGAAAATGGGGTATAAAATTAAATGTAATAAAATGATGATGTCTTGCTAAAATTGTCAAATCTTGTCTTTTTGATTTAATTTCATGCATGCAACAAATACTTTGAAACTTTAATAACAGAAGTATTAACATTATTTTTGGTTGAATTAATCTTAGTTGTAAAATATAATTATAGTTGTGGTATAATTGTTGTTTACGTTGGCATTTTATGAGATTTATGGATAATTCCCTAATTTGATGGGTTTCTAGGCAAAAATCCTCAGATTTTTCCTGTTGTACTGGGTTTATTGCTAAAATTGAACTGTGTGACCTATAATGTGAATAACTGAAACGTTCAGTGCAGTTCTAACCTGAAACACAAAATTGACGGTTGTCACATGTGTGCTACAATAGGCACATCGACTTCGCCACGGTGATATGGCGCGAACTGGTTCAAACGATCAGACAAATCGGCGGATCCAAGCAGAAGAAATTTCTCCCATATCCAAGATTCCTCTCACTGGCCGTCAGACAACACATGGACGCGAATCCAGCAATACCGCGACACATAAACCATCAGGTTTGTCATCCCTTTCATCTGCAATATCGTGTGATTCGCAACCCATCTGAAAAATTCCCATGGTCCAGCCAGAGCCGGAGGGACCTCCCCAGGGAGATAGACTTGAGAGACGTGAGGGTCCAAGGACGACAGGAGGTAGAGTGCGGGTAGCTTGGGCTCCCGAACGGGGTGTGTTGAGAATACATGGGAGGGGAACAGGCGCGGGCGGTGCATTGGATACACATGTCATTACTACCCACTCTAGCCAAGCCGAAACAAGCCAACAACCCTCCATTCCCACCACCCGGACCACGACCGAAGCAGGACCGTCGACTAGACTACACGAGGTCCCGGCCGTCAATGAAACCAAAAGACCTTCGCTTCACCGTGATACGGAGGTCTACATATCTAACCCCCCTTCGCCGCCCAGACAGGTTGAAGATGTGGAATCCGAATCCACCGAATCCGATACGGACTGTGCCATACGCACATCCTTAATACCACCCCATATTAGACCTCACCCACCGTTGACCGAAGGAACCACATCTGACTCACCTACACCCCCACTCATCCCTACTACCCAGCCAATTACGGGAGATACAAGGAGAGCGGATGGAGAATTAGTTGAAAATCTTGAACAGGCAAGTTGGAGGGAATGGAGATCGAAAAAGAACCAAGAGCGAACTAGCATTAGGACTAGAGAGGCTCGAGAGCGACCCCACACCAGCGTCATCCTGGTAGCCACATCTGCTACATTGTCTCATCCGTTGGGACAAGGTATTGAGGAAGCCGCCGTGGACCTAGCGGCGCAATTTGCATGATCCTCCTAGCCACTCATCCGCCTCTCAACAGATGGGTGTTTCAATTTTGCCCGGGGACTTAGCACAAAATCTACCGGTCTCTCACTGGTATTGAAACAAGAGACCAGCCTCCCCCGGTCTCGACTTCTTTGGATGCACTATTGAGTTTAGTGCCATTTGCTAATATACATACTTCGGCTAGGACACAGGACGAGACAACGAACATCGGTGCTCTTGGTGACCCGATCCAAACTTCCGTAGTGTCTCTGCTTTCGGGCGAAACATAAGGATCGGAAGGAAATCCTACCACGACGACACCTTTGCCAACCGTGAACGTAGGTGGCTCTACCTCTAAGGTTGATGCCTCAACGGGTAATCTAAGTGATCCCGGTGTTACCTTACCCGACTTCGTATCAAGGGAGTACCTGGATAGCGCCCTAAAGGCTGTCCGCGAGGCAATGGAGAAGCGATTAACCACCGAACTCAACAAACTCAAAAGCTTGATCAAAGGTAAAGAGAAGATAGTCGAATCTGAAATCGCACCAACACCTCCACCGGCTCCTGTTCAGCCAAGCTATTCGGTGGACACCTTAAAGACTATGCTTCTGGCTTAGCTGCTCCAGCACACCGACACCGATGCCTCTACAGTAACGGATCTAGTATCAGTTCTACGTTCCCAGGTATCTGCTCCTTCGTCATCCATAACCACTCGTATGGACCAGCTTGACACGACTCTCAAGGATGTTCAACAAGCGCTCAAAACGCTGTCCGAAAGAGTCGGTTCACTCGAAGACACCTGCAAGAGTCAAGCTGGCGGACTCAAGAGACGGCACGATGACCAGGATGATCCTGATCACCGTGAGGGGGAGAACAAGGGACAGAAATAGTCTGAGTCTGCTCCAATCATCACTGAAACAACCGTGGTTCAACCGGAACCATCAACTGTGGCAACTGCAACCGAAGACGAACCTGAAGGCTGAAGCCCAGTTGAGCTTAGCCGAGATGGTCATAGACATGGACATCTCAGACGACGAAGACCCAATGGTTGAAAAGCCCGAGGGAGAAACATAGGAATTGGTCATTTATGATGCATCGGATAGGTCTGCACTTGATCTGATTGATCCAGATTCCGAGATCGGCCCCGAGACTGAAAATGCATGGTACGAAAAAGCCGCCAGTGCAATAAATCTCCAGGTAAACCTTATCTTTCCTACTTATGAAGACGACAACGTTGATTATGACCAGTTTCTGCTACAAAAGCTGTATGGTACAACCGTTCTCACTACTCAGGCTCCCGAGACTTCTACGAAACCCGAAACTTCAACTGCTGCAAATCCGACATCTCCTCAACAACCAACAGCTTCTGATCATCCTCTTCATCAACAGCAACAAATCCAATGGAAGAAGATAATGATCTTTATTCCTCACCTAGATGAATCTCTGAAGAAGCTGTATGTTCACAGGTTACGCACCATCGAGCAAACATTTTGCCTTGGGATTTCCAACTCCGACCCGGAATACCAAAGCCAGTACTTAAATGCCATGAAGCGGTGTCTACTAGTTAGCCAAATCCTAACTAAGCACAAAATCTCTGAGGTGTTCAACATCCAAACCAACCGAATCCTTAAAGTCATGTTTCCAGTGTTCATCGTCCGACGAGAAAACGGAAATGAATGGAGATTTTCCGAGGCTGACTTCAAGAACCTCAGACCGTTCGAATTCCAAGCTATACTGAAAGACCTCCGAACCAGAACCATCCAACCACTTCATGTAACCAAAGCGCTCGAGGTTGTCCGTCGATCTCTAATTCGCACAATTATGATGTCCTACCTCACAGACTTCCAAATGGGAATCGAGAACAGAGCAAAGAAGGTAAAGCTGCTGAAACCGAATCTGAAAGCGCCCGAACTGAAGATGTATCTCGAGAACGCACGACTTCTAGAACCGGAATTTAGGATAGTATACCTCAACGATCAGAAAGAAAAGAGGTTTCTTCGCTTCAGCCAGGTCGACAGATTATGCGATGGCACACTCCTCAAAGTCAAAGATGCTCTTCATAACATCATCACTTATGAATCCGAAAATCAAAAGGTCTCATATGTTCCCAACACAAATGAGACAACCGCACGAAATGCATTAGAAGTAATAGAAGAACGCATCAACTACCGCCGAGCCATCCGAATGTTCGAGAATCACTTTGCGCTCCAAAAGAGATACGTCGAGAACTGACGCGAACTCGAACTTCAATTCAAAGGGGGAGATTGTTAGGGTCAAAATAAGGTTGAATAGAAGTTCAAGGACTAAACTGTTATTTCTTATTTTGAGCCTTTAATGTGTAACGGGCCATGTGCTTGCATGTTGTGGGCCCATGGTATATATATTGTGTTAGCCTTAGAATTTTAGGCTAGTTGTCTATTATACACTTTCAAGGACTTATTGTAATTCTCTCTACATATTGAGGTATATGGATGACCAATTGAAATCATACTACTTGTTCATATCTGTTGATTTCTACTGTTCGTTGCACTGATCTGGAACTCACACCTTTGCACCAGTGGCTAGGCTAGAAGCAATCAGAATCTTCCTAGCCTATGCTGCTCATAAAGGTTTCAAGGTCTATCAAATGGATGTAAAATCTGCCTTTCAAAGTCTATGTCCAGCAACCACCAGGCTTTGAAAGCTCAAAGTTTCCAGATCACATATATAAGCTAGACAAAGCTCTGTATGGCCTTAAACAAGCCCCAGAGCCTGGTATGAAACTCTATCAAACTTTCTGTTGGTCAACCATTTCGAAAAAGGTACTGTGGATACAACCTTATTCTTTAGGAGATATAAAAAAAACATTCTTCTTGTACAGATATATGTTAATGACATTATCTTTGGGTCTACTAGGCAAGAGTATTGTGACAGGTTTGAGGATTTAAAGAAAAGTGAGTTTAAAATGTGCATGATGGGAGAACATTCTTTCTTCCTTGGTTTACAAGTTAAACAATCCATCAGAGGCACCTTTATCAGTCAATCAGAATATGTCTGTAAAATCCTATGAAAACTCCTATTGCCACTGAAGTTAAACTTGACCATGATCCTCAAGGACAATCTGTGGATGTCAAGAACTATAGAGGCATGATAGGGTCACTTTTATATTTAACTGCAAGCAGACCTGATATAATGTTTGCAACCTGTCTTTGTGCTAGATTCCAAGCTAATCCTAAGGAATCCATTTTGTCTGCTGTCAAACGTATCTTTAAATATCTCAAAGGGACTCAATTTTTTGGGTCTCTGGTATCCTCTTAACTCTAGTTTTGAGGTTGTAGCATACACAGATTCAGACTATGGAGGATGCAGGAATGACAGAAAGAGTACTTCTGGTAGCTGTCAATTGCTAGGAGATAAGCTAGTCAGTTGGACATCCAAGAAACAAAACTGTGTATCAACCTTTACAGCAGAAGCAGAATATGTTGCTGCTGCTAGTTGTTGTTCACAAGTAATTTGGTTGAAAACACAGCTCAAAGACTACGGCATGGAGTACAATAAAGTCCCAATTCTCTGTGACTCCAAAAGTACAATAGCAATTACAGCAAATCCAGTTCAGCACTCAAAGACAAAGCATATCGATAAAAGGTACCACTTTATCAAAGATCATGTTGAAAAAGGGACAATTGAAATGTAATTTGTTTCAACTGACTTCCAACTTGCTGATTTATTTACAAAAGCCCTTGATGAAAGGAGGTTTAATTTCTTAATCAGCAAGATGGGTATGCTGAACATGTCCTCCTAACTCTGTTAAAATTCATCAGAGCCTCTGATGTTCATCCCAGAGCTCTGACAGAGTAGTTAGGTAGGTTCCATCACCAGAGCCTCAGTTGTTAATCACACAGCTCTGCCAACATACTTTTTCAATATTTTTTCTTCTTTGCGTCTCAACTCTATTTTTTTTTGTAAATATTCTTCATTCTTTCAAAAAGTTGCTAAAATCAAAAGGAAGCTGAAAAAGATAAATCTGTCAAATAAGCTCATTGTTTTAGGGGGAGCTTAAAAGGAAAATAAGCATGGTTTAAGGGGGAGCAAGTCAACACATTTTTAAATCTTCATGACTTTGCTTGTTGAACATAAGGGAAAATCTTTTAAGGAAGGGAAAACCTGTTCTGATGAAAACCTTTTTGATAATGTCTAAGAACTTGCCAGAACTCTGAAATTTCACCAGAGCCTCTGATGAAATTTACCAGAACTCTTTGACTATTCTCACAGCAGATATAAGATTTGCAAATGATTTTAGGGTAAAGGTGAAACATTTTGGGTCATTTGAAAGAATGGTCAATGTCACTCAACAGAGGTAAATATGTGCTGAGAGTTCCACCAGAGCTCTGCCATTGTTCTGCCTTAATACTTTCTCTGATAATGGTCATCAGAAGTGCGGGTTATTTCTGATCCTCAACCACATGTCACCCACCAATCTCTAACCGTGACGGTTCTATATCAGAAAAGTTGTCAGACCCAAAACCCACGTGGAACTTTCTGATTGGATGACCAACCGTTAGCTTTTTCCACGTTCTACTGTAGACGTCGTTCCACTATCTGACACTCAAGTGCCTACAGTACATACGATGGTTATCCAGCCAGATATTTTGAGTATAAATACCCATTCGATTTACCCATTTCATTTCTTACGCTTTCAGAGTATTCAAACCTGCAAAAATCTTCCCTTCTTTATTCAAATATCTTCTTTGTGTTCTTCAAACCTCGAAACCTGCAACAATGGCGAACCAAGAAAACTCTGCGGAATTGAGCATAATCATACCCGTAGACCAAATAGTGATCGCACCCTATGCGTTTGTAGACAACAACTACAGATTCGATGCCAATCCAGCTAACTTTCATCCCATTTACCATGTATTTATCGAGTTCTTTCGACAATCTGAAGTTTTCCAAGCCATAACCAAGTTCGATGATGACCTTCCACAGCTATATGTCCAACAATGGTGGACAACTTGCCAGTTCATGCCAGAGAGAAAATGAATCATAGGCAATGTGGATTCTGGAGGAGGTGGAGGAGCGGGGACTATTCGCATGCGTCCCAAAACTATTAGGCGAGTGTTTGGAATGCAAACTCCTCACCAGTTAGGAGTTCCTGTATATGAAAAACCCCCAAAAGCCCCTGTTCTTCTTGCATTCATCAAGTTCTTGTGCTACAATGCAGATTTAACCAAAGTCGGAGAATTCAAAAGAGGTCATCTGCCACCAGTGTGGAATTTCATGTTCTCCAGACTCAACCGAACACTGACCTGCAAAAGTGGAAGCCAAGATCAAGCCAACACTGAAATTCTGCAAATCATGTATGGACTATATTTCAACATGCATTTTGACTATGCCACTATCCTATATGAAGAACTGCTAGACGCAGTAAACGTAAAGACGACTACTCTGGCGAAAGGAGGCGTTGTGGGGGAGCACAGAAATCTGAAGCACATCAGATTTCCAAGGCTCATAAGCCTAGTGATAAGGGAAGCATTTCAGACTCTACAATTGACTAAACAGGGAAATCCAACTCCTGGATGGGTAATGTCAAAGTTCAAACCTACAATCCCAGGTACGTACCCCAATACCAGAAGAGTTCGTCAAACTATGCTCTCTCTTATTCACCCCAACATATTTCTATCCAAAACTATAGACATGCTGCCCTGAGGTGGGATCCCCAGCATACATAGGTCCTGAGCCTTCTTTAGAGTCCATTAGTCTGGTACAAGAAGTAGAAGAAGTGGTTAGACCAGAGGTAAGAGTACCCACAGAGGGGTCTACCTCTGAAAATGCTATGGAGGAGGGAGTACATGACAGAGCATCCCCTCTGGAGGATGTCGAAGAGGAAGTAAGGGAAACTGCAGAGGAGGTAGCAGAGAGTTCGTCCTCCTCTGGCAGTAGTGAGGAAGAGGAATATGAGAGTGAGAGCTCTGAGTCTTCTGAAACCCTAGGAGCTGAGGGAAATGTGATAATAGAAAAAGATGTTCTTGATAACACTCATGTGCGTGGCGATCAAGGCCAAATGAACATTGAAATAGAGGTGCACACCTCGAACCCTAACCAGCCTAATCCACCAGAGGAAACTCTTCATCTCTCTGGTATGCACGAAACCGTGGAATCTCTATTTGGTAATGCAGCCTCTGTGGCTTGCTTAGATGGAACCCAAAATAGTACTGAGATCTTCAGGATCTCGCGTAGTCTATGTCAAACTCAGGGACATTAGTTAGACCTAGTTTCACGCGGGGAGACCTGTCTTTATCGCAGATCTTCCCATCACTTCAGATTTCCTTATCCTGGACCTCTGATCAGAACACCCAGAGATGTATCCCCTCTAAGGTTACATCAAGGACATGGTGGAAGTCCTCCAAGAGTCAACATCAACACAACTCTTTAAGGAGGCGCCTCTAAGCCCGAGGCAGAATTGAATCCATGTGTTTGAGATAATGTTACCACCACCACTGATAATATCATAGTAGCAGAGCTCAAAGGCTTCTGTGATAGTATTAGTAACTCCTTGAATGAGTATAAACTTATCAATGCGGCAAAAGAGGAACAGATCCAAAAGGAGAATGCTTCTCTGAAAGAGTTAACCAAAACGTTGGCAGAAACTTCCCAGAAGTTCACAGATTGGGAAAAGATTAGAGCAGCAGAGGACGAGAAGCTGATCAAAGAAATCTGTGATCTGAAGATAACATTGGCAGAGAATCACAAGGAATCGATCAACAAAACTCTGCCAGTGCCCTCCATCATTCTGTCAGAGAAGAACATCAAAACTCTGACAGAGATGATTAATAACCCTGTCAAGACTGCCATTAAAGAAGCCACTGCACCAGAAGCCGACGTACCTTTCCCTGACAGACAACCAATCGACAAAGCTTATATGGGAACTTTCAAAAAAATGGTGTTTGAGCAGGGTGATGACTTTTTCTTCAAAGTTCATCCAGAAGGCACAAGCAACATAGAAACACGTCCAGACTTCTCTTGACTCTCATAAATTCAACTTTGAGAGTCAGGTAGATGAAATCAGAGCTGCTGCGACAGAGGTAGAAGAGGTTTTGAAGAAGGCAGTTGTTATGTTCACATATGCCATCCTACAAACTGCTTCAAAGAAAAGACCTACAGAGGAGAACCCTGAGAAAGGACCATCCAAGAAAAAGGGCACGTTTGTTGGCCTGGACTCTCCCAAAGCCTCTCTAGCAGTTTCTGATGATGATGACGCAGAAGAAGCTGCAGAAGAGCCCTCAGGCAAACAAAAGGGGGAGACTCAGACACCAGGGGAGATAAAGATGACACCAAGGGAGACAGAGCTCATAGAGTTTGATTATATCTTCAAAGGGAAAACGATCAAACCTCCAGCAGAAGCATCAACATCTCAACCACCAAAGATTATAATTCTGGATACTCCTCCCCAAACCCCAAGGACTAAACCAGAGAGAACTAAACCATTCTCTGCTGATGATCAATCAAACCCAAACCCAAACCAAAACCAAGAGACCTAAACTGCAGAAGAGCCAGAAAACCGAACTGAAACCATGATGGTTGAACCCCAACCTAAAAACCAACCTCAAAACTTATCTGAGCAGAACCCTGAAACCCAATACACATATAATCCTGCACTAGAAGAGGTATTCTCATATCTCTATGCTGACAGAGATATTATCCCAATAACCGCTGTACCCATAAACCCATACCTGAACCTCATCAGAGCCAACAGATTAACAGATGAAAGGCGAATGTTTATCACAACCAAACCTCATCTCAACAAAGCCATAAATTCGTCTTTTGTATTCAACAAAATTCTGAAGATAGAGCAAAGGAAGTTTGCCTATGACAGAATTCTCTATTATGTCTACACAGTGGAGACAGAAGACAAGAAGATAAAAACTTTCAGCGACAACAATCTTGTGCTTCTGAGTCCCTATGACCTGCTAACTCTACATGCCTACTGCGTCAACTTCAGCGACAGATAAAAAGGCGCAATAAATGCCTTGGTCGAAGTTCAGTATGCTATGCAATAACACATCAACCTCAGAACGCAAGTAGACTTTCAGCTAGGCATAGAGTTTGAGCTTGAGAAACTGGCGATTGGTCCTCCAAATGAAAACCTTGAGGGATTTACGCATCACAGAACATGAACTGTTGTTGGCAATCCAACAATATTCATATGCCGACAGAAGGGCAAAAAGAAAGCCATAAGAGCAGAAGAATCCCACAAGTATTCAAGTGAATCGTTGTAGTATCTGAGAAACATTATCCTAAATCTTCCAAGGGAAAAATGTCCAGAAGATGCAATGAAGAGTTACATTAATCAGATAGACCTCATGTTAGAATTCAGGGACTTGATCAGAAGATTTGATAGAATTCTAAGAGGAAACTATTATGATTAGTATATTAGTTCTTTTGTATTGTATTGTACTATAATCATCTTAAAAGAATAGTATCAGTTTCACAGAGGATGACTTTCTCCTCTTTGTCTTTTGTTTACTTATCTCTGTAATTTGCTTAATTTGTGTTTTCAATACTTAGGGGGATATTGTTAGCCCCAAGTATACACAATGTAAAAGTATTGAAAATATCACAAGTCAGAAGACCACCAGAGATCAAGCAGAAGACTTAGAAGAAAAACAAACAGAAGATCATCAGAGCTCTGGCATAATACTTCTTCTATTCCACCAGAAGAACTGTTCACGCCATAAGACCTTCAGAGCTCTAGCACAAGAGCTCTGGTGAATGAAGACCTTTGTGAAGCTTAAGCCTCGTAGAAATCTCTAAGTGTCAGACATGTGTCCGTACTTTCCATGTCATCCCTAAAAGGAAGGAGACACACTTTCCACATGTTATTCCCGGGTTAGATAGTACATTGTCTTTCACTTTATCAGGCTATAAATAGAAGGGTAGTGGAACGCACAATTGTAAGCTTTTGGTGAGAATTATTACTAGAATTGTGAGAGCAAATACTGCACATTCTATTCCACTACCACTGTACGAATTGTTACCTGAGAGATTTCAGAATACACACACAAGAAAGTGTACTCGGTGTTATTCATTTATATCAATATACGAGTAACTTATTTAACTATATTGTTATCATTTACTGTTCTATATTGTTATTGTTATTCTCTCATTTCTTCATATTTATATACACGATCACTCATATTTAAACAACTTTATAAAATGCTTCTGCTACCTTTAATGCTGCTGTTTATATGAGACAAAGTGAATATGGGAACCTACAGCTGGCCTCTCGTCTAAAGCAAACAATGACCAAATTCGCGGCTTTTAGCAAGTCGCGGAGAAACTGCAATCAGAGGTTGCTGCTAACACCTCCCAGATCTCTACGCTCAGCACCACCATATCTGTGATCTCCTCATCAGTCATCAATCTTTCATCCAAGGTTGACACCTTGAATGGTCTGCTGAAGGACATTTTGGATCATCTCCAGTCGCCTCCTCAGCCCTCTCCTTCCTTCACAGTAGAGGACCGAAAGACCTTAAACATGTCTTACTTCGGTCTCCTCGATGGTGAAGCCATCGAAGACCTGGAGGTACATGTCTCTGAACTTGCAGTTGCTTCCACCTCTACTCCCTCCCCTAAACCTAATGATGACAAAAGGAGGAAAATAAGACAAAAACAATTGAAGACCCTCCTCAAGCTGAGGGGGAGAAAGATATGGATAAAGAAACCCTCGTCATCACTGACGAGGAAGATGAATCAACTTTCATCCCTAACTCAGCCACAGTCAAAATAGAACCAGCTCAAACTACCACTGAGACTAAAGACATAGCAGCAGAAGAAGAAATAGGACATGATGAAGATGATAAACCGCTGAACATCGATGATGATGATAAAGACATTGGAGATGGTGATGATGATGTTTACGAAGATGATGATGGTAGTTTCTTCGTCCCAAACACCATCAGTATTCCCATCAAGAGAATTTCAATAAATGAAGCAGGGGGGCTCAGAGCCTGAAAAGAAGACGAAGACCCCTCATCGTGGCGAGAAAAATGGAATAGCCGCTAAGGGTAATATAAAGATTATACAACCTTCTAAAGGGGGGAGCTGAACCATCCTTCAGAGGTATGTCTCTTTCCGAAACCCCCCACCTACCCCCACCTTCAATAATACCTTATCCCTTCATTCTAACCTTCCATATTACGTGGACTTACCCATCTCTCCTCCTGCTTCTAGCCCATCCTCCCCCCTGCATAATTCTCCCATTCCAGCTGTCTCTGAAGCCGAATAAATAATAATCACAACAACTAGTGATTAAGAAATAATCTCGGTCTCTGTTCTAGAGACTGATGAAATAGAATAGGAAGACACATTGAGCCACCCCAAGAGACCTTCAAGACCGATTCCAAAGTATGAAGTTGAAGAATAAAAAAGAATGGCAATGTTGATATCTCAGCTTGACCAATCTAAAATCAGGATCCCTTCTCGAGCTAACACTTCTCAAGATGAGCTTGGATTCCTGAAACAAGCTGAAAGAGAGGAGTCCATAAGAGTTGAAGAAGCCCTTCAAGCCTACAAGCAAAACACTAAGATGGTTATCAGTCTCGCTCAACAGACTATCTCTGAAGCCATCATAAAAGACAAAAATCCAATCAAGGTTCAAGCTCACCTCTTGAAGAAAGTAGAAGAAGAAAATAAGAAGATTCGGGATCACTCAAGTTACAATTCAGGGTAGAAATACGAAGACTGGTAGTGTAGCCAATCTGACCATATTCAGGGAGGACTTCAGCGTTCTCACTGAATGTGCAACAAAGCTCAGTGACTATGGATTCTATAAATGGCTGGAAATCAGAGATTCCATCCAAAAATCCAAGTATAAATTTAAAGAATATGTGGAGCATCAACTAAACAAGTTGTTCAATAGAATCTCTCAGATAGTTGATATTCCTCCACTACCTCATAAGCCAACTCACAGAAAGAAGTCCATCCAAGCAACTGAAGAAGGACCTTTTCTTCTAAATGAAACATAAATGGAATTTTCAAGAGAAGCAGTAATTGGTCCTCCACCAGATCTTTCAGCGCTTAACTTGTCGCTACCAGGGTATGGTTGCTTCGAACCTGGTCAAGTGGCTGGTAATCCTTATGGAATTGTTTTCTATGATCATGAAGGCGAAGATAGATTACATCGAGTTTTCAAGCTTCATCTTTGCCCACTTCATCATTTAATGAATCTTATATACTGGTGTGATCTCACAAGGTAAGGTGGTCCAATAAAGTATCTGATCAACAAATAGTTCAAGAATCTGAAAAGACAAGGAGAACCAATACCTGATTCCTTGATTTTAGAAGAAGAAGATCATAGCTGATAGAATCCCTCTTATCTTGTAATCTTATTAGTTCTTGTATCTTTCAGTTTTAGTATTTCACTTGTAAATGTAATTTTCATATTCTCTATGTAATCTTATTACGAACTAAAGAAAAATTCAGTGAAGTACGTTACTCCATCAGTACTGAAAAATATCCCCAAAACAGTAAATGGGACATGTACATTATGACTTATTTTTATCCTTAAGTTTTTACACTTAGCAATTTTCTTTATGTTGCTTAGTCATCATCAATTATGGGGATATTGTTGATCCAAACTCTCTCGGTGATTTGATGATGACGCATTCTACATAGTGAAAATTACATTTTGTTTGTACACCTTAAAAAGTCTCAGCATCAGCGATCCCACTGAGTTTGTTCAGTGACTGCTGAGTGCTTTCTTTGTAAGCAACAAATGTAATACCTGAATACAAAGCCTCACGCTGAAAAGAAACTCATCAGTTGAAGTCGAAGATCAAGCTAATGATAAAGATAAGTATACTAATGATCTTAAGCGGTATTTAGTGAGCCCAAGACAAGTCTACAATGCATGACATCTCAAGACCAAGCTTCAGCGATAGCTGTTTCATCATCAGTGATCTCTTATCACTGATCATCAGCTATAGCCAATCATGAAGCTTGTGAATCAAGATTTGTTTGTCTTATCCCCTTCACAATCCGTATGAAGGTACAAAAGCAAACATGCTTTTATCCATAGTCGTATACCCACTCCTTGCCACCACTGTTTGAAAATACGGCTAAAAGCATGGTAAGGATAAAGTCAAGATCATGCAACCTATAACAAATGGACACGTAGATTGTATCTTCTGACATGCATTAAATGCATAGGGTATAAATAAGTGTGAAGCCTTCATTTTGAAGGATCTCCTCTCCTTAGTGTTTCTTTGTAGAAATTATCTTCTACAAACCTTCTCTTTATTTCTCTTTGTGCAAGAAATGTTTGTGATTCTTAGTTTGTTTAGATTAGGTTTACCTTATCTATTTCCACAACAAACTGTAAATTGTGTTTTTGATTTTCTCATTAATCAATAAACAAATTTAAAAGTATAATTTGGGTTTGTATTCAACCCCCCCCCCCCCCCCCCCTTCTACAAACATAACCCTTGTGCAGTGATCGTTGAGCAATATTTTATAACAGTTAGCTTAACGCAACTTCTGAAGACAAGCCTTACGCTGAAAGGAACCCTCAGCAGAAGTCGAAGACCAATATGAAGATAAAGACAAGTCTACTCATGTTTTGAAGTGGAATTCATTGAAACCAAGACTAGCCTACAAAGCGTGACAGTCTGATCAATACTCAACGTTAGTTGAAGAGAATCTCAGTGATTCATGTCATCACGGATCAAGAGTCTTATTTCACAAGATTTGTTTAACTTATCCTATCTTGCACAACAGTACAAAAGCATTGTTGCTTTTGTCAATCTCCGTACAAACCTTCTATCTGCTCCTGTTAGCTCCAATTTATAGTCTAGAGATGTATTGAAAAATAGGCTAAGGAAGATGACTGGTAGAAGCCTCTGCCGGACACTAAGAACACAGAGCCCTCTTGATCCATCATCAGAGAAGAACACAGACCAAGGCCACACAGCCTCTGCTACTCCTGACAAAGCCTTTGTGAAGTTGAAGACAAAAGATGAAGACCAAGGCTCTTTAAGAGAAAGACAAGTGTGCTGCTCACGTGCCTCTGTTGTATGAAGATCCTGAAGATCAAATAGTACAAGGCACGTTTCTCTACTTTCCACGTGTCATCCTCTGAGAGGTTGCAACTTTTACAATGTACTATTCAATGGCACACTACAGCAACTTGTACCAGAATACATCCCACCACCTTGTCTATTGTACACTTTGTCCCCTTTGTCTTTAGTATATATATAAGATCTTATCAAGCCATTTCTGGTAATGAAGCACACACACACACCTACTTAGAGATTACTTATCTATAAAACACACTATGAATAATGTTCTTGGTGTAGTTTTGGAGAATTAATAGAGATGAATCTTTGAGCATTATTATTGTCATTTACAGTATTCATCCTTCTATTTGTGTGTTGTCTACCATTACTCTCATTCCAAACCGTTCTTAAAACGCTTCCGCACTTTGACACTTTTATACTCTGTTTTGAACGTTTGTGATTGAAATATCATTGTTGAGTCAAAAGTGGGATCACCAGCTCCACTGTTCACAGGCGGCTGAAATCATGGTTTGGATAAAGGTCAACAATTTATGGACATGTGAATTGTACCCTCTGAATTGCATTAAATAGGTAGTGAAGATCATATAAAGAGACGTCCCCCTTTTGCCTTTGAAGATATCTTTCTTCAAGCTCTCTTCTCTCTTATTCTCTCTGTTTCATTGTGCAAGTAACTTAGTGATTCTCATAGATTAATTAAAATAGGTTTACTTATTCTATTTCTACAAAATTCTTTAATTTTTTTTTTGATTTTCCAATAATCAATAAACGAATTTAAAAAGTATAACTTGTTTGTTTGTATTCAATCCCTCTTATACAAACATAAACCCTTGTAGAACCCTTTGGAACCAACAAGTGGTATCAGAGCAATATTTCTTAACCAAAGAATCTTGCTAAGCTCTACCTTTTTATTCTTAACATGGCATTAAACACAAACACTAATCTATACTATCTAGTAAACCACCTTGTTTAAAAGTCTTAAAGTCTTAAGTCTTAAACCCTTTAAGACTTTAGGTTTTCCCTCATTCCTTATACTACTAAAGTCTTAAATTCAACCTAAGAAGCACATGATACTACTATTTTATGCCTAATTTAAAAAAAACTCTTAAAAACACTTCATAATGCATAATGTACAACTCTTTCAATGCAAGAATTTGAAAATGAGCCATACTTGTTTGGATATTACAGGCCATACCTGCAACCCATGTTTTTTTAACAAAAATATATTATTTGGATAAAATAAAACGGGCCATACCTGCAACCCATGTTTCCCGACACAAAGGTCTTTCTACATCCCTTATTTCACATCTCACGTATCACCCACCATACCTATTTGGATAGTTAAATGGATTAAATGGAAGATTTCTGGCTTCTACCTTCTCCACCACCAATAAAATTCTGTTCAAAACGCTATCAATGATAAGGGAACGAACAAGTAGAGTACAAAGAGCGGAGGTGAAAGCAAGAGCAGCAGTATGTGAATGTCGGTGACGATGGTGGGATGAAGAAGAGGAAGAAGATTTTGAGGAGAATGATCGGTTAGTTTTCTATTTGGCAAGTAAATTCTATTATTCTAATTCTTAAAGCGAGTTCCTTTGTGTTGTTCCCTCAATCTAGCAAAGTATAATCACAAACGTAGAAGAAAATCTAGAAAGAGAAATAGTCATTCATATATTGAGAGTGAAAGTACAAATGACTCAAAGCTTATGAAATATTACAAAGGGACTTCCTTATATAGTAGAGCATGACAAGTCTATGCCTCATACTTGGAAGTTACATATGAAAGCAATACTGTCTTGATAACTACAAAAGTGTTCTAACAATCTCCCCATTAGTTATCAAGGCAGGAACGGTCTTCTTCTTCTACGGACCCCAAGATATGTTTCAATCCTTCTCATGGCCATTCTGACAAAGCTCTAACCAGAAGAATTCTTGCTGGTGAAGACATCCAAGTAACTTTCCTTTCTTCATCATGTCTCTAAAGCCTTTGTTCAAGTTGCAATCCCAAAATCTTCAATGTGCCATCTGAATATTTTGCCAACTCACTAAATCTGATAAAAATCTGTTCTCCTGTTTCATTCCTGAATACCACACCAAACTCTGGATCACTAATAACAACATACAAAGGCATCATCTCCACTCCATTGATATGCTGATTTGGGCTTATAAGGTTTACCATAGGTTGATCACTCTCCAATCCTATCTGGAAGTCATGGCACTGAGTGTACAAAATGTGCCTCCTCAAAAATCTCTTTATTGCATTTAGGGCTAAGATCACATTCTCTTTTATGATCTGAAGATTTCTGAAGTGATGGTACATGGTTTCAATGTCATCAATTGTTAAGTGACAAAAATCAGCTTCGGTGAAAGAGTAATCTTTACAGTCTTGCCTCTGAACCACAAAAGCTGGATACCACATCTTGTAAAACAAATTTGCTGTCACCTCCTTGATGGTTACAACAAGCTTCTTACTCTTCACAAACCTTTCTTTTTGACACTTTGCTCTCAGAAAGTAGATGTACTCAAACTTTTAAGCCTCCGACTGATCACTAATCCCCAACACAGCATATAGATTCATCCTTCTGGTACGATGAACAAACAGTCTTCTTTCAGTCTCCTCCAGAAAAGGTGTTCTCAAATATAAGGTTCTTTGTCTCTATTCCAGTTCAGATAGCCTTTTATTTCTGGAAGAAGAAGGACATGGTTGATCGGATGTGGAAGGATTAGAAGTACCAGCTTGGTCAGGTGAAGGGTTAACAGGTGGTACAACAGGTGGTTCAGATATTTCAGGTTTGATATCTTCAAAGAATGGTTCAGGAGTTGGTCAAGGATCATAATGAATAGGAATATGTTCAGGAGATGGGATTTTGGTTTGAGTTGTGCTTGGTTGGCTAAGATTAACAGTAAGAGTTGTGGTTTCAGGTTGAGATGGAATCAAGGTACTGGATATGGGTTCAGGTGAGTGTATGGGGCTAACAGCTATGTCTTCAGGTGTTTTTGGCCCAAAAATCTCTGTCAGAAAGTCTACCTCTTCTATACTGAACTCAACTTCTTGATCATCTAGCCCATCAGTAATCATCAGTACATTTTTTGACTCTTCATTGACTCTCCAAAACTTGTCATATTCATTTTCTCCTTAATCATTCTCATCATCCGAACTTACATCAACTATTTCCACAATCTCCACAAAACTATCAACAACCTCCCTGATCTCCTCCTCATTTACCTCGGGCTTTTCAACCGTCGGTTCAACGTTTGGATCCACATATAAAACAATCTGCTTTCCACTTTCTTCGCCCATAGCTCCAGATTCAAACATCTGAATTACTTCTGTAGTGGACATAGTTTTACCTGTACTTGGAGTCTCTGAATCAGTTTTCTGTTTCTTGCTCATCTCCCCCTCATGATCATGATCATCAGGATCCTGATCATGTCTTCTTTTAGTGCCTTGGGCCTGACACTTGCAGTTCTGATTCATAATGCTCACCTGTTTAGTTAGAGCATCCAAAGCCTTCTTTATATCACAGAGATTTTGTGTTACTTCTGTCTTAAATTGATTGAACTCTGTTGATGTAACGGCATTCAGTGTGGGTGTAAGTGTAGGTGGAGGTGGTTGTGGTCATGATTGAAAGTTCTCAAGTAGCGATAACATATTCTTGCTTTGCTGATCGTCAGGGCTAATAGAAAGCAGCTTGGCATAAAATAAATCCTTTAGCTCGTCAATTGATAAATCCTGTGTATGCACTTGAGCTGGTGTAACTGGAGGTGGAGGCGGAGGCAATTCGGGTTCATCAATCATTGGCCCTTTCCCTTTCAACATATACTGTACACCTTGTATCTCTTTTACCAAACTTTCCTCAATAGCCTTTAAGGCGCCGTCGAGCTCTTTCCTTGTCACGAAGACTGGGAGATCACCACCGGGACCACTTAGGTTTCCCGTTGTCACAACAGCTGAATCAACTGTGTGGCCTACATTCAGCATTGGAATAATGTTAGTGCTAGTAGGACCTTCGGTCAATCCTTATAATCCTAAAGTAGGATTTACTCCGAGCGTTCCGGATGGGGCACTAAGACTCCCATCAGATGTTACAAAAAACGGTAGTGTCCTAGCCAAGGAAGATAATAATTCAGCAATAGGATCTAGACTCGATGATTGTGTATGAATGAAAGTCGAGGACCGGGGAGAAAGTCTATTTGTTTCAATACCCGAACTCTCAAAGTGAGAGCTGGATAGATTATGTGCTATAGCCACGTGAGAAGATGACACGACTTCCTGTTGAGAAGAAGCCAAATGGCTGGCTTGGGTGTGCAAATGCGTTAGTGGGCTACTAACGTCTTGTTCAACACCGGATTCAAACATATGAGATCTAGTGGTAGATTTGGTTGCCCGTCTGGTATAGTAGGTTATGGATTCACTCACCCTCGCATCAGTTTTTTCTACATTTTCTCTCGCACGCTCACTGACATCTTCATCTAAAACTCCCACGGTTCTCCTTATAGTTCCCACAGCTGTTTCAATAACAGTTTCTACAGTTTCAGCATCTATGCGAGTCATTTCCGGCATATCATATATATTAATATCTTTCAAAGCAATATCAGCAGGTGAAGTCATACGTGGAAAAGTCAGAATATCTGCCACATTACCAAAAACATTATCATTATCAGCACCTTCTTGATCGTCATCATCGTCATCATTATCATCATTGTCACCTTTATTTTCCTGTTCCTTCGCAGAATCCGACGCATTGTCATAATCGGTATCGTCATCAGATGGTCCAAGAATCCCAGCCGAAGCAGCTGTCCCAACATGCCTGTGAATCAACTCCTCGGTGGATTGGACTACCTGGTTGTCTAATTGTGTATCCGGAGACGACAACCATGTACCTTCAGATACGGATAACTGACCCTCAGCAGTTCCCCTCTCGGAATTTTCCCTCTGCGCTCCACGTTCAGTAGCCCTTGCATTCTGAACCCTCACAGACACCTCTCTCCTAGGGGTTGAGTATGGGGTAGGTCCCTCCAGTTATGAACGGACCATAGACTCTCTATACTCTACTATGCATTTAGCGTACTAATTCGCGTAACCGAGGAACCCTTCCGGTAATGGCATCTCATAATCGAATTGATGCTTTGGTAGTTGGAGACACCGCATTGATTTCTCAGGCACTGAAGGATGGTTGACTCTTCTCGAGATATCTTTGTTGGAACGCATCATACTGTGTACAATGAGTTGTAGAAACCTCATATATGGAATATACGGCATATCCTTGTTTTCTGCCTCTCTTCCACTTTCTCGTACAGTTCATGACAGAAGATGACTGCATAATCTACATGTAGATCATACATCACCGCATGAAATAACTTTAGGATTACAATGCTGGCACTGTTAGTTCTGGAATGCTTTGATGTTAAGCATCGATTGATCACAGAGAATTTGGTATAATAGATCGGCGGTAGATTCCCCTTGTAGAAATCTTTAATCTGGTTTTGTTCACCGGTATATCCCATAGCCCTACTTCCTTCAAACACTTCAGATTATGATGGGTAGGCATCAAATTCAGTCTTTCCTGGTCTTTATGTAGGCCCAGGCAACTTCAGAACGAGCCTCAATCTATGATAGTCTAGCTTGGTGATAAATTCACTGCTTATGAGTTATATTTGGAAATTGATGATATGGTGATTCCATTGAAACTTCTGCACGATGTGAACAGATGGAAACCTGTAGATTTGCCTATTTTTCAAGTTGAGGATCAAACTAGAAACACCAGTGATGAGAATGGATTGGTAGCAAAGAAGAAGAAGAAAAATAAGGGATCACAAGGGTCGCATGTTTTTTGATTCTATTTGTTTGATAGTTTTCTGTTTCGGTCATATTTGAAATACCCCCAAATTGAATGTGA
Source organism: Saussurea involucrata (assembly GCA_033807775.1). Taxonomy (NCBI): domain Eukaryota; kingdom Viridiplantae; phylum Streptophyta; class Magnoliopsida; order Asterales; family Asteraceae; genus Saussurea; species Saussurea involucrata. Next base: position 25,068,051 of record CM066326.1, read on the forward strand.
CTTCGGTTTTCCTCCTCGAAATGTTCGTCTGGTTAAACCCTACAACTCCATATTCGAGGGTCTTACGTTCGAATTAATAGTCACAAGTGTAATATCATCATCTCCAGTTAGCTCTTATTTCCAAATGTTGATTAAAACTTTTCTTTAATTTATGCATAATTTGAAGATATCTTCTTACTTTCTCTGATCGGTTCAATTGATTTTTTCTGCTGAAGGGACAATGTCGGCGAATCAAAAGACAGAATCACCAGGTATATGTTTTATCTTCTTCGCTTTTGCTTAGAAAATGGAAGCTCCTTTACTGTAACTGTTGTGTTTGAAGGCCATTTGAATGAGATCACAAGTTGCTGGAGACCTCTGTACCTTGAAACAAGTACATCTTATTAGATGGTATTTGAACTTTCTTCTTCCTATAATCTTCAATTAAATTGAGTTTCAACTCTTTGTTGATTAATGTTGTATTAAGAAATTCAGGGTGTAAGGCTTGAGCTACGCAAAGAAGATAAACCAAGACTACTACCTGAAGTGACACAGTCATTTAGAGAAAATGCCTTAAACACGACGCGGGCCGAGATCACTACGTTAAAAGGTATGGCTGTAAACGTATTTTACGTGATCGATGCCCTCGGATACCATGTGGATTCGAAGATTATAGAGTTGGTTAGAGAACAAATCAGGTCAGATTACCTTAGAGTTAAGGAAACTACGATTTATGAATCACCAAAAAGGATAGAAAGAAGGATTAAGTTGTCGATAGGGAGACCACAAGATGGAGGATTAAGCCATCGATAATCTCTAAGATAAGGTGAGTTTTGCTCTGGTTGCTTTAATTACTTTTGGACTAAGTGGATAGACTCTACAGGGCTGTAGGATTACACCATGTATTTTCCCTTTTTTCTATAACGTAAATTATTTGGAAAGGATTTCTATAATATAATTGTTGTTGAGATTTGAACTTTCTGTGTCTAGCAGGCTTCAAAATTAAAGTATATAGGATTGTGTTGTTGGGAATGTTTACATTAACCAAGTTGGGAATTCTATGCCTTCATCAAAAATATCAAACCCATCATAATCATTTTTATGAGTATCACCTTCATGTTCCTCTATTACTTCATATACATCTATTTTTTATGAGTTGTTTGTTTTTATTTTGGAGCCCATCTTGGGGATTGGCCAATAACTTCTCTTCCTATATTACTTCATATATTATTTATTAGATTTCAATTTTAGATTAATGGACCTGTGTTTCTTGATTATATGTTGTGTGGTTTTTTTTACATCTACTAGGTTGATTTCTCTCCTCTAGAAACGATGAAATACATATATTAACCATAAATTCTAACTTTATTTCGTGTTTTGTACCGTATTTTCTGCTTTGTATAACCGGTTCATTTTCAGCAATTATAGGCATGTATTTGTTGATGATTTCGGTGTGCATATCACTTTTGTTCAAATGCACAGGGCTTAGATTCAAGTAAGAAAACAACCAATTATTGGGTTTATGGTTCATTCAAGATATAAGCCAATATCTTCAACTATAAACTTGTGAGTTGTCACAAATATTCCAATCAATCCTATAGCTATTGAACAGACTAACGGGTTGATGTTTGACGAGTTATTGCTTACAGTAGTTGTGTGCTTGATGACTTGTGTTGAGCATAAGGGCAGTAGCTCTTGCCTTATGATGTTTGGCCTTTGTCCATGAACCCAAGCCCCTACAAGATTTCTGCTAAGCCGATCCGGAAAATCTCAGATGCGTGTGTCGGTATATATATTGCATGTTTCTTCAAAATTTATAATTATTTAATTTTATTGTAACTTAATAACTTACATAAATTAATAAAAAATGTATAAATATATAAATGTACAAATTATTAGGGGTAAATTGATAATTCTATCTGTTATGTTCTGCCTTGTAATAACAAAAGGATTTGCCTTTATATATATTCCACAAATAATTTGTTTTTTTACGGATGATTGCAGAAACAACTAACATCAACTTTTCAGATGGATGAATATTGGAATATAATATAGATAAAAATGTAGTAGGCTTTATGACATATTGAAATTAATTGAAATTTAGAAATTAAATAAGTTTAACGAACCTTTTACACCCCACCGCATTGCGTGGATACTCAACTAGTTAATATGACAATGGTTCTCTTGCAAAACCACCACTAATCGGTAGAGACAACGTTTCTCTCAGGAAAAATTGTTTAACTCTATTCTTAGAAGGTGTGGGTCCATCTATACCTCAGTATGTTGAAAATGAACCGTATGTTCCATTTTTCCTTGCCCCTTTTGTTCCTGCTACTGCCACTACTTAGGTTATCCCTGAAAGAGAGGTAGCCAAACAAGTTTATCAATGGAGTGACAAAGATAAGAAGAAAGTGGTCATAGATGCTAAATCAAGGACCATCATTGTAATGAGACTCCTTAATAAGGTATATCATTCTGTTATGAACCTCAAAATCTCTAAAACCGTGTGGGACACACGTTTGGTTCAATATGAAGGTATAATTGAAGTACAAGAGATCAGAAAGATAAATCTGGTAAGACAATATGAAATGTTCATTTGTGCTAAAAATGAATCTTTGTCTGAAGTTCACCAACGCTTTAACTACTTGCTTATTGACCTAAGGACTGTTGGTCGGGACAATTATTCAATGTGTCTCGAGCTGACAAAGGACCTTAAAAGTTTTTCTCTCAGCAGTCCTTGTGCGATATTGCCTAATAACTGACAAGAATCTTGTAAAATATTCAAAAGACTACAAAAGAACCTCTATTTATTTAGTCTATTTAGAGATTGTCCCCTCTCATTGCTCCTCTACTCTTACTATTATTGAGTTAGATCCTAAGTGTAGGTTCCCAGATTCACATTGTATCACATAAATGGTAAGAAATAGACAGCGGAAGCATTATATAAAGCCATTAAAATGTGAGTGATTGTGCAAACGATAATGTAACAGTGAGTATCAAATATAGAACAGTAAAATGATAACAAGATCAAGTATAATAAGTTGCTCATATATTGATAATATGAATAACACCAAGAACACGTTCAAGTGTGTGTATTCGGAAATCTCACAGGGAACAAGATCGTACGGAAGTAGTGCTATGGAATACTGCAGTGTGTGCTCTAACAATTGTGGAAAACTATTCTTCCAAAAGCTTACAATTGTTGTTCCACTACCTCTCTATTTATAGCCTGATAAAGCATTAGACAGTGTACTATCTAACCCTGGAATGACACGTGGAAAGTGTGTCTTCGTCCTTTTAGGGCTTACATGGAAAGTACGAACACGTGTCTAACACTTAGAGATTTCTACGAGACTTATGCTTCACAGAGGTCTTCAGTCACCAGAGCTCTGTTGGTCTTCTTGTGTAAACGGTTCTTCTGTTGAATAGAAGACTTCGGCCAGAGCTCTGTCGAGCTCTGTTGGTTCCACCAGGGCTCTGTCGAGTTCCGTTGGTCTTCTGGTTGAACTTCTTCCAAGTCTTCTGCTGGATCTCTGATGGTCTTCTGATTTGTACTATTTTCAATACTTTTACATAAGAGATACTTGGGGCTAACAATCTCCCCCTAAGTATTGAAAATAAAAAAACTTGAAATCACAGAGATTTAAACAAAAGACAGAGAACTTCTACCTCTGTGAAACTTTGCACTATTCTTTTAGGATATTACAATACGGAGTAAAAGAATAAGTACATTCAGGCATAATTATCTCCCCTTAGAATTCTGTCGAATCTTCTGATAAGCTCACGGAAGTCCAACATCAGATCAATCTGGTTGATGTAGAGCCTCAGTTGCTCTTCTGTACATTTGTCTCTTGGGAGATTCTGGATGATGTTCTTGAGATACTGCAGCGATTCAATCGAGTACTTGTGGGTTTCAGAAGCTCTGATGGCCTTCTTGATCTTCTTCTGTCGGCAGATGAAGACTTGAGGATCTCCAACTATGGTTCCAGTTATGTAATGGCCATAACCCTCAAGGTTTTCATTTGGGGGTGCAATCGCTAGTTTCTCAACTTCGAACTCTATGCCTAGCTGAAAATCGATCTGTGTTATGAGATTGACGTGCTCTTGCATAGGGAATCGAACCTCTAGTAAAGTCGTTCTTGCTTCTTTGTATGTGTCGTTGAAGTTTAAGCAATAGGCGTGAAGTGTTACCAGATCGTATGGATTCAGAAGCACATGATCGTTGTTGTTGAAGTGCTCGATCTTGCCTTCTGTTGATTTAACAGCGTACTCATGATACACAACTCTGTCATATTGCAAATTCATGTGCTTGATGTTCATGATTCTGCGGATTTCAATGTTTGAGTTTATGGCTTTGTTCAGATTTGACTTCGTTTGTATGAACTTTAGCCTAGCATCAGAGATTGTGTTTATTCGGCTTGGGTTTAGGTAAGGGTTAACAGGTACGGCATTGGCAGGGATAATATCTCTGTCAGCATAGAGATAGGCAAATAGTTCTTCTAAGGACGGTTTCTCGGTGTGTTGGGTTGATGTTTCTGGGTTCTATTTTGGCTGAATTGGGTTTTGATCTTCATGGGTTTCAGCCATAAGAATGTCAACATGGCGTCCGGGTTTTTGTAGAACTTGGGTTTGGACTTGGGGTTGAGCTTGGCTTATTTGTTCATCAGTAGAGATTGGGATTGATCTCTCTGGTTCAGTCCTTGGAGATGAAGGAGGGGTGTCAAGTATGATGATCTTGGTGGTTGTTGTGTTGACTCTTCTGGTGTTCTAATGACTCTGTCTTTGAACATGTAGTCAAACACTACCATAGTCATCTCTGGAGTTTCTTCTTCTGTCATCCCCTTGTCTCTTTGTGTAACTTCTTCCATCGCTGCCTCTGTTTCAGCCTCTTTCTCTTTCCCTTTCTCCTTTTCTTTTTCTTTCTCCCCCTTTTGTTGCTCTGTGGACTAACCTGACTTAGTATCTGAAGGCCCTCTTGCAGCGTCTTGGAAGTCATCATCGTTATCACTATCAGAAGAAGCCTCGTCAGAGAGTCTGGTGACAATAGGTGAGGCTGGAGCAACAAACTTTGCCTTCTTGCTGGAAGGTTCTCCTTCTAGTGCTCCTTATGTAGGTCGTTTGAGTGTGGCAGTCCTTTGAATGGTATCTGTAAAGGTTGATACTGCCTTTTTCAGTGCATCTTTGACCTCTGTTGCAGCGGTTCTGGTCTCATCAACTTGATTCTCAAAGTTGACTTTGTGAGTGTCAAGAGATGTCTGCACGTGTCGCTCTGTTGCTTGTGCCTTCATGACAAACTTTGATGAGATGGACATCATTCTGCTGAGAACGTTTTTCCTGAAATCTCCCATCTGGCCAACTGTCATAGGTAAATCATTGGGGCTTGGACCAAAAATGTTGACTGGGGTAGCAGAAGATGTCGTTGCTTCTTTCACTGCATCCTTAACAGAGTTGTTGTTTAACTCTTTCAGGGTTCTGATGTTTGAGTCTGATAGAAGGACAGAAGGTGTAGGCAGGGTTCTGCCGTAAGTCTTTTCAGCTCTGCAAGCTCTGTTGATATCTTCGTTGTCTCCTCTGTTCTAACTCTTTCAGCATCTGCATATCTCTGATTTATCTCTGCATATTTGGATGAGATTTGCTGCAGTTCTTCTCTGAGAGAAGCATTCTTCTTACGGATCAGCTCCTCCTTCTGTTCATTGATAAGTTTATACTCATTCAAGGAGTTGTTGATACTATCACAGAATCTTTCGAACTCTGCTCTTGTGACAGTATCAACGGGGGTAACTTTGGTTCCAGCACATGGTTCCAATTCTGCCTCGAGTTCAGAGGCGCCTACATCAAGAGTTGTTTTGAGGTTGGCTCTTGTAGGACTTCCACCCGATCCTTGATGCTCCTTGTCAGGGAAAACATCTACAGGTGTTCTGACCAAAGTTTCCTCTTCCAGCTCAGGTTCTGAAGAAGGAAATCTGATGCGATGAGAAGAGTTTGGAGCAAGCAAAGCCTCCCCTTGTTCTACTACGGTCTCCCATTGGCCCTGAGTCGGACAGATGCTACGTGAGATTCGAAAGATCTCAGGTCTATTGTGTGTTAAGTCTATAGGAGCCACATAGGCATCATCGTGTGATGGTGACATATTGATGTTATGGGGCAAAGGAACATCATTACCAAAGATAGATTCCCCAGGTATGTGCATACCAGAGGCGTGAAGAGTTGCCTCTGGCGGTTCTTGCTGGTTAGGGTTCGAGGTGTGCACCTCTGTTTCAATATTCCTCTGGGCTTGATCACCAGGAATAGATTGTATGGTAGCACTGGGAGTGGGGCTTTGGATGCGCACATGTGTGTTTTTTGGAACATCTTGTTCTAAGGTCGCATTTCCCTCGACTCCTAGGGTTTTAGAAGACTCAGGATTCTCTCCCTCATTTTCTTCTTTCTCACCACTACTAGAGGAGGACGAAATTACTTCCACCTCTGTAGTTTCCCTTACTCCCTCATGAACAGTCTCCATAGGGGATGCTCTGTTCTGTACGTCCTCCTCCATCACTCTTGCAGAGGAAGACCCCACTTCGGGTGCTCTTGCCTCTGGTCTGTTCACTTCTTCTCCTATTTCCTCACTCATACTTACCAATGAGGGCTCAGATCCTAAGTATGTTGGGGTTCTCACCTCAGGTTCTTGAGGTTGAGCAGCACTCTCATAGTTTTGGATAGATATATGATTTGGTTCTATTAAGGACAGCATGGTTCTTGGTATTCTTCTGATGAAGGATATTCACCTGATGTTGTGGGGAGGAACCTGGACATTACCTAAACAGGTGTAGGATTTCCCTGTTGAGTTAATTCCAAGCGTTGGAAGGCTCTTCTGATTACCATACTGATGAATCGAGGAAATTTGATGGTCTTCAGAAATTTGTGAGTTCCAACAACTCCTCCTCTTGCTATGGTTGAAGTCTTGGTGTTAACAGCGGCAAGGAGATCATTGTACACAATGCTGGCATAGTCGAAGTTTCTGTTGAAGAATAATCCATTCATGATTTGTAGGATTTCGGTGCTGGTTTGATCTTGACTACCAGATTTGCAGGTAAGGGTTCTGTTCAATGTGGAGAACATAAAGTTCCACATTGTGGGTAGGTTTTGTCTTCTAAACTCGCCTATTTTGTTCAGTTCTTTGTTGTAGCCTAGGAACTTCATGAAATCAAGAAGAACAGCTACTTTGGGGGGTTTCTCGTAAACTTCAATTCCAAGCCGTCTTCTTGTCCTCATTTTGAAAGTACTGGCACGAATGCGGATTGTACCTGCACCTCTATTTCTAGAATCGACACTTCCAACGATCCCATCTTGTTCTTCAATGTACTGGCACGTAGTCCACCGTTGTTGGACGTAGATCTCGGGAAGGTTGTCGTCGAACTCAGTTAGGGCTCTAAAAACTTTAGTGTTTCTGAAAAACTCTACAAAAATGTGATAGGTGGGTAAATAGAGACCTGGGTTAACATCAAAACGGTAGTTGTTGTCTGCTAACTCGTACGGAATGATTACGATTTCGTCTATGGGTCCTATTCGGCTAGATTCAGCAGAATTTTGTTGTTCTGGCATTGTTGCAGGTTAGGGTTTCTTGAAGAACTTAAGGGTTTTGAACTCTGAGAGGGAAAGATGAAGGGTTTTGAATGATCAGAGAACGTAAGAAAAGAAATGGGTCATGGGTATGGGTATTTATACGCTAAACATGTGGCTGGATTAACGTCGTAGGTACTGTAGGCATTTGAATGTCAGATAGTGGAGAGGACTCAACAGTAGGACGTGGGAACAACTAACGGTTGGTTTCTCAATCAGAGATTGCCACGTGGATTTGGTTCTGACATCGTTTGGGCAAGTAAACCGTCACGGTTAGAGATGTGTGGGTAACATATGTTTGACGCTTAAGAAACAACCCGCACATCTGATGACGTTACTTCTGATGACATGGCAGAAAACTGACAGAGCTCTGGTGGAGCTTAGTACAGTTTTGCCTCTGTTGAGTGACTGTTTTCATTTCTTTTCAAGTATCCCAAGATGTTTCACCTTTACCCAAAATCTTTTAAAATTCTGTTATGATGTGAAAGTAGTCAAAGAACAAGAACATAACTAACTTAGAAGTTTCATAGAGTTCTGGTGAGAAGTCATCAGAGTCTCTGGTGAAATATCAGAGTTCTGGTAAGTTCTTGACTTTATCAAAAGATTTTCATCAGACCAGGTTTTCCCTTCCTCAAAAAATTTCTTTTAATGTTCAAAAAGCAAAGTCATTTAGATTTGGAAAAAGATTTGACTTGCTCCCCCTAAAACCATTCATCTCGTAAGCTCCCCCTAAAATAGTGACTTTAATTGACGGATTTCCTTTTTAGCTTTTCTCTTTTCTTGCAACAATATTTACAGAGAAAACAAGAGTATATAAAACCAAGTAATTCACAAAAAAATAGAAAATAAAATATGCTGGCAGAGCTCTGGTGAAAACATCAGAGGCTCTGGTGAACTATCCTACTCAACTATTTTGACAGAGCTCTGGTAAGAACATCAGAGGCTCTGTTGATTTCAACCAGAGTTAGGAGGACATGTTTAGCATACCCATCTTGCTGATTAAGAAGTTAAATCTCCTTTCATCAAGGGCTTTAGTTTACAGATCAGCAAGTTGGAAGTCACTTAAAACAAAGTACATTTCAATTGTCCCTTTTTCAACATGATCCTTTATAAAATGGTACCTTATGTCGATATGCTTTGTCTTGGAGTGCTGGACTGGATTAGCTATAATTGCTATGGCACTCTTGGAGTCGCACAAGATTCGGATTTTGTTGTACTCCATGCCATAATCTTTAAGTTGAGTTTTCATCCAGATCACTTGAGAGCAACAACTAGCAGCGGCAACATACTCTGCTTGTGCTGTAGAAGTTGAGACACAGTTCTGTTTCTTGGATGTCCAACTCACCAATTTATCTCCAAGCAATTGGCAGCTACCAGAAGTAGTCTTTCTGCCATTCTTGCATCCTCCATAATCTAAATCTGTATATGCAATAAGCTCGAAACCATAATTAAGAGGATACCAGAGACCCAAGAATTGAGTCCCTTTCAGATATTTAAATATGCGCTTGACAGCAGACAAATGGGATTCTTTAGGATTTGCTTGAAATCAGGCACAAAGACAGGTTGCAAACATTATATCAGGTCTGCTTGCAGTAAGATACAGAAGTGATCCTATCATGCCTCTGTAGTTCTTGACATCCACAGGTTCACCATTAAGGTCAGAGTCAAGTTTAACTCCAGTGGCAATAGGAGTTTTCATTGGATTTGAATTATTGAGCTTATACTTTTTCAAAATATCAGAGATGTACTTAGACTGACTTATAAAAGTCCCTCTGATGGATTGTTTTACTTGTAACCCAAGGAAGAAGGAAAGTTCTCCCATCATGCTCATTTTAAATTCACTTTTCATAAAATCCTCAAACCTATCACAGTATCCCTGCCTTATAGACCTAAAGATAATGTCATCAACATATATCTGTACCAGAAGAATATCATTCTTATACCTTCTAAAGAATAGAGTTGTATCAACAGTACCTTTTGTCGAAGTGATTAGTCAACAGAAAGTTTGACAGAGTTTCATACCAGGCTCTGGGAGCTTGCTTAAGGCCGTACAGAGATTTGTCTAGCTTGTAAACGTGGTCTGGAAACTCTGGACTTTCAAAACCTGGTGGTTGCTGGACATAGACTTCTTCTTCTAGTCTTCCATTTAAGAAGGCAGATTTTACATCCATCTGGTAGACCTTGAAACCCTTGTGAGCAGCATAGGCTAGGAAGATTCTGATTGCTTCCAGCCTAGCCACAGGTGCAAAAGTCTCGTCATAATCGATACCTTCTTCTTGGCAATATCCCTTTGCAACCAGCCGAGCTTTGTTTCTGATGATAATCCCATCTTCATCCTTTTTATTCCTAAACACCCACTAGGTTCCAATGGCAGATTTGCCTACAGGGAGTGGAACCAAGGACCAAACTTTGTTTCTTTCAAATTCTAGAACCTCATCTTGCATAGCTTCATTCCAGTTTGGGTCTTCCAGGGCTTCAGAGATCTTCTTCGGCTCAATCATGCTTAAAAATTTGACAAAGAAAGCTTCATTGATTGTGGCCGATCTTGTCTTCACACCATCTTCAGCAACACCAATAATTAGATGATGGGGGTGATTCTTTGTCCATCTGGTCATGGGAGTATGGACAACAGGTGTAGTCTATGCTTCTGATGGGAAAAGACAAATTTCTGCATCAGAGCTCTGTAGATTGGCACCAGGGCTCTGTGGCACACAACTCTGGAGAGTGGCCTCATTGCTCTGTGAAGTGCCAACAGGGCTCTGCGAAGGTGAGCTTTCAAATAGGGAATCTCTCCCAACATTTGTCAATAGGGGTGATGATGGCTCTTGCTCAGGTTCTCTTACATCTTGTTGTGGTTCCTCATTTCTCTGAACAATACCTGTAGACAGAGAAGTTGATGGTGAAGAATTGGAGGGACCTGTAAGAGTTGTACCTGTCAGATTCTGTTATGTTGAGTTTTGAGCTTGATTGCCTCTGGTGATGTTGACAGATGAATCATCATCATCGAAGAAGTCGTTGAAGACTAAGTTTATTTATTCTTCTCTTGTTTTTGAAGAACTTGGCTTCTTCTGTTCTGTCTGTGTCCCCTCTGTTGGTTTGCGATCAGAGGAACTTGATGTACTTTCATCAAAGGACACATTTACGCTTTCTTGAATGACTCTGGTTCTGGTATTGTAGACTCTGTAGGCTTTAGAGGTTAAGGAATAACCAATAAAGATTCCTTCGTCAGCCTTTTTATCGAACTTGCCCAGTTGTTCTCTGTCATTCAAGATGTAACACTTGCAGCCGAAAACATGAAAATATTTCACATTTGTCCTTCTGTTGTTGATGAGTTCATAGGGAGTCTTCTTGAATCTTTTTACTATTACAGCTCTGTTTTGGGTAAAACAGGCTGTTGAGACTGCCTGCCCAGAATTTTAACCGACCAACATGGTTCTGGCGGCTTCTACAAGAGTTCTGTTCTTTCTTTCCACCACTCCATTCTGTTGTGGAGTTCTGGCAGCTGAGAAGTTATGGGAAATTCCTTCATCTGATAGGTAGGCATCAAGCCTGGCGTTTTTAAACTCTGTCCCATTGTCACTTCTCAACCTTTGGATTTTGAGACCTAACAGAATCTGTATCCTCTTTAACAAACATATCCAAATTTCGGGGACATCAGATTTTACTCTGATGAACTCAATCCAATTATATCTAGAAAATTCATCTATTAAAACAAGAATATACTTCTTGCCCGACAAACTTTGCACAAAGATTGGACCACAGAGATCCACATGAAGCATATGCAAAGGTCTGGGACAACTATGATCACTCTTAGTTCTGTGTGAAGATCTTTTCATCTTACCCAACTCACAGGCAGAACAGATATGGTCTTTGTCAAATTTAAGCGAAGGCAGACCTTTCACTAAGTTCAACTTCACGAGTTTGTCAAGATTTTGGAAATTCAAATGGGCAAATCTTTTATGCCAGAGCCAGGCATCTTCCTTTTTCAAAGACACTAAACATAGTTTTTCTGTTGTAGAGTTTTGGTTTGGATTACAATTCATTTTATACAGTTTGCCTTTTCTGTCGGCTCTTAAAAGTTCTTGACCAGACTCGGAAAGCAACAAGGAACAATACTTCTTCCTAAAATTGACATCGAACCCATGATGACAAAGTTGACCTATACTGAGCAGATTATGATTTAATCCTTCAACATAAGCAACTTCAGAAACTGAAACACCACCATTAATTAAAGTACCATAGCCTCTAATCTGTCCACCATTATCTCCTCCAAAGGTGACTGCACTTCCCTTCTTGTCTTTGAAAGAAGACAGCAACTCCTTATTGCCTGTCATGTGCCAGGAACATCCTGAATCTAGGTACCAGATCTGCACATAAGGCTTCTGCAAGACAGGTTAGTTCTTTTTAGGTACCCATTGCATGATGGGTCCTTTCTTGTTAGACTTATGGGTGTTAACAGACTTTCCTACTGACTTTCCATTCTGTGATGGTGTGCCAGAGGATTTTCTCTATGTATTCTGGAATGTCTTAGGATTTTTCCTTTGAGCTGACTGATTCAGAACACAGTGGGGACCATTCAGGTGATTTTGTAACTTGAGCAGAAGTTGAATACAATTGCAATTAATGGAACATGATGATTGATGCAAAATGTTGTTTTTACTCAAAATCTGTTGTTTGAATGGCGCTTGAAAAAATTTAGGACCAGATGCTTTTGCATACATTCTGTCCTGATTTGGTTTTCTGAAATTGTTGTTTCTTGGAACTGATTCACTGGGCCAGAAAGATTTTCTTCTTTGATTTACAACTGAGGCAGGAGCAGGTCTGTTATTGACTATCCATTTGCCCTTCTGCTCTGGTGTAAATCTGATTGGTTTAAGAGCTAGGGGAACAGAGGTGTTGTTCACTGGAATACTTCTTGCATTCTCTATTTTCTCTACTTCTATTACATTAGAAGCAAGAATATTGACGCCATTGTTTTTAAAATCTGATACTGGTATGAATCAAGATTGTTTCTTAAAGAATGAGACATCCTTTTTCAAATTTATAGATCCCACCGGTATCTGCTTAGGCTTATGCAACACTTTCTTTTGACCACAGAAAATTTGTTCATCTACCTCAAGAGTCAGAGTCACTGTCAGAGCCTAAAAAGTCTCTGGTGGCTCTGGTGGAGGTGTTAGGCTCATTGGGCATCACTGATATTTTAGCCTTGGTAGATTTGAACTTTCTCAACCTGTGTTTTAAAGCATCAGAAACAACATTTTCCTCAAGAACTTTCATAAGATCTTCTTCAAAAGATGTTCTAATTGTTTCAGTAGTGGGAGAGAAGACTGGGGCTTCAGGGTTGAGCTCTCTCTGTGGTTTAACATCAGTGGATTCAGCCGTAGAAGTAACAGACTTCTGTCCCTTGAAAGAATTGAAATTCAAGATCTCTTTTTGATCCAGACTTTTAACAGAATCAGGAAGTATGATTCTTGCTCTTCCTTGATCAAGAATAAACTTTGAAGATGGTTTTGTAACCTTTTCTTGATCCAAGGAGTCATAGCTAACATTCCTGAAATTAAGTCTCATGGTCCTTGAAAATACATCTGAGGTTTTGATTCTTTTGAAAGCAGCAGTACCAGAGATCACATCCTCCTGGATTTTCCAAACACAGAAGGTAGAAGACAGAGATGTCTTCTTTCTTCCATTATAGGGAGCAAGGTCACTGAAACCAAGACCTTGTGTATCCATCTGAGAGTTTATCTTTATGTGCACATCTTGTGCATCCTGGTACTTTTGGATTTGAATCTCTTTTCTCTGTAGGGATTGATGCAAAACCTCCCTTTATTTTTGAAAATAATATTTTAAAGCAACAGAGTTAAGTCTTTCTGTTTCTGACTTCTTAACCTCTTCAGTCTTTTGTTTCAAAACATCCTCAAACTCTTTAACCCTTTTTGAAAAGATGTTTTCCTTTTGTTTCTGCAAAACCTCTAGCTCAGACTTTTCTTTAAAGATTTCTTCCTTTTCCTGTTCCAAGAGAGTTTTCTCTCTCTTGAAAAAGGACAGATCCTTCTGAGCTAGCTTCTTAATTCCTTTTCCTCTGAAAGCTTTTGTTTTAAAAGTTGAAATTCCTCTGTTAACAGCGAGACATGCATTTCCAACTCAGAATCAGACTTAGATTCAGAAGAACACACCTTGGCACTGGGTCTGGTGGTCTCCAGCGCTCTGTTGTTTGGCTCTGTTACAGTAAGAGCAAATGCATTCTGATTCAAATCTTCCTCTGTTGATCTCTCTAGTATCTCTCCAGTCATCCAATCAGCTACCTCTTTTAAACTCTCATCATCCACAGTAACTCCGCAGAAATTGGCTTGCTCTGGTTCATCATCAGAGGATGAATCAGAGATCCAATTCTCCATCTCAGCAACGTAGCTTCTTTCTCGGTAATTGTACTTGTATTTGTTCTTGTAGAAATCCTGGTCTTTTACCAGTTTACCTTTACAATTAGCAGAGAAATAGACAGGTTTGCCACATCTAAAGCAACGCCCATCATTCTAGTTGATGGGTTGAGCAGCATCGGTTTTCTGAGGTGTTGGAGCATTATACTTCTGTTGTGGTTATGGTCTTTGCTCTTGTGGAGCTCTGTTCTGGTGGGTAGGTGTTAGATCTGAAGTTTTGTCAAAAGTTACAAGTGTTGGATCTGAATAGAAGACTCAGAGTTCTTAGTTAGAAGACTCAGAAGTTCTGATCTGAGAAGTCTCGAAAAGATTACATGTATGGAAGTCTGAACTGAAGGGTCAGAGTTCTTAGTAGGAGACTCAGAACTTCTGAGAATGATGAAGAACATCTCACAAGTGCTTGAAGGAAGTTCTGAAGTGCTTTATCAGAAGAATGTTCAGAAGTTCTGAATATGTTATTCAGAACTTATGTCTTGGATACTTTCAGTTATATTCAGTTTCTAATTAGGACACGTGTAATTGTTCTATTAGTCTATTTCTCATATGTACTGTAGCTTTAGCTTTTCTTTACAGTATATATAGGAGTTAGCAACTGTAAGCTAAGTAATCTTTGGCATAATCTTTCGCATAACTTTCCCGCATATCTTTGTATTCAGCTTTTGTAATCTTTGACAGATTCTCTCTCTAGATCTGTAATCTGTTCTTAATTGAATACAAGTGCGTTGATCCAAATCTCTATCAATTTACTGTTTGATTGTTCATATTTGATTGTAAGATTGAATCCAGGTTTCTACAATTGGTATCAGAGCCAATCAACAAACAAATTCGTTCATGATCGTGTTCTTGAGGGTTTCTTGATCGCATTCTTGACGATTTCTTGATCAATTCGTCAATTGATTCCGCTGCTACTCACAATTCTTGAATTCTTTGTAATTCTTGAATTTGTTTCACGTTTGTTCAAGAAAATCGATTTTTCTTTCTGTTGAATTATCTTACAATCATGTCTTCGAAAGAATTTCTCTCAATGGGATCTGAGACGAATCCCCCTGTTCTTATTCCTAACGAATATCAGCAATGGAATATTCGTATGATACAATTCTTGGATAATATCGATGACAATTTGATGATCTCAATACGAGAAGGTCCAATTGAAGTTTATGTCGATGTTGTTGCTACACCTGCAACTGATACAACTCCAGAGATTCCTGCTACTAGGGTGAAGAAGAATTTTTCACAGTACTCATAAGCACAGAAAACCAGACATGCAATTGACAAAAGAGCTGTTATGCTGTTGACTTTGGCAGTCCCCAATGATGTTTTTAATAGAATTGATAGTGGAACATCAGCAAAAGAAATGTGGGATGAACTTGAAAAGCAAATGCTTGGTACTGCAAAATCAATTCAATCAAAGTTAAACCAATGCATCAATGCTTATGAAAGATTCAAAGCAAGAGAGTGTGAAAGTTTAAATCAAACTTATGAAAAGACATGTGTGAGAAAGATTTAAATGATCTATTATGTGTTCTAAATCAACATGAGGATTCGGTTAAGCAAGTAGTGGAGGAGAAGAAAAGTGTTTCTGATTAACTAGCCTTACTTTCAGAAAGAAAATCTAAAGTGATCAAAACTGCAAAGAAATCAGTATTTTTGTCTGAAATACCAAAGTTAGAAGAAGAATCTGATGAGGAGGAAGGATCAGAGGAAGATGCTGATATCAAGTTGATTGCAGAAAAATTGGCCTTGTTGACTAACACGTTCAACAAAAGATATGGAAAGAATAAGTTTCAGGGTAAGTACAGAAAGGAACAGGGGAGTTCAGAAGAGAAATACAAGAAGAAAGAAGATAAAGAAGAAAGTAAGTTTGAGAAGAAAGAAGAGAAGGAAGAAAGAAAAGAGAAGGATTTGTGTTTTAAGTGTGGAAACCTAGTCACTTTGCCAGAGACTGCAGAGTGAAAGTAGTAAAAGATTATGAATACTACACAAAGAAGGCTCAGCTGGCTAAGAAAAGAGATAATGAGATTGCAATGTTGGCAGAACAGGAGAACTGGCTGTATTATACTTCAGATGAAGAGGATTGCATTCACTTTTCTCAAATGCAAAGTTATATGGCCAAGATGAAGAATGAGGATGTAACATCCGACAAAAAAAAAATCAAAACTCTCAGGTTAGCACCATTTAACCATTACAAATGTTAACATAGGAAACACACCTTATTAAGACCTATTCGAAATAAAATTTAGGCGAAAATTCGCTAGAATTCCCGGTAGTTACCGAAAAGACCCGGTTTCGACCCAAGACTAACCGAAACACCTTGTGAAATGCCAAAACGCTTCAAATAACTTATAAACTATATAAAATATAGGGTTTCCTTTTATACATACAATTTTGTTTTTACAAAATTTTAAAAAAAAAATTTAAGAAGGTATTTTAGGGTTTTATAATGCAAATTTTATAAAGAAAACTAAAGAAATACTACATATAAACTTTGGGCCTTATTTTTAATAAAAAAAAAATAATTGCAAGGGTTGGCGGCCTATGTTTTGGCCGGCCCCTCCCCTCTCCCTTTATCCTCCAACTTGCTTTCATTTGTTCATTTTCAAACTAGAAAGAAAACCTTTCATCTCCTTTTCTCTCTCTCTCTCTCTAAAGTTGTCATCATCTTCATTAGTTCATCAAGAACCTTCAAAACTCCAGCCTTTTCAGCCACATTCAAGCATAAAAATCGAAAATCAAAAGGGTTATTAGTGCTTAAAACATCTCTCTAAAGGTAAGGGTTCTAATATTGTCATCTCCTCCATTTTTTTTTTGTTAGCAAAATCATCAAGAAATGAGGGTTTTTGTTCTTGAAATAGAATCTGAGTTTTTGAAATATTTGCATGCATATGTTCTTACAAATTTTAAGTTTTTCACTTCAAAATCATGTCATTTGATGTGGGGATTGAATCCCTAGCAAGGAAATCCACATCTATGGATGATGGAATGCTCAAAAATGAAGTTTTCTTAAGAATCTTAAATTTTCAGAATCTGGCAGATTGTTGCATGTACTTTGGACGACCATATCTTGGTCAAATCAGGTCCAAATTTCTTCATTTTCTTCTGGGGTAAGGTTTAAGGAGTTGGGATTCAAACCCCACTGGTCTCATACGAAAATATTGAGTTTTGAGCCCTCAACTCCTTAGAACAATTTTGGTGTGCAGCTGTTAGTCTGTCAGATTTTTGTGCCATTTCATTTTGTATATAACTCTCTGAAAAATGCATGAAAGTGTCTCATTTTCTTCTGGAAGGTCCTTATATGTGTTAGGTCTCACATGCATGTGGTTTCACACAAATATATGGTGTTTTGGTCATTCAAAAATTTTATGCAAGCCAAGTGTGTCAAGCTGTCCAGAATGGACAGATTGGTACATGCAACTTCATTGGGCCATAACTCACTCAAAACTCATCTTAAATTGGTGAATTTTTTTTCCATAAGATACCTTTATGTGTTAGGTTTCCAAAACATGTAAAAACTCTGAAAGAGATTATGTTTTGACCCTCCAAAAGCCTGTTATGGCAGAAGGGTGTAATCTGTTTTGGACTCTGTGTTGCACTGTTTTATAGAATTTATTTGGACCCCTTAAACACTTCCAAAATTCATGAAATTTGGTCAAAACTTCCTTAACTTAGTATAGTACCACATATAAAAAAAATGGGTAAATTTGCTATTCTGGAAGTTGTTATAAAATAGTCATCTTTGTGGCATAAAGTTTCTGACAGATTCTGTATTTTTGGAAGCTAATGAGTTTTCTTGTAACCATTCATCTTGATTGTTTAAAAACACTTGAACAAGGCTAAATTGTGTATTTCAACTTAATTACTAAAGATAAGGCATTTCACAAGACGTGGATTAAGTTAGTTAGGTTTAACATTGGAATAGCTATGAAGGACTTATAGATATCGTATGACTTTATAGGGAGCCTGTAAAGAGCGCTTAAGTGAGAAAGCTTACACGACGTTCACATCTACGCTACAAGGTGAGTTTTCACAGCCCCGTTTTACTTGTTAAATGTTTGGGGTGAAAAGCATGTTATGTTTTTGAAATGTTAAATGATTCATGATATTAAAATTTGTGGATATTTATGATTTGAGAAATGAGTACAATTGAATGAATAAACTTACTTAAGTGACAAAGATATGTTGAGTTTAATAAAAATGTTAAGTCCCCAATAGGTACACTACTGTTAACTCATAACGAGCCGGTGATATTTGTGGATAGCGCTATTTGGTCTGACAAACCCACCTTAAACTGACGAGTAGGGGTGCACTTTATCTGTTAATAATGTTCTACTCATGTGGCCACCATACCACCTCTGAGGTAGTCCGTGGGGCGTAAGTGGTCGGAGGCTTAGTAGTGGCTCAACAAACATATATCTTGCATAAGTCATTCATAGTAATGTGTACTCATAAGAATAAGATTTAAAGTTTGTCGTGACAAAAGACTCACGAAAATTAATCTTTGATTTAAAAATGTTTGGTTATGAAAAACCTGTGAACTCACCAACTCTTTGTAGTTGACCTTTGTTTTAAACATGCTTTTCAGGAGCTAAGCAGGTAAACGACAAGATTTAATTTAGCATGCATGTCGGCATCCTCCAAGACTCGTCTATTGGTCACATTTTGGGAAAAGCACTTTTTGGGTTAAATTGTAAACTTTGAATTGTAAACTTTTAACCTTAAGTCCCTTTTAAACTTGGAAATGTTATATGTTATGAAATGGTATGGTTGATGTTGTCTATCTCCCTATGCTATGAAACTTCGGCTGTTACATCTCGTGTTTCCGCTTTAGCGGGGTGTGACAGATTTGGTATCAGAGCCTAAGGTTATAGAGAATGTCGGTTTTCTTATGGGAACCCCAACTATAACCTAACTATAACGCGAACTATTTTCAAAACGGTTTTCGAAATGACTTAAAAAAAAAAAAAAAAAAAAAAAATTTAAAGCGTACTACTGATATAACTAAGATGAGTGTCATATTATTATACCTCAATTAAACAAAGCCTGATCACCTATGTTTAATTTAGGATTATATAATGGGGGACTTGGATTGGTTATATTAAAGGTATGCTTAAAATAAATTCCATACTTAAAAACGAAAGCATGATTTTGTGTGTGTTTGCATAAGCACTGCATATTTTAAACATTTACAATGACACACTTAATAACTAAGTCTACAACTATCGCAGTCCACCATGTCGTCCGAACATGATCCTTCAGAGCACTCACCATCCGAGTACTCTAACTCGGCGGACCCTTCAGGCGATACTACTAACCGACCTAGGGGAAATCCACCGGTTGAGGCGGAGAGAGATCCGTATGACGAAGACCTTGAAGTGAGTTATGCATCACTCATTAGGCCCCATTCGACTACGTTCCGTGGCCCAAGAGTGATAACCACGGCACGGAAAAGCGTGCCGATACCCAGATGTATGAGATTCACAAACCCCTCACGAGACATAGGAGAGTCGTCCCGGCAAGGGGCGCAATCCGGAGCCACCCAAGTGGTAACCGGGGTTCCTGTGACTAACCCTCCGGGCATGACCGCCCTAGAGAGTCAATGGGTCTCGATGATGTCGCAAGACATACAACTTCATCAAGCGAGGTTGGATCATCAGCACCAAACCCTGAATGCGGTGAGGGGGATGCTAAATGCACAAAGTGAAGTCTCGGACCGAACCATGACGGTTATCACCTTCACTCGAAGGGAAATGAGGACCTTACGCATGTACTTAACTTGGATGATGGGAGCATTCGTAGTGATGTTGGGACTACTAATTTGGGAACTTGTGCGTTAGAAGGCCACAAACTGTGAAGCTTTTGGAATTTATTAAACTTGAAATCATATTGTATTTTTGGGGGCATATGGCCATTTAATTTCAAACATTGCATGTTTTGGTTAACTATATCTTTTGAGAAAATTGATGTGTTTGGTTTATGAATGAAATGTTTGAATTATGCTTATATATATTTCAAGTACTTCTAATGCATGATTATGAAATTGGGGTATGTACAATGACAACACGTGTAAATAATGGTGATAGTATGCATGAAGTAGTACCGTCACTCAAATTAACATAACAAGTAGGAAGTGTAACCAAATAATAGTATTAGTAACCATGCGACTAAATCTTTAATTAAAACCATAACTGTAGGACTATGCCTCCAAGAAGAGAGAATCCTGAAGTCGCACGGCTCGTGGCGGAGCAAATTATGGCTGCACTTCCGAACATTGTCAGCCAAGTAGCAGCTGGGCTGAATGCAAATTCAAACAATGCGGGAGCGACTGGAAATCGGGAATGCACATATAAGACCTTTAGGGGCTGCAACCCTAAAGAATTCCATGGAACTGAAGGAGCTGTGGGATTACTGACATGGATTGAGGGTATGGAATCCGTTCTTCATATCAGCAAGTGCACAGAAGGAAACAAAGTAGAATTTGCTGCTTGTTTGTTGCAAGGTCGAGCACTAACATGGTGGAACACACAAGTACAAACCCGTGGACGGGAAGCTGCTTACAACCTTACGTGGGAAGAGTTCAAGAAGCTATTCAAGGGAGAGTATTGCCCAAGAAGTGAAATCCAGAAGCTGGAGGCAGAACTGTGGAATCATGAAATGAAGGGAAACGATATAGACTCTTACACTGCCCGTTTCCATGAGTTGGCAAAGCTGGTGCCACATTTGGTGACGCCCGAGGAAAACAGAGTGGATAGGTATGTGTGGGGTTTATCTGAAGGAATCAGAGGAAATGTCACTTCAGCTGACCCAAAGACTCTCCAAGAAGCAGTAAATTTAGCAACAAGACTCACCAACAACGCGAATCGTTCAAGAACATCAGGGAATGACAAGGCCGCTGGGAAAAGAAAGATAGAAGGGCCTGCAAGAAGGCAGTTTGGGGGAAGAACAGACAAGGGTCATAGGGTGACAGGAAATTTTGGGGTTCAAGCACAGGTCGAAGAGAAGGAAAGAGGGCTATGCCCAAGATGCACCAAGTGCAATAATCGTCATCTCGGAAGATGCATCATTTGCCTCAAATGTAACAAAGGAGGCCATGTCGCCAGAGATTGCAAGGGCGGGGGAAAACGAACTTGCCATGAATGTGGGAGCCCAGATCATTTTCGGAATGCATGTCCGAAACTGAACCGAAGGCCTAATGTAAATCAGGCGCGACCATTTAATCAAGGAAATCAAGGAGGTCAGGCCCGAGGTCGAGTGTTTGAGATCGGGGCAGATGAGGCAAGAAGGAACCCGGATGTAGTAACAGGTACGTTTCTCTTGAATAATCATTATGCAACAGTACTATTTGATTCAGGAGCAGATAGGAGCTTTGTATCAGTAGAATTTAGGCCGAAAATTGACTTGGAACCTCAAAAGTTGAAAGAAGCCTATGTTATAGAATTTGCTAATGGACAGGAAGTTAGGGCCAGAGATGTAATTAAGAACTGTACCTTAAAACTGGCGGATAAAGATTTTAGCATAGATTTAATCCCAATCAGGTTAGGAAGCTTCGATATAGTCGTAGGTATGGATTGGTTATCAAAGAATCGTGCTGAGATTGTTTGCTCTGAAAAGATCGTCCGAATACCTCAAACCGAAGGAAGAGTACTGGAAATACAGGGAGACAGCTCGGGGAGGAAATTCAAAATAGTGTCGAGTATGAAGATGCGAAAATATTTGCGGAAAGATTGTGTTGCGTTTCTGACACACGTGGTGGATAAGGGGATCAAAGAGAAGAGTATTCAAGACTTTCCAATAGTACGAGATTTTCCTGAGGTATTCCCAGATGAATTACCTGGATTACCACCACCAAGACAAGTTGAATTTCATATCGACTTAATTCCAGGAGCGGCACCCGTGGCGAAATCACCTTACCGGTTAGCACCTTCCGAAATGCAGGAGTTGTCAGAACAACTTAAGGAGCTACTCAATAAAGGATTCATCAGACCCAGCTCATCACCCTGGGGAGCTCCAGTTTTATTCGTTAAAAAGAAAGATGGTTCTTTTCGAATGTGTATCGATTATAGGGAACTTAACAAGCTGACCATCAAGAACCGATATCCTCTTCCTCGAATCGATGACCTGTTCGACCAACTTCAAGGCGCTACGTACTTTTCAAAGATCGACCTTCGGTCCGGATACCATCAAATGAGAGTTCGTGAGGAGGACATTCCTAAGACAGCGTTTAGGACTCGATATGGACATTATGAGTTCCTAGTCATGCCTTTTGGTCTGACAAACGCTCCAGCAGTCTTTATGGATCTGATGAACAGAGTATGTCGACCATACTTGGACAAGTTCGTAATTGTGTTCATAGATGACATATTGATTTATTTGCAAAGCAAGAAGGAGCATGAGCAACATTTGAAGCTGATACTAGAACAGCTCAGAGACCAGAAGTTGTATGCTAAACTTTCCAAATGCGAATTTTGGATTCGTGAAGTACAATTTCTTGGTCGTGTAGTTAATGAAGATGGAATTCATGTCGATCCAGCCAAGATAGAAGCCATAAAGAAGTGGGAAGCCCCAAAGACTCCGACAGAAATTCGTTCGTTTCTTGGTTTAGCGGGTTACTATCGGCGTTTCATTGCAAATTTCTCTAAGATTGCACAACCATTGACGGCATTAACCCAGAAAGATAAAAAGTTCGATTGGGGAGAAAAACAAGAGGAAGCCTTTCAGACGCTTAAGCATAAGTTATGCAATGCACCGATCTTAGCTCTACCAGAGGGAGTTGACAACTTTGTGGTTTACTGCGATGCCTCACACCAAGGATTGGGGTGTGTGCTAATGCAAAAAGACAAGGTCATTGCCTACGCTTCAAGGCAACTTAAAGTTCACGAGAAGAATTATACCACCCATGACCTGGAACTAGGAGCCGTAGTGTTCGCACTCAAGATTTGGAGACATTACCTCTACGGCACTAAGTGTACCGTCTTTACCGACCACAAGAGCCTACAACACATTTTCGATCAGAAAATGCTGAATATGAGGCAACGGAGATGGGTTGAACTGCTTAGCGACTATGATTGCGAGATAAAGTACCATCCAGGCAAGGCTAATGTTGTAGCTGATGCCTTAAGTCGAAAAGAAAGGGTGAAGCCATCGAGGGCAAGAGCTATGGGAACAATGGTCCGGACGAGTCTTAAGGATCAAATCCTCGAAGCTCAAGAAGAGGCATTAAAAGAGGAGAATTTGAAAAACGAAACCCTACATCATCTGGAAAAGGAATTTGAAACACAACCAGACGGGGTGCGGTACTTCCGAAATAAAGTTTGGGTACCTAAGGTGGAAAAACTGCGAGCAGTAATCTTGGATGAAGCTCATAAATCAAGATATTCAATCCACCCCGGGGCCGATAAAATGTACAAGGATCTGAAGGAATACTATTGGTGGCCAGGGATGAAGAAAGATGTTGCTTTGTATGTAAGCAAGTGCCAAACTTGTGCACTGGTTAAGGCTGAACATCAGAAACCATCAGGTCTTCTTCAGCAACCGGAGATTCCCGAGTGGAAATGGGAACAAATAAGTATGGATTTCATAACTAAGTTACCCAGGACAAGGAAAGGACATGATTCAATCTGGGTTATAGTGGATCGACTTACGAAATCTGCACATTTTCTGCCTATCCGAGAGGACTTCAAGGTGGAAAAGCTTGCTCAGATTTACATCAACGAGATTGTTATGCGTCATGGAGTACCTACTTCAATAATCTCGGACAGAGATAGCCGTTTTACGTCACGCCTTTGGCGGTCAGTCCAGAAAGCGTTGGGGACGCGTTTGGATTTGAGCACTGCCTACCACCCGCAGACGGACGGTCAGACAGAAAGAACTATACAAACACTGGAAGACATGCTGCGAGCCTGCGTATTAGATTTTGGGGGAAGTTGGGATACTCACTTACCGCTGGTCGAATTCTCTTACAACAATAGCTACCATACCAGTTTAAAGTGCGCGCCGTACGAAGCCTTATATGGACGCAAGTGTAGATCACCACTCAGTTGGTTGGAGGTCGGTGACAAACAGCTGATAAGACCTGACATCATTCAGGAGACTACGGACAAGATCATAACCATACAAGAAAGACTTAAAGTAGCCAGAACTCGTCAGAAGAGTTATGCAGATAATCGGAGGAAGCCATTGGAATTTCAGGTGGGCGATAAAGTGTTACTCAAGGTATCGCCATGGAAAGGTTTGGTACGATTTGGGAAGAAGGGCAAGTTGAGTCCAAGATATATCGGTCCATTTGTGATTCTAGAAAGGATTGGACCGGTTGCATACAGACTCGAGCTACCACAAGAGTTAAGCGCCATTCACGACACATTCCATGTGTCGAATTTGAAGAAATGCCTATCGGATGAATCGTTGGTGCTACCGTTGGAAGACATACAGGTGAGCGAGCAGTTACGCTTTGTAGAGGAACCCGTTGAAATACTTGACCGAGATGTTAAGCGGTTAAGACGTAGCAAGATCCCGATCGTAAAAGTTCGATGGAACGCAAGGCACGGACCTGAATACACTTGGGAACGAGAGGATTTTATGAGGAGTAAGTATCCTCATCTGTTCACCAAGAATTCGGTGGCGAGTACCAGTCATTGAATTTCGGGACGAAATTTCTCGAACGGGGGAAAACTGTAACATCCGACAAAAAAAAATCAAAACTCTCAGGTTAGCACCATTTAACCATTACAAATGTTAACATAGGAAACACACCTTATTAAGACCTATTCGAAATAAAATTTAGGCGAAAATTCGCTAGAATTCCCGGTAGTTACCGAAAAGACCCGGTTTCGACCCAAGACTAACCGAAACACCTTGTGAAATGCCAAAACGCTTCAAATAACTTATAAACTATATAAAATATAGGGTTTCCTTTTATACATACAATTTTCTTTTTACAAAATTTAAAAAAAAAAAATTTAAGAAGGTATTTTAGGGTTTTATAATGCAAATTTTATAAAGAAAACTAAAGAAATACTACATATAAACTTTGGGCCTTATTTTTAATAAAAAAAAAATAATTGCAAGGGTTGGGGGCCTATGTTTTGGCCGGCCCCTCCCCTCTCCCTTTACCCTCCAACTTGCTTTCATTTGTTCATTTTCAAACTAGAAAGAAAACCTTTCATCTCCTTTTCTCTCTCTCTCTCTCTAAAGTTGTCATCATCTTCATTAGTTCATCAAGAACCTTCAAAACTCCAGCCTTTTCAGCCACATTCAAGCATAAAAATCGAAAATCAAAAGGGTTATTAGTGCTTAAAACATCTCTCTAAAGGTAAGGGTTCTAATATTGTCATCTCCTCCATTTTTTTTTTGTTAGCAAAATCATCAAGAAATGAGGGTTTTTGTTCTTGAAATAGAATCTGAGTTTTTGAAATATTTGCATGCATATGTTCTTACAAATTTTAAGTTTTTCACTTCAAAATCATGTCATTTGATGTGGGGATTGAATCCCTAGCAAGGAAATCCACATCTATGGATGATGGAATGCTCAAAAATGAAGTTTTCTTAAGAATCTTAAATTTTCAGAATCTGGCAGATTGTTGCATGTACTTTGGACGACCATATCTTGGTCAAATCAGGTCCAAATTTCTTCATTTTCTTCTGGGGTAAGGTTTAAGGAGTTGGGATTCAAACCCCACTGGTCTCATACGAAAATATTGAGTTTTGAGCCCTCAACTCCTTAGAACAATTTTGGTGTGCAGCTGTTAGTCTGTCAGATTTTTGTGCCATTTCATTTTGTATATAACTCTCTGAAAAATGCATGAAAGTGTCTCATTTTCTTCTGGAAGGTCCTTATATGTGTTAGGTCTCACATGCATGTGGTTTCACACAAATATATGGTGTTTTGGTCATTCAAAAATTTTATGCAAGCCAAGTGTGTCAAGCTGTCCAGAATGGACAGATTGGTACATGCAACTTCATTGGGCCATAACTCACTCAAAACGCATCTTAAATTCGTGAATTGTTTTTCCATAAGATACCTTTATGTGTTAGGTTTCCAAAACATGTAAAAACTCTGAAAGAGATTATGTTTTGACCATCCAAAAGCCTGTTATGGCAGAAGGGTGTAATCTGTTTTGGACTCTGTGTTGCACTGTTTTATAGAATTTATTTGGACCCCTTAAACACTTCCAAAATTCATGAAATTTGGTCAAAACTTCCTTAACTTAGTATAGTACCACATATAAAAAAATGGGTAAATTTGCTATTCTGGAAGTTGTTATAAAATAGTCATCTTTGTGGCATAAAGTTTCTGACAGATTCTGTATTTTTGGAAGCTAATGAGTTTTCTTGTAACCATTCATCTTGATTGTTTAAAAACACTTGAACAAGGCTAAATTGTGTATTTCAACTTAATTACTAAAGATAAGGCATTTCACAAGACGTGGATTAAGTTAGTTAGGTTTAACATTGGAATAGCTATGAAGGACTTATAGATATCGTATGACTTTATAGGGAGCCTGTAAAGAGCGCTTAAGTGAGAAAGCTTACACGACGTTCACATCTACGCTACAAGGTGAGTTTTCACAGCCCCGTTTTACTTGTTAAATGTTTGGGGTGAAAAGCATGTTATGTTTTTGAAATGTTAAATGATTCATGATATTAAAATTTGTGGATATTTATGATTTGAGAAATGAGTACAATTGAATGAATAAACTTACTTAAGTGACAAAGATATGTTGAGTTTAATAAAAATGTTAAGTCCCCAATAGGTACACTACTGTTAACTCATAACGAGCCGGTGATATTTGTGGATAGCGCTATTTGGTCTGACAAACCCACCTTAAACTGACGAGTAGGGGTGCACTTTATCTGTTAATAATGTTCTACTCATGTGGCCACCATACCACCTCTGAGGTAGTCCGTGGGGCGTAAGTGGTCGGAGGCTTAGTAGTGGCTCAACAAACATATATCTTGCATAAGTCATTCATAGTAATGTGTACTCATAAGAATAAGATTTAAAGTTTGTCGTGACAAAAGACTCACGAAAATTAATCTTTGATTTAAAAATGTTTGGTTATGAAAAACCTGTGAACTCACCAACTCTTTGTAGTTGACCTTTGTTTTAAACATGCTTTTCAGGAGCTAAGCAGGTAAACGACAAGATTTAATTTAGCATGCATGTCGGCATCCTCCAAGACTCGTCTATTGGTCACATTTTGGGAAAAGCACTTTTTGGGTTAAATTGTAAACTTTGAATTGTAAACTTTTAACCTTAAGTCCCTTTTAAACTTGGAAATGTTATATGTTATGAAATGGTATGGTTGATGTTGTCTATCTCCCTATGCTATGAAACTTCGGCTGTTACATCTCGTGTTTCCGCTTTAGCGGGGTGTGACAGAGGATGATTCTGATCATGAAGATCCTGATTCTGAATCTTCTGCTGAGGTACATTCTGCACTTGAAATTGATTTAATGACTCAAATTGGCAATTTGAATTCTGAATTTGTTAAACTCAGAAAACAAATAAAAGGTGAAAGAATTCTGGTTAACAAGTTCAGAACAGAAAAAGAGATAATTAAAGAATAGTTTGAAGAATCTGGAGTTGAGAAACAAAAAGTCAAAAATGAGAATTCTGATCTTTTAAAGAAGATTTCTGAATTAAAAACTCAATTTTCAGAAATAAAAGATGAAAAGGTTGATTTACAAATTAAATATGATATGTTACTTGAGGAAAGAAAGAAGTTATACACAAAAATCAAAGAGTTGGAAGACCTAAATTTGAAAAGAGGTCAAACTCAACAAACCTTGAATCTACTCACTAACAATGTTAAAGATACAAGATTTTATAATCCTAAAATGGGATTAGATTTAGAAGAAAATGTTGTTTTGAAAAGAGCTCCAACAAATCTTTATGATTTTGATAAACTACAGGTTCCTAAACCAAAAATCCAAGAAATTGTTGAAGTTTTTGTAAGACCTGCTAGTTCTATAACAAGTTCAGATAGTTTACAAAAATCAAGTCCTGTAAAAGCAAAGGAAACAATTCCTGAACCAAAAACTGAGAAGTCAGAAGCTTCAGAAGACAAGGTTAAGAAAGAGATTTCTAAACCAGCAGAAGAGAAACCAAAATATAATGATGCTAAATTCAAATATGATTCTTTGAATGTCAGTTACAAAAATAAACAACCAAGTTTTTCATATCCTGACATTGAAAGTATATTTGATGCATGTAAGGTTTCTGAAACAGTCAGTCAGAAGTCTGAGTCTTCTAGTCATAATTCTGACTCAACAAGTCAGAACTCTGAGTCTGAAGGTCGGGATTCTGAAACTGTTAGTCAAAGTTCTGATTCAACTGATAATGCTCAATTCACTTCAGAAAGCTTTTTAGAACTTGAAAAGAGATTTAAACTTGTTAGTCAAGAACTTGAGGACTTAAGAAAAACTTTTGATGATTTTGAAAATGATTATTGTGATGTAGATTTTAAACTGGACCAAGTTTTAAAAGAAAACAACACTTATGTCCAGAAAATAACAGAGCTTGAGAAGTTAAAGGCTGAATATGATCTTTTCAAGATTAATGCCTTAAAAGAAGATAAGAAATTCTTTGATGAATCAGTACATTTGAAAATAGGGAATCATCCAAATCATCTGCTAATTCTGTGAAATTCAATGTTTCAGAAACAGAGGAAAGCAAAAGGAAAGATGATCTGAAAAGAGTTTATGAGGAGATTGGATTAAATACTACTTCTGAACCTAGAGTCAATAGTTCTTGTATGAAATGCAATTGTAATATGAAATTTTGCAATAAAAGTGAAAAGACTTATGTTTCAGATCTATTGTCTCTTGCAAGAAAGAATCTCATATGTGTTCAATGTGGTAGTCATTCATTTCAATCATCTCAGAAAAGTTCAATTTTAATAACATTTGTTTCTTATATAAACAAACAATATCAGAATTCAGAAAAGAAAACTGGTTTGATTCCTCAAACTCAGATAAAAGGAAAGAAGATTGAAAACATTTCTCAATCTAATTCAAAAGAAAAGAAGAAAGAAAATATCTTTAAAATTAAAGAAAAGAAGACTGAAAATGTTTCTCAGTCTCAACCAAAAGTTTTCAAAAAGAAAAGAAATAATTTTGTGAACAGAAAATGTTCTGACTTCATAAAAATAAAAGGAAAATGGTGCTTAAAAGAAGATTTTGAATGGAAAGTCAAAGGAACTTTTGTTAAATCAGATACCAAAGATAACAAAGTTGGACCCATTCCAGAATGGGTACCTAAATCTAACTGATTGTTTTTGCAGGGCTGTCATGTGTGGTTTTTAGACTCTAGAGCTTCAAGACACATGACAGGTCTTAAGTCTTCTCTGATAAACTTCACAGAAAAGGATGGAGGAGTAGTAAATTTTGGTAATAACAGCAAAGGACAAGTCAGAGGTTTTGGAGATTTAACAAAAGGAGATCTAACCATTCAGAAGGTTTTCTATGTTGAAGGATTACAACATAATCTGTTCAGCATAAGTCAGTTTTTGGATAGTTTCTGTCAGATTAAGTTCAGCATTACAGGTTGCATGATTTTAACTGAGAATGATATAAAAGTTTTCTGGGCCAAAAGACATATGGACTTATTTGTGGTTAACTTTTCAAAAATTCAAGCTTTAATCCCTTTTTGTCTATTATCAAATGCAGTTGCTAATGAATGTTGGCTTTGGCACAGAAGATGTTCTCACTTAAATTTCAAGGATCTGAATAATCTGGTTGGCAAACATCTAGTCAAAGGATTACCAAAGATCAAGTTTGAAAAGAAATCATTATGTTCAGCATGTGAAATGGGCAAAATGAAGAAAAGTTATCATAAGATAAAAATGGACTCATCCTGCAAATCACCATTAGAAATGCTACATACAGATCTTTGTGGTCCTATTTCAGTTCAATCTATGGGAGGAATGAAGTATATGCTAGTTATTGTGGATGAATATTCAAGATACACATGGGTTGAATTCTTAAGAGCTAAGTCAGAATCTGCTGAAAACATTGATTAACTTCATCAAAAGAATTCAAGTCCTTTTGCAACTTCCAGTTCAGAAAATCAGGAGTGACAATGGAACAGAGTTCAGAAATGAGATTTTTCAGAACTTTTTACAAAGTCTTGGAATTTCTCATAACTTTTCTGCTGTTAAAACTCCTCAACAAAATGGTGTTGTTGAAAGGAAGACCATAACTTTAGTTGAAGTTGCAAGGACCATGTTGGCATATTCAAATCTTCCAACCTTCCTATGGGCTGAAGCAATAGCCACTGCTTGTTTTACACAGAACATAAATTTAATCAATAAAAGATTAGATAAAACTGCTTATGAATTGATTAACAAGAGAAAACCACTGATTAAATTCTTTCATGTTTTTGGTTGCAGATGCTATGTTCTCAAAGATAGAGAAAATCTTGGTAAATTTGATAAAAAGGCAGATGAAGGATACTTTGTTGGGTATTCACTTACTTCCAAAGTATTCAGAATCTACAATAGAAGAACCAAGAGAATTATGGAAAACATCAATGTCACCTTTGATGAGTCATGAATGAAGACTTCTGAACAAAACAGTTCAGAACTCGGACAGAATAAGACAAAAATGACTTCTGAAACAGCTTCTAATCCTAACTGTTCAGAACTCAATATATTGTTTAAGGATGCATTTCTGGAACTAACTTCTGAATCTTATGCAGATTTTGAAAATCAAAAAATGGTTCAAGAAATGAAAAAGGGAACTTCAGAAGTGGTTCAAACAACTGTAATTTCTGATACATGTCCATCTGAGGAATGTCCAACTTTGATCAATACATGTAATGAAACTTCTGATCCTAGTACTCAGAATTCTGGACAAGCCAATCAGAATTCTGACCAAGTTACTCAGATTTCTGAACAAGTGTCTCAGAACTCTGAACAAGTCATTCAGAATTCTGACTCTACTACTCAGAATCCAAACATAGATGTTTTACCTCAACAAGTATCAGAACAAGGGGACAGTTCAGAATTACAAGCAATCATTGATGAGAATGATACAAACAACATTTTTTCAGAAGTTGATGTGCTTCCTAGTTCAAACAAATGGACTAAAGACCATCCTATTCATCAAGTGATAGGAGATCCATCAGTAGGAGTTAAGACCAGATCAGCAACAGCAAATGAAGCAATGTTTGCAGGATTTTTAAGTGTGATTGAACCTAAGAAAGCCAATGAAGCCCTAGAGGATCCATATTGGATTTTAGCAATGCAAGATGAATTGCTACAGTTTGAAAGAAATAAAGTCTGGAGACTAGTTCCAAAACCTGAAGGAAAATCTGTTATTGGAACTAAATGGGTATTCAGAAACAAGAAAGATGAGTGAGGTGTTGTAGTCAGAAACAAGGAAAGATTGGTTGCAAAAGGATATTCTCAACAAGAAGGAACAGACTATGATGAGACATTTGCACCTGTGGCAAGAATAGAAGCAATCAGAATATTCTTGGCCTATGCTGCACATAAGAACTTCAAAGTATATCAAATGGATGTCAAATCAGCTTTTCTGAATGGAATACTTAATGAAGAGTTCTATGTCTATCAACCAGAAGGTTTTTGTTGGTTCCCGGTTTGTTTATACAAGATTATTAGATCTATTAGTTCAAGTATGTGTTTGATGCGGAAGCGTATTTGAAGAACTAACAGATATGATTGATAGATTTAGAACACAATATAAATAAACAGTGAACAGGAAATAATATCTCAAAATTTACTGAATATATATATTAAGAACAGATTCAAGAACAGTGAGTAAGCAAAGCTTTAAAACAGATATGACTCTCAAAGTGTTTAAAGCTATGTGTTCTTGTGATGTTTTTCTCTCTTGAATTCTTGTTTCGATTGTTCGATTGATCGATCGATGGATAGGAAGAACTCAACATGAGTCTTCCTTATATACTACTCTAAGGGGACCATAAAGCATAAGCTACTATTCACAAAGGACGGTATGAATAGTTGGACGGATGGCATGAACAGTTTGGATGTGCTGTATTGCATTTAATGCAGCAGACGTCTATTATGTACTAAGCCCTATTGAATCCAATCAAAGTTTGACACGTTGCAGTTGGACAGGGCATGGTACCATGCAAGTTGATGAACAGGTCATGTAACAGTAGCAAGATATTTATAAATATCTTCAATTCTTTTAGAGAGGACCACAGAGGCTCTGTAAAGAGTTACAGAGGTTCTACGGTCTGGTCCTTTGTAGAGAAGTCTTCTCCGGATTCCGAGTCATTGGTCTTCTTTGCGCGTATGACAGAGCTTCTGTAGGGCGCCTCTTTAGCTTCTGTAGCTTCTCGACCTTGATCTCTCTGTAAGTTCGACAGAGCCTCTGTAAGAGGTTTTCTTCACTTAGCCTATTTTTCACTACTTCTAAATACTTCTATGATTAGGAAGATTGAAGCTAACAATCTCCCCCTAAGTAGTGAAAAATAAAAAATTGAACTTGAGTTTAATTAGGCTAAGTTAGATAAGACAGAGGTTAAACAATACCTCGAAAGTTCTTTCATTCAGAAATATGCCAGAGGCATTTTACATTTGAGTACAATGAAAGATAAACTTTTGACTTGGTTTGCAGAGATTTGAGATTTGAGAATCAGATTTTGGCATCTTTGAAATCGTTGTAGCTTCTGTTGTCTCTTCCGATTCTTCTGATCTCTTTGTAGAAACTGATGCAGAGTTCTCTTATGCGAATTGTGGCATCAATCTCTCTGATGAAAGTATCTGCAGCATCTTTATCCATTTTCTCTGTACCTCTGTATTTCACAAGGCTTGCTCTGAACTTGTTCAGAGTACTAGTTGCGTACTTGTTCAGATTCAGCATGGCCGTTGATGTTTTCTTTGCAAAAGATGTGAAAGAGCATTGCAACTCTTTCATGGTTTGGTTCACAGAGGTGACAAGGGTTTGGAACTCATCCCTTGATACTTGTATCCCTGGTGTAACCTCTAGAGGAACACATTCGTCTCCAGAGTGAGTCCCTGTTCCTGGGACACCTTCGTTCACCCTTGTTTGTACGTTGGGGGTGGAAGGATTTCCATCTGATCTTCGAGCAGAAGCATCTAGTGCTTCAAACTCTACAGAAGTTCTGTGAACGACATTGTCTAGATCCACTTCAGAGGTGGGTACTAGATTATCCTTCTGTTGACTCGGAGACTTGTCTAGAGTCTCTTCGTCGTTGTGCTCACTACTTCTCTCTGAAA
This sequence comes from Saussurea involucrata, assembly GCA_033807775.1. Taxonomy (NCBI): domain Eukaryota; kingdom Viridiplantae; phylum Streptophyta; class Magnoliopsida; order Asterales; family Asteraceae; genus Saussurea; species Saussurea involucrata. Next base: position 25,101,289 of record CM066326.1, read on the forward strand.
GAAGGGTTGGCCCTATTTTGTGCGTGGCAGAGGAAACGAATTCCTCTGTAGGGTGTTCTAGTGTGATCTGGGGCGATTGATCACGGACTATAGGTGAGTCTCTTTGAGGAGACTCCCTAGGAATGGATTCCCCAGTTTTTGTGGGCGCAAAAGTCGAAAGAGTGACTTCTGGCTGTTTGGTTTGGGTAGGGGTCGAGGTGTGCGACTCTTTTTCAATAACTCCTTCTGCAGCTAGACCTGCGGAGTTAGATGTGTGGGTTGCACTAGGAGTTGGTTTTGGTTGTGTACCTCTGTTAATCCAGGCATCTTTTCTTGTTTCCTCCTCTGTTAAGCATCCAAGCACTACATCATTTTCTATCATTTCAGCTTCTGTAGATATCCGATGGCTTGGAGCTTCTTCTCTAGCTTCTGTTGAAGTTCCTTGCTCTGTGCGTAAGAAGTCATACATTTGATGAGAGCCGTATAACTTCATGACATGTGGATGATAGAGACCTTTTCGTATCCAGACAGCTTCTTCTTCGTCTGAATCTACCTCTGAGACCTCCATTCTTGTCTCTGTTACTTCATCTCTATTCCACTGAGCTTCTGTTTGTCCTATTTCTTCTGAAGCTGGGCTTGGACTCCTTCTGTGAACGTCCAATCCTTGCTGAATGAAGGGGTTCTGTAGAATAATAGGTGTCTCAGCTGATTGATCTCTGGGTGTTTGATCATCTTCTTGCAGATGTGTGTCAATGCCGGAAATAGAGAAGTATTGTTCTTCTGGGGAATGGTGGTCGAGAGGTTGTGCCGTCCACCCTGCTGTATTTAAAGTGTTGGCAATGTCGGGATTCTGTAGGAAATCGTTAATGTTTCCTTGGTGAGCAAATCGATCTAGGGATTGATGGGGCGATTGATATCCCTCTTCTGTCATTTCTACTTCTGTGTCTTCTTCTTTTGCAGTTCTTTCTTCTGCGATTGCTTCCTCTTCTATGGTAACCAATTTTTCAAGTGATTTGCCATGCTTCTTTTTGGTTTTCCTCCTCTTAGGTTTTGGTGCCCCTTCCTCTGTGGTTTTTGATTTTCTTTTCTTCTTCTGTTTTGGAGAATAGGGAGGAGCATAGGAGCCAATTTCTGTGGCATGAGGAGGTGAAGGTTGATCTTCTGCAGCACTTGTAGAGGTCCCTTCTGCAGTTTTCCTCCTTTTTGATTTTGGAGTAGAGGCAGAAGATTTTGAAGAGGACTTCTTTACCATGAGCTCTGCACGTTTGGCTATGAAGCTAAGTTGAATAGCCATGTGTTTTGCTAATTTGTTATCTTTTTCTTCTTGAGTGGAAAGAGGTTCTGCAATCATTGTTCCTAGGGGGACACCTAAACGCGGGGGTGTCATAGGACTCGGTTTAGGAGTTCTATGATCGCGTATATACTCTTTTTAAGGGTTTTATTCGAGGCATACTTCAGAAGTTTCTTTGACAGAGGTCTGCAGTGTGTGTAACCATCTACATGATCAGTGGGGATATTTTTGCTCATTGGGAACTGTTTAGGAATTGGCCCTTCCATTGGCCATTTCTGTATCAGCAACAGAGGTTCGAACAAGACTCCCAGTAGTCTTTGGAATTGTAGAGGTGGTAGAAACTTAGGATCGTTCTCTTTGACCCTTCTTGTGTTGTTCTTTCTGTCGATGGTGTTAATGATCTCTTGCATCATTATGGTCGCGTAATCCAGTGGGAGATCATAGTAAACCCCATACATGATGGTTAATATATGATGTGAGCTCTGGTCAATACTGCCTATCTTCCCTGTCAGGCATCTGTTAAGAATTGAGAACAAGGTGTTCCACAGAGGTGGTAATCTGCCTCTGCGGAAGTCATTTCTCTTCCTCAGTGGTGTGTTGTACCCAAGCATTTCTAGGAAACGACAGATCTCGTCGTCTGTTGGTTGCTCTGCATACTTCTTCAATCCAAGAAGACCCCTTGTTGGTAGGTTGAATTCAAGAGAGAACATTGTTCTAATGAACTTGATTTCCAGATGCTCAGATTTGTCGGGTCATGAAATGTATCCTTTGATAAGAGAATCATCTTTATCAAATCGGAAACTTTGCTAAAACTGGTTCAAATATCTAACTGGAATTTTCTTTGGGGTTCTTGAGAGTAAAGAGAAGAGGATATGATTTTCCATTATGTTTAGAAGAATGGCATGGGCTTCGCCGAAAGCAGTGGGTGAGGGACCAAATAGCAATTGTTAGATTTGATTGGTAGTACCTTTTCGAAATGATCCTTTGCTATGAAGTTTTGAAGATGTGTGGTTGGAGCAAAGTCTGTTGAATCGCCGGAATCTTCTAGTTCAATGTTTTGGGCAAGGTTGGGGTTTTTTGAATGTTCATAATGAGCAGGTGAATGTTCTGGTGAGTTCGCCGGAGAGAGTGCAGGGGAGATAGCTTTAGAAGATGAAGCCATTGGTAAAGAGAATAAGATACTTGCAGGTTTTTGCAGGGTTTCGCCGGAGAAGAATGAGGGTTTGTAAAAAGTTTATGAGAGGGAAAGCTTGGTTTTTATAGAAGGGTAAAATGGTAGATTTTGAAAGAGTAAAATATATGGCAATGGATTAAAATTTGGAATCCGTACTCAAGTTAGAACGGCGGGTTCAACTTTCCACAGAAAACGTTCCATGTACGCCCAATAAAAATGGGACACGTAGGCCATGTCAGAGGATGACAGGACGTCGTGCGCGGCCCATTAATGCTAGGCGCGTGGGGTTGTTCATAGCCACATGAGATTCACTCTCAGTAAAAGTAACCGTTATTACTACAGAAATGCCCAAGTAACAGATTGACAGAACTTCTGTGGTTTGCAAAGGCACTGGAGAGGATCAATAGGATTTTTAGTTAAGAATTTTTACTCGCAGAGGTTTTGTGGCTCTGTGGGAACTTGCAGAAGCTCTGTGAGGGCCAGCAGAAGCTCTATGAGTGATAAAATCTCATAACAAAAATTCTATTAAATTTTCTGATCATCCAATTTTTGATCTGTTTTAAGAGATGTTTTTCAGACATATTTGAAAGTTGGTGTCCGAGAAAACTGTTATGGAAAAAGTTTTGTTCGTGAAGGTCATGGTGTATGTATTCGGTTTCCGAGATAACATTCCAAAAGATCGATAGAGGGTTAATTTGTGATCACAGAGCATATTTCTGGCAGAGCCTCTGTTGAGCTCAGCAGAGGCTCTATGACCTCAAATTTCTCATAACTCAAATTTTATGAAACTTTTTGATCTTTTGATTTTTGAAATGTTATCCACAATATATTTAGGACATATTTGACAATTTGTGTCCCAGAAAACTGTTTTCAACAACCTTTAGTACGAGAGACATACCTTTTTTATTCTTCTTTTCTCGGCAGTGATGTCTGACTTCTGTCGATATAGATTCATCGACGTTCTTCTTTGGCTTTCCTTGAAAGTTTTACCTCTGTAGATCATTTCAGGGTTCCTTTTTTCCCCCCCTTGATCTAATCACCTCTGTAGATTAAGTAATTTCCTTTTTCTCCCCCTTGACCTATGCTTGGATCATAAGAATGATAAGTTTTGCATAGAACATAGGTCATATTTTCCAGAGGTTCTGTAGGGGTCGTCAGAGGTTCTGAGTAGACTTACAGAAGCTCTGTGATTTTAAGAACTATTTAAGATTGAGAGCTTACATACAGAAATAAATCAATTGAAACAAAAATAATAGAAATACATACATATTTACAGAAGATAAGGCTATACTTACAGAGGATTTTTACGTCATATTGATCATTCCTAACTTACCCACCAAGAAATTGAATCTTTTTTCGTCTAAAGCTTTGGTGAATAAGTCCGCGAGTTGGTATTCTGTAGGCACGAAATGCATCTCGATTGTACCGTATTCAACATGATGTTTCAAGAAATGGTACCTTATATCGATATGCTTGGTTTTTGAGTGTTGCACAGGATTGGCAGAGATAGCAATGGCACTCTTGGAATCACAGAAGATGGGTATTTTGAATAGGATGTGGCCGTAGTCTTTTAGCTGAGTTTTCATCCATAGAACCCGAGAACAACAACTAGCAGCAGCAACGTATTCAGCTTCTGCAGTGGATGTTGAGACACAATTTTGCTTCTTGGAGGTCCAACTGACTAGTTTACCACCTAGGAATTGACAACTCCCAGAGGTACTCTTTCTGTCGAGCATGCATCCTCCATAGTCTGAATCTGTATAATCTTTAAGACTAAAACCAGAGTTCTGTGGATACCAGAGACCGAGATTTTTGGTCCCCTTTAGATATCTAAAGATTCTCTTAACGGCATCATAATGTGATTTCTTTGGATTAGCTTGATAACATGCACAAAGACATGTGGCATGCATAATGTCAGGTCTGCTTGCAGTTAAGTATAACAGAGATCCAATCATGCCTCTGTAGAGAGTGCTTTCTACAGAGATGCCATATGGATCTAAGGATAACTTATTTCCAGTGGCCATTGGAGTTTTCATTGCAGAGGTATCAGATAGGCTATACTTGAAAAGAATGTTAGAGACATATTTGGCCTGATTTATAAAAATTCCCTCTGATGTTTGTTTGACTTGGAGTCCGAAGAAGAATGTTAGTTCTCCCATCATACTTATTTCAAACTCACTCTGCATGAGTTTTTCAAAACTTTTGCACTCTTCTGTATTAGAAGACCCAAAAAATTATGTCGTCCACATAGATTTGTACAAGCATTATTTCAATGTTTTTACGTTTATAGAATATGGTAGTATCTGTTGTACCTCTGTCGTAGCCATTTACTAGAAGAAAGGTAGAAAGTCGTTCGTACCATGCTCTTGGAGCCTGTTTAAGTCCATACAGTGCCTTTTCAAGGTAGTATACATGCTTTGGGAACTTTGAGCTTTCAAACCCTGGTGGCTGATTTACGTAAACCTCTTCTTGGATTTCACCGTTGAGAAAAGCTGATTTTACGTCCATCTGATATACTTTAAAACCTCTGTGGGCTGCGAAGGCTAAGAATATTCTTATTGCGTCGAGCCGTGCGACAGGAGCAAAAGTCTCATCGTAATCTGTGCCTTCTTCTTGTCTATAACCCTTGGCCACCAATCGTGCTTTGTTTCTGATGACCACTCCATCTTCATCCTTCTTATTTCTGTAGACCCACTTAGTCCCAATGGCCTGTTTCCCTCGTGGCAGAGGTACTAAAGTCCATACTCTGTTACACTCAAACTGCAGAAGTTCTTCTTGCATGGCGTCTACCCAATTTGGGTCATCTAGTGCTTCAGAAATCTTCTTTGGTTCTATCACACTAATAAAATTTATAAAGAAACAAAAATTAGCAGTGGCAGACCTGCTTTTTACTGAGTCAGAAGGTTCTCCGATTATTTGGCTTGGAGGATGGCTTTTTGTCCACTGAGTGATGCGTGGAAGATGGTCATCAATGTCATCGAACCTTTCTTCAGAAGCTTCTTGTGGATCTTCTTCTTGTATAGCCTATGTCGTTCTTCTTGCCTTGGTAGAATTTTCTACCATTTGTGGAATGATTGGTATGAGTGGTGGTGGAGTTTGTTCCTCTGAGGACATATAGTCTTGGTCCTCAATTTCCTCTGTAATTGGTTCTTCTGTGGATTGTGAAGTTTGTTTTTCAGCAGCTTCTGTGGTCATTTTTCTTGATGTTTCATCTTCTGAATTTTCTTCTTCGGCATTTGCATCTGTAGTATTTATAGAAGAGATGAAGCATTATTTGGACCAGTTAGAGTCATACCTGTAGGATTTTGTCCAACAGAGGATGGTTCTTCAGAAACTCTAATGGTTCCAACAGAAGGATCAATGTCATCGTGGAACATCTCTAAAAATAGAAGATTCAAGTCTTCTTTTGTTTGCGAGATGCCAGAGGTTTCTCTTTTAAGTTCGAGTTCTGAACTGATTTGCTTAGAAGTCTTTTGGAATGAATCATCAAAAGAAACATTGATACTTTCTACGATTTTGCAAGATCTTGTAAGGTATACTCTGTAGGCTTTGGAAGTGGCAGAGTATCCAATGAATTTTCCTTCGTCAGCTTTTACTTCAAACTTTCCTCTGGAATCTCTGTCGTTTAAAACAAAGCATTTACATCCAAACACATGGAAAAACTTGATGTTTGGCCGCCTTTTGTTGATCAGTTCGTAAGGAGTCTTGATGTGTCTTTTCACAGTGGTTGACCGATTCTGTGTGTAACAAGCGGTAGAAATTGCTTCTGCCCAAAAGTTTATCGGTAATCCGCATGCTGATAGCATAGTTCTTGCGGCCTCCACGAGCGTTCGATTCTTCCTTTCGACTACGCCATTTTGCTGTGGAGTGCGTGCGGCAGAGAAGTTCTGTGATATTCCTCCTGTAGAAAGATAGGCTTCAATGACAGAGTTTTTAAATTCTGTGCCATTGTCACTTCTTAACTTCTGTATTCTGCATTCATAAAGAACTTGGATTCTTTTCATTAGATTAATCAAGATGATTGGAACATCCGACTTCTTTCGAATAAATTCAACCCATGTGAAACGCGTGTACTCATCAATTAAGACAAGTATGTATTTCTTGCCACCTCGGCTCTGTATGGCAATGGGAACGCAGAGGTCGACATGAAGCATGTACAGAGGCTTAGTGCAAGACACATCTGTTTTGCCTCTGTGGGAAGCTCTTCTGAGTTTTCCCATTTCACAGGCAGAACACAAGTGATCCTTATTAAATTTAACATTAGGCAAACCTTTAACTAGTTCGAGTTTGACCAGTTTATCCAAGGTGTGAAAGTTCAAGTGACAGAACCTGTTATGCCATAACCAGGCTTCTTTACTTTCATAAGCTACAAGACAAACTTTGTCCTTGGTTTTTGAACAAAAGTTCATCAGATACAGATCACATTTTCTTTCGGCTCGCAGAAGTTCCATTCCTGAGTCTTCACTTTGCAGAGAGCAGAAAGTCCTTTTGAACAAGACATCAAATCCTGTATCACAGAGTTGACTTACACTGAGTAGGTTATGTTTAAGGCCATTCACATATGTAACTTTGTATACAGAGACGTTTTCCTTCTGTATGACTCCATAGCCTTTGATGTGTCCCTTCTTGTTGTCTCCAAAAGTTACAGATCCACCATCGTGTGTTTCTTTGTACGTGGATAGTAAACTTCTGTCGCCAGTCATGTGCCTTGAGCATCCGGAGTCAAGATACCAAATTGGCACATACCGCTTCTGTACGACAATCACAGAGACTTAGGTACCCATATCCATATGGGTCCAATATTGTTAGAATTTTTCAAGTTTGCCTTAGCATTCTTGAAATACATTTTATCTTTTGTAGAAAGATCAGATTGTTTCTCTCTAGGTTTTGACTTTGGAGTTTGAATTTTAGTGGAGAGTAAGCAATCTGGACTTGAGAAGTGATTTTTCAATTTGAACATAAGATCAAACCAATGACAGTATTTAATATGAGACGTGATTTGTTTGAACTTTTCATTGAATTCATTGAACTGAGTCACAGAGGCATTACATTCGTTCTTAACATTAGATTTCCTATTACAAGAAGATCTATGAATACTAGAATGTTTTTTGCAAAAATCTTGTTTAGGTCCTGCCTTCTGTGAGTCTCTTCTGTGGTGAACGTCTGTCTTCACTGTCACAGAGGAAAGATATTTGTTAGCTTTAGGCCTTGAAGGTTTTGAAAATTTTGAGCTTTTAGGATTTTCAGAGGCCTTTTTCAAATTATCAAGCTCTATAGAGGTTTTGACTTGTATACACATTTTTAGAAAATCTGGACAGATAGGTATCTCTGTGATTTTCTCTTTTGGAGAAATTGTTCTGTTAAGAACTTCAGAGGAGAATTTAATATCCTCTGTGTCACAGTGAATTATCCCTGATTTAGAATCAGTCTCTGAGTCGTCAGAGGATGAATCGTCCTCATATACAGAGGTTGAGTCATTTCTTTCGACAGAGGCTGGATTTTCTGAGCATGTATCGTACGAGCTTTCTTCCTCTGTAGAAAAACTTTCATAGATGGCAGAGGTTTCTGATGAGATCTTTTCAGCGAGAATTTGATCTATAGAAGATGTACAGAGATTTTCTAAAACCTTTGATTTCAAAACTTCCAAGATTTCTTTTTAAGTTTTTCTTCTGAAATGATGGGTTTAAACTCAGGAGCTTTTGCAGATAATTTCTTTTCGACATCTAACATACAGACAAAAGCAACCTGTGTTTGAGTCTCTGGTTTACCAAACTTGAAGATACCAATCTGATCTTGTGTTTTCAGATATTTCTTTGGTTTGATTCTTCTATTGACAGAGGTTGAAGATGATGAATCTGTGTTTTCAAACCACACATTGATCATCTTCGTATGTTTCCTCAAGTGAGGTTCTGCAGAGATTTTAACCCTTTACTTACAGAGAGTAAGTTTGGAAAAGATGGTTTATTTGTATTTCCTATTACAAACAAAGAAGACAGAGGTTTAAGTTTTTTGCCTTCAACACCTAGAGTAATATCATCGTACCCTATACCTCGTCTTCCTATTTGTGAGTTTACTTTCTCATACACCTTCTGTGCATCTTTATAGTTTTTAAGTAAAACCTCTCTTCTGAGTAGATCTTACCAAAGTACCTTTCTCTCTTTTTGAAAGTATTCTTTGAGAGCTCTTATGTCAGTTGTTTCACTCCTAGAAACTGAAAGCTCTTTAGTTTTGACTTTTAAAGCAGAGGTTAATTCATAAATTTGCCTTTTTAAAGGATCTACATTTTTGCTCCAATATTTTTCTAGTCTTTCCTTTTCTTAAATTTTTTTGGCTTTTTCTTGAGTGAGAAGCCTTACTTCTCTCTCATTAAAAGTGAGTCTTTTCTGAATACTTTCATTTATCTATTTGAGTTCAATCAGTTCAATGTTAAGTCTAATTGAATCATTTTCTACATATTTAATACAAGAGGTAGAGTTTGAAATGGATACCTCATTGTCAGTGCCGGAGTCGACTTCTGCCATGCCACAGAACAGGGCATTGGTGGTGAATTCATCATCAGAGGTAGAGTCTGACTCGAAGTCCTCCTTATTTGCTTCATAATGCCCTTTGTTCGCCATTAGGGATTTTTGTGCATAATATTCAGCCTTCTTTTTGTAAAAAGCTGAGTCCTTCTGTGGGCGATTTTGTCTACTTCTGCAATCTTTTGCGAAATGGCTTGGCTTGCCACAGTTGAAGCAACCTTGGGAGGTGTTTCCAGTTCGATCGTCGGACTTCTGTTGGTCTCCACCTTTCTCTGTTCGGCATTCGTTTGCATAATGACCAGGCTTACCACATTTGTAGCATTCTTGTGTGTGGCCTACCTTGTCATCTGACCTCTGTCGGTCATTTCCTCTGTAGTTTCTGTCGCTCGACCTCTGTCGGTCACTTCTGTAGTCTGACATCTGTCGGTCACTTCATTCTTCTCTTCTTACATCATCTCTTCTATCTCTTTTGTTGTCTCTGCTATATCTGTCATTTTCAAACTTTCTTTGATTACCTCTGAACTCTCTTGTCAATAGAGCCAATGATTTAGCTAATGACGCAAGAGTTATTTCTTCCTCTATCAGCTCGTCTTCTTCGCTATCAACCATCACTATCTTCTTCTTCTCCTTCTTCTTCTCCTCTGTTGATCTCTCATTTCTTGGTCTTTCTTTAGCCTATGTTGATTTACTAACCAATGCGTATGGTGCAATGGTTATTGTTTTAGCCTGTGCTATTTGAGGCTCTTGTACAACTAGTGTTCCATAGAGATCAGAGAGTGTCCATGACTCTAGATCTTGGTTTGTTTGTAAAGACATAGACAGTTGAAGCCACTCATCATTCAGGCTCTTTAGAAACATGACGTTATTTTCTTCCGAGGTTCTGTGAATGCCAAACTTTCTGCATTTGTTTATGAGAGAGTTGAACCTGTCGTATGTCGTTTGCAGAGATTCTGTTGCAGAGGCTCTGAATGCATGATATTCATTTATGTACTGTGCCCTTCGGTTCTTCTGTGTTTTAGCACCCCTTCCAACTGTCTTTCTAATTCTTTCCAAAGATCGTGCGCAGTTTCGCATGCATTTAAGGATTGAAAAAGCTCGTTGGGGATAGCCATTATCAAGATTCTTTTTGTTTTATGTGCAACATCATCTTCTGCCTTATCTTCATTTGACCATTCTTCTTTTGGCTTTGGTTTTTAATGTTCAGGGATTTCAGGAGATTCAGCAGTAGCAGGTACTCGTGGTACTACTGTCATGGGAACAGGAGGAAGGTTGTAAACATATTGTACTAGATTTTTTTCAGTACCCTCAAAGAAATGAACCATTCTTATCTTCCATTGAGGATACTCATCTCGTAGGAGAGTAGGAGGCTTGGTGAGTGAACCAGCAGTAAATAAGTTATTTGTATTTGTCATTTTTAAGGTTCTGAAAAGATAGTATGATTTAAAGAGTATGAGTTTGAAGATCTGGAAAGTTTTCTGGGTTTGAACAGTTCCCAGAGTACACTTTAATGGAGTTTTAACCTAGAGATGAGGAATAGGAAAAAATGATTTCTATCACTAATCTTGTAAAAACGAGGATCACTTGATATTGAAAATCAAGCTTCGTTCTGATACCAATTGTTGGTTCCCGGTTTGTTTATACAAGATTATTAGATCTATTAGTTCAAGTATGAGTTTGATGCGGAAGCGTATTTGAATAACTAACAGATATGACTGATAGATTTAGAACACAATATAAATAAACAGTGAACAGGAAATAATATCTCAAAGTTTACTGAATATATATATTAAGAACAGATTCAAGAACATTGAGTAAGCAAAGCTTTAAAACAGATATGACTCTCAAAGTGTTTAAAGCTATGTGTTCTTGTGATGTTTTTCTCTCTTGAATTCTTGTTTCGATTGTTCGATTGATCGATCGATGGATAGGAAGAACTCAACATGAGTCTTCCTTATATACTACTCTATGGGGACCATAAAGCATAAGCTACTATTCACAAAGGACGGTATGAATAGTTGGACGGATGGCATGAACAATTTGGACGTGCTGTATTGCATTTAATGCAGCAGGCGTCTATTATGTACTAAGCCCTATTGAATCCAATCAGAGTTTGACACGTTGCAGTTGGACAGGGCATGCTACCATGCAAGTTGATGAACAGGTCCTGTAACAGTAGCAAGATATTTATAAATATCTTCAAGTTTTTTAGAGAGGACCACAGAGGCTCTGTAAAGAGTTACAGAGGTTCTGCGGTCTGGTCATTTGTAGAGCAGTCTTCTCCGGATTCTGAGTCATTGGTCTTCTTTGCGCGTATGACAGAGCTTCTGTAGGGCGCCTCTTTAGCTTCTCGACCTTGATCTCTCGGTAAGTTCGGCAGAGCCTCTGTAAGAGGTTTTCTTCACTTAGCCTATTTTCACTACTTCTAAATACTTCTATGATTAGGAAGATTGAAGCTAACAGTTTTATTGATCATGAATTTCCAGATCATGTTTATGTTTTAGATAAGGCATTATATGGTCTAAAACAAGCACCAAGAGCCTGGTATGACACTCTTACTCAACACTTAAAATCTGGTTTCAAGAAATGTTAGAATGACACTACTTTGTTCTTAAAGAAAAAGGGTGATGATTTAATTCTGATTCAAATATATGTAGATGACATAATATTTGGTTCTACAAGTGTAGAGTTATGTACTGAATTCTCAAAAGTCATGGAATCAGAATTTGAAATGAGCATGATGGGAGAATTGAAGTTTTTCCTTGGTCTTCAAGTAAAACAATTACCAACTGGTATTTTTATAAATCAAGGAAAATATTTTAAAGATATTTTAAAGAAGTTTAAGATGTCTGATTGTTCTTCTATGAGAACACCAATGGCAACAAATATCAAGTTAGATGCTGATCTCAATGGAGTTCCAGCAGATAACAAGATTTATAGAGGCATGATAGGATCTCTTCTTTACCTAACTGCTAGTAGACCAGATATTATGTTTGCTACTTGTTTTTGTGCTAGATTTCAATCAAATCCAAAAGAATCTCATTTGCTAGCTGTTAAGAGGATCTTAAGATATCTGAAAGGTTCACCAGATTTGGGCCTTTGGTATCCAAAAGAGACTGATTTCAAATTAACTGGTTTTACTGATGTTGATCCTGCAGGAAGCAGGGTGGACAGGAAAAGTACATATGGTGTTTGTCACTTTTTGGGAGATAAGATTGTGAGTTGGGCTTCAAAGAAGAAAAACTGTGTATCCACATCCACTGCTGAAGCAGAGTATGTTGCTGCTGCTGCCTGTTGCTCTCAAACTTTGTGGATGAGAACACAACTCATGGACTATGGATATCAACTCAACAAAATTCCCATATATTATGATTCAGAAAGTGCCATTGCAATAACTCAGAATCCTGTTCAACACTCAAAGACCAAGCATATTAATGTAAGGTATCATTTTATTAAAGACTATGTTGAAAAGGGAATTATAGAGATGCACTTTGTGCATACAAAGTATCAATTGGCTGACTTGTTCACAAAAGGTTTACTTTTCTTATATGTAAAATAGGAATGCTTAATCTGACAAATTGATTACATTTTCTATTTTTCAGAAATGATAAAGTTTTTCTAAGTAAGATTCTCTGAGTAGTGTACTCAGAACTCTGAGTCTCTTATTCAGAATTCTGACTCTTAAGTTCAGAACTTCTGAGTCTTGAGTTCAGATCTTTTGAGTCAATACTTCAGAAATCCAACTTCAAATCTTTTTAAATTTTGATTAGCTTATTCAGAACTTCTGACTATCTTTCAAAAATTCATTTATGAGAAATACAAGTATTTCGATTCTGTAGATTATTTTTTTCTGATTTTTTTTCTACCTTTATGTCTAATATGTGTTTGAGTATATGCTAAAGTCAAGGGGGAGCATTGATATTCTTCAGAAATCATTCCAAGATGATTAAAAGGTTTGTATTCTTCTCTTATCACTAATCATTCTAAGGAGAACAAGCATTCAATGATAAAATATTTTTATATTTGTTCAAAACTACTTCTAAATGTTTCAAAGTTTTCAAATTCAGATGTTAGATTTTAAATGATTTTTCAGAAATCACAAATCATCATTAAAAGAACAGAATATAGATTATAAAATAATTTTCTATCTGTTCAAACTGCTTCTGGATGATTAAATTTTTTATATTAAGTCAGAACTTGTTTTTTAAATGAATTTTGTTTCCAAGGGATTTTCTCTGAACTGTATATTCAGAACTTCTGAGTATGATTTCTCAAAACTCCGAGCGTGTTACTCAGAACTTTTAACTTGTGTTAATTTCTATCAAGTAACACGTGTCAACTTCTTATTCAATTGAAAATGCCACGTCTTTTCATTTTAATATCCTTTGTGGCTTTTCACAGTGTTTGAATCTGTTATAACTTTGACAAAAAGCGCCTTTTCACTGATAAATCCTTTCATCTTCGTGGATTTTATATAGACCTTAAAATCCCTCTTTCAAATTTTATTTGAAATCCAAGAGTGAAAAGTGAGAAACGCACAATTCCTGAGTTCATTGATCTTGTTTTCTTTCAAAATTCCACATTACGATCATGTCTGGTTCAAGGAGAAATAGAGCTATTTCATTACATTCATCAAAATCATTGTTTGAATCAGAATCAGATGATGATGAAGTTCAAAGACCTGAAAATAGAGCCGTAGATGAAGGGGTAATAAGAGATAACATTGTACAAGGTAATGTTGGAGGAGAAGCAGGGGATGAACATATGGATAAATCAGAGAGAAACGCAGATGAGGAAAATGAGAACATTCAACACGAACAAAGTGCAGTTAGGTCAATCATATCAGGAAGACCTACTCATGGTGAAAGGATTGTTCCTGAGAGAGAGTATTTGAGGCTATTGGAAAACAATTGTGTGTTATTGTTTGATGAAAGTAGATTTAAAGAAGAACATAAGATATTCATGGAGTTATTGAAGTATCATCCATACAAAAATTGGTTTACAAAGAAGAAATCGGTTCCTGTTCAGTATATACAACAATGGTGGAAGCATCTAACGCTAGAGGGAAATAAGTTTGTATCTGAAGTTGGGGGAGTTTCTTTGAGTTTGACTATACAAATTTTAAGAGATGCCGAATTTACCAGATAAAGATGATTTAGAAGGAAGACTAGATTTTGAAGATTCTCCATTGGCAGAAGAATTAATTGCTGAATTTATGAGATTGGGGTATAATGAAGAGTTGAGGACCCTAAGTCTGTTCAGAAGAAACAAATTACCCCCAATTTGGGATTTTTTGTTCAACATTGTGAATAAATGTTTATCTGGGAAGAATAGTTCTCTTGATCAAGGCTCAAGGCAAATTCCGCAAATATTTCATGGGAAGATATGAAGAACATCTTTGAGAAGAATCAGAAGGCCATAGTAAAGAAGACAAGGGATACTCCACTTACATATATACCTTATCAAAGGTATTGGCAGATTGTGATTTGGTATGCTATGAGAGAAAACAGAAATATTCCAAGAAGAACAAATGAGGAGCATGGTCCAATTTTTTATATGGGTAAGATGATTTATAGTTCGAAAAATCAGAATTTTCCAAATCGAAGACCTCTTCCAAGGTCTCTTAGGCAGTATATTCCAAGGGACAGTGAGATTTTAAAAACTTATTGCACCTCAATGGGACTTGAACAACCTCAAGACCCTACCCATGAGGAACAACCTGAGATGAGAGGTGAGGGGTCAAATCAAAATAGAGAGGGGGAGAATGTTCAAGGGGGAGAACATTCTGAGAGAATAGAGAGGGAAAATTCAGAGAGATTGGTTAGTATGGAAGTTGAAAATCAGATAGAGTGTGGTGAGGATGAGAGATTGTTAACAGAATCTCAAACAGAAAGAGATGGTTCTGATCCAGCTGAATTAATCCGGGTAGCCACATCTACTGTTGGTTCACAACTCTTGGTGACTAACATTGAAGAAAACACCATGGACCCAGTGGTGGAACTTGAACAACCCATCCCTAGCCACTTAGAAGTATTTCAACATACCACTGTTTTAATTCAAACAGGGGAACCATCCCAAACTCATTTGGAGGGAGGTGATAAATCCCAACCTATTCTTGAACACTTTGAGTCTGGATTACACAGTAATATCCAATTTGGGCCTGTAACAACATCCATAGACACTCCTAATATTGGTTGTCAAGGATTGGATGGAAGTCCTGGTGAAGTGAACATCTCAAAAGCTTCATTACACAGTGCCTATGTGGTACATGGTGTCTTTGTGGCACCTACAGGCCAAGAGTTCTCTGAACACTTGAAAACTGGACCATTTGTTGATCCAGGTTCACTATTAGAACCTTCTGAATTTGAAAAGATTCAGAAACAAAATCAATTGTTGGGGGAGAAAGTTGAAATTTTGGAGAGTGTTGTTGACTCCTTAAAAATTGTGGTGAAGGAGCTCAAGATTTTGTTGGAAGGGAAAGCAAAATCTGTTGAACAAAAGGTGGATGGAATGAAAGTGTCCTTGGAATCTCACAAAAAGGAGATCAAGGATAGTATGTCAGGATTTCAAAAGGAGTTAGTAAGGAATATGAATGATATGAAATCTTCAGTGTTACAAGCTTCCAGTTCAACATTGGCTAGTGTTTCAAAGCCATTAGCCATCATGCCTATATCTGTAGCTGAACCTGAAGAAGAATCAACTAAGAATTTAAAAAGGAAGTTTGATGATAATGATCCTCATGATCATCAAAAGGGGGAGAAAAGGCAAAAGCATAATTCTGAGGTTGATGAACAAAGCACTGATGAGTTAGAAAATGTTGAAAAGTCAGCTGATATTGACTTAGCAGATTTTGAGATTTCTGATATGCAATTAGCAGTTGCAGAGGTTCAAAATTCAGAAAATATTCAAGTAGTTGATGAATCAGCAGAAGTGGAAAAATCAACAGAAGCTGAGAAGTTGGTTGAGGTTCAGACTATTAGTTCAGATACTGAGGAAGAGATAGAAATGGAAAAGATAGGAAGTGAAACCTCAAGTAAACCAGAGGAATTGGTGTTGAATACAGAGATGGAGATTAATTCTGATGAAACTGAAATTCTTATGGCAGATGCTGATCAGAATGATGAGACTGAAAAGATGGATATTTTTGGATCAGATAAGGTTATATCAGATCAAAATACTGTTATAGAAGAAATGACATATTCTTCTAAAGAATGGTGTGAAATAACTATGGCAGATATCTCTGAAGAAAGATTGATTGAAAGTTCTGAGATTAACACTTGTTTAGAGATGGTTCCTTATACCAGAAGGGAACTTCTTAATTCTGAACTTGAAGAGAGAAGACTGAATGATATTATGATAAGGAGAATGCATAGTGAGCTGGTCAGAGCTCTTAACATTCAGAATGTTCAAAGAGTTATCAGATTGGTGAGGCCAATTGACTTGTTGGGAGAAGAAGATCACTCTGTAAGATACACAAAGCAGTTTGTAAAAGACATTGTAGAATATTTCTTTGAAGATGTATCAGAAGAAGATCTTGTGAAAGTTGAAGACTTATTTATGCCTTTCTACACTTATAGAAGGCCAAATATGATTCCCAGAATTGATTTACCCATTCTTGAAGAACCTTTATGTGACTTTATTGTTGAAAGAGAAGATACACCATTGGCAAGAAACTTGTATGTTAGTATTTTCCCTGAAGACAATTATGAATCTGTCTACTGCAAAGATGATGAGTTTGTTGTCATTGAAAATTTTATTTATGGATTATTGGATGAGAGGATTCAGATTACATATGTGGAAACTTCAAACAGGTTAAGAATGACTGATGAAAAGCTACATGTTCAGAAAAGAATTGTGAAGGTGTTAGACTCTCTAAGTGAAGAATTTGATGGTCTGAGATATGTTAATCTGAATGTATTGAAAGAAGGAACTTAAAGGTGAACATGACAAGTTTTGATTTTCCTAGATTGTTCTTGGAAGATCAAATTTTCTTGGTGAAATTCTTTGTTGGTACTGAAAATGCTTGGATAGAACTTTAATGCATAAGAGTTCTAGGAATATATGTCAGAAATCTGTATTTGTATGATTTTCAGTTGGCAATTGAGTCAAGGAAAGAGAAATGTAACTTGACAAGTCCAATCAAAACTCTTGAAGTAATAAGCAACTTTGATGGATTTGTGAGTGAAGAAGTTGGAAATGAAAGATTCATTTATTCAGAATTCAACCAAGTCATTCTATTCAGATTGAATGATCTAGTAAAGTATAGTGATGCTACTCTGAAGAAGACGGTAATGAAGATGCAAGCTTATGTTGAGAATGTCAGAGTGTCTGTGAAAGAAAAATATATCAGATGTATCACTAAAAGACTTGAACTCAGAAACAAAATCAGAAATTGCAATGAATGGTTTCTTTCAGAAGTAAATCCAAAGTAGTTGTTACACATAGATTTTGTTTTTCCTGCTGAGTATGAGGTAAATGGAGGTTACTCAGAAGAAGTGGAAGAAGATATTCAAGATGTGAATTCACAAGATGTTCAAATGAAATATTCTGATCAACCAGAAAAGTCTGAGGCTAATGAAGAAGAAATACCTGTTGATGTTAATGGTTACTTTCTGGAGTATGCTCTTCCTTATTTCTTTCAACCAAGAGAAGTAAACTTTATAAGTGTTTATCATGACATAACATAGATACATCAATGTCTTCGTGGTGAAATGTCAAAGCGCTTAGGAAAACCAAAAGAATCAGTATATTCAGATTTCTCAATCCCAGGGATTAGAGAATTAAAATAGAAGAAGTTCATGAAACATGAATATTACTCATTTGAAGTCTTAAGAGAAGATGGAAAAGTCTACTATTTTACTGAAGCAAATTTTGAAAAAATCTCAGTAACAGATTTGTACAGATTGTATAGTCTTTTGTCAAATAAAGACTGCAGTAAACTGAAAAAGGAGAGAGGAGCATTGGCTGCAGTGAGAGAGGCTATGTTTTATATTCTTAGATGGCATGCATATACAGATTTTCAAATTGCACTGTATTTACAAAGGCCATGTGTATATCTCTCAAAGACAAATAATGAGCATGAAAATCTGAATCTTCTCGAAAAGTGGAAATGTTACAAGATATCAGAGTTGGGAGTCTTCTTAAGAAATGACAGAAATGAAAAGATTTTCTTTAGACCAGAAGAAGTGGCAAAATATTGTTCAGGAACTTTAAGGTTCATCAAACACAGTCTGGAGAAAAAGTTACAAAAGGGAAAACAAGTTGAAGAGATTCAAGAGATCATAGAAAAGATTAACATAAGGCTTACTCTGAGAAATGTACTGGTTTTGAAGATTGTTCCAGCACTAAAAGAATATGATGATGAAAAGTACAGGACTATTTGACAAAAAGGGGGAGATTGTTAGATCTGAAGTTTTGTCAAAAGTTACAAGTGTTGGATCTGAATAGAAGACTCAGAGTTCTGAGTTAGAAGACTCAGAAGTTCTGATATGAGAAGTCTCGAAAAGATTACAAGTATGAAAGTCTGAACTGAAGGGTCAGAGTTCTGAGTAGGAGACTCAGAACTTCTGAGAATGATGAAGAAAATATCACAAGTGCTTGAAGGAAGTTCTGAAGTGCTTTGTTAGAAGAATGTTCAGAAGTTCTGAATATGTTGTTCAGAACTTATTTCTTGGATACTTTCAGTTATATTCAGTTACTAATTAGGACACGTGTAATTGTTCTATTAGTCTGTTTATCATATGTACTGTAGCTTTAGCTTTTCTTTACAGTATATATAGGAGTTAGCAACTGTAAGCTAACTAATCTTTGGCATAATCTTTTGCATAACTTTCCCGCATATCTTTGTATTCAACTTTTGTAATCTTTGAGAGATTCTCTCTCTAGATCTGTAATCTGTTCTTAATTGAATACAAGTGTGTTGATCCAAATCTCTATCATTTTACTGTTTGATTGTTCATATTTGATTGTAATATTGAATCCTGGTTTCTACAGTAGGTGCAGCGTAACCTCTTTTCTCATCTTTTTCTTCTCTCTCATACCTTCCTCTTCTATCAAATACCTTGTTGCCGAATCTCTTGTTAAATTTTTGAGTTATTAACGCAAGAGATAGGACAAAAGCATTTATATCATCATTCTCTGATGAACTTTTTTCACCATCACTTTCAGCTACCAGACTCTTCTTACCTTTCTTTTTCACGAACTTCTCTTTCTTATTCTCTCTGCTAGAACTCTCTCTGTTGGACTTTCCTTCTGTGGGTTTCTTTGAATCAGAGACCAAAGCGATTGGACCTGCAATGGTGGATTTGCCCTTTTGTTTGACAACATCCTTCTCTTGTGCAGCAAGAGTGCCATACACATCAGTTAGAGACCATGCATCCAAATCTTGGTTAGCTTGTAAAGACATGGACAAATTTAACCATTCATCATTTAAACTTTTCAAAAACAGAACATTGTTATCTTCCTTCGACCTAACAACCCCACACTTTTTGCATTTTTTTTATCAAAACGTTAAATCTGTTGTAGGTTTGTTGTAGGATTTCCTCAGGAAGTGCCTTGAAATCGTTGTATTCATTAATACATTGATTCTTTTTGTTCTTTTGGGTTTTGATACCACCCTCAAGTTGATTAAGAAGCTGATCCCATATTTCTTTAGCAGTAACACATGTGTCTAGTGTTGGTCCCGAAGGCCTATACAAGTTTGTAGAAGGGGGGGGGGGGGGGGGGGGGGTTGAATACAAACACATAGATTTTACTTTTCTAAATTGTTTATTGATAAATCATTAACAATTTACAGCTTGTTGCGGAAACAAGATTAAGGATAAACCTAAATCTAAACAAGTTGGAACACTAAGGTTTTTTGCACTAAGAGAGATAAAGAAATTACTAATAATAACCTATCTTGAGGTAAGAGATTGAACTTGTCCAGAGTTAGCAAGTTACTTCAAATGAAGTGGGTTCATATCTTTATATACTGCATGCATTTAATGCAAGTCAGTATACAGTTTACACGTGTCATCAGCTGGTTGGTTGCATGTCATTGACCTTGGTTGACAACCTTAGTAGCCGTATGGATGAACAGAGTAGTATCAGAGTGGTTGTACGATTTCAGACAGTCGGAGGTTCTTTTCTGACATTTCGTACGGAGTCGTGCAAGGGAGGTTAAGACAAAAGTACTTTGTACGGAGGACTTCATGATCAGCTTTCGTTGATTCAGCGATTATCATTTTCTATTCAGCGAATGATAAAGTTCAGCGATAGCTGAAGTCTTGTACGTGATACTTCACGTTGAGTGGACAAATCTGAGTCTTCGTTGATCCGCATCAGTTCATTAGGAGACTTGTCGCTGGTTCTTGAGCTTGATCTTCGACTTCAGCGTAGAACCTTTGTTGACGTGAAACTTGTCTTCAGGGATCATAAGTAAACAACTAACTTATCAGCGATCATCATAATGACTGAACAGACTCAGTATTAATGGTGAACAGTTTTGCTGAATGTTTAATTTAAAGAGCGAGAGTTCCTATCAGCGGTACTGTAAGATCTTAGTACTTATCAGCGATAGTGAAACTCTGATACATATTGTTTACTTATAATTTTCACTAAGTATATAAGAGAGGGTCATTATCAAATCACTGAGGGTTTGGATCAACAATCTCCCCCTATTTGATTATGACATAGCAACAAAGAAAATTGCTATTTAATGAAAACATAAGGATAAAAAGAACTCATAAAATATTTGTCCCTTTTACTGTTTTCTGGGATCTTTTCAGTACTGATGGAGTAAAGTACATTCGCTGAAATCTTTCTTTAAAACTTTGAATCAGGTTACAAAGAGAAATGGAAAGATTACAAGTACGAGCGAAATAAATTACAAGTACAGAAGAATAACTGATACAATAGAGAAAAGGCGATCATATCAGCTTATAAAGGTTCTTCCTTAATGAGAAGTTCATCAAGGGTCTTTGATGTGGGGCCATCCAGTCAGGGACATCTTCTCCTTGATTCTTTTTCTTCAGAGTTGCTTCAAAAATCAAGGGCTTCAGGTGTCTAGCTTTGATGTTGCGTCTGACTTCACACCAGTATACGAGATCTCTGAGTTGTTCGATGAGAGCGATGTCTAGCTCAGAGATACGTTGAAAGTGATGATTTCCATAGTAGTCTAAAAAGAATATACCATAGGGATCACTTACAACTGTGCCAGGAATGAATGTTTCTCCAGGTGGTAGAGAGGTGTCAAGCATTGAGAGATCGGCATCAGGGCCAACAATTTCAGCACGAGAGAAACCAATGCCCGTTTCATTCCGAATATGAGGACCTGAACCAGAGGCTTTCTTTTTCTTATCAGGGACTTTTCTTGGTTGAGGAAGAGTAGGAGGAATATCCACGGCAGATGAAAGCAGGTCGATCTGTTTGTTTAAGATCTTCTCGACATGGCTTTTGAACTTTGAGCGCGATCCCTGAATGGCTAATTTTGTTTCTAACCATTCAGAGAGACCAAACTTTTCTAAGGTAGTAGCATAGAAAGTTTGCTTGGTTTCGTCATCTCTGTAGACGTCCACTTCAACAACAGGAACTTCAACGTACAGTCTTCCTCTGATGTTTGCCTTGACGATTTTGGATGGTCTAGATCGATAGGTCAGCATTTGATTAGCCCATTCCAAAGTCGTATCAGAGACCTTAGTCTTTTCTCTAACGATCTCTTGAGCATCATCCCATAGCTGACGTTGAACATCAATGGGAACTCTTTTCATCTTGGGGTCTTTTATTGATCGTTGAGTAAGTTTGATGGCGTATTCTCTGTCTTTTTCTTCAGCTTCCTTTCTTTCAGCGAGTAGGCGTTCAGCTCTGAGGTGTTCTTGGTATTCAGCTTTGGAAATTCTGAACTTTGGAGGAACTGATGGAAGTTGATCACGCCTCAGAATGATTCGCTGATCCTCGAAGCGCTTTATTATTTCCTCTCTTCTTTTCTGATCCTCTTCACTTAGCTTTTGAGGAGCTAAGGAAGGTCTGCGATTGTGCGAGAGTAGTTGTTCTTCTGGTTCATCAGTCTCAGAGATTAAATCTAAGACTGGGATTATTTCTTCAGCAGCAGCTGGTATTATTGGTGAAGTCGCAGTTATGGAGCCTTCAGCGATATCCTCAAACAGGGGAGAGGACTAGCTGAAACACAGCGATCTTACGAGTAAGAACTTGGGTAGAATCAGATAGAGAGAATTGGTTCAAGTGTATAGGCTTGGGTAGTAGAACTGATAGTGTATGATAGAGGAGGGATGGAGTGAGAGATGTTTAGCATACCTGACAAACCGGCTTTTCAAGCAAGATCATCAGATTGTCATCTTCAGCGATGCTTTTGCCTTTGCCTTTCTCAGCTCCATAGGCTGAGGGCTTTGTCTTTATCCGCTCCCCTGAAGGTTCATTTATCGAGATTCCCTTAAGAGCTTTGATCTTCGGAGCAGGTTTGACGATAAAGAAGTCATCGTCATCTTCGTCATCATCATCATCATTCTTTGGAGAAGAAGATGGTTCATCATCAGGGATGTCGACGGCTTCATCATCTTCTTCTTCGGATTCAGTTTTCTCAGCTTCTTCTTCGAGTTGCTCCCCCTCAGATACAGAGGCGAGCTTCTCGGTTTCCTCAGGGTTTTCATCTCCCTAAGGTCCAGCGGTGGTTTCTTCAGTATTCGTCTTCTCTCCCCTGATAGATTCATCATGGGAAAGGTCTTCAGCGCTCTTGGCGAGGTCTTCAGCGCTCTTCTCCCCCTCTTTTTCATGATGACTGGGGAGGAATGGCTAGATTCAGCAGCGTTGGTAGGTTCTCTGTCTTCTTGGCCAGAGAGACCTACACAAACTTCAATCTTTGCTAATCTGTCTTCAAGGCCAGAAATAGCAGGATTGATCTTCCCGAGCTCAATGCGATCCGCCGCTGTAAAATGTTCAGATTCAGGGACAGGGGCAGGAGCAGGAGTATTCGCCTTGTGCAGCAGCTGTTCGATCATAGTCTTCATCGAACCAACGTCTGTCTTTACAGAGCTTAAGTCAGTCGTCAGAGTGTTGAGATTTGTCTTCACATCAGACATATCTCCCTCTAGTGTTCCAACCGATGTCTTCAGCGTTGTTACCTCGCTGGACATGGATGAAACTGAATTTTTTAGAGAGGTGTAGTCTGTGTAGATATCAGCGAGCACCTTGGCGAAGTCGCTGAGAGTTTTATCAACCTGCTTCATGTCATCTGTGGAAGCCTTCTTCTCCACCACCGTTGTCAGTTTGTTCAGATTTTCTCCAGACTTTGTTACAGCTGTAGAGTTATTGGAGAGAGTAGTGGTGAGACCTGTCAACTTTGTCTCCACGGACTTCAGAGAGGCGTTGATATCTCCCAAATTAGGACCTGTAACATATAAAAACTTGTGAACAGAGGAAAGCTCAGAAGTTTGGGGTTTAGTCACAGTGTTTATGGGTTGTTGTTTACCTGCAGGAGGATTGGTGAATTCATCGAAATCACGGGTTCCTGAGTAAAGTTCCATGTCATCTTCAAAAGTGCCCATGGATTTTTCTGCAGGTCCTGTCTTCATCATTCCTGGAGAATCAGCTTTAGGTTCCGAGGAAATGATGGCAACGCCAGTTAGATCTGGAGTAGAGACCAAATGAGTGAAGGGAGGAGCGAAGGATAAGAATGGGGGTTGGGTTATGAGTTCAGCGTTGGATTCGCTGACAATCACTTCATCAGTCTTTTGAGAGACTGAAGGAGGTTGGGTAGGTTCCAAGTTTGTAACCTCATCGTTTATAGACGCTGAAGTTGGGATAAAAGGGATGGCTTGTTCAGGTGTGGTAGAGCGTACCACTGAACGTTCCTTCAGCTCTGCAGAAAGAGCTGAGGAGTCTTCAGCATGAGATTGCTGGGGTTGCTCCTTTGTTTTCTTGATCCTTTTAGAATCAAGTGGGGTAGATGAATGTTTCCTTTTCTTAGGAGAGGATTTTGTGGCCAGGGTATCAGCGATGGGTATTGTCGCTGAAGGAGCCACATAAGTAGAAGAAGAAGGGTTGAGAAGAGTTAAGAGGGTAGAAATACGTACCTCATTTTCAACAGGTTTGAAGTCGAGTACCTTAGGGCCAATCTGAGAGAGCTTCAGATCGCCCTCTTACGGGTAGCTGTCCTTCAGGCCATATTGAAAGATAGCGCTGATGAATCAGGGGTAAGGAACCCATGCAGGCCTGTCAGCGGCAGAGTCTACTCTTTGCAGCAAGTCATCATAGATGAGAGATGCCCAGTCAATGTGTAGACCTTTCAGCAGAGCGTATCCCATAGCTTGCTGAGGCTGAGCGGCTTGATCAGAAGAGCCGGTCTTGGCAGTCATGCAGCTGATAAGGTGATCGAAGATGAAGTTCATCTCGCTGGGCATTTTCGATTTCTTCAGCAGTGTTAGCTTCTTCTCAGGCTTCTTGTCTCTGCCCATTTCCCATACATAGCCCATTGAATCAAAAAATGCAATAAGAGCGTCTTTGTCAGCGAGCTTCTTATGGTCAGGGAAAGGAACAAAAGGTTTTTCTTTTGTAGCGATGGGAAAGTTAAGAGCTTTGCGAATGATGGCAGGTGTGATCTTTATCGTGCCATATTCAGTGTCGCAGAGAATACAATCAACTGTTTTGGAGGGATCTTTGGCGGATGGTAGCTGAGAGTGTCTGGCAGAGTACCAGAATTGAGATAGTAGCAGCTGACTTGCAGGGGGTGAAATGGTCAGGGCTGTTGAAATGCAGCAATTCTTCAGGAAATTTACAGCATCTGTCAGATGTGTGACTTGCTTTCGAGGAGGAAACTCGAGAAGCGCAGAAAGGTTGTTTATCTTAGTCCAGGCTAGTTGATCCAGAGTGAACTTAACCTGAGGAGCCTTGATGATTTCCATTTCCTCAGAGTCAGTAGAGATGTTCTCAGCGGTAGTAGGAATGTTAGACGTTGCCATTTCCTGTATTATCAGTTTAACCAAAGATTAACAAATAAGAATAATCTTAATGTGGAAAGATTTTCCATTAAGATGGTTCGAATTTTGTCCATTTCATTCAGACAAAATGTCTTAATGAAGATTAGGGTTTTTCTTGATTTTTGAAACGAAATGTAAAACCCATTTTCCTGTTTTCCAGTTTTCTATGAAGAAATACATTCTGGAAATGAATGAAGAACAAGTTTAAGATTTTTCATTTAAACTTGAAGAACGACCATGAAATGGTTGTGTTCATAAAACCACGAAAGAAAATGATTTCATTTTACGAAGTTCTTTTGTTTGATCTTGTTAAAACAAAGAGTAGATCAGAAACAAGTTATTTGCATTCGGTAAATAATAAGAACATATTAACCTTGATGTTTGATGAAGAAGATGATGAACAGTTCTTGAAGTTTTTGAAATCATAAATGCAACAGTGAATTCTTTCTTGCGGAGGAAGATTGATCGCGTAATAGAAAAATATAAACAAAGAATTTGTTTATATAGAGATTTTAGAAAGAGAAAATCTTGAGCGGGAAAAGATTTTCATCATGACACGGACACGTGTTTGGATTTGATTGGAAGTTTGAACGAGACGTGCAAACGTGTGTCAGGAAGAGAAAACGTGTCGGGGTTTTATCCGTTGTAATGACGTCACAACTGTCCTTTCATATTCTTGGTTGTCTCTGAGGTTTTGAAAAACTCAGAGATACTTTTGAAAACATGAAGCACTGAATGAAAATATTCAGTGAAGGTTTTAAGAAATTTCAAAATATCGCTGTTAAGGAAGAGATATTCAGCGATGCATTTTGTTTTGAAATCTTGCATTTTCATGCGATTGTCAGAGAGAGTAAACATACCTTGATATCAGTGAATCAAGTTTATTCAGAGAGAAGATGATAGAATGGGTTATACAAGTTGATTTTATCCTTTCGCTGATCAATGTGAACCGCTGAAGATTTTATCCTTCAAAGTTCAGCATTCCAAGCTCGCTGATGAGAAAGTTGAATCTTGTCTCATCAAGAGGTTTGGTAAATAAGTCAGCTAACTGATAATTAGTTGGGATAAAATGAAGTTCTATATCACCATTCATCACATGATCTCTGATAAAATGATATCTGATTTCTATATGTTTGGTCTTTGAATGTAGTACTGGATTGTTTGCTATAGCGATGGCACTTGTGCTGTCGCAATAGATTGGAATTTTGGAGAGCTGAAGATCATAGTCTAGTAGCTGATTTCTCATCCACAAGACTTGAGAACAACAGCTTCCAGCAGCTACATATTCAGCTTCAGCTGTGGAAGTGGACACTGAATTTTGCTTTTTACTTGTCCAACTTACCAGCTTTCCACCCAGGAGCTGACATCCTCCTGTGGTGCTTTTCCTATCCATTTTGCAACCTGCAAAATCACTATCTGAATAGGCGGTTAGATCGAATCCTGAATCTTTGGGATACCAAAGACCTAGATTCGCTGTACCCTTAAGATATCGAAAGATTCGCTTTACAACTTTCATATGAGATATCTTAGGTTCAGCTTGATATCGTGCACACAAGCATGTTGCAAACATAATATCGGGTCGGCTAGCTGTAAGATACAATAGAGAGTCGATCATCACACGGTACAGCGTGACATTGACAGGAACACCCTTAGTGTCCTTATCAAGTGTCAGCGGTGGTGCCATAGGAGATTTCATAGCTGAACTTTCAGTTAAGTCGAATTTCTTCAGCATATCTTTAACATACTTTCCCTGATTAATAAAAGTTCCTTTTTCAGTTTGCTTAATCTGAAGACCAAGGAAATATGTTAGTTCACCCATCATGCTCATTTTGTACTCATCTTTCATTCTATCAGCGAAACGAGTACAAAGTTCAGGGTTAGTAGAACCAAATATAATGTCATCAACATATATTTGAACTAGAATGATATGACCTTTCACTTTTCTAAAAAATAGAGTTTTGTCAATCTTATCTCGCTCAAATTTTTCAATATCGAGATAAGTAGAAAGAGTGTCATACCATGCACGAGGAGCTTGCTTCAAGCCATAAAGTGCCTTATCCAGTTTATAAACATAACCTGGACGCTTAGAATCTGAGAATCCTGGAGGTTGTTCCACATACACTTCTTCATTCAGCTTTCCATTTAGAAACGCTGACTTAACATCCATCTGATGTACTTTGAAGTTTTTGTGTACAGCATATGCTAAGAATAGACGAATAGATTCAAGTCTTGCTACTGGAGCAAATGTTTCGTCATAATCTATACCTTCCTATTGTCTGTATCCTTGAGCAACAAGTCGAGCTTTGTTGCGGGTTACAGTACCATGTTCGTCCAACTTATTTCGATAGACCCATTTAGTGCCTATCACAGTTTTATCAGTTGGTCTCTGAACAAGTTTCCAAACTTTGTTTCTTTCGAATTCAGTCAGCTCTTCTTGCATGGCGCTGACCCAGTTTGGATCTTTGAGGGCATCATCTACTTTCTTTGGTTCAGTTAGTGAAATAAAATTTACAAATAAACAAATATTACCTGCACTTCGTCGAGTCTGAATCCCAGCGTTTGGATCACCAAGAATTTGATCAATTGGGTGATTTATAGTCCATCGGTGAGCCGAAGCGTGAGACGCTGACTCAACTTGAACTGGAGGAGCTGAAGATGAAGCTTCAGCGACGTCGGGAGTATCAGCCAAGAGAGGAATGGATGCAGTTGTCATTATATTCACTGATTGCTGATAAGTAGATGGAATGTCTGAGACATTTGGTTCAGCGTTAGGTATAGTGTTTATAGGAACAGCTGAGACCCATGATGTTTCAGCTTCATTGTTCTGCATATTTGGAATGATAGGACTATCATCTTCTACTGGATGAGCATGAGTAGTGGGAATATCTTATGAATCACCAAGATGAGAAAACATCCATTGATTCAGTTCTTCAGTATCAGTGGACGGTTTAGAGTTCGCTGAACGGGATTCGTCAAACGTGACGTGAATAGTTTCTTCTACAGTTTGTCTTCTTCGATTGAAGACTCTGAAGGCTTTGTAAACTGAGGAGTATCCAAGAAAGATTCCATCATCAGCCTTAGGATCAAACTTTCCAAGAGCATCTCTGTTGTTCAGTATAAAACACTGACGTCCAAAGATGTGAAGAAAGCTGATTGAAGGCTTTCTCCCATGAAAGAGTTCATAGGCTGTCTTTTTGAATCTTTTGACTATCAGCGACCTGTTTTGCGTAAAACAAGCAGTATTGACAGCTTCTGCCCAAAACTGAGATGGCAGGTGAGAATCGCTGAGCATTGAACGTGCAGCTTCAATAATTGTTCTATTTCTTCTTTCAGTGACTCCATTTTGTTGCGGTGTTCTCCCTGAAGAAAAGTTGTGAGAAATACCCTTACTCTCAAGGAAGGAATCAAGAGAACTGTTTTTGAATTCAGTCCCATGATCACTCCTTATTGAGCGAACGGTCAGATTGTTCAGGGTTTCCATCTTCCGAACAAAATTGATGAGTTCTTCAGGGGTGTCACTCTTAGAACGGAGAAACATTACCCAAGTGAAGCGAGAGAATTCATCAACTATGACCAGCGTATATTTCTTTCCAGCGAGGGATTGTTTGTAGAGGAGATGACACTGAAGAAACTTGCTTTGACTTAAAGCTTGCTTTGGTCTGCTTCCCTTTTTCACACGCTGAACATAACGACACTTTGGCGTATGAATGCTGAGGTAGACCAGTGACTAACTCTTTTGAAGAAAGAGTGTTCAGTGTCTTGAAATTTAGATGAGATAGCCTCTTATGCCATAGCCAGTTGACATCAGATGAGGCCTTTGAGAAGAAACATGAGTTCTCAGTGGTTGTTGAGTCCATGTTTATTACATAAACATTTTCCAAACGATAACCACTGAGAGCTATCTTCTCCTTTTTGTCAGTGACAAAGCAGGATTCCTTACTAAAGATTACTTTGTTATCCATGTCACACAGCTGACTGATGCTTAGAAGATTATGCTTCAACCCTTCAACATATGCGACTCTTCTGAAGGAGGTTGTACCATTTGAAAGTACACCATACCCTGGGGTATGTCCTTTTCCATTTCCACCGAAAGTCACAGAGGGACCCTTCTCTTCCTTGTAATCAGCGAGCAGGCTTTTCTTTCCAGTCATGTGTCTAGAGCATCCGCTATCGAGATACCAGATACCCTTCTTAACCTGCAATACGAAGGAAGATTAGTTTTTCTTGGGTACCCACTTTACCATGTATACACATTTGTAAGTGGAAGTAGTTGGAATGGAAGATTCAGCAGTCTTCGCAGCATTTGAAGATTCAGCTTTGTCTTTCCTCACTTTGGTTAATTTCTTAACTTCAGTGGTAGGATTCACCTTGACCTAATTTGCACCAAGGTTGGTCTTCTTTGCCTTGGGGGCAATCTTCACCTTAGCTATCTTTTCAGCTTTGGTGGCTGTGGGGCACTTACTAGCAATATGATCAGTGAGTCCCCAGTGATAACATTTCCTATAGCTGAACGTAGTTCTAGGACCATTTGAATGCTGAGCTTTTAATTTAGAATTAGAAGTTCCAGCACCAAGTAAACTATTGGCTTTAGAAATGTGACGAACATTCAGTTCTTCAGATTTCTTACCAAGGACATCCACTCTGAGTCTAGGAGTAGATCGCTGAATAGATCCAGAGATCTGATTCCTTGATCCAGAGGGATGACTCGCTGAGGCTTTAGAAGCATTCAGCTTTGGTACTAAGGTACCCTTCTGAGGATTCTGGTAAATAACAATTCCTTTACCTTTGTCTTTAGAGACAGAGGTAGGTTTTGAATAAACCATTTTCTCCTTGCCTTTGGAGGTAGGAGTTTCCTCAGGGATTGGTGTAACTGACGAGGAGCACTGAGAAGATGAAGTATCAGCGACTGAGGATACGAACGTTCCAAATTTAAGCATTGAACGCTCAGTGGTTGGTTTTGGAGTTTCATATTTGTAACCCAAACCACGTTTATCACTCAGGGGAATCTGAGACTTTATTATCTCAGTGATCTTTGTTGAAGAATTACACCATCCTTCAACAGTAGCTTTTTCAGCCTTTAATGCAGCGATAGCTTCTGCTCGTTCGATTTTGACTAGCTGATTTAAATATACTTGATCTTTAAAATCTTCTTCAATTTTAGAAAGCTTTTCTATTTGAAGGTGGCAGTTTTTAAGCTTTTCAGCGAGATCAAGATTTTGGTTTTCAACCACAGTTTTGCCGTTCATGGCTTCGTATAAACTTCTAGTCAAGAGATCGATCTTACAGAGACTATCAGCTTCATCAATATTTGCAATATTGGTAAAGAAAGAAAGTGATACCTGAATAGCAGATGTTGAAGTGGAGGGAATGTCTGAACTTTCTTCCTCTTCTTCAATCTTGGCCATAAGACATAGATTTGCTTCATCATCTTCAGAGTCAGATGATGATGATGCTTCATCAGAAGCAGCCCAATCATAGTCAGCCATCAGGCCTTTATTCTTCTTCTTAAAGCTTTTCAGCTTTGCATATTTTTCTTTCAGCTTTGAATATTTGTCATCTTTATTTCTTGGAACAAAGGGTTTCTTTGTAAAAGCTGAGGGTCTAGAAACTTTCTTTGACCTGCACTCGTTAGCGAAATGTCCTGTGTTTTCGCAGTTAAAACAAGTAGCAGTAGCCTTATCAACAAAAGCTGACGATCTAGCTTGTCAGTTATGGAAAGAGGTTTGTTCTTTCTAAACATTTTCTTTTTGGCAAATCTCCTGAACTTCTTAGTTAGGAGAGCCAAAGATTCATCATTATCTAAAAAATCAGAATCTGATGACCTTTTAGAGTTACTTTCTAACTCAGTGATGGTGACCGAGGGTCGCTGAGTAGAAGGTTCCTCTGAGATTGAAGCAACAGGGGTGCTTTTGGAATCTTTTACAATATTCTTCTTAAGATGGCTCGATTGCTCATGATTCAGCAACGTGCCATATAAGGTTGAAAGGGTCATTGATTTTAGATCCTTTGATAGCTTGAGACACATAGCATAATTGTCCCAGCTTTCAGGTAAACATTCTAGAAACTTTGTCAGTACTTCAAAGTTAGAATATTCCTTACCAACAGTTTTCAGATCTATAATTAAACAATTAAAACGTTGGTGAACTTCAGAGAGAGATTCATTCTTACCAGAAATGAAGCTTTCGTATTGTCTTACCAGGTTGATCTTTCTTGAATCCTGGACTTCAGACGTTCATTCATATTGAACACATATTGTGTCCACATGGCCTTTGATGTTTTCAGATTCAAGACGGAATGGTAGACTTCGTCAGGAAGAGCCATGGATAGTATGGATCTGGCTTTTGTATCTATAGCCACTTTCTTCTTATCTTCGTCAGTCCATTGAAAGATTTCCTTAGGTACCAGCCTTTCTGGAATAGCAGGTCTATTCTCAGCGGCTAGAACAGCAGCATCAATTCTTACAGGGATGAATGGACCATTCTCTAGATAGTAAGGCATAGTAGGGTTTACACCTTCTAAGAAGAGTGTCATCCTATTTTTCCATAAGTTGAAGTTATCTTTGGAAAATCTAGGGGGTTTAGCAAGAGAACCATTGTGTATATAATTTGTGTTTGTGTTGGTGGCCATTTTCAGATAATAGCAAGGAAGAGAAATATATTAGATTAGATCTTGTTTATGAGGTTAAACAAATCCGCTCTGATACCACTTGTTGGTCCCGAAGGCCTATACAAGTTTGTAGAAGGGGGGGGGGGGGGGGGGTTGAATACAAACACACAAATTTTACTTTTCTAATTTGTTTATTGATAAATCATTAACAATTTACAGCTTGTTGCGGAAACAAGATTAAGGATAAACCTAAATCTAAACAAGTTGGAACACTAAGGTTTCTTGCACTAAGAGAGATAAGGAAATTACTAATAATAACCTATCTTGAGATAAGAGATTGAACTTGTCCAGAGTTAGCAAGTTACTTCAAATGAAGTGGGTTCATCTCTTTATATACTGCATGCATTTAATGCAAGTCAGTATACAGTTTACACGTGTCATCAGCTGGTTGGTTGCATGTCATTGACCTTGGTTGACAACCTTAGTAGCCGTATGGATGAACAGAGTAGTATCAGAGTGGTTGTACGATTTCAGACAGTCGGAGGTTCTTTTCTGATATTTCGTACGGAGTCGTGCAAGGGAGGTTAAGACAAAAGTACTTTGTACGGAGGACTTCATGATCAGCTTTCGTTGATTCAGCGATTATCATCTTCTATTCAGCGAATGATAAAGTTCAGCGATAGCTGAAGTCTTGTACTTGATACTTCACGTTGAGTGGACAAATCTGAGTCTTTGCTGATCCGCATCAGTTCATTAGGAGACTTGTCGCTGGTTCTTGAGCTTGATCTTCGACTTCAGCGTAGAACCTTTGTTGACGTGAAACTTGTCTTCAGGGATCATAAGTAAACAACTAACTTATCAGCGATCATCATAATGACTGAACAGACTCAGTATTAATGGTGAATAGTTTCGCTGAATGTTTAATTTAAAGAGCGAGAGTTCCTATCAGCGGTACTGTAAGATCTTAGTACTTATCAGCGATAGTGAAACTCTGATACATATTGTTTACTTATAATTTTCTCTAAGTATATAAGAGAGGGTCATTATCAAATCACTGAGGGTTTGGATCAACATCTAGTTCTTGAAATACATAGTTTGGAATGGCCATAATCAGAAGTCTATCTGCCTTAAGGTCATTTTCCATTTTTAGCTTTTCTTCATCAGTAAACCCGGTGGTTTTAACTTCGAAGTGAGCAGGAATCTCAGCAGTTGTTTGTGTTGCGGGTACACGAGGGACAACAACCATGGGTTGGAATGGTCCATCCGTGACAGAATGCATTAAGTCTCTGTCCATTCCATCAAGGAAGTTACCCATCCTAATCTTCCACTGAGGATATGCATCTCTCAGAAGAGAAGGAGGTTTGGTCAGATTACCAGCAGTATAAATGGCATTAATGTTGTTATTAGCCATTTTGAAGAAAAACAGAGTACGAACCTTTCAAAAGAGTTTTAACTGAAAGTGAGTGAACAGTAACTTTGAGTAGAAAAGATCTTTAGACTAAACTAAAAGGCTTGAAACAGTGTTAAATGGACTTTGGAAACTTTTATTCTATGAAGCTTTGAGACACACAAACACAATCAACAACTATGAATCAACCTTGGTAGATTGGATCGTTTGATTTAAGCAAATCAAAGAAGCTCTGATACCAACTGTAGGTTCCCAGATTCACGTTGTATCACATAAATGGTAAGAAATAGACAGCGGAAGCGTTATATAAAGCCATTAAAATGTGAGTGATTGTGCAAACGATAATGTAACAGTGAGTATCAAATATAGAACAGTAAAATGAAAACAAGATCAACTATAATAAGCTGCTCGTATATTGATAATATGAATAACACCAAGAACACGTTCAAGTGTATTTATTCGGAAATCTCACAAGGAACAAGATCGTACGGAGGTAGTGCTATGGAATACTGCAGTGTGTGCTCTAACAATTGTGGAAAACTATTCTTCCAAAAGCTTACAATTGTTGTTCCTCCACTACCTCTCTATTTATAGCCTGATAAAGCATTAGACAGTGTACTATATAACCCTGGAATGACACGTGGAAAGTGTGTCTTCGTCCTTTTAGGGCTTACGTGGAAAGTACGAACACGTGTCTAACACTTAGAGATTTCTACGAGACTTATGCTTCACAGAGGTCTTAGTCACCAGAGCTCTTACGCCAGATCTCTGTTGGTCTTCTTGTGTAAACGGTTCTTCTGTTGGTTCCGCCAGAGCTCTATCGAGCTCTATTGGTCTTCTGGTTGAACTTCTTCCAAGTCTTCTGCTGGATCTCTGGCACTAGCACTTTTGACAAACTCCTTTAGGAGATTTGCAAGAAAGAGAAACTTTTGAATAAACAGGCATCTTGCCATCACTGACAAGCCTAAATCAACTATGGTTGACAAAGCTTCAACGACTTGTTTTAACTATGAACGAAAAGGACACTTTGCTAGTGAATGCATGTCCAAGAGAGTTGTAAAACCTTCTTCTCCGTCAACCAAAAGATTAAGAAGAAATACCTAAAGATGAAAGACTGCAAGCGTTAAGTTAAATGACTTGTAGCTGAAGAACATGATTTGGTTGACCCTGATAATGAGTCAGTATCATACGAAGAAGATGCAGCCTATCTCTGTGTCATGGCCAAGATTGAAGAAGTAAATGACGAAACATCTGAAGTGTCATGCTTCTCTACTGAAACTTATGATCAATCTCAAGCATCAATTCCTACTAATCACATTCTTACAAAAGCTGATACACGACTGGCTATCGACTCACTGTTTGTTGACCTTTACAATGCTTTAAATGGCAAAAACTAAAGCTGAAAAACAAAATATGGAATTAATTCAACAACTTGAGAGATGCTTTCTAAAATTCAAGAACTAACTAAGATTGAAGAAAAAATAAAAGATCCAAGTCATTGTAAAAGAAATAATCAACATCGAACTCGAATAGGCAATAGTTGAGTAGACAGTTGAGGAAGCCATTGTTTAAGGATGGTGCAAGTCCTCAAAAAAGATAACTGAGATTATTGGTGCTCAAATACTTGCTCAGGTTAAGAGCTGTCTTGGATATCACTATGAAAATAATAATCCTAACATAGATCATTCCATGCTCAAATTCAAAATTCGTCTCTTTTACCCCTGAGACCTCATCATCTCAGTGTTCTTCCTCTTCTACTCTTACATATGAGGAAACTCTTAAGAGTTTCAAGTGTTTCGAAAAAAGGAAAATCCATTTGCATCATTCCTCATAGGACGAACAAGATTCCTAAGTTGAAGAAGACCTTTCCTAACCCTTCCGCAAGTCAACCCTCAACATATGAAACCAATACCTCTGAGGCTCTGACTATGTTTGGAGATCTACACCAGACTGAAGGTTTGACCTAAAACCTAAGTATTCATATGAACTAAATGTTCCTTCGAAATCCGAGGAAAAAGGCATTCTTGGTCCTAGCCCTGTTCACTTAAAGTTTTCCAATTCTTATGCTTTCAGTCCTAAAACTACTTTCAACTATAGGAAATG
The DNA here is from genome assembly GCA_033807775.1 of Saussurea involucrata. Taxonomy (NCBI): domain Eukaryota; kingdom Viridiplantae; phylum Streptophyta; class Magnoliopsida; order Asterales; family Asteraceae; genus Saussurea; species Saussurea involucrata. Next base: position 25,136,339 of record CM066326.1, read on the forward strand.
TTATCACTGTGGACTTACTGAACATATTTTTAGCAAGTACCCCAATGCCATAAAAACTGAGAAATCAGCTAGCGTGAAGATGAATGCCAAGACTGAAAAGTTAGTTAAGGCAAAGAAGTTCACCAAGACTGAGAAACCTGCCAAGGTGAAGCATACCACCAAGGTTAAGAAGTTAACTATGGTGAAGCTTTCCATTGAATCTGAGTCGTCAGATGAAGTGAAGGATGTTGAACCTTCCATCTCTACTAACACCGCTGGAACCACTATAAAATTGGTATCAATTCAAATATAATATTTCCTATGATTGCAGGACCTGAAGGGTATCTGGTATCTCGATAGCGGATGCTTTAGACACATGTCTGGTAATAAATGCCTACTAACTGAATATAAGGAAGAAAAAGGTCCCTCAGTGACCTTTGGTCGAAATGGAAAAGGCTACACCAGAAGATTCAGTGTGCTGACTAATGGTGTAACTACATTCAGAAGAGTTGCTTAAGTCGAAGGACTGAAGCACAATCTACTCAGCATTAGTCAACTTTGTGATGAAGATTTTTCGGTACGTTTTACCAAAAGAGCATGTATTGTTAGTGATAAAAGTGGAAAACTTGCTCTCACAAGTACTCGCATGGACAATGTATGTGTCATCAACATAGACTCTTCCAACACAAAAAAACATCTGCTTTCTCCCTCTAAAGCTTTTTTCAAATGTCATTTGGTTATCACACAAAAGGATCTCTCATCTGAACTTTAAGACGCTGAATGATCTTTCAAAGAAAGAACTTGTCACCGACTTGCCTTAACACTTATACGCTAAGGAATCACAATGTTCATTGCGTGAGAAAGGAAAGAAAACTAAAGCCATATTCAAATCCAAACAAGTCTCTTCAATGACTACCCTCTGCATCTACTCAATATGGATTTCTTTTGCCTGTCCACATACAATCCATCGCTGGAAAGAAATATATCCTAGTTACAGTAGATGAATTTTCAAGGTACACCTGGGTGATGTTTCTCAGATCCAAGAGTGATGCCCCAAAAGAAATCATTTCCTTCATTAGGAAAATGGATGTTCTGAACAACATGACAATTTTCTCAATAAGGAGTGATCATGGTACCGAAATAAAAAACAATACTCTTGATAACTTCTTTGAGAGTAAGGGAATCTCTCATAATTTCTCAGTTGTGAGAACACCACAATAAAATGGAGTAGTTGAAAGAAGAAATCAAACCATCAGTAAAGTTGCTCGATCTATGCTCAGGGAATCTGTTAGTCCCAGCTGGCTAACCAAGTATTGTAGAAGGGGGGGGGGGGGGGGGGTTGAATACAATACTCAAAATTTTCACAATTTTAATTCTTTATATTGAAAATCTTTCAACAAGAATTACACATAGAAAACTTAAGACTGTTGCGGAAAAGAACAGATAACTATTCTAACAACCTTACACAAAGTATACTAACAAAATAACTAAGAACACTTAGAACAAAGCTATAAAGTTTTTCAAGCAAACTGGAAATTCTTGCACTTAGAGAAATCTTCCAGTTTGCGTAGAATATCAAGAGCACACAGTAATCTTCAAGTCTCTCAAGATGTTAGTCTTTTCTGCATGGAGAGGTCTTCCTTTTATAGTGACAAGGAGTGTGCAAGCATTGAATGCTTGGGACACCTGTCATCTTCATACTTGCTGAGGATGTTGACTTCTGGAGAGTTGTGAAGTCCTTGTCACCTTTTACAAGGTACAGTCAGAAGAGCCCATGCATGAGAAAAGAACTTTATATGGAAATGGATAATAAGACAAAATGTCACTTTATCCATGTAGAAAATATCTTCTCAATTTGTCTTCTAAAGATTGCACCACTGAAGGAAACTTGGGATATGTGACACATCTTTGGAGAAAGCATCTTTGAAGCTTCTTTGAGGTCCCACCGAAATGTCACTTTGGGATATGTGACACATCTTTGAAGAAAGCATCTTTGAGATCCCACCGATGATTGCTTTGAGATATGTGACACATCTTTGAGATATGTGACATCATCTTTGGGATATGTGACATCATCTTTGGAGAAAGCATCTTTGAGACTTCTTTGAGATCCCACCGAAATTGGACTTCCATTGGTGGGATTCTTTGGCCGAAACAGAGAGAGATTTCGGTGGAGATATGTCCACCGATGTGTGAGAACACCATCGGTGGACAATGACTTGTATGTGTTGAGAAAAGATCTTTCACTTCCACAATGAGAGAATCTTTAATCTTGACTTTGGTTGATCTTTGACTTCACCAAACATTTGCTATCTTGTACAATCCATTACAAAGAACCATGCATCCAAAATTTCTCTAAGTAAAAAATGTTTTTCAAAGTATAAAAGGAGATCATGAGGTCATCTTCAAATCTTGATGACCCAACAATCTCCCCCTATTTGATGATGACATCCATACTTAGAAAAACATGAGTAAGACAGTGAATAATGCATGTTGACCCTTCTTTACTCTTTTGGGTTCTTTTTCACACAGTCCATATTTTTTTTTTGTGTGTGTATGTATATGTGATATTTACATATGAGAAAAAATAAAAAAGGTATAGATGTACAAATAATTGAAAGGAAAAAGAAAGAAGTATAAACAGTATGAACATAATGAATAATACTTGCATCTTTGGAGGGGCGAGTTGAAACTTGTGTCTGGCTTGAGGATTCTTCATTTTGATCCACAGCCTTAGGATACTTCTGCCCATCTGTTGCATCTTGGCATCTTCAGCTTTTCCTGTTTAGCATCAGCATCCTTTGTCTTTGTTTTTCTCCCCCTCAGTAGATTAGTCGGTTTTGTGTTTCTCCCCCTCAGTTAGATCCGCCCGGACTGATGTGCTCCCCCTTGACCGGTCCGTCGATTTCCTCATTTTTTCAAGTTGGTCGCTGGATATGAGTACTGAGGGTTGATGTTGCTCCCCCTCAGATGAATTCTCCCCCTCAGCGGCCGACGCAGGAAAAACACCAAGAGAAGATGAAAAATCGGCCAAAACCAAGACAATTATTATTAATTTTTTTTTTAAATCATTCCCACCGAAAATTTGCAAGAGTTAGCCAAAAATTCGGTGTAATTTTTTTTAAGAGGTTGAGGGAAATTTGCTAAGACATCTTCAGCAGAGTGTGGAGAAAGTCTTCTAAGGCATTATGGAGAAAATCTTCAAAGAGAAGAAAAGATTGGAATTTCATCTTCCAATTTTTGATGACCCCAAAAAGATTGAGATTTGGTAAAGTAGGAGAATCACCATTATGAGAGAGAAAATCTTGAAAAAAATCACATAGGAAGTTGGTTCTAGTGAGGAGTAATTTTGGTGGCCTAGAAATCGGTGGAGAGTTTTCGGTAGGGGTGATGTTCGGTGAGATTAGGTTGTTGGGAGGAACGTGATCTCGGTGGCCACTTTCAAGTGAAGTGGAAAATGGGTCGGTGGTGGTCTTATGGTGTGGGGTCGGTGATGTTTGCCAAGTGATCGGTGATGATGAGATGCTCTTGAAAAAGAAAATGATGTAGAAAGGTGGTGGATGAGAAAATGTAAGGTGAGATGTATGGTGGGAAAGGGGTGTAGGTGGTATGGGAAATGATGGTATATGAAAAATGTCGGTAGAAAGCAACTTCGGTGGTGGTCTTTTGGTGTGGGGTCGGTGATGTTTGCCAAGTGATCGGTGATGATGAGATGCTCTTGAAAAAGAAAATGATGTAGAAAGGTGGTGGATGAGAAAATGTAAGGTGAGATGTATGGTGGGAAAGGGGTGTAGGTGGTATGGGAAATGATGGTATATGAAAAATGTCGGTAGAAAGCAACTTCGGTGGTGTAAGGGTTTCAGCCACAAGATAGAAATGGATTTAGGAGATTGGAGATGGTGATGTCATGAGAATGACATCATCATGCTTATGAGTCATGAGAGAAAAGAATTCTAAGGTTTTGTCAACTTTCTCACTTGTCCACATAGATCCATCTGCCCAGCTCAAAATCTGCAATCACAAAGAATTTATTTCCTAGGTACCCATTTGGTGGTGGGTCTTTTTGGGTTAGAAGAAAAAGTGTTGGTGTCACTTAGATCAATTCTTTCTTTCGGACAGTCTTTGGCAAAATGAGAAGTATCACCACAGATATAGCATTTTCTATGAGGAAAAATCTTTTTAGAAACTTGACAATTTTCCTTACTTTTGCTCAAAGAATTTGATGAGGTATCAAAGATTTGGGGTGCAGCACCTAAAATTCCTTTTTCAAATTTTGGGAGGACCAAAGACTTTTCCTTTGAAAAGGACATTTTGAGACACACAGATCTGTGAAGAAAATCGGTAGGAGAAGTCACATAGGTATTATTAAAAAAATTGGAGGATTTCTTTTTAATAAAAAAAATCGGCACACATAAACTTTCCTTTTTTTAGAGTTAGAAAATATTTTGCATGAGTTAGAAGAGAAGGATGCATCATCTAAAGACAATAGATAAAGAATTAAATGCTTCAATCTTTTTAGCATCAGAGAGAGATAGAAATGGATGTACCTGTGATGAGGAGGAGAATCACTTAGTTGATACAAGAGCAGTTGAGGAGATGTGGTCTTCTGAATCATCCATGTCATTTATCTTGGCCATGAAATAGACATTTGAGGTGTCATTCGCTTTCAGATGTGGGTTCATCTGCCAAATCATGAGTTTTAGCAGGCAGACCCTTTCCTCTTCTGACAAGTCTTTCATTTCTTTCCTTTTCTCTCTTGTATTTTTCCTTGTATCGTTCAGCCCGGTCAGAATTTGCAGAAGAGAGGTGTTGGCTGAACTTTTGGGAATCATATTTGGATCTTTCAGATTTTGAGGAAAATCGGCCTGAGGAAGCAGTTCTGGGTCTTTCAAAATGTTTACTTTTACACTCAGAAGCAAAATGACCCTTTTTACCACAGTTAAAACATTCCTCATTAGATTTGTCCAAAGAAGAGTGTTTGGAGAGAGAAAAGGTTGATTTTCTACCAAACTTAGATTTTCCAGAAGAGAGATGAGATTTGGATTTAGAGTGCCCATCCAACATGACCATTTCATCAGATAATTTATCAACTGAAGTTTCCTCACATTCATCCTTAGCATCACTAAGATATGCCTCTGAATGATCATTGGGATCTTCTTGACTATCATGGTCAGAGTCAGATGGGTAGGTGATTTTTGGAAAACACTTAGTCTTTTTGGAAGAGTCACTTAGGAGAGCAAGAGAAGAGTTCTTTATAAACCTATGCAGTTTCGTCTGCTCATAGTTGAAAAGAGTTCCATAAAGAACAGTTAAGGGCTTGAACTCAAGGTCCTTGGTAGTTTTGATGCAAGTACATATATTTTCCCAAAAATCTGGAAGACAATCCATGAACTTGCACAAGACTTCCTCATTATCATAGACTCTGCCCAACAACTTAAGATCATTTAAAAGAGAGTTGAAGCGATTGTAGTAGCTAGGAAGAGATTCTCCTTTTTCAAAAGCAAAGAGTTCATAATTTTTAACAAGAGCAATCTTTCTGCTCTTTTTAACTTCATTTGTACCTTCGTACAAAACACACAGAGTGGACCACATCTCTTTGGCAGTAGAGAGATTTACCAGAGAGTGGTACACTTCATCAGGAAGAGAGAGAGCAATGATAGTTCTAACTTTAGAATCAAGATACACAAGTCGTTTTTCCTCATCAGTATATTTCTTAGAATATTTAAGAATGTAACGACCAGTAGCAGCAGATTTTTCTTCATCATAGGAATCATCAGAATTATCTTTTTCCATGGTTTCTTTACCAGGCCTCTGCGTTTCATGGCGAGCCCAAACTCTGGGGATGATAGGTCCCTCTTTGAGAATGGTTGGATATCTAGTATCCACTTCTTCCATGAATAGCATCATTCGGCTTTTCCACAAAGAAAAGTTGTTAGAATTAAACTTAGGAGGTTTTGAGATAGACCCATTTTCAGAAAAGGTGTTTTGAGAAAAAGCTTCATTTTTGGAAGGAGAAGCAGCCATTGCAGATCAAGTTTATGAATTAAACTTCCTGCTCTGATACCACTTGTTAGTCCCAGATGGCTAACCAAGTATTGTAGAAGGGGGGGGGGGTTGAATACAATACTCAAAATTTTCACAATTTTAATTCTTTATATTGAAAATATTTCAACAAGAATTACACATAGAAAACTTAAGACTGTTGCGGAAAAGAACAGATAACTATTCTAACAATCTTACACAAAGTATACTAACAAAATAACTAAGAACACTTAGAACAAAGCTATAAAGTTTTTCAAGCAAACTGGAAATTCTTGCACTTAGAGAAATCTTCCAGTTTGCGTAGAATATCAAGAGCACACAGTAATCTTCAAGTCTCTCAAGATGTTAGTCTTTTCTGCATGGAGAGGTCTTCCTTTTATAGTGACAAGGAGTGTGCAAGCATTGAATGCTTGGGCCACCTGTCATCTTCATACTTGCTGAGGATGTTGACTTCTAGAGAGTTGTGAAGTCCTTGTCACATTTTACAAGGTACAGTCAGAAGAGCCCATGCATGAGAAAAGAACTTTATATGGAAATGGATAATAAGACAAAATGTCACTTTATCCATGTAGAAAATATCTTCTCAACTTGTCTTCTAAAGATTGCACCACCGAAGGAAACTTGGGATATGTGACACATCTTTGGAGAAAGCATCTTTGAAGCTTCTTTGAGGTCCCACCGAAATGTCACTTTGGGATATGTGACACATCTTTGAAGAAAGCATCTTTGAGACTTCTTTGAGATCCCATCGATGATTGCTTTGAGATATGTGACACATCTTTGAGATATGTGACATCATCTTTGGGATATGTGACATCATCTTTGGAGAAAGCATCTTTGAGACTTCTTTGATATCCCACCGAAATTGGACTTCCATTGGTGGGATTCTTTGGCCGAAACAGAGAGAGATTTCGGTGGAGATATGTCCACCGATGTATGAGAACACCATCGGTGGACAATGACTTGTATGTGTTGAGAAAAGATCTTTCACTTCCACAATGAGAGAATCTTTAATCTTGACTTTGGTTGATCTTTGACTTCACCAAACATTTGCTATCTTGTACAAGCCATTACAAAGAACCATGCATCCAAAATTTCTCAAAGTATAAAATGTTTTTCAAAGTATAAAAGGAGATCATGAGGTCATCTTCAAATCTTGATGACCCAATAGAATCTCATCTACCAACGTAATTCTAGGTTGAATCTGTCAATACTATATGTTTCACTCAAAATCGATCGTTGATTGTCAAGTGATTCAAGAAGACAACATACGAAATTTTTCATGGAAGAAAGCCAACTCTCAATTTTTGTCATGTCTTTTGTTGCCAGTGTTATATCCTAAACAACAAATATAACCTTGAAAAGTTCGATCCGAAAGCTGATGACGGTATCTTCCTTGGATACTCATCAGTTTCTAAAGCATTTAGAGTGTTCAACAAAAGAAGACAAACTATTGAGGAAACCATTCATGTCACCTTTTATGAATCTCTTTCAACTAAATCAAGACCTATCCTCGATAATGAAGAGTTGAATCAATGGATGTTTTCTCACTTCGGTGAACCTGATGCATATTTCAGCAACAATCCTCAAGCTGAACCGAACCACACAATGCTGATGACGATCCAATTGTCATTCCTAGCATGCAAACTAGTGGAGTTGGATCCTTTCCTTGGATTGCAGTTGTTCCTCTAAACACCTTACCTCCATATAAACCCTTACCACCATTAGTAAATGTCATTCCCTCTAAACCTCATAACTGATTCTTGATGAACCTAATGATGAAATATCTTCCTCAGCACGTGATCCTCTACCTCCAAATTATTCATATATGGCTTCTCAACAACCTACTCAGATATGGACAAAGAGTCATCCCATTGAACAAATTCTTGGTTATCCAAATGTAGGTATTCAGACTCAACATGGATCAGGTAATATTTGTCTCTTTGTTAACCTCGTTTATCTTCCCAAACAAAAGAAAACTCATGATGCCCTCAAAGATCCAAACAGGTTTAGCGCGATGCAATAAGAGTTGACTAAGTTCGAAAGAGACAAGGTTTGGAAACTAGTCCCTCGTCCATCTGAGAAAACCTGTATAGGAAACAAATGGGTGTATCGTAACAAGCTAGATGAACATGGTATTGTAACAAGGCTAGACTTGTTGCTCATGGATATAGACAAGAGGAAGGCATAGACTATGATGAAACCTTTGTTCATAAAGACTTTAAAGTATACCAAATAGATGTAAAAAATGCTTTTCTGAATGGAAAGCTGAATGTAGAAGTCTGTGTTGAACAACCCCAGGGTTCTCTGACCCTAAAAAGATGGGTAATGTTTATAAAATGGATAAGACTCTTTATGGGTTAAAACAAGCCCCACTCTTTATTGGAAAGAAAGAAGAAAGAAAGTTTCTACTGTTATTGGGGAATGGACTGAGTTAGCTGCTGATGGCATGGACTTAAATGATATTCAAATGCCTTTTGAGGACTTCAGTATGGGCTTTATGTTAGCTTTTAAGCCCAAGTTTATTTATGAGGTTATTTGGTTTATTTGTAATTGGGCTTCGAATGTGAGCATTGGTTATAGTAGTAGGCCTTTACTTTATGATTTTCCTAAGCATTTCCTCGGTAGGCATTTTGTTAGGAGGAATGTTTCTTATTTAATCTTGTAGTCCTTTCTTTTGTTGAATAAAGTTTTCCAAGGAGTGTCGTCTCCTTTTTCCAAAAAAAAAGCCCCACGTGGTTGGTATGATACCATTTCCTCTATTTAAAATGATGAGAGATTGAGTCAAGATTCCCAAAATGGCACAAATGAGCGAATCCAGCCGAGTCTAACCAGAGCTAGCACATCAGTTATCCCTAATGGTCAAGCATAAAGGGATATTGAAGAAGGACATAATATCAATATGTACCCTGAACAGAGCCAAACAACCCAAAAACCACTCTTGGCGTCTCTAGACTACAAATAGCTAAGGAAACCACCCATCTGGATTTGTCCTCTTAAAAGGACACTTACACTAAAACAATAAGAATTCCATCGCCTACACATACAGAGGCATTTGTTTCCTCTTCTAACAATGACAATTTTCTGATGTCTATTGGCATTCCCGGCTTTGATCCTAGACACTACCTTTCAGAGAGGCAATCGCAATCCCTTCAAGCACAATTCCATAACATACTTGATCATCAATGGGGTCATCATCTTCGATTCAATCTATCAGACTCTGAAGATGACATGATGGATAATCGAATAAGAAGACCTAGAGGGTTACCTCCTAAAGGTACTCAAGGATAGGGTGGAAGTCCTTTAAGTCTCAAAATCAAAATAGGACTGAACAAAGGCGTCTCTAAACTCGAGACTAAATTAGATACATGTGTTGTTTCCTATGTTAACCCTCTTTCTGAACTGGTCACAAACAGAGAGTTCAAGGACTTTCCTAACTCATGTAAAGAGTCCTTGGAAGAACCAAAACTCACAGTTTGCAAAACATAGGTCTTTGCACCCAACACTTAACTTGAAACCCTAAACATCAATTTCCTAACTGCAAGCCATTTCAGAGACTCACTCAAAGTCTCTGAACGAACTTAAGAAGATTATATCCCAAAGGCAACAATCATCAGAGACAACGTATACCTGTGCAACTACTTCTCTACATTAATAATTTCTTCATTTTCCTGACTAAAAGAACTGATCCAGAAGCAATAGCAACAACAACAACAACCAGATCTATCTAAGCTCATGGCATTAATAGAGGAGATAAAGACTCTTATTTCTGAATCAAGGATTAATGTCTCTATATTGGCTCCACAACCTATTTCATCACATTTGGTCAATAAAGCAGATTTCCAAACTTCAAAACTGCTGTCATTCAGAGGTTTACAGAGATCAACAGTAAGATCGTGAAAAAATCCAATCAGTATGTCTCATAGGTACAAAAGATACTTGTAAACCACGCTTTCAAACCAGATGCCCATATCCAGCAGATAATAGGTTCTTCAAAAGATCTCTACTCTGTTCTTGAAAAGAAATTCAAGGCACTCCCTATGAACCAACTTCTTCAACACCTCTGATCCAAACCATAGATGAACTCAAAACTGTGAAGCTACAAAAAGTAAATACGGCTACCATGTTTTAGTAGTTGCCTCTTGTGCAGAAGAATATGCCAAGAATAAGAAATTTGAAAATGAAGACACAGAGGCTGAATGGGCTTTTGATCATCAATAGGGGGAGAATGAGCCCTTATCAAAAAAGGAAAAGTAAATACAACCAAGTCATCCAAAGCCCAATAGATCTACACCAGAGGGGTCATCAAAGCAACATCAGACCTCTGATGAAGACCAACTACTAGACATTTTCACTATGCAAACCTTAATGGTGATTCTAGCATCGGATAGAAAGGGACCAATAATCCCAGTTTAGTTCAAGCCTCTATACTTGAACAACATGTCCCTGAAAAACCAAAACTTATTATTATTCTAGAGACACCTCCAACCACATCTGAACAAATACCCAAAGCACACCCATCTATAGATCATGATCAGAAAGTGCGTCTGTCAATTGGAAACCCTTAGACATCCACCGACAGAATCCTTAACCAAAGCCTCTACCTCTGAACCTGCTTATGTTTCCAATCCTCCAAAGGAGCCAGTACTTATGGAATATCCATAGGTATTTGTACTCTGAAATAGATGAGAAAACAGATCTAGCACCACCTAAACTTCACCTAAATATTATGGAAGTTGTCAGAAGGAGGCTTGTGAACTTAATTAAACCCAATAAGGAAGTCTATTCCAAAAATGGCATCAAGAAGGTTCACGAGATCAAAGTGAGGACCTTTTCTCAAAAAACCATCACCTACCTCGAATATACGGTGGAAAGAGCATGCAATCAATTCTATACTTTTAATAATAATGACTTGATCAATCTGAATTCATGGGATAGACCTCTGTTTCTACACCAATGTCCATGTTATAGGGGAAAGAAGTTCAGCATAGTTGTGGCAAAATTCAAAGTGACAATGGGACAATTGGTAAGATTCAAAGCTAAGACTGACTTCCATATATCTCTGGATCTAGGTTTTGATTGACTATTTGTTACTACACCATATGAGCACCCGAATAACATTAAGCACGCGCAATCATCCACACTTGTAATGAATCTAGAACTCAGGTTGATCTACAGAAATCATAACAAAGAAAAAAAGTTATTCCAAATCTTTATATGTTCAAATGCTCGAACACAACTCTTATCTGGTTGAAGAAAGAAGTCGTCCAACATCTTGGAACACAAAAAGTTCTTACAATGCCCATAAACGAATTCATCAGGCTTGTCTTCTCAGTGCTAAACTACAAAGACCTAATGATGCATTCCTAGAAGATATATACACATGCTCCAGATGTTGAGATTTAAATGATTTCATCTCCTTTGTAATGTCTTATCTTTTAGTGAAATTATTTTCCAGATGATATCTTTAATCCTCTTGCTTTCTTAAATTATTTTGTTTATTTTTGTAAGAGTTCTTTTTAAATACTTAGGAGAAGATTGTTAGATATATTTTCATATGTAAAAGTATTGTAAAAATATAACAAGTGTTAAGATCCAGAGATACTCCTTGAAGACAATTCAAAGAACTTAACCAGAAGATCATCAGGCAAGGTAGAGACCCAAACCACCTCTTGATCTGGCTCTAACTCAATAGAAAAATATTTTATCTCTAAGTGTGATTCTCCCAAGCCTAATCGTTCCCGCCCAAAGTTTATAAGTGCACTTTACACGTGGGTTCTCCCCCATTGGAGTGTGCATTGACTTTCTCACTTTTAGGCTATATGTAAGAGATCATATATTTTGAAATTGTTTCAATTTTTTACTACTTTCCATATCTTTGTAATGAACTAGGGAGAAAAAGATTCGTGAGATTATTATACAAATGGAGTTGTGAAGTGTTAGTGCTCTCACAATTCTAGTAACGATTCTTACAAAAGCTTACAATTCTCGACAATTTGTGTGTTCCACTAACGTTCTATTTATATCCTGATAAAGCAATAGACAGTGTACAATTGTCTATCACTTAGAAAGCAAGTCTTCGTCCTTTTAGGGCTGACGTGGAAGGTGCAGACACTTGTCTATCACTTAGAGATTTCTACGAGACTTCGACTTCATAGAGGTCTTCATTCAGCAGAGATCATCTGCCAGAGCTCTGGAGGTCTTCTTGCGATCTTGTTCTCTGATGGACTTATCAGAGGTCTTCTGCCAGAGCTCTGACAATCTTTGATGATCTTCTGTTTGTTCTTCTACTAAGTCTTCAGCTTGATCCTGGCATCCTATTCTCTGACCTCTTTCTGACTTGTGATATTTTCAGTACTTGTAAAAAGTCATACTTGGCGCTAACAATCTCCCCCTAAGTATTTAAAATTCAAACTACGCTATGTTTACAGAGATTAAGCAAAATTGAAGACAAAGAGGAGAAATTCATCCTCTGTAAAAACCTTTTACTACTTTCAGAATATGATTACATTTCAAATAAAAGAAAGATAGTAAGACTAGTCATTATAGTTTCCTCTAAGAATTCTGTCAAATCTCATAATTAAATCCCGGAACTCTAGAGTAAGAGTAAGATGTCTTACAAAACTATCAATTACTTTTTGTGGGCACTTGGAGCTTGGAGGCCTCTCTTGTATGATCTTTCGCAGATACTTCAGAGATTGTGAGGAGTACTTCCGGGTTTCTGCATATCTGATGGCTTTCTTAACACCTTTCTGTCGGCAAATAAATGCTTCTGGATTGACAGAAAGAGATCATGTAGGGTAGTTTTCAAATCCCACAAGACTCTCACCTGGCGGTCCAATGCTCAGTTTATCCATCTCAAAATCGATTGCATGCTGAAAGTCAATTTTTGTTTCTGAGGTTCACGTACTCTTCCATGGCTAGCAAGACTTCTGTGCGTGCAGTTCTGGTAGCTTTCTATATGTCTGTAAAGTTGAGGCAGTAGGCATGCAGAGTTAGAAGGTCATAGGGATTATGCAGAACAAGATCATTGTTGTTGAAAGTTTCATGCGTCTCATCGTTGAGTTCGACCGTGTAGATGTGGTAAGCGACTCTGTTGAAGGCAATGTGTTTATCCTTCCAGAGACGTTGGTCTTTGTCCTTATGAATATGCTTATGTTCTCTGTAAGATTGTTTTACCTTTTTGGATTTAGATACAGATTGATGAGCACTGCATTAACTGGAATAAGGTCTTCTTCAGCATATAGGAAGGCAAAGGTTTCCTCAAGAGATGGTAGAGTGTGATCTAGTTTGGTGGATGGTTGTTGTTGTTGCACATCAACAGACGGCTCTTCTGATATTTCTTGTTTTCCTTTGTCAGCCCTTGTCTCTGATGTGCTACCTTCTGCTGAAATCTCTGTTGTGGTTCCTTCTGTCAGGATGTCCAGAGTTCTGCTATATCATTATGGTGTTGATCGTGGATCATCGTGGTTGTAGTTGTGTTGAGTGGTTGGTTTAAAAATTCTTCAGCAAAGGATGGGTTTGTGCTCTCTGGTTCATTCCTTGGGGACTGGGTCGAGTATCTAAGAGAATGGTTTCTGGTGGTAGTTCTGCAGAGGTGGAAGTTTCTGCTGGGGTCTTTAGAGGTTTGCCTTTGAACGTATAGTCGTTTATGCTCTCCCCCTTTTCTTGATCAGACTCCTCTGCATCACCAATGTTTTCTTCAAAGTCAGAGAGCTATGGGGTAGCCTTTAGAGAGTCTGGGTCAACAAACTTGGACCGTTTGGAGACTCTGGCACCAGAGTTCTCTCCTGCAGATCTCTTACCAGATATTGTTCCAGCAACAACATCACAGAATATAGCAGCTGCCTTCTTTAGAATGTCTTCTAGTTTTGCAGCAGCAGACCTTACTTCTTCCACTTGATCTTCAAAATTGAATTTGTGGGTGTTCATAGTTTCTTTTAATATTTTTCTATGCAACCTGGGCTTTACCCACAAATTTCGAGGGTATTGTCATCGTATGGCTCAGAACCTCTCTTCTGAAGTCACCCATGTGACCTATAGTCATTGGTCGATTGTTGGGTCTTGGAACATTAGCAGAGATGGGAGTTGGTGTGTCGGCAGTCTGTGCAGCAGAGGATGACGGTAGATCTTTGAGTGCAGCAGAGATAGAGTTGTTGATCACCTCTGTCAGAGTTCTAATGTTTTCCTCTGACAGAGTGACAGAGGGTGTGGCTCTGGAGATGGTTTTCTTGTGATTTTCAGCCAGTTGTGTCTTCAGAGCATAGATCTCTTCTTTCAACTTCTGGTTCTCCTCTGTGCTCTTCTTCTCCCCATAAACAAATTTCTTGGAGGTCTCTGCAAGTAGAGTTTGGACATTTTTGAGCTCATTTTGCAGAGAGATGTTATCAGTTCTCCTCTGCTCCTCTACTCGTGTATTGATAAGTTTATACTCATTCAAGGAGGTTCTAATCTCATCACAAAAACCTTTGAACTCTGTTTTTTGTGGAAAGATCAGAGATGGGAACATTGGAAAAAACACATGTTTCCAATTAAGCCTCGAGATCAGAGGCGCCTTCTTTCGGAGCTGTTTTGGCGTTGACTCTGGAAGGACTTCCACCATGTCCTTGATGTTCCCTCAGAGGAGAAACATCTCGGGGTGTTCTGGTTTCTTCAGATCTCTCATCCTCAGAATCTGATAGATAGAAGTAAACGTGGGAATTAACATTGCGATCTAGGCAATCCAATCCCTGTGATACTAAACTTTCAAATTGCCTCTGAGAAAGGCAATCTCAACGGGTAAAACGAAAGTTACCCAAGGACCTAAGTTGTTCCTCCTTAGAAAGATGAGCCACATAGGCATCATCATGTGTATGGGTCCTATTGATGTGCTGGGGCGAATGGACTTCACTACCAAAAATAGCTTCCCTGGTTCTGTGCATCTCAGAGGCATGAAGGGTTTCCTCTGAGAGGTTTAGCGGGTTAGGGTTTGAGGTGTGCACCTCTGTTTCAATGTCCATATGGTCTAGATCACCATGGACAGATGGAGTGTGTGCACTGGGAGTTGGAGAAGTGTCCTAAAATACACATGCGTGTTATTTGGAACATATTTTTCTACTCTTTCTGGACTATCGCTTTCTAGAGGGTTAGAAAACTCAGGCATCTCACGCTCCGGTTCACTTCTCTCAGAGGAGGGTGAACTCTCTGCCCCTACCTCTGGAGCTACTTTTGCTCCCTCAGAGACAACCTCCTATGTGGATGCTCTGTCATCTACTTCATCTTCTTTTTCTATCTCCCCTCTCTCTCTCTCTGAGGTAGACCCCTCTGTGGGTACTCGTACCTCTGGTCTTCCTTCTACTTCTTGTTCCTCTACACTAGACTCTATTGAAGGCTCAGGACCTAAATATGTTGGGGATCCCACCGCAGGTTCTTGAGGTTGGGCAACGTGTCTATAGTTTCGAATGGCAAGATGATCTGGATGAATCAGATCAAGCATAGTCTTGGGGACTGTGCGAGTAGAGGGATACGTTCCGAAAATTTTAGGTCTGAAGGATGGCATCGTCCAGACTGGAGTTGGAGCGCCATGTTGCGTGAGCTCAAGAGTACCAAATGCCTCTCTGATGGCGAGGCTGTTTAATCTGGGAAACCGAATGGTTTCAGATTCTTGTCTTCTCCCACTCGCTTGCCTCTGGCGAGAGCACTGGTCTTTGTGGTTACAGCGGCCAGAAGTTCTTTGTAGAGAATGGTGGCATAGTCAAAGTTTCTCTGGAGGTAGAGACCATACATGATTGTCATGATCTTTGTGCTTGTTTGGTCTTGGCTATTAGTTTTCCAGGTGAGGGTCCTGTTTAATGCTTAGAACCTAAAGTTCCACAGGGGTGGGAATATGCTTCTTTTGAAGACACTTAGTTTGACCAGGTTTTCGTTGTATCCAAGAAATCTGATGAATTCTAAGAGTATGGGTTGTTCAGATGCCTTTTTGTTAGCCCCAGGTATGACTTTGTAAAAGTATTGAAAATATCACAAGTTAGAAGAACGTAAGAGAATAGGACACCAGAGATCAAGCTGAAAACTTAGCAGAAGAACAAACAGAAGACCATCAGAGATCATCAGAGCTCTGGCAGAAGACCTCTGATAGCCCATCAGAGATCAAGATTTCCAGAAGATCTCCAGAGCTCTGGCAGAAGACCTCTGGTGAATGAAGACCTCTGTGAAGCCAAAGTCTCGTATAAATCTCTAAGTGATAGACAAGTGTCCGCATGTTAGCCCCAAGTATCTCTTATGTAAAAGTATTGAAAATATTACAAGTCAGAAGACCACCAGAGATCAGACATAAGACATGGAAGAAGTTCAACAAGAAGACCAACAGAGCTCGACAGAGCTCTGGTGGAACCAACAGAGCTCAACAGAGCTCTGACAGAAGACCTCTTCCATTCTACAGAAGAACTGTTCACCAACCGAAGAGCATCAGAGCTTTGGCGTAAGAGCTCAGGTGACTGAAGACCTCTGTGAAGCCTAAGTCTCGTAAGAAATCTCTACGAGATAGACACGTGTCTGTACTTTCCACGTAAGCCCTAAAAGGACAAGACACACTTTCCACGTGTCATTCCAGGGTTAGATAGTACACTGTCTAATACTTTATCAGGCTATAAATAGAGAGGTAGTGGAACAACAATTGTAATCTTTTGGAAGAATAGTTTTCCACAATTGTTAGAGCACACACTGCAGTATTCCATAGGACTACCTCCGTACGATCTTGTTCCCTGTGAGATTTCGAATACACACACTTGAACGTGTTCTTGGTGTTATTCATATTATCAATATACGAGCAACTTTTATACTTGATCTTGTTATCATTATTATTGTTCTATACTTGATACTCACGGTTACAATATCTTTGAACAATCACTCACATCTTAATGGCTTTATATATAATGCTTCCGCTGTCTATTTTATTACCATTAATGTGATACAACGTGAATCTGGGAACCCACACCGCACTTTCCACATCAGCCCTAAAAGGATGAAGACATGCTTTCCACGTGTCATCACAGGGTTTGATAGTACACTGTTTATTACTTTATCAGGCTATAAATAGAACGTTAGTAGAACACACAATTTGCCGAGAATTATAAGAATCGTTGCTAGAATTGTGAGAACACTATCACTGCACAATTCCATTGAACTTCTAGTGTCCGATCAGTAGCCTGAGAGATTTCAGAATACACACATAAGAAAGTGTTCTTGGTGTTATTCAAAATATCAATATACGAGCAGTGTGTTATTCATTATTGTTATCTATTTTACTGTTCATCATATTGTTATTCTCTCATGTTTCATGCTACTCACAATCACTCGTACTCAAACAGTTTTATTATGCTTCTGCTATCTTTGATCTTGCTGTTTGTATGAGACGAAGTGAATCTGGGAACCTATAACTGGTATCAGAGCAGATTGATTTGCTTAAATCAAATCGATCTAATCTAACCAGGTTGATTCACTCTTGTTGATTGTGCTTTGTTTTTCAAGATTTTTAGTGTACCCTGTTTTTCTGTTTAAAACCTGAAACTCCTTTGTTAAAAGCTTTTGATACGTGTTTAAGCATTCCAGTAAGTTTGGAAATAATTTCTAAATAGTTTACTGTTCCATTGTTTTACTGTTCATATACCTCATGTTCAAAACTCTTTCAAAGTCTTCATACTCTTTTTCCTGTCAAAATGGCAAACAACAACATAAATGCTATTTATACGGCTGATTCTTTAACCAAACCTCCTACTCTTCTGAGGGATGAATACCCTCAATGGAAGATCAGGATGGTTAACTTTTTCGATGGCATGGATAGAGATCTTATGTGATCTGTCACTAATGGACCATTCCAACCCATGGTATTGGTTCCTTCTCACTTTGAAGTTAAAACCACTGGTTTTACTTAAGAAGAAAATCTTAAAATGGAAAATGACCTTAAAACAGTTAGACTAATGATTATGGCCATTCCAACCGATATTTTCCAAGAATTAGACTCTTGTGATACGGCTAAAGTAATCCGGGATCAACTTCTGAACCAACTCGAAGGGGGTATTAAAACCCAAAAGAACAGAAGGACCATGTATTAATGAATACAATGATTTCAAAGCACTTCCTGAGGATTCAACATTTTGATAAACAGATGTAAGAAATGTGGAGTTGTTAGGTCGAAGGAAGATAACAATATCTTGTTCTTAAAAAAATTGAATGATGAATGGTTAAATCTGTCTGTGTCTCTATAAGCCAACCAGGACCTGGATACATGGTCTCTTACTGATGTATATGGAACTCTTGTTGCACAAGAGAAGGATATTTTCAAGCAAAAAGGCAAACCCACTATTACAGGTTCATTACAACAGACCTATAACAGATTAAAAAACACCCTCAGAAGGGAAATCCAACAAAGATAATGCTGGCAGACACAAGAAGAAGGAGAAAGCCATGAAGAAGCAAGGAAAGAAAACCCTCATAGTAGAAAGTGATTATGAGGAAAGTTTGTCAGAAGATGACGATGATGCTGACATCAATGGTTTTGCCCAATCTCTTGCTTTAATCACTCAACAATTTAACAAGAGATTTGGCAAGAAAGTGTTCAACAGAAGAGGAAAATATGAGAGAGGGGAGAAGGATGAGAAGATAGTTTATGAGCATAGGACTGCACCTCACCACCAGAACAACAACAGAGCAGCACTAGAACACATACCACAACAATATCAATCGATATACAACCAACCAGCTCCACAGAAGCAAGCAGATGCTGCCAGCCCATCAATCAGAATGATGGAAGATGTTTTCGATGTGGCAAACCAGGCCATTTCCCTGCCAACTGCAAAGGTAGACTGGTAAAAGACCAGGACTACTACAAGAACAAATATAAGTACAACTTCAGAGAAAGAAGTTATGTGGCAGAGATGGAGAACTGGATCTCTGATTCATATTCGGATGATGAACCAGAGTAGGCCAACTTCTGCGGGATGGTGGTTGGAGAAGAAAGCTCAGAGGAGATGTTTGAAGGGATGGAAGAGGAGATGCCATAGAGGTCAACAGAGACAGATGCTTTTTTAATGTCTTGTGCATTTTCTGTGACAGACTCGACTGACAGAGCGCTGGAGATTTCCAAAACTGACTCTGAATTGGAAATGAATGTGTCGAAGCTCGCTGAGGAATTTCAAAACCTTAAACAAAAACTGTCTGAGTAAAATGAACTGAGAAAACTAGCTCAGAAAGATTTGTCCTTCTACAAGAGAGAGAAGAGTCTCTTGGAAATGGAGAAGGAAGAAATTTCTAAAGAAAAACCTGAGTTAGAAGTTTTACAAAAACAAAAGGAAACCTCATTTTCAGAGAAATGCAAAGAATATGAAGAGGTTTTGAAACTAAAGGCTGAAGAGGTAAGGAAATCAAAATATGAAAGGCTTAACTCTAAGAAGGAAAGAGAAGTCTTACATCAATCTTTACAGAGAAAATAACTTCTGATTAAAAAAATACTACGATGCACAGGATGTGCACATTAAAATTAATTTGCAAAAGGACACTCAGGGTCTAGCTTTCAGTGACCTTGATCCCTTCAATGGAAAGAAGAAGACATCTCTGTCCTCTACTTTCTGCATTGGGAAAGTCCAAATGCCTGACGGTGTACTCACTGGTACTTGTGTTTTTAAGAGAGCTAAACCTTCAGAAGGGTCAAGGACCAGAAAGCTGAATTTCAGAAATGTCACTATGACTCATCTGGTCATGAAAAGGTTACAGAACCATCTCTATTGTTGATCCAAACCCTCAGTGATTTGATAATGACCCTCTCTTAAACACTTAGTGAAAATTGTAAGTAAACAATATGTATTAGAGTTTCACTATCGCTGATGTACTAAGACTAATTCAGTACCGCTGATAGGAACTCTCGTTCTTTAGATTAAACATTCAGCGAACACTGTTCACCATAATGCTATGAGCCTGTTCAGTCCTTATGGTGATCGCTGATAAGTTAGTTGTTTACTTATGATCCCTGAAGACAAGTTTCAAGCCAACATAGGTTCTACGCCAAAGTCGAAGATCAAGCTCAAGAACCAGCGACAAGTCTCCTAATGAACTGATGCGGATCAGCGAAGACTCAGATTTGTCCACTCAACGTGAAGTATCAAGTACAAGACTTCATCTATCGCTGAACTTTGTCATTCACTGATATAGAATGATAAATCTCTGATTCAACGAAAGTTGATCATGAAGTCCTCCGTACAAAGTACTTTTGTCTTAACCACCCTTGCACGACTCCGTACGATATGTCAGAAAAGAACCTCCTTATTGTCTGAAATCGTATAACCACTCTGATACTACACTGTTCAACCATGCGGCTACTAAGGTTGTCTACTAAAGTCAGACCCAACAACCAATGAGCTGCTGCCACGTGTAAAGTATAAACTGACATGCATTAAATGCATGCAGTATATAAGAAGGACTCCAGCTACATTCTTGAAGCACTTGCTAACTCTGGTCAAGTCATCTTCTTATCTTGAGATAGGTTATTATTAGTAATTTCCTTCTCTTTCTTAGTGCAAGAAAACTTAGTGTTCCAACTTGTTTAGATTAGGATTTATTCCTTATCTTGTTCCGCATCAAGCTGTAAATTGTTAATGATTTATCAATAAACAATTTAGAAAGTAAAATCTGTGTATTTGTATTCAACCCCCCCCCCCCCTTCTACAAACTTATATAGCCCTTCGGGACCAACAAGTGGTATCATAGCAGATTTGTTTAATCTCATAAACAAGATCTGATCTATACTAAGATTTCTCTTCCTTGCTATTTCTGAAAATGGCTACCAACACAAACACAAACTATATTGACAACGGTTCTCTTGCAAAACCCCCTAGATTCTCCAGAGATAATTTTAATCTATGGAAAAATAGGATGATTCTCTTCTTAGAAGGTGTAGACCCTACTATGCCTTATTATCTTGAAAACGGCCCATATAGTCCTGTAAGAATTGATGCTGCAGTTCCAGCCGCTGAGAATACACCTACTATTCCAGAAAGGCTGATTCCTAAGGAAATTTATATGTGGACTGATGAAGATAAGAATAAAGTGGCTATCGACACCAAAGCCAGATCCATACTCTCCATGGCTCTTCCTAAAGAAGTCTACCATTCCTTCATGAACCTGAAAACTTCAAAAGCTATGTGGGACACAATCTGTGTTCAGTATGAAGGTACTTCTGAAGTCCAGTACTCTCGAAAGATCAACCTAGTAAGATAATACGAAAGCTTCATTTGTGGTAAGAATGAATCTCACTCTGAAGTACACCAACGTTTTAACTGTTTAATAATAGATCTGAAAACTGTTGGTAAGGAATATTCTAACTTCGAAGTGCTGACAAAGTTTTTAGAATGTTTACCTGAAAGCTGGGACAGTTATTCAATGTGTCTCAAGATGTCAAAGGATCTAAATTCTATGACCCTTTCTACCTTATATGGCACGATGCTGAATCATGAGCAATCGAGTCATCTTAAGAAGAATCTTGTGAAAGATTCCAAAAGCACCCCTGTTGCTTTAATCTCAGAGTCACCTTCCACTCAGCGATCAACTGTTACTATCACTGAGTTGGAGACTAACTCTGAAAGATCATCAGATTCTGAAGTGTCGGATGATGATGAAGCTCTGGAATTCCTGGCTAATAAGTTCAGGAGATTTGCTAGAAAGAGTAATTTCAAAAGGAATAAACCTCTTGCTAATACTGACAAGCCAAGATCATCAACTACTGTTGATAAGGCTACTGCTACTTGCTATAACTGTGAAAAGATAGGACATTTTGCTACCGAGTGCAGGTCTAAGAAAGTCTCTAGGTCCTTAGCTTTTCCCAAGAAAAACTTTACTCCTCGGACTAGAGATGAAAAATACAAAAGGCTGAAAGAAAGGTATTCAAAGATGAAAACCTTTAAGAAGAAAGACAAAGGCCTGATGGCTAACTATGATTGGGCTGACTCTGAAGCGAGGAAGAAACATCTGACTCTGAAGATGATGAAGCCAATCTCTGTCTTATGGCTAAACTTGAAGATGAGGAAGAAAGTTCAGACATTCCCTCCACTTCAACCTCTGCTACTCACGTATCACCTTCCTTCTTTACCAATATTGCAAATATTGATGAAGCTGATAGTCTTCGTAAAATCGATCTCTTGACTAGAAGTTTATATGAAGCCATGAATGGCAAAACTGTTATTGAAAATCAAAACCTTGATCTCGCTGAACAGCTTAAAAACTGTCACCTTCAAATAGAAAAACTTTCTAAAATTGAATAAGGTTCTAAAGATCAAGTGCACTTAAATCAGCTAGTCAAAATCGAACGAGCAGAAGCTATCGTTGTATTAAAAGCTGAAAAAACTATTGTTGATGGATGGTATAATTCCTCAACAAAGATCACTGAGATAATTAAGTCTCAGATTCCCCTGAGTGATAAACGTGGTCTTGGTTACAAAGCTGATACTCTAGAACCAACCACTGATCGTTCCATGCTCTTATTTGGAACTTTCGTATCCTCAGTCGCTGATAATTCATCCTCTCAGTGTTCCTCCTCTAAATCGCCCATCCCTGAGGAAATCTCTACCTTAACTTCTAAATGTAAAGAAAAAGTTATTTATCCAAAACCTACCTCAGTATTTAAAAACAAAGGTAAAGGAATTGCTTTTAACCAAAATCCTCAGAAGGGTACCTCTGTACCAAAGCTGAACGCTTCTAAAGCTTCAGTGACTTATCCCTCTGATTCAAAGAATAAGATCTCTGGATTTATTCAGCGTGGATCTATTCAGCGATCTACTCCTAGAATCAAAGTGGAAATCATTGGTAAGAAATCCGAAGAATTAAATGTTCCTCCCATTTCAAAAACCAATAGCTTACTTGGTGCAGGTCCTTATAATTCAAAATCTAAAGCTCAGCATGCAAATGGTCCTAGAACTACTTTTAGTTATAGGAAATGTTATCACTGTGGACTTACAGATCATATTGCTAGTAAGTGCCCTACAGCCACCAAAGCTAAAAAGATAGCTAAGGTGAAGATCAATGCTCCCAAGGCAAAGAAGCCCACTTAGGTTAAGAAATTAACCAAAGTGAAGACTGACAAAGCTGAATCTTCTAATGTTGCGAACACTGCTGAACCTTCCATTCCAACTACTTCCACTGACAAACGTGAACACATGGTTAAGTGGGTACCCAAGAAAAACAAATCTTCCTTTGTAATGCAGGTTGAGAAGGGTATCTGGTATCTCGATAGCGGATGCTCTAGACACATGACTGGAAAGAAAAGCCTGCTCGCTGAATACAAGGAAGAGAAGGGTCCCTCTGTGACTTTCGGTGGAAATGGAAAAGGACATACCCGAGGTTTTGGTGTACTCTCAAATGGTACAACAACCTTCGGAAGAGTTGTTTATGCAGAAGTGCTGAAGCTTAATCGTCTAAGCATCAGTCAGCTTTGCAACATTGTAAATCAAACCCCGAATCATTTGATCTAATCGCCTATTCAGATAGTGATTTTGCAGGCTGCAAATTGGATAGGAAAAGCACCACAAGAGGCTGTAAGCTCCTGGGTGGAAAGCTGGTGAATTGGACAAGTAAAAAGTAAAACTCAGTGTCCACATCAACTGCTGAAGCTGAGTATGTAGCCGCTGGAAGCGCTTGTTCTCAGGTCGTGTGGATGAGAAATCAACTACTAGACTATGACCATCAGCTCTCGAAAATTCCAATCTATTGCGACAGCACAAGTGCTACACTCCAAGACAAAACACATCGAAATTATGTATCATTTTATCAGAGATCATGTGATGAATGGTGATATAGAACTTCATTTTATCCCAACTGACTATCAGTTAGCTGATCTGTTCACCAAACCTCTTGATGAGACAAGATTCAACTTTCTCATCAGCGAGCTTGGAATGCTGAACTTTGAAGAGTAAAATCTTCAGCGGTTCACATTTGATCAGCGATAGGATAAAATCAACTTGTATAACACATTCTATCATTTTCTCTCTGAATAAACCTGATTCGCTGATATCAAGGTAAGTTTTTCTCTCGCTGACAATCGCATGTAAATGCAAGATTTCAAGACAAATTGCATCGCTGAATATCTCTTCATTAATCAGCGATACTCTGAAATTTCTAAAACCAACACTGATATTTCTATTCAGTGCTTCATGTTTTCAAAAGTGTCCCTGAGCTTTCAAAACCTCAGAGACATCCTAAAATATGAAAGGACATCCGTGACGTCATGAAACGGATAAGCCCTGACACGTTCTTTTTCTGACACACGTTTGCACGTTTTGTTTACCAGCCAATCAAATGCAAACACGTGTCCGTGTCATGATGAAAAACTTTCCCGCTCTAGTTTTTTTTTCTCTCTCTCTAATCTCACCATATAAACACATTTTGGGTTTATATTTTTCCTTTACGCGAACAACTTCTTCCGCAAGAAAACTACTGTTGCATATTTGCTCTCAAGTTTTCAAGAACTGTTCATCTTCTTTTCTTCAACGAACCAGGTTAATATTTCTTTTATTTACCTGTTTCTTAAAACTTGTTAATGATTTTCTCATTGTTTTTACAAGATCAAACAAAATAACTTTTTCAAAAATGAAATCATTTCTTTCATGGTTTTATGAACACAACCTTTCATGGTTGTTCTTCAAGTTTAATCGCAAATATCTTAAACTTGTTTTTCATACGTTTTTCCAGAATCCTAATCCTCAAATGAAACTGGAAAACACGACTTTTTATTGGGTTTGCATTTCTTTTTCAAAAACAAGAAAACCCTAATCTTAGTTAAGACATTGTTTGTCTGAATGAAATGGACAAAATTCGAACCATCTTATTGGAAAATCTTTCCACGTTAAGATTATTCTTATTTGTTATATCTTTGGTTGAACTGATAATACAGCAATGGCATCTATTGATATTCCTACTGCTTAGAATACTGCTGCTGCTGAGGAACTGGAAATCACCAAGGCTCCTCAGGTCAAGTTCACGCTTGAGGAACTCGATTGGACAAAAAGAAACAATCTCTATGAGCTTTTCGAGTTTCCTCCTTGAAAGAAAGTCACACATCTGAATGATGCTGTGAATTTCCTCAAAACATGTTGCCTCTCTACAGCCCTGACCATAACACCCCCTGCTCATCAACTACTACTATCTCAGTTCTGGTATTCTGCCAGACACACTCAGCTCACATCGACCAAAGACCCCACGAAGAAAATCGATTGTATCCTCTGTGACACTGATTTTGGCACCATAAAAATCACCCCTGCCATTATCCGAAAAGCACTGAGCCTTCCCATCGCCACAAAAGAAAAACCCTTTGTTTTTCTCCATGACCACAAGAAACATGTTGATAGGGAAGACATCACTACATTCTTTGATGCAATGGGTTATGTATGGGAAACAGTGAGGGACAAGAAGCCTGAGACGAAGCTGACCCTCATCAAGAAATCCAAAAAGCCCAGCGAGATGAACTTCATCTTCACACACTTGATAAGCCGCATGACTGCAAAGACCGGCTCCTCTGATCAAGCCGCCCAACCTCAGCAAGCAATAGGCTATGAATTGGTGAAAGGTCTTCATGTTGACTGGGCCTCAATAATCTACGATGATCTAGTGCTCAGAGTAGACTCTACTGCTGACCGACCATCATGGGTTCCATATCCTAGATTCATCAGCGCCGTCTTCCTCAAAGTACATGGGGGATAACTACCCAAAAGTAGGAGACCTGAAACTCTCTCAGGTTGGCCCTAAGGTACTTGACTTCAAGCCAATGGCAAACGAGGTACGTCTCTCTACTCTCTTAACTCTTCTCAATCCTCCTTCTTCTACTTCTGCAACTCATTCAGTGGAAAAACCCACCGCTTATACCCCAGCTGCAACCTCCACTCCTTCTAGAAAAAGGAAACAATCTACTACCCAACTTGGTTCCAAAAGAATCAAGAAAACCAAGGAGCAACCCCCCAGCATTTACATGTTGAAGACTCCTCAGCTCATCTTGAAGAGCTGATGGAAAGTTCCGTGGTACCCTCTGCCACAGCTGAACAAGCGACCCTTTCCATCCCAGCTTCAGCGTCTCTAAACGCTGGAGTTATAAACTTGGAACTGAACCAAACTCCTTCAGCTCCTCTAGAGACTGAAGTGATTTTCAGCGAATCCACCGCTGAATGCCGTACCCAACCAATGTTCTCATCCTCCATTCCTCCCACCTCTTCTTTGGTCACTCAATCTATTCCCCTATTCTCCTCAACAACCGTCATCCTCAACGACACTACTGCTGAACATTTTCAGAGGATTATAGGACACACCACAGGACCTGCAGGTACTTCCAGTCGTCTAGGAAATATTGAAGACGACTACGAAACTTTTTCAGGACATCGAGGTTTCGACAACTTCGCCAACCCGCCTACAGGTATCCACAAAATCCCACACACTTCTCTCTCTCAACCCCAAACTTCTGAG
Organism: Saussurea involucrata; assembly: GCA_033807775.1. Classification (NCBI taxonomy): domain Eukaryota; kingdom Viridiplantae; phylum Streptophyta; class Magnoliopsida; order Asterales; family Asteraceae; genus Saussurea; species Saussurea involucrata. Next base: position 25,162,832 of record CM066326.1, read on the forward strand.
CTTTCCTCTGTTCATAAGTTAATAACCTTTTCAGGTCCTAATTTGGGGGATATCAACACCTCCCTGACAACCCTGGAAACAATGATGGAGTCTTTCAACAAAACTCTAACTGCCAACTCTTCAGCGGTTACAAACGCTGGAGAGAACTTAAAGACTTTGACCACTGAGGTTGAAAAGAAAGCCTCCAAAGCTGAATTGGAGAAGGTTGATGGTAGCATTGATCAATTTGCTACCACCATCGCTGAACATTCAACTGCCATCAACAACACCAACACCGCTCTCACTACAAACTTTACCTCTCTGACCAATGATGTAATATCATTGAAAACAGAGGTGAGTACTCTTTTGACCGAGGTCTCCACGGTCAAAGCTGATGTTGGTACTGTCAAAGAAATGATTCAGCAAGTGATCGATTGTCTGAATGCTCCAACTTGCACTCCATCACACTTTACTCAGATTGATCGACAAGAACTTCAAAGCCTCAATCCTGCTATATCTGGCCTGGAAGACAGATTAACAGGGATTGAAAACTGTATTGGGATCTTTGGCCTTGAAGACAAGGACCCAATGCAGGTTGACACTGGTGCTGCTGAACATTCTGTTACCTCCCCCAACCATGATGTGGAAGAGGGGGAGAAGACTAAATAAGACCTTCCCCATAATGATGAGGGGGAGAAGAAAAATAAAGAAGACCTTCCCCATGCTGAGGGGGCGGGTATTGAAAAGGAAGCTGCTGCTGCTACTTCTTCAAAACCTCAGGGAGTTGAAAACCCTTAGGGAACCGAGAAGCTCGCCTCTGTATCTGAGGGGGAGCAACTCGATGAGCAACTTTGAGAAAGTTGCTGCTGATGTAACCGAACCCTATGCTGAGGAGATAGAATCTGACGACGAAGCTGAAGACGATGAAGCTGTCGACATCTCTGACGATGAACCATCTTCTTCTCCAAAGAATGATGATGATGACGATGACGACGATGATGATGACTCCTTTATCGTCAAGCCTGTTCAGAAGACTACAGCTCTCAAAGGGATCTTGATAAACGAACCTTCAAGGGAGCGGACCAAGACAAAGCCTGCAGCGTCTGAAGCTGACAAAGGCAAAAATAAAGGCCTCGCTGAAGAAGACAATCTGACGATCTTGCTTCGAAAGCCAGTTTGTCAGGTACACTACCTTCTATTCACTTACACTGCATCCCTCTTCTATCCCTTCTCAATCTCAATCCTTCTATCCATAAAACCTCTATACGCTTAACCACATTCTTTTCTCTATCTCTTTCTTCCCCAACTCTGCCTACTTAAACGATCGCTGTGTTTCAGCTAGTCCTCTCCCCTGTTTGAGGATCCCGCTGAAGCTCCTTTGACTACACCAGGGATAATCCTAGCCACAAGAGCTGAAGAAATAATCCCAGTCTTGGATTTAACCACTGAGACTGCTGAACCTGATGAACAACTGCTCTCTCACCAAAACAGACCTTCCTTGGCTCCTCAAAAGCTGAGTGAAGAGGATCAAGAATAGTGAGATGCAATGATCAAGAGATTCGAAGATCAGCGAATCATCCTGAAGCGTGATCAACTTTCTTCTATTCATCCAAAGTTCAGACTTTCACAAAAGGAATACCAAGATCACCTCAGAGCTGAAAGGTTAATCGCTGAAAAAAGGGAAGCTGAAGAAAAACACAGAGAACTCGCAATCCAGCTTGTCCAACAATCGGTGAAAGACCCCGCGCTGAAAAGAACTCCCATTGATGTCGAACGTTATCTATGAGATGATGCCCAAAGGATCGTTGAAGAAAAGACGAAAGTATCTGATACGACTTTGAAATGGTGTAAAGAAATGCTGAATTATCGATCTCGACCATCCAAAATCAACAAAGTAAACATCAGAGGAAGACTGTTCGTTGACATTCCTGTTATTGAAATTGATGTATTCAGAGAAGACAAAACCAAGCAAACCCTCTATGCTACTACTTTAGAGAAGTTTGGTTTCTCTTAATGGTTGGAAGTGAAATTAGCCATTCAGGGATCGCGCTCAAAGTTCAAGAGCCATGTCGACAAAATTTTAAATACCCAGATCGACTTGGTTTCTTCTGCTGTGGATATTCCTCCTTCCACTCTTCTTCCTCCTCAACAGAGAAGAGTCTCTGTAAAGGAAAAGAAAGTCTCAGACTCAGGTCCTCCTATATAGAATGAAATAGATATTGGTTTCTCTCGTGCTGAAGTTCTTGGCCCTGATGCTGATCTCTCAGCGTTTGACACCTCCCTACCACCTGGAGAAACTTTCATTCCTGGCAAAGTTGTAAGTGATCCTTATGGTATATTCTTTCTAGACTACCAAGGAAATCATCACTTTCAACGCATCTCTAAGCTTCCAATCACTCCCATCGAACAACTTTGAGATCTCATATACTGGTGTGAAGTCAGACGCGACATTAAAGCTACACACCTGAAGCCCTTGATTTTTGAAGAAGCTCTAAACAAAAAGAATCAAGGAGTAAATGTCCCTGACTGGATGATTCCCAACCAATGTTCTCATCGTCCATTCCTCCCACCTCTTCTTTGGTTACTCAATCTATTCCCCTATTCTCCTCAACAACCGTCATCCTCAACGACACTACTGCTGAACATTTTCAGAGGATGATAGGACACACAACAGGACCTGCAGGTACTTCCAGTCGTCTAGGAAATATTGAAGACGACTACGAAACCTTTTTAGGACATCGAGGTTTCGACAACTTCGCCAACCCGCCTACAGGTATCCACAAAATCCCACACACTTCTCTCTCTCAACCCCAAACTTCTGAGCTTTCCTCTGTTCATAAGTTAATAACCTTTTTAGGTCCTAATTTGGGGTATATCAACACCTCCCTGACAACCCTGGAAACAAAGATGGAGTCTTTCAACAAAACTCTAACTGCCAACTCTTCAGCGGTTACAAACGCTGGAGAGAACTTAAAGACTTTGACCACTGAGGTCGAAAAGAAAGCCTCCAAAGCTGAATTGGAGAAGGTTGATGGTAGCATTGCTCAATTTGCTACCACCATCGCTGAACATTCAACTGCCATCAACAACACCAACACCGCTCTCACTACAAACTTTACCTCTCTGACCAATGATGTAATATCATTGAAAACAGAGGTGAGTACTCTTAAGACCGAGGTTTCCACGGTCAAAGCTGATGTTGGTACTGTCAAAGAAATGATTCAGCAAGTGATCGATCGTCTGAATGCTCCAACTTGCACTCCATCACACTTTACTCAGATTGATCGACAAGAACTTCAAAGCCTCAATCCTGCTATACCTGGCCTGGAAGACAGATTAACAGGGATTGAAAACTGTATTGTGATATTTGGCCTTGAAGACAAGGACCCAATGCAGGTTGACACTGGTGCTGCTGAACATTCTGTTACCTCCCCCAACCATGATGTGGAAGAGGGGGAGAAGACTAAATAAGACATTCCCCATAATGATGAGGGGGAGAAGAAAAATAAAGAAGACCTTCCCTATGCTGAGGGGGCGGGTATTGAAAAGGAAGCTGCTGCTGCTACTTCTTCAAAACCTCAGAGAGTTGAAAACCCTTAGGGAACCGAGAAGCTCGCCTCTGTATCTGAGGGGGAGCAACTCGATGAGCAACTTTGAGAAAGTTGCTGCTGATGTAACCGAACCCTATGCTGAGGAGATAGAATCTGACGACGAAGCTGAAGACGATGAAGCTGTCGACATCTCTGACGATGAACCATCTTCTTCTCCAAAAAATGATGATGATGACGATGACGACGATGATGATGACTCCTTTATCGTCAAGCCTGTTCAGAAGACTACAGCTCTCAAAGGGATCTTGATAAACGAACCTTCAGGGGAGCGGACCAAGACAAAGCCTGCAGCGTCTGAAGCTGACAAAGGCAAAAATAAAGGCCTCGCTGAAGAAGACAATCTGACGATCTTGCTTCCAAAGCCAGTTTGTCAGGTACACTACCTTCTATTCCCTTACACTGCATCCCTCATCTATCCCTTCTCAATCTCAATCCTTCTATCCATAAAACCTCTATACACTTAACCACATTCTTTTCTCTATCTCTTTCTTCCCCAACTCTGCTTACTTAAACGATCGCTGTGTTTCAGCTAGTCCTCTCCCCTGTTTGAGGATCCCGCTGAAGCTCCTTTGACTACACCAGGGATAATCCCAGCCACAAGAGCTGAAGAAATAATCCCAGTCTTGGATTTAACCACTGAGACTGCTGAACCTGAAGAACAACTGCTCTCTCACCAAACAGACCTTCCTTGGCTCCTCAAAAGCTGAGTGAAGATGATCAAGAAAAGAGAGATGCAATGATCAAGAGATTCGAAGATCAGCGAATCATCCTGAAGCGTGATCAACTTCCTTCTATTCATCCAAAGTTCAGACTTTCACAAAAGGAATACCAGGATCACCTCAGAGCTGAAAGGTTAATCGCTGAAAAAAGGGAAGCTGAAGAAAAAGACAGAGAACTCGCCATCCAGCTTGTCCAACAATCGGTGAAAGACCCCGCGCTGAAAAGAACTCCCATTGATGTCGAACGTTATCTATGAGATGATGCCCAAAGGATCGTTGAAGAAAAGACGAAAGTATCTGATACGACTTTGAAATGGTGTAAAGAAATGCTGAATTATCGATCTCGACCATCCAAAATCATTAAAGTAAACACCAGAGGAAGACTGTTCGTTGACATTCCTGTTATTGAAATTGATGTATTCAGAGAAGACAAAACCAAGCAAACCCTCTATGCTACAACTTTAGAGAAGTTTGGTTTCTCTTAATGGTTGGAAGTGAAATTAGCCATTCAGGGATCGCGCTCAAAGTTCAAGAGCCATGTCGACAAAATTTTAAATACCCAGATCGACTTGGTTTCTTCTGCTGTGGATATTCCTCCTTCCACTCTTCTCCCTCCTCAACAGAGAAGAGTCTCTGTAAAGGAAAAGAAAGTCTCAAACTCAGGTCCTCCTATACAGAATGAAACAGATATTGGTTTCTCTCGTGCTGAAGTTCTTGGCCCTGATGCTGATCTCTCAGCGTTTGACACCTCCCTACCACCTGGAGAAACTTTCATTCCTGGCAAAGTTGTAAGTGATCCTTATGGTATATTCTTTCTAGACTACCAAGGAAATCATCACTTTCAACGCATCTCTAAGCTTACAATCACTCCCATCGAACAACTTTGAGATCTCATATACTGGTGTGAAGTCAGACGCGACATTAAAGCTACACACCTGAAGCCCTTGATTGTTGAAGAAGCTCTAAACAAAAAGAATCAAGGAGTAAATGTCCCTGACTAGATGATTCCCACATCAAAGACCCTCGATGAACTTCTCATCAAGGAAGAACCTTTTGACGGATAGGATCGCCTTATAATTCTTTCTATCCTTATCTGTCTACATATTTTGTACTTGTAATTTTATTTGCTGTACTTGTAATTTTTCCACTTCCCTATGTAATCTTTACGAAGTTTAAAGAAAAATTTCAGCGAATGTACTTTACTCCATAAGTACTGAAAAGATCCCAGAAAACAGTAAAAGGGACAAATATTTTATGAGTTCTTTTTATCCTTATGTTTTCATAGAATAGCAATTTTCCCTGTTGCTATGTCATAATCAAATAGGGGGAGATTGTTGATCCAAACCCTCAGTGATTTGATAATGACCCTCTCTTAAACACTTAGTGAAAATTGTAAGTAAACAATATGTATTAGAGTTTCACTATCGCTGATGTACTAAGACTAATTCAGTAACGCTGATAGGAACTCTCGTTCTTTGGATTTAACATTCAGCGAACACTGTTCACCATAATGCTCTGAGCCTGTTCAGTCCTTATGGTGATCGCTGATAAGTTAGTTGTTTACTTATGATCCCTGAAGACAAGTTTCACGTCAACATAGGTTCTACGTTGAAGTCGAAGATCAAGCTCAAGAACCAGCGACAAGTCTCCTAATGAACTGATGCAGATCAGCGAAGACTCAGATTTGTCCACTCAACGTGAAGTATCAAGTACAAGACTTCAGTTATCGCTGAACTTTGTCATTCACTGATATAGAATGATAAAGCTCTGATTCAACGAAAGTTGATCATGAAGTCCTCCGTACAAAGTACTTTTGTCTTAACCACCCTTGCAAGACTCCGTACGATATGTCATAAAAGAACCTCCTTATTGTCTGAAATCGTACAACCACTCTGATACTACACTGTTCAAACATGCGGCTACTAAGGCTGTCTACTAAAGTCAGACCCAACAACCAATGAGCTGCTGCGACGTGTAAAGTATAAACTGCCATGCATTAAATGCATGCAGTATATAAGAAGGACTCCAGCTTCATTCTTGAAGCACTTGCTAACTCTGGTCAAGTCATCTTCTTATCTTGAGATAGGTTATTATTAGTAATTTCCTTCCCTTTCTTAGTGCAAGAAAACTTAGTGTTCCAACTTGTTTAGATTAGGATTTATTCCTTATCTTGTTCCGCAACAAGCTGTAAATTGTTAATGATTTATCAATAAACAATTTAGAAAGTAAAATCCGTGTATTTGTATTAACCCCCCCCCCCCTTCTACAAACTTGTATAGCCCTTCGGGACCAACATTTATTCATGATCAAGGAAAAGCTGAAATCATCATTTCTAATTCTGCCAAAAGTCATGATCCCAAGGAGATATTCAACTTTAACTCTTTCAAGGAGCAAAAGCCTGCAACAAAGAGTTCTGGAAGAAAACTCCATTTCTGATGCTTTAAAACCTAAACTCAAAAAATTCAAAACTTGTACCATCAAATAGTTGAACTCCTCTAACTCCTCCAGAGCAAGTGGTTCTCATAAACCCATAGAGACTCTGACTTTGAGGTGGATGAGCAGATTTTTTGTGCGCCAAAAACTATCTTGCACAAACCTAAACAGGCATTTGTTGGGTCTGGAATTTTGAACAATGTCATACCTGTTTCTAAAAACCAATCTAGAATCCCACCATGCACTGGTTTTAAAAATATGGGTATAAGAATCTTGTCTTCTAAGGAGTTAGAAGAGAAGAGAAAAGAAAAGGCCAAGAATGCCTTTGTGAACCAAGCCTCTGTGCTTTATGTTTACAAACCTATAAGGTTCACTCCCGAACAAAAATGAAAATGGAAAGTTAATGACTCACCTACTTCTTATTCTGCAGTAAATCAAAGAGGAAAATCTTTTTGGTCCAAGGAATCACATCAAGAGAGAAATGTCAGTTTCAGGAAAACAAATCTAGATAGGAAATTTGTAAAAACATCTGATTCTAGAAATTTTCATTCTCAAAAGGCATTAATCCACAGATGGTGAATAGAAACAGAATTTTGAATCAATCATTTTCATGTTCTGTCAATTGCAATTGTATTAAGCTACTGTTAAAGTTGCAAAATCATCTTAATGGTCCCCACTGCATTCTGAATCAGTCATCAAAAAAAAAAAATCCAAAGACTAACTCTCAGAACATGAAAAGAAAATCCTCTGGAACACCATCAAAGAATGGAAAGCCAGAAGGTAAATCGGAAAACACCCCCAAGCCTAACAAGAAAGGGCCCATTATGCAATGGGTACCTAAGAAAAACTAATATGTCTTGCAGAAGCCACATGTGTAGATCAAGTACTTAGACTCAGGATGTTCCAGACACATGACAGGCAATAAAGAGCTACTGACCTCATTCAAAGATAAATTGGGGGGTGCGGTAACTTTTGGAGGAGATAGACAAGGACAGATTCGAGGATATGGTGTTTTGACTAATGGAGGTGTTTCTGTATCTAAAATGGCTTATGTTGAAGGGTTAAATCATAATTTTCTTAGCATAAGTCAACTGTGTGATCATGGTTTTGATGTTAATTTTACGAAGAAATACTGTTCTTTGTTAGTTTCAGAATCTGGTCAAGAGCTTCTCAAAGCTGATAGGAAAGGCAATCTTTATAAAATGAATTTCAATCCTAATCAAAAATCTAATTCAGAAAGACTATGTTTAGTCTCTGTGAATAAGGAAGATGCCTGGCTCTGGCACAAAAGATTTGCTCACTTGAATTTTTCAAATCTTGACAAGCTTGTGAAACTTAACTTAGTCAAAGGTATGCCTTCTCATAAATTTGACAAAGACCATCTTTGTTCTGCCTGTGAATTGGGTAAGCTGAAAAGAGCTTCACACAGAACAAAGACTGATCACAACTGCTTTAGACCTTTGCATATGCTTCATGTAGATATCTGTGGTCCAATCTCCGTGCAAAGTCTATCTGGCAGAAAGTATATCCTGGTTCTTATAGATGAATATTCTAGATATACTTGTGTAACACCTTAGGCATATCCCACATCGGCCGTGGACAGGAGAGATGCTGGGTATATTAGTAAACCTTGGCCTTACCATACACAACACGTTTTGGGGCCACAAGCATGCGAGTTCTTTGGGAACTCTGTGGTTAAGCGTGCTTGGGTGGGAGTAGTACCAGGATGGGTGACCTCCTGGGAAGTCCTTGCGAAGTCCTTGCCAGGTCGCCAAGAACAAAGCCGTGATCCAGTGGGGCAAAGCGGACAATATTGTGTCATGGTAAGTGGGTGTTACAAATGGTATCAGAGCCACTCCTGTGCCGTTCGGGATGGTGGGGCAAACCTCATCGAGGACGATGAGTCCCTAAGGGGGGGGGGGTTTATGTAACACCTTAGGCATATCCCACATCGGCCGTGGACAGGAGAGATGCTGGGTATATTAGTAAACCTTGGCCTTACCAGACACAACGCGTTTTGGGGCCACAAGCATGCGGGTTCCTTGGGAACTCTGTGGTTAAGCGTGCTTGGGTGGGAGTAGTACCAGGATGGGTGACCTCCTGGGAAGTCCTTGCGAAGTCCTTGCCAGGTCGCCAAGAACAAAGCCGTGAGCCAGTGGGGCAAAGCGGCAAATATTGTGTCGTGGTAAGGGGGGGTGTTACAACTTGGGTTGAGTTCATCAGAGTAAAAGCGGATGTCCCATAAATACTGGTAAATCTATTGAAGAGAATACAGGTTCTGTTAGGTCTGAAGATCCAAAAGCTGAGAAGTGATAATGGGGATGAGTTCAAAATTTTCAAGATTGATTCCTACCTTATAGAGGAAGGAATCTCCCAGAACTTCTCTGCTGCTAGAACTCCTCAACAATATGGTGTTGCTGAGAGAAAGAACAAAACTCTGGTGGAAGCTGTCAGAACTATGTTAGCAGGATCTGATCTTGCCATCAACTTCTGGGCAGAAGCAGTCTCAACAGCATGTTTTACCCAAAACAGGGATGTCATTGGTAAGAGATTTAAGAAGACTGCTTATAATCTGATCAACAATAGAAGACCAAATGTGAAATACGTTCATATTTTTGGTTGCAAATGCTACATCTTGAATGACAGAGATCAATTCGGAAAGTTTGACAGAAACTATGATAAAGGAAAATTCATTGGATATTCCCTAACTTCAAAAGCCTACAGAGTCTACAACTTAAGAGCAAGAGTCATTCAAGAAAGCATCAATGTATCATTTGATGAAAGATCATCAAGTGTCTCTGAAAGCCAATCATCAGAGAGGATACAAACAACAGAAGAACACAGTAAATCCAAAGCAAGAGAAGAAAATATCAATGTGATATTTAATGATTTCTTCGATGATGAAGATTCCTCTGAAGTTATCACCAGAGGCAATCAAGTTCAGAGCTCTGAAGGACAGAATCTAACAGTTACATCTCTGTCAGGTCCTTCAAATACTTCACCATCTGTTTTTCTATCTACAGGTCAAGTTCAGAGAGATGAGAGACTACACTCAGAAGAAAGGGAGACTAAACAATAACCATCATCACCCCCGCTGACCAATGTTGGAAGAAATTCCATATATGAAAGATCCTCTTCTCAGAGCCCTACTAGTACTTCACAGAGCAATGAAGCCACTCTCCAGAGCAGTATGCCTAAGAGCCTGGTGCCAACCCTCATAGCTCTGAAGCTGAAAATCATCTTTTCACTTCAGAAGCACAAACACCACCTTTTGTTCATGCTCCCATGACCAGATGGACAAAGGATCACCCCCCATCATCAGATCATTGGTGATGCTGAAGATGGTGTTAAGACAAGGTCAGCTACAGCAAATGAAGCTTTCTTTGTGAACTGTTTGAGCATGATAGAGACAAAGAAGATTACTAAAGCCCTGGAAGACCCAAACTGGATTGAAGCCATGCAAGAGGATATTCTAGAGTTTGAGAGAAACAAAGTCTGGTCCTTGGTTCCACTTCCAAAAGATAAAGCAACTATTGGAACCAAGTGGGTTTTCAGGAATAAGAAAGATGAAGATGGAATAATCATCAGAAACAAAACAAGGTTGGTTGCAAAGGGATATTGCCAAGACGAGGGAATTGATTATGATGAAACCTTTGCACCAGTGGCTAGAATAGAGGCAAATAGAATCTTCATAGCCTATGCTGCTCATAAAGGTTTCAAGGTCTATCAAATGGATGTAAAATCTGCCTTTTCTGAATGGCAAATTACAAGAAGAAGTATATGTCCAGCAACCTCCAGACTTTGAAAGCTCAAAGTTTCCAAATCATGTATACAAGCTAGATAAAGCTGTGTATGGCCTTAAACAAGCTCCCAGAGCCTGGTATGAAACTCTGTCAAACTTTCTGTTGGTCAACCACTTTGAAAAAGGTACTGTGGATACTACCTTATTCTTTAAGAGATATAAAAATGATATACTCCTGGTACAGATATATGTTGATGACATTATCTTTGGGTCTACAAATGAATAGTACTGTGATAGGTTTTCTGAGTTAATGAAAAGTGAGTTCAAAATGAGCATGATGGGAGAACTTTCTTTCTTTCTTGGGTTACAAGTGAAACAATCCATCAGAGGCACCTTTTTAAGCCAATCTAAACATGTCTCTGATATTTTGAAAAAGTATAAGCTCAATAACTCAAATCCTATGAAAATTCCTATTGCCACTAGAGTTAAACTTGACCATGATCCACAGGGTCAATCTGTGGATGTCAAGAACTACAGAGGCATGATAGTGTCACTTCTATACTTAACTGCTAGCAGACGTGATATAATGTTTGCAACCTGTCTTTATGCTAGATTCCAAGCTAATCCAAAGGAATCCCATTTGCCTGCTGTCAAACGAATTTTCAAATATCTCAAAGGGACTCACTTCATGGGTCTCTGGTATCCTCTTAACTCCGGGTTTAAGCTTGTAGCATACACATATTCAAACTATGGAGGATGCAGGAATGACAGAAAGAGTACTTCTAGAAGCTATCAATTGCTAGGAGATAAATTGGTGAGTTGGACATCCAAGAAGCAGAACTGTGTGTCAACCTCTACAACACAAGCATAATATGTTGTTGCTGGTAGTTGTTGTTCACAAGTCATATGGATGAAAACACAACTCAGAGACTATGGACTGGAGTACAACAAAGTTCCAATTCTCTGTGACTCCAAGAGTGCAATAGCACTTACAACAAATCCAGTTCAGCAGTCCAAGACAAAGCATATTGATATAAGGTACCACTTTATCAAAGATCATGTTGAAAAAGGGACTATTGAAATGTATTTTGTTTCAACTACTTCCAACTTGCTGAACTGTTTACAAAATCCCTTGATGAAAGGAGATTCAATTTCTTATTCAGCAAGATGGTATGCTGAATACGGCCTCCTATACTCTGGTAAAATCATCAGAGCCTCTGACTTTCATCTAAGAGCTATGGCAGAGTAGGGTAGTACATGTCAACAGAGCTTTTGACGTCTACCTCAGAGTTCTGCCAGCATAGTTTTTCAATGTTTTCTTGTTTCTTTCAGAGTTTCAATTCTGTCCATCTGAAACTCTCTTGTCAATAATCTTCACAAATTATTTCAAAAGTTGCACATATCAAGGGGAGCAGAAAAGTTAAATCTGTGAATAAGCTCATCGGTTTAGGGGGAGCTTAAAAGAAAAATAAGCATTGTTTAAGGGGGAGCAAGTCAAAACTTTCAAATCTTCATGACTTGGCTTGATAATCAAAAGAACAACTTTTTGGAGAAAGGGAAAACCTATTCTCATGAAAACATCTTCGATTATATCACTAAACTTATACTCAAAATAAGGTCTCTAGAGAATTCATCAGAGCCTCTAACATAAACATCAGAGCTCTATCATTCCTCTGAGAAACTTCTGTCGTATTAGTTCTCTTATTTTCTTCATCCGATATAGGATTTGCAAATGATTTTAGGGTAAAGGTAAAACATCTTGAGAATCTGGGTTACTTATACTCTCAAAGAGAATTTGGGTTACTTATACTCAACAAAGGCAAGGATGTGCAGAGAGTTCCAACAGAGCTCTGCCATTTCATAGTGCCTTATACTCTCTCTGATATTGGTCATCAGAAGTGCGGGTTATTTCTGAGCCTCAACCACATGTCACCCACCAATCTCTAACCTTGACGGTTCCATATCAGAAAAGTTGTCAGGCCCAAAATACACGTGGCATTTTTTGATTGGGCAACTAACCATTAGTTGTTCCCACGTTCCACTGTAGAAAACGTTTGACTATCTGACACTCAAGTGCCTACAGTGCCTACGATGGTTATCCCTGCAAATTATTCGAGTATAAATACCCATTTGAATCCCCATTTCATTCTTTACGCTTTCTTAACCTTCGAATATCTGAAAATTCCCTTTCGTATTCAAAAACAAAAATAACTTGTTCTTCAAGTTCTTAAACCTGCAACAATGGCACAAGAAAACTCTGCGGAATCGAGCAGGATTGTCCCTGTCGATACAATCGTCATTGAACCCTGCGTCTTCCACGATAACAACTACATGCTCTTAGTCAATATAGGCAACTACGAGACTCTGTACGATGTCATCCTTGAGTTCTTTCATCGCTCTGAACTCTTCCATGCTCTCACCAAATGCAACGAGAACTTACCCCAGGTCTACGTGCAACAATGGTGGACTACCTTCTAGTACGTTGAAGAAAGAAAAGGAATCATCGGAAAAGTTGATGCTGGACCCAATGGTGGTGGAGGAACCATCAGAATACGACCAAAGACCCTACGAAGAGTCCATCAGCTTAAAACCCCAGCAGAACTCAGAATTCCTGTCTATGAATCTACCCCAAATCAAGCCATTCTCATAGACTTCATCAAATTTCTAGGTTACAACACCAACTTAGAAAAGATTAGAGCATTCAAGAGAAGCCATCTACCTCCCATCTGGAACTTTATGTTCTCCGCTATAAACCGTAACCTAACCTGCAAACGTGGGAGTCAAGACCAAACCAGTCCAGAAATCCTCACAATCATGTATGGCCTCTACTTCTAGAGAAACTATGACTACGCCTAAATCATTTATGAAGAGCTTCTGGATCAGGTCAAATCAAAAGCCAATGCTCTTGCCAGAGAAAGGAAAATAGGAGAAGACGAGCTTCTAAAAACCTTACGCTTTCCTCGATTCATCAGTCTCGTCAACAGAGAAGCCTTCACTTCTCTGCAACTTACTCAACAAGGCATCCCAACCCCATTTTGGATGTCTTCATTCAGACCCACAATAGTAGGTACGTATCCTCTCACTCGCAGAGTCCCAAGGACAATGCTAAATCTTATCCATCCTGATCATCTAGCCATCAGAAACTATAGAAATGTTGCTCAACCTCAAGATCCTGAGTTAAGATTCCCAGCATACTTAGGTCCTGAGCCCACTTTAGATGTGCCTATTAGAGAGGAACAAGAATTGGAAGTTGTACCATAGGCATGAGTACTCTCAGAGATGTTTGCCTCAGAGAATGAGGAGGAGATTGAAGTTGATGACAACGCATCCGTAGAGGAGGCTATCACAGAGGGAGTAGCAGATGCTGCAGAGGGAGAGGCAGAGAGCTCGACCTCCTCTGACAGTTGTGAGCCAGAGCGTGAGATCCCTGTGTTTTCTAACCCAATAAAAACCGAGAGTCCGAAGAGAATAGAAGAAGATGTTCGCAAGAACACACATGTGTATTTTAGGACACCTTCTCCAACTCCAGTGGAAGCACTCCATCTATCCATGGTGATCTAGACCATATAGATATTGAACCAGAGGTGCACACCTCGAACCTTAACCAGCTAAACCGCTTAGATGCAACTCTTCATACCTCTGAGATGCACAAAACCGGGGAAGCTATTTTTGGTAATGATGTCTATTCGCCCCAGGACATCGATAGGACCCAACCACACGATGATGCCTCTGTGGATCATCTTACTAAGGAGGAACAACTTAGGTCCCTAGGTAACTTCCGTTTTACCCGTAGAGATTGCCTAACTCAAAGGCAATTTGAAAGCCTATTATCATAGGGATTAGATTGCCTAGATCGCAATGTTAATTCCCACGTTCACTTCAAGATCTTAGATTCTGAGGATGAGAGATCTGAAGAAACCAGAACACCCCGAGATGTATCTCCCTAGAGGGAACATCAGGGATAGGGTGGAAGTCCTTCCAGAGAAAATATCAAATCAGTTCTGAAAGAAGGCGCATCTGAACTCGAGGCTCAATTGGGAACATGTGTTGTTTCCAATGTTCCCATCTCTGATCTTCCCACAAAAACAGAGTTCAAAGGTTTTTGTGATGAGATTAGAACCTACTTAAATGAATATAAACTTATCAACACAGGTGTGGAGGAGCAGCGGAAAACTGAAACTGCCTCTCTGCAAAGTGAGCTCTTATATGTCAAAAATCAGCTTGCAGAGACCTCCAAGAAATTTGAGGAATGGTAGAGGAAGAGCACAGAGGAGAACCAGAAGATGAAAGAAGAGATCTCTGCTCTAAAGACACAACTGGTCGAATATCACAAGGAAAGTATATCCAGAGCCACGCCTTCTGTCACTGTGTCCGAGGAAAATATCAGAACTCTGACAGAGGTGATCCACAACTCGATATCTGCTGCACTCAAAGATTTACTCTCTTCCTCTACCACACCAACAGCTGCCACATCATCAGTCGCCACACCAACAGCTGCTACGCCAACAACCATTTCTGTCAATGCTCCTAGAACCAACGATCGTCCTATGACTATAGGTCACATGGGTGAGTTCAGAAGAGAGGTCCTAAGAAGAATGATGACCATTTCTGCTAAATTTGTGGGTAAAGCCTAGTCCTCAGAAAAACATGTCTAAACAACTCTGGATGCCCACAAATCCAATTTGGACGACCAGGTGG
Source organism: Saussurea involucrata (assembly GCA_033807775.1). Taxonomy (NCBI): domain Eukaryota; kingdom Viridiplantae; phylum Streptophyta; class Magnoliopsida; order Asterales; family Asteraceae; genus Saussurea; species Saussurea involucrata. The sequence continues at coordinate 25,178,014 of CM066326.1, forward strand.
AGGAGATAAGGGTTGTTGCTACTGAAGTAGATGTCCTAAAGCAGGCAACCAAGACCTTCTATGAAGTAATTACTAAAACTGCTTCAAATAAGAGGTCTTTAGGAGAATCCTCTGAAGCCAGAGTCTTCAAAAAGCCAAGGTTTGTTGGTTCATACTCCCCTAAAGCTACTGCTGAGCTCTCAGACTTTGAGCATGACATAGGTGATGCAGATGAGTCTGATCAACAAAAGGGGGAGAGCATAGACTACACATTCAAAGACAGACAAATCAAGACCCCAGCCGAAACCTTAGTAGAGCCTCTAATAGAAACCATTCTACTTGATACTCCTTCACCATCCCCAACAAGAAACGAACCAGAGAAGACAAATCCATCCTCTACTGAAGAAATATTAAACCAACCACCCAACACCACAACCGTGATTGTCCATGACCCCCATCAGAACAAAGTAGCAGAGTTTCTGGAAACTTTGACAGAAGAACCTACAACAGAGGGAAACACCTCAGAGGGTTGAGTGGACAAAGGCAAAGAAAAGATCACAGAAGAGCCATCTGCTGATGATCAACCACAACCACCACCATCCAACAAGCACACTTCTCTACTATCACTAGAAGAGGTGTATGTCTTCCTTTATGCTGATCAAGACCTGATTCCAGTCAATGTTGTGCCCATAAATCCATATATGAACCCAAAGAGAGAAGACAAACTGTCAGATGATAGAAGCAGGTTCATAAGGACAAAGACCAACATCTCTGGTAGGATAAACACATCCTTTTTGTTCTAAAGAATAATAAGGATAGACCTGAAGTTTTTTGCCTACAACAGAATCGCTTATCATGCCTATACGGTCGAACTCAGCAATGAGCAGCAAGAAGTATTCACTGACAATGAACTTGTTCTTCTCAACCCTTATGATCTTCTTACTCTGCACGCCTACTGCCTAAACTTCTCAAACAGATTCAAAGCTGCCAGCACTGCACGAACTGAAGTCTTGCTAGCCATGGAAGAGCACGTGAACCTCAGAACCCAAATCGACTTCCAACATGGAATCGATTTCGAAATGGAGAAACTAAGTATTGGACCTCTAGATGAGAGTCTTGTGGGACTTGAAAACTAGCCTACATGATCTCTGTCAGCCAATCCAGAAGCATTTATATGCCGACATAAGGGAGTCAAGAAAGCCATCAGAACTGCAGAAGCCCACAAGTACTTCTCACAATCTTTGATGTATCAGAGAAAGATCATACAAGAGAGGCCTCCAAGCTCCAAATGCCCACAAGAAGTCATTGATAGTTTTGTAAGACATCTTACTCTTACTCTAGAATTCAGGGATTTAATTATGAGATTTGACAGAATTCTTAGAGGAAACTATTATGACTAGTTTACTATCTTTCATTGCTTTGTATTATAATATTTTTTTGAAAGTAGTAAAAGGATTTTACAGAGGATGACTTTCTCCTCTTTGTCTTCAATTTTGCTTATTCTCTGTAATCATAGCAAAGTTTGAATTTTCAATACTTAGGGGAGATTGTTAGCCCCAACTATGACTTTGTAAAAGTATTAAAAATATCACAAGTCAGAAGAACGTCAGAGAACAGGACACCAGAGATCAAGCTGAAGACTTAGCAGAAGAACAAACAGAAGACCATCAGAGATCATCAGAGCTCTAGCAGAAGACCTCTGATAGCCCATCAGAGAACAAGATTGCCAGAAGACCTCCAGAGCAGTGGTAGAAGACCTCTGTGAAGCCAAAGTCTCTAAGTGATAGACAAGTGTTCGCACTTTCCACATCAGCCCTAAAAGGACGAAGACATGCTTTCCACGTGTCATCACAGGGTTTGATAGTACACTGTTTATTACTTTATCAGGCTATAAATAGAACGTTAGTGGAACACACAAATTGTCGAGAATTGTAAGAATCGTTGCTAAATTTTGTGAGAACACTATCACTGCACAATTCCATTCCACTTCTAGTGTACGATCAGTAGCCTGAGAGATTTCAGAATACACACACAAGAAAGTGTTCTTGGTGTTATTCAATTATCAATATACGAGCAGTTTGTTATTTATTATTGTTATCTATTTTACTGTTCATCATATTGTTATTCTCTCATGTTTCATGCTACTCATAATCACTCATACTCAAACAGTTTTATTATGCTTCCGCTAACTTTAATCTTGTTGTTTGTATGAGACAAGGTGAATCTGGGAACCTACACTTCTCATAAGCTGGGATTCCTAATTCGTGTGGGATTTTAAGCTTGGACAGTCTTCTGATGGTTTTGGGACGAATGCGAATAGTCCCTGCTCCTGCGTTTGGTCTAGAATCGACTTTGACAATGATTCCTTTTCTTCCTCCGATATACTAGCAAGTGGTCCACCATTGTTGGACGTAGAGTTATGGCATGTTCTCGTCGGCTTTGGTTAGGGAAAGAAAAAGTTCAGAACGACGAAAGAACTCAAGCATGATGTGGTATATGGGTTCATACAGGCCTGTGTTGATGGATAGCCTGTAGTTGTTATCATTGAAAACACAGGGTTGGATGATGATTTGGTCGACCGGGGCTATTATGCTAAATTCTGCAGAGTTTTCTTGTGCCATTGATGTAGGTTTGAGAACTTAAAGAACAAGGGTTTGTGGATTTGAATACTAGAGGGAATTTGTAGATATTCAAAGGTTAAGAGAGCATAAAGAGTGAAAAGGGTTTTCAAATGGGTATTTATACTTGAGGAATTTCTTAGGGATAACCATTGTAGGCACTGTAGGCACTTGAGTGTCATGTTGTGGAACGTTTTCTATAGTGGAACGTGGGAAAAACTAATGGTCAGTTGTCCAACCAAGAAATGCCATGTGTATATTGGATCTGACAACTTTTCTGATATGGAACCGTCACGGTTAGAGATTGGTGAGTGACATGTGGTTAAGGCTCAGAAATAACCCGTACTTCTGATGACCAATATCAGAGAAAGTATAAGGCATCAAGAAATGGCAAGGCTCTATTTGAACTATTTGCACATCCTTGCCTCTATTGAGTGATCTCTGACATTCATTCAAGTAACCCAGGTTCTCAAGATGTTTCACATTTACCCTAAAATCATTTGCAAATCCTATATCTGATGAGGAAAATAATCAGAGAACTAATACGACAGAAGTTTCTCAGAGGAGTCACAGAGCTCTGATGATTATGTCAGAAGCTCTGGTGAAATCTCAAAGACCTGATTCTGAGTATAAGTTCAGAGATATTATCAAAGATAATTTCATCAAAAAAGGTTTTCCCTTCTCCAAAAAGTTGTTCTTTGATTATCAAGCCAAGTCATGAAGATTTGAATTTTTTGACTTGCTCCCCCTTAAACAATGCTTATATTTTTTTTAAACTCCCCCTAAACACATGAGCTTATTCACAGATTTAACCTTTAGAGCTCACCCTTGATATGTGCAACTTTTGAAAAACATCTTTTGAGGAATGCGGACATAATTGAAATAACTATATAGAAAAAGAAACAGACAGAGCTCTGAGACAAGCAGCAGAGGCTCTGTTGACATGTACTACCTAGCTTCTCTTATCAGAGCTCTGAGATGGATGTCAGAGGCTCTGAAGTTTTAAACAGAAATTAGGAAGACATGTTTAGCATTCCCATCTAGCTGATTAAAAAGTTGAATCTCCTTTCATCAAGGGCTTTTGTAAATAGATCAGCAAGTTGGAAGTCAGTTGAAACAAAGTACATTTCAATAGTGCATTTTTCAACATGATCCTTGATAAAGTGGTACCTTATATCAATATGCTTTATCTTGGAGTGCTGAACTGGATTTGCTGTAATTGCTATTGCACTCTTAGAGTCACAGAGAATTGGAAATTTGTTGTACTCCAGTCCATAGTCTATGAGCTGGTTTTTCATCCATATGACTTATGAACAACAACTAGCAGCAGTAACATATTCTGCTTCTGCTGTAGAGATTGACACACAGTTCTGCTTCTTGGATGTCCAGCTTACCAGCTTATCTCTTAGCAATTGACAGCTACCAGAAGTACTCTTTCTGTCATTCCTGCATCCTCCATAATCTGAATCTGTATATGCTATAAGCTCAAAGCCAGAGTTAAGAGGATACTAGAGACCCATGAATTGAGTCCCTTTGAGATATTTGAAAATTCGTTTGACAACAAACAAATGGGATTCCTTGGGATTAGCTTGGAATCTAGCACAAAGACAGGTTGCAAACATTATATCAGGTCTACTAGCAGTGAAGTATTGAAGTGACCCTATCATGCCTCTGTAGTTCTTGACATCCACAGATTGACCCTCAAGATCATGTTCAAGTTTAACTCCAGTGGCAATAAGAGTTTTCATAGGATGTGAGTTATTGAGATTATATTTTTTCAAAATATTAGAGACATATTTAGGTTGGCTTAAAAAGGTGCCTCTGATGGATTGTTTTACTTGTAAACCAAGGAAGAAGGAAAGTTCTCCAATCATGCTCATTTTGAATTCACTTTTCATCAACTCAGAAAACCTTTTTCAAAGTGGTTGACCAACAGAAAATTGGACAGAGTTTCATACCAGGCTCTGGGAGCTTGTTTAAGGCCATATAAAGCTTTGTCTAGCTTGTACACATGATCTGGAAACTCTGAGCATTTAAAGCCTGGAGGTTGCTAAACATATACTTCCTTATGTAATTTGCCATTCAGAAAAGCAGATTTTACATCCATTTGATAGACCTTGAAACCTTTATAAGCAGCATAGGCTAGGAAGATTCTGATTGCCTCTAGTCTAGCCACTGGTGCAAATGTCTCATCATAATCAATACCCTCTTCTTGGCAATATCCCTTTGCAACCAACCTTGCATTGTGTCTGATGATTATTCCATCTTCATCTTTCTTATTCCTAAAAACCCACTTGGTTCTAATAGCTTCTTTATCTTTTGAAAGTGGAACCAAGAACCAAACTTTATTTCTTTCAAATTCCAGAAGCTCCTCTTGCATGGCTTCAATCCAGTTTGGGTCTTCCAGGGCTTTAGTAATCTTCTTTGGCTCAATCATGCTTAAGAAGTTCATAAAGAAGGATTCTTTTGTTGTAGCTGACATTGTCTTAACACCATCTTCAGCAGCACCAATAATCTGATGCTGGGGGTGATCCTTTGTCCATCTGGTCATGGGAGCATGGACAAGAGGTGGTGTCTGTGCTTCTGACAGGAAAATATGATTGTCAGCTTCAGAGCTCTGAGGGTTGGCACCAGGGCTCTGAGGCATACTCCTCTAGAGAGTGTCTTCATTGCTCTGTGAAGTACCAACATGGCTCTGAGAAGGTGAACTCTCATATATAGAATTTCTTCTAACATTGGTCAGCGGGGGTGAAGATTGTTCTTCTTCAGGCTCCCTTTCCTCTAATTGTAGTCTCTCATCTTCTCTCTGAACTTGACCTGTAGACAGAGAAGTAGATGGTGAAGTATTTGAAGGACCTGACAGAGATGTACCTGATAGATTCTGTCCTTCAGAGCTCTGAACTTGATTGCCTCTGGTGATGACTTTAGAGGAATCTTTATCATCAAAGAAATCATTAAATATCATATTGATATTTTCTTCTCTTGCTTTGGAGGTACTGGGCTCTTTTGTTGTATGTATCCTCTGTGATGATTGGCTTTCAGAGACACTTGATGATCTTTCATCAAAGTATACATTGATGCTTTCTTGAATGACTCTTGCTCTTAAGTTGTAGACTCTATATGCTTTTGAAGTTAGAGAATATCCAATGAATTTTCCTTCATCAGCATTTCTGTCAAACTTTCCTAATTGATCTCTGTCATTCAAGATGTAGTACTTGCAACCAAAAATATGAAAGTATTTCACATTTGGTCTTCTATTGTTGATCAGCTCATAAGCAGTCTTCTAAAATCTCTTAACAATGACAGCCCTGTTTTGGGTAAAACATGTTGTTGAGACTGCTTCTGCCCAGAAGTTGATGGGAAGATCAGATCCTGCTAACATAGTTCTGGCAGCTTCTACCATAGTTCTGTTCTTTCTCTCAACAACACCATTTTGTTGATGAGTTCTTGCAGCAGAGAATTTCTGGGAGGTTCCTTCCTCTGTAAGGTAGGAATCAATTTTGGCATTCTTGAACTCAGTCCCATTATCACTTCTCCGCTTTTAGATCTTTAGACCTAACAGAACCTGAATTATTTTCAACAGATTGATCAATATTTCTGGGACATCAGATTTTACTCTGATGAACTCAACCTAAGTATATCTAGAATATTCATCTATAAAAATCAGGATATACTTTCTGTCATATAGACTTTGCACAGAGATTGGACCACAGAGATCCACATGAAGCATATGCAAAAGTCTAGGGCAGTTGTGATCACTCTTTGTTTTGTGTGAAGCTCTTTTCAGCTTACCCAATTCACATGCAGAACAAAGATGGTCTTTGTTAAATTTAAAAGAATTCACACCTTTGACTAACTTAAGTTTCACAAGCTTGTCAAAATTTGAAATTTTCAAGTGAGCAAATCTTTTGTGCCAGAGCCAGGCATCTTCCTTATTCACATAGACTAAACATAGTATTTCTGAGTTATATTTTTGATTTGGATTGAAATTCGTTTTATAAAGGTTGCCTTTCCTATCAGCTCTAAGAAGCTCTTAACCAGATTCTGAAACTAACAAAGAACAATATTTCTTCTTAAGATTAACATCAAAACCATGATCACACAGTTGACTTATGCTAAGAAAATTATGATTTAATCCTTCAACATAAGAAACTTTAGATACAGAAACACCTCCATTGGTCAAAACACCATATCCTCTAATATGTCCTTGTCCATTTCCTCCAAAAGTTACTGCACCTCCCATTTTATCTTTGAATGAGGTCAGTAGCTCTTTTGCCTGTCATGTGCCTGGAACACCCTGAGTATAAGTACCATATATGCACAGATTCCATCATCAGCCTTAGGATCAAACTTTCCAAGGGCATCTCTGTTGTTCAGTATGAAACACTGACATCCAAAGATGTGAAGAAAGCTAATTGAAAGCTTTCTCCCATGAAAAAGTTCATAGGTTGTTTTATTAAATCTTTTGACTATCAGCGACTTATTTTGTGTAAAACAAGCAGTATTGACAGCTTCTGCCCAAAACTGAGTAGGCAGGTGAGAATCGTTGAGCATTAAACGTGCAGCTTCAATAATAGTTCTATTTCTTCTTTCAGCGACTCCATTTTGTTGTGGTGTTCTCACTGAAGAAAAGTTGTGACAAATACCCTTACTCTCAAAGAAGGAATCAAGAGAACTGTTTTTGAATTCAGTCCCATGATCACTTCTTATTGAGCGAACGGTCAAGTTGTTCAGGACTTCCATTTTCCTGACAAAGGTGATGAGTTCTTCAGGGGTGTCACTCTTAGAATGGAGAAACATTACCCATGTATAGCGAGAGAATTCATCAACTATGACCAGCGTATATTTCTTTCCAGTGATGGATTGTTTGTTAACAGGGCCAAACAAATCCATATGGAGAAATTGTAGAGGAGATGACACTAAGGAAACTTGATTTGACTTAAAGCTTGCTTTGGTCTGCTTCCCTTTCTCACACGCTGAACATAAGGACTCTTTGGCGTATGAGTGTTGAGGTAGACCAGTGACTAACTCTTTAGAAGAAAGAGTGTTCAGTATCTTGATGTTTAGATGAGAGAGCCTCTTATACCATAACCAGTTGACATCAGATGAGGCTTTTGAGAAGAAACATGAGTTCTCAGTGGTTGTTGAGTCCAGGTTTATTACATAAACATTTTCCAAACGATAACCGCTGTGAGCTATCTTCTCCTTTTTGTCAGCGACAAAGCAGGATTCCTTAGTAAAGATTACTTTGTTATCCATGTCGCAAAGCTGACTGATGCTTAGAAGATTATGGTTCAGCCCTTCAACATATGAGACTCTTCTGAAGGTTGTTGTACCATTAGAGAGTACACCAAACCCTCAGGTATGTCCTTTTCCATTTCCACCGAAAGTTACAGAGGGACCCTTCTCTTCTTTGTACTCAGTGAGTAGGTTCTTCTTACTAGTCATGTGTCTAGAGCATCCGCTATCGAGATACCAGATACCCTTCTTAACCTGCATTACAAAGGAAGATTAGTTTGTCTTGGGTACCCACTTAACCATGTGTACACACTTGTCAGTGGGGGTAGAAGAGGAGGTGGAAGGTTCAGCAGTCTTCGCAGCATTTGAAGATTCAGCTTTGTCAGTCTTCACTTTGGTTAATTTCTTAACCTCGGTGGTCTTCTTTGCCTTGGGGGCAATGATCTTCACCTTAGCTATCATTTCATCTTGGATGGCTGTGGTGCACTTACTAGCAATACGATTGGTAAGTCCACAATGATAACATTTCCTATAACTAAAAGTAGTTATAGGACCATTTGCATGCTGAGCTTTTGACTTTGAATTAGAAGGACCAGTACCAAGTAAATTTTGGTATTTGAAACAGGAGGAACATTCAGTTCTTCAGATGTCTTACCAATAGTATCCACTTTGATTCTAGGAGTGGATCGCTGAATAGATCCACGCTGAATAAATCCAGGGATCCTATTTTTGAACCAGAGGGATAACTCACTGAAGCTTTAGAAGCATTCAGCTTTGGTACAAAGGTACCCTTCTGAGGATTTTTTGTTAAAAGCAATTCCTTTACCTTTATTTTTAAAGACTGAGGTAGGTTTTGGATAAACAATTTTCTCTTTACCTTTAGAAGTTAATGTAGAGATTTCCTCAGGAATAGGCGGTTTAGAAGAGGAACACTGAGACGAGAAAGTGTCAGGGATAGAGGATACGAACATTCCAAACTTAAGCATGGACGGTCAGTGGTCGGTTCTAGAGTATCAGCTTTGTAACCAAGACCACGCTTACACTCAGGGGAATCTGAAGACTTTATTATCTCAGTGATCTTTGTCGAGGAGTAATACCATCCATCAACAATAGCTTTTTCAGCTTTTAATGCAGCGATATCTTCTTCGCGCTCGATTTTGACTAGCTGATTTAAGTGAACTTGATCTTTAAAATCTTCTCCAATTGTAGAAAGATTTTCTATTTGAAGTTGACAGTTTTTAAGTTGTGCAGCGAGATCAAGATTTTGATTTTCAACAACAGTTTTGCCATTCATGGCTTCATATAAACTTCTAGTCAAGAGATCAATCTTTCGAAGACTATCAGCTTCATCAATATTTAAAATATTGGTAAAGAAGGAAGGTGATACCTTAGTAGCAGAGGTTGAAGTAGAGGGAATGTTAGAATTTTCTTCCTCATCTTCAAGTTTGGCCACGAGACATAGATTGGCTTCATCATCATCTACAGAGTCAGATGATTCTTCTTCGTCAGAGGCAACCCAATCATACTCAGCCATAAGGCCTTTGCCTTTCTTCTTAAAGGTTTTCAGCTTTGAATACCTTTCTTTCAGCTTTTTGTATTTTTCATCTCTAGTTCTGGGAGTAAAGTTTTTCTTGGGAAAAGTTGAGGGTCTATAGACTTTGTTTGACCTGCACTCGCTAGCAAAATATCCTATCTTTTCACATTTATAGCAAGTAGCAGTAGCCTTATCAACGGGGGTTGATGATCTTGGCTTGTCAGTAATAGCAAGAAGTTTGTTCTTCTTGAAATTACTCTTTCTAGCAAATCTCCTGAACTTATTAGCCAGTAATGCCAGAGTTTCATCATCATCTGAAGCGTCATAATCTGATGAACGTTCAGAGTTAGTTTCCAACTCAGTGACAATGATCGTAGATCGCTGAGTGGAAGGTAACTCTGAGAGTAAAGCAACAAGGGTGCTTTTGGAATCTTTTACAAGATTCTTCTTAAGATGACTCGATTGCTCATGATTCAGCATCGTGCCATATAAGGTAGAAAGAGTCATAGATCTAAGACCTTTTGATAGCTTGAGACACATTGAATAACTGTCCCAGCATTCAGGTAAACATTCTAAGAACTTTGTCAGTACTTTAAAGTTAGAATATTCCTTACCAACAATTTTCAGATCTATTATTAAGAAGTTAAAACGTTGGTGTACTTCAGAGAGAGATTCATTCTTACCACAAATGAAGCTTTCGTACTGTCTTGCCAGGTTGATCTTTCGAGAGTCCTGGACTTCAGAAGTACCTTCATACGGAACACAGATTGTGTCCCACATAGCTTTTGAGGTTTTCAGGTTCATGACAGAATGGTAGACTTCGTCAGGAAGAGCCATGGAGAGTATGGATCTTGGTTTGGTGTCGATAGCCACTTTCTTCTTTTCTTCATCAGTCCATATATAAATTTCCTTGGAAATCAGCCTTTCTGGAATAGCAGGTCTATTCTCAGCGGTTGGAACTGCAGGATCAATTCTTATAGGAATATATGGGCCGTTTTCAAGATAGTAAGGCATAGTAGGGTCTACACCTTCTAAGAAGAGAATCGTCCTATTTTTCCATAGATTAAAATTATCTCTAGAGAATCTAGGGGGTTTTGCAAGAGAACCATTGTCAATATAGTTAGTGTTTGTGTTGGTAGCCATTTTTAGAAATAGCAAGGAAGAGAAATCTTAGTATAGATCAGATCTTGTTTATGAGATTAAACAAATCTGCTTTGATACCACTTGTTGGTCCCGAAGGGTTATGCAAGTTTGTAGAAGGGGGGTTGAATACAAACACACGATTTTTACTTTTCTAAATTGTTTATTGATAAATCAAGACAATTTACAACTTGTTGCGGAACAAGATTAAGGATTAACCTAATCTGAACAAGTTAAGAACACTAGGTTTCTTGCACTAGAAGGAGATAAGGAAATTACGAATAATAACGTAACACACAGTAGTAAGGAAGAATAAGAAGATGGCTGAGCGCACTTCATTTCTGAAGTAGGGTTCTTCTTATATACTACATGCATTTAATGCATGGCAATATTGCTTTACACGTGGAAGCAGCTGAGTGGTTGCATGTCATTGACCTTTGTAGACAACCTTAGTAGCCGCATGGTGCACAGTGTAGAATCAGAGTTGTTGTACGATCATAGACAAAAAGGATGTCCGTTCTGATAGTTCGTACGGAGACGTGCAAGGGAGGTAAGACAATAGTACTTTGTAAGGAGACTTCATGATCAGCTTTCGTTGAAACAGTTCTTTATCAGCGAATGATAAAGTTCAGCGATTGCTGAAATCTTCTACTTGATACTTCACAATGAGTGGACAAATCTTGGCTTCGCTGATATCCACATCAGTTCATTAGTAGACTTGTCGCTGGTTCTTGAGCTTGATCTTCGACTTCAGCGTAGAACATATGTTGACGTGAAACTTGTCTTCAAGGATCATAAGTAAACAACTAACTTATCAGCGATCATCTCATAGACTGAACAGTCTCGGAGCTATTCGATGAATAGTGTTTGCTGACTATTTATCTTCAAAGAGCGAGAGTTACTATCAGCGGTACTGAAACAGTCTTAGTACTTATAAGCGATAGTGAAACTCTAATACATATCATTTACTTACAATTTTCACTAAGTGTTAAGAGAGGGTCATTATCAAATCACTGAGGGTTTGGATCAACAGATAGACATAAACCTCTTCATTAAATATACCATTCAAAAATGTTGATTTGACATCCATTTGGTATACTTTGAAGTTCTTATGTGCAGCATATGCCAAGAATATTCTGATTGCCTCTATTCTTTCCACTGGTGCAAATGTCTCATCATAATAAATTCCTTCTTATTGAGAATATTGCAACCAATCTAGCCTTATTTCTGACTACAGCACCTGACTCATATTTCTTGTTTCTAAACACCCATTTTGTTCCAATTATTGATTTTCCTTCAGGCCTTGGGAATGAGTCTCCATACTTTGTTTCTTTCAAACTGTAGCAATTCATCTTGCATTGCTAAAATCCAGTCTGGATCCTCTAGGGCTTCAGTGGCTTTCTTAGGTTCAATTATACTTGGAAATCCTGCAAGCATTGCTTCATTTGCTGTTGCTGATCTTGTCTGAACTCCAACTGATGGATCTCCTATCACCTGATGAATAGGATGGTCTTTTGTCTATTTGTTTGAACTTGGAAGCACATCAATATCTGATAAATTGTTGTTTGTATCATTCTCATCTTTAACAACATGTAATTCTGAACTATCCCTTTGAGGTGTAGTCTCTAAGTCCACATTCTGAGTAGAAGAGTCAGAATTCTAAATAACTTGTTCAGAGTTCTGAGAACCTTGTCTAGAATTTTGAGTACCATGTCAAGAATTCTGAGTACCTTGTTTAGAATTTTGAATACCCTGTTCAGAATTCTGAGTACCAGACTCAGAAAAATCACCTGTATTTACTAAAATTGGACATTCCTCAGCTGGACCAGAATCAGGAATTATAGTTGTTTGCACCTTTGAACTTCCCTTTTTCATTTCTTGAACCATTTAAGGATTTTCAAAATCTGCATATGATTCAGAAGTTAGTTCCAGAAATGCATCCTTAAACAATATATTGAGTTCTGAACAATTAGGATTAGAATTTGATTCAGAAGTCATTGTTTTTGTCTTATCCTGGTTGAGTCTTGAACTGTTTTGTTCAGAAGTCTTTAATCTTGACTCATCAAATGTAACATTGATGCTTTCCATAATCCTCTTGGTTCTTCTATTGTAGATTCTGAATGCTTTGGAAGTTAGTAAATAACCAACAAAGTATCCTTCATCTGCCTTTTTGTCTAATTTACCAAGATTTTCTCTATCCTTGAGAACATAGCATCTGCAGCCAAAAACATGAAAGAATTTAATTAGTGGTTTTCTATTGTTAATCAGTTCTTAAGCAGTTTTATTTAGTCTTTTATTTATCAAAGTCCTGTTCTGAGTAAAACAGGCAGTGGCAATTGCTTCAGCCGAAAGAAAGGTTGGAAGATTTGAATAGGCCAACATGGTTCTTGCAGCTTCAACTAGAGTCATGTTCTTTCTTTCAACAACACCATTTTGTTGAGAAGTCTTAACAACAGAAAAATTATGAAAAATCCCAGAGCTTTGTAGAAAGTTCTGAAGAGTTTGATTTCTGAATTTTGTTCCATTGTCACTCCTTATCTTCTGAACTGGAAGTTGGAATAAGACTTGAATTCTTTTGAGGAAGTTAATCAATATTTCAGCAGCCTCAGATTTTGCTCTTAAGACTTCAACCCATGTATATCTTGAATACTCATCAACAATGACAAGCATATATTTCTTCCCACCCATTGACTGAACTGCCATTGGACCACATAAATCAGTGTGTATCATCTCTAATGGTGACATGCATGAAGAGTCAATTTTCAACTTATGAGAACTTTTCTTCATCTTGCCCATCTTACATGTTGAACACAATGATTCCATTTCAAACTTAATCTTTGGTAATCCTTTAACCAAATGTTTGCTAACAAGATTGCTTAATTCCTTGAAGTTCAAGTGAGAACATCTTCTGTGCCATAACCAACATTAATTTGCAGTTGCATTTGAAAGTAGACATACTAGAGTTAAAGCTTCAATTTTTGAAAAATTAACCACAATGTCCATGTGTCTTTTAGCCCAAAACACTTTTATGTCATTCTCAGTCAAAATTAAGCAACCTGTTATGCTAAACTTGATCTGACAAAAAACTGTCCAAAAACCGACTTATACTGAACAGATTATGTTGTAATCCTTCCACATGGAACACTTTCTGAATGGTTAAATCTCCCTTTGTTAAATCCCCATATCCTCTAACTTGCCCTTTTCTGTTATTACCAAAGTTTACTGCTCCTCCAGCCTTTTCTGTGAAATTTGTCAGAGAAGACTTATGACCTGTCATGTGTCTTGATGCTCCAGAGTCTAAGAACCACACATGACAGCCCTGCAAAAACAGTTTAGTTAGATTTAGGTACCCATACTGGAATGGGTCCTTCTTTGATAGCTTCATTCACATATTTAACAAAAGTTCCTTTAACTTTCCATTCAAAATCTTCTTTTAAGCACCACTTTCCTTGTACTTTTATGAAATCAGAACATTTTCTGTTTACAAAATTGTTTCTTCTCTTTGAAAACTTTTGGTTTAGATTTAGAAACATTTTCAGTTTTCTTTCCTTTGGACTTGGATTTATACATATTTTCAGTCCTTTTCTCTTTTGTCTTGAATTGAGAAATGTTTTCAGTCTTTTCTCTTTTGACTTGGATTGAGAAACCTTTTCAGTCATCTTTTCTGAATTCTTATTTGTTTTAGTTTTATAAGATGTTTTAGAATTTTGACTTTTTCTGAGAAAATTGAAATGAATGTTTACCACATTGAACACATTTCAGATGTCTACTTGCATGAAACAACAAATCTGAATGAAAAGAATTTTCATTTTTATTCATACTATTCAGATTACATTTGCATTCAATACAAGAACCATTGACATTGGGTTTAGAAGTAGTATTCAATCCAATCTTCTCAGAGATCTTTTTCAGCTCATCTTTCCTTTTGCTTTCCTCCTTTTCTGAAACATTCAACTTTTCAGAATTAGCAGATGATCCAGATGATTCACCATGCTCAAATGTACTTGATTCATCAAAGAATTTCTTATTCTCTTCTAATGATTTAATCTTAAAAAGATCATACTCAGCCTTTAATTTCTCAAGCACTTCTATTTTCTGAACATAAATATTGTTTTCTTTTAAAACTTCTTCAAGTTTAAAATCAACATCACAAAAGTCATTTTCTAGTTCATCAAAACTTTTCCTTAACTCTTCATGTTCTTGATTAACAAGTTTAAACCTCTTTTCAAGTTCTGAGAAATTTTCTGAATTAGACTCAGAATTTTCAGTTGACTTAGAGTTCAGACTAACAGAATCAGAATTATGATCGACAAACTCAGAATTCTGACTAATGGATTCAGAATTCTGACTTGAGGACTCAAAATTCGGACTAACTATTTCAGAATTTTCCTTGTTTTCAGAAACCTTGCTTGCTTCAAATATATTCTCAATGTCAGTGTAGGAGAAACTTGGTTGTTTATCTTTGTAACTAACATTCAGAGAATCATAATTGAATTTAGCATCATTATATCTTGGTTTCTCTTCTGTTGGTTTTGAAATTTCTTTCTTAACCTTGTCTTCTGAAACTTCTGATTTCATAACTTTTGGTTCAGAAATGATTTCCTTTGTTTTTGGTAAATTATCAGAACTTGTTATTGAACTTGCAGGTCTTACAAAAATTTCAAGTATATCTGGGATTTCTGGTTTAGGTCCTTTTAGGTCCTCAAGATTTATTGGAGCCTTTTTCAAAATAGCATTTTCTTCCAAACCTAACCCCATTTTTGGATTGTAAAATCTTGTGTCTTTTACATTGTTTGTAAGAAGATTTAAAGTTTGTTGAGTTTGACCTCTTTTCAGATTAAGATCTTCTAGCTCTTTGATCTTAGTATATAAATTCTTTCTTTCATCAAGCAACATATCAAATTTAATTTGCAAATCAACTTTTTCATCTTTTACTTCTGAAAGTTCATTTTTAAACTCAGAAATCTTTTTCAAAAGATCAGAATTCTCTTTTCTGACTTCTTGTTTCTCAACCTCAGTTTCTTCAAATCTAGCTTTAAACATTTCTTTTTCTGTTCTGAATTTGTTAACCAGAATCCTTTCACCTTTTATCTGTTTTCTGATATTAACAAATTCAGATTTCATATTTCCAATTTGAATCGTTAAATCAATTTCAAGACTAGAGTGTACCTCAGTTGAAGATTCAGAACCTCCTTCTTCATAATCTGAATCATCTTCATCACCCATCTTAGCCATATAACTTTGCATTTGTGATAAATGAATGCAATCCTCTTCATTAGAAGAATAATATAGCCAGTTTTCTTGTTCTGCTAGGAGTGCAATCCCACTGTCTTTGGTTTTGGCCAGCTGAGCTTTCTTTGCATAATATTCATAGTCTTTAACAACCTTCACTCCGCAATCCCTTGCAAAATGACCGGGTTTCCCACACTCGAAGCATAAATCCTTCTCTCTTCTCTCTTCCTTCTCTTCTTTCTTCTCATACCTATTTCTTCTTTCTTCTCATACTTATTCTCTTCTCTGTCATCTTTCTTCTTGTATCTCTCATCTGAACTCCCCTGTCCACTTCTTCTGTACTTACCTTCAAATTTCTTATTTCCATACCTTTTATTAAAAGTATTTGTCAATAATGCAAATTTTTCAGCAATCAACTTGATATCATCATCCTCATCAGATCCTTCTTCCTTTTCAGATTCCTCCTCTAACTTTGGAATTTCAGACAGAAACACAGACTTCTTTGATGTTTTGGTGACCTTGGTTTTTCTTTCTGAAAGCAGAGCTAATTGATCAGAAACACTTTTCTTTTCCTCAACAACTTGCTTAACAGAATCTTCATGCTGATTTAAAACACAAAACAGACCATTCAGATCTTCTTCACACATATCTTTATTCATTTGAAGGCTTATTGCAAAAGATGACCATTCTGAATTAAGACAATTCAGAAATTTGTAGTTGATCTCTGACTTAGTTTTCTTTAGACCATTCCTTCTAAGATCATTCAATATTATGCAAAACTTGTCGTAAGTGTTGGTTCCCGTTTTGCTTTAAACAAGATTATCAGATCTATTAGTTCAAGTTAATGTTTGATGCGGAATCGTATTTGAAGAACTAACAGATAAGTTTGATAGATTTAGACCAAAATATAAATAAACAATGAACAGGAAATAATATTTCAAAGTTTACTGAATATATATTAAGAACAGATTTAAGAACAATGAGTAAGAAAAGCTTCAAAATAGATATGACTCTTAAGGTGAATAAGCTTTTTGTGTTCTTATGATGGTCGATTATATGTGATTGATAAGGAAGAACTCAACATGAGTCTTCCTTATATACTACTCTAAAGGGGACCATAAAGCATATGCTACTATTCAGACGGTACTGATGAATAGTTGAACGGATGTCGTGAACAGTTGCAAGAACGACATGAACAGTAAGACGTGTTGTATTGCATTTAATGCAGCAGACGTCTATTATGTACTAAGCCCTATTGAGTCCAATCAGAGTTTGACACGTCGACGTTGGACAGGGCATGCTACCATGCAAGTTGATGAACGGGTCCTGTAACAGTAGCAAGATACTATAAATATCTTCAAGTCTTTCAGTGAGGACCACAGAGGCTCTGTAATGAGTTACAAAGGTTCTGCGGTCTGGTCCTCTGTGGAGCAGTCTTTCCTATATTCTGAGATATTGGTCTTCTTTGCGCGTATGACAGAGCTTCTGTAGCGCGCCTCTTTAGCTTCTGTAGATTCTTGATCTTGAGCCCTCGGTAAGTCCGGCAGAGCCTCTGTAAGAGGCTTTCTTCACTTAGCATATTTTTCACTACTTCAAAATACTTCTATGATTAGGAAGATTGAAGCTAACAATCTCCCCCTAAGTAGTGAAAAATAAAAAATTGAACTTGAATTTAGTTAGGCTAAGTTAGATAAGACAGAGGTTAAACAATACCTCGAAAGTTCTTTCATTTAGAAATATGCCAGAGGCATTTTACATTTGAGTACAATGAAAGATAAACTTTGACTTGGTTTGCAGGGATTGGAGGTCTGAGAATCTGATTTTGGCATCTTTGAAATCGTTGTAGCTTCTGTTGTCTCTTCCGACTCTTTTGATATCTTTGTAGAAACTGATGCATAGTTCTCTTAGGCGGATTGTGGCATCAATCTCTCTGATGAGAGTATCTGCAGCATCTCTATCCATTTTCTCTGTACCTCTGTATTTCACAAGGCTTGCTCTGAACTTGTTCAGAGTACTAGTTGCGTACTTCTGACAGTCCACGCACACAAACAGATTAACTTTGCCTTGTGAGTTTTGAAATACTAACCCAAATCGTGGTTCTGTGATGATTGAGTTAGGTACGGCATCCGGTGGGCAGCGATCCTCTGGTGGTCGTAAATCCAGATGCTTGAGACCAAGATCCTTTCCCAGCTGGAAATCTATCATGCTGTAGAGCAGAAGCTTTTCCCTCATCGCTTTTCTCAACACTTGATAGGCTCTGGTGTTTGGCTCTGTGTTGTTGTTGTCCTTTGTCCATTGCAGAAGGTCAGGTAGATCATAAGGATTGATATTTCTTAGGTCAGCATCAGCGAAGGTGGTCTCTGAATTGTTTTCTCTTCTGACTCTGTAAAGATTGTACCTGACCCTTGGATAGGTTATTGTGAAGGAGAATCTGCAGAAGATTACCCTTTTGATTTTGTGGTTTGAGAAGACATCTGCTTTGGTTCTTGGCTTTGTCCTTGTGAAGATGTTCTCAAATTCTTCTCTGATCCTTGGATCTGTCACAAGATCTGTTGGATGATTGGTCTGAAAGGATTGTTTATAGAGGTATTTGTATACCACTTCTTCCTTCTCTTCATGTGTTGGACCAGGTTGTGGTACTTGTCTTCTGAGACTCTCCATTTCTTGAACAACTTCTGCTGCTCTACCAGTTAGAGGAATGTCTGACAGAGGCTTCAATCCATATGCCCAGTCAACTTCTTCAGGCTTTGGAGTTTGAAAGGCATCAAACGCACTCTTCATTAGTTTCTCTGTAGGCTTTGGTAATGATTTCTTCTTCTTAGGCTCTTCTGTCAGTATTCCTTTGCCCTTGTCTTTTCCTTTTGGCAGGTTAGAGGCTGTTGCTTCTGTAGATTTGGAGGTTGGGACTTCTGTTGGCTTGATTGGGGTTGCCTCTGTAGGTTTTGACACTTGTTTTTTAGAGGACTTTTGTGGCGTTGGTTCTGTTGGCTTTCTTTGCTCTGTAACCTCTGTAGGAGGTTCTTTGGTGACTTCTTCTGTAAGCTCGGTTTCTGTGGATTGAGGTATGTCGAATCTTCTTGCCATTTTGAAAGCTAGTGTGAACCTGTGCCTTTCTTCTTCTCTCTGTGACATTCGATCAGTCATTGTATTATGCATCCTTTTCAGAATATCAGAAGCAGAGGTCGTTGCTCTTTTTGGTTTGGTGGCAATTGACTTTCTTCTTGGTATGGTTGGGGGTTTTTCTGTTGATTTTGTTGAAGGACTTTCTTCCAAAATGATTACCACAGGGGTGGTTGTTGCCTCTGTGGGTTGCTGATCAGCTTCTGGAATATTTGTTTCTTCAGGACTTGATTCCACAGAGATGGGTTTTGTCTCTGTGGGCTATTGAGTTTGTTGTTGATCTTGGGTTTGTTCTGGAGGAGCTTGACTGATTGGTTCTGCTGCGATTGGTGGAGTTTGTATTCCTCTGCTCGTAGCTTTCTCCCTTGTATTCTCCCCCTCATGATTATCTGATGGACCAGGATGGTCATCATTAGAATCATCCTGACTCTTATCAGAACTACCCTCTGCTCTGCAAGAAGCTTTGGTTTTCTTCGGTAATTCTGCTCCTACTGCTATCAACTTTGCACAGACGTCATCACAGAGGCCAAGTAGAGTCGCAAGCTCTGCCTCTGTTTTAAAACGCATTCTGCCAACACTTTTTCTGAAATCCTTGACAAAGTTGGCATTTGCTGTTGTGAAGGAGACAATAAATTCTGTGACCTGGTTTATGACGTTCTGTCCTAGCTCTGTTAGCTGTGCTCTGGTCATGTAGTCTTTTGGCTGCATCATTGTCGTGTTGCGGATTGCCTCTGCTTGTACTTGTGTTAGGGCATTCTGTAGATCTTCAGGAGTAATGCCCTCTGCTCTGTTGGATTGCGTATTCATTTGTTCAAGGAAGTTTTTGACAGAGTCCTTGAACGCAGAAGTTGCATTTGTTCCGATTTCTTGAGCGGCAGAGGTGGCTGTAGCTTTGGCAGTAGTTTCGGCAGAAGACTTCATCACTGAGATGGCAAATTTCACCTCTGTGGACAGATTGTCCATTTTGGTGTTTAGTTTCAGGATAGCCGTCGATGTTGTCTCTGCAAAAGATTTGAAAGAGCTTTGCAACTCTTTCATTGTTTGGTTCACAGAGGTGACAAGGGTTTGGAACTCATCCCTTGATACTCGTGTTCCTTGTGTAACCTCTGGAGGAACACATTCGTCTCCAGAGTGAGTCCATGTTCCTGGGACACTTTCGTTCACCCTTGTTTGTACGATGGGGGTGGAAGGATTTCCTTCTGATCCTTGAGAAGAAACCTGAGTTTCGATCTCTACAGAAGTTCTGTGAAGAACAGTGTCCAAATCCACTCCAGAGGTGGGTATTGGAATGTCCTTCTGTTGACTAGGAGACTTGTCTAGAGTCTCTTCGTCTCTGTGCTCACTACTTCTCTCTGAAAGAAGATTTGGCCATAATGTGTGCGTGGCAGAGGAAACGAATTCCTCTATAGGGTGTTCTAGTGTGATCTGGGGCGATTGATCACGAATAATAGGTGA
The DNA here is from genome assembly GCA_033807775.1 of Saussurea involucrata. Classification (NCBI taxonomy): domain Eukaryota; kingdom Viridiplantae; phylum Streptophyta; class Magnoliopsida; order Asterales; family Asteraceae; genus Saussurea; species Saussurea involucrata. The sequence goes on from CM066326.1 coordinate 25,198,330, forward strand.
GTATCTTTGAGGAGACTCCCTAGGAATGGATTCCCCGGTTTTTGTGGGCGCAGAAGTCGAAAGAGTGACTTTTGGCTGGATGGGTTGGGTTTGGATCGAGTTGTGCTGCTCTTTTTCAATAACTCCTTCTGCAGCTAGACCTATGGAGTTAGATATGTGGGTTACACTGGGAGTTGGTTGTGGTTGTGTGCCTCTATTAATACAGGCATCTTTTCTTGTTTCTTCCTATGTTAAGCACCCAAGCACTACATCACTGTCTATTATTTCAGCCTCTGTAGCTATCCTATGGCTTGGTGCTTCTTCCCTTGCTTCTGTTGAGGTTCCTTGCTCTGTGCGTAAGAAGTCGTACATTTGATGAGAGCCGTATAATCTCATGACATGTGGATGATAGAGACCTTTTCGTATCCAGACAACTTCTTCTTCATCTGAATCTACCTCTGAGACCTCTATCCTTGTCTCAGAAGCCTCTGTTACTTCACCTCTATTCCACTCAGTTTCTGTTAGTTCTTTTTCTTCTGAAGCTGGGTTTGGACTTCTTCTGTGGACGTCCAATCCCTGAATGAAAGGGTTCTGTAAAATAACAGGTGTGTTAGCTGGTTGATCTTTGGGTGTTGTGTCATCTTCTTGCAGATGTGTGTCAATGCCAGAGATGGAGAAATATTTTTCTTCTGGGGAGTGGTGGTCGAGAGGTTGTGCCGTCCACCCTGCTGTATTTAAGGTATTGGCAATGTCAGGGTTCTATAGGAAGTCGTTCAGATCTCCTTGGTGAGCAAATCTATCTGGAGATTAATAGGGTGATTGATATTCCTCTGTTGCCATTCCTTCTTCTGCATCTTCTTCTGCAGTTCTTTCTTCTGCGGTTTCTTCTACTGCGGGTTCCTCTTCTGCAATGGTAACCAATTTATCAAGTGATTTACCATGCTTCTTTTTGGTTTTCCTCCTCTTGGGTTTTGGTGCCCCTTCCTCTGTGGTTTTCGATTTTCTTTTCTTCTTCTATTTTGGAGAAGAGTGAGGAGCAGAGGAGCCAATTTCTGTGGCATGGGGAGGTGAGGGTTGATCTTCTGCAGCGCTTGTGGAGGTTCCTTCTGCAGTTTTTATCTTCTTTGCTTTTGGAGTAGATGCAGAGGTTTTTGAAGAAGATTTCTTTCCCAGAAGTTCTGCACGTTTGGCTATGAAGCTAAGTTGAATAGCCATGTGTTTTGCTAATTTGTGATCCTTTTCTTCTTGAGTCGAAAGAGGTTCTGCTGTTATTGTTCCTAGGGGGACACCTAAACGCGGGGGTGTCTTAGAACTTGGTTTAGGAGTTCTATGATCGCGTATATACTCTTTCTTAAGGGTTTTATTCGAGGCATACTTCAGAAGCTTCTTTGACAGAGGTCTGCAGTGAGAGTAACCATCTATATGATCAGTGGGGACATTTTTGCTCATTGGGAACTGTTTGGGAATTGGCCCTTCCATTGGCCATTTCTGTATCAGCAACAGAGGTTCGAACAATACTCCCAATATTCTTTGGAATTGCAGAGGTGGTAGAAAGTTGGGATCGTTCTCTTTGACCCGTTTGGTGTTGTTCTTTCTATCGATGGTGTTGATGATCTCTTGCATCGTTATCGTCGCGTAATAGAAAATATCGATGGTCACCTTCTTTCTTTACCAATATTGCAAATATTGATGAAGCTGATAGTCTCCGTAAGATCGATCTCTTGACTAGAAGTTTATACGAAGCCATGAACGGCAAAACTGTGGTTGAAAACCAAAATCTTGATCTCACTGAAAAGCTTAAAAACTGCCACCTTCAAATAGAAAAGCTTTCTAAAATTGAAGAAGATTTTAAAGATCAAGTATATTTAAATCAGCTAGTCAAAATCGAACGAGCAGAAGCTATCGCTGCATTAGAGGCTGAAAAAGCTACTGTTGAAGGATGGTGTAATTCTTCAACAAAGATCACTGAGATAATTAAGGCTCAGATTCCTCGTAGTGATAAACGTTGTCTGGGTTATAAATATGATACTCCAAAACCAACCACTGAACGTTCAATGCTTAAATTTGGAACGTTCGTATCCTCAGTCGCTGACACTTCATCATCTCAGTGCTCCTCGTCCTTTACCCCAATCCCTGAGGAAACTCCTACCTCCTCAAAAGGCAAGGAGAAAATGGTTTATTCAAAACCTACCTCTGTCTCTAAAGACAAAGGTAAAGGAATTGTTATTTATCAAAATCCTCAGAAGGGTACCTTAGTACCAAAGCTGAATGCTTCTAAAGCCTCAGTGACCTACCCCTCTGGATCTAGAAATCAGATCTCTGGATTTATTCAACGTGGATCTATTCAGCGATCTACTACTAGACTCAGAGTGGATGTCCTTGGTAAGAAATTTGAAGAACTGAATGTTCGTCCAATTTCTAAAGCCAATAGTTTACTTGGTGCTGGCACTTCTAATTCGAAATTAAAAGCTCAGCATACAAGTGGTCCTAGAACTACTTTTAGTTATAGGAAATGTTATCACTGTGGACTTACCGATCATATTGCTAGTAAGTGCCCCACGGCCACCAAAGCTGAAAAGATAGCTAAGGTGAAGATTGCCCCCAAGGCAAAGAAGACCAGCCCTGGTGCAAATCAGGTCAAGGTGAATTCTACCACTGAGGTTAAGAAATTAACCAAAGTGAAGAAAGACAAAGCTGAATCTTCAAATGCTGCGAAGACTGCTGAACCTTCCATTCCAACTACTTCCACTAACAAACGTGTATACATGGTTAAGTGGGTACCTAAGCAAAACTAATCTTCCTTTGTATTGCAGGTTAATAAGGGTATCTGGTATCTCGATAGCGGATGCTCTAGACACATGACTGGAAAGAAAAGCCTGCTCGCTGAATACAAAGAAGAGAAAGGTCCCTCTGTGACTTTCGGTGGAAATGGAAAAGGACATACCCGAGGGTATGGTGTACTTTCTAATGGTACAACCTCCTTCAGAAGAGTCACATATGTTGAAGGGCTGAAGCATAATCTTCTAAGCATCAGTCAGCTTTGCGACATGGATAACAAAGTAATTTTTACTAAGGAATCCTGCTTTGTCTCTGACAAAAAGGAGAAGATAGCTCTCAGCGGTTATCGTTTGGAAAATGTTTATGTAATAAACATGGACTCAACAACCACTGAGAACTCTTGTTTCTTCTCAAATACATCTTCTGATGTCAACTGGCTATGGCATAAGAGGCTCTCGCATCTAAATTTCAAGAAACTGAATACTCTTTCATACGCCAAAGAGTCTTTATGTTCAGCGTGTGAAAAAGGGAAGCAGACCAAGGCAAGCTTTAAGTCAAAGCAAGTCTCCTCAGTGTCATCTCCTCTACAACTACTCCATATGGATTTGTTTGGCCCTGTTAACAAACAATCCATCGCTGGAAAGAAATATACGTTGGTCATAGTTGATGAATTCTCTCGCTTCAATTGGGTAATGTTTCTCCATTCTAAGAGTGACACCCCTGAAGAACTTATCACCTTTGTTCGGAAGATGGAAACTCTGAACAATATGACTGTTCGCTCAATAAGGAGTGATCATGGAACTGAATTCAAAAACTGTTCTCTTGATTCCTTCCTTGAGAGTAAGGGTATTTCTCACAACTTTTCGTTAGTGAGAACACCGCAACAAAATGGAGTCGCCGAAAGAAGAAATAGAACAATTATTGAAGCTGCACGTTCAATGCTCAGCGATTCTCACCTGCCTACTCTGTTTTGGGCAGAAGCTGTCAACACTGCTTGTTTTATGCAAACAGGTCGCGGATAGTTAAAAGATTCAAAAAGACAGCCTATGAACTCTTTCATGGGAGAAAGCCTTCAAGCAGATTTCTTCACATCTTTGGATGTCAGTGTTTCATACTGAACAACAGAGATGCCCTTGGAAAGTTTGATCCTAAGGCTGATGATGGAATCTTTCTTGGATACTCCTCAGTCTCCAAAGCCTTCAGAGTCTTCAACCGTAGAAGACAAACTGTAGAAGAAACTATTCACGTCACGTTTGACGAATCCCGTTCAGCGAACTCTAAACCGAACGCTGATACAGAAGAACTGAATCAATGGATGTTTTCTCATCTTGGTGATTCAGAAGAACTGAATCAATGGATGTTTTCTCATCTTGGTGATTCAGAAGATATTCCCACTCCTCATGCTCATCCAATAGAAGATGATAGTCCCACTATCATTCCAAACATGCAGAATACTGAAGCTGAAACATCATGGGTCTCAGCTGTTCCTATAAACACTATACCTGCAGTTGATCCAAATGTCTCAGAAATTCCATCTATTTCTCAGCAATCAGTGAATGAAGTGACAAATGCAAACATTCCTCTCTTAGCTGATAATCCAGAAGTAGCTGAAGCCTCATCTTCAGTTTCTCCAGTTCAGACTGAATCATCGACGTATGCTCCGGCTCAGCGATGGACTGTAAATCACCCAATCGATCAAATTCTTGGTGATCCAAACGCTGGTATTCAGACTCGTAGAAGTGGAGGTAATATTTGTTTATTTGTTAACTTTATTTCTCTAACTGGACCAAAGAAAATAGATGATGCCCTCAGAGATCCAAACTGGGTCAGCGCTATGCAAGAAGAGCTGACTGAATTCGAAAGAAACAAAGTTTGGAAACTCGTTCGTAGACCAACTGACAAAACGGTGATAGGCACTAAATGGGTCTATCGAAACAAGTTGGACGAACATGGTACTGTAACCCGCAACAAAGCTCGTCTTGTTGCTCAGGGATACAGACAAGAGGAAGGCATAGATTATGACGAAACATTTGCTCCTGTAGCAAGACTTGAATCTATTCGTCTATTCTTAGCATATGCTGTACACAAAAACTTCAAAGTACATCAGATGGATGTTAAGTCAGTGTTTCTGAATGGAAAGCTGAATGAAGAAGTTTATGTGGAACAACCTCCAGGATTCTCAGATCCTAAGCATTCAGGTTATGTTTATAAACTGGATAAGGCACTTTATGGCTTAAAGCAAGCTCCACGTGCATGGTATGACACTCTTTCCACTTATCTCCATATTGAAAAATTTGAGCGAGGTAAGATTGACAAAACTCTATTTTTTAGAAAAGTGAAAGGTCATATCATTCTAGTTCAAATATATGTTGATGACATTATATTTGGTTCTACTAACCCTGAGCTTTGTACTCGTTTCGCTGATAGAATGAAAGATGAGTATAAAATGAGCATGATGGGTGAACTAACATATTTCCTTGGTCTTCAGATTAAGCAAACTGAAAAGGGAACTTTCATTAATCAGGGAAAATATGTTAAAGATATGCTGAAGAAATTCGACTTAACTTAAAGTTCAGCTATGAAAACCCCTATGGCACCACCGCTGACACTTGATAAGGACACAAAAGGTGTTCCTGTCAATGTTACGTTGTACCGTGGGATGATCGGCTCACTATTGTAACTTACAGCTAGCCGACCCGATATTATGTTTGCAACATGTCTGTGTGCACGATATCAAACTGAACCTAAGATATCTCATATGAAAGCTGTAAAGCGAATATTTCGATATCTTAAGGGTACAGCGAATCTAGGCCTTTGGTATCCCAAAGACTCAGGATTCGATCTAACCGCCTATCCAGACAGTGATTTTGCAGGTTGCAAAATGGATAGGAAAAGCACCACATGAGGATGTCAGCTCCTGGGTGGAAAGCTGGTATGTTGGACAAGTAAGAAGCAAAACTCAGTGTCCACTTCCACAGCTGAAGCTGAGTATGTAGCCGCTGGAAGCTGTTGTTCTCAAGTCTTGTGGATGAGAAATCAGCTACTAGACTATGATCTTCAGCTCTCCAAAATTCCAATCTATTGCAACAGCACAAGTGCCATCGCTATAGCAAACAATCCAGTGCTACACTCAAAGACAAAACACATAGAAATCAGATATCATTTTATCAGAGATCATGTGATGAATGGTGATATAGAACTTCATTTTATTCCAACTGATTATCAGTTAGCTGATCTATTTACCAAACCTCTTGATGAGACAAGATTCAACTTTCTCATCAGCGAGCTTGGAATGCTGAACATTGAAGGATAAAACCTTCAGCAGTTCACATTGATCAGCGATAGAATAAAATCAACTTATATAATCCATTTCATCATCTTCTCTCTGAATAAACTTGATTCGCTGATATCAAGGTATGTTTTCTCTCTCTGACATATCGCATGTAAATGCAAGATTTCAAAATAAATTGCATCGCTGAATATCTCTTCCTTAACAGCGACTTTTTGAAATTTCTTAAAACCTTCACTGATATTTATATTCAGTGCTTCATGTTTTCAAAGAGTCCCTGAGTTTTTCAAAACCTCAGAGACAACCAAGAATATGAAAGGACAGTTGTGACGTCATTGCAACGGATAAACCCCGACACGTTCTTCTTTCTGACACACGTTTGCATGTTTCGTTCAAACTTCCAATCAAATGCAAACACGTGTCCGTGTCATGATGAAAACCTTTTCCCGCTCAAGGTTTTCTCTCTCTAAAATCTCTATGTAAACAACTCTTGGTTTATATTTTATCTTTTACGCGATCAAATCTTCCTCCGCAAGAAAAGAATTACTGTTGCATTTGTGCTCTCAAATCTTCAAAGAACTGTTCATCATCTTCGTTATCAAACATCAAGGTTAATATGTTCTTATTTATTACCAAATGCTTAACTTGTTTATGATCTTATCATTGTTTTAAACAAGATCAAACAAAAGAACTTCTTAAAAATAAAATCATTTCTTTCATGGTTTTATGAACACAACCATTTCATGGTTGTTTTTCAAGTTTTAAATCTAAATCTTAAACTTGTTCTTCATTCGTTTCCAGAATCTAATTTCTTCATAGAAAACTGGATAACAAGATTCAATGGGTTTTACATTTCTGTCAAAAATCAAGAAAAACCCTAATCTTCATTAGGACATTTTTGTCTGAATGAAATGGATAAAATTCGAAACATCTTAATGGAAATTTCTTTCCACATTAAGATAATTCTTATTTGTTAACATCTTTGGTTGAACTGATAATACAGAGAAATGGTAACTTCAAAGATCAATGTTACCGCTGAGAACATCTCCGCTGACTCTGAGGAAGTGGAAATCATCAAAGCCCCTCAGGTTAAGTTCAAGCTGGATCAACTAGATTTGACCAAGGTCAACAACCTCTCTGCGCTTCTCGAGTTTCCTCCTCGAAAGCAAGTTACACATCTGGATGATGCTGTGAATTTCCTGAAAACTGCTGCATTTCAACAGCCCTGACCATTACACCTTCTGCAAGTCAGCTGCTACTATCCCAGTTCTGGTACTCTGCCAGACACTCTCAGCTACCCTCCGCCAAAGATCCCTCCAAAACTATTGATTGCATACTCAGCGATACTGAGTATGGCACAATAAAGATAACCCCCGCAATCATTCGAAAAGCCCTGAACTTTCCCAATGCTACCAAAGAAAAACCGTTTGTTCCATTCCCTGACCATAAGAAGCATGCTGACAGAGAAGAAATCATTTCTTTCCTCGACGCAATGGGTTACATCTGGGAAACTGGAAGGGACAAGAAGCCTGAGAAGAAGCTGACGCTGATAAAGAAGTCCAAAATGCCCAGCGAGATGAATTCCATCTTCGCACACCTGATCAGCTGCATGTCAGCGAAGACCGACTCCTCTGATCAAGCCGCTCAACCTCAGCAGGCTATGGGATACGCACTGCTGAAAGGTCTACATATTGACTGGGCATCTATCATTTATGATGACCTAGTACAAAGAGTAGATTATGCTGCTGACAGACCTGCATGGGTTCCCTACCCCCGATTCATCAGCGCCATCTTCCAATATGGCCTGAAGGACAGCTATCCTCAAGAGGGTGACCTGAAACTTTCTCAGGTTGGCCCTAAGGTGCTCGATTTCAAACCTGTCGACAATGAGGTACGTCTCTCTACCCTTCTCTCTCTTCTTAACCCTAATTCTTCGACTTCTGTGGCTCCTTCAGCGACAATACCCATCGCTGATTCCCCGGCCACACAATCCTCTTCTTCTAAGAAAAGGAAACACTCTACAACCCAACTTGGTTCCAAAAGGATCAAGAAAACCAAGGAGCAACCCCAGCAATCCCATGCTGAAGACTCCTCAGCTCATTCTGAAGAGCTGAAGGAAAGTTCCGTGGTACGCTCTGCCACACCCGTGCAAGCCATCCCTCCAATCCAGACTTCAGCGTCTCCAAACGCTGAGGTTAGAAACTTGGAACCTACCCAACCTCCCTCAGTCTCTCAAAAGACTGATGAAGTGATTCTCAGCGATTCCAACGCTGAACTCAGAACCCGAACCCCATTCTTATCCTTCGCTTCTCCCTCCACTCACTTGGACACTCCTCCAAAGAACACTGGAGATGCCATCATTCCAGAACCCACAGGTGAAGCTTCTCAAAGAATGATGAAGAAAGGACCTGCATAGATCACCATACCTCACTGTACTTTCGAATAGGATATGGAACATTTTTCAGGAACTTGCAACTTTGACGAGTTCATCAATCCTACTGCAGGTACAAATCAACCCATATACACTGTAACTAAACATGAAACTTCTGAGCTTTCCTTTGTTCACAAGTACTTATGTGTTACAGGTCCTAATTTGGGAGATATCAACGCCTCTCTGAAGTCCGTGGAAACCAAGCTGACAGATCTTACCACTACTCTTTCCAACAACTCTTCAGCTGTAACAAACGCTGGAGAGAATTTGACAAAGCTGACAACGGTGGTGGAAAAGAAAGCTTCCACAGACGACATCAAGATTGTTGATAAGACTCTCAGCGATTTCGCCAAAGTGCTCGCTGACATCTACACTGACTACACCTCACTCAAAAACTCCGTTTCCTCCATGTCTGGCGAAGTCACAAAGCTGAAGACATCGGTTAGAGCCTTAGAGGGTGATATGTCAGCTGTAAAGACTGACTTAGGCTCTGTAAAGACCGATGTTGGTGAGATGAAAATGATGATCCAGCAGCTACTCAACAAGGCAAATACTCCAGCTCCTGAACCAACCCCTGCCCCTGCATTGGAAACTTTCACAGCGACGGATCGCAAAGAGCTGGAAAAGATCAATCCTGCTATAACTGGCCTAGAAGTCAGATTAGCAAAGATTGAAAGTTGTGTGGGTATCTCTGGCCAAGAAGACAGAGAGCCTCCCACAGCTGAAGAGTCTACCCATTCCTCCCCCAGTCATCATGAGAAAGAGGGGGAGAAGGGCGCTGAACATCCCGAGGAAAAGAGCGCTGAACATACCAATGAGAAGAGCGCTGAGGATCTGGAAAAGAGCGCTGAAGACCTTTCCCATGATGAATCTCTCAGGGGAGAGAAGAATGAAGATCTTATCGCTGGACCTCAGGGAGATGAAAACCCTGAGGGAACCAAGAAGCTCGCCTCTGTATCTGATGGGGAGCAACTCGAAGACGAAGCTGAAGAATCCGAAGCAGAAGATGATGAAGACATCGACATCCCTGATAATGAACCATCCTCCTCTCCAAGGAATGATGATGATGATGACGAAGATGACGATGACTTCTTTATTGTCAAACCTGCCCCAAGGATCAAAGCTCTTAAGGGAATTTCAATAAATGAACCAACAGGGGAGCGGACAAAGACAAAGCCCTCAGCCTCTGGAGCTGAGAAAGGCAAAGGCAAAAGCGTCGCTGAAGATGACAATCTGACGATATTGCTTGAAAAGTCGGTTTGTCAGGTACACTAATCATATCTCACGCCATCCCTCCTCTATAAGTTCTACTACCCTAGCCTACACCTGAACATATTTCTCTTTCTCTTTCTACCCACGTTCTTCTACCCATGTTCTTATTTGTAAGATCGTTGTGTTTCAGCTAGTCCTCTCCCCTGTTTGAGGATGTCGCTGAAGGTTCTACTACTGCGACTTCACAAATAAAGCCAGCTGCTGCTGATGAAATAATCCCAGTCTTAGATTTGATCTCTGAGACTGATGAAGCAGAAGAACAACCTCTCTTGCACAGAAACAGACCTTCCTCAGCTCCTCAAAAGCTGAGTGAAGAGGATCAAAAGAGAAGAGAGGAAATAATAAAGCGATTCGAGGATCAGCGAATCATTCTAAGGCGTGATCAACTTCCTTCAGTTCCTCCAAAGTTCCGAATCTCAAAAGCTGAATACAAGGAACACCTCAGAGCTGAACGCCTAATCGCTGAAAGAAAGGAAGCTGAAGAGAAAGACAGAGAATACGCCATCAAGCTTACTCAAAAATCTGTCAAAGACCCCAAGCTGAAACGTGTTCCCATTCAAATCCAACGAAAGCTTTGGGAAGAAGCCCAGAAGACCGTGGAAAAGAAAACTGAAGTTTCTCAGACCACCCTGATCTGGTGTAAAGAGAAAATTCACTTCAGATATCGTCCAGCGAAGATCAACAAGGTATTCATCTCTGGAAGAACCTCTATCGGAGTACCTATTGTTGACATCAAACTTTTCAGAGAAGATGGCCAATCTGAAGCCTTTCGCGCTGACAGTGTAAAAAGGTATGGTCTCTCTGAATGGCTGGAGATGAGGTTAGCTATCCATTCTTCACAATCTAAGTACAAGGATTATTTCGAAAAGCTGATAAACAGACAGATCGACTTGATATCTTCTTGTGTGGACATTCCTCCTCTTCGTGATCTTAAGCTGAAAAAAAGGGCCTCTCCAAAGAAGAAACGTCAAGATTCAAACTCAGGTCCTGTCATACGAAATGAAACTGGAATTGGTTTATCTCGCGCTGAAGTGCTTGGTCCTGACCCTGATCTATCTGCCCTTGACATTTCTTTGCCACCATGTGAACTTTTCGTCCCTGGTAAAGTCATCAGTAATCCTTATGGAATATTCTTTCTCGACTACGACGGACGTAAATGTTATCAACGGATCGCTGAGCTTCCAATCACTCCAATCGAACAGCTCAGAGATCTCATCTACTGGTGTGACTTCAGAAAAGACATTCAGGCATGACACCTAAAACCCTTGATCTTTGGAGAAGCGCTGAACAAAAGAAAACAAGGCGTAACGGTTCCTGACTGGATGATCCCCACTGAAAAGACGACCCTTGATGAACTTCTCAAAAAGGAAGAACCTTTTGAAAACTGATATGATCTCCTAATTCTCTATTGTATCAGTTATCCTTCTGTACTTGTAAATTATTTCGCTTGTACTTGTAATCTTTCTGTTCTTCATTGTAACCTGATTCAAAGTTTAAAGAAAGATTTCAGCGAATGTACTTTACTCCATCAGTACTGAAAAGATCCCAGAAAACAGTAAAAGGGACAAATATTCTATGAGTTCTTTTTATCCTTATGTTTTCATTAAATAGCAATTTTCTTTGTTGCTATGTCATAATCAAATAGGGGGAGATTGTTGATCCAAACCCTCAGTGATTTGATAATGACCCTCTCTTATATACTTAGTGAAAATTGTAAGTAAACAATATGTATCAGAGTTTCACTATCGCTGATAAGTACTAAGATCTTCCAGTACCGCTTCTAGGAACTCTCGCTCTTTAAATTAAACATTAAGCGAACACTGTTCATCATTAATGCTCTGAGTCTGTTCAGTCATTATGATGATCGCTGATAAGTTAGTTGTTTACTTATGATCCCTGAAGACAAGTTTCACGTCAACAAAGGTTCTACACTGAAGTCGAAGATCAAGCTCAAGAACCAGCGACAAGTCTCTTAATGAACTGATGCGGATCAGCGAAGACTCAGATTTGTCCACTCAACGTGAAGTATCAAGTAAAAGGCTTCAGCTATCGCTGAACTTTATCATTCGCTGAATAGAAAATGATAATATTTGAATCAAAGAAAGCTGATCATGAAGTCCTCCGTACAAAGTACTTTTGTCTTAACCACCCTTGCACGACTCCGTACGAAATGTCAGAAAAGAACCTCCGAAAATCTGAAATCATACAACCACTCTGATACTACATTGTTCATCCTTACGGCTACTAAGGTTGTCATCAAAGGTCAATGACATGCAACCAACCAGCTGATGACACGTGTAAAGTATATACTGACTTGCATTAAATGCATGCAGTATATAAAGAGATGAACTCACTTCATTTGAAGTAACTTGCTAACTCTGGACAAGTTCAAGATAGGTTATTATTAGTAATTTCCTTATCTCTCTTAGTGCAAGAAACCTTAGTGTTCCAACTTGTTTAGATTTAGGTTTATCCTTAATCTTGTCTCCGCAACAAGCTGTAAATTGTTAATGATTTATCAATAAACAATTTAGAAAAATAAAATCTGTGTGTTTGTATTCAACCCCCCCTTCTAAAAACTTGTATAGGCCTCCGGGACCAACACTTGGAAACTTTGAGCTTTCAAACCCTGGTGGCTGATTTATGTAAACCTCTTCTTGGATTTCACCGTTTAGAAAAGCTTATTTTACGTCCATCTGATAGACTTTAAAACCTCTGTGGCCTGCGAAGGCTAAGAATATTCTTATTGCTTCGAGTCGTGCGACAGGGGCAAAAGTCTCATCGTAGTATATGCCTTCTTCTTGTCTATATCCCTTTGCTACTAATCTTGCTTTGTTTCTGATGACCACTCCATCTACATCCTTCTTGTTTCTATAGACCCATTTAGTCCCAATGGCCTGTTTCCCTCGTGGCAGAGGTACTAAAGTCCATACTTTGTTACGCTCAAACTGCAGAAGTTCTTCTTGCATGGCGTCTACCCAATTTGGGTCATCTAGGGCTTCAGAAATCTTCTTTGGTTCTATCACACTGATAAAGTTAGTAAAAAAACAAAAATTAGCAGTGGCAGACCTGTTTTTTACTGAGTCAGAAGGTTCTCCGATTATTTGGCTTGGAGGATGGCTTTTTGTCCACTGAGTTGTGCGTGGAAGATGATCATCAATGTCCTCGAACCTTTCGTCAGCGGCTTCTTGTGTTTCTTCTTGTGTAGCCTCTGTCGTTCTTCGTGCCTTGGTAGTTGATTCTACCGTTTGTGGAAATATTGGCATGAGTGGTAGTGGGGTTTGTAACTCTGAGGACGTATAGTCTTGGTCCTCGATTTCCTCTGTAATTGGTTCTTCTGTGGATTGTGGAGTTTGTTTTTCAGCAACTTCTGTGGTCGTTTTTCTTGATGTTTCATCTTCTGCATGTTCTTCTTCGGCAATTGCATCTGTAGTATTCATAGAAGAAGATGAAGCATTATTTGGACCTGTTAGAGTCATGCCTGTAGGATTTTGTCCGACAGAGGATGGTTCTTCAGAAATTCTGATGGTTCCAACAGAAGGATCAATGTCATTGTTGAACATCTCTAAAAATAGAAGATCCAAATCTTCTTTTGTTTTTGAGATTTCAGAGGATTTCCCTTTAATTCCGAGTTCTGAACTGATTTGTTCAGAAGTCATCTGGAATGAATCATCAAAAGAAACATTAATGCTTTCTACAATCTTGCGAGACTTTGTAAGGAAGGTTCTGTAGGCTCTGGAAGTGGCAGAGTATCCAATGAATTTGCCTTCATCAGCTTTTACTTCAAATTTTCCTCTCGAATCTCTGTCGTTTAAAACAAAGCATTTGCATCCGAATACATGGAAAACTTGATGTTTGGCCGCCTTTTGTGAAGTATTTCGTAAGGCGTCTTGAGTTGTCTTTTCACAATGGTTGAACGATTCTGTGTATAACACGCAGTAGAAATTGCTTCTGCCCAAAAGTTCATTGATAATCCGCATGCAGATAGCATAGTTCTTGCGGCCTCACAAGTGTTCGATTCTTTCTTTCGACTACACCGTTCTGTTGTGGAGTTCGAGCGGCAGATAAGTTCTGTGATATTCCTTTTGTAGAAAGATAGGCTTCAATGACACAGTTTTTAAATTCTGTGCCATTGTCACTTCTTAACTTCTGTATTCTGCAGTCATAAAGAACTTGAATTCTTTTCATTAGATTTATCAGTATAATTGGAACATCTGATTTCTTTCTAATAAATTCAACCCATGTGAAACGTGAATACTCATCAATTAGGACAAGTATGTATTTCTTGCCACCTAGGCTCTGTATAGCAATGGGACCGCAGCGGTCGACATGAAGCATGTACAGAGGCCTAGTGCAAGACACGTCTGTTTTGCCTTTGTGGGAAGCCCTTATGTGTTTTCCCATTTCACAGGCCGAACACAAGTGATCCTTATTGAATTTAACATTTGGCAAACCTTTAACTAGATCGAGTTTTACTAGTTTATCCAGGGTGTGAAAGTTTAAGTGACAGAACCTGTTGTGCCATAACCACGCTTCTTCACTTTTGCAGGCTACTAGGCAAACTTTGTCCTTGGATTTTGAAGTAAAATTCATTAGTTATAGATCACCTCTTCTTTCAGCTCGCAGAAGTTCCATTCCTGTGTTTTCACTTTGTAGAGAGCAGAAAGTTCTTTTGAATAACACATCGAATCTTGTATCACAGAGTTGACTTACACTTAGTAGGTTGTGTTTGAGGCCATTCACATATGCAACTTTGTATACAGAGATATTTTCTTTCTGTATGACTCCATAGCCTTTGATGTGTCCCTTCTTGTTGTCTTCAAAAGTTACAGATCCACCATCGTGTGTTTCTTTGTATGTGGATAGTAATCTTCTGTCGCCAGTCATGTGCCTTGAGCATCCGGAGTCAAGATACCAAATTGGCACATGTTGCTTCTGTAAGACAATCACAGAGACTTAGGTACCCATAACCATATGGGTCCAATATTGTTAGAATTTTTCAAGTTTGCCTTAGCATTCTTGAAATACATTTTATCCTTTGTAGAAAGATCAGATTGTTTCTCTCGAGGTTTTGACTTTGGAGTTTTAGTGGAGAGTAAGCAATCTGGACTTGAGAAGTGTTTATTCAATTTGAACATAAGATCAAAACAATGACAGTATTGAATATGAGACGTGATTCGTTTGAACTTTTCATTGAATTCATTGAACTGAGCCACAGAGGCATTACATTCTTTCTTTACATTAGATTTCCTATTACAAGAATATCTATGAATACTAGAATGTTGTTTGCAAAAGTCTTGTTTAGTTCCTGCCTTCTGTGACTCTCTTCTGTGGTGAACATCTTTCTTCACTGTCACAGAGGAAAAGTATTTGTTAGCTTCAGGCCATTTTCCCTTTTGTTGCCAAGTGGGATTCTCTTTAATTTTCCTTAAAGGTTTTGAAAATTTTGAACTTTTAGGATCTACAGAGGTGTTCTTTAATATATCAAGTTCAGCAGAGGTTTTGACTTTTAAATACATGTTTAGAAAATCTGGGCAGATGGGTATCTCTGTGATTTTCTCTTTTGGAGAAATAGTTCTGTTAAGAACTTCATAGGAGATTTTAACATCCTCTGTGTCAGAGGTTTTAGTTGTTTATTTTCCCAAAACATAGGTTTATTTTAACATCCTCTTTTGGAGAAATAGTTCTGTTAGTTTTTCCCAAAACATAGAGAAGACAGAGGTTTTAGTTGTTTATTTTCAACTCCTAAGGTAATATCGCTGTACCCTATACCTCGTCTTGCTATTTGAGAGTTTACTTTTTCATACACCTTCTGTGCATCTTTATAGTTTTTAAGTAAAACTTCTCTTCTTAAAAGATCTTGCCAAAGTACCTCTCTTTCCTTTCGAAAGTATTCTTTGAGAACTCTTATGTCTGTTGTTTCACTTTTTGAAACTGAAAGTTCTTTTGCTTTGATTTTTAAAGCATAGGTAAGATCAGAAATTTGTCTTTTTAAAAGATCTACGTTTTTGCTCCAATATTTTTCGATATTTTCTTTTTCTTCAAAGATTTTGGCCTTTTCTTGAGTGAGAAGCCTTACTTCTCTCTCATTAAAGGTCAGCCTTTTCTGAATGCTTTTATTTACTTCTTTCAGTTCATTGTTAAGTTCAAATAAATCATCATCTACAGTATTAATATTTGAGGTAGAGTTTGAAATGGATACCTCAGTGTCAGTGCCGGAGTCAACTTCTGCCATGCCACATAACAGGGCATTTGTGGGGAATTCATCGTCAGAGGTAGAGTCTGACTCGAAGTCCTCCTTGCTTGCCTCAGAATGCCCTTTGTTTGCCATTAGGGATTTTTGAGCATAATACTCAGCCTTCTTTTTGTAAAAAGCTGAGTCCTTCTGTGGGCGATTTTATCTACTTCTGCATTCTTTAGCGAAATGACCTGGCTTGCCGCAGTTGAAACAACCTTGGGAGGTGTTTCCAGTTCGATCTTCGGACTTCTGTTGGTCTCCACCTTTCTCTGTTCTGCATTCGTTTGCGTAATGATCAGGCTTACCACATTTGTAGCATTCTTGTGTGTGGCCTACCTTGTCATCTGATCTATGTCTGTCATTTCCTCTGTAGCTTCTTTCGCTCGACCTCTGTTGGTCATCATTTCTGTAGTCTGACCTCTGTCGGTCACTTGATTCTTCTCCTCTTCCTTCATCTCTTCTACCTTCATCTCTTCTACCAGAATTCCTTTGGTTATTTCTGAACTCTCTTGTCAATAGAGCCATTGATTTAGCTAATGACGCAAGAGTTATTTCTTCCTCTTTCAGCTCGTCTTCTTCGCTATCAATCATTACCATCTTCTTTTTCTCCTTCTTTTTCTCCTCTGTAGATCTCTCATTTCTTGGTCTGTCCGTAGCCCCTGTAGATTTAGTAACCAATGCGTATGGTACAATGGTTAGTGTTTTAGCTTAAGCTATTTGAGGCTCTTGTGCGGCTAGTGTTCCATAGAGATCAGAGAGTGTCCAGGAGTCTAGATCTTGATTTGTTTGTAAAGACATAGACAACTGAAGCCACTCATCGTTCAGGCTCTTTAAAACATGACGTTATTTTCTTCCGTGGTTCTGTGAATACCAGACTTTCTGCATTTGTTTATGAGAGAGTTGAACCGATCGTATGTTGTTTGCAGCGATTCTGTTGCAGAGGCTCTGAAGGCATGATACTCGTTTATGTATTGTGCCCTTCGGTTCTTCTGTGTTTTAGCACCCCCTTCCAGTTGTCTTTCTAATTCTTTCCAAAGATCGTGCGCTGTTTCGCATGCATCTAAAGATTGAAATATTTCGTTGGGGATAGACATGATTAATATTCTTTTCGTTTTCTGTGCAACTTCATCTTCTGCCTTATCTTCATCTGACCAGTCTACATTCGGCTTAGGTTTCTTATGTTCAGTGATTTCAAGAGATTCGTCAGTAGCTGGTACACGTGGCATAGTTATCATAGGAACCGGAGGAAGATTATATAGATATTGTTTGAGATTTTTTTCAGTACCCTCAAAAAAATGAACCATTCTTATTTTCCATTGAGGATACTCATCTCTAAGAAGAGTAGGAGGTTTAGTTAATGAGCCAGCAGTAAAAAAGTTATTGGTATTTGTCATTTTGAGAAAAGGATAATCTGATGGAGGATTTATGAGTATGAAGATCTGAAAGTTTTTCTGGGTACAACTAATATCCAGAAATCTGGTGATGAAGAGAGAAAATAATCTATCAAAAAAAGTTGTAAAACGAGGATCACTTGATATTGAAAATCAAGCTTTGCTCTGATACCAATTGTTGGTTCCCGTTTTGCTTTAAACAAGATTATCAGATCTATTAGTTCAAGTTAATGTTTGATGCGGAAGCGTATTTGAAGAACTAACAGATAAGTATGATAGATTTAGACCAAAATATAAATAAACAATGAACAGGAAATAATATTTCAAAGTTTACTGAATATATATTAAGAACAGATTTAAGAACAATGAGTAAGAAAAGCTTCAAAATAGATATGACTCTTAAGGTGAATAAGCTTTTTGTGTTCTTATGATGGTCGATTATATGTGATTGATAAGGAAGAACTCAACATGAGTCTTCCTTATATACTACTCTAAAGGAGACCATAAAGCATATGCTATTATTCAGACGGTACTGATGAATAGTTGAACGGATGTCGTGAACAATTGCAAGAACGGCATGAACAGTAAGACATGTTGTATTGCATTTAATGCAGCAGACGTCTATTATGTACTAAGCCCTATTGAGTCCAATCAGAGTTTGACACGTCGACGTTGGACAGGGCATGCTACCATGCAAGTTGATGAACGGGTCCTGTAACAGTAGCAAGATATTATAAATATCTTCAAGTCTTTCAGTGAGGACCACAGAGGCTCTGTAATGAGTTACAGAGGTTCTGCGGTCTGGTCCTCTGTGGAGCAGTCTTTCCTATATTCTGAGATATTGGTATTCTTTGCGTGTATGACAGAGCTTCTGTAGCGCGCCTCTTTAGCTTCTGTAGATTATTGATCTTGAGCCCTCGGTAAGTCCGCTAGAGCCTCTGTAAGAGGCTTTCTTCACTTAGCCAATTTTTCATTACTTCTAAATACTTCTATGATTAGGAAGATTGAAGTTAACAGTAAGTCTGAGTTAAACTCTCACATTCCTTTGCTTTGAATCTTTCATAAGCGTTGATGCATTGATTCAATTTTGCTTGAATAGATTTGGTTGTACCAAGCATCTGCTTCTCCAGTTCATCCCACATTTCTTTAGAAGATGTTCCACTATCAATTCGATTGAAGACTTCATTAGGAATAACCAAAGTCAACAAGGTTACAGCTCTTTTGTCTATTGCATGTCTTTGTTTCTGCGCTTCAGTATACTGTGAGAAAAGCTTTTTACTCTGGTAGCAGGAATCTCTGGTGTTGTATTAGTTGCAGGTGTAGCAGCAACATCAACATAGACTTCAATTGGACCTTCACGAATTGAGATCATCAAATTCTCATCAATATTATCCAAGAATTGGATAATTCGGATCTTCCATTGTTGATACTCTTTAGGAATAAGAACAGGTGGCTTCGTTTCAGATCCCACCGAGGGAAATTCTTTAGAAGACATGATTGTAAGATGAATTGAATTGATTCAACAGAAAGACAAATTCAAATTTCTTGAACAAAAACAGAACGAATTTAAGAATTATGAGAAATTCAAGAATTACAAGTAGCAGCGGAATTAAATTTTCAAATTGAACAAGAAATCTTCAAGAACACGATCAGGAAACCCTCAAGAACACGATCTTGAACAAATATGTTTGTTGATTCGCTCTGATACCAATTGTAGAAACCAGGATTCGATCTTACAATCAATTAATTAATCAAGAACAGTCAAACAGTAGAATAACAGAGAATTGGATCCAAAAGATTTGTATTCGATCAAGAACAGATTACAGATCTAGAGAGAGAATCTCTCAAAGATTACAAAGTGAATACAAAGTGATACGAAAGTTAGTTAGCTTATAGCTGCTAACTCCTATATATACTATAAGGAAATGCTAAAGCTACAGTACATATATATGACAAACCAATAGAACAATTAAACGTGTTCTAATTAGTAACAAAATATAACTGAAAATATCTAAGGCAAAAGTTCTGAACAACAAATTCAGAACTTCTGAACATCCTTCTGATTAAGCACTTCAGAACATATACTTGAACACTTGGACATTTTCAACATCTCATTTAGAAGTTCTGAGTCTCCTACTCAAAACTCTGAGTCTTCTGTTCAGACTTCATCACTTAGTAATCTTTGAAGTATTCTCTGATCAGAACTTCTGAGTCTTCTTACTCAAAACTCCGAGCCTTCACATCAGATATCAACACTTAGGCTTTTTGATAAACTTCAGTTCTAACACTTAGGTTTGTTCATATGAGTCGTTTGATCAGTTTGACCTCGTTTATGAAGTTTAAGTTCAAGATCAGTTATTTTAGAAACAAATTCTTTGTGTTGAATTTGAAGAGAAGAGCACTGATAGATAATCTCTGCTTTCTCATCCTCACACTGATCAAGCTTTGATTTTAACTCATATATCTTGGCCCTAAGGTCATTTGGCGCTATTGAAAGATTTGTACAATTTTCTTCAAGAGTAGCATTGTCGGACTTATATTTATCAGTGATTCTCTTTTGAACATCTAGCTTTTCTTTTAAAGAACTAATTTCAAGCAGTTGTTCATCAGTGGAAGCCTTATAGGAGTCTATTCTTTGAACAAGTATTTGCATCTGATTGACTAAGCCTTGATGGATAGGGATACATACCTGACAAAGATCTCCATGATCTGACGGGGGAGAATGATTTCCCATGAAAGCATCGGCATCTTCAGTATCGCTTTCTTCGTCAGAATGAGTTAGCCATTGGTTGTGTTCAACCATCAGTGCCTTCCCTGCTTTTTTCTGTTGTGCTAACAGCAGTTTTGCCTTGTAGTATTCCACGTTACGAACTACAGGCTTTCGGCGGTCCTTTGCAAAGTGGCCCAGTTTACCGTAGTTATAGCACGTGACTGGCTCATCTTTGTTCTTGGATTCAGACTTTCTGTCGTGCTTCTCCTTATGGTCTGAATGCTTGTGCTCGTCAGACTTTCTCTTTCCTTTATACCTCTCCTTATAATCATGGCACTTGTTGGGCGTAGTAGAGTAGCGCTGATTATTAGAGGAAGGTTTCTTGAAGAACGCCTTCTTTTGAAAAGACTTGGTGATGAAGGCCATTTCTTTCTTTATGTCGGTCAGCTCGGGTCAGAGTCACTTTCCTCTATTTCTTCAGCTACTGATTCTGACTCACTAGACACTTGGGTTGTTTTGGAGTTACGGCTGGATGACTTGCTGATAAGCGAGTTTACACCCCCCCTAAATCTATCGCAAGTGTACGGGTCGAATCAAGTAATAGTACTTATAAAGTACGAGTATCGATCCAAAGGAACCAGGTGTCAAGTACCACAATGACTGTATAGATTATTAACTAGACTAATGCAAATTGATTTGGTTTGTTGTGTATTAGAATACGGATTAAAACTTTAATTAATTCAGATAAGAGAAGGAGTTGGAGGGTTGGTTTTCCTCATGAAAACAATCAATTAGCTAAACAGGTTTGACATGATTGAAATAACTTCAGGATGAAAAACATAATCACAATCCATTACTATACTCTATCAAGCTATAGCAAAAATCATTCACAACATTGTATCATCTTTCGATCTAGACAATTATAATTGAACAATCAGTGATTAAAAGCCACAAAGAACGACATATCATATTTCTATCTCAAAATCGTCCAAGACATAAAGGATTAATCAAATCTCAAAACTTCTCTCAAACGTTAAAAGATTCATACAATCAAATAATAGTTGATCGGACTATTACAAGCATTAAGAACAATCTCAAATGTTTCATCCATCTAAATCAAACCAAACACATCTATCTGTAAAGCTAAACGATTATCAAACCATGATTCACACCAACCCCCCAACATGAACGGATTAGTTCATATTGGGGAATTCAAAACTCAGAAACGAAAAGATTGAAACAAAAGTAAACATGAATGTTCTAAAAGAAAATGAAATCTATTGACTCCCTGAAAAGCTTTAGCAGCCGATGAACGTATTCGATCCGCCCTGTTGATTCTCGTTAATGGATGTTTCTCGCCTTCTATTCGCCTTCAAAATTCATTCCTTAGCTCCCAAAATCGCCTAGAAAGAGTCCCTAGCCGTGATAGATTGATTACCCTAAAAAATGAGAAAATAGGGCTTTAAAACGTAACTGACAGCGTGGCGCTAGTTCTGGCACTACATGGGTCACGCCATAAGTCACGCCATCTTCTGGTCATTAAAGGTTTCAAAGACCCGCGCGCACCACGACGCAAGCTGGGTTGCGCCACAGGGCGCGCCACTCTCTGGAATCTTCTCTTCATTTTCTGCGCGCACCACGGCGCTATCTGGCTCGCGCCAGCTTCTGATTCGCACCGGACTGTTGTAAACTTGCTCCGATTGATCCAACACTCTTCCATCATCAGTCATTTATGAAAAACCTGTACTTTCTCATTAAAACCATTAAGTTCTACTATTTTACTTGGGAACTTACAACAAACAGGCCGATTTCGGGATCAAAATAATGTCGTAAAACGACATTATCAACAACCCCAAACCGAGCGTTGCTTGTCCCCAAGCAAAACAGCGACACAAATAAGTATTCAACTACTAACCAAACAATCGCAATTTCGACTTGTCGAGAATATCATTAGTGATCTCTAGTCAACTCAACAATCACCACGATTTACTTGTGAGATGGACACCACCCAGCAGACCTAGATATGGGATTCTAAACAGCACAACCTTGGGAAAGGGAGTTATAAGGGGCCACACCACACTTGAGTGTACCTAGAATAAACACACACATAAAGAGGATTTCGCCTTGACCTTACCTCACGGTTTTCTCTCTTCACTCGAGCCCTAGGTTTCCCACATGTTGTCATGCTTTCAGAAGTTGGGTACAAGAATTCACAAAGCATGCATGAACAACATTTAAACAAGAACGCACAGTTGTATACAAATGGATCTCAGAAGGAATCCACTATCAAGACTAGGACATAGAAATGTTGCTTCGCCACTCTTTTAGAAACTCATCGTGTTGAACATAGATCTTTGAATGGGCCATGGTTGTTGCTTTCGGATGGAGGTCAATGGCTTTACAACCCTCAGAAGGAGGTTTGCTGATAATTGGGTGACCCTCCCGTTTTCTTTCGCTCATACTTCTCAACTCTTTATTTGAACTCCCTGAACTGACCCCTCAAAATTAGTGTCTTCGAACTGTCACACTAAATCATGCTAAACTGGT
The DNA here is from genome assembly GCA_033807775.1 of Saussurea involucrata. Taxonomy (NCBI): domain Eukaryota; kingdom Viridiplantae; phylum Streptophyta; class Magnoliopsida; order Asterales; family Asteraceae; genus Saussurea; species Saussurea involucrata. The sequence continues at coordinate 25,220,965 of CM066326.1, forward strand.
CGCCCATTCCTCACTGTAAACAGGGTGATTGTTCAATCCACTGAGATCAACAAATTATAGACTCGACAAACCACCCTAAACCAGACACACACATTGTCCTCAATGGAACCAATTAACAGCACACAAGATAAACACGAGAATTGCGAAGCGGATCAGATAAAAATAATTACGCCACCCCAAACCTAATCTCTAGATTAGGTTTGTTTTCTCACAAGGAATCGTACAACGATAAAGTTCAAGTGAAAGCAGGGACCCCAAACCTTGGTGAAACCGAGGTTTGGGAAGAGGTGTTGTGTAGATACCTTTCAGGATGCATGCGCGGACCACTGTTCACTCGTTTATGCCCTTTCTTCTGCTGCCTTGCTCTTGGTCATAACAGGATTGCTTTCAGAGATCAAAAACTAAACACAAACACACAATATAAGAAATTGCTAAAATAAAAATAAAAAATTAACCCTATGGTGGGTTGCCTCCCACCCAGCGCCTTGGTTTCGGTCGTGGCTCGACCTTCCGTCTGATCATTCCTTAGGCTTTTCATGATTGCCTGGCTCCTCTTCAACTTGACCTCGTACGTTCTCGAACATTTTGAACACCGCTTTCTCATAGGACTTGTTCATTAAGGCTCCACCTGCAGCAGCTGTGAGGTCATTCTTAAACTGAGGATTTAATCCCACGTAGAATGTTTGGATAATCATCCACTCTTGTAACCCATGATGTGGACACTTCTTGAACATCGCTTTGTATCTTTCCCATGCCTCGTACAAAGACTCTTGATCCCATTGCGAGAAATGCGTGATGTCGGATAACAGTTGGGCTGTTCGCCCCGGTGGAAAGAACTTGTTGAGAAAAGCTGTAACCATATCGTTCCAACTTCGAATTGACCCCGGTGGTATATTCTCTTCCCAAGTTGTGGCTCGATCCCTCAATGAGAACGGAAACAACCGTATCTTGATCGAATCTTGGTCAACCCCATTCACTTTGAAAGTATTGCATATCTTTTCAAATGCGTACAAGTGTGCATGGGGATCTTCAGTTGGTGCACCTCCAAACATGTTCCATTGCACCAATTGGATGGTACCCAGTTTAATCTCAAAATTGTTAGCAGCTATCGGAGGTGCATAGGGTCCTCGTTGTGCAGCTCCCATGTTCGGGTTGGCGAAATTTCTCATGGGTACCCTTTGTGGTGGCGGCGGTGGATGATTGACATTGTTATTGACGCCATGATTAACATTATTGTTGATAATGTGATTGAGACCATGATTGGCATTGTTGTTCGCATTTGCATTTGGAGGTGGTTGACCATTGTTCAATGGAGGACCATTGTTGATGGGCATCCCCTCTTCCCAATCATTTTCAATGTGGATGTTGACGTCAGCCATTCTGTTTCGTGCTTGTCGTCTCAGGTCTCTGGCAGTTCGTTCTATCTCCGGGTAAATCGGTACTAATTCCCGAAATAGTCACCTTCTTGGCATAAACCAAGAGGTAACCTGAAACAGAGAATATATAATCTCAAAACCCAAAAATATATGAACTTTCAACGCAGATTATAATAAAATAAAAACAGGGTGTCTAATGTAATAAATTCTACAGCTGGCAGTGATATTCACACAAAACAGGTTCCCCGGCAACGGCGCCAAAAACTTGATAAGCGGGTTTACACCCCCCTAAATCTACCGCAAGTGTACGGTTCGAATCAAGTAATAGTACTTATAAAGTACGAGTATCGAACCAAAGGAACCAGGTGTCAAGTACCACAATGACTGTATAGATTATTAACTAGACTAATGCAAATTGATTTGGTTTGTTGTGTATTAGAATACGAATTAAAACTTTAATTAATTCAGATAAGAGAAGGAGTTGGAGGGTTGGTTTTCCTCATGAAAACAATCAATTAGCTAAACAGGTTAGACATGATTGAAATAACTTCAGGATGAAAAACATAATCACAATCCATTACTATACTAATCAACCTATAGCAAAAATCATTCAAAACATTGTATCATCTTTCGATCTAGACAATTATAATTGAACAAATAGTGATTAAAAGCCACAAAGAACGACATATCATATTTCAATCTCAAAATCGTCCAAGACATAAAGGATTAATTGTAAGTCCAGGATTTACTCTTACAATCAAAATATCAATCTATGAAGCAGTAATTGAGAAGTAATATGATCAAGCCCAATTGTATTCAATGAAGAACATAATTACAGATCTTAGAGAGAGAGTATCTCAAAGATTACAAAAGATGAATACAAATATATTCAGGAAAATCAGTTAGCAATGTAGTGCTAACCACTATATATATACTGCAACGGAAATATTAAAGCTACAGTACAAATATGAATGACTAATAGGAACAATACACGTGTCCTAATTAGTTAACTAAACACTAAGGAAAGTATCTAGTTATAAGTTCTGAACATGTTGTTCAGAACTTCTGAACATAATTCTTATTAAGCTTCTCAGAACTTCTGACTCTTCTTCTCAGACTTCTGACTCTTCTTCTCAGACTTCTGACTCTTCTTCTCAGACTTCTGTACTTGGTAAACTTTCAAAGTAATCCTGCTGAGCTTTTGTAGTCAGAACTCTGACCGTTCTTCTCAGAACATCTGAGCCTTCTTATCAGATTTCAACACTTAGTTTATTGACAAAACTCAGATCTATAAATCTCCCCCTTTTTGTCAAATAAACTTATACTTTGTATCACCAAGCTCTTTCAATGCAGGAACAATTTTCTGTAACAGCACATTTCTTTGAGTAAGTCTCTTGTCAATTCTATCAATAATTTTCTGAATAGTTTCAACTTGTTGAGTGATCACTTCTTGAGTCATGTTAGCTTGCTTCACCTTCAGCACCTTTTTCTCCAAATTATGCTTGATGAATCTCAAAGTTCCAGAGCTATATTTTGCAGTCTCCTTACCTCTGAAAAAGATCTTTTCACTCTTGTTTTTCAAAAATACTCCCAATTCTGGATGTCTGCACACACTTCCAGTTTTTAATACTTTCTTCTGATCATGATCTGTGATGGGTCTTGAAATATAGACACCTGGCCTTTGTAAATACAGAGCTATTTGAAAATCTGTATAACAATGCCATCTTAGGATGTAAAACATAGCTTCAATCACTACACTCCTTGCCTTCCTTTCATTCTTATCTTTGCTTGATTCTTTGAAGCACAACATACTGTGTAGTCTGTAGAAATCCATTACTGATATCTTTTCAAAGTCCGCATCAGTAAAATAGTACACCTTTCCATCTTCTCTTAATACTTCAAAGGATAAGTATTCTTGCTTTCTGAACTGCTTGATCTTTGATTCTCTGATCCCATTGATTATAAAATCTGAATACACATCTTTCTTTGGTTTTCCAAGACATCTTGACTTCTCAGCCAACCAGATCTGAGTCTCTTTTGGTTTGTCATGATATACACTTATAAAGTTTACTTCAATTGGATCAAAGAAGTTTGGCAGATCAAACTCCAGGAAATACCCATTCATATCAATAGACATCTCATCTTCTTTTGGTTCAGATTGTTCAGCTTGTTCAAAACTTGTTATTTGCACATTCTGAGGAATTATGTCCTGAATTTCTTCATCTTCATCTGAAAGAATTTCATTCACCTCATATTCAGCAGGAAACACAAAGTCATTATACAGCATCTTTTTGGGATTAACCTCTGATAACAACCATTCACCACAGCTTCTGATCTTTCTTCTGAGACTTAATTTTCTTTTAACAGATTTCACACATCTCTTCCTCAGACTTTTTCTTTCAGATACAGAAAATCCTTGCATTCCATTTAGTAACCAACTCAAAGTTGCTTCACTATATTTTACCAAATCCTTCAATCTGAATAGTTCAAGTCTTTCATGAACTGTGTATGCAAAGCCTTCTGATTCCATTCCTTCATTTTTAAACCCTTTCTCATGTATACCAATCCCTGGAATCATCTTTGGACATCTTAAGTTGCATTTCTCCTTTCTTCCTTCAATAGGTAGTTGAAAATCATACAAGTACATGTTCCTGACATAAATGCCCAGAAGTCTTCTACATTCAATCTCTATCCAGGCTTCTTCAGTACTGGCAAAGAACTTAATAAGAAAGATCTGATCTTCAAGAGTTAATCTGTGGAAATCAAAACTTGATAAGAAAACCTTTACATTCTTTTCTTTCAATACTTCCAATTTTACATATTTCAGACCATCAAATTCTTCTGCTTGGAACATCAAAACTTTCTCAATCCTTTTCTGAATGTGCAGCCTTGAGTCAGGAATTCTAAATCTGTTTGAGGCTTCTGCATAAATCATCTGAGATCTTCCATCCATGAAACCATCAACATTATTTTCCAAAACTTCATATTCTCCTTCTTTGTGATAAAGATTCTCATATGTTTCTTCTGGGAAGATGTCGTCATGAAAATGTTTAGCAAGTGGTATATCACTTAATTCCAGAACAAAATCACATATAGGTTCTTCTAACATTGGTAGATTAATCTTAGGGATTTCAATTGGATTTCTGAATAGATATTCTGAAGGCATGAAGTATTCTTTGACTCTTTCATATTCTCCTATATCATCAGCAATATCATCAACATAGTTGAAATAAAAATCCTCATGAAATTTCTGAGAATATCCAACTGAATTATCTTCTTCTCCCATCAGATCAATAGGTCTTACCATCTTCACAGCTTTTTGAATATTCTGAACATTAAGTGCTCTGACTATCTCACTGTGCATCCTTCTGATCAAAATCTCATTCAATCTCCTTTCTTCTGACTCAGAGTCTATCACACTATCTTTATCATATGGAACGATATATGTACAAGTGTTCACAACCACTAAGCTTTCATCTACTTCCTCTGATCCCAAAACAGGTTCCTCAATAGTTTCAGTTTCATCAGAATTAACTTCCATCTCTGTGTCTAAATTCAATTCTTCTGTTTTATCAGAATCACCACCATCTATGTTTTCCACCTCCATTTCCTCTGTATCTGAACTGTCAATCTGAACTATCTGATTATCCACTGTCTTTACAATTTCTTCTGTCTGAACTTCTGTGTTCTTTGTACTGACTAAATGCATATCTACTATTTCAAAATCTTCTATGCCAATATCATCATCAGAACTCAACCTTTGCCTTTTCTCCCCCTTTTGATGATCATGAGGTTCATTATCATCAAACTTTCTTTTGTAGTTCTGACCAGAAATACCTTCAGGTTCAGCTTCTGCAAGTGGAACAAGATCAAGAGGCTTTGAAGCCATAGATACACTCAGTGCTTTAAATACATAATCTTGCATACTCTGCATTTGTTTCAACAGATCTTTTTGAAATTCAGACATTATATCCTTGATCTCCTTTTTATGAGATTCCAAGGATATCTTCACATTATCTATCTTAGTTTCAACAGATATCAATTTTCCCTCCAACATTTCTTTCAATCCTTTCACCTCATTATTCAGACCATCCACCATTTCTTCCAATTTTTCAACGTTTCCCCCATCTCCTTGTTTTGATTCTGAATCTTTTCAAATTCAGAAGAATCTAACCGTGAACCTGAACCAACAAATGGTCCAGTTTTCATGTGCCCAGAGGGCTCATGGCCTGTAGATAACACGAAGTCATCTTGTACAACAGATGCACGTTTGAATGAGGCTTTTGAAATCTTCACCTCACCAGGATTTCCATCCAATCCTTGACACCCAATATTAGGTATGTCTATGAATGTTGTGTCAGGAATACGAAATTCCTGATTTGTGCAAGTGTTAGAAGGAATTTCAGGCTCAATTTGAATAGGACTATGATATTCAGACTCAATGTGTTGAAAAATAGGTTGGGATTTATCACCTCCCTCCAAATGAGTTTGGGATGGTTCCCCTGAATTGTGTGAAACAGTAGCATGTTGAAATGCTTCTGAGTGGGTATGGATGGGTTGTTCAAGATCCACCACTAGGTCCATGGTGTTTGTTTCAATATTGGACACCAAGAAATGTGAACCAATAGCAGTTGTGGTTACCTGTTTAAGATTAGCTAGTTCAGAGGCATCTCTTTCTGTTTGAACCTCTGTTGACAATCTCTCATCCTCACCACCCTCATTCTGTTTTTCCTCACTTATTCTAACCAAGCTCTCAGAATTTTGCCCCTCATTTCTCTCAGAATGTTCACCCATTTGAACATCCTGCCCCTCTCTAACTCGACTAGACCCCTCACCTCTCTTCTCAGGTTGGTCCTCATGGGTAGGGATTTGAGGTATTTCAATTCCCATAGAGGTGCAATATGCTTTTAAAATCTCACTCTCCTTTGGTATATAATTCCTAAGTGATTTTGGCAACAGTTTATGATTAGGATAATTCTCAAGTTTAGTAACTGAAGACATCTTACCCAAATAAAAAGTAGGACCATGATGTTCATTTGATCTTCTTGAAATGGTTCTGTTTTCTTGCATTGCATACCATATCACAATTTGCCAATATCTTATGTAAGGTATGTATGCCAGAGGAGTATCCTTTGTCTTCTTTTGAATAGCTTCCAGATTTTTCTCAAAAGTGTTCTTCATGTCTTCCCAAAGTATAGTAGTGTAATCATAATGCTTATTCTTCACTAAACCCTGAAAAATCTGAAGAATCTGTTTTGAACCTTGATCTGCAGAGCTATTCTTTCCTGACAAGCATTTATTCACCACATGAAAGAAACATGCCCAAATAGGTGGCAATTTGTTCCTTCTGAACAAACTAAGGGTCCTTAATCCTTCATTATATCCTAACTTCATAAATTCTGCAATTAGTTCCTCTGTTAAAGGTGAGTCTTCAAAGTCTGACCTTCTTTGTACATCATCTTTCTCTGGAAGATTTAACATTTCTCTTAGTGCAGAGGTTGATAAAGCAAATGTTACTCCACCAATTTCAGATACAAACTTGTTGTCTTCTAACCTAAGATGTCTCCACCACTGTTGAATATACTGAATAGGAACTGTTTTGCTTCTTGTAAACCATTTCCTGTAAGGATGATACTTGAATAATTCCATGATGATTCTATGTTCAGGCTTAAATCTACTCTCCTCAAATAGTAAAACACAGTTATTTTCTGACAATTTTAACCATTCACCTTCAGGCACAACCCTTTCCACTAAAATTGGTCTATTCGACATAATCGACCCTGCAGCACTCTGTTCATGTTCAACATTTATGTTTACCTCATCTGCATTTCCTTCTGATTCAGCCATTTGTTCATCTTCTTCATTAATTTCATCATTTCCTAATGCTTCTTCCTCAACAGCTCTATTTTGCACTTCATCATTATCCGAATCAGATGAATCCATCAAAGACTTAGTAGAATGCAGAGATATTTGACCACTTCTTCGAAATCCAGACATGATTTAAGAATAAAACAAACTCAAAGAACTCTTGATTGATTCGTATCTCACTTTTCACTCTGAAATTTGAAAGAATTTGAAATAGGGATTTTAAGACCTATTTAAAATCCGTGAAGTTGAAAGGTTTGACGGAAAAGCGAGGTCAAAGTTATAACGGAGTCAACACGTTTGAAATGCCACAGAAGATTTAAATGAAATACGTGGCATAATCAACCAAATATGAAGCTGACACGTGTTATTTGATAGAATATTGACACAAGTCAAAAATCTGAATAACACGCTTAGAAAATTGTCTTTCCTTTATCAGAGATCTGAGTATTCTACTCAGAGTTCTGGGTCCATGATTCAGAAGAATTTGCCTTGTAACCAAGATTTATTTAAAATCAACTTCTGACAAATGTAAAAACTTTAATTAATCATAAGAGGTTTGAACAGATAGAAAAACAATGTATCATCAGAATACTGTTCACAAAATGATGATTTAAAGAAAATCATTTAAAATCTTATATCTGAATATGAAAACATTTGAAATTCAGATATAGTTTGAACAAGAAGAAAAAAAAATTATCATTAAAAGCTTGTTCTTCTTAGAATGATCAGAAATAAGAAATGAACACAAACCTTTTTAGCATCATGATATGATTTCCAAAAGATTTTGATGCTCCCCCTTGACTTTAGCATGTACTTGACCATATATGATACATAAAGATGAGGTAGAAAAAAATAGAGAAAAATAATCCATAAGCTTGAAGTATTTGTATTTCTCATAAATAAATTTTTGAAAGATAAATTTCTGAAGTATTGACTCAGAGTCTCTGACCTTAAGATTCAGAAGTTCTGAACTCAAGACTCAGAAGTTCTGAACTCAAGACTCAGAAGTTCTGAACTTAAGAATCAGAGTTCTGGGTACACCACTCAGACAATTTTACTTGAAAAAATTTAACATTTTATTTTTAAGAAACACAAATATTTTCAATTAGTCAGATTAAGCATTCCTATTTTACATATGAGAAAATAGAACCTTTTGTGATCAAGAGGCTTTGTGAATAAGTATGCTAATTGATACTTTGTATGCACAAAGTGCATCTCTATAGTTCCTTTTTCCACATAGTCCTTTATAAAATGATACCTCACTTCTATGTGTTTTGTCTTTGAATGATGAACAGGGTTCTGAGTAATGGCAATTGCACTTTCTGAGTCACAATAGATGGGAATTTTGTTGAGCTGATATCCATAATCCATGAGTTGTGTTCTCATCCACAATGTTTGAGAGCATGCAGCAGCAGCAGCAACATACTCTGCCTCAGCAGTTGAAGTGGACACACAATTCTGTTTCTTTGATGCCCAACTCACTATCTTATCCCCCAAAAAATTGCAAGCACCAGAAGTACTTTTTCTGTCCAACCTACTTCCTGCATGATCAGAATCAGTGAAAGCAGTCAATTTGAAGTCAGTTTCTTTTGGATACCATAAACCTAGATCAGGTGATCCTTTGAGATATCTTAAAATCCTTTTGACAGCTAACATATGTGATTCTTTTGGGTTAGATTGAAATCTAGCAGAGAAACAGGTAGAAAACATTATATCTGGCCTACTTGCAGTCAGATAAAGTAAAGATCCAATCATGCCTCTATAGAGTTTGTTATCTACTGAAACTCCTTTGAGATCAGCATCTAACTTTATGTTTGTTGCCATAGGAGTTCTCATAGAAGCACAATCAGACATTTTGAACTTTTTCAAAATATCTCTGACATATTTCCTTGATTTATAAAAATACCATTTGGTAATTGTTTGACTTGAAGACCAAGGAAAAAATTCAGCTCACCCATCATGCTCATTTCAAATTCAGATGACATGATTTTAGAAAAATTATCACATAATTCTGAATAAGAATTAAATCCTCACCCTGTTTCTTTAAAAACAAAGTTGTGTCAATCTTACCTTTCTTGAACCCTGAAACTAAAAAATGTTGAGTAAGAGTGTCATACCAGGCTCGTGGTGCTTGTTTTAGACCATATAAAGCTTTGTCTAAAATATAAACATGATCAGGAAATTCTGGATCAAAAAAACCTTCAGGTTGATGAACATACACCTCTTCATTAAGTTTGCCATTTAGAAAGGCTGATTTGACATCCATTTGATACACCTTGAAGTTCTTGTGTGCAGCATAGGCCAAAAATATTCTGATTTCCTCTATTCTTGCCACTGGTGCAAATGTTTCATCATAATCAATTCCTTCTTGTTGACAGTATCCCTTAGCAACCAATCTTGCCTTGTTTCTAATAACAACACTTGACTCATCCTTTTTGTTTCTGAACACCCATTTAGTTACAATGATAGATTTACCTTCAGGCTTTGGAATGAGTCTCCAAACTTTGTTTCTTTCAAATTGGAGCAATTCCTCTTGCATTGCTGAAATCCAATCTGGATCCTCTAGGGCTTCATTAGCTTTCTTAGGTTCAATCACACTTAAGAAACCAGCAAACATTGCTTCATTTGTTGTAGCTGATCTGGTTTTTACTCCTGCTGATGGATCACCTATTACTTGATGAATAGGATAATTTTTAGTCTATTTATTTGCACTGGGAAGAACATCAATCTCTGAAAAATTGTTGTTTGTATCATTCTCATCAATGATTGCTTGTAATTCTGAGTTGTCCCCTTGTTCTGAGATATGAGTAGGAGTTGTATCCAAGTTTGGATTCTGAGCAGTGAAGTCAGATTTCTGAGTAACTTGTTCAGAGTTTTGAATACAAGGTTCAGAATTCTGAGTACATGGTTCAGAATTTTCACCACTTGTATTTATCAAACTTGGACACTCCTCAGATGGACCTTTATCAAAAATTACATTTGATTGAACTATTTCTGGAGTTCTATTCTGCATCTCTTTTACCATCTTTGGGTTTTCATATTCTGCATAAGAATCAGAAATTAGTTCTAGAAAAGCATCCTTAAACAATAAATTGAGTTCTGAACAAATAGGATTAGAATTTGTATCAGAAGTCATTCTTGTCTTGTTCTGCATGAGTTCTGAACTGTCTTGTTCAGAAGTCTTCATTCTGGCTTCATCAAATGTTACATTGATGCTTTCCATCATTCTATTGGTTCTTCTATTGTAGATTCTGAATGCTTTGGAAGTTAATGAATAACCAACAAAGTATCCTTCATCTGCCTTTTTATCAAATTTGGCAAGATTTTCTCTGTCTTTAAGAACGTAGCATCTGCAACCAAAAACATGAAAGAATTTGATTAATGGTTTTCTTTTATTTATCAGTTCATAAGCAGTCTTATTTAATCTTTTATTGATTAAGGTTCTGTTCTGTGTAAAACAAGCAGTTGCAATTGCTTCAGCCCATAAGAAAGTTGGAAGATTTGAATAAGCCAACATGGTCCTTGCAGCTTCAACTAGAGTTCTGTTTTTCCTTTCAACAACACCATTTTGTTGAGGAGTTCTGACAGCAGAGAAATTGTGAGAAATCCCAGAACTTTCTAAAAAATTCTGAAGTGTCTCATTTCTGAACTCTGTTCCATTATCACTTCTGATTTTCTGAACTGGAAGTTGTAAGAAAACTTGAATTCTTTTGATAAAGTTTATCAAAGTAGTAGCAGCTTCTGACTTGGCCCTTAAGAACTCAACCCATGTGTATCTGGAATATTCATCGACAATTACAAGCATATATTTCTTTCCTCCCATAGACTGAACTGAAATAGGACCACAAAGATCAGTATGAATCATTTCTAATGGTGCTTTGCAAGATGAGTCCATTTTTAATTTGTGAGAACTCTTTTTCATCTTGCCCATTTCACAAGTTGAGCATAATGATTCTTTTTCAAATTTAATCTTTGGTAAACCTTTAACCAGATGTTTTGCAACAAGATTATTAAGATCTTTGAAGTTTACATGAGAACATCTTCTGTGCCACAACCAACATTCTTTTGCAGTTGAGTTTGATAAAAGACAAACAGGATTTAATGTTTGTAATTTTGAAAAGTTAACCACAAATAAATCCATGTGTCTTTTGGCCCAGAAGACTTTAAGATCATTCTCAGTTAAAATCATGCAACCTGTTATTTGGAACTTGATTTGACAAAGACTGTCTAAAAATTGACTTATGCTGAAAAGATTATGTTGTAATCCTTCAACATAGAAAACTTTTTGAATTGTCAGATCTCCTTTTGTTAAATCTCCATAACCTTTAACTTGACCTTTGCTGTTATTTCCAAAGTTTACTGCTCCTCCAGCCTTTTCTGTGAAATTTGATAGAAAAGACTTCTGACCTGTCATGTGTCTTGAAGCTCCTGAATCTAAAAACCACACATGACAGCCCTGCAAAAACAATCAGTTAGTTTTAGGTACCCATTTTGGAATGGGTCCTTCTTTGTTAGCTTTGTCATCTGATTTAACAAAAGTACCTTTTACTTTCCATTCAAAATCTTTCTTTAAACACCATTTGCCTTGAACTTTTATGAAGTCAGAACATTTTCTGTTCACAAATTTGTTCAATTTCTTCTTGAAAGTTGTAAATTTGGATGTTGCAGTATTTTCAACTTTCTTTTCTTTCATATTAAGCTCTTTCTCATTCTTTCTTTTGATTTTAATTTGAGGATTCACTTCTTTTATCTTTTCTTTTCTCTGACTTTGAGGAACAGAAACATTCTTCTTTTCTGTATTCTGAATATCTTTTCTTATGAATGAAACAGATGTTATTGTGATTGGACATTTCTGAGAATATTGAAAAGAATCACTTTCACATTGAACACAAGTCAGATTTTTCTTTGCAAGTAACAACAAATCTGTACCATAAGTCCTTTCATTTTTATTTCTACTTTTCAAAGTACATGTACATTTATTACAGAAACTATGAGCTTTTGGTACAGAATCAGAGTTCAATTCAGTCTTCTCAGGAACTCTTTTCAGATCATCTTTCCTTTTGCTTTCCTCTTTTTTCTGAAAAATTCAACTTATTTTTGTTAGAAAATGAATTAGATGATTCACCTTTTTCACATATACTTGATTCATTAAAGAATTTATCATTTTCTTTTAGAGCATTAATCTTGACCAGATCATATTCAGCTTTCAGTTTCTCAAGCTCTGTTATTTTCTGAATAAAAAACATTCTTTTCTTTTAAAGCATTTTTAAGATCAAAATCCAAATCACACAAGTCATTTTCAAGTTCATCATAAGCTTTCCTTAGGTCCTCAAGTTCTTGACTTACAAGATTAAATCTCTTTTCAAGTTCTAGAAATTCTTCTGACTTTGTTTCAGAATTTTCAGTTAACTCAGAATTCTTACTCTTTGAATCAGAATTCTGATTAATAGACTCAGATTTCTGACCCTCAGAATCAGAAAATTGATAAGAACAGTCAGAATTCTGATTAGAAGATTCAGATTTTTGACTAATTGTTTCAGAAACCTTACTAGTATCAATATACTTTCTATGTCAGAATATGAAAAACTTTGCTGTTTATTTTTGTAACTGACATTTAGAGAGTCATATTTGAATTTAGTGTCATTGTATTTTGGTTTCTCTTCTTTTGGTTTAGAAATTTCTTTCTTAACTTTATCTTCTGAAACATTTGACTTTTCTGTTTTTGATTCAGAAACTGTTTCCTTTGACTTTTTAGAACTTGATTTCTGTAAATTATCAGAACTTGTGATATAACTTGCAGGTCTTATAAAAACTTCAACAACTTCTGGAATTTTTGGTTTAGGAACATGAAGCTTATCAAAATCATACAAGTTTACTGGAGCTCTTTTTAAAACAACATTTTCTTCCAATCCCAATCCCTTCTTTGGATTATAAAATCTTGTATCTTTTACATTGCTTGTTAGAAGATTTAATGTTTGCTGAGTCTGACCTCTTTTCAAGTTAAGATCTTCTAATTCTTTGATTTTGATGTACAAATTCTTTCTTTCCTCAAATAGCATATCAAACTTTATTTGTAAATCACCCTTTTTATCCTTGACTTTTGAAAGTTCAATTTTTAATTCAGAAATATTTTTCACCAATTCAGAATTTTCAGTTTTAACTTTCTGTTTCTCAACCTCAGATTCCTCATACTGTTCTCTTATTACCTCTTTTTCAATTCCGAATTTGTTAACTAAATTTCTTTCTCCTTTTATTTGTTTTCTTAGTTTAACAAATTCAGTTTTCATTTCACCAATCTGTGTCATTAAGTCTATTTCAAGTGTAGAATGTAGCTCAGCGGATGACTCAGAATCAGCATCTTCAAAGTCAGAATCATCCTCATTCTTCATCTTTGCCATATAACTCTGCATCTGTGAAAAGTGAATGCAGTCATCTTCATCTGAAGTGTAGTACAACCAATTTTCTTGTTCAGCTAACATTGCCACTTCATCATCTCTTTTCTTTGCTAGCTGAGCCTTTTTGGTGTAGTACTCATAATCCTTCACAATTTTTACTTTGCAATCTTTTGCATAGTGACCAGACTTTCCACACTTGAAGCACAGATTCTTTTCTTTTCGTTCTTCCTTTTCTTCTCTATTTTCTTCCCTTCTTTCTTCCTTCTTTTCATACTTACTCTCTCCTCTCTCTTCTCTTTTCTTGAAATCTGAATTTCACTGCTCTTTCCTGTACCTGCCCTGGAATTTTCCTTTTCCATACCTCTTGTTGAAAGTGTTAGTCAACAAGGCCAACTTTTCAGCAATCATTTTGATATCTTCATCTTCTTCTGATCCCTCTTCCTTATCAGACTCCTCCAGATTTGGTATCTCAGATAGATACGCAGTCTTCTTTTGTGTTTTAACAATTTTGGACTTTGACAGAAAAGCTAACTGTTCTGCAACATTCTTCTTTTCTTCAACCACAATTTTAACAGAGTCCTCATGCTGATTTAGTACACATAATAGATCATTGAGATCTTCTTCACACATATCCTTATTCATTTGTAGACTTATAGCAAATGATGACCATTCAGAGTTTAGACTGTTCAGAAATTTGTAGTTTATTTCTGACTTTGTCTTTTTCAACCCATTTCTTCTCAAATCATTCAGTATAGTACAAAATTTACTATATGTCTGAGTCAATCTTTCAGATTCTTTAGCCTTGAACCTTTCATAAGCATTTATGCTTTGATTTAACTTTGCTTGTATCGATCTGACAGTTCCTAACATCTGTCTTTCTAGTTCATCCCACATTTCCTTGGCGGATGATCCACTGTCAATTCGGTTTAGAACTTCATTCGAAACGGCCAATGTCATCAATGTGATTGCTCTTTTGTCTATAGCATGCCTATTTTTCTGTTCTGCTGTGTATTGAGAATAATTCTTCTTCACCCTTGTTGCCGGAATTTCTGGAGTTGTTTCTGTTTCAGGGGTTGCAGCCACATCGATATAGACTTCGATAGGACCTTCTCGGATTGAAATCATTAGATTTTCATCTATGTTATCCAGGAATTGGATCATTCGAATTTTCCATTGCTAGTACTCTTCAGGTATTAGAACAGGTGGCTTTGTTTCAGATCCCATAGCGAGATATTCTTTAGAAGACATGATTGTAAGAATTTTCAACAGAAAGACAAATTTGAATTTCTTTATCGAAAGATAACAATTAATTCAAGAATTGATAAGAATTCAAGAATTGATAAGAATTCAAGAATTGTACGCAGCAGCGGAATCGATTTTTGAACGAATCAAGAAATCTTCAAGAAAATTGATCAATTAACCTTCGCGATCACGATCTTGAACAATTTTGTTTGTTGATTGGCTCTGATACCAATTGTAAGTCCAGGAGTTACTCTTACAATCAATATATCAATCTATGAAGCAGTAATTGAGAAGTAATATGATCAAGCCCAATTGTATTCAATGAAGAACAGAATTACAGATCTTAGAGAGAGAGTATCTCAAAGATTACAAAAGATGAATACAAATATATTCGGGAAAATCAGTTAGCAATGTAGTGCTAACCACTATATATATATACTGCAACGGAAATATTAAAGCTACAGTACAAATATGAATGACTAATAGGAACAGTACACGTGTCCTAATTAGTTAACTAAACACTAAGGAAAGTATCTAGTTATAAGTTCTGAACATGTTGTTCAGAACTTCTGAACATAAGTCTGATTAAGCTTCTCAGAACTTCTGACTCTTCTTCTCAGACTTCTGACTCTTCTTCTCAGACTTCTGTACTTGGTAAACTTTCAAAGTAATCGTGCTGAGCTTTTGTAGTCAGAACTCTGACCCTTCTTCTCAGAACATCTGAGCCTTCTTATCAGATTTCAACACTTAGTATATTGACAAAACTCAGATCTAACATTAATCAAATCTCAAAACTTCTCTCAAACGTTAAAAGATTCATACAATCAAATAATAGTTGATCGAACTATTACAAGTATTAAGAACAATCCCAAATATTTAATCCATCTAAATCAAACCAAACACATCTATCTGTAAAGCTAAACGATTATCAACCCATGATTCACATCAACCCCCAACATTAACGGATTAGTTCATATTGGGGGTTTCAAAACTCAGAAACGAAAGGATTGAAACGAAAGTAAACATGAATGTTCTAAAAGAAAATGAAATCTATTGACTCCCTGAAAAGCTTTAGCAGCCGATGAACGTATTCGATCCGCCCTGTTGATTCTCGTTAATGGATGTTTCTCGCCTTCTATTCGCCTTCAAAATTCGTTCCTTAGCTCCCAAAATCGCCCAGAAAGAGTCCCCAACTTTGATAGATTGATTACCCTAAAAAAATGAGAAAATAGGGCTTTAAAACGTAACTGACAGCGTGGCGCTAGTTCTGGCGCTACTTGGGTCGCACCATCTTCTGGTCATCAAAGGTTTCAAAGACCCGCGCGCACCACGGCGCTAGATGGGTCGCGCCACAGGGCGCGCCACTCTCGGGAATCTTATCTTCATTTTCCGCATGCACCACGGCGCTATCTGGCTCGCGCCAAAGGTCGCGTCAGCTTCTGATTCACACCGGACTGTTGTAAACTTGCTCCGATTGATCCAAAACTCTTCCATCATCGGTCATTTATGAAAAACCTGTACTTTCTCATTAAAACCATTAAATTCTACTATTTTACTTGGGAACTTACAACAAACCGGCCGATTTCGGGATCAAAATAATGTCGTAAAACGACATTATCACTTGCCACTTTTTGCTGACACGAGAGCGAGGGGATTGGCTTAAGATTTAGAAGATGGTTTCTGAGCGCTCACTGTCTCCATGACTTCATCTTCGTCTTGCATGAGCATCTCATAAAGCTCATGGATTGGAACGTTCCTAATCAGATGGTTGTATTTGATATGAGAAGCGAACACTTTCCATTCTGGCAAGAGGTTGTTTAAGAACTTGAGGCCATTTTCCGTGTTAGATCGAGTGATCTTGTTCTTGTGGAGCTCTATCAAAACAAGGCAAAATCGTTCGTATGTCTGAGTGATCGATTCTCCCTTTCGTTGTTTGAAACCGTTATATCTGGTGATACAGCTGTTGACCTTCAATTGAACTCCCACTTTACTACCGCTCATCATCTTCTCGACATGATCCCACATGCCATTGGAAGTTTCCTTATAGCTATCAATGGCCTTGTAGATCTCGTTTGGCAACCCCTGAATCAAATACCTCTTTGCATGTTGCTCCCCAGTGAATCTGTTCTTTTCATCGTCAGTCGTCATGGAGAACGTCTTCGGTTTTGCCTGTTGTGGAGGACAACCTTGGACTTGGGCATGAACAACTTGCATTGGGGTTTCTTGTGGGACTTCAGTGAGAGCTTGCCAAATGTATTCGAAGTTATCCTTAGATTCAATAAAAATCAGGAATATGTCTCGCCATTGGCTGTATTCGCCTCGATAGATAGTTGGAGGCTTGGAGTCAGTACCGATAGCAAAAGCGTCGCGAGACATCGTGAAGTATGCACTAAGATGATCGTCAGACAGTAGTGTCGATTCAAGGTTGAAACCTAACGCAAGGCACTAAGAGTGACAGTCCTAAAGCAAGGTCTAAGAGTGAATTTAACTAAACTGGTATGATTATCAGCAAATCAGACTTACCCGGATAGGAATTCAGATAGATGCGTCCGGATTCAGGAAGGTCTAAGAGTGAATTTAACTAAAATAAGGTTACCGAATGAAAAATAGTTACCGAACAAAATTATCCGGAAACAGTGATTTACCGGAATGCTTGAAACTACCGGGAACTAGAGACTTACCGTAAACCTAAAACTTACCGGAAACTAGAGACTTCCGGAAAACTTGAAACTTACCGGAAACTTGAGACTTCCGGAAATTTGAAGCTTACCCGAAACTTGAGACTTCCGGAAACTTGAAGCTTACTGGATACGGTCCGGAAAGTAGCGAGAGCAGGAAAACTTACCGGGAAGAATAAGAAGTTCCGGACACTGCGGCTGAGCGAAAAATTCGAATAGAAGAAGAATCTAGGGTTGCTCGATTTCTTTCCTGAAAGGTTAGATTTCTACCAAAACACGAAAACAAACAAACCCTATTGATTTCTAAGAAAAAACAATGGATTTTGATTGAAAATTTTATGCTTTTACCAAGAACAGAGACCAAAACTTAAAATCACAAATTTTGCTTAAAAATCACTCCAACAATCGAATTGGCCTCTAAGATTTTGCAGAAACACTAATAGGACTAATATGAATCGAATGCAACAAGCAGAATCAAGCGATTTAATCAGAAATCAATAATGAGATTTTTGAACAAACTAACAGTCGACAGAAACCTATCAGAAACTTACTAGAAACCTTGAATTGATCGTTTGTATGCTCTGATACCAATTGTGGATCCCAGATTAGTGCAATTGATATGAAATCAGTAAACAATAGCAATAAGAACAGTTGATTTCAATCCGTCATCCATCTATTTCATAAACCATTCAGAGGGTTTTTACTATACGATTACAAAGGTTATTTTGGATGATTTATGAATTGCTAACCTAAAACTAGGCTTAAACTAAACCTTATATACCAAGGGCTTAAGCTTCAAGCCCATGGCCCATTAAGCTATTAAGACCTAAAACTAGGCTTAAACTAAACCTTATATACCAAGTGCATTCTAGATTCTCTCTCTACATATCATTGCTAGATTCTGGGTTTTACATTTGGTATCAGAGCACAAACAAGAGATTCAAGCAGATTAAGATCCAAAATGAAGACTTTTTACACAGAAATGAAGATTTCGGACCAAGCATAGTTTACTGTTCATCTAATCACTGTTCATTCAGACATTAACTTTTTGTAGTTTCTGATTTCTTGGATAAATTCTTGGCATCACTGAACTCGAAATTGATTTCTAAGCAACTTTAATTCTTGTATTATCATCAATTACTGCACAGAATCATTAGATTTGATCTTATTAGAAACTTTGTTAGAAAACCCTATTTTACCTGTTTTGGATCTTAATTCGATTAAATTGATCGAATTAGATCTTGTGATTAACTAAGAAAGTGTGCGGATTGTGATTTCGAGCAAATCAGTGCTAATTTCGTGTTAATTGATCAAGAATTGAAGAAATTATGGCTGAATCAGTGGTTTTTTGGGATAAAGTGAGGGTTTCGCATTGTTCTTGAGGGATTCGGATAATTCATACGGATTTCGCACCATTCAAGTTTTTCGAAGTGTTCCAGTGATGGTTTCGGATCCAGTTAAGTCCGAAATCCGTGGTTTCGCACCCTGTTAGATTCGAATTCTTGAGGTTTCGAACTTAGTTAAGTCCGAATTTTGGTGGTTTCGGATTGGTATTCATTGGTTGTAAGTTTGATTTTGAACAAGTGTTGGTTTCATACCAAGTTAGGTTCGAATTCCGTGGTTCCGCACCTATCTACGTCTGAATTCTGAGGTGAAGTTTGTAATGGGATTCGAATTTGTCTAAGTGTTGATTTCGCACCAAGCTATGTCCGAATTCAGGGATTTCGCACTCAGTTGCATTCGAATTCCTTGGTTTCGCAACGTATAGCATCCGAATTCTGAAGGTTTCGCACCATATTGTATTCCAATTCTGTTGGTTTCGGACCCTTGTGTTGAAATTCTTTCAACAATTTATTCTAAGTGTAATTTCTGTTACACTTACTGCTTGATCTTCTGAACGATCATATTCTAGCTATTTGAAAAGATGTCGAGAGATTTACTGAGTATGGGATCAAAGAACAAGCCACCAGTTCTTCAAGCTGAAGAGTATTCTCAATGGAAAAAGAGAATGACTCAATTTCTGAATCATCAAAACAGAGAACTCATGCTGTCTATTCAAAATGGTCCTTACAAAGCATACATAGATATTGGTGGTATTGCTGAAACTGCTACAAGTCAGTATGTTCCTCCAAGAAGAGTTGAAAAAGAATACAGATATTACAATGAAGCTGACAAAGCTAAAGTTGAAATTGATGAGCTAGCATTGACATACTTGACACAGGCCATCCCAAATGATATCTACAATCGAGTAGATAGTCGAAATACAGCTAAGGAGATATCAGAGGAGTTAGAAAGGCAGTTTGAGGGATTATCTAAATCAATGAAGACCAAAAAGAATCAAAGCATCAATGCTTATGAAGGGTTTAAGGCAAAAGAAGTCGAATCATTGAAAGAGACCTACAATCGCTACAACGTCATCCTTAATGATTTGAGAAGAAATGGAGTCGACAAATCAGAATCGGAGATAAACTACAAGTTCATCAAGAATCTTCTACCAGAATAGGATTCTTACTCTATTCAGCTCCAAATGTCAAGGGATATGGATGAAGAAAAGTTGACCGACATTTTCAGTATTCTTGGTCAACACGAAGATAAAGTAAAAGTAGTTAAGGAAAAGGATAAAGAGGTCGAAGAGTCTTTAGCCCTTCTGAGTGAACATAGGAAGACTGGATCTGTGAAAACAAAAGTTTTGATTTCTGGGATGAGCAAGAAGAAGTTGAGTTCTGATGATGATGATAGTGGCAGTTCTGAAGATGAAATGGAGGATATTGCTGAAAAGTTAGCATTGTTGACTAACAAGTTTCAAAACAGGTTTAGTAGAAAGAAGTACTATTCAAAAGCTAAACCTGAATACAACAAAGCTAACAGATATAAAAGATTTGAGAAAAACTATGAGAAAAAGGAGGAAGAGAAAGAAGAGAAAGAGGAGAAAGCTATGTGAAAGGAGAGAGAAGAAAAGAAGGATAGAGATGATCGAAACTGTTTCAACTGCGGAAAACCAGGTCATTTTGCCAGAGACAGTAGGCAAAAGAAGGTCAGGGATTCTGAATATTATCAGTGTAAGGCACATCTAGCAAAAGCCAAAGAAAGTGGAAAGCCAGTCAATGCTGAAGAGGAAATTTGGCTTTTGGATTCTTCTGATGATGAAGAAGTGCATTGTACTGAAGTAAAGCATAGTCTGATGGCAAAACTGAATGAAGATGACCAGGAATCCGAGGTATCATTTCTATACTCTTCCAATAATTCTGATAATAATGATTCTGAAACTGAAGATGATAGATATGAAGAAATGCAAATCGTGATACTTGAACTTAATGAGAAATTTGAAAAAGCTCAAAAGAAACTTGAAAAAGTTCAAAAGAAACTTGAAGAAGAGAAAAGTTCAAAGTTGGAATATCACGGCGAAGCACTTCTTTATAAAGCTTTAGCTGAAGATAGAGAACAAGAAAAAGAAGTTATTAGATCAAAAGTTAAAACGCTTGAATCTGAAATTTCTGAGTTAAAGAAGAAAATGAAAGATATAAATGATGAAAACATAGATTTTCAGTTCACAATCAAAGTTCTTTCTGAAGAAAGAAAAGATGCTTTCAATAAAATCAAGGAGTTTGAAGATTTAAATTATAAAAGAAGTCAGACCGAGCAAACTCTGAAATTACTAACTACCAACCCGAAAGATACTAGATTTTATAATCCAAAAATGGGTCTAGGATTATCTGATGTAGAGGTTCTTAAGAATGCACCTGAAAATCTTTACACAATTGAAAAATTGGGTGAAGGTTTAAAGGAAACTTTTAAAACTAAAGAACCTGAAATTAAAAGTAAGGTTTTGAAGCAATCAATTATAAAGGAAATTCCTCCAATTTCACAAGTCTTTGTTAAATCAAGTAATGAATTCTTACAACAAACTATAATAACGGAGGTTCCTTCAGTGACATAAGCTTTTGTTAATACTAATAATGAAAGTTTGAAACAAAGTTTTGCTAAAGATGTTGCTTCAAATCCTTCAACTCCCATTTCAAACAAAGAGGAAGTAAAAACGGATAAAGGTTCGGAAGAAAAGCCTAGATTTAATACTACAAACTTCAAATACGATGAACTAAATTCTAGTTACAAAACCAAAAGGGTTGAACTAAATGAATTTAATTTATTATTTTCAAAAGAATCTGTGGCTAAAACAACTGATGAACCTGAATCTGTTAAATCTGAATCAAGTGTTGAATTGGAGTAAAAAATAATATCAGATTCTGACGAAAAGGAGTTTATTCACGATATTTCTTCTGAATTTCCTGATTTGAATTCGGCTTTACTTAAAATTGTGGATTTAGAAAATCAAATTTCTAAATTACAATTGAATTTTGAAAAATTAGAGGATGATTATGAGAATATTGGAATAGATCATGATCACATTCAAAAGGTCAATCTTGATCTTAAAAATGAGATTCGACGACTTGAATCCCAATTATTCGAATTATCAAAATCTAAGGATTCAAAACCTTGTGAAAAGTGTTCAAAACAAGTTGAATTCAAAGATCAGAGTAAATCTTCAAGTACAATTGATTTAGGTGCAAAAGAATTTTTAGAAAAAGATAAGCTTTTTGAAGAAAACAAAGTACTTGTTTTGAGATGTGCAAAACTTTCAAATCAAGTTTCAGATTTTGATAAATTGCTTTTTCTTGAAAAAGAGAAGCATAAAAAGGAAAGAACTGAGCTTGAAATTGAACTGAAATATTGTGACGTATATCATAAAAAGTTTTCATCAAATATATCTAATGTAGAAAAGGAACAAGAACTGAAAAGAAAAGAAAAAGAAAAATCATTCGAAACGAAATCAAATTTGTTTCCAAATAATTCTTCTAGTTCTAAGAGTTCTGCGAATGTTTCTCATTCTTTCTCAGAAATGGATGAAGAAAAGTGCGTGGATATGACGGAGAATGCCTCAAATAGCAAGAATAGGAATACCGATACTGAGAAATGTATTTCTTCAAATAAAAATTGTATTCATTCGTGTAATGTTTACAAAGTTTGTGAAAATAAAAATTCCGCAATTTCTGATTCTACTTTGTTGACACAAGCAAAAAGAATAATACATTGTGCTCATTGTTGGGATAACTATTTCAAGCTAAATAGACATGATCCAAAGAACAAAAAGTCTAATACTTCATCTTTTTCTTTAAAATCTTCAGCAAACAAATTTGCTAAAGTGTTCGGTTTCAGATCAAAGAAACAGAATAAGAAGAAAGAAACAAAAACAGTTGATATGAATATGGTTTGGATTCCCAAAGATCAACTCAACAAACCAAATTTACAAAATAACCTTACTTTTAAAGGCAAAATTCAAGGTTCATCAACTGTAATAAATAAACTGATCCGTACTAACAAGAAAGGACCCATACAGATATGGGTACCTAAGATCAGGTAATTTTCTTTTTACAGGACCGTCATGTGTGGGTCATTGATTCAGGAGCATCTAGACACATGACGGGGTACAAGCACTTATTGCACGATTTTACTGTACATCCTGGCGGATCGGTAGGTTTTGGCAACGACTCAAAAGGTCACGTTCGAGGCTTCGGAACGTTGAAAAATGACTCGATGCAAATAGAAAAGATCTTGTATGTTGAAGGATTAGGGCATAACCTTTTCAGTATTAGTCAGTTTTGCGGCAAGGACTGTAAGGTAATCTTTGACAAGAAATTTTGCTATGTTGTGGATGAGAACTGGTCAGAGATTTTCAGAGCAAAACGTTGCGGAGATCTATATATGACAGATTTTGCGACTCTTGTTGCTTCCAATCAAGTTTGTCTGGTTTCAAAAGCTTCTCAAGATGAATGTTGGTTATGGCATCGAAGACTTTCGCATCAAAATTTTCGAAGCATCAACAAGCTCAGAATAGATGGATTAGTTTCCGGGCTTCCTGAATTGAAGATTGATAAAGTTTCTATCTGTCCGGCGTGTGAAATGGGAAAAATGAAACACGTCTCGCACAAATCCAAAACTTTGTCTAACTGCAACAACGCCTTGGAATTAATTCATATGGATCTCTGTGGCCCGATGAGGACTCAGTCAATGGGGGGAAAGAAGTATATATTGGTTATGATTGATGAGTACTCACGCTACACTTGGTTGGATTTTCTTCGACTCAAATCTAAAGCACCTGACCTGATAATCAAGTTCATCAAAAAGATTCAAATTCTTCTACAACGTCCAGTTCAAAAGATAAGGAGCGACAACGGGACTGAATTCAAGAATGCTACTCTTCAATCTTTTCTTGAATCCGTTGGTATCTCTTACAATTTTTCTGCACCAATTACTCCACAACAAAATGGAGTGGTTGAAAGAAAGAACCGGACGCTTGTGGAAGCAGCTCGGACTATGCTTGCCTATTCGGGTCTTCCTCCAAGTTTATGGGCTAAAGTAGTTTCCACCGCATGTTTCACACAAAACAGGACAATTATCAATAAACGACTTAATAAAACTGCATATGAAATAATCAATAATCGCAAACCTAACATCAAATTTTTGCGTGTTGTTGGATGCAGATGTTTTGTCCTAAAAGATCGAGAACACCTTGCAAAATTCCAAGTCAAGGCTGATGAAGGGATTTTTATTGGCTATTCCTTGAATTCTAAAGCATATCGGATCTAAAATAATCGTACAAAATCAGTCATCGAGAGCATCAACGTTACGTTTGACGAGAGTGTGACTTTGACTTCTGGACAACACAGTTCAGAACTCGGACATAAATATGAAGTTTCTACTCAAAAAGGAGTAGAACCTGTGGCAAAACAGTTTTCTAATTCTGTATTAGATAATAATAGTACTAAAGATTTAGATTTGTTATTTTATGATGCATTTATAGATAATTGTGCAGATATGGAATCACCCATCACATCTGTAAATGCATCTCCACAACAGACGAGTGTTAATGTCTCCGGTCCATCTGACGATGTCGGTGCTAGTACTTCTGGGGCAACCAACGAGACTCCAAGTGAACCTACAACTATTCCAGTTTCTGAACCTGAAATTCAGCCTGAAGTTCCGGTTTCAGTAAACACATCATCGGAGATCTCTACACCCGAATGTCAAATACCATAAGTTCAAATACCTGAACCGACTCAAGTCTCCTCAGCTGAATCGACCGAAGAAATTCTTGCAGTTTTGGATGAGAACGATTCAACGAACACTCGTGCAGAAATTCCGACACTCCCTAGTACACATAAATGGACAAAAGCACACCCCCAGTAGGTATTATTGGTGATCTCAATGATGGAGTGAAAACACGATCTGCAACTACAAACGAATGTTTGTATGTCAACTTTCTAAGCACGTTAGAACCCAAGAAAGCATCTGAAGCTTTACAAGATCTAGATTGGATAAACGCCATGCAAGAGGAGTTAAATGAGTTTAAGCGTAACGAAGTTTGGCATTTGGTGAAGCGTCCTAAAGACAAGACCATTGTTGTAACTAAATGGGGTTTTATGAACAAGAAAGACGAAGCAGGAATTATAGTCAGAAACAAAGCAAGACTGGTTGCAAAAGGGTATAATCAACAAGAAGGAATAGATTATGATGAAACTTATGCACCAGTAGCAAGGATTGAAGTCATCAAAATTTTTCTTGCATACGCCGCGCATAAAAGCATGAAGTTATTTCAGATGGACGTCAAATCTGCGTTTCTGAACGGAATACTTCATGAAGAGGTTTATGTAAGTCAACCTGAGGGTTTGTAGATCCAAAATATCCAAACCATGTCTACGTTTTAGACAAAGCACTCTACGGTCTGAAACAAGCACCAAGGGCATGGTATGAGACTCTGACTATTCATCTGCTTGAAAATGAATACACCAAAGGTACAATAGATACAACTCTTTTTCTCAAAAGAAAAGGTAAAGATTTAATGCTAGTACAAATATATGTTGACGACATTATATTTGGCTCTACGAATCCCGAGATGTGTAAAGATTTTGAAGAGGTGATGAAAAGCCGCTTTCAAATGAGTATGATGGGAGAGCTAAAAAATTTCCTTGGACTCCAAGTGACACAGTCAAATGAAGGCATTTTCATTAATTAATCAAAATATATAAATGATATGGTTAAGAAATTTGACCTAAATTCCTCTTCCACCATGAAAACTCCCATGGCTACCGGTAAGCTTTTGAACGCTGATTCATCTGGTATATCAGTCGATCAAAAGTTATACCGTGGCATGATTGGATCTTTACTATATCTAACGGCAAGTAGACCGGATATTTTGTTTGCAACATCCTTTTGTGCACGTTTTCAAGCTAACCCGAAGGAATCTCACCTTGTGGATGTAAAGCGAATCCTTAGATATCTCAAAGGCACAAAGAATTTGGGTCTTTGGTATCCTAAGGATTATGGGTTTGAGCTAACTGCTTACACAGATGCAGATCATGCAGGAAATATGATGGACAGGAAAAGCACATCTGGTGCTTGTCAATTTTTGGGAGATAAACTTGTAAGCTGGTCATCAAAGAAGCAAACTTGTGTATCAACATCTACGGCTAAAGCAGAGTATGTGGCAGCCGCTAGTTGCTGTTCACAAGTAATTTAGATGAAGACTCAGCTAAAGGATTATGGATATATCTTCAACAAGATCCCAATATATTGGGATTCCAAAAGCGCGATTGCAATAACTGAGAATCCTGTTCAACACTCCAAGACGAAACACATAGATGTCAGGTACCATTTTATCAGAGACCATGTTGAGAAGGGAACTATAGAAATGCATTTCGTACCAACCGAACTAGAGCTTGCTGATTTATTTAGAAAACCTTTAGATGAAAAAAGGTTCACATTTCTAATCAGTAAACTAGGAATGTTGAATACTTAGGCATTTCTTAGTTTTCTTTAAAACATTGAGGGGGAGTATTATTTCTTGTTTATTTAATTATATTCATCTTTTGAAGGGGAGTTTGAATTTTTCATTAAGTGATACAACTAACTGGTATGGAATCATGTTCTATGAATACCAAGTTCTCATCTGTCTGTTCAGATTTTTCTGAAGAAAAGACAACTGATTATGCATCTGTTTAGGGGGAGCAGATTGGCATAAGTCTATAAGTATATAGTATATAGTTTAAAAAAATTGTATTTTTTTAGAAAATCTTTGAGATTTCGGACCTATAAGGATAAGAAACCAAAGGTTTCGAACCCTTAAGGAATCGAAACCAAAGGTTTCGAACCCTTAAGGATGCGAAACCAAAGGTTTCGAACCCTTAAGGATGAGAAACCTAAGGTTTCGAACCCTTAAGGATGCGAAACCAATGGTTTTGGACCCTTAAGGATGCGAAACTATATGGTTTCGAATCTAGATGGGTACGAATTCAATTTTTTTTTTTAAAAATTTCAACTTTACCTGATTCTAATTCTTTTGGAACTTTTTGCATCTTTGTTCATGCAAATTGTTCAGATGAACAGTGCCATGTCTATTTTTCAGACATGCCTTTTTCTACTGTTTGCCAAGTGGGGTACTCTAAATCGTTCCAAATGTCCAAAAAAATTTAAGTAAAAATAGAGTTCAAAAGTTCATTTCCCACTTATTTCAAATTTGGCAAAGGATTCGAATTCTTTCCAAGTGTACTATTCATCATCTTCAACTTCAAACTTCATATGTTCGATTCACACTCATCGTGTAACCATTTCTGTTCATTTTAGTTTCTTAAGATTCGAATTCTTCATGTGCACCTTTCTATCCGTTTAATTTCATCAATGATGATCTTCTGCTATGCTTATTTTGTATCTGGGTTTTACATTTATCATGTTCTTCGTGTTCTTCATAGGATTTCGAATCCTTCATAGGTCAGAAATGCTAATTAGGGTTTTGAATCATTCTTGTGTATCAAGTCCTGATTTCGAATCCTTGGTGATACGAAATAGGGTTTGTGTTAACATGTCATGGTTTCGAATCCATAAGGATACGAAATCATTGGTTTCGGTTCCTTATTGGATACGAAATCTGGGGTTTAAAATATATTTTTGAAAATTTTGAAATCAACCAAGTCATGGTTTCGGATCCGTCTTGATTCGAAATCCTTGGTTTCGAATCCTTCTTGGTTCGAAATCCTTGGTTTCGGATCCTCCTTGATACGAAATCCTTGATTTCGAATCCTTCTTGGTTCGAAATCCTTGGTTTCGGATCCTTCTTGGTTCGAAATCCCTTGGTTTCGGATCCTTGTTCATCCAAATTCATAGTGTGTGTGTGTGATCCGAATCCTATACTTAGAAAATTTCAGAAACTTTTTCAATTTTTTTTCAAAATGATAACCTTTTTCAGAACTGTTTTGCTTCAAAACAACAATTCAGATGGCAAATCAGGAAGAACAAAGCCGTGTTCAGGGCTTTGGTGAACATATTCCAAGAATACCCGATCCGACAGCCGTTGTTCCTTTACCATCGACGCGATCCGTACATCAATCACTTACCAGAGGACATCCAGGTCATCTTATTACTCATCCGATCAATTATGTCGTGATCATTCCGAATAATCATCACGTTGATTTTGACAAGATCAACATACATCCGGTGGTCAAGGGAGTGCTTCGTAATCACCCATTAGCATACGCATTGACTCACACAGTCAATGTGCCTATGCTATATCTTCAACAAGCATGGAAGATATTCACTACATCAATGGAGAACGGAAGACTTATCTTTTTATTCCAGATCGACGAGTTTATCACAAAGCTTGATTTCCAGAGATTGAGACTTGTACTGAGGCTACCTGAGCCTGATTCTAGAGAAGGCAAGACTGAATTTGATCCTTATCCGTCTGAGGAAAAAGTATTTGAAGGTATACGCGCAATGGGATATACCGCGAATCTGACAAAAGTGAAGGGCTTCAATAAGGCGAATCTACCACCTTTGTACTATGCTATCTTTTCAATCATTAACCGGTGCTTAACTGCCAAACAGGCGGGAACTGACAGTGCCAGTATTGGTTTTCTGAAATTATTTCATGCGGTGGTGTATGATCTTCACGTAGATTATGCAGCCATCTTCTGGCATGAACTGAACGAGAAGATAGAGCTACGTCGTCAAAACAAGGGAAAGCCTTATATTCCGTACATGAGGTTTCTTCAGATTATTATTCAGAGTATGCTTCGCTCTAACCGTGAGATTCCACGGCGTATAAATCATCCTTCTGTACCTGAAAAAGCAATGCATTATCTTCAACTTCCGAAGAAGACTTATCCTTATGAAATGCCATTACCGGAAGGGTTCCTTGGATACGCGGATCAGGACGCTGAGTGTATAGTTTATTATAGAGAGTCTATGGTCTGGCCATCACCGGAGGGACCTACCCAATACTCAACCCCTAGGCGAGAGGAGTCTGTGAGGGTTCAGGATGCAAGGGCTACTGAACGGGGAGAGTCGAGGGAAAATACCGAGAGGGGAACTGGTGGGGGTCAGTCATCTGTACTTGAAGATGCAGGGTCATCGTCTGAGGACACACATACAGATGACCTTGTACAAGACGATACTGAAGAAGTAGTTCCTAAACACATTGGGGTTGCTCCTTTAGTTGGTTATTCTGATGATAGTACAGAGTCTGACAACGCGTCTGATCCCGCGGAGGAACAAACTGATGGAGATTCTGATGATAACAATGATGGCAATGATGGAAATGATGGTGCTGATGCAGAAAATATGTTTGGTGATGTTGCTGATATTCTAGTGTTTCCACAAATGAATTTGTCAGCCAATATTGATGTGGAAGAGCTGAACTTTGATGACATGCCATTGATGTCTACTCAAGTTAGTGAAGGAATGGGAGGTATAAGGAGAACCGAGGGAGAATTAGTTGAAACTATATGTGAGTCTGCGAGAGAAAATGAAGAAAAAAATATGGAGAGTGTGAGAGCTACCAAACATTTCTATACCAGAAGGGCAGCCACATCCACCACCGGATCTCATTTGTTGGGATCAGGTGTTGAAAAAGACGTTACTCGCCCAGTAACGCAATTGCACACCTCAGCCAGCCATTCAGCTTCTTCTCAACAAGAAGCTGTCTCATTTTCTCACGGGGCTTTAGCACATAATCTATCCGGATCTCACTTAGAGATTTCGGGTATTGAAACAGAGCGACCTCCTCCCCGGTCCTCGACCTCATTTCTGCACATGTTGAGAGTCTAGTGCCTATTGTTAATATTTTTGATTCTTTGAATAGGACACTTTCTGGAACAACTGATGCGAGTCTTCGTGACCCATCTAGAACACTCAGAGTAGATCCTCTCACAGGACTACAAGGACAGAGTGGAAATCCTACCAGTGCTAACATTATGCCAACACTGAGGGTAGGTCACACAGTTGAAACAACTGTTGTGTCAACGGCGAACCTAAGTGGTGCCGGTGTTACGATACCCGTCTTTGTGACAAGGGAAATTCTCGACGGCGCCCTAAATGTTGTTGAGGAATCATTCACACGGGAGATACAAGGGGTGAAAATTTTATTGAAAGGGAAAGGGTCGGCAATTGAAGAGCCCGTTGTGCGTTCACGACCAGAAATTTACTTGGCTCCACCTCGTGTAACTCAGCATCCTTCAGTTCAACAACCTCCTGTTGATCAAAGCATTGATGAGTTAAGAGATCTGTTTTATGCTAAGCTGATGTCCATTAGCCCTGAAGATCAACAAAGTAAAACTCTATTATCGCTACTACAGAACTTCAAATCTACACCTCCACTACCACCTCCACCTCCACCTCCACCTCCACCTACACCTACATCTACAGTTACATCCATGGAGTTCCAATCCTTATCCACAGAGTTTACTTCCTTCAAGTCAACAGTTGTACAATCTTTGAATGATATGAAGCAATCCTTAGATGAGTTGAAAGTATTACTGAATCAGAGTTGCAAGAATCAAGCCCATGGTCTGAAACGAAAGCATGATCAGGATCCCGATGATCATGATCATGAGGGGGAGATGAGTAAGAAGAGAAGGGCTGAGTCTGATAGTTCACAAGGCCTAAAGAAGAATCCAACTGTTGCTGAGATTTCTGATATGTTTGAATCTAGAGCTATGGGTGATGAAAGCGGAAAACAGATCGTATTGTATGTTGATCTGAATGCAGAACCGACGGTTGAAAATCCAGAGGTAAATGAGGAGGAGATAAGGGAAGTGGTAGACAGGTTTGTAGAATCTGTTGAATTGATTGAAATCAGTTCTGGTGATGAAGGTGATGATCGGGCAAGAGAATATGATCAGTATTGGAAGGTTAAGGAGGAAGCAGAACCGTTCGCATTGCTTACGTATGAACCAGAGGATCAAGGTGTTGGGTTCACACAAGATGAGGTAGACATACTAACTGAAATCTATGGGCCACAAACTCCTGAGGAAATAATTGTAAGTCCTATACATTCACCTGAACACATCCCAAGTACCTTTATACATGTTCAATCTGATGTTATACCTTTATCCTTTAACCCAAACCAACCCAGTTCAACTCAAACCACTACACCAGTTTCTGAACCAATTCCAACTTCTGAATCCATTCCCATTCAACCTGAATCACAATCCTTTCATGATCCATTTGTTAAAGAACCAAAACCTGAAGATACTGAACCTCCATCTTCTACACCTGTAGTACCACCTGTTATTCCCACCCATGACGAAGCTGGTCCTTCCAATACAGCTGATCAACCTGGTCCATCATCCTCACGGAGCAGAAAATTATCTGAACTTGAACAACGTGAAAGAACTTTGTATTTGAGAACACCATTCTTGGAAGAGTCTGAAAGAAGACTGTTTGTGCACAGAATCATAAGTTTGAATCCCTATGCCATGTTGGGAATTACTGATCAGACAGCCGAATACAAGTTCGAGTATATGTATTTTCTGAGAGACAAGTGCCAAAAGAAAAGAGAGGTGAGGAGCAAGAAGTTGATTGTGACTATAAAGGAGGTAACTGCCAGATTATATTACAAATTGTGGTATCTAGAGTTTGTTGTTCAGAGGCAGGATTGTAGGGATTACAGATTCTCTGAAGCTGATTTTTGTCATTTAACGATGGAAGATTTTGAGTTCATGTATCATCATTTCAGAGAGATTTAGATCAGAAGGGAAAACGCGACTCTTGCATTGAATTCCATCAAAAGGTTTTTGAGAAGAAACGTCTTGTTCACACAGTGTCATGATTTACAAATGGCCGTGGAGAGTTATCAACCAAGAGTTAACTTGTTGAGGCCTAATCAAAGTTTGCCTGGTTTAATGAACATGACACTATTTGCTGTGATTGGAGAACCAGAGTTTGGTGTTGTGTTTAGAAGTGGTGGAAATAAGATATTCATTCGGTTTAATGAGTTGGAAAAGTATTCTGATGGTACGCTCAAGATTGTAAGACTTCATTTGATTGAAAAGCTCAAAAGACATGATGCTGAATGAAAAGTTAATTGGATGTCTTCAAGACCTAGAAGAGTTTTGTCAAGAGCCATTGAAGAGATAGATGAAAGATTGATTTTCAGAATGGCTATGCGAAGAATTGAAACGCATCTTGGGTTTCGAAGAAGAAGAAGACCCTTCCTGCCTTGATAGCTAAGGGGGAGATTGTTAGAGCACTATTGTAGCTATCAAGACAGTATTAATATTTTGTACTGTTCTTCTTAGTAGAGGCATGGACATGTCATGGCCCTGCTATATAAAGAAGACTCCTTTGTTAATTCTTGTAACACTTGTAGCATTTGTCATTTACTCTTTAAAAGATCAATATATATAGATGACTAGTGCACTCTAGATTCTCTCTCTACATATCATTGCTAGATTCTGGGTTTTACATTTTGCAAATTATATAGTTTCACTTGAGCCCCTCTACTTGGTACAAGGTGCTAAATAGAGCACTAACAATCTCCCCCTTTGTACCAATGTAGAGGCTTCAGATCTAAGCATTAACCGGGAACACATGCTTCTTATGGATTCCAAGAATGATCTCAAATCTTCTCAACGCATTCCGGTAGTCTATTCTGTAGGTGATAGCATCCAGGATTTGTTTTATCAGCCGCTTCTCCTTTTCCTTGAGCTTTACCTCCCCGCTTTCATCAAGTCTTAGCTTACTCTCAAGATTAACCTGGATCATCTTGAAGGCTCCATCACTGTACTTGTTTGCTTCACAGATTCTCAGGAATCTTTTCTTCATGTCTTGATTGAAGTCAACGGCTCCAAGTTCAGGTTCTTCTGCACAGTATACACATGAATACCTTGGATGTCTTGCAGACGCCTATTTGGTCCTCTGAGGTATACTCTGGTTTGGTGTGCTTCCAAGGCCATTTGGAAATCCGTAAGGTAAGAAAATTTTAGGATATTCCGTATGAACCTCTTGACACTCTGATAAGCGGCAGACCATTCTATTTTCTTTTTAGGAGCACATGCCAGAATGTTATACAGGCTTAGGACATCATCAAGTTTTAGGCTTTTGAAGTCGGCTTCTGAAAAGACGCACTCAGTGTCATCAGATCTTTTAACAGTTAATTGAGGGTACCAAACGTTGAGTAGCCGGCATTACTCTATCTTCAAAACCTTCACAATTGCTTTGTCAGACCTTACCACATCAGTATCCAGGTCTTTGTTGTTCATAACATGTAGAAATTCAATCTTGTGAAGAGACGGCCAGTTCTCAATCCCGTACACCTTTTCTAAGTTGATCCTCTGAATGTCCTTTACAAACAAATCTTTTCTGATGCTTTCTTGGAACGGAATCAGAATTCTCACCCATTCTCCAGTTGCAACATAACCTGGTTCAACATCTATTACCTCCTGATATAATTTGAGTTCAGCTTCTAGGATTGGATCTCTAATCCTTCCATCAGTATTCACTGGAACCACTGGAACTTGTTGAGCTGAAGAGCTTGTCCCTTGATTAGCTTGTTGTTGCGGTTGAAGAGTATCATCATCTGAATCAGAAGCAATCACTTGATCTCCGGTGGTATCAAATATGTCTTCTATCTTTTATTTGATCTGAACAGTTTCTCTTCCTCAGAATCAATGTAAATGTAGTCGTTCAACATATTATCAGCCATCCTTTCCTCTTATGTTCTATTGTCAACAACCGGAGGCTTTTCAACCCTGGTTAAGACATCAGCTAGAACTGTATCCTGGACCACATCCGTTTCCTGTCCACTTGCCCCCTATGCCCCCTCTGTTTCTGCTGCCTGATCTGATCCACCAACGTTTTCAGCATTTGTACCACTGGATTCTCCAACTCTGGCTCTCTTCTCCCCCTCATGCTGATCAGGGTCATCTTGATCATCATGTCTACGTCTTTTGGAGCCTTGAGCCTGGACACCACATTCCTTTTCGACCACTGTGATTCTTTCATATAAGGATTGATAGTCGGTAAGCATGGCTTGGGTCATTTCCTTGATGGAGTTGTTTAGAGTTTGAAAGTCTGTGCTGGTAGGTAATCGGTTTTGGGCTTCAGATTGTTGTCGGAGCAAACCTACCAATTCTACTTCTTCATTGGTATTGGAGTCTCCTTGGGCGAGTAAACGGGCTAACAGCTTTGATTTGGACTGATGGGTAGGAATAGTGTGTAATGGTTGTGATGGTGGTGGTTGGGATCTGGGTGGGGAATTGGATGGTTGATCCTGTGGAGTTGCCAAAGATTCTGCTACCCCTTTTCCTTTGATAGCTCTACTAAGCTCATTTGCAAGTCTGTCAAGAGTCACTTGCATTGCCTGATGGTGGTTCTTGTAAGAAGTGTTGATCGAGGCTAATGCTGCACTTAGAAGCGGTAGAGTGATGTAGTGTGGAGGCGGGCCTAGCATAGCAACTACATGTTCAAGTGGCATGTGAAGGAAAATAGATCTAACGCCCGAACCACTTAGGTTTTCGTTTTGCATTGACAAGACATGTGCTCATAGCTGGCCTGGTGTTAGCTATGACAAGACATCCACCCGATCCTTGCAAGGCACCAAAGAATGGCGGCCTTACGCTGGGTGTTCCAGTTGGGGCACGGAAGCCCACAACTTATTGAAATTTCGGCGCTCGTGTCCTAGGAAAGGTAGTTCTTCCAAAAGGAACTAGACTCGATGTGCGTGGAATAAAGGTCGGTGGTCGGGGCAGGAGTCTACCTTGTTCAATATCAGCAAACACCGAATGTGTTGCCGATAGCGTTTGTGCTTGATCCCCTGTGCAGAATGAAACATCGGATTATCGAGAAGCCCATAAGTGGCTAAGTGGGGTTGTGCACTGCATGGCTGGGTCCACCATGTCTTGTTCAATGCGCAACAGCGACGAACGCTCGTTGGCAGTGGATGTGGCTACCCGGATTCGATCGGTTTGGGGAGAGTCACTAGTTAAAACTTTATGTGACTCTATCTCAGACTCCCATTTCTTTTCTGTCACACCCCGCTAAAGCGGAAACACAGGATGTCACAGCTAAATGTTTCAAAAGCGTAAGGTAGAAGACAACACACAATCATCATATCAAAATAGTACAATTACAACGTGTTTTTTTTAGAAATACATCGTGTCCAAAATAACAAAAGTAAACTTGACATGATGAAATAAGTTGGAAGTCGCTAATGTGATGCCTTCTAGAATGCATCCTTACTTGTTGTTTCCTGAAAAGCATGTAAAGGAGAGTGTTAACTAAAAATAGTTGGTGAGTTCATAGGTTTTTGTACACACTAAAAACGTTAGTGTAAGTTGTAAAGTTTCGTACTTTCAAAATCGTAGTACAACTCTCGGTTGTAAAGTTTCGTTTTGTTTTGCATGCTCATGGTATATATAATGTAATGCCTCAGAGGTAGCAAGCTAAGCCATTACCCAGACCTCTTGACCTTGTGTTGTATGCCCCGAAATCATGTTCTATCACTAACATGCGTTGTAACAATTATGCACTTACTTTACCGTAAGTGGGTGGTCAACCAAATAACGTTATTCATAATCATCATGGCTCACTCGTGAGTTAATGAGGTAATGTAAAATTGTAGGGACTTTCTTGTATGATAGCATAACTTAGAAGCTTTAACATGTGCATACGTACCGTAGAGCGTTAAACATGCATAGTATTTCAGTAATAAAACAGTTGATATCGAATAAAGTTGTAACATGCTTTTCACCCCAAAAATATGTAAAACAGTAAAAGGGGCTATGAAGACTCACGGTGGATTGCGTAGGTGTTTCCCAAAAGTGCGTAATGTGTTCCGTGAGGCGATCCTACTCCGATCCTATGAACGTAAGGACACTAGTAAGATTCTAAGTTCTAGACTTTGGTCGATTAAATATCCAATTCATCATAAAATGCCTTCGTTGATATTTTGTATGTTGTTATAGGTTCTTTGATATCAATAATTCAACTTCAAGATGAAATGTTACATATGATGGTTCGAGATTACCGAAGTGTTTTCGTGACAAATGACGAAAGGGTCAATAAATAGGATCATATGTATAGTATGTAAATAAAGTTAGATGTTAGGTCATATATATTACATATATAAATACCACAATTTCATCATGAAATGATGAAAAGGGTCCATAACAATATGTTAGATTGTTAGAGCGTAAGTAAAATGCGTAAATAAATAAAGGTTAGGATAAGTAAGTATGTATATATAGTACATATATATAAATATACCACCATTTCATCACCAAAGGTGAGAAAAAGTGTCAAGAGATAGCATATAGCTATATTATGATATAGTTGTTAGAAGTCAGAATTAGAGGTCACTTGTGGTTACTGTTTGGAATACTTCCAGAGGTCGTTTGATTCTGGTAATTTATGGCTACGTACTTCCATGTGTTAGGAAACCTTTTCCATAAGTCCCATGATTTTTAGAGTAATATAAGTGCATGAAATAAAACATGACGTAAACAGTGACAGAAAATGCTGCTGATGCGCACTGTTTTTGTGTAAACTGTTTGAAGGTCGAAAACTCAATGTTTTTCAAAGATTCCATTGGGTTTGATTCATAACTCGTAAAATAAAGTTCCAGAAAAGAAATCAATCTATTTGGAGTTTTTTTGAGAGAGATATGGGCATGCAAAGTCAGTGTAAAAATCTGACAGCATGCTGTTGGAAATAGCTCCTTGAAATAAATGTTATTTTTCCATTGGCTCTTTCCAAGATTTTGTTCTTTTTGTTTACCCACAATTTTTAACACATAAAATGATTATTCTCAGCTGAAAACTTGCTTTTTATTTACAAAAATCAACATGCAATGAGTTTATGCAAACCATCTAACCAAGACATTTTTTTTAAAACTTGATGTTCTTGAGCTTTTGTGAAAACATTCAAATAAGACATTCTTGGGTCACTAATATGGGTTTGATGATGGATTCATCATACTTTCTATGACATGCAAAGTGTCATGGTGATGAATCTACAAACATTAGGATACCAAGGATTGTCTTAGCAAAAATCAAAGTGAAAAGACTAGAGTTTGAGGAAGATAAACTTGAAATGAGAAAGATGCATGTATGTAGATGATTAGAGGATGTTAGGAGCAGATTTTACCTTGAGTTTCTTGAGGTTTTTGGGGCTGGACTTTGAAGCTTTGAAGAAGATAGAATAGAGAGAAAAGAGAGTAAGCTCTTAGAGAGAGTTGAGAGGAAATGAGTGAAGAGTAGAAATGAGGGATTAGGGGGGTATTTATGGAGTGAGAGAGGGGTTAGGGGGGAGGGGTGGCCGGTTTTGGGAGAGGGGAAAGGAGAGGGTGTGGAGTGTGGGTTTGGTTAAAATGATGGTGTTTAAAGTTGTGTTTAATTTAATTTTAATTAAATCTTTTAATTAGTTGAATTATTGAATTTAATTGGTAAAAATAAATAAACTAGTTGAATTATTAGTATTTATTTTTGTAGGTTGTATATATATAAACATATACATATATAAGTGTATGAATATTTTTAGTAGGCATTTTATGAGATGTATGGATAATTTCCTAAATTGAGGGATTTTAGACGCAAATTCTAATTTTCCCCTTCTGTGTCGGGTTTACTGCTAAAACTAGACAGTGTGACATAAAATAACTGTATCTGATATATTTAGTGCAGTTCTAACCTGAACGCAATTTTGACGGTTGTCACATTTTCTTCCCATTTCTCGGGTCACACTAATATTTTCAACTATAGAACCCTCCTCCCGCCTTATGACACCAATATCTCCGGAGAGTCCGATGTTCCAGGTGGAATAAGCATCGGAACTCTCTAATTCCGGTCTCCGACCTACATGTCTTGGAATTAAGTCAGCATCAGGATCATGGTCGAAGTCGGAGTCTGAGTTACCATCATCATCCTTTCTGGGTTGGGTTGATGCTTTATCCGCGGATGAAGAAGCAGATGGAACATAATCAGCATCGTTGGCAGAGTTCCATGATACATCATCAGCAAAGACTTGGACTCTGGTAGCTTCTATAGCTCTGGAAGTATATGTCTGACCAGCAGTCCTATCCACATTCCCCACTCTCTTTCTTGATGTTCCTGAACCTGCTCGACATTTCGACCCTCACCTTCTAATTGGTTGGCACCGTGGGCAGGTCCCTCCGGTTCTGGCTGGACCATCAGTGCATTGTCTATCATATACTGTCTAACTACTGCAGACTATTGCTCAGCATAAGCTATAACAACTTCGGGTATCACAGCAATATGGGCAAAGTCGAACTGAGCCGGCATCTTCAGGAAAGGCATCCATTGGCTCGGGCCTTGGACTGCATTTGGTCGTCTCGGGATTTCTTGATTATCTTCCATTATCTGATGAATGAGTATCTGGAAGAATCGCTGGTAAGGCACGAAGTTCCGGTTCTTGATTGGTCTGTCTTTATCTTCGACTAACTCTATCAGCTCGTTCCAGAGGATAATTGCATAATCTATGCGGCGGTTAAAGGCAATGGCATGGAACATACGTAGAGTCGCAAGGTTACATTTGTCTAGACCGGTGTGTTTGGAAGTCATACAACGGTTGACTATGGAACATAGAGTGTACCGAACTCTTTGTAGGAATCTTCCCTGGAATTTGGACGAAGTAGTAAGAACTGGGTTGCGTGGGTCTTGATATCCCAGACTTCGGATGTCAGCAAAGAGTTTTTCTTCCGAAACCATATGTTCAAAGCCATCACTATAAGGTAGGTCGAGAGCTCGGCGAAGTCTTCTTAAAGTAAGACGAACGTCGAAGTGATCGACTTTGGCAGTAAAGTGCTGGCCTCTTCGGTGGACTGGATGGAACTGCAGAGTGTGCCAGAACTGCTACAAGTAGATGCCAGGCACGGTGATTGATTTTGTGAGAGCGGTGCGAAGCGGATAGCCACGAATGATATCTAGAATGATCTGGTGGTCGAATGCCACGCTAGGATCGAGATGGTGGTTGTTGTCTAGGAAGGCAAGATGAAGGCTTCTTGGAAGAAGTTCCTCATCAAGGTCACGGGCGTTCACCGACGGATGCGACGATCGGTGAGACGGAATGACGTTGTTCTCATCATAAGAGTGACCATCGTTGTGTGCCATCTGAATAGTAACAAATCGGTACAGGGCTTAGTAGTGGAGTTTTTTTTAGGCAAAAAAAGATTTATTTTTCAGGAAATTTCAAAAATGATTTTATCACATTGGAAGATGTCCAACTTCCAATTGATTTAAGCACTTAAGCTTTTAAACAACGTTTTCACTCCCCCTTAAATGATGCATAGATTTGGAAAATTGTTTTTCATCATTTAAGAGTTAGTGAAAAAAACAAATTAGAATACTTACCTTGTCTTCTTCAAATAACAGTCTGTTAGCTCCAACTTCTGTAGTTTAAGAAGTATTGAAAAATAGGCTAAGTATAAAGTCATTGACAGAGGCCTCTGCCAAGACACCGAAGCGAAGATCCAACTGAAGAAGTTCTCAGAGGACAAGGCCACAGAGCCTCTTTCAAGTTTGACAGAGCCTCTGTGGTATGAAGACTGAAGACTTAGAAAATTACTTAAAGATCAAGACGAAGACGATCGTACCTCTCACGATTTCTGCTGTACGAAGATCCTAAAGGTCATTTGTACAAGGCGTGCCTACCAACTCCACGTG
The DNA here is from genome assembly GCA_033807775.1 of Saussurea involucrata. Classification (NCBI taxonomy): domain Eukaryota; kingdom Viridiplantae; phylum Streptophyta; class Magnoliopsida; order Asterales; family Asteraceae; genus Saussurea; species Saussurea involucrata. The sequence goes on from CM066326.1 coordinate 25,260,531, forward strand.
TCAACCTCTGATGGGTTACATCCTTAGCAGAAAATGGCGCACTACATTAACGTTGTACTTGTAGCAGTCCCACGATCGTGTCTTTGTACCCTTGGTACTTCTTGTCTCCCCATTATCCCCTGATGAATAGTATAAATAGAAGGCTCATGTTGAGCTCTTCTATTAACTTTGCACGACACACACATCCATTAGAATATAATTCATTTTATCTTCGGTCTTTTGGTGTTTATGAGAAATCAATATACAGTGAATTATAGAGTTAAACATTTGTGTTATTTCTATTTCATGTATTTGATATTGTGTGTTTTTCGACCTAGAATATATCTTTAGTTCGCTAAAACGCTTCCGCACACTCTTTTGTTTGAACTATTAGATATTCATATCATTGTTGAGTAAAATCGGGATCAACAATTGGTATCAGAGCTTGCCTTGATTTTCCATATCAAGAGATCTACTCTGACAATGATTTCAACTCTTTTAGGTAGAAACATGGACTGATTTTAACCTGTTCTTCGTATTATTTCAAACAACCTCTATTTTTCTGCCATTCTCGACCAGTTCGACTTTGGTAAACTTACAGAACCTGTTTCTCTGGTTAAAACTCTCCATTTTAGTGCAGTGTTCAAGGTTTTTAAGCATATAAGCTCTTTCCTACAAATCTGACCCATCATCGAAAAGTTTCAGTTCATACTCTGTTTTCTGGTATTTTCAAACCATTTAAAATGGCGAACACCAACAACTTTTTCACTGCTGGTTCCTTAACAAAACCACCCACTTTGCTCAGAGATGAGTACCCTCAGTGGAAGATACGAATGATTCACTTCTTCGAGGGTATTGACAAAGAACTCGTTCACTATATCCATAACCTTCCTTTCGTTCCTATTGTTGGTTCCTGTTTTGCTTAACAATGATGATTCTATGTAATTAGTTAAAACAATATATAATGCGGAAGCGTTTTAACGAAGTAACAGATATTATGAGGTATAATAACACACAATATCAAATACAAGAGGTGTAAATAAGACAGATAAATAGCTCAATGATTCACTGTATTTGATATAATAAGAACACCAAGAACACCGAAAGGTTTGACAAGAAACTGCTCTAAAGGTGTGTGTGTTGTGTAAAAAGCTTTATAGAAGAGTTTACATGAACCTTCTATTTATACTACTTCTAAAGGGGACAATAAGGACTGAAGGTACGAAGACACTGTTGAGGAATAGTAGCTGGAAGGTACAAAACACTATTCTGGAACTGTTGCAAATACAACGTTCATTAAATACGTATTCAGCTTTAGGCGAAAACCTATCAGAGTTTGACACGTGGAGTTGTTAGGTCACGCCTTGATCGTTGCATACTCCTCCTTGATCTTTGCGTACTCCCCCTTGACTGTTGCATTACTTTTCTGGTCTCAGTTATCTCTCAAACAATCAGAGAACGATTTGATGTGCAGAAGCTTGTATAACCAGTTTGAGTAGTAACCGATAGTAGATAAACAGCTAGGAGATGAAGAGTAGCAAATACATTCTGCTCATAAGTAACCAGGGGTAATCATCTAACATAGAAGCACAATAGCAACTATTATCACAACAATTTAAAAAAAAATTGTGTGGCCTATGCTCAGAGTTGGCAATGATGAAGCTCTGACAGGACTTCCAGTTATCATTGAAGTACAATAAAAAATAAACTTCTCAAACTGTTCTTGGCAATATCACATAGATAAGCATGTGGAATCACAAAGATTCGTGATATTGTGTGGAAGAAAAATAGAATATTATCTATTAGGCTCAAAAGTGTGTAAACTGTTTGGACATAACAGGTGTCCACACACTCAATGTGCATGAGTGAAGTGTGAAGGTGGGGCAAATTTCCTTCTTTTCAATATCCAACCTTCCAAATAAAGATCAGATAGCATATATGCTGCTTCCCCGTGGAAAAGTGAAGTATTTCCCTGTTGAGAAGGAAATAAGTAGCTAGTGGGGTTAATTCAAGAGTTGGCATGGGCTAACTGCCTGTTTCAATAATAATCACCAAAGAATCTCATTTGTCTGCTGTCAAGGACATATTTAAATATCTGAAAGGGACTCAATTTTTGGGTCTCTTGTATCCTCTTAATCCTGGTTTCGAGCTTGTAGCATATACAGACTCAGATTACGGAGGATGCAAGAATGACAGAAAGAGTACGTCTTGTAGCTGCCAATTACTTGGTGAAAAATTTGTGAGTTGGACATCCAAGAAACAGAATTGCGTATCAACTTCTACAGCAGAAGCAGAGTATGTTGCTGCTGCTAGTTGTTGCTCTCAAGTGATATGGATGAAAACCCAGCTCAAAGACTATGGCCTAGAATATGGAAAAATTCCAATTCTGTGTGACTCCAAGAGTGCCATAGCAATCACAGCTAACCCAGTTCAGCACTCCAAGACAAAGCATATCGATATAAGGTATCACTTCATAAAGGATCATGTTAAAAAAGGGACGATTGAAATGTACTTTATTTCAACCGACCTCCAGCTTGCTGACTTGTTTACAAAAGACCTTGATGAAAGGAGATTTAACTTCTTAATCAGCAAACTGGGTATGCTGAACATGTCCTCATAACTCTGTTCAAATTCAACAGAGCCTCTGATGTTCCAACAGAGCTCTGTCAAAAAGTTAGGAAGGATAGTTCAACAGAGTCTCTGTCTTTCACCAGAACTCTGTCATGCATACTTTCTCAACAAGCTTAGTGAATCTGTTTGTACATAGTTTTTTTTTCTTTTTTTCTTCTCTTTTCCTTTTGTAAAAAGTTTTTTGCTCATATTTCAAGGGGGGGGGGGGGGGGTTATAAAGTTTTGCGCATGGTTTTAGGGGGAGCAAGTCAAATCTATTTTTTTAAATCAAAATGACTTCGCTTTCTGTTCTGAAAAGAAAAATCTTTTTGAAGAAAGAAGGAAAACCTGTTCTGGTGAAAATCATTTGATAATGTCAAGAACTTACCAGAACTATGATATTTCACCAGAGCCTCTATTGTTTCTCACCAGAACTATGTGAAATTTCTAAAGTCAGTTCTGTTCTCGTTCTTTGGCCATTTCCTCATCAGATACAAAATTTTAAATGATTTTGGGTAAAGGTGAAACACCAAAGGAGTATTTGAAAAGAAAGAAAAAGGGTCACTCGTCAGAGGCAAAACTTGCAAAGTTCCAACAGAGCTCTGTCGGTTTATGCCACGTCATCAGAAGTAACGTCATCAGAGGTGCGGGTTATTTCTAAGCGTCAACCACTTGTCACCCACACATCTCTAACCGCGACGGTTTACTTGCACAAAATTGGTCAGGCCACTCCACCTTCTGACACTCGAGTGCCTACAGTATCTACGGCGACTACCCAGCCACAAGTTCTGACTATAAATATCCATAACCTTGACCCATTTCATTTCTAAACCTCCTAAATCGTTCACCTTTCCCTCTTTTATTCAAATCCTCAGTGTTCTTCAAGAAAACCCCAAACCTGCAACAATGGCGGAACCCCAAAACTCTGCTGATTCTAGCCGAATAGAACCCACTGATGATATCATTGTTCTTCCATACGAGTTTGCTGACAATAACTACAGATTCGATCCCACTCCAGGACTCTACCTACCCCTGTATCATGTCTTCATTGAGTTCTTTAGAAACTCTGATATCTTTAGAGCCCTAACAGAGTTCGATGACCATCTTCCTGCGATCTATGTCCAACAATGGTGGACCACATGCCAATACATCGAAGAACAAGACGGGATAGTTGGGAGCGTCAACGCAAGTAATGGAGGAGCAGGAACAATCCGCATTAGAGCAAGTACCTTAAGAATAATCTTCAGAATGAAAACAAAAAGACAGCTAGGAATAGACGCCTATGAGAAACCACCAAAAACAACTGTCCTTCTTGATTTCATGAAATTTTTGGGTTACAACAAGGATCTGAATAGAATAGGAGAGTTCAAGCGACAGAATCTACCCACTATGTGGAATTTCATGTTCTCCACCCTAAACAGAACCCTTACCAGCAAATCTGGTAGTCAAGACCAAGCCACAACGGAAATCCTACAAATCATGTATGGATTGTTCTTCAATCGAAACTTTGACTACGCCAGCATTCTCTACAACGATCTTCTTACAGCTGTTAACACAAAAACCTCATCCATCGCAAGAGGAGGAGTCGTTGGATCCCACAAGTTCTTGAAGATGATTAAGTTTCCACGCTTCATCAGTCTGGTGATCAGAAGAGCTTTCGACAGACTGGAACTAACTCATCAGGGTCGCTCCACACCTGTTCGGACGATGTCTAAGTTCCTCCCCACCACATCAGGCGAATATCTCTTCATAAGAAGAATTCCAGGTACAATGTTTGCCCTTATCGCCCCTGACCATATCTCTATCAAGAACTATCAGAGTGCTGATCAACCTCAAGAACCTGAGGTGAGAACCCCAGCATACTTAGGATCTGAGCCTTCCTTTGAGAGATTGAGTGAGGAGATAGGAGAGGAAGTTAACAGACCAGAGGCAAGAGCACCCGAAGTGGGGTCTTCCTCTAGAAGAGAGGAAGTAGAGGACAGAGCATCTCTTAGAGAGGCTGTCCGTGAGGAAGTACAGGAAACACCAAAGGTAGAAAACATCTCTTCTGATAGTGGTTAGCAAGAGGGAAACATCAGAGAGAATCCAGAGAGTTCTACAGCCATAGGAGCCGAGGAAAATGGGAGAATAGAAAAAGATGCTCAACAGAGCACATCTGAGGGTATCCTTAACCAAAATCCCAGTGCTTCCACACAATCTAATCCTGGTGATCAAGACCAAAGGATTATTGAAACAGAGGTGCACACCTCGAACCCCAACCAGCCTATACCATCAGAGGCACCTCTTCATGCCGCTGGTACGCACGAAGCCAGGGAAGCTAACTTTGGTAGTGATGTTCATTCGCCCTAGAACATCAATAGGTCACCTCCACACGGTGATGCCTCTGTGGCTCATATAGACACGTCACAAAATAGACCAGAGATCTTTGTAATCTCATGTAGCATCTGTCCGACTCAGGGATAATGGGAGACTATAGTAGAACAAGGGAAGACATTGCTTGATCCAAATGCTTCTCATCACACCAGATTTCCTTCTTCAAAACCTGAGCTGGAAGAGGAAACTTTGGTCAGAACACCTGTAGTTGTTTCCCCTCAAAGGGAACATCAAGGATCAGGTGGAAGTCCTCCAAGAGCCAACATCAACACAACTCTTGATGGAGGCGCCTCTGAACTCGAGGCAGAATTGGATCCATGTGTTGGAACCAAGGACACCCCCGTTGACACTGTCACAAGAGCATAGTTCGAAAGCTTATGTGACAGTATCAACAACTCCTTGAATGAGTATAAACTTATCAATGAACAAAAGGAGGAGCTGATCCGAAAGGAAAATGCTTCTCTCAAGGAAAAATTGCTAAAAATCTCGAACAAACATGCTGAGATAACTCAGAAATATGCCAAGGCTGAAGCACTACGAACAGAGTCTGAACGGGTCAGAGGAGAAGAGATTGCAAAGCTGACAATAGAGATAGTCGACCTAAGATCAGTCAGAACAAAGGAATCTACAAAGATTTCGATAGATCTTACTGAGCTAAAGCGACTCATAACATAGAATCACACAGCGCAGATGCACAGAACCCTTCCCATCCCCACAGTTATTCTTTCAGAATCTAACGTCAGAACCTTGACAGAGATAATTACCAACTCTGTTAAGGAATCCATAAAAGAAGCAACCACCTCATCTGCTACTCGACTCAACATCTCCATCCCTAACCCAAATGACCTACCCATGACAGTTGGCCAAATGGGAGACTTCAGAAAATCAATTCTTAGCCGAATGATGACGATCTCATCAAAATTTGTAATGAAAGCTAAGGCGATGGAACAACATGTGAAAGCGTCTCTTGATACTCATAAGGTCAACTTCGAGGCTCAAGTAGAAGAGATCAGAGGTGCTGCAACAGAGGTAGAAGATGTTATGACAAAAGCAGCCTCAAACTTCACTAATATTATTTTACAGGCTACCTATACATCGAAAAGACCTGCAGAAGAAGCACCTACAGATGAACCTTCAAGCAAGAGACACAAAGCTAATCTGAGATTTGTTGTTCCGCCCTCACCAACAGCTCGAATTGACGATTCTGGCGATAATGATGATTTCGAAGATGCTCAAGAAGGTCAATCAGACGATCAATTGGGTGAGTCCTCAGAACAACAAAAGGGGGAGAAGGAGAAGGAAAAGGAGAAGGAGAGGTAGAAGGAAAATGAGAAGGAGAAGGAGAGGGAGAAGGAAAAGGAGAAAGAGGCAGAGAAAGAGAAAGAGGTTGAAAAGGAGAGAGAAGCCAAGTGTAAAGGGAGAGTCACAGAAGCAACTGAGGCAGAGGCTACTGGAGAAGAAAAGGGGATAACAAATGAACACACGCCAGAAATGACGGTGGTGGCATTTGACTACATGTTCAAGGACAAATTCATCAAACCAACAGAAGCGTCAACACAAGAACCACCAGAGATCATCTGCCTATACACCCCTCCTACATCTCCAAGAAAAGAACCAGAGAGGACAGACCCATCCTCTGCTGAAGGACAAACAAGTCAAGCCCAACCTCAAGCCACTCAAAAATCTGATCACATCGACACTCTTATGGCAGAAACCCATGATGACCCAAACCCAATGGTAACAGAACAGAACTCAGAAACCTCTACCCTTCATACCGAAAAACCTGCCTTAGAAACGGTATTTGCATTCCTATATGCTGACAGAGACATCATCCCTATAAATGTCGTACCCATTAACCCATACCTTAACCCAATCAGAATAAACACCATTTCTGATGCAAGGCTAAAGTTCATCCAAACCAAGTCAAATCAGAACAGAGCCATCAATATAAACTTAGGTATCCGCATAATCCTGGACATTAAGCACAAGAAGTTTCGATATGACAGAGTCACATACCATGAGTATACTGTGGAATCAATAGAAGGCAGAAATGAAATCTTCAATGACAATGATCTCGTCCTTCTGAACCCATACGACCTGATCTTACTTCACGCATACTGCTTGAACTTCTTAGAAAGATACACGCCGGCCAGAACTGTGCTACCAAAAGTCAGATTCGCTATGCAAGAGCACATCAATCTCAGAATACAGATTGATTATCAGCTAGGCATAGAGTTTGATGTAGAGAAACTAGCGATAGCACCACCAAATGAAAACCTTGAGGGTTATGGCAATCACAGAACTGGAACCGTAGTAGAAGATCCTCCAGTCTTTGTCTGCCGACAGAAGGGCACAAAGATGGCCATCAGAGCAGCTGAAGCCCACAAGTAATCGAGTGAGTCTCTAGTATACCTCAAGAACATAATCCAAGATCTCCCAAGAAGTAAGTGTCTAGAAGAACAGCAGAAACTCTTCATCGACCAGGTTGATCTGAGGATGGACTTCCGTACTCTAATCAGAAGATTCGACAGAATTCTTAGGGGAGATAACTATGCATAAATGTACTACTTCTTACCATGCACTGTAATATCTTAGAAGAATAGTACAAAGGCTAACAGAGGTAAATATTCTCTGTTCTTTTTGTTTACATCTCTGTTTCAAATTTTTTATTTCCAATACTTAGGGGGAGATTGTTAGCCCCAAGTATCTGTAATGTAAAAGTATTGAAAATATTATCATGTCAGAAGAGATACAGCAGAGACTTAGAAGAAAAAGCTTCAAGAAGATCAACAGAACTCAACGGAGTTCTGGTGAAACTAACAGAGCTCTGTCAGAAGATCAATGGAAGATCTGTTCACAACCGAAGGCCAACAGAGCTCTGGTCTATGAGCTCTGTTGTAGTGAAGACCTCTGTGATGCCTAAGTCTCGTAAGAAATCCCAAGTGTTAGACAAGTGTCCACACTTTCCACGTATGCCCTAATATTAGGAGACACACTTTCCACGTGTCATTCTAGGGTACGATAGTACACTGTCTTCACTTTATCGGGGCTATAAATAGAGAGGTAGTGGAATAAACAATTGTAATCTTTGGGAAAAATAGTTTTCCACAATTGTTTAAGCACACACTGCATCAATCCCGAGCACTACCTCCGTACGATATTGTTCCCTGTGAGATTTCAGGATACACCATTGATCTTGTTCTTGGCGTTATCCATTATCAATATACGAGCAGCGTTTCTTATTTGATCTTGTTATCATTATCCTGTTCTATAATTGATTCTCACTATTACAATATCATTTACAAAATCACTCATTTTAATGTCTTTATATTAAAATGATTCCACTGTCTATATTACTACCATTAATGTGATACAACGTGAATCTGGGAACCAACATCTTTGAAGTCGCTGAAACTTCTGTTGTTGAATCCTAATTCCTCAAGCTCGTGATAGAAGCTGATGCAGAGGTTTCGGAAGTTGATTGTTGAATCGATGACTTCTATCAGTCTATCTGCATTAACCCGATCCATTGGCTTTGTTCCTCTGTGCTCCATGAGGCTTGCTCTGAACTCTGTCAAAGTATTTGTTGCATACTTCTGATAGTCCATTTCTACAAATAGTCTTGACTTCCCAGCAGGATCTTGATAGACTAACCCAACTCTTGGAGATGTGATGATTGAGTTTGGTATGGCAGAGGATGGGCAGTCGTTTTCTGGTGGTCGGAGTGCGAGGTTTCTTATTCCGAGATCTCGTGCTAATTGGAAGTCGACAAGGCTGTATAGTAGAAGTTTCTCACACATGGGTTTCCTTATTACCCTGTATGCCCTTCGATGTGCATCTGTTGTGAAGTTCTCTTTTGTCCAGAGCAGAAGGTCGGGTAGGTCGTAGGGATTTAGATTTCTCAGATCAGCATCTGAGAATTGATTCATGGTTCTGTTATCCCTTCTGACCTTGTATATATTATAGGAAACCTTAGGTGTAGTTATGGTTTGAGAAAACTTACAATATATGACCTTGTCTATTTTCTCGATTGAGAAGACTTAGTGTTTTGGCTTGGGTTTTGTTCTTGTGAAGATTTTTTCAAGGTCAGCACGAAATTTGGGATCTTGGACCATTGGTGGCATTGGATCTCTGGCAGTTCTGTTGTAGGGATACATATACACCACTTCTTCCATTTGAGGTGGAGGTGCACCAGGTGGAGGCATGGGTCTGCGCAGAGCATCCATTTTCTTCTTAATTTCTGCCACTCGATCCTCTGGGAGCTTTTTCTTTGGATCCAGAACCGGTATGTGTGACAGAGGGGTGGCACCAAAAGCCCAGTCTTCTTCTTCTGGTTTTGGTGTAACATAAGCATTGAAAGAGCTCTTCATCAGTTTTTCTGTCGGAGGTTGATGCTTGGCCTTTTTCTTCTGCGGTTCCTCTATCATAATCCCTTGGCCTTTGTCTTTTGCCATTGGTTTGTCAGCTTGTAGCGATGGGGTTTCCTCTGTGGATTTTGGTATTTGAGCTTCAGATGGTTTGGTTGTAGGAGGTTCTGTGGGGGTTGCCTCTGTTGGATTTGACACTTGAGTTTCAGAGGGCTTGGTTGGTGATGTGGATTTTATTGGAGAGGCTTCAGGTGTTTTGCTCAGATATTTTCTCTGTTTTTGAGCAATGGTTTTGATTCTTGGGTTGGTTCTAGGTGTTGGGGAAGGTAGTTCTTCTTCATAAGATGTCATAATTTGGTTGTTCTCTTTGGTTTGGACATCTTCTCCGAATACAGAGGGGAATTCCACAGAGGTGGGTGTTGCCTCTGTGGGATGTTGTTGGTTTTCAGTGGTTTGGGGTTTTTATGTTTTGGCGGGGGTTTCTTCATGGGTTGTTTCCACAGAGGTGGTTGTTGCCTCTGTGGACTGTTGTTGTCTTCCTTGGGTTTGAGTTGGGGGAACTTGGTTTAGGGGTTCTGCGGATACCGGTGGAGCTGGTAGGCCTTTGTTTGCAGCATCTTCCCTTTGTTTCTCCCCCTCAGGATGATCTGATGGACTATCAGAGTCATCATCAGAGTCATCCTGACCCTTATCTTGTGTACCCTCTGCTCTACAAGATTCCTCTGGTTTCTTTGGAGGAGTGGCACCTGCAGCTATCAGTTTTGCACATACATCGTCACAGAGACCAAGAAGAGTTTGGAGCTCTGCTTCTGTGTTATAGCGCATTCTGCCGACGCTTTCCCTGAAGTCTTTGACATAATTTGTGTTGGCAGCTGTGAAGGCTCTGATGAGCTCTGTTACTTGATCGATCACTCCTTGGCCAAGTTCTGTGAGCTGAGCTCTGGTCATGTAATCTGAGGGCTTCATGGCCAGAGTTGCTTCTGTTGTTTGCTCTTGAACTTGCTTCTGTTCTTTAAATCTTCAGGAGTAAGCCCCTTGGGGGTGGAGGCTTGATCTTTGAGTTGAGCCAAGAGATCTTTGACAGAAGTTTGGAAGGCAGAGGTTGTAGCCTTCTCAAACTCAGCAGTAGCAGATGTGGCAGAAGTTGTAGTAGTTGCCTGCATCTGGGCTAAGGCATTTTTCACATCTGTGGACAGGTTGTCCATTTTGGTGTTCAGGTTTGTGAGTGCCCTGGATGTAGTATCTGCAAAAGAATTAAAAGAGCTTTTCAACTCTTTTAATGTATTGTCCACAGAGGTGACAAAGGTTTGGAACTCATCCCTTGATACATGTGGACTTGGTGTAACCTTTGGGGGAACACATTCGTCCCCAGAGTGAGTTCCCGTTCCTGGAACACCTTCTTTCGTCCCAGTATTCATGTTGAGGACGGAAGTATTTCCCTCTAATCCTTGAGTAGAAGCTTTATCAGCTTCAGACTCTATAGAGGTTCTGAGAAGGACATTGTCTTGATCCACTCTAGAGGTGGGGACAAGAGTATCCTTCTGTTGACTCGGAGACTTGTCTAGAGTCTCTCCGTCTTTGTGCACTGTAAGCTCCTCTGAAGAGCGGTTTGGACCTATAGTAGTGTGCGTGGCAGAGGAAACAAATTCCTCTGTTAGTTTGGCGATTTTGGTCTGGGGCGATGGACCACGAACTAAGGGTAAGTCCTTTTGAGAGGACTCCCTTGGAATGATTTCCCCGGCTAAGATTGGCACAGAGGTAGAAAGAGTTACCTCTGCCCGGTCAGTTTGGGTTGGGGTCGAGCCGTGCTGCTCTTGTTCAATATTACCTTCTGCCACTAGACTGGCGGTAATAGATATGTGGGTTGCACTGGGATTTGGTTGGGGTTGTGTGCCTCTACTATTCCAGACATCTTTTCTTGCTTCTGCTTCTGTTGGGCATCCTAGCACTCCTTCTCCATCTATGGTCTCAACCTCTGTTCCTACCCTATGGCTTGGTGCTTCTATCCTGACTTCTGGGCTTTTCCCTAGGTCATCATAGCAGGAATGAGTCCCAATCAGTTGCATGATATGTGAATGATAAAGACCTTTTCTTATTTGGTCTGCTTCCTCTTCATCAGAATCAACCTCTGAGACTTCTACCCTTGTACCTCTAGTTTCAACCATCTCCTCTGTTGGATCTCCTAACATGGTGTCCATCTGATGGTCTTCTGCAGCTACCTCTTCTTCTGGGCTTGCCCTTTGCACATCAAATCCGGGTTGGGTGAAGGGGTTCTGTAGTACTTCTGGAGTTTTGGACTGATTATTCTGTGGGGTTTGGTCATCATCATCCAAGTCAGAAAAGATTCTGAAGTCTGGTGCTTCTGCTGAATGATGAGATAGAGCTTCTGTAGTCCATCCAGTGGGGTCCAAAGAGTGTGCAATCCTGTGTTGTTGGAGGAAGATAGAAAAATCACCCTGATCTTCTGCATAGTAGATGGGTGAAGGGGATTGCAGAGGTTGCTCATTGGTTTCTTCTACCATTTCTGCATCCTCTGTAATGGTCCGCAGAGGGGTGTGAGGTTTCTTGGTCTTCTTCTTGCTCTTTTTCCTTTTTGGCTTTGGGGCACCCTCCTCTGAAGACTTATGTTTTCTTTTCTTCTTTTCTTTTGGAGGAGGGGGTTGTGCAGCTGATCCAACCTCTGTTGCATGAGGAGGGGATAGTTGAGCAGCAGGGGTTGTGGTGTCCTCTGTAGTTTTCTTGTGGGTTTTCTTCTTCTTCTTCTTCTTGGGAGTGGTGGCAGAGGTTTTGCTCTTTGTTGAAGGGGAGAAAATCGCTTCCCTCTGAGCTTGAAAGTTGGCCTGTACAAGTTGATGTTTGGCCAGAGCTGCAGCCCATTGTTCATCTGACATCCTATCTACAACCCTAGTTCCTAATGGGGCTCCTAGACGCGGGGATGTCACAGGACTCGGTTCTGGAGTCCTATGATCGCGTATGTATTCTAACTTAAGGGTTTTGTCTGTAGCGTATCCCAGAAGTTTCTTTGGCAGAGGTCTGCAGAAAGGGTATTCATCTTCGTGCTCTGTTGGGGTGTTTTTGTTCAGTGGGTACATTTTGGCCGTTGGTCCCTCCATTGACCATTTTTGTAGTCGTAGCAGAGGCCCTGGCAGGACTCCCAGAATTCTTTGATATTGCAGAGGAGGTAGACTTTCGGGCTTTCGTCCTTTGGCCTTCTGAGAGGAGATCCTTCTGTCAATGGTGTTGACCATTTCTTGCATCATGATGGTGGAGTAGTCCAGAGGTAGATCATAATATACCCCATACATTATGGTCAAGATTTGGTGTGAAGTTTGGTCTGGACTACCCACATTCCCTGTTAGGCACCGATTTAGGATTGAGAAGAGCATATTCCACAGAGGGGGAAGGCGATTTCTTCTGAAATCGTTTCTTTTTCTTAGGGTTGTGTTGTACCCTCACATTTCAACAAAATGGCAGAGCTCTTCGTCTGTTGGTTCCTCTGCGTATGCCTTTATCCCTAGTAGTCCTCTGGTGGGTAGGCTGAACTCCAGTGAGAACATGGTTATGTTGAATATGAGTTCGAGGTGTTCAGATTTGTCTGGTTTGGAGATGTAACCCTTGATTTGTCTATCTGCGGGGTCAAATCTGCTGCTTTGCCAGAATTGATTGAGATATCTGGCAGGGATTTTATTGACTGTTTTGGATAACAGGTAGTAGAGGTAATGGTTTTCCAAGATGTGAAGCAGTATGGTGTGTGCTTCCCCAAAAGCCATTTTTTAGGGAACCAAATAGTAGTTGTTTGGATTCAAAGGAAGAACACGTTCAAAGTGTTCATGGGCAATGAAGTTTTGAAGATGGGTGGTCGGAGCAAAATCTGCTTCATCGCCGGAGTGGTCTTGTTCTATGTTTCTAGCGATTTCTTGGTTTTGTGAGTTCTCAGAATGAGATGGGGAGTTCACTGGAGCGTTGGAGGTGGAAGCCATTGTGATTTTCTTTGAAGAAAGAGAGTAGAATATGGAAGTTGCAGGTTTTTGCAAGGTTCACCGGAGAAGATGAAGAGAATAAGTTCGTAAACGTTTAGAGGTTGTGGTAATTTTGGTTTTATACTGAAGAGATGGTAGAATCTGAAAGGGTAAATATTTGAAAGTGAATAAAATTTGGAATCCGTAATTAAGTGCATACGGTTGGTTCAACTTTCCAGGAGAACGTGGGCCACATACGTCCAATCAAAAGATGCAACGTCATTAATGTCAGAGCACGATTAGATGACGTGTGCGGCCCATCAGTAGACTGTAACTCGTTCTTTTATAGAATATCCATAAAAGGCTAAGTGTCTGATTCAACAGAGGCTCTGTGGTGGAGTGAGCTATGTGATCTGAACCTTGTCTTTTTGTCTCTTCTGATGCTTGTACCTTTACCAGAAACGTTTGAAAGATCATTATAGAGGATCGATAGATCTTTAGTACAAAGTGTGTGTCCCAATATGATCAATCAACTAAGAATTCACACAAGATCTAGAGAGAGAGAGTAGAGAGAGAAAGTAGATCTCGTATTCTATTAAGCACACTGTTACAAGATGAGAATTATGCTCTAAGTGTGTTATGGAATTGTTACATGATTAGTCAAAACAAATCTATTTAAACCTAAGATCTATACAAGACATTAAGCTAATTTTGACTTTCACAAACACATAATACAATGACTTTGACTTTGACTTTATCATTAAATCTTGAAGACATATTTTAGACTTAACAATCTCCCCCTTGGATTCAAGATTTAATCATTTTGAGAACAGCAGTCTTTGGCTTGTCAAAGTAAACTTGTCACAAAATCTTCAGACAGGGATCTGGCGGAGATTTTCTTTCTTCGATTTGGAGAATTTGTTTCTTCACACAAGGCACTTTGGTACTGATAAACACAAATTTAAGAAAAAGAGATCACAAGATGATCAATCGATTTTTCTTAAACTCTTGAAGAATTCTCCCCTTTTTTCTTTCTTTGAATTGAGAAATTCTTGCTTCAGAAACGATACTCACAATATAGCACAAGTTTAAGAAAAAGAGATCCCAGGATGATCAATCGATTTTTCTAAAACTCTTGAAGAAGAATTCTCCCCCTTTTTCTATCTTGAGACGGAATCTTCTTTAAACATTTCTCCCCCTGTCATGGAATTGAATCTTTGCCTTGAAAGCTCTTTGACATGAAATTGAATTAAACATTTCTCCCCCTTTTTTCGATGAAAGTAAGCATCATGATCATCGAAAACTATTTTCAATTTCAGTCGCGTCTTTGAGAATCATTAACAATCTCCTCCTTAATGAACAATCTTGCTCCCACTCAAACTAAGAATTCTGGAGCAATTTGTTTTCTCCCTCTGAAAATATGCATATATTTCATTTAGGCACAGTAGTTGAAAAATGTATTCAAAGAAAATAAAATTCATTGAACTACATTTTATAACTACTACCATTTGAATATTTGAAAACTTTACAAAAGAAATCCAACTTAATGAAATTTAACAGATTTTTCAATCAAATGAAATCAAATGCATGTGTTTGGATTCAAATACAAGACATCATTGCATATCAAGTTAAAAATGTTCAGTTTCAACCCCTTTATTAAATCTATTTGGTGTGCTAGCATGCGAAATATGATTTGCAACAATCAAATGTACTTCTGAAACCTATAAGAATACTTTGCTCTTACTCACACTATATGACTGAAATCAGAATTTCCACAAGTTTATATGTTTATCGCGACATTGTTATTTCCCCAAGATATAAGAGATGTGTGCTCATTGGCATCTTTTATTTTGTGCACATTGACATCTTTTATTTTGTGCACATTGGCATCTTTTTATCAACAGGTTTATTAAGACTAAGATACACCGTAAATGTAACTTTCTATCTGGTTCTATAGTAGGATTTGGGTCAGCCAATCCCAGACCAGTTGGCCTTAGGGGCTAGGTGTCGAGCACCCCTTGGAACTTAATCTCCCAAACCAGAACGGCTACATCGATATATCCTAATCCCATATGTACCAGTAGGACATGGCTTTCTATCTGGTTCTATAGCAGGATTTGAGTCAGCCAATCCCAAACCAGTTGATCTTAGGGGCTAGGTAACGAGTACCCCTTGGGACTTAATCTCTCAAACCAGATAGGCCACAGGCACAAACTTTCAAACTTAATGATTTTTTTATTTTTATTTTATATATATATATATATATATATAGGGCCCCCTTCTTTTGTTAACCTTCTAATTAGTGTTAACCTTGTTAACTTTTTTGGATCAATAGGAATCAAGATAGGTTACTGGTTTGGTAGGGGTAGTTTAGGAATTTCAGAATTTAATTATTTATGGGTTATTTACTTTCCTAATTTCATGCACAAGATATTTTTGGTAGTTATTAATGATAATCTTAATCTTCTAAAACCCATTTTCATTTTTTGGTAATTATTAATGATAATCTTAATCATCTAAAACCCATTTTCAAACATAATCTTTATCTTCACGTTCCAGAGATTCACGTTTTTTTTGCATAGATGCACGATTTCAAACTACATATATGCACATCAGTTGAATATATGAAGATAAAAAGTGCATACATGCACAACTATAAATCGGTGTAAAGCTGCATATATGCACAAACATAATTCTATGTAAAATTGCATATATACACAACTATAACTATGTGTAAACCATAATATGTGTAAAATTGCATACATGCACAACCATAAAATATGTGTAAACCATAAATATATGTAAAATTGCATACATGCACAACCATAAATATGTGTAAACAAAATAGCGTGTATCCATAAGAATAATCAAACTAACATGACAAATAATCATATGCACAGTGTATGTGCATATATGCACATCAGTTGCATATATGAAGATCAAAAAAGTGCATATATGCACATCATAGAATTGCATATATCCACTTCTTAGAATTGCATATATGCACTTCAAGAACCATCTAACGGCTCAACCTAATTACTCTCATCCTTCATCCCTTCTTCCTCCTCCTCCAACCGCACTCTCGATTATTATCCAAAACCTCCGAATCCATTTTATGAACATGAGCAGATTTCTGCTTCTCGACACCAAGCTTGTATATACCTTCATCAACTATGGATTTCCGTATTACTTTGTAAATTTTGACGCACTCTTTACCATAACCAGATGAAATCATGCACTCTGCTATCGCTTTCAGATCCTTCATAACTCCTTCTGCAACATCTTCAACCTCACCGATCAATTCCCCTGTAGCTCGTATCTCGTCATCAGATTCATCCGCAAAATCAGATAAACTGGATCGCGTGGAAGTCCTGGACGATCGAGTGGAAACAGATTCAGGATCCAAGTGCGCTCGATTCAAGGACAGAATCTGGTAAAACTCTTTCTCCAACCGCTTCTTTGGCATAAGTGGAGGTCTCTGGATCCCATTTGACGATGAGTGGCTCCACAACCTCGAGCGTCTAAACCATGACGGAATCGGACAAACTCCGGGACGGTGCTGGTAAGATGAAACGTGAAGGGGAAGGATAGTGAGCGATGAAAGAAGATGAAGATCGTTTGGGAGAGAAACCAAATTTCTTCATGATCGATTAATTGATTTGTTGAAGAAGATGAAGGAACGTGATATTCTGATTCAGATTGAAATTGAGATCGATTAAAGGGATTGTGTTTGGTATTTTGAATAGAGATTGGAGAGAGAATATCAGGTCCTTAAATGTAGCCCATATTTGTTAATAGTTTCCTTATCTGATATTTACACAGGTTTGTTAATTGACAATAATACCCCTGTGCATATATGCTTCATATGAACTCAACCGTTTTTTTTTATTTAATTATGAATTTAAAATGCTTTTAATCTTAGCCATTGATTTTGATGATTAATGGCCCAGATTAGTTAACAAGGTTAACACTAATTGAGTGGTTAACAAAAGAAGGGCCCTCTATATATATATATATATATATATATATATATATATATTGCATCTCAATAACTTGGTTATAAAACTTTGTGTTTCCCTCATATTTTCATTTCCATTCTTCATTCTGACAATTAGGCTTTGTGAGCATCGTATTCTATATAAGTCTAGATTTACACAATTTTGCGCATATATCAAAATTTCATTCATGTTTTGCTGACCTTTCGATTTATTTCAGAAGCGAAAGTTGAAGCAAATAAAAAAAAATAATACAACAATACTTGTAAAATCATCTTTTAGCACACATTTAATTCATTGAATGAAAATTGAAAAATTTCATCTCATTGAATTAAATTTGTTGAGATTCAAATTTTCAAAGCAGTAGAAATGAAACATAATGCAATGTTACCTTACACCACTTGTTCCTTGAATTGAAATATGTGACAGTTAAGGATATCACCTGATAAGTATGAGTTCTAAACTGATTTGTTTAGAAGTCTTAGTCTTTGAAGTACGGGTCCTGAACTGAATTGTTAAGAAGCCATAGCCGTTTAAGCACGGGTCCTGAACTGATGTATTCAGAAACCAATTCTCTTTACTCCCCCTTAATGGCACAAGTAATCTTCTTCCGAGAGTTCAACGCTTTGCTTCTAAATCTGCAAAAACAGATTAAGTAGATTTTGGTACCCAAAGTGTCTTGGGTTCTGGCTTGTTAAGCGGAGCTCTATAAGAAGGAAAATGATAAGTACCGTACCAATATTGAGAATTATCATTTTTAACAAAATCATTAGTTCCACAATAAGAACAACAAAAATTCTTTTGTGCTAATCTGATTAAATGATTTGCGGAATATAATGAACCAGGTTTAGCAAAAGATTTACCTTTCAGGTTAGTGTTCTTTTTGGGAACAGACGATTTTGGTACATCCTTTTCAGGAAACGTACCTTTAACTCTCCATTGCATGTTGACTTTTTTATATGTAGGAAGACCAGCAGATTTAAATTTGGAAGTGTTAGCCTCAATCTTCCTAGTCATAGAAAGTAGTTACAAGTAGTGAAAAATAGGCTAAGTGAAGAAAGCCTCTTCTAGAGGCTCTGCCGAACTTACCGAGAGATCAAGGTCAAGAAGCTACAGAGGCGTCCTACAGAAGCTCTGTCATACGCGCAAAGAAGACCAAAGACTCGGAATCCGGTGAAGACTGATCTACAAAGGACCATACCGCAGAACCTCTGTAACACTTTACAGAGCCTCTGCGGTCCTCACTAAAGACCTGGAAGATATTTATAATATCTTGCTACTGTTCCTGACCTGTTCATCAACTTGCATGATAGTTTGCCCTGTCCAACCTCAACACGTGTCAAACTCTGAGTGGACTCAATAGGGCTTAGTACAACATAGACGTCTGCGCCATTAAATGAAATACAACACGTTCAACTGTTAATGCCATCCGTTCTAACAGCAGGTCATGCTTTATGGTCCCCTAGAGTAGTATAAAAGGAAGTCTCTTGTTGAGATCTTCTTTAACAATCTTAAGAACTAATCTAAGAATCTAAGTTTCATGCTTACACTTTATATCGTCAAATCTGTTAAGCATTACACTTTCACCAAACAGATCTTAATCTCTTCTTGATGTTCTTATTATATATTGAAACTCAGTAATCTTTGAGATATCATATTCTGATCACTGTTTCTTTATATTCTGTATTGTTTCTACACAAACTTATCTGTTAGTTCTTCAAATACGCTTCCGCATCAAACATAAACTCGAACTAATAGATCTGATAATCTTGTATAAGCAAAACGGGAACCAACAATTGGTATCAGAGCCTTCCTTGATTTTTAATATCAAGTGATCCTCTTTGTTACAAGATTTGTGGTAGACATCATTCTATTTTAACCTGTTCTTCATTTCATTGAAAAGTTTATGTTTTCCTATCATCTTTTGATTTATTCGAAAGTGGTATTCTACAAAGAAACAATTTTTTTTTTCAGATTAAAACTCCATTAAAGTGCACTCTGGGAACTGTTAAAACCCAGAAAACCTTCCAGATCATCAGACTCATACTCTTTCGTCATATTATCTTTTCAGAACCTTCGAAACTCTTACATGACAAATACAAATAACTTTTTCACTGCTGGTTCACTAACCAAGCATCCTACTCTCCTTCGAGATGAGTATCCTCAATGGAAGATAAGAATGATCCATTTCTTTGAGGGTACTGAAAAATCTCTCGTACAATATCTTTACAACCCTCCTCAAGTTCCTATGACAATAGTACCACGAGTACCAGCTACTGCTGAATCTCTTGAATTCCCAGAACATCAAAAACCTAAGCCAAAAGGAGAATGGTCAGATGCTGATAGGGCAGAAGATGAAGTTGCACAGAAAACAAAAACAATATTAATCATGGCTATCCCCAACGAACTTTTTCAATCCTTAGATGCATGCGAAACAGCGCACGATCTTTGGAAAGAATTAGAAAGACAATTGGAAGGCGGTGCTAAAACACAGAAGAACCGAAGGGCACAATACATAAATAAATATCATGCCTTCAGAGCCTCTGCAACCGATGATCATGCTGGAAACACTTCCCAAGGTTGTTTCAACTGCGGGAAGCCAGGCCACTTTGCAAATGAATGCAGAAGTAGACCAAATCGCCCACAGAAGGACTCAGCTTTTTACAAAAAGAAGGCCGAGTATTATGCGCAAAAATCCCTAATGGCGAACTAAGGGCATTCCGAGGCGAACAAGGAGGATTTCGAGTCAGACTCTACCTCTGACGATGAATACACCACCAATGCCCTATTCTGTGGCATGGCAGATGTCGACTCCGACACTGAAAGTTAGGTATCCACTTCAAACTCTACCTCTTGTACTAATTCTGTAGATGATAATTCACTTAAACTTAACATTGAACTGATTGAACTAAAAGAGTTAAATGAAAGCATTCAGAAAAGACTCACCTTTAATGAGAGAGAAGTAAGGCTTCTCACTCAAGAAAAAGGCAGAATTTTTGAAGAAAAGGAAAGAGTAGAAAAGAATTGGAACAAAAATCTAGATCCTTTAAAAAGGCAAATTTCTGAATTAACCTCTGCTCTAAAAATCAAAACAAAAGAACTTTCAGTTTCTAGGAGTGAAACGACAGATATAAGAGCTCTCAAAGAATACTTTCAAAGAGAGAGAGAGGTACTTTGGCAAGATCTACTCAGAAGAGATGTTTTGCTTAAAAACTATAAAGATGCACAGAAGGTGTATGAAAAAGTAAACTCACAAATAGGAAGACGGGGTATAGGGTACGATGATATTACCCCAGGTGTTGAAGGCAAAAGAATTAAACCTCTGTCTTCTCTGTTTGTGTTAGGAAAAACGAACAAACCAGATTTTCCAAACTTACCCTCTGTAAGTAAAAAGGGCTAAAATCTCTGTGGAACCTCACTTAAGGAAACATACGAAGATGATCAATGTGTGGTTTGAAAACACAGATTCATCATCTTCAACCTCTAGCAATAGAGGAATCAAACCAAAGAAATATCTGAAAACACAAGATCAGATTGGTATCTTTAAGTTTGGTAAACCAGAGACTCAAACGCAGGTTGCTTTTGTCTGTATGATAAATTTCGAAAAGAAATTATCGGCAGAAGCTCCTGAGTTTAAACCCACCTTTTCAGAAGAAAAACTTAAAGACACAATTGAAAAGGAAATTTTGGAAATATGGAAAACAAACGTCTTAGAAAACTTCTGTACATCTTATGTAGATAAATTTCTCGCTAAAGAGATCTTATTAGAAACCTCTGCCATCTAAGAAAGTTATTCTACAGAGGAAGAAAGCTCGTACGATACATGTTCGGAAAATCCAGCCTCTGCCGAAAGAGATGACTCAACCTCTATGTATGAGGACGATTCATCTTCTAACGAATCAGAGACAGATGTTACATCAGGGATAGTTCTCTATGACACAGAGGATGTTAAATCCTCCTCTGAAGTTCTTAACAGAACAATTTCTCCAAAAGAGAAAATCACAGAGATACCTATCTGCCCAGATTTTCTAAACTTGTATTCACAAGTCAAAACCTCTGCTGAGCTTAATATGTTAAGTCTTAAAAAGAAGATCCCACTTGGCAACAAAAGGGAAAATGGCCTAAAGTTAACAAATCTTTTTCCTCTGGGACAGTGAAGGAAGATGTTCACCACAGAAGAGACTCACAGAAGGCAGGAACTAAACAAAACTTTTGCAAACAACATTCTAGTATTCATAGATTTTCTTGTAATAGGAAATCTAGTGTTAAGAAAGAATGTAATGCCTTTGTGACTCAGTTCAATGAATTCAATGAAAAGTTCAAGCAAACCACGTCTCATATTCAATATTGTCATTTCTTTGATCTTATGTTCAAACTAAATAATCACTTCTCCAGTCAAGATTGTTTACTCTCTACTCAAATTCAAAAGTCAAAACCTAATGAAAAACAATCTGATTCTTCTACAAAAGACAAAATGTATTTCAAGAATGCTAAGGCAAACTTGGAAAATACTAACAATATTGGACCCATGTGGATATGGGTACCTAAGTCTCTGTGATTGTCTTGCAGAAGCGGTATGTGCCAACCTGGTATCTAGACTCCGGATGCTCAAGGCACATGACTGGCGACAGAAGTTTACTATCCACGTACAAAGAAACACTCGTTGGTGGATCTGTAACTTTGGGAGACGACAAGAAGGGACACATCAAAGGCTATGGAGTCATAAAGAAAGAAAACGTCTCTGTATACAAAGTTGCATATGTGGATGGCCTTAAACACAACCTACTCAGTGTAAGTCAACTCTGTGATACAGGATTCGATGTGCTATTCAAAATAACTTTCTGCTCTCTGCAAAGTGAGGACACAGGAATGGAACTTCTGCGATCCGAAAGAAGAGGTGATCTATATCTGATGAATTTTAGTTCAAATAACAAGGACAAAGTTTGCCTTGTAGCCTGCAAAAGTGAGGAAGCCTGGTTATGGCATAACAGGTTCTGTCACTTGAACTTTCACACCTTGGATAAACTGGTCAAACTTGATCTAGTTAAAGGTTTGCCTAATGTTAAATTTAATAAGGATCATTTGTGTTCTGCCTGTGAAATGGGAAAACTCAGAAGAGCTTCCCACAGAGGCAAAACAAATGTGTCTTGCAATAGGCCTCTATACATGCTTCATGTCGACCTCTGCGGTCCCATTACCATACAGAGCCTAGGTGGCAAGAAATACATACTTGTCTTAATTGATGAGTATTCGCGTTTCACTTGGGTTGAATTTGTCCGAAAGAAATCAGATGTTCCAATCATCTTGGTTAATCTAATGAAAACAATCCAAGTTCTTTATGAATGCAGAATACAGAAGTTAAGAAGTGACAATGGCACATAATTTAAAAACTCTGTCATTGAAGCCTATCTTTCTACAGAAGGAATATCACAGAACTTCTCTACCGCACGCACTCCACAGCAGAACGGCGTAGTCGAAAGAAAGAATCGAACGCTCGTGGAGGCCGCAAGAACTATGCTATCAGCATGCTGATTACCGATGAACTTTTGGGCAGAAGCGATTTCTACCGCTTGTTACACACAGAATCGTTCAACCATTGTGAAAAGACACATCAAGACTCCTTACGAACTGATCAACAAAAGGCGGCCAAACATCAAGTTTTTCCTCGTGTTTAGATGTAAATGGTTTGTTTTAAACGACTGAGATTCCAGAGGAAAGTTTGAGGTAAAAGCTGACGAAGGAAAATTCATTGGATACTCTGCCACTTCCAAAGCTTACAGAGTATACCTTACAAAGTCTCGCAAGATCGTAGAAACCATAAATGTTTCTTTTGATGATTCATTCAAAAAGACTTCTGAGCAAATCAGTTCAGAACTCGGACTTAAAGGGGAATCCTCTGGCATCTCACAAACAAAAGAAGACTTAAATCTTCTATTTTTAGAGATGTTCCATGACGACATTGATCCCTCTGTTGGAACCATCAGAGCTTTCGAAGAACCATCTTCTGTCGGTCAAAATCCTACAGGTATGACTCTAACTGGTCCAAATAATGCTTCTGAAAGTACAAGATCTAATCTTACAATCAATATAGAAAGCAGTAATTGAGAAGTTGTATGATCAAGCCCAATTGTATTCAATGATGAACAGGATTACAGATCTAAGAGAGAGAGAATCTAAAAGATTACAAAGAATGAATACAAAGATATACGGGAAAATCAATCAGTTAGCAACGTAGTGCTAACCACTCTATTTATACTGCAACGGACATGTTAAAGCTACAGTACAAATAAGAAAGACTAATAAGAACATAACACGTGTCCTAATTAGTTTACTAAATACTAAGTAAAGTATGTAGTCATAAGTTCTGAACAGGTAGTTCAGAACTTCTGAACATTCTTCTGATAACGCTTCTCAGAGCTTCTGACTCTTTCTCTCAGAACTCTGACTTCTCTTCTCAGATCTCTGACTCCTCTACTCAGAACATCTGAGTCTTCTTATCAGATCTTCAACACTTGGTTTATTGACAAAACTTCAGATCTAACAGCTTCATCTTCTTCTGTAAATGCTACAGATGCAAATGTTTAGGAAGAGTCTACAGAAGATGAAACACAAAGGAAAACGACCACAGAAGCTGCTGAAGAACAAACTCCACAATCCACAGAGGAACCAATAACAGAGGATATAGAGGACCAAGTCTATACGTCTTCAGAGGAACAAACTCCACCACCACTCATACCAATCATTCCACAAACTGTAGGATCAACTACAAAGGCACGCACTACGATAGAGGCTACACCAGAAGAAGAAGAACAACAAGAAGCCTCTAAAGAACAATTTGATGACATTGATGACCATCTTCCACGCACAACTCAGTGGACAAAAAGCCATCCTCCAAGCCAAATAATTGGTGAAACCTCTGACACGGTAAAAACAAGGTCTGCCACTGCTAATTTTTGTTTATTTACAAACTTTATTAGTGTGATAGAGCCAAAGAAGATTTCTGAAGCCCTTGACGATCCAAACTGGGTAGACGCCATGCAAGATGAGCTTCTGCAGTTTGAGCGCAACAAAGTCTGGACTCTAGTACCTCTGCCACGGGGGAAACAAGCCATTGGGACTAAGTGGGTCTACAGAAATAAAAAGGATGAAGATGGAGTGGTCATCAGAAACAAAGCACGATTAGTGGCCAAGGGATATATACAAGAAGAAGGCATAGACTACGATGAGACTTTTGCCCCTGTCGCACGGCTCGAAGCAATAAGAATATTCTTAGCCTTCGCAGCCCACAGAGGTTTCAAAGTCTATCAGATGGACGTGAAATCAGCTTTTCTCAACGGTGAAATCCAATAAGAGGTTTACGTAAATCAGCCACCAGGGTTTGAAAGCTCAAAGTTCCCAAGGCATGTGTACTACCTTGAAAAGACTCTGTACGGACTGAAACAGGCTCCAAGAGCATGGTACGAACGACTTTCTACCTTTCTTCTAGTCAATGGCTACGACAGAGGTACAGCATATACTACCTTATTCTATAAACGTAAAAACAGTGAAATAATGCTTGTACAAATTTATGTGGACGACATAATCTTTGGGTCTTCTAATACAGAAGAGTGCAAAAGTTTTGAAAAACTCATGAAAAGTGAGTTTGAAATGAGTATGATGGGAGAATTAACATTCTTCCTCGGACTCCAACTCAAACAATCATCAGAGGGAATTTTTATAAATCAGGCCAAATATGGCTCTGACATTCTTTCCAAGTATAGCCTCTCTGATACCTCTGCCATGAAAACTCCAATGGCCACTGGAAATAAGTTATTCTTAGATCCAGATGGCATCTCTGTAGAATGCACTCTCTACAGAAGCATGATTGGATCTCTGTTATACTTAACTGCTAGCAGACCTGACATTATGCATGCCACATGTCTTTGTGCACGTTATCAAGCTAATCCTAAGAAATCACATTATGATGCTGTTAAGAGAATCTTTAGATACCTAAAGGGGACCAAAAATCTCGGTCTCTGGTATCCACAGAACTCTGGTTTTTGTCTTAAAGCTTATACAGATTCAGACAATGGAGGCTGCATGCTCGACAGAAAGAGTACCTCTGGGAGTTGTCAATTCCTAGGTGGTAAACTAGTCATTTGGACCTCCAAGAAGCAGAATTGTGTCTCAACATCTACGGCAAAAGCTGAATACGTTGCTGCAGCTAGCTGTTGTTCTCATGTTCTATGGATGAAGACTCAGCTAAAAGACTACGGCCACATCCTATTCAAGATACCCATCTTCTGTGATTCCAAAAGCGCCATTGCCATCTCTGCCAATCCTGTGCAACATTCAAAAACCAAGCATATTGATATAAGGTACCACTTCTTGAAACATCATGTTGAATACGGTACAATCGAGATGCATTTCGTGCCTACAGAATACCAACTCGCGGACTTATTCACCAAAGCATTAGACGAGAAAAGATTCAATTTCTTGGTGGGTAAGTTAGGAATGATTAATATGACGTGAAAATCCTCTGTAAGTATTGCTTTATCTTCTGTGAATAAGTATATATTTCTATTACTTTACTTATTGCTTTGATTGATTTCTCTGTATGTAAATTCTCAATCTTAAATAGTTCTTGAAATCACAGAGCTTCTGTGGGTCTGCTCAGAACCTCTGACAACCCCTACAGAACCTCTGGTAAACATGACCTATGTACTATGCAAAACTTATCCTATTTTGATCCAAGTATAGGTCAAGGGGGAGTATAAGGAAATAACTTGATCTACATAAATGGTTAGATCAAGGGGGAGCAAAAGAAACCTTGAAATGATCTACAGAGGTTAATCTTTCAAGGGAAACCAAAAGAAAAGTGTCGATGAATCTATCGACAGAAGTCAAACATCACCGCCGAGAAAAGAAGAACCAAAAGGTATGTGTTAGCTCCAAGTATCTGTAAAATGAAAGTATTGAAAATAAAACCAAGTCAGAAGACCTACAGAGATAAAGCAGAAGACTTAGAAGACCAACAAAGAAGACCAACAGAACTCAACAGAGTTCTGGTGGAACCAACGGAGCTCAACAGAGCTCTGGCAGAAGATCAACAGAAGAACTGTTCATACCCGAAGACCAACAGAGTTCTGTCATAACACGCTCTGTTGAAGTGAAGACCTCTGTTATGCCTAAGTCTCGTAGAAATCCGAAGTGTCAGATACGTGTCCACACCTTTCCACGTATGCCCTAAAGATTGGAGACACACTTTCCACGTGTCATTCCAGGGTACGATAGTACACTGTCTACACTTTATGAGGCTATATATAGCGAGGTAGTGGAACAAACAATTGTAAGCTTTTGGAAGAATAGTTTTCCACAATTGTAAAAGCACACTGTCATATCCTCATAGCACTATCCCGTACGATATTGTCTCTGTGATTTCTTGATACACCATTGATCTTGTTCTTGGTGTTATCTTTATCAATATACGAGCAGCGTTTCTTATTTGATCTTGTTATCATATTCCTGTTCTATATTTGATATCACAGTTTACATATCGTCTCATACAATCACTCACTTTAATGGCTTTATATTTAAATGATTCCGCTGTCTATTTAACTACCATTATCGTGATACGACGTGAATCTGGGAACCAACAATTGGTATCAGAGCTTGCTTGATTTGCTCAAATCAAGGCATCCAATCTACCAAGGTTGATTCACTGTTGTTGATTGTGTGTGTGTTTAAAAGCCTCATTATACTCTGTTTTACTGCTTAAAGTATTTTACATCTTCTCAGTTCATTTAATATCAAACTAAGCTTTCCAGTCTAGATTAAAGCATCCGTTCTACTATTTCATTGGTTACTGTTCCTCATACTTTAGCTTATTCTCATTATAGACCATTTGAAACTATCATACTCTGTTTTCTTTTCCAAAAATGGCAAACATCAACGCCATTTATACTGCTGGTTCTCTGACCAAGCCTCCTACTCTTCTGAGGGATGAATACCCTCAATGGAAGATTAGGATGGTCAACTTCCTTGATGGAATGGATAAGGACTTAATGCGATCTGTCACGAATGGACCATTCCAACCCATGGTTTATGTCCCACGTGTACCCGCAACAGAAACAACTGATGAGATTCCTGCTCACTTCGAACCCAAAACCACTAGGATTACCGAAGAAGAAAAGAGCAAAATGGAAAATGACCTTAAAGCAGTGAGACTTCTGATTATGGCCATTCCGAACGATATATTTCAAGAACTAGACTCATGTGTTACTGCCAAGAAAATCTGGGATCAACTTCTAAATCAACTTGAGGGTGGTATCAAAACCCAAAAGAACAGAAGGACCCAGTGTATAAATGAATACAATGATTTCAAGGCACTTCCTGAGGAAACCTTACAACAGACCTACAACAGATTTAATATTCTGATTAACAAATGTAAAAAGTGTGGGGTTGTTAGGTCGAAGGAAGATAACAATGTTCTGTTTTTGAAAAGTTTAAATGATGAATGGTTGAATCTGTCCATGTCTTTACAAGCTAATCAGGACATAGATGCATGGTCTCTTACTGATGTGTATGGCACTCTGGCCGCACAAGAGAAGGATGTTGTCAAGCAAAAAGGCAAATCCACCATTGCAGGTCCTATCGCTTTGATTTCGGAATCTAAGAACTCAGCAGAAGAGAAACTCAACAGAGATGGCCCTAGCAGAGATAAGAAAAGAGATAAAAAGAAAGGGAAGAAGAGCTTGGTTGCAGAAAGTGATGATGAAAGGAGTTCATCAGATGAGGATAGTGATATAAATGCCTTTGCTAAATCTCTTGCGTTAATAACTCAACAATTTACCCAGAGATTTGGCAACAGGACATTTGACATAAGAAAAAGGTACGAAAGAGAAGAAAAAGGTGACAGAAGTTATACTGCACCTCAACAGAATCACCAGAACAGAAACCCGACAGAACAGAGACCTCAACCTCAACAGAAGTACAACGCTCCTGGTCCACAAAAGACTGGTGCTGCACAACCCATCAACCAAAACGATGGTCGTTGTTTCAGATGTGGCAAACCTGGCCATTTCTCTGCTAACTGTAGAGGAAAACTTGTAAAAGATCAAGACTACTACAAGAACAAATACAAGTACAACTACAGAGAAAGGAGTTATGTCGCCGAGATGGAGAATTGGATCTCTGACTCATCCTCTGATGATGAACCAGAGCAATCCAATGTTGTTGTAGATGATGAAAGTATGACAGAGGTTGACTGGATGACTGGAGAACGAATAGAGAGAACAGAAGAAGAAGATATAGCTCATGCATTCGCTCTTACTGTAACAGAGCCAGACGACAGAGCGCTGGAGACCATTAAACCCAGTGCCAAGGTATGTTCCTCCGAATCCAAGTCTGACTCAGAACTGGAAATGCATGTTTCGCAATTAACTGAGGAATTTCAATTACTGAAACAAAAGCTTTCTGAGGAAAAAGAGCTAAGAAAGCTAGCTCAGAAGGATCTGTCCTTCTACAAGAGAGAGAAAACTCTCTTGGAACAAGAAAAGGAAGATATCTTCAAGGAGAAATCTGAGCTAGAGATCTTACAGCAGAAAGAGAAAAGTACTTTTTCTAAAAAGGTTAAAGAGTACGAAAATCTGTTAAAACAGAAAACCGAAGAAATGAAGAAGTCTGAGAATGAAAGACTTAACTCTGTCGCTTTAAAAGACTTTTTTCAAAAAGAAAGGGAAATCTTACATCAGTCCCTACAGAGAAAAGAACTTCAAATCAAAAAGTATCAGGATGCACAGGATGTGCATGTTAAGATAAATTCTCAGATGGATACGCAAGGTCTTGGTTTCTCAGACCTTGCTCCCTGGAACGGAAAGAAGAAAACATCTATGTTGACTACTTTCTGTGCTGGGAAAATCCAAGAGAATGTTATCTCTGGTAATGCTGTTTTCAAAAGAATTAAAACCTCGGACGTTTACAAGAGGACGAAAAGGCATGACTTTAGGAATGTCAACTATGACTCCTTGGATCATGACAAGGTTCTTAAACCATCTTCAAAGTTTATTCTTGATCAAGGAAGAGCTAGAATCTTAATTCCTAACTCTGTCGAAAGTCTGGATCCAAAAGAGATTTTCAACTTTAATTCTTTCAAGGAACAGAAGCCTGTCACTTCTGAGGCTGAATCCTCTGTTGAAATACCACAGAGCAAGCTCAACCCTGAAGCACCAGTCTTCTCTCCTACTTCTAAAACGATAAGAACATCTTTTGAAGAAGATCTCATGAAAGTTCTTAAAGAAAATGTTGTTTCTGATGCTTTAAAACCCAAGTTGAGAAGATTTAAAACTGCAAAACCTGATTCTACAAAGCCTGTTTCTGTGAGTAACACCTCCAACAGAGCCACCAGAGACTTTCTAGCCTCTGACAGTGACTCTGACTCTGAGGTAGATGAGCAAATTTTCTGTACTCAACCAAATGCTTTGCACAAACCTAAACAGATACCGGCTGGATCCTTTGATTTAAAAGAAGACATATCATTTTTCAAGAAACAATCAAGATTTATACCGGTAACTGAGTTTAATAACAAAGAATTCAGAATTCCTTCTTCTAACTCAACAGAAGTAAAAGGTAAGGTGAAGGCAAGTACTTTACTTAACAACACCTTTGTTCCAACTTTTAAACCAATCAGATTTACACCAGAACAGAAGGGAAAATGGATAGTAAATGACAGACATACTTCCAATTCTGGTAGAAATCAAGAGATCAATTTTGAGAAAAGAGAATCTGTCTCAAAGAATAGTTCAAACAGAATGCATGGTCCTAGAGCTTTTCAGAATCAAACTCCATCTAATAAACGATTCTTGAATAACAACTTGCATCAATCCTCATGTTCCATCAATTGCAATTGTGTTCATCTGTTAAGAAAACTGCAAAATCATATGAATGGACCTCATTGTGTTCCGAATCAGTCACAAAAGATGATAAATCCCAAGACTGATCAGACCACACAGAAGAAAACCTCAGGCACAACATCAAAGAATGTAAAGCTTGTAGGAAAGACTGTTAACCCAGTGCCAAGAAGCCTCATGTGCAGATCTGGTACCTAGATTCAGGATGTTCCAGGCACATGACAGGCAATAAGGAGCTGCTGACTTCATTCAAGAACAAAAAAGGAAGTGCAGTCACCTTTGGAGGAGACAATGGAGGACAAATTAGAGGTTATGGTACTCTGGTAAATGGTGGTGTTTCAGTTTCCGAAGTTGCTTATGTTGAAGGATTAAATCATAATCTTCTCAGTATAAGTCAACTCTGTGATCATGGGTTCGATGTCAATTTCAGGAAGAAGTTTTGTTCATTATTACTTTCTGAGTCTGGTCAAGAACTTTTAAGAGCCGACAGAAAAGGCAATCTTTATAAAATGAATTTTAATCCAAACCAGGGAACTACAACAGAGAAACTCTGTTTAGTCTCTTTGAACAAAGAAGATGCCTGGCTCTGGCATAAAAGATTTGCTCATTTAAACTTTTCAAATCTTGACAAACTCGTGAAATTGAACTTGGTAAAAGGTCTTCCTTCGCTGAAATTTGACAAAGACCATCTATGCTCTGCTTGTGAGTTTGGAAAAATGAAAAGATCCTCACACAGAACCAAGAGTGATCACAATTGCTTAAGACCTTTGCATATGCTTCATGTGGATCTATGTGGTCCAATCTCTGGGCAAAGTCTGCCTGGCAAGAAGTATATTCTTGTGCTTATTGATGAATATTCTAGGTATACATGGATTGAGTTCATCAGAGCAAAATCTGATGTCCCAGAAATTCTGATAAGTTTATTGAGAAGGATACAGGTTCTGTTAGGACTAAAAGTGCAAAAGTTGAGAAGTGACAACGGGACAGAATTCAAAAATACTCGAATAGATTCTTATCTATCAGAAGAAGGAATTTCCCAAAACTTTTCAGCTACCAGAACTCCACAACAGAATGGCGTAGTGGAGAGAAAGAACAGAACTCTGGTAGAGGCCGCCAGAACCATGTTGGCCGGTTCTGTCCTTCCCATCAACTTCTGGGCAGAAGTAGTCTCAACAGCTTGTTTTGTTCAAAACAGAGCTGTAATAGTGAAAAGATTTAAAAAGACGCCTTATGAACTCATCAATAACAGAAGACCAAACGTGAAATATTTTCATGTTTTTGGGTGTAAATGTTATGTCTTGAACGACCGAGAACAGCTGGGTAAATTTGACATGAAAGCGGACGAAGGAATCTTTATTGGTTATTCCCTGACCTCTAGAGCCTACAGAGTCTACAACACCAGAAATCGCGTCATTCAAGAAAGCGTGAACGTGTCCTTTGATGAAAGTACATCAAGTACCTCTGATCGCAAATCAACAGAGGGGACACCAACAGAACAGAAGAAGCCTAGTTCTTCAAAATCAAGGGAAGAAGATATCAATCTCCTATTCGACGATTTCTTCGATGATGATGATGATTCCTCTGTCAACATCAACAGAGGAGATCAAGCTCAAAGTTCAACAGAACAAAATCTGACAGGTACAACTCTTACTGGTCCCTCTAATATTTCACCATCTACTTCTCTGTCTACAGGTATAATTCAGAGAAACGAGGAACCACAACCAGAACCTACACAAGAGCCATCATCACCTCTGCTAACAAATATCGGCAGAAACTCCCTGTTTGAAAGTTCACCTTCGCAGAGCCCTGTTGGCAATCCACAGAGCAATGAGGCCACTCTTCAGAGTTGTGTGCCACAGAACCCTGGCACCAACCCTCAGAGCTCTGTTGCTGAAGATCGTCTTTTCTCATCTGAAGCACAAACCCCTCCTGTTGTCCATGCTCCCATGACAAAATGGACTAAGGATCACCCCCAACATCTTATAATTGGTGCTGCTGAAGATGGTGTCAAGACAAGATCGGCTACAATCAACGAAGCTTTCTTTGTTAACTTTTTGAGCATGATTGAGCCGAAAAGAATTTCTGAAGCACTTGAAGACCCACACTGGATCGAAGCTATGCAAGAAGAGCTTCTTGAATTCGAGAGAAATAAAGTTTGGTCCTTGGTTCCACTCCCAAAAAGCAAATCAGCCATTGGAACCAAGTTGGTGTTTAGAAACAAGAAGGATGAAGATGGGATTATCATCAGAAACAAAGCCCGTCTGGTTGCAAAAGGATACTGTCAAGAAGAAGGAATTGACTATGACGAGACTTTTGCTCCTGTGGCTAGGCTCGAAGCAATCAGAATCTTCTTAGCTTATGCTGCTCACAAGGGTTTCAAGGTCTACCAAATGGACGTCAAATCTGCCTTCCTAAATGGCAGACTACAAGAAGAAGTCTATGTCCAGCAACCACCTGGTTTTGAAAATTCGGAGTTTCCAGACCACGTTTACAAGCTAGACAAAGCTCTGTATGGGCTTAAACAAGCTCCCAGAGCCTGGTATGAAACTCTGTCCAATTTTCTGTTGGTTAATCACTTCGAGAAAGGTACTGTCGATAAAACTCTATTCTTTAGGAGATACAAGAATGATATACTTCTGGTACAAATATATGTTGATGACATTATTTTTGGGTCAACACGGCAAGAGTACTGTGATAAGTTTGAGGGTTTGATGAAAAGTGAATTCAAAATGAGCATGATGGGAGAACTTTCTTTCTTCCTTGGTTTTCAAGTAAAACAAACCGACAAAGGGACTTTCATAAGTCAGTCCAAATATATCTCTGACATTTTGAAAAAGTACAATTTTAACAACTCAAATTCAATGAAAAATCCTATTGCCACTGGAGTTAAGCTTGACCCTGACCTTAATGGTGAACCAACAGATGTCAAGAACTACAGAGGTATGATAGGGTCACTTCTGTACTTAACTGCCAGTAGACCCGATATAATGTTTGCAACGTGTCTCTGTGCTAGATTTCAGGCTAATCCTAAAGTTTCGCATTTCTCTGCCGTCAAGCGCATATTTAAATATCTGAAAGGGACTCAATTTTTTGGTCTCTGGTATCCTCTGAATTCTGGTTTCGAGCTTGTAGCATATACTGATTCAGACTATGGAGGATGCAAGAACGACAGAAAGAGTACGTCTGGTAGCTGTCAATTTCTTGGAGACAAGTTAGTAAGTTGGACATCCAAGAAACAGAACTGCGTGTCCACCTCTACAGCAGAAGCAGAATACGTTGCTGCTGCTAGTTGTTGTTCTCAAGTTCCCTGGATGAAAACTCAACTCAAGGATTACGGCTTGGAGTATGACAGAATTCCAATTTTGTGTGACTCCAAAAGCGCAATAGCAATCACAGCTAATCCAGTTCAACACTCAAAGACCAAGCATATCGATATAAGGTATCACTTCATAAAAGATAATGTTGAAAAAGGGACTATTGAAATGTATTTCGTTTCAACAGACTTCCAACTTGCTGATCTTTTTACAAAAGCCCTTGATGAAAGGAGATTTAACTTCTTAATCAGCAAATTGGGTATGCTGAACATGTCCTAACACTATTTATCACTCAACAGAACTCTGATGTTCCTACCAGAGATCTGTCAAAATAGTTGGGTAGGATAGTTCAACAGAGCCTCTGTCATTCACCAGAGCTCTGTAAAACATACTTTTTCAACAAGCTTCCAGTGAATTCGTTTGTATATATCTCTGTAAATATTTCTTTTAGCATGTTTTTTTAAGCTCATATTTCTAGGGGGAGCTTATAAAAGAAAATATGCATGGTTTTAGGGGGAGCAAGTAAAAAAAAAAAATCCTGATTTCAAATTCATATGACTTGGCTCTCTTGATCTTGAAAGAAAAATCTTTTTGAAAGAGGGAAAACCTGTTCTGATGAAATTCTTTTGAGAAAGTCGAACTTAGCAGAACCCTGATATTCTCACCAGAGCCTCTGTTGTTTCTCATCAGATCTCTGTTGAAAATTGTTGGTCAATTCTGTCCTTGTTCTTTGATTCTTCACATCAGATACATAATTTTAAAATGTTTTTGGGTAAAGGTGAAACATGATTGGTCACTGAGCAAAGTTGAAAAGATCATTTCAACAGAGAAAGAAAATAACTAAGCTCCACCAGAGCTCTGTTAGTTTCTCTGCCCTGTCATCAGAAACACGTCAGCAGAGATGCGGGTCATTCTTTGAAAATCACCCACTTGTCACCCGCATATCTCTAACCGTGAAGGTTTACTTGTCCTACGATTGTAAGAACAAAATCTTACGTGGCATCCTCTGATTAAAAGACAAACCACTAGGTGTTCCCACGATACACTGTTCAGGCCGTTCCACTTTCTGACACTCAAGTGCCTACAGTCCCTACGTTGTTTCCCCACCCACATGTTTCCCGTATAAATACCCAACTTCAACCCATTTCACTCTTACGCTTAACAACCATTTCAAACCATTCATCTTTTCCCTGTCAGAAACCTATACCTTGTGGTTCTCAAGAAAAACCCTAACCTGCAACAATGGCTGAACCCCAAAACCAACCCCAGAACTCTGATGATTCCAGTAACAACGAACCCGTAGATAACATCGTTATTCTACCATACGAGTTGGCTGATAACAACTACCGTTTTGATCCCAATCCAGCACTCTATTTACCCCTTTACCACATCTATATTGAGTTTTTCCGAAACTCATAAGTTTTTACAGCCCTAACAGCCTTTGACGATCATCTTCCTGCAATATATGTCCAACAATGGTGGACCACATGCCAATACATTGAAGACGGCGTCAGAAGCGGAATAGTCGGAAGTATCAACTCTGGTAATGGAGGATCAGGAACAATAAGGATTCGTGAAAGAACTCTCAGAAGAACTTTTGGGATGAAAACCAAAAGACAGCTAGGTATTGATGCCTATGAGAAACCACCTTATGTTGCTGTTCTTCTCGACTTCGTGAAGTTTTTGGGTTACAACAAAGAGTTAGAGAGAATAGGAGCCTTCAGAAGACAAAATCTACCACAAATGTGGAATTTCATGTTCTCAACCCTCAACAGAACCCTCACCTGCAAATCCGGCAGTCAAGACCAAGCGAGCACTGAAATCCTCGAAATCATGTATGGTCTGTTCTTCAACAGAAACTTCAACTATGCAGGGATCCTCTACAATGCACTTCTAGATGCTGTCAACACTAAAACCACTGCTCTAGCCAGAGGTGGAGAAGTTGGAAGACACAAATCCCTTAAAGCCATCAAGTTTCCTCGCTTTATCAGTTTGGTGATCAGAAGGGCATTCGACAGACTGGAACTGAGACATCAGGGTCGTTCTACTCCTGTCTGGACCATGGCAAGATTCCAACCAACAACTTCAGGAGATTACCCTTTCATCAGAAGAATTCCAGGTACAATGCTTGCTTTGATCAATCCAACCCACATCTCTATCCAAAACTATAGAACTGCTGCTCAACCTCAAGAACCTGAGGTGAGAACCCCAACATATTTAGGTTCTGAGCCTTCTGTGGAGAGTGCGAGTGAGGAAATAGAAGAAGAAGAAAATAGACCAGAGGACAGAGTACCCGAAGTGGGGTATTCCTCTAGAGTAATGGAGGAGGAAGTAGTGAACAGAGCATCCCCTAGGGAGACTGTTCAAGAGGGAGCAGAAGAGACTGCAGAAGTGGTGACAGAGAGATCGCACCCTTCTGGCAGTGTAGAGATTCATGAGATAGAGAGCTCACCAGAGAATTCTCAAACCCTAGAAACCGAGGGAAATGTGAGTATAGAACAAGATGTCCAAGTTGACACATCTGTGCGAGATCCTAACCAAACTCCAGTGCTACCACATTACCTAATCCTGGTGATCAAGACCAAGGGATTATTGAAACAGAGGTGCACACCTCGAACCTTAACCAGCCAGACCCATCAGAGGCAACTCTTCATGCCTCTGGTACGCACGAAGCCGGGGAAGCTAGTCTTGCTAGTGATGTTCATTCGCCCCAGAACATCGACAGGTCACCTACACATAATGATGCCTCTGTGGCTCATGTAGTCGGAACACAACATAGACCCGAGATTTTTGTAATCTCACGTAGCATCTGTCCGACTCAGGGACAGTATGAGACCATAGTTGAACAAGGGAAACATTTGCTTGATCCAAATGCTTCTCATCATATCAGATTTCCTTCCTCAGAACCTGAGCTGGAGGAGGAACTTCTGATCAGAACACCTGTAGGTGATTCCCCTCAAAAGGAACATCAAGGATCGGGTGGAAGTCCTGCAAGAGCCAACATCAAAACAACTCTTGACGAAGGCGCCTCTGAACTCGAGGCAGAACTGGATCCATTAGTTGGTACCAGGGTTACCCCCGTTGACACTGTCACAAAAACAGAGTTCACAAGCTTCTGTGATAGTATCAACAACTCCTTGAATGAGTATAAACTTATCAATTCTCAAAAGGAGGAACTGATCCTCAAGGAAAATACTTCTCTCAGAGACGAACTGCAGAAACTGTCAGAGAAATATGCCGAACTTCATCAGAAATACATTGACACTGAAAGGATCAGAACAGAAGCTGAACAGACAAGAGGAGAGGAAATTGGCAGACTGGCTACAGAGATAGCAGATCTAAGAACCGTCAGAGCAGAAGAGAACACAAAGGTATTGACAGAAGTAGCTGACCTGAAAAGACTTGTGATCGACAACCATACAGCTCAAATGAACAGAACTCTGCCAGTCCCAACAGTTATCCTATCAGAATCCAACATCAGAACCTTGACAGAGCTCATTGATAACTCTGTTAAGAAATCCATAAAAGAAGCCACAACGTCAGATGCTGATCCTCTTAACATCTCCAGCCCCAACCCAAACAGTTTGCCAATGACAGTCGGTCAAATGGGCGACTTCAGAAGTGACGTCGTAAAGAAAATGATGACAATCTCGTCCAAATTTGTCATGAAAGCCCAGGCAACAGAAGCACTTGTGAAGGAATCACTGGACTCCCACAAATTCAACTTTGTGAGCCAAGTCGAGGAAATCAGAGGTGCTGCAGCAGAAGTGGAAGACACCTTGAAGAAAGCAGTTCCTACTTTCACATATGCAATCTTACAATCTGTCATACAGAAACGATCTGCTGAGAAAGCACCAGAGGGAGAGCCTTCTGGCAAAAGACGTAAGTTTGTTGACCAATTCTCACCCATTGTCTCCAGACTCTCTGATGAAGACTCCTCTGATGATAATGATGATTTCCACGATGCTGCATCAGATAGTAATTTGGGTGAGTCCTCGGGTCAACAAAAGGGGGAGAAGGAGAAAGAGAAGGAGAAAGAGAAAGAGAAAGAGACAAAGAAAGAGAATGAAAAGGAGAAAGAAACAGAGACAGAGAAAGAAGAAGAGAGAGAGGCTGAAATGCCTACTAAAAGAGGCAAAGAGAAATTAACAGAAGAGGCCGGGACAGAAGATATGGGGATAACAGAAGAAGATATACCTACGGTGGAATTCGACTACATGTTCAAAAATCGAGTCATCAAACCGACAGAAGAGTCAACACAAGAACCACCAGAGATTATCTGCCTGGATACCCCTCCTACTTCACCAAGGACTGAACCAGAGAGATCAATCCCAATCTCTGCTGATGAACAAAGCCAAACAGAAGCTGCTCAAGAATATGTTCATATCGATACTCTTATGGCTGAAACTCATGAAGACCCAAACCCAATGATACCAGAACAAAACCCAGAATCATCCACCCAACACACCGATAAACCTGCCTTGGAAACGGTATTTGCATTTATTTATGCTGACAGAGATATCATTCCTGCAAATGCCGTACCCATAAATCCTTACCTTAACCCAATCAGAATAAACACCATTACTGAAGCAAGGCGGATGTTCATCCGAAACAAGTCCAATCTGAACAGAAACATCAACTCACACTTCAGTATCAAGAGAATCCTAGACATCAAGCATAAGAAGTTCCAGCACAACAGAATGACCTATCATGAGTACACTGTGGAATCAACAGAAGGAAAGAACGAATTCTTCAACGACAACGATCTTGTCCTTCTAAATCCGTACGATCTAACTGTGCTTCATGCCTACTGCTTGAACTTCTCTGACAGATATACTGCAGCAAGAACAGCCTTACCTGAAGTCAAACTAGCTATGCAAGAGCACATCAATCTCAGAACTCAGACAGATTTTCAGCTAGGCATAGAGTTTGAAATTGAGAAACTGGCGATTGCACCACCAAACGAAGATCTTGAGGGCTATCGACATTTTAGGACTGGAACTGTAGTTGAAGATCCTCCAGTCTTTATCTGCCGACAGAAAGGGACAAAGAAATCCATCAGATCTGCTGAAGCTCATAAGTACACAAGTGAGTCGCTAGCTTATCTCAAAAACATAGTTCAAAGTCTCCCGAGGAACAAGTGTCCGGAAGAACAGCAAAGGTCCTTCATCAACATAATTAATCTGATGCTTGACTTCCGTGAGCTAATCAGAAGATTCGACAGAATCCTTAGGGGAGATAATTACGCTTGATTGTACTTGTTCTTTCTATTGTAAAATCTTAAAAGAATAGTGCACAGGGTAACTGTTAGCTTCAATCTTCCTAATCATAGAAATACTTAGAAGTAGTGAAAAATAGGCTAAGTATAGAAAAGCCTCTCACAGAGGCTCTGCCACTTCTTCCAGAAGATCAAGTCCAGAAAGCCACAGAAGCTACAGAGGTAATCACAGAACCTCTGTAGTGCGCAAGAAGAAGATCAACTCGGAAACAAGTGGACTGCTCCACAGAAGGTCAGACCATAGAACCTCTGTAATGCCTTACAGAGCCTCTGTGGTCTGCTATGAAGACTTGGAAGATATTACTGGATACGTTCATCAACTTGCATGGAAAAGTACTGTCAAAACACGTGTCAAGCTCTGAGTGGACTCAATAGGGCATGGTACAAAATAGACGTCTGCGCCATTTAATGCATTTACCAATAGTACATATGCTCCATTAAATGCGCATGGCTCAAACAACTGTTCACACCATCCAGTTCACTATTCATGCCGTAAAAGGAACAGTGACCTACTTCATAGTCTTCTAAGAGTAGTATAAAAGGAAGTCTCATGTTGAGATCTTCCTAAGAACGAATACACAAGGAATCACTAATACTCTCAAACGTTATTGTCAAATATCTGAGTGTTATATTCTCACACACACCAACAGTTCTTAATATGTTCTTCGTGTTCTTATTATATATTGAATAACAGTAACCGTTCAAGAAATCCTTTTTATTCCTTACTGTTTTCTTTATATATGTGTGTTCTAACATCTATCAAACATATCTGTTAGTTTAAATACGCTTCCGCATTAAACTCTAAATTCAACTAATAGACTGTTAATCTTGATTAAGTGTATCTGGGTTCCAACAATTGGTATCAGAGCCTCTCTTGATTTTCAATATCAAGTGATCCACTTATCAAGATTCGTGATAGATATTATTGTGTCTGGAAACTGCTTAAACTCAGAAAATCTTCAAGTTCATAGAAGTAACTCTTTAGTCATACCTTCTTTCTAAAATCTTCAAAAATGACAAATACAAATAATTTCTTTACTACTGGTTCTCTCACTAAACCTCCTAGTCTCCTTCGAGATGAGTATCCTCAGTGGAAAATAAGAATGGTCCATTTTTTCGAGGGCACTGAAAAAAATCAAGTACAATATATGTACAATCCTCCTCCTATTCCCATGACAGTAGTACCTCGTATACCTGCTACTGCTGAATCTGCCGAAATCCCCGAACATCAAAAACCAAAGCCAAAAGGGGAAGATGAAGTTGCTCAGAAAACCAAGAGGACATTGATTATGGCAATACCCAACGAACTCTTTCAATCCTTGGATTCATGTGAAACAGCGCATGATCTGTGGAAAGAACTGGAAAGACAGTTGGAAGGAGGTGCTAAAACACAAAAAAACCGAAGAGCATAGTACATCAATGAATATCATGCATTCAGAGCCTCTTCAACAGAATCTCTGCAAACAACATACGACAGATTCAACTCTCTAATCAACAAGTGCAGAAAATCAGGCATTGACAGAACTTCTGAAGAAAACAATGTCATGTTTTAAAAAGTCTAAATGAAGAATGGCTCCAACTGTCTATGTCCCTACAGACAAATCAGGATCTAGACACCTAGACTCTCTCTGATCTTTACGGAACATTAGCCGCACAAGAACCTCAGATAGCACAGGCTAAAACACTAACCATTGTACCATATGCATTGGTTAGTAAAACTAAAGAAGATGCACAGAGACCAAGAAATGAAAAAGCCACAGAGGAGAAGAAGAAGGAGAAGAAGAAGATGGTGATAATAGACAGTGAAGAAGAAGAGCAAGCAGAAAAAGAAATAACTCTTGCGTCACTAGCTAAATCTTTAGCTCTATTGACAAAAGAGTTCAGAGGAAATAGAAGAGGTTCCGGAAATGAAAGATATGATAGAGAAAACAAAAGAGATGACAGAAGAGAAGAAGAATCGAGTGGCCGACAGAGGTCAAGCGAAAGACATTACAGAGGAAATGACCGACAGAGGTCAGATGACTCGGTAAGCCACACGCAGCAAGAATGCTACAAATGCGGCAAACCTGGTCACTATGCAAATGAATGTAGATCAGAGAAAGGCGGAGACCTACAGAAGTCCAATGATCGAACAGGAAACACTCCTCAAGGATGTTTTAACTGCGGCAAACCAGGCCATTTTGCGAATGAATGCAGAAGCAGATCAAATCGCCCACAGAGGGACTCTGCTTTCTACAAAAAGAAAGCCGAGTATTATGCTCAAAAATCCTTAATGGCAAAAGGACATTCTGAGGAGAACACAGAAGACTTCCAGTCAGACTCTACTTCTGACGATGAACATACCGCCAATGCCCTCTTCTGTGGCATGGCAGAAGTCGACTCCTGCACTGACTCTGAGGTATCTACTTCAAATTCCAACTCTTGTATTACCTCTGTAGATGATAATACACTTAGAATTAACATTGAATTAATTGAACTGAAAGAGATAAATCAAATTATTCAGAAAAGACTCACCTTCAATGAGAGAGAAGTACGGCTTCTCACTCAAGAAAAAGCAAAGATTTTTGAGGAAAAAGAGAGAATAGAAAAGAATTGGAACAAAACTCTAGATCCTTTAAAAAAACAAATTTCTGAATTAACCAATACTTTAAAAGATAAAACAAAAGAACTTTCAGTTTCAAGGAGCGAAACTACTGACATAAGAGCTCTTAAAGAATACTTTCAAAGAGAAAGAGAGGTATTATGGCAAGATTTACTCAGAAGAGAAGTTTTGATTAAAAACTATAAAGATGCACAGAAAGTTTATGAAAAAGTAAACTCACAAATAGGAAGACGAGGTATAGGGTATGATGATATCACCCTAGGTGTTGAAGGCAAAAGAAACAAACCTCTGTCCTCTTTATTTGTGATTGGAAAAACGAACAAACCAGATTTTCCAAATCTAATCTCTGTAAGCAAAAGGGCGAAAATCTCTGTGGATCCTTACTTGAAGAAACATAAGAAGATGATTAACGTGTGGTTTGAAAACACAGACTCATCATCTTCAACCTCTGTCAATAGAGGTATCAAACCAAAGAAATATCTGAAAACACAAGATCAGATTGGTATCTTCAAGTTTGGTAAACCAGAGACCCAAACACAGGTTGCTTTTGTCTGTTTGATAAACGTTGAAAAGAAATTATCAGCAGAAGCTCCTGAGTTTAAACCCATTTTTTCAGAAGAAAACTTTAAAAAT
This sequence comes from Saussurea involucrata, assembly GCA_033807775.1. Classification (NCBI taxonomy): domain Eukaryota; kingdom Viridiplantae; phylum Streptophyta; class Magnoliopsida; order Asterales; family Asteraceae; genus Saussurea; species Saussurea involucrata. The sequence goes on from CM066326.1 coordinate 25,302,528, forward strand.
TTAATTGAAAAAGAAATTTTGGAAATATGGAAATCAAGCGTTTTAGAAAATTTCTGTACATCTTCTATAGATAAAACTCTCACTGAAGAAATCTTATTAGAAACCTCTGCAATCTATGAAAACTATTCTACAGAGGAAGAAAGCTCGTACGATACACGCTCAGAAAATCCAGCCTCTATTGAAAGAATTGACTCAACCTCTGTATACGAGGACGATTCATCCTCTGACAACTCAGAGACTGATTTCAAATCAGGGATAATTCACTGTGACACAGAGGATGTCAAATTCTCCTCTGAAGTTCCTCACAGAACTATTTCTCCAAAAGAGAAACTCACAGAGATTCCAATCTGCCAAGATTTTCTAAAATTGAATCTACATATCAAAACCTCTGCTGAGCTTAAAATGTTACAGAAGACCTCTATTGATCCTATAAGTTCTAGATTTTCAAAACCCAAGGTTAATAAATCTTTTTCTTCTGTGACAGTGATGAAAGAAGTTCACCACAGAAGCAACCCACAGAAGGCAGGTCCTAAACAGAGCTTTTGCAAACAACATTCGAGTATTCATAGATCTTCTAGCAATAGGAAATCTAATGTAAAGAAAGAATGTAATGCCTCTGTGGCTGAGTTTAAAAGGTTCAATGAAAAGTTCAAGCAAATTACATCTCATATTCAATACTTTCATTGCTTTGATCTTATGTCTAAACTTAATAATCATTTTTCAAGTCAAGTCTGTTTACTCTCTACGACAATTCAAAAGTCAAATCCCACAAAGAAACAATCTGACTCTTCTGCAGAGAACAAAATGTATTTCAAGAATGCCAAGGCAAACTTGAAAAACTCTAACAATATTGGACCCATATGGATATGGGTACCTAAATCTCTGTGATTGTCCTGCAGAAGAAGTATGTGCCAATCTGGTATCTAGACTCCGGATGCTCAAGGCACATGACTGGTGACAGAAGTGCACTATCCACGTACAAAGAAACACAAGATGGTGGATCTGTGACTTTTGGAAACAACAAGAAAGGACACATAAAAGGCTATGGAGTCATAAGGAAAGAAGACGTTTCTGTATACAAAGTTGCATATGTGGATGGCCTTAAGCACAACCTACTCAGTGTAAGTCAACTTTGTGATACAGGATTCAATGTGTTGTTCAAAAGAACTTTCTGCTCTCTACAAAGTGAAGAAACAAGTATGGAACTTCTGCGAGCTGAAAGAATAGGTGATCTATATCTAATGAACTTCAACTCAAAGAACAAAGACAAAGTTTGCCTTGTTGCCTGCAAAAGTGAAGAAGCCTGGTTATGGCACAACAGGTTCTGTCACTTGAATTTTCACACATTGGAAAAACTGGTCAAACTTGATCTAGTTAAAGGTTTGCCAAATGTTAAATTCAATAAGGATCATTTATGTTCTGCCTGTGAGATGGGAAAACTCAAAAGAGCTTCCCACAAAGGCAAAACAGATGTATCTTGCACTAGACCTCTGTACATGCTTCATGTCGACCTCTGCGGTCCCATTGCCATACAGAGCCTAGGTGGCAAGAAATACATACTTGTCCTAATTGATGAGTATTCGCGTTTCACATGGGTTGAATTCGTTAGAAAGAAATCAGATGTTCCAAATATATTGATAAATCTAATGAAAAGAATCCAAGTTCTTTATAATTGCAGAATACAGAAGTTAAGAAGTGACAATGGCACAGAATTTAAAAACTCTGTCATTGAAGCCTATCTTTCAACAGAAGGAATATCACAGAACTTCTCTGCAGCTCGCACTCCACAACAGAACGGTGTTGTCGAAAGAAAAAATCGAACACTTGTGGAAGCCGCAAGAACTATGATGTCAGCATGCGGATTATCATTGAACTTTTGGGCAGAAGCAATTTCTACTGCGTGTTATACTCAAAATCGATCAACCATTGTGAAAAGACACCTCAAGACGCCTTACGAATTGCTTAACAAACGGCGGCCAAACATCAAATTTTTCCATGTATTCGGATGCAAATGCTTCGTCTTAAACGACAGAGATTCAAGAGGAAAGTTTGATGTAAAAGCAGATGAAGGCAAATTCATTGGATACTCTGCCACTTCCAAAGCCTACAGAACACTCCTTACAAAGTCTCACAAGATTGTAGAAAGCATCAATGTTTCTTTTGATGATTCATTCCAGATGACTTCTGAACAAATCAGTTCAGAACTCGGAATTAAAGGGAAATCCTCTGTCATCTCACAAGCAAAAGAAGACTTGGATCTTCTATTTTTAGAGATGCTTCACGAAAACATTGATCCTTCTGTTGGAACAATCAGGGTTTCTGAAGAACCATCCTCTGTCGGACAAAATCCTACAGGTTTGTCTCTAACTGGTCCTAACAATGCTTCATCTTCTTCTGTAAATACTACAGATGCAATTGCCGAAGCAGAAGAAAGTGCAGAAGATGAAACATCAAGGAAAACGACCACAGAAGCTGCACAAACCACAGAAGAACCAATTACAGAGGAAATCGAGGACCAAGACTATACGTCCTCAGAGGAACAAACTCCACCACCACTCATACCAATCATTCCACAAATGGTAGAATCAACTACCAAGGCACAAAGAACAACAAAGGCTACACAAGAAGAAACACAAGAAGTCTCTAAAGAAAGTCTGAATGACATTGATGATCATCTTCCACGCACAACTCAATGGACAAAAAGCCATCCTCCAAGCCAAATAATCGGAGAACCTTCTGACGCAGTAAAAACAAGGTCTGCCACTGCTAACTTTTGTTTCTTTACAAATTTTATTAGTGTGAAAGAACCAAAGAAGATTTCTGAAGCCCTAGATGACCCAAATTGGGTAGACGCCATCCAAGAAGAACTTTTGCAATTTGAGCGTAACAGAGTATGGACTCTACTACCTCTGCCAAGAGGAAAACAGGCCATTGGGACTAAATGGGTCTACAGAAACAAGAAGAATGAAGATGGAGTGGTCATCAGAAACAAAGCAAGATTAGTAGCAAAGGGATATAGACAAGAAGAAGGCATAGACTACGATGAAACTTTTGCCCCTGTCGCATGGCTCGAAGCAATAAGAATATTCTTAGCCTTCGCAGCCCACAGAGGTTTTAAAGTCTATCAGATGGACGTAAAATCAGCTTTTCTCAACGGTGAAATCCAAGAAGAGGTCTACGTTAATCAGCCACCAGGATTTGAAAGCTCAAAGTTTCCAAGGCGTGTATACTACCTTGAAAAAGCTCTATATGGACTGAAACAGGCTCCACGAGCATGGTATAAACGACTTTCTACCTTTCTTCTAGTCAATGGTTACAACAGAGGTACAACAGATAGTACCTTATTCTATAAACGCAAAAGTTGTGAGATAATGCTTGTACAAATATACGTAGATGACATAATTTTTGGGTCTACTAATTCAGAAGAGTGTAAAAGATTTGAAAAACTCATGCAGAGTGAGTTTGAAATGAGTATGATGGGAGAATTAACTTTCTTCCTCGGACTCCAAGTCAAACAATCATCAGAGGGAATTTTTATAAATCAAGCTAAATATGTCTCTAACATTCTTTCCAAGTATAGCTTCTCTGATGCCCCTGCAATGAAAACTCCAATGGCCACTGGAAACAAGTTATTCTTAGATTCAGATGGCATCTCTATAGAATGCACTCTCTACAGAGGCATGATTGGATCTCTGTTATACTTAACAGCAAGCAGACCTGACATTATGCATGCCACATGTCTCTGTGCACGCTATCAAGCTAATCCAAAGAAATCACATTATGATGCCGTAAAGAGAATCTTTAGATACCTAAAAGGGACCAAAAATCTTGGTCTCTGGTATCCACAGAACTCTGGTTTTGGTCTTAAAGCTTATACAGATTCAGACTATGGAGGATGCATGCTCGACAGAAAGAGTACCTCTGGGAGTTGTCAATTCCTAGGTGGTAAACTAGTCAGTTGGACCTCCAAGAAGCAGAATTGTGTTTCCACATCCACTGCAGAAGCTGAATACGTTGCTGCCGCTAGCTGTTGTTCTCAGGTTCTATGGATGAAGACTCAGCTAAAAGACTACGGCCACATCCTGTTCAAAATACCCATCTTCTGCGATTCCAAAAGTGCTATTGCTATCTCTGCCAACCCTGTGCAACACTCAAAAACCAAGCATATCGATATAAGGTATCACTTATTGAAACATCATGTTGAATACGGTACAATCGAAATGCATTTTGTGCCCACAAAATATCAACTCGCTGACTTATTCACCAAAGCACTAGACGAGAAAAGATTCAACTTCTTGGTGGGTAAGATAGGAATGATTAACATGGTGTGAAAATCCTCAGTAAGTATAGTTTTATCTTCTGTAAATAATAAGTAAATACATTGCTTAAATTATTGTCTTGAAAGATTCTACTTCTATATGTAAATTCTTAAAACCTTCAATAGTTCTTGAAACTACAGAACTTCTGTAAGGTCTGCTCAGAACCTCTGACAACCTTCACAGAACTTCTGATAGACTTGACCTATGTACTATGCAAAACTTATCATATTCTGATCCAAGCATAGATCAAGGGGGAGCAAAAGGAAAATTCTTGATCTACAGAAGTGATTAGATCAAGGGGGAGCAAAAGGAAAATTCTTGATCTACAGAAGTGATTAGATCAAGGGGGAGCAAAAGGGGCCCTCAAATGATCTACAGAGATAAATCTTTCAAAGGAAAGCCAAAGAAGAATGTCGATAATTTTCCATCGACAGAAGTAAGACAAAACTGCCGAGAACAGAAGAACCAAAAGGTATGTCTCTCGCACGAAAGGTTTTTAGAAAACAGTTTTCTAGGACAAGAATTGTCAAAAATGTCCTAAATATACTGTGAATAACATTTCAAAAATCAAAAGTTCAAAAGGTTTAACAAAATTCGAAATAGTAGAAATTTAAGGTCATAGAGCTTCTGCTGAGCTCAACAGAGCTTCTGCAGGAAATATGCTCTGTGATCATAAATTAACCCTCTGTCGATCTTTTGGAATGTTATCTCGAACAAAACGTTTATCAAAATAGTTTTCTCGGACACCAACCTCAAGAATGTGCGAAAAACATCTCTTAACAAAGATCAAAAATTGGGTGATCAGAAAGTTAATAGAATTCAAGTTATAAGATTTTTTCTCTAATAGAGCTTCTGCTGGCTCTTGCAGAGCTTCTGCAAGTTCCATCAGAGCTACAAAACCTCTGTGAGTAAAATTTCTTGACAAAATCCTATTGATCTTCAATATCTTTACAAACGTTTTCGTGTAAAGAAGAACCTTCAGCAATGATAACAATGAGATATATGAGAAAAGGGTTAAACATCAAAATTTTCAACATCACAGAGCTTCTGTAAACTAACAAAGGCTCTGCTATTTTGTTAATTTGGGCATTTCTGTAACAATAACGGTTACTTTTACTTAGAGTGAAACTCATATGGCTAAGAACAACTCCACGCGCCTAGCATTAATGGGCCGCGCACGACGTCCTGTCATCTTCTGACATGGCCTACGTGTCCCATTTTCATTGGGCAAACATGGAACGTTTTTTTTTGGTAAGTTGAACCCGCCGCTCAAACTCGAGTGCGGATTCCAAACTTTAATCCATTGCCATATATTTTACCCTTTCGAAGTCTACCGTTTTACCATCCTATAAAAACAAACCTTACCCTCTCATAAAACTTTTTACAAACTCTCATCTTCTTCTCCGGCGATACCCTGCAAAACACTTGCAAATGGCTTCATCTTCTCGAGCTACATCCTCTGAACTCTCTCCGGCGAACTCAACGGAAAACTCCCCTGCTCATTCAGAACATTCTGAAAACCCCAGCCTTGCATGAGATATTGAACAACAAGATTCCGGGGACTCCGCAGACTTTGCTCCGACGACACACTTGCAAAACTTCATAGCTAAGGATCATTTCGAAGCCACTCTTCCTATCAAATCCAACAACTGCTATTTGGTCCCCTCACCCACTACTTTCGGCGAAGCCCATGCCATACTTCTGAACATCATGGAAAACCATATCCTCTTCCCTCTACTATCAAGAACCCCTAACAGAATTCCAGTCCGTTATTTGAACCAATTTTGGCAAAGCTGCCGATTTGATAAAGACGATTCTCTTATCAAAGGGTACATTTCAAGACCTGATAAATCTGAGCATCTTGAAATCAAGTTCAACAGAACAATGTTCTCACTTGAATTCAACCTACCAACAAGGGGTCTTCTGGGATTGAAAAGTTATGCAGAGCAACCAACAGACGAAGAGCTCTGTCGATTCGTGGAAATGCTTGGGTACAACACCCAACTACGGAAGAGAAATGACTTCCGCAGAGGCCGATTACCACCTCTGTGGAACACTTTGTTCTCTATTCTTAACAGATGCCTGACAGGAAAGATAGGGAGTATTGACCAGAGCTCACATCAAATCTTGAGCATCATGTATGGGGTTTACTATGATCTTCCACTAGATTATGCGACCATAATGATGCAAGAGATCATAAACACCATCGACAGAAAGAACAACTCGAAAAGGGTCAAAGAGAACGATCCCAACTTTCTACCACCTCTGCAATTCCAAAGAATATTGGGAGTACTGTTCGAACCTCTGCTGCTAATCCAAAATTGGCCAATGGAAGGGCCAACTCCCAAACAGTTCCCGATGAACAAAAATACCCCCACTGATCATGCTGATGGCTACTCACACTGCAGACCTCTGTCAAAGAAACTTTTGCGCTACGCATCGAACAAATCCCTTCAGAAAGAATATATACGCGATCATAGAACTCCAAAACCGAGTCCTATGACACCCCCGCGTTTAGGTGTCCCCCTAGGAACAATGATAGCAAAACCTCTTTCCACTCAAGCAGAAAAGGATCACAAGTTAGCAAAACACATGGCTATTCAACTCAACTTCATAGCCAAACGCGCAAAAATAATGGGAAAGAAATCTTCAGCAAAGATCTCTGCTTCTACTCCAAAAGCTAAGAAGAGAAAAACTGCAGAAGGCACATCAACTAGCACTGCAGAAGATAGACCTTCCCCTCCCCATGCCACAGAGATTGGCTCCTCTGCTCCTCCCCTTTTCACAAAACAGAAAAAGAAAAGATCCAAATCAACAGAGGAATGGGCACCAAAACCAAAAAGGAGGAAAACCAAAAAGAAGCATGGTAAATCACTTAAAAAATTGGTTACCATTGCAGAAGAGTCAATCATAGAGGGTGAAACTGCAGAAGAAGAAGATGCAGAAATAGGAATGACAGAAGAAGGATATCAATCACCCTATCAATCTCCAGATAGATTTTCTCACCAGGGAGACCTGAATGATTTCCTACAGAACCCCGAAATTGCAAACACCCTTAATACAGCAGGGTGGACGGCACAACCTCTCGACCACCACTCTCCAGAAGAACAAGATTTCTTCATTTCTGGCATTGACACACATCTACAAGAAGATGACACAACACCCAGAAATCAACCAGCCGAAAGCCCTGTGATTTTACAAAACCCTTTCATTCAAGGATTGGACGTCCACAGAAGAAGTCCAAACCAAGCTTCAGAAGATACAGAACAAACCAAAGCTGAGTGGAATACAACTGAAGTTACAGAGGCAACGGTTGTAGAAGAAACCACAGAAACAAGGATATAAATCTCAGAGGTAGATTCAGATGAAGAAGAGGCTATCTGGATACGAAAAGGTCTCTATCATCCTCATGTCATGAGATTATACGGATCTCATCACATGTATGACTCCTTGCGCACAGAGCAAGGAACTTCCACAGAACCAGAAGAAGAAACAAGAAAAGATGCCGAAGTTGAAGAAGGCACACAACCAAACCCAACTCCCAGTGCAACCCACATTTCTAACTCCGCAGGTCTAGCTGCAGAAGGAGTTATTGAAAAAGAGCAGCACAGCTCGATCCCAACCCAACCCATCCAGCCAGAGGTTACTCTTTCAACCTCTGTGCCCACAGAAACCGGGGAATCCATTCCTAGGGAGTCTCCTCAAAGAGACTCACCTAATGTTCGTGATCACGCACACATTAAGGCCAAACCTTCTTTCAGAGAGAAGTAGTAAGCACAGAGACGAAGAGACTCTAGACAAGTCTCCTAGTCAACAGAAGGACATTCCAATACCAACCACTGGAGTGGATTTGGACTCTGTTCTTCATAGAACTTCTGTAGAGAACGAAACTCAGGTTTCCTCTCGAGGATCAGAAGGAAATCCTTCCACCCCCATCGTACAAACAAGGGTGAACGAAGGTGTCCCAGGAACAGGGACTCACTCTGGAGACGAATGTGTTCCTCCAGAGGTTACACAAGAAACACAAGTATCAAGGGATGAGTTCCAAACCCTTGTCACCTCTGTGAACCAAACAATGAAAGAGTTGCAAAGCTCTTTCAAATCCTTGGCAGAGACAACATCTACAGCTCTCTTGAATCTGAACACCAAAATGGACGATCTGTCCACAGAGGTGAAAACCGCCATCTCAGAGATGAAGTCTTCTGCAACAACCACTGCCAAAGAAACAGCCACTTCTGCCGCTCATCAATTCGAAACAACTGCAACTTCTGCGTTCAGGGACTCGGTCAAAGATTTCCTTGAACAATTGAATACGCAATCCAACAGAGCAGAGGGCATTACTCCTGCAGACTTACAGAATGCGTTATCACAAGTTCAAGCAGAGGCAATACGAACCACGACAATGATGCAGCCAAAAGACTATATGACCAGAGCACAGCTAACAGAGCTAGGACAAAACGTCATAAACCAGGTCACAGAAGTCATTGTCTCCTTCACAACTGCAAATGCCAACTATGTGAAGGACTTCAAGAAAAGTGTCGGCAAAATGCGTTTCAAGACAGAAGCAGAGCTTGCGACATTTATTGGTCTCTGCGATGATATATGTGAAAAATTGAAGGCAGCAGGAGCTGAATTGCCATAGAAGCCCAACACTTCTTGCAGAGCAGAGGGTACTTCGGATAAGAGTCAGGATGATTCTGATGATGAGCAACCTGGTCCATCAGATAATCATGAGGGGGAGAATTTAAGGGAGAAAGCTACGAGCAGAGGAATTCAATCTCCACCAATCGCAGCAGAACCAATCAGCCAAGCCCCTCAAGAACAAACCCAACAACAAACTCAAAGAACCACAGAGAATACACCCATCTCTGTGGATTCAACCTCTGAAGAACCCAACACTACAGAAGCAAATAAGCAAACCTCAGAGGCAACTACCACCCCTGAGGTAATCATTTTGGAAGAAACAGATGAACCAACCACAGAGAAAACACCCACCTCTGTGGAAACACCCCAAACCATACCCAGAAGAAAGTCGATTGCCACCAAACCAAAAAGAGCAACGACCTCTGCTTCTGACATTCTGAAAAGGATGCACACAACAATGAGTGATCGTATGGTGAAGAGAGAAGAAGAAAGGCACAGGTTCACTTTAGCTTTCAGAATGGCAAGAAGATTCAATGACAACACTTCATCAATAGAAACTGAGCTCACAGAAGAAGTCACCAAACAACCTCCAACAGAGGTTACAGAGCAAGTCAAGCCAACAGAACCATCGCCACAAAAGTCCTCTAAGTGACAATCGTCAAAATCCACAGAGGCAACCTCCATCAAACCTACAGAAGTGCAAACCTCAAATCCCACAGAAGCAACAGGTTCTGCCACGACAACAAAAGATAAAGGCAAAGGGATACTAACAGAAGAGCCTAAGAAGAAGAAAACATTGTCAAAGCCAACAGAGAAACTGATGAAGAGTGCGTTTGACGTCTTTCAAACCCCAAAACCCGAAGAAGTTGACTGGCCACATGGATTGAAGCCTCTGTCAGAAATTCCTTTAACTGGTAGAGTTGCAGAAGTTGTTCAACAGATGGAGAGTCTCAGAAGACAAATTCCACGACCTGGTCCAACACATGAAGAAATGGAAGAAGTGGTATACAAATACCTCTACAAACAATCCTTTCAGACAAACTATCCAACAGATCATGTGACAGATCCAAGGATCAAAGAAAAATTTGAGAACATCTTCACGAGAACAAAGCCAAGAGCCAAAGCAGATGTCTTCTCAATTCACAAAATCAAAAAGGTGATCTTCTTCAGATTCTCCTTCACTATAACCTATCCAAGGGTCAGGTACAATCTTTACAAAGTCAGAAGAGAGAACAATTCAGAATCTACCTTCGCTGATGCTGACTTAAGAAACATCAATCCTTACGATCTACCTGACCTTCTGCAATGGACAAATGACAACTACAACACAGAGGCAAACACCAGAGCCTATCAAGTATTGAGAAAAGCGATGAGGGAAAAGCTTCTGCTCTACAGCATGATAGATTTCCAGCTGGGAAAGGATCTCGGTCTCAAACATCTGGATCTACGACCACCAGAGGATCGCTGCCCACCAGACGCCATACCAAACTCAATCATCACAGAACCACGGTTTGGGTTAGTATTTCAAAACCCTCAAGGCGAAACTAAACTATTTGTATGCATGGACTGTCAGAAGTACGCAACAAATACTCTGAACAAGTTCAGAGCAAGCCTTGTGAAATACAGAGGTTCAAAGAAAATGGAAAAAGATGCTGCAGATACTATCATAAGAGAGATTGACGCAACAATTCGCCTAAGAGAACTCTGCATCAGATTCTACAAAGAGATCAGAAAAGTTGGAAGAGACAACAGAAGCTACAATGATTTCAAAGATGCCAAAATCTGATTCTCAGACCTCCAATCTCTGCAAACAAAGTTAAAAGTTTATCTTTCATTGTACTCAAATGTAAAATGTCTCTGGCATATTTCTAAATGAAAGAAATTTCGAGGTATTGTTTAACCTCTGTCTTATCCAACTTAGCCTAACTAAACTCAAAGTCAAATTTTTATTTTTCACTACTTAGGGGGAGATTGTTAGCTTCAATATTCCTAATCATAGAAATACTTAGAAGTAGTGAAAAATAGGCTAAGTATAGAAAAGCCTATCACAGAGGCTCTGCCACTTCTTCCAGAAGATCAAGTCCAGAAAGCCACAGAAGCTACAGAGGTAATCACAGAACCTCTGTAGTGCGCAAGAAGAAGATCAACTCGGAAACAAGTGGACTGCTCCACAGAAGGTCAGACCATAGAACCTCTGTAATGCCTTACAGAGCCTCTGTGGTCTGCTATGAAGACTTGGAAGATATTACTGGATACGTTCATCAACTTGCATGGAAAAGTACTGTCAAAACACGTGTCAAGCTCTGAGTGGACTCAATAGGGCATGGTACAAAATAGACGTCTGCGCCATTTAATGCATTTACCAATAGTACATATGCTCCATTAAATGCGCATGGCTCAAACAACTGTTCACACCATCCAGTTCACTATTCATGCCGTAAAAGGAACAGTGACCTACTTCATAGTCTTCTAAGAGTAGTATAAAAGGAAGTCTCATGTTGAGATCTTCCTAAGAACGAATACACAAGGAATCACTAATACTCTCAAACGTTATTGTCAAATATCTGAGTGTTATATTCTCACACACACCAACAGTTCTTAATCTGTTCTTCGTGTTCTTATTATATATTGAATAACAGTAACTGTGCAAGAAATCCTTTTTATTCCTTACTGTTTTCTTTATATATGTGTGTTCTAACATCTATCAAACATATCTGTTAGTTTAAATACGCTTCCGCATTAAACTCTAAATTCAACTAATAGACTGTTAATCTTGATTAAGTGTATCTGGGTTCCAACAGTAACAGAGGGTAAAGTTCTCTGTTCTTTTGTTTTCAATCTCTTGTCATTTCCAATTTTTTATTTTCAATACTTAGGGGGAGATTATTAGCTCCAAGTATCTGTAAAATGAAAGTATTGAAAATAAAACCAAGTCAGAAGACCTACAGAGATAAAGCAGAAGACTTAGAAGACCAACAAAGAAGACCAACAGAACTCAACAGAGTTCTGGTGGAACCAACGGAGCTCAACAGAGCTCTGGCAGAAGATCAACAGAAGAACTGTTCATACCCGAAGACCAACAGAGTTCTGTCATAACACGCTCTATTGAAGTGAAGACCTCTGTTATGCCTAAGTCTCGTAGAAATCCGAAGTGTCAGATACGTGTCCACACCTTTCCACGTATGCCCTAAAGATTGGAGACACACTTTCCACGTGTCATTCCAGGGTACGATAGTACACTGTCTACACTTTATGAGGCTATATATAGCGAGGTAGTGGAACAAACAATTGTAAGCTTTTGGAAGAATGGTTTTCCACAATTGTAAAAGCACACTGTCATATCCTCATAGCACTATCCCGTATGATATTGTCTCTGTGATTTCTTGATACACCATTGATCTTGTTCTTGGTGTTATCTTTATCAATATACGAGCAGCGTTTCTTATTTGATCTTGTTATCATATTCCTGTTCTATATTTGATATCACAGTTTACATATCGTCTCATACAATCACTCACTTTAATGGCTTTATATTTAAATGCTTCTGCTGTCTATTTAACTACCATTATCGTGATACGACGTGAATCTGGGAACCAACAGTATGTCTCTCATACAAAAGGTTTTTGAAAACAGTTTTCTGGGACTCAAATTGTCAAATATATCCTAAAGATACTGTAGATAATATTTCAAAAATCAAAATATCAAAAAGTTTCATAAAATTTGAGTTATGAGAAATTTGAGGTCATAGAGCCTCTGCTGAGCTCAACAGAGGTTCTGCCAGAAATATACTCTGTGATCGCAAATTTAACCTCTATCGATCTTTTGGAATGTCATCTCGGAAACCGAATACGCACAAATACACACACCATGACCTTCTCGCACAATTTTTTTTTCCAAAAAAGTTTTCTCGGACACCAACTTTCAAATATGTCCGAAAACCATTTCTTAATACAAATCAAAATTCGGATGATCAAAATTGTTAATAGATTTTTAGTTATGAGAAATTTTCACTCATAGAGCTTCTGTTGGCCCTGACAGAGCTTCTGCTGGCCCTGACTGAGCTTTTGCAAGTTCCAACAGAGCCACAAAACCTTTGAGTAAAAATTCTTCACTAAAATCCTAACGATCCTCTCCAATGCCTTTACAAATGTTTTGGATAAAGAAGAACCTACAGAGTCATGATAACAATAGATATATAAGAAAGGGATAAACATCAAGTTTTTCAAAAATTCACAGAGCTTCTGTAAACCTCAGAGGTTCTGTAACAATAACGGTTACTTTTACTGAGAGTGAAAATCATGTGGCTAAGAACAACCTCACGCGCCTAGCATTAATGGGCCGCGCACGACGTCCTGTCATCATCTGACATGGCCTACGTGTCTCATTTTCATTGGGTGTACATGGCACGTTCTTTTGGAAAGTTGAACCCGCCGTTCTAACTCAAGTACGGATTCCAAATATTTATCCATTGCCAAATATTTTTACCTTTTCGAATTCTACCGTTTTACCAACCTATAAAACCCAAGCTTACCCTCTCATAAAACCTTTACGAACCCTCATTCTTCTTCGGCGAAACCCTGCAAAATCCTGCAAGTATCTTATTCTCATTACAAATGGCTTCATCTTCCCAAGCTATCTCCCCTGCACACTCTCCGGTGAACTCTCAAGAACACTCCCCTGCTCATTCTGAACATTCAGAAAACCCCCACCTCGCCAAAAATGCCGAACAAGAAGATTCCGGCGACTCAGCAGAATTTGCTCCGACCACCCATCTCCAGAACTTCATTGCTCAAGAACACTTTGACAAGATACTACCCATAAAGTCAAATAACTGCTACTTGGTCCCCTCACCAACTGCTTTCGGCGAAGCCCATGCTCTTCTTCTACACATCATGGAAAACCATATTCTCTTTCCTTTACTCTCAAGAACCCCAAAGAAAATACCTGTTAGGTATTTGAACCAATTTTGGCAAAGTTGCCGATATGATAAAGATGATTCTCTTATCAAAGGGTACATCTCAAAGCCAGACAAATCTGAACATTTGGAACTCAAATTCAATAGAACAATGTTTTCTCTGGAGTTCAATCTACCAACAAGGGGTCTTCTTGGACTGAAGAAATATGCCGATCAACCAACAGACGACGAACTCTGTCGCTTTGTAGAAATGCTTGGGTACAACACCCACCTTAGGAAGAGAAATGACTTCCGCAGAGGCAGACTACCACCTCTGTGAAACAACTTGTTTTCAATCCTCAACAGATGCCTTACAGGGAAGATAGGCAGCATTGACCAGAGCTCGCACCAGATCTTAACCATCATGTACGGGGTCTACTACGATCTCCCACTCGATTTCTCGACCATCATGTTGCAGGAGATCATCAATACGATCGACAGAAAGAACAACACCAAAAAGGCAAGAGAGAACGATCCTAAGTATCTACCGCCTCTGGAATACCAAAGGATATTAGGAGTCCTGTTCGAACCTCTGCTGATGATGCATAACTGGCCAATGGAAGGGCCAACTCCCAAACAGTTCCCAATGAACAAAAATATCCCCACCGATCATATAGATGGCTACACCCACTGCAGACCTCTGTCAAGGAAGCTTCTGAGCTATGCCACAAACAAAACCCTTAAATTAGAGTATATACGCGATCATAGGACTCCAAAACCGAGCCCTGTGACACCCCCGCGTTTAGGTGTCCCCTAGGAACAATGGTTGTAGAACCCCTCTCTACAGAAGCGAAGAAGCAAAAACTAGCAAAACACTTGGCAATCCAACTTAGTTTTATGGCCAAACGTGACGAACTCATGGGAAAGAAGTCTTCTTCGAAAGCCTCTACCTCTACCCCAAAAACAAAGATGAAAACTGCCGAAGGCACTTCTACAAACTTTGCAGAAGATCAGCCTTCACCTCCTCGTACCAAAGAAGTTGGCTCCTCTGCTCCTCACTCTTATCCAAAACAAAAGAAAAGAAAATCAAAATCCACAGAAGAAGGGGCACCAAAACCCAAGAGGAGGAAGACCAAAAGGAGGCATGGGAAATCACTTGATCAAATGGTTACCATCGCAGAAGAGGCAACTGCAGAAGTGGTTCAAGAAGAGGTCGCAGAAACCCGGGTCGAAGAAACTGCAGAAGATGATAATGCAGAAGTCGAAGTTGCAGAAGAGGGATATCAATCACCTTATCAATCCCCAGATCGATTCGCTCATCAAGTAGCTTAAACGATTTTCTTCAAAACCCTGACATTGCCAACACCCTAAATACAGCTGGGTGGACGGCACAACCACTTGACCACCACATCACAGAAGAACAGCACTTCTCTATCTCTGGTATTGACACCAATCTGCAAGAAGATGATCAAACCCCCAGAGATCAACCATTTGAAACCCCTTACATTCTACAGAACCCCTTCATCCAACAGGGATTGGACGTTCACAAAAGGAGTCCAAGCCCAGCTTCAGAAGAAGGTATAGAAGAAATAGAGACCGAAGTTGTAGAAGACCATAACATGGATAC
The DNA here is from genome assembly GCA_033807775.1 of Saussurea involucrata. Lineage (NCBI taxonomy): Eukaryota > Viridiplantae > Streptophyta > Magnoliopsida > Asterales > Asteraceae > Saussurea > Saussurea involucrata. Next base: position 25,318,012 of record CM066326.1, read on the forward strand.
CATGTTAGAAAATCCAACAGAGGAGGGGTTTGACACGAGGAAAACAAGGATAGAGGTCTCAGAGGTAGATTCAGATGAAGAAGAAGTTGTCCAAATACGGAAAGGTCTCTATCATCCACATGTCATGCAATTATACGACTCTCATCTAATCTACGACTTCTTAGTCACAGAGGCAGGAACTACAACAGAAGTTAGGGAAGAAGCACCAAGCCATAGGATAGCGACAGAGACTGAAGTGATAGATAATGAACTAGTGCTTGGATGCCTAACAGAGGAAGAAACAAGAAAAGATACCTGGATTAATAGAGGCACACAACCAAAACCAACTCCCAGTGCAACCCACACATCTAACTCCGCAGGTCTAGCTGCATAAGGAGTTATTGAAATAGAGCAGCACAGCTCGATCCAAACCCACACCATCCAGCCAGAAACCGGGGAATCCATTCCTCTGCGCCCACAGAAACCGGGGAATCCATTCCTAGGGAGTCTCCTCATAGTGTAACGTCCCAAAATTTACAAGGAAATTTTAAAAAAATTAAAACATACATTTCATTACAAAACAACCATGATTTAATAATTCACGTCTTAAATAAAATTAACGTCGTTACTTCAAACCATCAACAAAGTTTATGCAGCGGAAAATTACATAATTAAATTCAAAGGGTTTGTAAGTGAGAGTTTAACAATATTTGACACTCCGCGCTCTATGTGTGTACGGTCACGCCCGACTGCCGCCCGCACCTGAAATAACAACATATTGGGGAAAGGGTAAGCTAAACGCTTAGTGAATCCAACCACGCACGTAGGTAGCAACCCCGCGCATATCGTCCATACTCGCAAGTAGGCAACATCACCATCATCACGAATATCAGACCACATAATGATTATTATAGAAGTACGAACCTCGGTCCCACCGAGTAAAAAAATTGCTGTACTAGCTTAGTCCCACCAAGCCCTCGGTCCCACCGAGCCCCTCAGTCCCACCGAGGTGTACACATGCATATATATATTCCACAGACGAATTTAACAAATCACAACCAGTTATCACATCCCTTTTAGTTCATGTAAGCACATAAATACACGTAATAACACGTAACACAAAAGAACGACATACATGAAATTCCTAAATACGCGGTGAGAGAACTCACCTCGAAGCAACGCAAGTATCCGCAACCGCAACATAAGCCTGGCAACTTCACTCACCTTTTCCCACCTAAATACGTGTTAACCAAAGTCAAAGTGAAGTCCTAACCCAAAACCATAACTACTAGATTACAAACTAAACATTCCAGATTTTACTCTAAAACACAGGTCTGTTCGGGACCTGTTTAGCCCCTCTTAAACTCATCAACTCAGAATTATTAATCCATAACCGGTTAGTTCTATGTCTTAGGGTTCCAGGGACATATAGCCCGCGTTCTAACGATTTTCCTACAATTTACTATGAATTTTACAACAACAGATCGCGGAACAGCAAGAACAGCACCTTTCAGTATAAAACGACGATTTGACCCATGCTACGTCCCGAACTAGGTTTCGCACAAAACACAGAAAAGTTTATAGACTTAAAGAGGGAACGTTTGGCACTGGTTTCACCCCAATACGAGTTACGAGCAAAACGTTATGGCTGTCTCAAGACAATGGCAGATTCCAGAAATTTTCACATGAAATGACAAACTGCTGAACTAGCGACCACTTTTTCACCTAGCTAGAGGCCGAACCAGTTTTCCGCTAAAACACGGAAAACGTGCCCGACCCAGAACGTGAACCGTGGGCGCTAATTTCGGCTCAATCGGAGTTAGGACGGAAAAGTTATGGCCGTCGCAAAACAGTGGCTGAACAATTATTCACATAAAAAGACGATTTAAAGAAATGGTTTGAACGATTCGGCTTAATCGATTAAGTCACGGTTTAAGGGCTCTACAGTGACTATGGTCTGGTCACGACCACGCGCCACCCTCTGCCATCTCCGGCAGTGGTGGTCGCCGGTGGCGACCGGCGGCGGCCGGCGGTGGTTTTTCGATTACGATCGCACGAGACAACAACCCGACCATTCTCCCTCTCTCTCTCGACCAGCCTCATGCACACGCACCCACAACGGCAGCCACGGCCGTCCATCCACCACCGCCACAGCGGCGGCGAACGGCGGCGGCGACGGGAACAAGAAGGAAAGAAAACGAAACAGGTGAGGTGATTACCTTACGACGACGCCACGTAACCGCACTCGATCCTCCCTCTCTCGAAACTCCGGCGAACAGCAGGAGGTGGTGACGGCGACTTCCGGCGGTCCTCTCTCTCTCTCTCTTTCCGGCGACTGCAGGTCTCTCTCTTTCTCGCCTTCTCGTTCTTTCTCTAACCCTCTCTCCTCTCGTCTCTTACTCACGGCTGCACCAAAAATGGGGAGAGCTCTTAGGGTTGCAATGATTAAGGCTGAAGAAAGAAAACGGGAAGGAGGGTGGGGCTTAGAGATGTTCACGGCGAAAAGAGAACAAGAAAGATGGTTGATGGTGTTTGACGGCACAACTCCAGAAAAAATTGGAAAAAAACTGTGTACAAGCCTTAGGTTAGAATTTGAACAAGAAAGGAGATGGGGGGGGGGGGGGGTTCGGCCCTTCCACATGCATGGGCCGATCCATGCCCAAGTTTTAGCCACACTCACTTTTAGTCCCTTAACTCCTAACACTTTGCTAAGCAATTAAAGTTTAACTCTATAATAACATTAATGGTCGTCCTTGCTAACTCCCGTTAAAATATTCGTTAAGAGAAAATTATTGAAACAATAATTAAACCTAAATGAATCCAAATCGGGACACGGGCTTTACAACTCTCCCCCGCTTGAATTAGACTTCGTCCCCGAAGTCTACGTCCACGGATAGCTCTGGGTAGTTTCCCTTATCTCAACCTCAGGTTCCCAAGTCCACTCGGAACCCTTTCGGCGTTGCCACTGAACTTTCACCAATCCCATGACCTTGCTGCGCAGGTTCTTCGTCTTCCTCTCGATGATAGCTATCGGTTCCTCCACATAGTTGAGCCTTTCCTCAACCTGGATGTCCTAGAGAGGAATCCCTACCGACTCGTCTCCTCCACACTTCCGCAATTGAGAAACGTGAAAGGTGTTGTGAATCAAGCTCAGTTCATCAGGTAGCTCTAAACGGTAAGCCACCTTCCCCACACGAGCGATAATCTTGTAAGGCCCAATATAACGGGGCCCCCACTTTCCTCGCTTACGAAACCGAATCACTCCTTTCCCGGGTGAAACCTTCAACAACACCTAATCACCCACCTGAAACTCTAAATTTGATCGCCTTTTATCGGTGTAGCTCTTCTGCTGACACTATGCAGTAATCAGACGGTCCCGCACCATATGTATCAACTCGGTCGTCTTCCGCACGATGTCGGTACTCCCTAATACCTGCTGACCAACCTCGCCCCAACAAACGGGCGGTCTGCACTTCCTACTATACAACAACTCGTATGGCGGCATGCCAATACTAGAGTGGTAGTTGTTATTGTAGGAAAACTCCACTAATGAAAGGTACTGATCCCAACTACCCCTAAAATCAATAACATCTGCTCGAAGCATATCCTCAAGTGTCTGACTAGCCCGCTCACTCTGCCCGTCGGTCTATGAATGAAAGGTCGTGCTAATATGTACTCGTGCACCCATCTCTTTCTAGAACCTCTCCCAAGACCGGCACCCCGTGCCTGTCAGAGACAGTCGAAACTGGCACCCCGTGCCTGGCTACAAACTCTCGCACGAAAATCTCTGCGAGCTTCTCCGTCGAGGAGCTCTCTCTGATGGCCAGAAAGTGAGCACTCTTAGTCAGACGGTCGATGATCACCCAACTAGCATCATTCCCACGTGGAGTCTGTGGGAGTTTTGTAATGAGACCCATCGCGATCTGTTTCCACTTCCACACCAAAATTTCCAACGGTTGTAACTTCCCATGCGGTCGTTGATGTTCCTCCTTGACTTCCCAATAGGTCATGCATACCTCAACACATTTGGCAACATCCCGTTTCATGTCGGGCCACCAATAATCTCCCCGTAAGTCTCTGTACGTCTTAGTAGCTCCCGGGTGAATCGAAAACTTGGAATTATTCGCCTCGTCCCAAAAGTATCTGCCGGTTCCCACCGGTGAATGGAACTCAACTCTGTCGTGCCGAGTCAACAACCCTCGACTATCACGGAAAAAATTCGAGATTTCTCCCGAAACTCTCTCACGTTTAGCATTTCCCTCCAAAACAGCTACCTCCTGAGCGCTACCTATCAACTCCAGGATAGGTGTAACCACTGTCAATCGCTGACACAAACCACTCAATGGTTCACCAACCGGATGTCGGCTAAGTGCGTCTGCGACCACGTTTGCTTTACCCGGGTGGTAAAGTATCTCGCAGTCATAATCCTTAACCACATCGAGCCACCTTCGTTGACGCATATTAGGGTTCTGCTGATCCATCAAGTACTTGAGACTCTTATGGTCAGTGTAGATTGTACACTTGACACCATAGAGATAGTGCCTCCAAATTTTAAGGGCAAACACTACCGCTCCCAACTCCAGGTCATGAGTCGGGTAATTTGCTTCGTGAGGCTTCAGCTGTCTAGAAGCATAGGCTATGACCTTGCCGTGCTGCATAAGCACGGCACCCAAACCCTGATGTGAGGCGTCACAATATTTCACCAAATCCTCCATACTCTCGGGCAAAGTCAACACCGGAGCCTCGCATAAACGTCTGCGTAGTTCCTCGAAAACCCTTTTTCCGCTCCTCACCCCCGCTAAAAGCTACAGATTTATTCGCCAAACGGGTCATAGTTAAAGCAATCTTGGAGAAACCCTGAATTAATCTCCGGTAGTACCCTGCAAACCCAAGAAAACTCCGTACTTCAGTGGAAGTCTTCGGCACTTCCCATCGCATCACAGCTGTAAATTTGGCCGGATTGATCAAAATGCCATTCGGGTTCACGACATGTCCTAGGAATTGGACCTCTCGTAACCAGAACTCGCACTCGGAGAACTTAGCATAAAGCTTCTCCCGCCTCGAAACTTCCAAAACTACTCGCAATTGCATCTCGTGCTCTTCCTTCGACTTCAAACACACAGGAATATCTTCGATGAACACAATCACCGACCGGTCCAACATCGAGCTACACACCCTGTTCATAAAGTCCATGAACGTTGCTGGTGCATTGGTGAGTCCGAAAAGCATCACCGCAAACTCGAAACGGCCATAACGTGTACGAAATGTCGTCTTCTCCGAATCCTCACTCCTCACCCGCATCTGGTGATACCCCGATCTTAAATCAATCTCAGAGAACCACGATGCTCCCTGAAGCTGATCGAACAAGCCATCGATCCTTGGCAGAGGAATACGATTCTTCATCTTAAGCTTATTCAACTCTCGGTAGTCTATACACGTCCGTAAGAACCCGTCCTTCTTATTCACAAACAAACTCGAGACTCCCAACGGTGAGCAACTCAGTTTAATGAACTCCTTTTCGAGAAGTTCCCGCAACTGAGTCGTACGACTCATTCATTTCCGGTGGATCCAGGCGATACGGTGCCTTAGCCCCCGGAGCCACTCCCAGAATCAAGTCCATGCGGAACTCCACCTGTCGCTCGAGAGGTATCCCCGGTAGGTCCTCGGTAAATACGTCAGCAAACTCCCGTACCACGGGCACATCCTCCGCTGTCTTCTTCTTCTCGTCGACGCGCGTGTCGACCACATACGCCAAAAATCCCCGACCACGGTGCTGCAAGCACCTTCGAGCCCTCGCGGCCGAATGTACCGCTGAGGTCCGCCTGGGCGAGTCGCCCTAAACCAACAATTCTCCCCCGCTTGGGGTTCTAACTCATACTTGTTTGCGACGACAAACAATCTCAGTATCAATAGCATCCATCCACTCCATGCTCACAATCACGCACAACTCCCGCCTAACGATCGGAATCCAAACAATAGGAAATCTCACCCTAGAGATTTTTAGAGTGCATCCCCGAAACACGTCAGTAACCGCCAAGGTCCTGTCATCAGCAACCTCGACCACAAGTGGACAACCTAATCGTCCTACAACTCGGCCCAAACACTCACTAACAGTGTGAGACACGAAAGGATGAGTAGCCCCGCTATCAAACCTCACCACAACAGGCACCGAGTTAACTAAGAACGCACCACGAACTCCTCCCAGGTCAAAGTAGTAGCACACAATAAATCCTGCTAACTACGCTCACGCTCAACTCCTCGGATTCTCCGTGACTTTCCCCGACTCGAGCATTGATCCTGTGTTTCCGATAGTAGGAGCTCCGCTACTACCTTCCACACCTATCATCACTCGTTTCGAGTCCCATCCCGAAGTGTCCAAGTAGTTCTTACCAACAAATAAACCCATATGCCTGTACCAGCATATGCATACACTCTTCCTAGCTCCCTAGGAAAAATCATATCACCCCACTACCCTTGCTAGGACGGAAACCCCACTAACCCCGACGAGTCGCCTCGCGAATGCACAGTCGTATACAGTGTAAAACCAGATAGACGTTCGAATAAGAGATTCTATCCTAGAACGGTTGGACTCAAACAAGAGCTGCGCAATAGAACTAAATCTAATATTCTAAGGCTATTCAGTTCCTACTGCATACAACCTAGAGTGCATTCGCTTAACAACCTATCAAAGCTAGCATGAGTTCCTATAAGCGATAAACCAGCATACGGTACCATACAGTTCACATAAGCAATTTAGCATGCATACACTATACCTGAAAAGCAATAGATACACTAAGTTCCTTACCTTCCCAGCTGGCGTCGGCTGACTGTACACACTGCGCCCACGATCACCGTTCCCAACGGGTTTTCTCTTTTCATTTAAAACAAAGATTTTGATAAAAGAATTTAAAGATCTCTTAGCCGCAACTTGAGACCAAACACACCGAGATGTGTTTGATTCACTCAAGCCGTGCTCTGATACCAAGTTGTAACGTCCCAAAAATTACAAGGAAATTTTAAAAAAAATTAAAACATACATTTCATTACAAAACAACCATGATTTAATAATTCACGTCTTAAATAAAATTAACGTCGTTACTTCAAACCATCAACAAAGTTTATGCAGCGGAAAATTACATAATTAAATTCAAAGGGTTTGTAAGTGAGAGTTTAACAATATTTGACACTCTGCGCTCTATGTGTGTACGGTCACGCCCGACTGCCGCCCGCACCTGAAATAACAACATATTGGGGAAAGGGTAAGCTAAACGCTTAGTGAATCCAACCACGCACGTAGGTAGCAACCCCACGCATATCGCCCATACTCGCAAGTAGGCAACATCACCATCATCACGAATATCAGACCACATAATGATTATTATAGAAGTACGAACCTCGGTCCCACCGAGTACACAAAATACATTAATACAAGCTCAGTCCCACCGAGCCCTCGGTCCCACCGAGTAAAAAAATTGCTGTACTAGCTTAGTCCCACCAAGCCCTCGGTCCCACCGAGCCCCTCAGTCCCACCGAGGTGTACACATGCATATATATATTCCACAGACGAATTTAACAAATCACAACCAGTTATCACATCCCTTTTAGTTCATGTAAGCACATAAATACACGTAATAACACGTAACACAAAAGAACGACATACATGAAATTCCTAAATACGCGGTGAGAGAACTCACCTCGAAGCAACGCAAGTATCCGCAACCGCAACATAAGCCGGGCAACTTCACTCACCTTTTCCCACCTAAATACGTGTTAACCAAAGTCAAAGTGAAGTCCTAACCCAAAACCATAACTACTAGATTACAAACTAAACATTCCAGATTTTACTCTAAAACACAGGTCTGTCCGGGACCTGTTTAGCCCCTCTTAAACTCATCAACTCAGAATTATTAATCCATAACCGGTTAGTTCTATGTCTTAGGGTTCCAGGGACATATCGCCCGCGTTCTAACGATTTTCCTACAATTTACTATGAATTTTACAACAACAGATCGCGGAACAGCAAGAACAGCACCTTTCAGTATAAAACGACGATTTGACCCATGCTACGTCCCGAACTAGGTTTCGCACAAAACACAGAAAAGTTTATAGACTTAAAGAGGGAACGTTTGGCATTGGTTTCACCCCAATACGAGTTACGAGAAAAACGTTATGGCTGTCTCAAGACAATGGCAGATTCCAGAAATTTTCACATGAAATGACAAACCGCTGAACTAGCGACCACTTTTTCACCTAGCTAGAGGCCGAACCAGTTTTCCGCTAAAACACGGAAAACGTGCCCGACCCAGAACGTGAACCGTGGGCACTAATTTCGGCTCAATCGGAGTTAGGACGGAAAAGTTATGGCCGTCGCAAAACAGTGGCTGAACAATTATTCACATAAAAAGACGATTTAAAGAAATGGTTTGAACGATTCGGCTTAATCGATTAAGTCACGGTTTAAGGGCTCTACAGTGACTATGGTCTGGTCACGACCACGCGCCACCCTCTGCCATCTCCGGCAGTGGTGGTCGCCGGTGGCGACCGGCGGCGGCCAGCGGCGGCCGGCGGTGGTTTTTCGATTACGATCGCACGAGACAACAACCCGACCATTCTCCCTCTCTCTCTCGACCAGCCTCACGCACACGCACCCACAACGGCAGCCACGGCCGTCCATCCACCACCGCCACAGCGGCGGCGAACGGCGGCGGCGACGGGAACAAGAAGGAAAGAAAACGAAACAGGTGAGGTGATTACCTTACGACGACGCCACGTAACCGCACTCGATCCTCCCTCTCTCGAAACTCCGGCGAACAGCAGGAGGTGGTGACGGCGACTTCCGGCGGTCCTCTCTCTCTCTCTTTCCGGCGACTGCAGGTCTCTCTCTTTCTCGCCTTCTCGTTCTTTCTCTAACCCTCTCTCCTCTCGTCTCTTACTCACGGCTGCACCAAAAATGGGGAGAGCTCTTAGGGTTGCAATGATTAAGGCTGAAGAAAGAAAACGGGAAGGAGGGTGGGGCTTAGAGATGTTCACGGCGAAAAGAGAACAAGAAAGATGGTTGATGGTGTTTGACGGCACAACTCCAGAAAAAATTGGAAAAAAACTGTGTACAAGCCTTAGGTTAGAATTTGAACAAGAAAGGAGATGGGGGGGGGGGGGGGGGGGGTTCGGCCCTTCCACATGCATGGGCCGATCCATGCCCAAGTTTTAGCCACACTCACTTTTAGTCCATTAACTCCTAACACTTTGCTAAGCAATTAAAGTTTAACTCTATAATAACATTAATGGTCGTCCTTGCTAACTCCCGTTAAAATATTCGTTAAGAGAAAATTATTGAAACAATAAATAAACCTAAATGAATCCAAATCGGGACACGGGCTTTACAACTCTCCCCCGCTTGAATTAGACTTCTTCCCCGAAGTCTATGTCCACGGATAGCTCTGGGTAGTTTCCCTTATCTCAACCTCAGGTTCCCAAGTCCACTCGGAACCCTTTCGGCGTTGCCACTGAACTTTCACCAATCCCATGACCTTGTTGCGCAGGTTCTTCGTCTTCCTCTCGATGATAGCTATCGGTTCCTCCACATAGTTGAGCCTTTCCTCAACCTGGATGTCCTAGAGAGGAATCCCTACCGACTCGTCTCCTCCACACTTCCGCAATTGAGAAACGTGAAAGGTGTTGTGAATCAAGCTCAGTTCATCAGGTAGCTCTAAACGGTAAGCCACCTTCCCCACACGAGCGATAATCTTGTAAGGCCCAATATAACGGGGCCCCCACTTTCCTCGCTTACGAAACCGAATCACTCCTTTCCCGGGTGAAACCTTCAACAACACCTAATCACCCACCTGAAACTCTAAATTTGATCGCCTTTTATCGGCGTAGCTCTTCTGCTGACACTATGCAGTAATCAGACGGTCCCGCACCATATGTATCAACTCGGTCGTCTTCCGCACGATGTCGGTACTCCCTAATACCTGCTGACCAACCTCGCCCCAACAAGCGGGCGGTCTGCACTTCCTACTATACAACAACTCGTATGGCGGCATGCCAATACTAGAGTGGTAGTTGTTATTGTAGGAAAACTCCACTAATGAAAGGTACTGATCCCAGCTACCCCTAAAATCAATAACATCTGCTCGAAGCATATCCTCAAGTGTCTGACTAGCCCGCTCACTCTGCCCGTCGGACTATGAATGAAAGGTCGTGCTAATATGTACTCGTGCACCCATCTCTTTCTAGAACCTCTCCCAAGACCGGCACCCCGTGCCTGTCAGAGACAGTCGAAACTGGCACCCCGTGCCTGGCTACAAACTCTCGCACGAAAATCTCTGCGAGCTTCTCCGTCAAGGAGCTCTCTCTGATGGCCAGAAAGTGAGCACTCTTAGTCAGACGGTCGATGATCACCCAACTAGCATCATTCCCACGTGGAGTCTGTGGGAGTTTTGTAATGAGACCCATCGCGATCTGTTTCCACTTCCACACCAAAATTTCCAACGGTTGTAACTTCCCATGCGGTCGTTGATGTTCCGCCTTGACTTCCCAATAGGTCATGCATACCTCAACACATTTGGCAACATCCCGTTTCATGTCGGGCCACCAATAATCTCCCCGTAAGTCTCTGTACGTCTTAGTAGCTCCCGGGTGAATCGAAAACTTGGACTTATGCGCCTCGTCCCAAAAGTATCTGCCGGTTCCCACCGGTGAATGGAACTCAACTCTGTCGTGCCGAGTCAACAACCCTCGACTATCACGGAAAAAATTCGAGATTTCTCCCGAAACTCTCTCACATTTAGCATTACCCTCCAAAACAGCTACCTCCTGAGCGCTACCTATCGACTCCAAGATAGGTGTAACCACTGTCAATCGCTGACACAAACCCCTCAATGGTTCACCAACCGGATGTCGGCTAAGTGCGTCTGCGACCACGTTCGCTTTACCCGGGTGGTAAAGTATCTCACAGTCATAATCCTTAACCACATCGAGCCACCTTCGTTGACGCATATTAGGGTTCTGCTGATCCATCAAGTACTTGAGACTCTTATGGTCAGTGTAGATTGTACACTTGACACCATAGAGATAGTGCCTCCAAAGTTTAAGGGCAAACACTACCGCTCCCAACTCCAGGTCATGAGTCGGGTAATTTGCTTCGTGAGGCTTCAGCTGTCTAGAAGCGTAGGCTATGACCTTGTCGTGCTGCATAAGCACGACACCCAAACCCTGATGTGAGGCGTCACAATATTTCACCAAATCCTCCATACTCTCGGGCAAAGTCAACACCGGAGCCTCGCATAAACGTCTGCGTAGTTCCTCGAAAACCCTTTTTCCGCTCCTCACCCCCGCTAAAAGCTACAGATTTATTCGCCAAACGGGTCATAGTTAAAGCAATCATGGAGAAACCCTGAATTAATCTCCGGTAGTACCCTGCTAACCCAAGAAAACTCCGTACTTCAGTGGAAGTCTTCGGCACTTCCCACCGCATCACAGCTGTAAATTTGGCCGGATCGATCAAAATGCCATTCGGGTTCACGACATGTCCTAGGAATTGGACCTCTCGTAACCAGAACTCGCACTCGGAGAACTTAGCATAAAGCTTCTCCCGCCTCGAAACTTCCAAAACTACTCGCAATTGCATCTCGTGCTCTTCCTTCCACTTCAAACACACAGGAATATCTTCGATGAACACAATCACCGACCGGTCCAACATCGAGCTACACACCCTGTTCATAAAGTCCATGAACGTTGCTGGTGCATTGGTGAGTCCGAAAAGCATCACCGCAAACTCGAAACGGCCATAACGTGTACGAAATGCCGTCTTCTCCGAATCCTCACTCCTCACCCGCATCTGGTGATACCCCGATCTTAAATCAATCTCAGAGAACCACGATGCTCCCTGAAGCTGATCGAACAAGCCATCGATCCTTGGCAGAGGAATACGATTCTTCATCTTAAGCTTATTCAACTCTCGGTAGTCTATACACGTCCGTAAGAACCCGTCCTTCTTATTCACAAACAAACTCGAGACTCCCAACGGTGAGCAACTCAGTTTAATGAACTCCTTTTCGAGAAGTTCCCGCAACTGAGTCGTACGACTCATTCATTTCCGGTGGATCCAGGCGATACGGTGCCTTAGCCCCCGGAGCCACTCCCAGAATCAAGTCCATGCGGAACTCCACCTGTCGCTCGAAAGGTATCCCCGGTAGCTCCTCGGGAAATACGTCAGCAAACTCCCGTACCACGGGCACATCCTCCGCTGTCTTCTTCTTCTCGTCGACGCGCGTGTCGACCACATACGCCAAAAATCCCCGAGCACGGTGCTGCAAGCACCTTCGAGCCCTCGCGGCCGAACGTACAGCTGAGGTCCGCCTGGGCGAGTCGCCCTAAACCAGCAATTCTCCCCCGCTTGGGGTTCTAACTCATACTTGTTTGCGACGACAAACAATCTCAGTATCAATAGCATCCATCCACTCCATGCTCACAATCACGCACAACTCCCGCCTAACGATCGGAATCCAAACAATAGGAAATCTCACCCTAGAGATTTTTAGAGTGCATCCCCGAAACACGTCAGTAACCGCCAAGGTCCTGTCATCAGCAACCTCGACCACAAGTGGACAACCTAATCGTCCTACAACTCGGCCCAAACACTCACTAACAGTGTGAGACACGAAAGGATGAGTAGCCCCGCTATCAAACCTCACCACAACAGGCACCGAGTTAACTAAGAACGCACCACGAACTCCTCCCAGGTCAAAGTAGTAGCACACAATAAATCCTGCTAACTACGCTCACGCTCAACTCCTCGGATTCTCCGTGACTTTCCCCGACTCGAGCATTGATCCTGTGTTTCCGATAGTAGGAGCTCCGCTACTACCTTCCACACCTATCATCACTCGTTTCGAGTCCCATCCCGAAGTGTCCAAGTAGTTCTTACCAACAAATAAACCCATATGCCTGTACCAGCATATGCATACACTCTTCCTAGCTCCCTAGGAAAAATCATATCACCCCACTACCCTTGCTAGGACGGAAACCCCACTAACCCCGACGAGTCGCCTCGCGAATGCACAGTCGTATACAGTGTAAAACCAGATAGACGTTCGAATAAGAGATTCTATCCTAGAACGGTTGGACTCAAACAAGAGCTGCGCAATAGAACTAAATCTAATATTCTAAGGCTATTCAGTTCCTACTGCATACAACCTAGAGTGCATTCGCTTAACAACCTATCAAAGCTAGCATGAGTTCCTATAAGCGATAAACCAGCATACGGTACCATACAGTTCACATAAGCAATCTAGCATGCATACACTATACCTGAAAAGCAATAGATACACTAAGTTCCTTACCTTCCCAGCTGGCGTCGGCTGAATGTACACACTGCGCCCACGATCACCGTTCCCAACGGGTTTTCTCTTTTCATTTAAAACAAAGATTTTGATAAAAGAATTTAAAGATCTCTTAGCCGCAACTTGAGACCAAACACACCGAGATGTGTTTGATTCACTCAAGCCGTGCTCTGATACCAAGTTGTAACGTCCCAAAAATTACAAGGAAATTTTAAAAAAAATTAAAACATACATTTCATTACAAAACAACCATGATTTAATAATTCACGTCTTAAATAAAATTAACGTCGTTACTTCAAACCATCAACAAAGTTTATGCAGCGGAAAATTACATAATTAAATTCAAAGGGTTTGTAAGTGAGAGTTTAACAATATTTGACACTCCGCGCTCTATGTGTGTACGGTCACGCCCGACTGCCGCCCGCACCTGAAATAACAACATATTGGGGAAAGGGTAAGCTAAACGCTTAGTGAATCCAACCACGCACGTAGGTAGCAACCCCACGCATATCGCCCCTACTCGCAAGTAGGCAACATCACCATCATCACGAATATCAGACCACATAATGATTATTATAGAAGCACGAACCTCGATCCCACCGAGTACACAAAATACATTAATACAAGCTCAGTCCCACCGAGCCCTCGGTCCCACCGAGTAAAAAAATTGTTGTACTAGCTTAGTCCCACCAAGCCCTCGGTCCCACCGAGCCCCTCAGTCCCACCGAGGTGTACACATGCATATATATATTCCATAGACGAATTTAACAAATCACAACCAGTTATCACATCCCATCTAGTTCATGTAAGCACATAAATACACGTAATAACACGTAACACAAAAGAACGACATACATGAAATTCCTAACTACGCGGTGAGAGAACTCACCTCGAAGCAACGCAAGTATCCGCAACCGCAACATAAGCCGGGCAACTTCACTCACCTTTTCCCACCTAAATACGTGTTAACCAAAGTCAAAGTGAAGTCCTAACCCAAAACCATAACTACTAGATTACAAACTAAACATTCCAGATTTTACTCTAAAACACAGGTCTGTTCGGGACCTGTTTAGCCCCTCTTAAACTCATCAACTCAGAATTATTAATCCATAACCGGTTAGTTCTATGTCTTAGGGTTCCAGGGACATATCGCCCGCGTTCTAACAATTTTCCTACAATTTACTATGAATTTTACAACAACAGATCGCGGAACAGCAAAAACAGCACCTTTCAGTATAAAACGACGATTTGACCCATGCTACGTCCCGAACTGGGTTTCGCACAAAACACAGAAAAGTTTATAGACTTAAAGAGGGAACGTTTGGCACTGGTTTCACCCCAATACGAGTTACGAGCAAAACGTTATGGCTGTCGCAAGACAATGGCAGATTCCAGAAATTTTCACATGAAATGACAAACCGCTGAACTAGCGACCACTTTTTCACCTAGCTAGAGGCCGAACCAGTTTTCCGCTAAAACACGGAAAACGTGCCCGACCCAGAACGTGAACCGTGGGCACTAATTTCGGCTCAATCGGAGTTACGACGGAAAAGTTATGGCCGTCGCAAAACAGTGGCTGAACAATTATTCACATAAAAAGACGATTTAAAGAAATGGTTTGAACGATTCGGCTTAATCGATTAAGTCACGGTTTAAGGGATCTACAGTGACTATGGTCTGGTCACGACCACGCGCCACCCTCTGCCATCTCCGGCAGTGGTGGTCGCCGGTGGCGACCGGCGACGGCCAGCGGTGGTTTTTCGATTACGATCGCACGAGACAACAACCCGACCATTCTCCCTCTCTCTCCCGACCAGCCTCACGCACACGCACCCACAACGGCAGCCACGGCCGTCCATCCACCACCGCCACAGCGGCGGCGAACGGCGGCGGTGACGGGAACAAGAAGGAAAGAAAACGAAACAGGTGAGGTGATTACCTTACGACGACGCCACGTAACCGCACTCGATCCTCCCTCTCTCGAAACTCCGGCGAACAGCAGAAGGTGGTGACGGCGACTTCCGGCGGTCCTCTCTCTCTCTCTTTCCGGCGACTGCAGGTCTCTCTCTTTCTCGCCTTCTCGTTCTTTCTCTAACCCTCTCTCCTCTCGTCTCTTACTCACGGCTGCACCAAAAATGGGGAGAGCTCTTAGGGTTGCAATGATTAAGGCTGAAGAAAGAAAACGGGAAGGAGGGTGGGGCTTAGAGATGTTCACGGCGAAAAGAGAACAAGAAAGATGGTTGATGGTGTTTGACGGCACAACTCCAGAAAAAATTGGAAAAAAACAGTGTACAAGCCTTAGGTTAGAATTTGAACAAGAAAGGAGATGGGGGGGGGGGGGTTCGGCCCTTCCACATGCATGGGCCGATCCATGCCCAAGTTTTAGCCACACTCACTTTTAGTCTCTTAACCCCTAACACTTTGCTAAGCAATTAAAGTTTAACTCTATAATAACATTAATGGTCGTCCTTGCTAACTCCCGTTAAAATATTCGTTAAGAGAAAATTATTGAAACAATAAATAAACCTAAATGAATCCAAATCGGGACACGGGCTTTACACAGAGAGACTCACCTACAGTTCATGATCCATCGCCCCAGATCACACCAGAACATCCTACAGAGGAATTCGTTTCTTCTGCCACGCACAATATAGGGCCAAAACTTATTTCAGAGAGAAGTAGTGAGCACAAAGACGAAGAGACTCTAGACAAGTCTCCGAATCAACAGAAGAACATTTTGATACCCACCTCTGGAGTGGATTTGGACACTGTTCTTCACAGAACTTCTGTAGAGATTGAAACTCTTGTTTCTTCTCGAAGATCAGATGGAAATCCTTCCACCCCCAACGTACAAACAAGGGTGAACGAAGGTGTCCCAGGAGCAGGGACTCACTCTGGAGACGAATGTGTTCCTCCAGAGGTTACCACAGGAACACAGGTATCAAGGGATGAGTTCCAAACCCTTGTCACCTCTGTGAACCAAACCATGAAATAGTTGAAAAGCTCTTTCACATCTTTTGCAGAGACAACATCGACGGCCTTACTAAATCTGAACACCAAAATGGACAATCTGTCCACATAGGTGAAATCTTCCATGACCAGGATAAAGTCTTCTGCTGAAACAACTACCACTTCTGCCGCCAAAGAATTTGGGATAGCCGCAACTTCTGCGTTCAAGGAATCAGTCAAACATTTCCTTGAACAACTGAACAAGAAATCCAACAACGCAAAGGGCATTACACCTGAAGATCTACAGAAGGCCCTGAAACATGTACAAGAAGAAGCAATGCGCAACACTGTACTGATGCAGCCTAAAGACTACATGACCAGAGCACAGCTAACATAGCTCGGGCAGAATGTGATAAACCAGGTCACAGAAGTCATCGCCTCCTTCACTTCTGCAAATGCCAACTACGTTAAAGAATTCAGAAAAAAGTTGTCGGCAAAATGCGCTTCAACACAGAAGCAGAGCTTGCAACTCTATTCGGCCACTGTGATGATGTGTGCACAAAGTTGATGGCCGCAGGAGCCGAACTACCAAAGAAACCCAAAGCTTCTTGCAAAGCAGAGGGTACTTCTGATAAGGGTCAGGATGACTCTGATGATGACCTCCCTGGTTCATCAGATCATCTTAAGGGGGAAAATACTAGGGAGAAAGATGCGAGCACAGGATTTCCAGAAGCACCAATAGCCGCAGAACCCATCAACCAAGCCCCTCCAAAACAAACCCAACAACAACAAACTCAACAGACCACAGAGCCAACACCCATCTCTTTGGAATCAACTACTGAAGAAACCCATGTACTAGAAACTACTCAACAAACCACAGAGGCAACAACCACCCCTGCGGTAATCATCTTGGAAGAAAGTCCTTCAAACCAACAACCCGGAGGAACAGAAGCTCAAAAGACCACAGAGGAAACACCCACCTCTGTGGAATTCCCTACAATGTTTGGAGTAGATGTTCAACATCTGTCATACTCCTCAGAAGAATATCTTCCCTCCCCAACTACAAAACCAACAGAAAAACCCCAATCCATCCCAAGAAGAAAGTCTATTGCCCACAAACCAAAAAGGGCAAAGACCTCTGCTTCTTCTGTTCTAAGAAATATGCACAACACAATGACTGAACGAATAGAACAAAGAGCAGAGGAAAGAAGGAGGTTTACAACATCTTTTCGAATGGCAAGAAGATTCAACATTCCTAAACCCACAGAAACCAAGCTCACAAAAGAAGTCACAAAAGAACCTCCAACAGAGGTTACATAACCAATCAAGGCAACAGAACCAATGCCACAAAAGTCCTCTCAAACACAAGTGTCAAAACCTACAGAGGCAACACCCATCATTCCAACAGAAGCGCCAATACCCAAACCTACAGAAACAACAGGTTATGCACCTCCAAAAGCCAAAGATAAAGGCAAAGCAATACTGACAGAAGAGCCCAAGAAAAATAAATCATTGCCCAAGCCTACAGAGAAATTGATGAAGAGCGCCTTTGATGCCGTCCAAACTCCAAAGCCTGAAGAAGAGGACTGGGCATATGGAATGAAGCCTCTGTCAAACATTCCTCTAACAAGTAGAGCTGCAGAAGTTGTTCGAAAGATGGAGAGTCTCAGAAGACAAGTACCATAACCTGGTCCAACACAAGAAGAAATGGAAGAAGTGGTATACAAATACCTCTATAAACAATCCTTCCAGACCAATCATCCAACAGATCATGTGACAGATCCAAAGATCAGAGAAGAATTTGACAACGTCTTCACCAGGACAAAGCCAAGAACAAAAGCAGAAGTCTTCTAAATCCACAAGATCAAAAAGGTAATCTTCTGTAGGTACTCCTTTACAAGAACCTATCCACGGGTCAGGTACAATCTTTACAAAGTCAGAAGGGTAAACAATTCAGAAACCACTTTCGCTGATGCTGACCTAAGGAATCTGAATCCCTATGATCTACCTGACCTTCTGCAATGGACGAAGGACAACTACAACACAGAGCCAAACACCAGAGCCTATCAAGTGTTGATAAAAGCAATGAGGGAAAGGCTTCTGATCTACAGTCTGACAGACTTTCCGCTGGGAAAGAATCTTGGTCTCAAACATCTGAACCTTCGACCACCAGAAGATCGCTGCCCACCTGACGCAATGCCCAACTCAATCATTATAGAACCAACGTTCGGGTTAGTATTTCAAAACCCATAAGGCGAAGTCAAACTTTTTGTTACCATGGACTGTCAGAAGTACGCAACTAGTACTCTGAACATGTTCAGAGCAAACCTTTTAAAATACAGAGATACCGAGCAAATGGATAGAGACGCTGCAGATACCTTCATCAGAGAGATTGATGCTACAATCCGCTTAAGAGAACTCTGCATCGGTTTCTACAAAGAAATCAGAGAAGTCGGAAGAGACAACATAAGCTACAACGATTTCAAAGACGCTAAAATCTGATTCTCAAACAACCAATCTCTAAAAACCATTTTTATGTTTATCTTTCATTATACTCAAATGTAAAATGCCTCTGGCATATTTCTAAATGAATGAACTTTCGAGGTATTGTTTAACCTCTGTCTTATCTAACTTAGCCTAACTAAACTCAAGTTCAATTTTTTTATTTTTCACTACTTAGGGGGAGATTGTTAGCCTCAATCTTCCTAATCATAGAAAGTAGTTACAAGTAGTGAAAAATAGGCTAAGTGAAGAAAGCCTCTTATAGAGGCTCTGCCGAACATACCGAGAGATCAAGGTCAAGAAGCTACAGAAGCTACAGAGGCGTCCTACAGAAGCTCTGTCATACGTGCAAAGAAGACCAAAGACTCGGAATCCGGTGAAGACTGATCTACAAAGGACCATACCACAGAACCTCTGTAACACTTTACAGAGCCTCTGCGGTCCTCACTAATCTGAGGAGGGGATAGTTGAGCAGCAGGGGTTGAGGTGCCCTCTATAGTTTTCTTGTGCGTTTTCTTCTTCTTCTTCTTCTTGGGAGTGGTGGCAGAGGTTTTTCTCTTTGTTGAAGTGGAGAGAATCGCTTCCCTCTGAGCTTGAAAGTTTTCCTGTACAAGTTGATGTTTGGCCAAAGCTGCAGCCCATTGTTCATCTGACATCCTATCTACAACCCTAGTTCCTAATGGGGCTCCTTGACGCGGGGGTGTCACAGGACTCGGTTCTGGAGTCCTATGATCGCGTATGTATTCTAACTTAAGAGTTTTGTCTGTAGCGTATCCCAGAAGTTTCTTTGGCAGAGGTCTGCAGAAAGGGTATTCATCTTCGTGCTCTGTTGGGGTGTTTTTGTTCAGTGGGTACATTCTGGCCGTTGTCCCTCTATTGACCATTTTGTAGTCGTAGCAGAGGCTCTAGCAGGACTCCCAGAATTCTTTGATATTGCAGAGGAGGTAGAGTTTCGGGCTTTCATTCTTTGGCCTTCTGAGAGGAGATCCTTCTGTCAATGGTGTGGACCATTTCTTACATCATGATGGTGGAGTAGTCCAGAGGTAGATCATAATATACCCCGTACATTATGGTCAAGATTTGGTGTGAAGTTTGGTCTGGACTACCCACCTTCCCTGTTAGGCACCGATTTAGGATTGAGAAGAGCGTATTCCACAGAGGGGGAAGGCGATTTCTTCTGAAATCGTTTCTTTTTCTTAGGGTTGTGTTGTACCCTAACATTTCAACAAAATGGCAGAGCTCTTCGTCTGTTGGTTCCTCTGCGTATGCCTTTATCCCTATTAGTCCTCTGGTGGGTAGGCTGAACTCTAGTGAGAACATGGTTCTGTTGAATTTGAGTTCGAGGTGTTCAGATTTGTCTGGTTTGGAGATGTAACCCTTGATTTGTCTATTTGCGGGGTCAAATCTGCTGCTTTGCCAGAATTGATTGAGATATCTGGCAGGGATTTTATTGACTGTTTTGGATAACAGGTGGTAGAGGTAATGGTTTTCCAAGATGTGAAGCAGTATGGTGTGTGCTTCCCCAAAAGCCATTTTTTAGGGAACCAAATAGTAGTTGTTTGGATTCAAAGGAAGAACACGTTCAAAGTCTTCATGGGCAATGAAGTTTTGAAGATGGGTGGTCGGAGCAAAATCTGCTTCATCGCCGGAGTGGTCTTGTTCTATGTTTCTAGCGATTTCTTGGTTTTGTGAGTTCTCAGAATGAGATGGGGAGTTCACTGGAGCGTTGGAGGTGGAAGCCATTGTGATTTTCTTTGAAGAAAGAGAGTAGAATATGGAAGTTGCAGGTTTTTGCAAGGTTCGCCGGAGAAGATGAAGAGAATAAGTTCGTAAACGTTTAGAGGTTGTGGTAATTTTGGTTTTATACTGAAGAGATGGTAGAATCTGAAAGGGTAAATATTTGAAAGTGAATAAAATTTGGGATCCGTAATTAAGTGCATACGGTTGGTTCAACTTTCCAGGAGAACGTGGGCCGCATACGTCCAATCAAAAGATGCAACGTCATTAATGTCAGAGCACGATTAGATGGCGTGTGCGGCCCATTAATGCTTGGCGCGTGAGCTTTTCTATTTTCAGTAGACTGTAACTCGCAGTAGATAACTCGTTCTTTTACAGAATATCCATAAAAGGCTAAGTGTCTGATTCAACAGAGGCTCTGTGGTGGAGTGAGCTCTGTGATCTGAACCTTGTCTTTTTGTCTCTTCTGATGCTTGTACCTTTACCAGAAATGTTTGAAAGATCATTGGAAAGGATCGATAGATCTTTAGTACAAAGTGTGTGTCCAAATTTGATCAATCAACTAAGAATTCACACAAGATCTAGAGAGAGAGAGTAGAGAGAGAAAGTAGATCTCGTATTCTATTAAGCACACTGTTACAAGATGGGAATTATGCTCTAAGTGTGTTATGGAATTATTACATGATTAGTCAAAACAAAGCTATTTAAACCTAAGATCTATACAAGACATTAAGTTAAGTTTGACTTTCACAAACACATAATACAATGACTTTGACTTTGACTTTATCATTAAATCTTGAAGACATATTTTAGACTTAACAATCTCCCCCTTGGATTCAAGATTTAATCATTTTGAGAACAGCAGTCTTTGGCTTGTCAAAGTCAACTTGTCACAAAATCTTCAGACACGGATCTGGCGGAGATTTTTATTCTTCGATTTGGAGAATTTGTTTCTTCACACAAGGCACTTTGGTACTGATAAACACAAATTTAAGAAAAAGAGATCACAAGATGATCAATCGATTTTTCTTAAACTCTTGAAGAATTCTCCCCTTTTTTCTTTCTTTGAATTGAGAAATTCTTGCTTCAGAAATGATATTCACAATATAGCACAAGTTTAAGAAAAAGAGATCACGGGATGATCAATCGATTTTTCTAAAACTCTTGAAGAAGAATTCTCCCCCTTTTTCTATCTTGAGACGGAATCTTCTTTAAACATTTTTCCCCCTGTCATGAAATTGAATCTTTGCCTTGAAAGCTCTTTGACATGAAATTGAATTAAACATTTCTCCCCCTTTTTTCGATGAAAGTGAGCATCATGATCATCGAAAACTATTTTCAATTTCAGTCGCGTCTTTGAGAATCATTAACAATCTCCTCCTTAATGAACAATCTTGCTCCCCCTCAAACTAAGAATTCTGGAGCAATTTGTTTTCTCCCTCTGAAAATATGCATATATTTCATTTAGGCACAGTAGTTGAAAATTTTATTCAAAGAAAATAAAATTCATTGAACTACATTTTATAACTACTACCATTTGAATATTTGAAAACTTTACAAAAGAAATCCAACTTGATGAAATTTAACAGATTTTTCAATCAAATGAAATCAAATGCATGTGTTTGGATTCAAATACAAGACATCATTGCATATCAAGTTAAAAATGTTCAGTTTCAACCCCTTTATTAAATCTATTTGGTGTGCTAGCATGCGAAATATGATTTGCAACAATCAAATGTACTTCTGAAACCTATAAGAATACTTTGCTCTTACTCACACTATATGACTGAAATCAGAATTTCCACAAGTTTATATGTTTATCGCGACAATGTTATTTCCCCAAGATATAAGAGATGTGTGCTCATTGGCATCTTTTATTTTGTACACATTGGCATTTTTTTATCAACAAGTTTATTAAGACTAAGATACACCGTAAATGTAACTTTCTATCTGGTTCTATAGTAGGATTTGGGTCAGCCAATCCCAGACCAGTTGGCCTTAGGGGCTAGGTGTCGAGCACCCCTTGGAACTTAATCTCCCAAACCAGAAAGGATACATCGATATATCCTAATCCCATATGTACCAGTAGGACATGGCTTTCTATCTAGTTCTATAGCAGGATTTGGGTCAGCCAATCCCATACCAGTTGATCTTAGGGGCTAGGTAACGAGTACCCCTTGGGACTTAATCTCCCAAACCAGATAGGCCACAGGCACAAACTTTCAAACCTAATGATTTTTTTATTATATATATATATATATATATATATATATATATATATATATATATATATATATATATATATATATATATATATATATATTTTATTGCATCTCAATCACTTGGTTATAAAACTTTGTGTTTCCCTCATATTTTCATTTCCATTCTTCATTCTGACAATTAGGCTTTGTGAGCATCGTATTCTATATAAGTCTAGATTTACACAATTTTGCGCATATATCAAAATTTCATTCATATTTTGCTGACCTTTTGATTTATTTCAGAAGCGAAAGTTGAAGCAAATAAAACGCAGATAATACAACAATACTTGTAAAATCATCTTTTAACACACATTTAATTCATTGAATGAAAATTGAAAAATTTAATCTCATTGAATTAAATTTGTTGAGATTCAAATTTTCAAAGCAGTAGAAATGAAACATAATGCAATGTTACCTTTCACCACTTGTTCCTTGAATTGAAATATGTGACAGTTAAGGATATCACCTGATAAGTATGAGTTCTAAACTGATTTGTTTAGAAGTCTTAGTCTTTGAAGTACGGGCCCTGAACTGAATTGTTCAGAAGCCGTAGTCGTTTAAGCACGGGTCCTGAACTGATGTATTCAGAAACCAATTCTCTTTACTCCCCCTTAATGGCACAAGTAATCTTCTTCCGAGAGTTCAACGCTTTGCTTCTAAATCTGCAAAAACAGATTAAGTAGATATTGGTACCCAACGTGTCTTGGGTCCTGGCTTGTTAAGCGGAGCTCTATAAGAAGGAAAATGATAACTACCGTACCAATATTGAGCATTATCATTTTTAACAAAATCATTAGTTCCACAATAAGAACAACAAAAATTCTTTTGTGCTAATCTGATTAAATGATTTGCGGAATATAATGAACCAGGTTTAGCAAAAGATTTACCTTTCAGGTTAGTGTTCTTTTTGGGAACAGACGATTTTGGTACATCTTTTTCAGGAAACGTACCTTTAACTCTCCATTGCATGTTGACTTTTTTATATGTAGGAAGATCAGCAGATTGAAATTTGGAAGTGTTAGCCTCAATCTTCCTAATCATAGAAAGTAGTTACAAGTAGTGAAAAATAGGCTAAGTGAAGAAGGCCTCTTCTAGAGGCTCTACCGAACTTACCGAGAGATCAAGGTCAAGAAGCTACAGAGGCGTCCTACATAAGCTCTGTCATACGCGCAAAGAAGACCAAAGACTCGGAATCCGGTGAAGACTGATCTACAAAGGACCATACTGCAGAACCTCTGTAACACTTTACAGAGCCTCTGCGGTCCTCACTAAAGACTTGGAAGATATTTATAATATCTTGCTACTGTTCCTGACCTGTTCATCAACTTGCATGATAGCTTGTGTTGGTTCCCGTTTTGCTTTAAACAAGATTATCAGATCTATTAGTTCAAGTTAATGTTTGATGCGGAAGCGTATTTGAAGAACTAACAGATAAGTTTGATAGATTTAGACCAAAATATAAATAAACAATGAACAGGAAATAATATTTCAAAGTTTACTGAATTTATATTAAGAACAGATTTAAGAACAATGAGTAAGAAAAGCTTCAAAATAGATGTGACTCTTAAGGTGAATAAGCTTTTTGTGTTCTTATGATGGTCGATTTATATGTGATTGATAAGGAAGAACTCAACATGAGTCTTCCTTATATACTTGTAATAACAGGGTACGTTGTGGATTTATTTAATTTTATTAATTTTAAGGTAATTTTGGGATTTGTTTTATGGAGTTGTAAGTTAAGGGGTAAGTTTTAATTTTAATTTATAAGATGAGGGGTGAAATTGGACAAGTAATATAAGTCAAAGGAGGGTTAATTGATTTAGTGGTGACTCATCACCACCACATTCACTTAGGTGGAAGTAAGACGGATTACATTCTATCTTGATTATGTGTGTGAGTACACTTCACGGTGAAGAAGAGAAAAAAAAAGAGTAAGATATTTTCATAATAGTGTGGGTGTTTGTGTATTTCGGCAAGAACAAAAAGGAGAGTGAAGTTGAGAAAGAAAGGAGAAGACGAAGGAGAAGAAGGAAACAAGAGAATTCAACTGGGTTTTTTTTAGGAACAATTGAAGAAATAAAGAGATTCTATAAATTTTGGATGAAGGATTGGATTTCTCGAGAAAAGCTTGGAAGGAGTTTTGATAAATAATCAAGGTGAGTTTTTTCTTTAAAACGTTTTCAAACATGGATACATATATATGTATATATGTTTATATATATATGAGATGGATATGTGTGGATTGAGAAAATGATTTATGGTGTTAAAATGTGTATATATTGAGATATATATATATATATATATATATATATATATATATATATATATATATATATGTGGTTGGAATGTGGTGAAAGGTTTATAAATGACAATATGATATATTGGTACATATATATATATATATTGTATTTATATATGCATTGCACTACACGAGAGCACTTTGGCCGAACTATGCCGGCGGATGTTTGCTGTAATTGTTGTACATCGGTGTTTGCTGTAATTGTTGTACAGCGGAGATAATTGATTAGTTGGCTCGCAACCAACTAATATGGCCATGGGAATGAGGATGAGGAGTGGTGCACGATACACGAGTCTTGATTGGTATTTAAATATGTGTGGTATATTTGTGATTTACGAAAGGATTACTAAAGGTTTTTATATAAACTATTTTAATACATGGTTTTATATAAATGGGTTTTATAACGGTTTTAAACTAACAGGGATTATCTCACTAGACCGTTGGTCTAACCCTCATTTTCTTTTTAAAAATATGTATTCCAGGTCGAGATACTTTCAATAGCAAAGGAAAGGATAAAGTGTAGTACGCGTTGATAGCTGACGAAGATTAGAAAATAATTACGTTATGTAAATGTACGTTTTAAGACTTTCGAATCGTATGTGATCTATGATGTACTTTTTGTTATGAATGTAACAATGTTATGCAATATATGATATTTGTTGTATGTATGGGTAACCGGGTCGTTACAGATGGTATCAGAGCCCTAGTTTAAGGGATTTAGGTATTTGGATTTATACCTAGACTTAAACTGCATGTGAAGTAGGATGTCCCTATTATTTTAGAACCTTTGGGATGTTAAATATAAAAAGGTAGAAGGAACATCATGTAAGGTAATTTCAAATTACACATGGCCAGTGTAATTGTGAACTTACAGGTACATGTTTGAACTGGAATACCTTATTATATTGGGTATGTGCTGATGTGTATATTAACCTTGTTGAAATCAACAGAGTGGCAAGTCGGTCGTGACGTATGGATAGAGACGAAGACAGGTATATTTCTATAAACTCTATACGTGTTAAAGTGCTAATTGACTCCGATGTAATTGATTAAGTGTGACTCCTTAATTGTCGTTTATCTGCATTAGAAAAGTATTTGATAGTTGTGTTATAGATATATGAGTTTTAGTTGGTTGATTATGATTAGATAAAGTCTTGAAGTATTTCATGGTGAAATCATGTATTAATTATGTTCTTGTGTTAGAATTCATAAACTAGAAGTTTGGTATCAAAAATGAAAAAAAAATGAAACCATTGAAATGGGTTTGAGCTCCGTGAATTGATGCTCACAAGGTGATTGATGAAATGTCTTAAAGAAATTATCAATTCTATTGAGTTTAAGTTTTATGTTCAGATATTAAAAAAATTCGTATAAAATCAACCGTTAGTCTAAATAAGCTCAAATTTTGCAGTTAGCAAGATCTTTCAGTCATGTGCAACTTTGTAGTTTTCACCGAGACCAAATTATGACTTTAAGCAGCTCCCAACAGTGAATTACAGAAGCTGGTCCTGTGAAAAACGGGATCTGCACACTGTTTGTATAAAATTCATATACAATTGGTCGTTGCTCCAATCGAGGTGAGTCCAAAACGATATGAAGCTTAAGAGATGTAAGTACGTTTTTGTTTTAGACATGATCAACTAGTTTGGCTTCTAAGTATGGTAATTAAGCCAAAAACAGAGGTGTAAATGTGTTGTCCTGTGCAGCCCAGTTTTGGTGGTTTTGTTTATTTAACTTTAATGTTAACCTTTAATTTTGTGTTTTGTTGACTTTTGGATAGAGTAGGAATGAGGACTGGAAATACCGTGGACTCAATTTAAGTTCGGGTTTGGGGAAAACATTTGAGGATAAGAGTTAGATAGAATTATCTGGAGTTCTTAGCCTGATAATAAGTCTTATGAGTTCATTTGGTAAAGAGATAGAACCTTAAGAGAGAACTAGATTGCTGATAACCTAGACTTAAGCTGAGAGAGAATATGTATATTATGTCAATAATGTTATAAGAAATTGATGCTTGAGAGTTTTTCTGGGTATAGAAAAGTGGTTCAAATGAGTTGGGTGTTTACCTAATACTTCTCCTGGATTGGAGGATTTAAGTTATAAAATGGATTTATATTATTAGTGTTATGATTAGTGACAAGAAATTTTTAATAATATTGACGGAGTTGTAATGGATTCTTTTCGGCTTAGTTTTGTAGCGGAATTATCATGGGATGAATTGGTAATTATTTCAGTTAGGTAATGTGAGATGGTGTTGATAAATTTCATTTGCGGAGCGGTTTAAGTGAATCAAATGTTTAAGGATTGGTGTTAGTATTTTTATGCTAAGTCAGAGATGTAAGAAATTGATGTGATAACGAGTTTGTTATTTTATTAAGAAATGATTTGGTGTTAATATTATTGGATGAAAGTCGGTATGAGTTATGGTTGTGAAGTTATTGAGATAATTGAAATGTTTGAGATTGTGTTTTGTTTATATTCGAGAAATTAAGTCACTATTAGACTTTATTTTAATTTGATGATGATATATTGGTTGATGCGAAGAAGACGTAATTTGTTGAGCGCAACTGAAAGTTGTCATAAGGATTTTATGGTATCATTATTAGGGTATGATATTTTGGTGTGGTATTTGTACAATTAAGAAATTGGCGTTGTAAGTTAAGGTAGATGTATAAGTCTTCGACTTCTCATTGAGTTTTGCAATTATGTTAAGTGATGACATTAGATTATTATTGCAAACTAAGTTATGATTTGAGTTTTGTTGGAATGTTTTTGGTGAGAAGTCAAAATTGGAAAGTAAAGTCAATTTAAATCTTGGGAATTATAGGTAAATATATGCTTATGTTGGAGTAAGAATCGGAGGTTTCAGTAGTACTTGGTGAATTCTTAAATAACGGATTTATGATCTTATTTGGTTGGATTATAATTTGGATAAGTTATATTTTATTTTATTCGGATGAACGTCGATTAAAATGTCAGATTTGGTTAACAAATAGTGTATATTATATATTAGTTGGTCAAGAATTTTAATTTGAATAGTTGATATATTTTTTTAGTGTAAAAGAATGTAAGTGATTTGGTTAACTTTGTTTGGAGATCGAGAAAGGTGGTGTATCTTGAAGCATTTAGTGTTATTTTATTGTAACTTTTAGTGGAATCATCTAATTAGATTTGGTCTTGTATGCGTAAATATGATTTTGATGAATGATTTTGTGTCAAGTACAATTAAGTATTGATGTGTGATTATCATGGATATGCTATGCTAGTATGAGAAATGGAAATGGTAGGATGAAGTATACGGGTTTGATAAAATTAAGAAACTTATCCGTGATATAAGATGATTTTTGTTGAGTATATTTTATTCCATGGAAAAGTATAAGAAATAGGTTGTAATTGCTAACAAGTTTTATATTGAAAGTGTATGATTATGTTTTCGAGTTAGTATCATAAAAGTGTAGAACACGACGTTTGTCGTGAATGGCCGGTGGAGTTAAAGGTAGCATTAGCGTGATAAATGTTCCGAATAAGCATAAAATGTTGTGTTATTTGGATTAGTTTCATGTGAGTATAAGCTATTTCATAAGTGAACTTTCGAGTTATTTTGAACCTTCGTGGGATTTGATTATTGGGTGATTCGGTATAAAATTCCGATTATGGTTATATTAAGATTTGGATCGACTTTGTGGGATGGATTAATTGAGTAAAATTGTGGATGATATGTGCAAGGTTCAGATAAGGTGGTTAGTATTGATTACTCCTAATTTAGTAGGGTATAATGCTATTTATTTGTGTATATTCTTATCTCATGGTATTTGGTTGTTATTGAAAATAGCATGTTTATTCGTTAAGGGATTCTTGGATTTGAGTATAAGTGAGAAATACAATAATGATTTTGTGTTAAGATATCAGATTTTATGGTGGTTATGTTTAACGAGAGGTTTATATTTATGGTGATATAAATCTCATTAGAATTATTTCTTGCAAATAATTGTGTATATTTGTGGAACCTAAATTTAGACGTGTTTTGAATTTGTAGATTTAGGGTATTGAGTTATTTGAATATGAAAAATAAGGTTAGTTTAATTCAATGATTATTGATTGAATTTGAGATTAATAAGGATATCGGGTGCTTTGTAAGTTTAATTATAGTCGCGCAGGCAAAGCGTAGTAATCTGTTATTAATATCCGTGATTTGATTTGAAAGATTGTATTGTCTGATCAGTTTAAGATAACTATTGGTTGGTTTTTGTAATTGTGGTGATTTATGATTTTGTCTAGGTGATTTAGTATATTTTTGTGATGATATGGTGTACTAAGATGGTGGAATATTTCGATTCTAAATTTTGGTGGAACCAACTGGGCATAATTACTCTTGCAAAAATAAGACGATTTTGAATTAATTGTTGATTGAGATTGAAATTATAAGAAATATCATGTGTTTGGTGAATTTAATCTAAATGTGCCGCGAAAGCATGAAGATTTGTTAGTGTTTATGTTTTGGTTTGAAATATTGAAGTAGGGAACAAATAGTAAACTTGAAGCAATAAAGCGGTTGACCTAGTGAAAAGTCCTTCGGGAGTTCCGTAAACGCATTGATGTGTTTACGGAATTTGAAATCAATTTGATAGTAGTTACCCTCATTTGTTGCTCGAATGAATTCCGGGACGGAATTCTTTTAAGGGGGAGATGTTGTAATAACAGGGTACGTTGTGGATTTATTTAATTTTATTATTTTGATTTTAAGGTAATTTTGGGATTTGTTTTATGGAGTTATAAGTTAAGGGGTAAGTTTTAATTTTAATTTATAAGATGAGGGGTGAAATTGGACAAGTAATATAAGTCAAAGGGGGGTTAATTGATTTAGTGGTGACTCATCACCACCACATTCACTTAGGTGGAAGTAAGACGAATTACATTCTATCTTGATTATGTGTGTGAGTACACTTCACGGTGAAGAAGAGAAAAAAAAAGAGTAAGATATTTTCATAATAGTGTGGGTGTTTGTGTATTTCGGCAAGAACAAAAAGGAGAGTGAAGTTGAGAAAGAAAGGAGAAGACAAAGGAGAAGAAGGAAACAAGAGAATTCAACTGGGTTTTTTTTAGGAACAATTGAAGAAATAAAGAGATTCTATAAATTTTGGATGAAGGATTGGATTTCTCGAGAAAAGCTTGGAAGGAGTTTTGATAAAAAATCAAGGTGAGTTTTTTCTTTAAAACGTTTTCAAACTTGGATACATATATATGTATATATGTTTATATATATATGAGATGGATATGTGTGGATTGAGAAAATGATTTATGGTGTGAAAATGTGTATATATTGAGATATATATATATATATGTGGTTGGAATGTGGTGAAAGGTTTATAAATGACAATATGATATATTGGTACATATATATATATATATATATATATATATATATATATATATATATATATATTGTATTTATATATGCATTGCACTACACGAGAGCACTTTGGCCGAACTATGCCGGCGGATGTTTGCTGTAATTGTTGTACATCGGTGTTTGCTGTAATTGTTGTACAGCGGAGATAATTGATTAGTTGGCTCGCAACCAACTAATATGGCCATGGGAATGAGGATGAGGAGTGGTGCACGATACACGAGTCTTGATTGGTATTTAAATATGTGTGGTATATTTGTGATTTACGAAAGGATTACTAAAGGTTTTTATATAAACAATTTTAATACATGGTTTTATATAAATGGGTTTTATAACGGTTTTAAACTAACAGGGATTATCTCACTAGACCGTTGGTCTAACCCTCATTTTCTTTTTAAAAATATGTATTCCAGGTCGAGATACTTTCAATAGCTAAGGAAAGGATAAAGTGTAGTACGCGTTGATAGCTGACGAAGATTAGAAAATAATTACGTTATGTAAATGTACGTTTTAAGACTTTCGGACCGTATGTGATCTATGATGTACTTTTTGTTATGAATGTAACAATGTTTTGCAATATATGATATTTGTTGTATGTATGGGTAACCGGGTCGTTACAATACTACTCTAAAGGGGACCATAAAGCATATGCTACTATTCAGACGGTACTGATGAATAGTTGAACGGATGTCGTGAACAGTTGCAAGAACGGCATGAACAGTAAGACGTGTTGTATTGCATTTAATGCAGCAGACATCTTTTATATACTAAGCCCTATTGAGTCCAATCAGAGTTTGACACGTCGACGTTGGACAGGGCATGCTACCATGCAAGTTGATGAACGGGTCCTGTAACAGTAGCAAGATATTATAAATATCTTCAAGTCTTTTAGTGAGGACCACAGAGGCTCTGTAATGAGTTACAGAGGTTCTGCGGTCTGGTCCTCTGTGGAGCAGTCTTTCCTATATTCTGAGATATTGGTCTTCTTTGCGCGTATGACAGAGCTTCTGTAGCGCGCCTCTTTAGCTTCTGTAGATTCTTGATCTTGAGCCCTCGGTAATTCCGGCAGCGCCTCTGTAAGAGGCTTTCTTCACTTAGCCTATTTTTCACTACTTCTAAATACTTCTATGATTAGGAAGATTGAAGCTAACAATCTCCCACTAAGTAGTGAAAAATAAAAAATTTAACTTCGAGTTTAGTTAGGCTAAGTTAGATAAGACATAGGTTAAACAATACCTCGAAGGTTCTTTCATTTAGAAATATGCCAGAGGCATTTTACATTTGAGTACAATGAAAGATAAACTTTGACTTGGTTTGCAGGGATTGGAGGTCTGAGAATCAGATTTTGGCATCTTTGAAGTCGTCGTAGCTTCTGTTGTCTCTTCCGACTCTTCTGATCTCTTTGTAGATACTGATGCAGAGTTCTCTTAGGCGGATTGTGGCATCAATCTCTCTGATGAAAGTATCTGCAGCATCTCTATCCATTTTCTCTGTACCTCTGTATTTTACAAGGCTTGTTCTGAACTTGTTCAGAGTACTAGTTGCGTACTTCTGACAGTCCATGCACACAAACAGTTTAACTTCGCCTTGTGGGTTTTCAAATACTAACCCAAACCGTGGTTCTGTGATGATTGAGTTAGGTACGGCGTCCGGTAGGCAGCGATCCTCGGGTGGTCGTAAATCCAGATGTTTGAGACCAAGATCCTTTCCCAGCTGGAAATCTATCATGCTGTAGAGCAGAAGCTTTTCCCTCATCGCTTTTCTCAACACTTGATAGGCTCTGGTGTTTGCCTCTGTGTTGTAGTTGTCCTTTGTCCATTGCAGAAGATCAGGTAGATCATAAGAATTGATATTTCTTAGGTCAGCATCAGCGAAGGTGGTTTCTGAATTGTCTTCTCTTCTGACTTTGTAAAGATTGTACCTGACCCTTGGATAGGTTCTTGTAAAGGAGAATTTGTAGAAGATTACCTTTTTGATCTTGTGTATTGAGAAGACATCTGCTTTGGTTCTTGGCTTTGTTCTCAAATTCTTCTCTGATCCTTGGATCTGTCACATGATCTGTAGGATGATTGGTCTGAAAGGATTGTTTATAGAGGTATTTGTATACCACTTCTTCCATCTCTTCATGTGTTGGACCAGGTTGTGCTACTTGTCTTCTGAGACTCTCCATCTTTTGAACAACTTCTGCAGCTCTACCAGTTAGAAGAATGTCTGACAGAGGCTTCAATCCATATGCCCAGTCAACTTCTTCAGGCTTTGGAGTTTGAAAGGTATCAAACGCGCTTTTCATTAAATTTTCTGTAGGCTTGGGCAATGACTTCTTTTTCTTGGGCTCTTCTGTCAGTATTGCTTTGCCCTTATCTTTGGCTTTTGGAGGTGCAGAACCTGTTTCTTCTGTAGGTCTGGAGGTTGGTGCTTCTGTTGGCTTGATGGGGGTTGCCTCTGTAGGTTTTGATACTTATTTTTTAGAGGACTTTTGTGGCGTTGGTTATGTTGGCTTTCTTTGCTCTGTAACCTCTGTAGGAGGTTCTTTGGTGACTTCTTCTGTAATCTTGGTTTCTGTGGATTGAGGTATGTCGAATCTTCTTGCCATTTTGAATGCTAATGTGAACCCGTGCCTTTCTTCTTCTCTCTGTGACATTCGATCAGTCATTGTATTTTGCATCTTTTTCAGAATATCAGTAGCAGAGGTCGTTGCTCTTTTTGGTTTGGTGGCAATTGACTTTCTTCTTGGTATGGTTGGGGGTTTTTCTGTTGAAGGACTTTCTTCCAAAATGATTACCACAGGGGTGGTTGTTGCCTCTGTGGGTTGCTGATCAGCTTCTGGAATATTTGTTTCTTCAGGACTTGATTCCACAGAGATGGGTGTTGTCTCTGTGGTCTGTTGAGTTTGTTGTTGATCTTGGGTTTGTTCTGGAGGGGCTTGACTGATTGGTTCTGCTGCGATTGGTGGAGTCTTTATTCCTCTGCACGTAGCTTTCTCCCTTGTATTCTCCCCCTCAGGATTATCTGATG
Organism: Saussurea involucrata; assembly: GCA_033807775.1. Taxonomy (NCBI): domain Eukaryota; kingdom Viridiplantae; phylum Streptophyta; class Magnoliopsida; order Asterales; family Asteraceae; genus Saussurea; species Saussurea involucrata. The sequence continues at coordinate 25,351,504 of CM066326.1, forward strand.
GACCAGGATGGTCATTATCAGAATACAAGACATCATTGCATATCAAGTTAAAAATGTTCAGTTTCAACCCCTTTATTAAATCTATTTGGTGTGCTAGCATGCGAAATATGATTTGCAACAATCAAATGTACTTCTGAAACCTATAAGAATACTTTGCTCTTACTCACACTATATGACTGAAATCAGAATTTCCACAAGTTTATATGTTTATGGCGACATTGTTATTTCCCCAAGATATAAGAGATGTGTGCTCATTGGCATCTTTTATTTTGTACACATTGGCATCTTTTTATCAACAGGTTTATTAAGACTAAGATACACCGTAAATGTAACTTTCTATCTGGTTCTATAGTAGGATTTGGGTCAGCCAATCCCAGACCAGTTGGCCTTAGGGGCTAGGTGTCGAGCACCCCTTGGAACTTAATCTCCCAAACCAGAAAGGCTACATCGATATATCCTAATCCCATATGTACCAGTAGGACATGGCTTTCTATCTGGTACTATAGCAGGATTTGGGTCAGCCAATCCCATACCAGTTGATCTTAGGGGCTAGGTAACGAGTACCCCTTGGGACTTAATCTCCCAAACCAGATAGGCCACAGGCACAAACTTTCAAACCTAATGATTTTTTTATTTTATATATATATATATATATATTTATATTTTTTTTTATTGCATCTCAATCACTTGGTTATAAAACTTTGTGTTTCCCTCATATTTTCATTTCCATTCTTCATTCTGACAATTAGGCATTGTGAGCATCGTATTCTATATAAGTCTAGATTTACACAATTTTGCGCATATATCAAAATTTCATTCATGTTTTGCTGACCTTTCGATTTATTTCAGAAGCGAAAGTTGAAGCAAATAAAACGCAGATAATACAACAATACTTGTAAAATCATCTTTTAGCACACATTTAATTCATTGAATGAAAATTGAAAAATTTCATCTCATTGAATTAAATTTGTTGAGATTCAAATTTTCAAAGCAGTAGAAATGAAACATAATGCAATGTTACCTTTCACCACTTGTTCCTTGAATTGAAATATGTGACAGTTAAGGATATCACCCGATAAGTATGAGTTCTAAACTGATTTGTTTAGAAGTCTTAGTCTTTGAAGTACGGGTCCTGAACTAAATTGTTCAGAAGCCATAGTCGTTTAAGCACGGGTCCTGAACTGATGTATTCAGAAACCAATTCTCTGTACTCCCCCTTAATGGCACAAGTAATCTTCTTCCGAGAGTTCAACACTTTGCTTCTAAATCTGCAAAAACAGATTAAGTAGATTTTGGTACCCAACGTGTCTTGGGTCCTGGCTTGTTAAGCGGAGCTCTATAAGAAGGAAAATGATAAGTACCGTACCAATATTGAGCATTATCATTTTTAACAAAATCATTAGTTCCACAATAAGAACAACAAAAATTCTTTTGTGCTAATCTGATTAAATGATTTGCGGAATATAATGAACCAGGTTTAGCAAAAGATTTACCTTTCAGGTTAGTGTTCTTTTTGGGAACAGACGATTTTGGTACATCTTTTTCAGGAAACGTACCTTTAACTCTCCATTGCATGTTGACTTTTTTATATGTAGGAAGATCAGCAGATTGAAATTTGGAAGTGTTAGCCTCAATCTTCCTAATCATAGAAAGTAGTTACAAGTAGTGAAAAATAGGCTAAGTGATGAAAGCCTCGTCTAGAGGCTCTACCGAACTTACCGAGAGATCAAGGTCAAGAAGCTACAGAGGCGTCCTACATAGGCTCTGTCATACGCGCAAAGAAGACCAAAGACTCGGAATCCGGTGAAGACTGATCTACAAAGGACCATACCGCAGAACCTCTGTAACACTTTATAGAGCCTCTGCGGTCCTCACTAAAGACTTGGAAGATATTTATAATATCTTGCTACTGTTCCTGACCTGTTCATCAACTTGCATGATAGCTTGTGTTGGTTCCCGTTTTGCTTTAAACAAGATTATCATATCTATTAGTTCAAGTTAATGTTTGATGCGGAAGCGTATTTGAAGAACTAACAGATAAGTTTGATAGATTTAGACCAAAATATAAATAAACAATGAACAGGAAATAATATTTCAAAGTTTACTGAATATATATTAAGAACAGATTTAAGAACAATGAGTAAGAAAAGCTTCAAAATAGATGTGACTCTTAAGGTGAATAAGCTTTTTGTGTTCTTATGATGGTCGATTTATATGTGATTAATAAGGAAGAACTCAACATGAGTCTTCCTTATATACTACTCTAAAGGGGACTATAAAGCATATGCTACTATTCAGACGGTACTGATGAATAGTTGAACAGATGTCGTGAACAGTTGCAAGAACGGCATGAACAGTAAGACGTGTTGTATTGCATTTAATGCAGCAGACGTCTATTATATACTAAGCCCTATTGAGTCCAATCAGAGTTTGACATGTCGACGTTGGACAGGGCATGCTACCATGCAAGTTGATGAACGGGTCCTGTAACAGTAGCAAGATATTATAAATATCTTCAAGTCTTTTAGTGAGGACCACAGAGGCTCTGTAATGAGTTACAGAGGTTCTGCGGTCTGGTCCTCTGTGGAGCAATCTTTCCTATATTCTGAGATATTGGTCTTCTTTGCGCGTATGACAGAGCTTCTGTAGCGCGCCTCTTTAGCTTCTGTAGATTCTTGATCTTGAGCCCTCGGTAATTCCGGCAGCGCCTCTGTAAGAGGTTTTCTTCACTCAGCCTATTTTTCACTACTTCTAAATACTTCTATGATTAGGAAGATTGAAGCTAACAATCTCCCCCTAAGTAGTGAAAAATAAAAAATTTAACTTCGAGTTTAGTTAGGCTAAGTTAGATAAGACAGAGGTTAAACAATACCTCGAAGGTTCTTTCATTTAGAAATATGCCAGAGGCATTTTACATTTGAGTACAATGAAAGATAAACTTTGACTTGGTTTGCAGGGATTGGAGGTCTGAGAATCAGATTTTGGCATCTTTGAAGTCGTCGTAGCTTCTGTTGTCTCTTCCGACTCTTCTGATCTCTTTGTAGATACTGATGCAGAGTTCTCTCTGATGAAAGTATCTGCAGCATCTCTATCCATTTTCTCTGTACCTCTGTATTTTACAAGGCTTGTTCTGAACTTGTTCAGAGTACTAGTTGCGTACTTCTGACAGTCCATGCACACAAACAGTTTAACTTCGCCTTGTGGGTTTTGAAATACTAACCCAAACCGTGGTTCTGTGATGATTGAGTTAGGTACGGCGTCCGGTAGGCAGCGATCCTCGGGTGGTCGTAAATCCAGATGTTTGAGACCAAGATCCTTTCCCAGCTGGAAATCTATCATGCTGTAGAGCAGAAGCTTTTCCCTCATCGCTTTTCTCAACACTTGATAGGCTCTGGTGTTTGCCTCTGTGTTGTAGTTGTCCTTTGTCCATTGCAGAAGATCAGGTAGATCATAAGAATTGATATTTCTTAGGTCAGCATCAGCGAAGGTGGTTTCTGAATTGTCTTCTCTTCTGACTTTGTAAAGATTGTACCTGACCCTTGGATAGGTTCTTGTAAAGGAGAATTTGCAGAAGATTACCTTTTTGATCTTGTGTATTGAGAAGACATCTGCTTTGGTTCTTGGCTTTGTTCTCAAATTCTTCTCTGATCCTTGGATCTGTCACATGATCTGTAGGATGATTGGTCTGAAAGGATTGTTTATAGAGGTATTTATATACCACTTTTTCCATCTCTTCATGTGTTGGACCAGGTTGTGGTACTTGTCTTCTGAGACTCTCCATCTTTTGAACAACTTATGCAGCTCTACCAGTTAGAAGAATGTCTGACAGAGGCTTCAATCCATATGCCCAGTCAACTTCTTCAGGCTTTGGAGTTTGAAAGGTATCAAACGCGCTTTTCATTAGTTTTTCTGTAGGCTTGGGCAATGACTTCTTTTTCTTGGGCTCTTCTATCAGTATTGCTTTGCCCTTATCTTTGGCTTTTGGAGGTGCAGAACCTGTTTCTTCTGTAGGTCTGGAGGTTGGTGCTTCTGTTGGCTTGATGGGGGTTGCCTCTGTAGGTTTTGATACTTATTTTTTAGAGGACTTTTGTGGCGTTGGTTCTGTTGGCTTTCTTTGCTCTGTAACCTCTGTAATAGGTTCTTTGGTGACTTCTTCTGTAAGCTTGGTTTATGTGGATTGAGGTATGTCGAATCTTCTTGCCATTTTGAATGCTAATGTGAACCTGTGCCTTTCTTCTTCTCTCTGTGACATTCGATCAGTCATTGTATTTTGCATCTTTTTCAGAATATCAGTAGCAGAGGTCGTTGCTCTTTTTGGTTTGGTGGCAATTGACTTTCTTCTTGGTATGGTTGGGGGTTTTTCTGTTGAAGGACTTTCTTCCAAAATGATTACCACAGGGGTGGTTGTTGCCTCTGTGGGTTGCTGATCAGCTTCTGGAATATTTGTTTCTTCAGGACTAGATTCCACAGAGATGGGTGTTGTCTCTGTGGTCTGTTGAGTTTGTTGTTGATCTTGGGTTTGTTCTGGAGGGGCTTGACTGATTGGTTCTGCTGCGATTGGTGGAGTTTGTATTCCTCTGCTCGTAGCTTTCTCCATTGTATTCTCCCCCTCAGGATTATCTGATGGACCAGGATGGTCATTATCAGAATCATCCTGACTCTTATCAGAACTACCCTCTGCTCTGCAAGAAGCTTTGGTTTTCTTCGGTAATTCTGCTCCTGCTACTATCAACTTTGCACAACCGTCATCACAGAGGCCAAGTAGAGTCGCAAGCTCTGCCTCTGTTTTAAAACGCATTCTGCCAACACTTTTTCTGAAATCCTTGACAAAGTTGGCATTTGCTGTTGTGAAGGAGACAATGAATTCTGTGACCTGGTTTATGACGTTCTGTCCTAGCTCTGTTAGTTGTGCTCTGGTCATGTAGTCTTTTGGCTGCATCATTGTCATGTTGCGCATTGCCTCTGCTTGTACTTGTTTTAGGGCATTCTGTAGATCTGCAGGAGTAATGCCCTCTGTTCTGTTGGATTACGTATTCATTTGTTCAAGGAAGTTTTTGACAGAGTCCTTGAACGCAGAAGTTGCATTTGTTCCGATTTCTTGAGCGGCAGAGGTGGCTGTAGCTTTGGCAGTAGTTTAGTGCAGAAGACTTCATCGCTGCGATGGCAGATTTTACCTCTGTGGACAGATTGTCCATTTTGGTGTTTAGTTTCAGGATAGCCGTCGATGTTTTCTCTGCAAAAGCATTGAAAGAGCTTTGCAACTCTTTTATTGTTTGGTTCACAGAGGTGACAAGGGTTTGGAACTCCTCCTTTGATACTTGTGTTCCTTGTGTAACCTCTGGAGGAACACATTCGTCTCCAGAGTGAGTCCCTGTTCTTGGGACACCTTCGTTCACCCTTGTTTGTACGTTGGGGTGGAAGGATTTCCACCTGATCCTTGAGCAGAAGCATCTATTGCTTCAGGCTCTACATAAGTTCTGTGAATGACATTGTCTAGATCCACTTCAGAGGTGGGTACTAGATTATCCTTCTGTTGACTCGGAGACTTGTCTAGAGTCTCTTCGTCGTTGTGCTCACTACTTCTCTCTGAAAGAAGTGTTGGCCCTAGTTGTGTGTGTGTGGCAGAGGAAACGAATTCCTCTGTAGGGTGTTCTGTTGTGATCTGGGGTGATGGATCACGAACTGTAGGTGAGTCTCTCTGAGGAGACTCCCTAGGAATGGATTCCCCGGTTTCTGTGGGCGCAGAAGTCGAAAGAGTGACTTTTGGCTGGTTGGGTTAGGTTTGGATCGAGCTGTGCTGCTCTGTTTCAATAACTCCTTCTGCAGCTAGACCTGCGGAGTTAGATGTGTGGGTTGCACTGGGAGGGGCTGAGGGATTTGTGCCTTCTTCAACTTCGGCATCTTTTTCTTTTCCCTTTTCTTTTTCTCCCATTTTCTCTATGATTTCCTTAACCTTTTCTCTATTCCACTCTGGTGCGTTCTTTTGATTTCGTTCTTTAATAGCTTCCTCTGACATGTCTATTTCCTCTATTTCTTCTTCTTCATCTTGGCTTGGACTCTTTCTGTGGACGTCCAATCCTTGTCGAATGAAGGGGTTCTGTAGGATAATAGGTGTCTCACCTGGTTGATTTATGGGTGTTGTGTAATCTTCTTGCAGATGTGTGTCAATGCCAGAAATTGAGAAATATTGCTCTTCTGGGGAGTGGTGGTCGAGAGGTTGTGCCGTCCACCCTGCTGTATTTAAGGTGTTGGCAATGTCAGGGTTCTGTAGGAAGTCGTTCAGGTCTCCGTGATGAGCAAATCTATCTGGAGATTGATAGGGTGATTGATATTCTTCTGTTGCCATTTCTTCTTCTGTATCTTCTTCTGCAAGTCTTTCTTCTACGATTTCTTCTTCCTCTGCAATGGTGACCAATTTTTGAAGTGATTTACCATGCTTCTTTTTGGTTCTCCTCCTCCTGGGTTTTGGTGCCGCTTCCTCTGTGATTTTCGATTTTCTTTTCTTCCTCTGTTTTGGGGAAGAGGGAGGAACAGAGGAGCCAATTTCTGTGGCATGAGGAGGTGATGGTTGATCTTTTGCAGCGCTTGTAGAGGTGCCGTCTATAGTTTTTCTTTTCTTTGTTGTTGGAGTAGATGCAGAGGTTTTTGAAGAGGACTTCTTTCCCATGAGTTCTGCACGTTTGGCTATGAAGCTTAGTTGTATAGCCATGTGTTTTTCCAATTTCTGATTTTTTCTTCTTGAGTGGAAAGAGGTTCTGCAACTATTGTTCCTAGGGGGACACCTAAACGCGGGGGTGTCATAGGACTCGGTTTAGGAGTTCTATGTTCGCATATATACTCTTTCTTTAGGGTTTTATTCGAGGCATACTTCAGAAGCTTCTTTGACAGAGGTCTGCAGTGTGAGTAACCATCTATATGATCAGTGGGGACATTTTTGCTCATTGGGAACTGTTTGGGAATTGGCCCTTCCATTGACCATTTCTGTATCAGCAACAGAGGTTCTAACAATACTCCCAATATTCTTTGGAATTGCAGAGGTGGTAGAAAGTTGGGATCGTTCTCTTTGACCCGTTTGGTGTTGTTCTTTCTGTCGATGGTGTTGATGATCTCTTGCATCATTATCGTCGCGTAATCGAGTGGAAGATCATAGTACACCCCATACATGATGGTTAAGATCTGATGCGAGGTCTGGTCAATGCTGCCTATCTTCACTGTCAGGCATCTGTTAAGAATAGAGAACAAGGTGTTCCACAGAGGTGGTAATCTGCCCCTGCGGAAGTCATTTCTCTTCCGTAGTTGTGTGTTGTACCCAAGCATTTCTACGAAGCGACAGAGCTCGTCGTCTGTTGGTTGCTCTGCATATTTCTTCAAACCAAGAAGACCCCTCGTGGGTAGGTTGAACTCAAGTGAGAACATTGTTCTGTTGAACTTGATTTCAAGATGTTCAGATTTGTCAGGTCTTGAAATGTACCCTTTGATAATAGAGTCGTCTTTATCAAATCGGCAGCTCTGCCAAAACTGGTTCAGATATCTGACTGGTATTTTCTTTGGGGTTCTTGAGAGTAGAGGGAAGAGGATGTGATTTTCCATTATGTTCAGAAGAATGGCGTGGGCTTCGCCGAAAGCAGTGGGTGAGGGGACCAAATAGCAGTTGTTGGATTTGATTGGTAGTACCTTTTCGAAGTGATCCTTAGCTATGAAGTTTTGAAGATGTTTTGTCGGAGCAAAGTCTGCTGAGTCGCCGGAATCTTCTAGTTCGATGTTCTGGGCAGGGTTGGGGTTTTCTGAATGTTCAGAATGAGCCGGTGAATGTTCTGGTGAGGTCGCCGGAGAGTGTGCAGGGGAGATAGCTTGAGAAGATGAAGCCATTTGATACTGAGAATAAGAAACTTGCAGGTTTTTGCAGGGTTTCGCCGGAGAAGAATGAGAGTTTGTAAAAGGTTTATGAGAGGGTAAGCTTGGTTTTTATAGGAGGGTAAAACGGTAGAATTCGAAAGAGTAAAATATATGGAAATGGATTAAAATTTGGAATCCGTACTCGAGTTAGAACGGCGGGTTCAACTTTCCAAAGAAAACGTTCCATGTAAGCCCAATGAAAATGGGACACGTAGGCCATGTCAGAAGATGACAGGACGTCGTGTGCGGCCCATTAATGCTAGGCGCGTGGGGTTATTCTTAGCCATATGTAATTCATTCTCAGTAAAAGTAACCGTTATTACTCCAGAACTTCTGTACCTTACAAAAGCTCTGTGATCTTGAAAATCTTTGTTGTTTATCCCTTTCATATATCTCATTGTTATCATGACTTCTGTGGAGTTCTTTTTTAACCAAAACATTTGTAAAGGCATTGGAGAGGATAAAATCGGATTTTTGTCAAGAAATTTGCTTCGCAGAGGTTTTGTGGCTCTGTTGAAACTTGCAGAAGTTCTGTGAGGGCCAACAGAAGCTCTATGAGGGAAAAAATCTCATAACAAAAATTTTATTAAAATTTTTGATCATCCAATTTTTGATTTGGTTTAAGAGATGTTTTTCGGACATATTTGAAAGTTTGTGTCCGAGAAAACTGTAAAAAAAAACGGTTTGTTCGAGAAGGTCATGGTTTGTGTTTTCGGTTTCCGAGATAACATTCCAAAATATCGACAGAGGGTTAATTTGTGATCACAGAGCATATTGCTTGCAGAACCTCTGTTGAGCTCAGCAGAAGCTCTATGACCTTAAATTTCTCTTAATTCGAATTTTATGAAACTTTTTGAGCTTTTGATTTTTGAAATGTTTATTTAAAGTATATTTAGGACATATTTGACAATTCTTGTCCTAGAAAATTGTTTTCCAAAAACCTTTTGTGCGAGAGACATACCTTTTGGTTCTTCTTTTCTCGGCAGTGATATCTGACTTCTGTCGGTATGGAGTCATCGATATTTTTCTTTGGCTTTCCCTTGAAAGTTTTATCTCTTTAGATCATTTCAGGGTTCCCTTCTGATCCCCCTTGATCTAATCACCTCTGTAGATCAAGTAATTTCCTTTTGCTCCCCCTTGACCTATGCTTGGATCAAAGAATGATAAGTTTTGCATAGAACATAGGTCATGTTTTCCAGAGGTTCTATAGGGGTCGTCAGAGGTTCTGAGTTGACTTACAGAAGCTCTGTGATTTTAAGAACTATTTAAGATTGAGAACTTACAAACAGAAATAAATTAACTTAAAGCAAAAATAAACGAAATTTGTACATATTTACAGAAGATAAAGCTATACTTACAGAGGATTGTCACACCATGTTTATCATTCCTAACTTACCCACCAAGAAAATTGAATCTTTTCTCGTCTAGTGCTTTGGTGAATAAGTCAGCGAGTTGATATTCTGTTGGCACGAAATGCATTTCAATTGTACCGTATTCAACATGATGTTTCAAGAAATGGTACCTTATATCGATATGCTTGGTTTTCGAGTGTTGCACAGGATTGGCAGAGATAGCAATGGCACTTTTGGAATCACAGAAGATGGGTATTTTGAATAGGATGTGGCCGTAGTCTTTTAGTTGAGTTTTCATCCATAGAACCTGAGAACAACAGCTAGCAGCAGCAACGTATTCAGCTTCTGCAGTGGATGTTGAGACACAATTCTGCTTCTTGGAGGTCCAACTGACTAGTTTACCACCTAGGAATTGGCAACTCCCAGAGGTACTCTTTCTGTCGAGCATGCATCCTCCGTAGTCTGAATCTGTATAAGCTTTAAGACTAAAACCAGAGTTCTGTGGATACCAGAGACCGAGATTTTTGGTCCCCTTTAGGTATCTAAAGATTCTCTTCACCGCATCATAATGTGATTTCTTAGGATTAGCTTGATAACGTGCACAAAGACATGTGGCATGCATGATGTCAGGTCTGCGTGCTGTTAAGTATAACAAAGATCCAATCATGCCTCTTTAGAGAGTGCATTCTACAGAGATACCATTTGGATCTAAGAATAACTTATTTCCAGTGGCCATTGGAGTTTTCATTGCAGAGGTATCAGAGAGTTTATATTTTGACAGAATGTCAGAGACATATTTGGCTTGATTTATAAAAATTCCCTCTGAAGTTTGTTTGACTTGAAGTCCGAGGAAGAATGTTAATTCTCCCATCATACTCATTTCAAACTCACTCTGCATGAGTTTTTCAAAACTTTTACACTCTTCTGAATTAGTAGACCCGAAAATTATGTCATCCACATAGATTTGTACAAGCATTATTCACCCTTTTTATGTTTATAGAATAAGGTAGTATCTGTTGTACCTCTGTTGTAGCCATTGACTAGAAGGAAGGTAGAAAGTCGTTCGTACCATGCTCTTGGAGCCTGTTTCAGTCCGTATATAGCCTTTTCAAGGTAGTATACATGCCTTGGAAACTTTGAGCTTTCAAACCCTAGTGGCTGATTTACGTAAACCTCTTCTTGGATTTGACCGTTTAGAAAAGCTGATTTTACGTCCATCTAATAGACTTTAAAACCTCTGTGGGCTGCGAAGGCTAAGAATATTCTTATTGCTACGAGTCGTGCGACAGGGGCAAAAGTCTCATCGTAGTCTATGCCTTCTTCTTGTCTATATCCCTTTGCTAGGTATCAATAAGTGGTACTTAGACTTAAACTAAGCATTGATGTTGTATAGTAACTAGGTGATAATTATACGGGATATGGACCGCTAGGAGAGACCCAGGTTAGGCAGGGGACCAGGAATAGGATATTATTTAATACTTTGCGCATTTTAATTTTTCCTGTGAGATGGCCGATGGCGACGCCGCCAGTCACACCCCATCAAATCCCGATGTTGAAGAGAATGCTCCAAATTTTCCCTTGGATGACGATGAGACGCCGTTGTCTCCTCGAGGTTCGCGATTGATGAGAAGGCTCACGACATTCATACAACAAGCTATGGAACAACAAAAGTATGATGTTGAGAAACAAGTAACCGATAAAGGAAAAGAAAAGGTCACGGGTGCTACGTCAAAGCCCAAAACCGATCGTGTATCGTTTAAAACGTTCCGTAGCAGCGGTGCCACATAATTCAACGGAATCACTGATCTTGTGAAGGCAATTCAATGGCTATAAAATACCGAAAAGGTGTTCCGGATCACACGGGTCTGGAACGAGGATAAAGTGAACTACGCGACCGCTATGGTCACCGATCGGGCTTTAACTTGGTAGGATACTACATATGAGTCTTTGAGCGAGGATGTGAAGGATAATATGACGTGGGAGTCGTTTAAGACTCGAATTCATGATCAATATTGTCCGGCGGATTTACAGAGAAGGATGGAGAAGGAGTTCTTGGAGCTTAAACAGGGAAATTTGTCAGTGATTGAATATGAAACACAGTTCAATCAGAAGGCACGGTTTGCCTTATGATTCCTGACATCGGAACGCGATCGAATTGATCATTTCATAGACGGACTGCGAAGGGAGATTGGAGACTTTGTTGCAAACCGTGATATCTCTGACTTTAATAGAGCCGTGGAATATGCTCGACGACGCGAGCATGAATTGACGAGACATGATGATGATCCGATCCCCTCATCAAAGAAACAATGTATTGAGGGAGCATCTTCAGTACCCGCTCACCAACCATCTCGTTTCTCCAATATGAGGAGAGCTCATTCTCAGACTACTCCACAAGCATCATCACGGGCTTTTAGTCTACAGCCGAACATGCCACGAGATTGCTGGAGATGTGGCAAGACACACCACGGTCGATGTGATATTGACCGGTCTGTGGTCAAATGTTTCTGTTGTGGCGAGACGGGTCATGTCCATACGAATTGTCCTCAATGGGAAAAAGCATTTTATTCTTGTGGCGTTTTGGGTCATCGACAACGGGATTGCCCCCGTATGAAATGGGATGAAAGTAAAGCATATGAAAAGTGTTGATCCAAACCCTCAGTGATTTGATAATGATCCTCTCTTAAACACTTAGTGAAAATTGTAAGTAAACAATATGTATTAGAGTTTCACTATCGCTGATAAGTACTAATACTTTACAGTACCGCTGATAGGAACTCTCGTTCTTTAGATTAAACATTCAGCGAACATTGTTCATCATAATGCTTTGAGCCTGTTCAGTCCTTATGGTGATCGCTGATAAGTTAGTTGTTTACTTATGATCCCTGCAGACAAGTTTCACGTTAACATAGGTTCTACGCTGAAGTCGAAGATCAAGCTCAAGAACCAGCGACAAGTATCCTAATGAACGGATACGGATCAGCGAAGACTCAGATTTGTCCACTCAACATGAAGTATCAAGTACAAGACTTCAGTTATCGCAGAACTTTGTCATTCACTGATATAGAATGATAAAGCGCTGAATCAACGTAAGCTGATCATGAAGTCCTCCGTACAAAGTACTTTTGTCTTAACCACCCTTGCACGACTAAGTACGATATGTCAGAAAAGAACCTCCTTATTGTCTGAAATCGTACAACCACTCTGATACTACACTGTTTAACCATGCGGCTACTAAGGTTGTCTACTATAGTCAGACCCAACAACCAATCAGTTGCTGCCACGTGTAAAGTATAAACTGCCATGCATTAAATGCATGCAGTATATAAGAAGGACTCCAGCTTCATTCTTGAAGCACTTGCTAACTCTGGTCAAGTCATCTTCTTATCTTGAGATAGGTTATTATTAGTAATTTCCTTCTCTTTCTTAGTGCAAGAAAACTTAGTGTTCCAACTTGTTTAGATTTAGGTTTATCCTTAATCTTGTTCCGCAACAAGCTGTAAATTGTTAATGATTTATCAATAAAAAATTTAGAAAAGTAAAATCTGTGTGTTTGTATTCAACCCCCCCCCCCCCCCCCTTCTACAAACTTGTATAGCCCTTCGGGACCAACAAGTGGTATCAGAGCAGATTTGTTTAATCTCATAAACAAGATCTGATCTATACTAAGATTTCTCTTCCTAGCTATTTCTTAAAATGGCTACCAACACAAACACAAACTATATTGACAACAGTTCTCTTGCAAAACTCCCTAGATTCTCCAGAGATAGTTTAAATCTATGGAACGATAGGATGATAAACTCAACTTTTCCTAAAGAATCCTCTAACCCCAGGTGTAGAGATGACATGTATCAAAAGTTGAAAGAAAGGTATGCGAAGCTGAAAAGCTTTAAGAAGAAAGGTAAAGGCCTGATGGCTGACTATGATTGGGCTGCCTCTGATGAAGAAGAATCATCATCTGACTCTGAAGATGATGAAGCCAATCTATGTCTTATGGCCAAACTTGAAGATGAGGAAGAAAGTTCACACATTCCCTCTTCTTCAACCTCTGCTACTCAGGTATCACCTTCCTTCTTTACCAATATTGCAAATATTGATGAAGCTGATAGTCTTCGAAAGATCGATCTCTTGACTAGAAGTTTATATGAAGCCATGAATGGCAAAACTGTAGTTGAAAATCAAAACCTTGATCTCGCTGAACAGCTTAAAAACTGTCACCTTCAAATAGAAAATCTTTCTAAAATTTAAGAAGATTTTAAAGATCAAGTTCACCTAAATCAGCTAGTCAAAATCGAGCGCGAAAAAGCTATCGCTGCATTAAAAGCTTAAAAAGCTACTATTGATGGATGGTATAATTCCTCAACAAAGATCACTGAGATAATTAAGTCTCAGATTCCCCTGAGTGATAAACGTGGTCTTGGTTACAAAGCTGATACTCTAGAACCAACCACTGATCGTTCCATGCTCTTATTTGGAACTTTTGTATCCTCAGTCGCTGATACTTCATCCTCTCAGTGTTCCTCTTCTATACCGCCTATCCTTGAGGAAATATCTACCTTAACTTCTAAAGGTAAAGAAAAAGTTATTTATCCAAAACCTACCTCAGTCTTTAAAAACAAAGGTAAAGGATTGCTTTTAATCAAAATCCTCAGAAGGGTACCTTAGTACCTAAGCTGAATGCTTCTAAAGCTTCACTGACCTATCCCTTTAGATCAAGGAATCAGATCTCTGGATCTACTCAGCGTGGATCTATTCAGCGATCTACTCCTAGAATCAGAGTGGATGTCATTGGTAAGAAATCCGAAAAACTAAATGTTCCTCCCATTTCAAAAACCAATAGCTTATTTGATGCTGGTCCTTCTAATTCAAAATCTAAAATTCAGCATGCAAATGGTCCTAGAACTACTTTTGTTTATAGGAAATGTTATCATTGTGGACATACAAATCATATTGCTAGTAAGTGCCCCACAGCCACCAAAGCTGAAAAGATAGCTAAGGTGAAGATCACTGTCCCCAAGGCAAAGAAGACCACTGAGGTTATGAAATTAACCAAAGTGAAGACTGACAAAGCTGAATCTTCAAATGCTGCGAAGACTGCTGAACCTTCCATTCCAACTACTTCCACTGACAAGTGTGTACACATGGTTAAGTGGGTACCCAAGAAAAACTAATCTTCCTTTGTAATGCAGGTTAAGAAGGGTATCTGGTATCTCGATAGCGGATGCTCTAGACACATGACTGTAAAGAAAAGCCTGCTCGCTGAATACAAGGAAGAGAATGGTCCCTCTGTGACTTTCGGTGGAAATGGAAAAGGACATACCTGTTGGTTCCCAGATACACTTAATCAAGATTAACAGTCTATTAGTTGAGTTTAGAGTTTGATGCGGAAGCGTATTAAACTAACAGATATATTTGATAGATATTAGAACGCACATATATATAGAAAACAATAAAGAATGAAAAGGATTTCTTGAACAGTTACTGTTATTCAATATATAATAACAACACGAAGAACAGATTAAGAACTGTTGGTGTGTGTGAGAATATAACACTCAGATATTTGACAATAAAGCTTGAGAGTATTAGTGATTCCTTGTGTATTCGTTCTTAGGAAGATCTCAACATGAGACTTCCTTTTATACTACTCTTAGAAGACTATGAAGTAGGTCACTGTTCCTTTTACGGCATGAATAGTAAACTGGATGGTGTGAGCAGTTGTTTGAGCCATGCGCATTTAATGGAGCAGATGTACTATTGGTAAATGCATTAAATGGCGCAGACGTCTATTTTTTACCATGCCCTATTGAGTCCACTCAGAGCTTGACACGTGTTTTGACAGTACTTTTCCATGCAAGTTGATGAACAGGTCTTGGAACAGTAGCAAGATATTATAAATATCTTCAAGTCTCAGTGAGGACCACAGAGGCTCTGTAATGAGTTACAGAGGTTCTGCGGTCTGGTCCTCTGTGGAGCAGTCTTCGCCGGATTCCGAGTCTTTGGTCTTCTTTGTGCGTATGACAGAGCTTCTGTAGGAAGCCTCTGCTGCTTCTGTAGCTTCTTGACCTTGATTTCTCGGTAATGTCGGCAGAGCCTCTGTAAGAGGCTTTCTTCACTTAGCCTATTTTTCACTACTTCTAAATACTTCTATGATTAGGAAGATTGAAGCTAACAATACCCGAGGGTTTGGTGTACTCTCAAATGGTACAACAACCTTCAGAAGAGTCGCATATGTTGAAGGGCAGAAGCATAATCTTCTAAGCATCAGTCAGCTTTGCGACATGGATAACAAAGTAATATTTACTAAGGAATCCTGCTTTGTCGCTGACAAAAAGGAGAAGATAGCTCTCAGCGGTTATCGTTTGGAAAATGTTTATGTAATAAACATGGACTCAACAACCACTGAGAATTCCTGTTTCTTCTCAAAAGCCTCATCTGATGTCAACTGGCTATGGCATAAGAGGCTCTCTCATCTAAACTTCAAGACACTGAACACTCTTTCTTCAAAAGAGTTAGTCACTGGTCTACCTCAACACTCATACGCCAAAGAGTCTTTATGTTTAGCGTGTGAGAAAGGGAAGCAGACCAAAGCAAGCTTTAAGTCAAAGCAAGTTTCCTAAGTGTCATCTCCTCTACAACTTCTCCATACGGATTTGTTTGGCCCTGTTAACAAACAATCCATCGCTGGAAAGAAATATACGCTGGCCATAGTTGATGAATTCTCTCGCTATACATGGGTAATGTTTCTCTGTTCTAAGAGTGACACCCCTGAAGAACTCATCACCTTTGTTCGGAAGATGGAAACCCTGAACAACTTAACCGTTCGCTCAATAAGGAGTGATCATAGGACTGAACCTTTCTTTGAGAGTAAGGGTATTTCTCACAACTTTTCTTCAGTGAGAACACCACAACAAAACGGAGTCGCTGAAAGAAGAAATAGAACAATTATTGAAGCTGCACGTTCAATGCTCAGCGATTCTCACCTACCTACTCAGTTTTGGGCAGAAGCTATCAACACTGCTTGTTTTACGCAAAACATGTCGCTGATAGTCAAAAGATTCAATAAGACAGCCTATAAACGTTTTCATGGGAGAAAGCCTTCAATTAGCTTTCTTCACATCTTTGGATGTCAGTGTTTCATACTGAATGACAGACATGCCCATGGAAAGTTTGATCCTAAGCCTGATGATGGAATCTTTCTTGGATATTCTTCAATCTCCAAAGCCTTCAGAGTCTTCAATTGAAGAAGACAAACTGTAGAAGAAACTATTCACGTCACGTTTGACGAATCCCGTTCAGCGAACTCTAAACCGTCTGCTGATACTGAAGAACTGAATCAATGGATGTTTTCTCATCTTGGTGATTCAGAAGATATTCCCACTCCTCATACTCATACAGTTGAAGATGATAGTCCTACTATCATCCCAAACATGCAGAATAGTGAAGCTAAAACATCATGGGTCTCAGCAGTTCCTTTAAACACTATACCTGCTTCTGAACCAAATGTCTTAGACATTCCATCTACTTCTCAGCAATCAGTGAATGAGATGACATCTACACCTACTCCTCTCTTGGCTGATATTCCAGAAGTTGCTGAAGCTTCATCTTCAGCTCCTCCAATTCAATTTTAGTCAGCGACTTATGCTCCTGCTCAGCGATGGACTGTAAATCACCCAATTGATCAAATTCTTGGTGATCCAAACGCTGGTGTTCAAACTCGACGAAGTGCAGGTAATATTTGTTTATTTGTTAACTTTATCTCTCTGGTTGAACCAAAGAAAGTAGCTGATGCCCTCAAATATCCATACTGGGTCAGCGCCATGCAAGAAAAGCTGACTAAATTCGAAAGAAACAACGTTTGCAAACTTGTTCGAAGACCAACTGACAAGACAGTGATAGGCACTAAATGGGTCTATCGAAACAAGTTGGACGAACATGGAACGGTAACCCGCAACAAGGCTCGACTTGTTGCTCAGGGATACAGACAAGAGAAAGGCATAGATTACGACGAAACATTTGCTCCTGTAGCAAGACTATAATCTATTCGTCTATTCTTAGCATACGCTGTACACAAAGACTTCAAAGTATATCAGATGGATGTTAAGTCAGCGTTTCTAAATGGAAAGCTGAATGAAGAAGTCTATGTGGAACAACCTCCAGGATTCTCAGATCCTAAGCGTCCATGTTATGTTTATAGACTAGATAAGGCACTTTATGGCTTAAAGCAAGCTCCTCGTGCATGGTATGACACTCTCTCTACTTATCTCCATATAGAACAATTTGAGCGTGGTAAAATCGATAAGACTCTATTCTTCAGGAAAGTAAAAGGTCATATTATTCTTGTTCAGATATATGTTGAGGACATTATATTTGGTTCTACTAACCCTAACCTTTGTACTCGTTTCGCTGATAGAATGAAAGAAGAGTATAAAATGCGCATGATGGGTGAGCTAACATATTTCCTTGGTCTTCAGATAAAGCAAAATGAAAAAAGGAACTTTCATTAATCAGGGAAAGTATGTTAAAGATATGCTGAAGAAATTCGATTTAACTTAGAGTTCAGCTATGAAAACCCCTATGGCACCACCGCTGACACTAAACAAGGATTCAAATGGAATACCTATTAATGTCACGCTGTACCGTGGGATGATCGGCTCTCTCTTGTATCTTACAGCTAGCCGACCCGATATTATGTACGCAACCTGTTTGTGTGCACGATATCAAGCTGAACCTAAGGAATCTCATATGATCGCTGTAAAGCGAATTTTTTGATACCTTAATGGTACTGCGAACCTAGGTCTTTGGTATCCCAAAGACACAGGTTTTGATCTAATCGCCTATTCAGATAGTGATTTTACAGGTTGCAAATTGGATAGGAAAAGCACCATAGGAGGCTGTCAGCTCCTGGATGGAAAGCTGGTGAGTTGGACAAGTAAAAAGCAAAACTCAGTGTCCACCTCCACAGCTGAAGCTGAGTATGTAGCCGCTGGAAGCTGTTGTTCTCAGGTCTTGTGGATGAGAAATCAACTACTGGACTATGACCTTCACCTCTCAAAAATTTCAATCTATTGCGACAGCACAAGTGCCATCGCTATAGCCAATAATCCAGTGCTACACTCAAAGACAAAACACATCGAAATCAGGTATCATTATATCAGAGATCATGTGATGAATGGTGATATAGAACTTCACTTTATCCCAACTGATTATCAGTTAGCTGATCTGTTCACTAAGCCTCTTGATGAGACAAGATTCAACTTTCTCATCAGCGAGCTTGGAATGCTGAACTTTGAATAGTAAAATCTTCAGCGGTTCACATTTGATCAGCGATAGGATAAAATCAACTTGTATAACCCATTTCATCATTCTCTCTCTGAACATAATTGATTCGTTGATGTCAAGGTATGTTTTCTCTCTTACTCGCTGACGATCGCATGTAAATGCAAGATTTCAAGACAAATTGCATCGCTGAATATCTCTTCCTTAATCAGCGATACTTTGAAATTTCTAAAACCAACACTGATATTTCTATTCAGTGCTTCATGTTTTCAAAAGTGTCCCTGAGCTTTCAAAACCTCAGAGATATCCTAAAATATGAAAGGACAGTTGTGACGTCATCGCAACGGATAAGCCCTGGCACGTTCTTTTTCTGACACACATTTGCACGTTTCGTTTACCAGCCAATCAAATGCAAACACGTGTCCGTGTCATGATGAAAATCTTTTCCCGCTCAAGATTTTCTCTCTCTCTAATCTCACTATATAAACACATTTTGGGTTTATATTTTTTCTTTACGCGAACAACTTATTCCTCAATAAAACTACTGTTGCATTTTTTCTCTCAAGTTTTCAAAAACTGTTCATCTTCTTCTTCTTCAATGAACCAGGTTAATATTTCTTTTATTTACCTGTTTCTTAAAACTTTTTCAAAAATGAAATCATTTCTTTCATGGTTTTATGAACACAACCTTTCATGGTTGTTCTTCAAGTTTAATCGCAAATATCTTAAACTTGTTCTTCATACGTTTTTCCAGGATCCTAATCATCAAAGGAAACTGGAAAACAAGACTTTTTATTGGGTTTGCATTTCTTTTTCAAAAACAAGAAAACACTAATCTTCATTAAGACATTTTTGTCTGAATGAAATGGACAAAATTCGAACCATCTTATTGGAAAATATTTCCACATTAAGATTATTCTTATTTGTTATATCTTTGGTTGAACTGATAATACAGCAATGGCATCTACTGATATTCCTACAGCTGAGAACACTGCTGCTGCTGAGGAACTAGAAATCACTAAGGCTCCTCAGGTCAAGTTCACGCTTGAGGAACTCGATTGGACAAAAACAAACAATCTCTATGCGCTTTTCGAGTTTCCTCCTCGAAAGCAAGTCACACATCTGAATGATGCTGTGAATTTCCTCAAAACCTGTTGCCTCTCTACAGTCCGGACCATAACACCCCTGCTCATCAGCTACTACTATCTCAGTTCTAGTATTCTACCAGACACACTCAGCTCACATCGACCAAAGACCCCACGAAGAAAATCGATTGCATCCTCTGTGACACTGATTTTGGAACCATAAAAATCACCCCTGCCATTATCCGAAAAGCACTGAGCCTTCCCATCTCCACAAAAGAAAAACCCTTTGTTTCTCTCCCTGACCACAAGAAACATGCTGATAGGGAAGCCATCACTGCATTCTTTGATGCAATGGGTTATGTATGGGAAACAGGGAGGGACAAGAAGCTTGAGAAGAAGCTGACCCTCATCAAGAAATCCAAAATGCCCAGCGAGATGAACTTCATCTTCGCACACTTGATAAGCTGCATGAAACCTTCTCAACCTTCTCTTCTCTGATCAAGCCGCTCAACCTCAGCAAGCAAAGGGCTATGCATTGCTGAAAGGTCTTCATGTTGACTGGGTATCGATAATCTACGATGATCTTGTGCTCAGAGTAGACTCTGTTGCTGACCGACCATCATGGGTTCCATTACCTAGATTCATCAGCGCCGTCTTCCTCAAAGGACTTGGGGATAACTACCCAAAAGTAGGAAACCTGAAACTCTCTCAGGTTGGCCCTAAGGTACTCGAATTCAAGCCAATGGCAAGCGAAGTACGTCTCTCTACTCTCTTATCTATTCTCAATCCTCCTTCTTCTACTTCTGCGGCTCATTCAGTGGAAAAACCCACCGCTGATACCCAAGCTGCAACCTCCACTCCTTCTAGAAAAAGGAAACAATCTACTACCCAACTTGGTTCCAAAAAGGACTAAGAAAACCAAGGAGCAACCCCAGCAATCTCTTGCTGAAGACTCCTCATCTCATCTTGAAGAGCTGATGGAAAGTTCAGTGGTACGCTCTGCCACAGCTGAACAAGCCACACCTTCCATCCCAGCTTCAGCGTCTCTAAACACTGAAGTTATAAACTTGGAATCGACCCAACCTCCTGCAGTCTCTCATAGGACTGAAGAAGTGATTCTCAGTGGATCCAACACTGAATCAGCTCCACATCAAACCTTCTCAACCTTCGCTTCTCTCTCTACTCCATTGGACTCTAATCCAGTTTTCACCACGATCACTGGAGCACCGCAGGAATGTCCATGCGTACATGCACTCTAGCTGACGACATGGAACTTTTTTTAGGACACAGAAGTTTTGACGACTTCACCAACCCTCCTGCAGGTATACACCAACCCATATACACTGTAACTAAACCCCAAACTTATGAGCTTTCCTTTGTTCATAAGTTCTTATTTGTTATAGGTCCTAATTTGGGAGACATCAACGCCTCTCTGAAGAACCTGGATACAAAGCTGACAGGTCTCACCACTACTCTCTCAGACAACTCTTCAACTGTAAGAAACGCTGGAGAGAATCTCAACAAGCTGACAAAAGTGGTTGAACAGAAAGCCTCCAAAGCTGATTTGGAGAAGGTTGATAATACTCTTGGTGATTTTGCCAAAGTTCTTGCTGACATATACACCGACTACACCTCTCTCAAAACAACAGTTCAAACCATGTCCAGCGAGGTCATAACGCTGAAGACATCGGTTGGAAATCTTCAGGGAGAGGTGTCCGATGTAAAGACTGACATGCGTTCAGTAAAGACTGACATAAGTTCAGTGCAGCCGATAGT
Source organism: Saussurea involucrata (assembly GCA_033807775.1). NCBI lineage: Eukaryota > Viridiplantae > Streptophyta > Magnoliopsida > Asterales > Asteraceae > Saussurea > Saussurea involucrata. The sequence continues at coordinate 25,372,889 of CM066326.1, forward strand.
ACAGCAGATCCTCAATCACATGACCGCCCCTGCCCCTGCACCTTCGCATTTTACTCCGGCGAATCGAGCTGAACTTCTCAAGATCAATCCTGCTATAACTGGCCTGGAAGTCAGATTAGGGGAGATTGAAAATTATATTGGGATCCCTGGCCAAGAAGACAGGGAACCAACACCATATGCTGAGTCATCGCATTCCTCCCCCACTCATCATGAGGAAGGGGGGGAGAAGAACTCTGAAGACCTTCCCCATGATGAATCTATCGAAAGGGAGAAGACTGAAGACCTTTCCCTTACTGAAGAGGGGGAGAAGACAAATGAAGAAACAACTGTTGGACCTCAGGGAGATGAAAACCCTGAGGGAACCGAGAATCTTACCTCTGTATCTGAGGGGGAGCAACTCGAAGAAGCTGCTGAAGAATCTGACGACGAAGCTGAAGGCGATGAAGCTGTCGACATCTCTGATGATGAACCATCTTCTTCTCCAAAGAATGATGATGATGATGATGATGATGACTCCTTTATCATCAAGCCTGTTCAGAAGACTACAGCTCTAAAAGGGATCTTGATAAACAAACCTTCAGGGGAGCGGACCAAGACAAAGCCTGCAGCGTCTGAAGCTGACAAAGGCAAAAACAAAGGCCTCGCTGAAGAAGACAATCTGACGATCTTGCTTCCAAAGCCAGTTTGTCAGGTACACTACCTTCTATTCCCTTACACTGCATCCCTCCTCTATCTATACACGTTATCATCTCTACTCTCCACAAAAAGCCTATACACTTAAACCCATTTCTTTTCGCTGTTCTACCCAAGTTCTTATTCGTAAGATCGCTATGTTTCAGCTAGTCCTCTCCTCGGTTTGAGGATATCGCTGAAGTTTCTACAGCCGCGACTTCACCAACAATAATCCCAGCTCCCAACGCTGAAGAAATAATCCCAGTCTTAGATTTGATCTCTGAGACTGATGAACCTGAAGAACAGCTGCTCTCTCACAAAAACAGACCTTCCTTGGCTCCTCAAAAGCTGAGTGAAGAGGATCAGAGAAGAAGAGAAGAAATGATAAAGAAGCTTGAGGCTCAGCGAATCATCTTGCCGCATGCCAAAGTCAAAACTCCTAAGTTCAGACTTACAAAGCAAGAATACACTGATCACCTCAGAGCTGAACGTCTACTCGCTGATAAAAAGGAAGCTGAAGAAAAAGACAGAGAACTCGCCATCCAGCTTACTCAACAATCAGTGAAAGACCCCTCACTGAAAAGAACTCCAATCGAAGTTCAACGTCAGCTATGGGAAGACGCCAAGAAGATCGTTGAAGAAAAGAGAACTGTGTCTCAATCTACTTTAATCTGGTGCAAAGAAAATGTACACTTCAGATATCGACCTGCCAGAATCAATAAGGTACATATCACTGGAAAATCAACTCTCAAAGTTTCAATCGCTGAAATCGAGATATTCAGAGAGAACGGGCAGTACAAAAAATTCTATGCTGATGCCATCACGAAGTACGGTCTCTCTGAATGGTTAGAGATCAGATTAGCCATCCAGAAGTCTCAATCTAAGTACAAGGATCATGTCGAAAAGCTGATAAATCAACAGATCGGCTTAGCCTCTTCTTGTGTGGATATTCCTCTTCCCCTCCTCTCGCAAATCAGAAAAGAAGGGCCTCTGCAAAGAAAAAGTCTACACCTTCAGACTCAGGTCCTCTTATATGAAACGAAACAGGTATTGGTTTTTCTCGTGCTGAAGTTCTTGGTACAGAACCTGACCTTTCCGCACTTGACACATCTCTTCCTCCTGGTGAGACTTTCATCCCTGGAAAAGTCATAAGCAAACCCTATGGGATATTCTTTATTGACTATGGTGGACGACAACGTATCTCTGAGCTTCCCATCACTCCAATCGAACAACTGAAAGATCTCATCTACTGGCGTGAATTCAAACGCGACATTCAGGCACGGCATCTTAAACCCTTGATTTTTGAAGAAGCTCTGAACAAAAATAATCAAGGAGTAAATGTCCCTGACTGGATGATTCCCACATCAAAGACCCTTGATGAACTTCTCACTAAGGAAGAACCTCTATAAGCTGATAAGATCGCCTTATTCTTCTATTTTATCAGTTAGTCTTTTATACGTGTAATTTATTTCGCTTGTACTTATTGTCTTTCCACTTCCCTTTGTAATCTGATACGAAGTTTAAAGAAAGATTTCAGCGAAAGTACTTTACTCCATCAGTACAGAAAAGATCCCAGAAAACAGTAAAAGGGACAAATATTTTATGAGTTCTTTGTTGCTATGTCATAATCAAATAGGGGGAGATTGTTGATCCAAACCCTCAGTGATTTGATAATGACCCTCTCTTAAACACTTAGTGAAAATTGTAAGTAAACAATATGTATTAGAGTTTCACTATCGCTGATAAGTACTAAGACTTTACAGTACCGCTGATAGGAACTCTCGTTCTTTAGATTAAACATTCAGCGAACACTGTTCACCATAATGCTCTGAGCCTGTTCAGTCCTTATGGTGATCGCTGATAAGTTAGTTGTTTACTTATGATCCCTAAAGATAAGTTTCACGTCAACATAGGTTCTACGCTGAAGTCGAAGATCAAGCTCAAGAACCAGCGACAAGTCTCCTAATGAACTGATGCGGATCAGCGAAGACTCAGATTTGTCCACTCAACGTGAAGTATCAAGTACAAGACGTTATCTATCGCCGAACTTTGTCATTCACTGATATAGAATGATAAAGCGCTGAATCAACGTAAGCTGATTATGAAGTCCTCCGTATAAAGTACTTTTTTCTTAACCACCCTTGCACGACTCCGTACGATATGTCAGAAAAGAACCTCCTTATTGTCTAAAATCGTACAACCACTCTGATACTACACTGTTCAACCATGCGGCTACAAAGGTTGTCTACTAAAGTCAGACCCAACAACCAATCAGCTGCTGCCACGTGTAAAGTATAAACTGCCATGCATTAAATGCATGCAGTATATAAGAAGGACTCCAGCTTCATTCTTGAAGCACTTGCTAACTCTGGTCAAGTCATCTTCTTATCTTGAGATAGCTGTAAATTGTTAATGATTATCAATAAACAATTTAGAAAAGTAAAATCTGTGTGTTTGTATTCAACCCCCCCCCCCCTTCTACAAATTTGTATAGCCCTTCGGGGTCAACAAAAAGATAAATACACAAATAGGGAGATGGGGAGTTGGCTTCTGTGATATATGTTAGCCCCAAGTATCTGTTATGTAAAAGTATTGAAAATATTATCAAGTCAGAAGACCAACAGAGATCCAGCAGAAGACTTGGAAGAAGACCAACAGAGCTCTGGTGAAATCAATAGAGCTCGACAGAGCTCTGGCAGAAGATCTTCCATTTTACAGAAGAACTGATTCACCAACAGAAGACCATCAAAGCTCTGGTGTAAGAGCTCTGGTGACTGAAGATCTCTATGAAGCCTGAGTCTCGTAAGAAATCTCTAAGTGATAGACACGTGTCCATACTTTCCACGTAAGCCCTAAAAGGACAAGACACACTTTCCACGTGTCATTCCATGGTTAGATAGTACACTATCTAATGCTTTATCAGGCTATAAATAGAGAGGTAGTGGAACAACAATTGTAAGCTTTTGGAAGAATAGTTTTCCACAATTGTTAGAGCACACACGGCAGTATTGCATATCACTACCTCCGTACGATTTTATGTCCTGTGAGATTTACGAATACACACTTGAACGTGTTCTTGGTGTTACTCATTATCAATATACGAGCAGCATTTAATACTTGATCTTGTTATCATTATTACTGTTCTGTATTTGATTCTCACGGTTACATTATCTTTGCACACTCACTCACAGTTTAATGGTTTTATATTTAAATGCTTCCGCTGTCTACTTTATTACCATTAATGTGATGCAACGTGAATCTGGGAACCTACAATTGGTATCCGAGCTTCTTTGATTTGCTTAAATCAAACGATCCAATCTACCAAGGTTGATTCATAGTTGTTGATTGTTGTGTGTCTCTTAAAAGCTTCATAGTATACTCTGTTTTTACTGTTTAAAGTTTAAAACAAGTTTTTAGAGTTCATTTAATGACTAATAACAACATTAACGCCATTTATATTGTTGGTTCTCTGACCAAGCCTCCTACTTTTCTGAGAGATGAATATCCTCAGTGGAAGATTAGGATGGTTAACTTCCTTGATGGAATGTGCAGAGATTTAATGCGATCTGTCACGGATGGACCTTGCCAACCCATGGTTTTGGTTCCACGTGTGCCTGCAACAGAAACTATTGGTGAGATTCCTGCTTATCTTAAACCTAAAACAACCGGGTTTACTGATGAAGAGAAGCCAAAAATGGAAAATGACCTTAAGGCCGTTAGACTTCTGATTATGGTCATTCCCAACGATATATTTCAAGAACTAGATTCATGTGTTACTGCTAAAGAAATCTGGGATCAACTTCTTAATCAACTTGAGGGTGGTATCAAGACCCAAAAGAACAGAAGGACCCAATGTATAAATGAATACAACGATTTCAAGACACTTCCTGAGGAAACCTTACAACAAACCTACAACATATTTAATGAGTTGATAAACAAATGCAAAAAGTGTGGGGTTGTTAGGTCGAAGGAAGATAACAATGTTTTGTTCCTAAAAAGTTTGAATGATGAATAGTTAAATTTGTCCATGTCTTTACAAGCTAACCAAGATTTGGATGCATGGTCTCTTACTGATGTGTATGGCACTCTTGCTGTACAAGAGAATGATGTTGTCAAACAAAAAGGCAAATCCACCATTGCAGGCCCAATAGCTTTGGTATCTGAATCACAGAAAACCACTGAAGGAAAGTCCAACAGAGAGAGTTCTAGCAGAGATAAGAAGAAAGAAAAGAAGAAGGGTAAGAAGAGTCTGGTAGCAGAAAGTGATGCTGAAGAAAGTTCATTAGAAGATGATGATATAAATGCTTTTGCTAAATCTCTTGCATTAATAACTCAAAAATTTAACAAGAGATTTGGTAGCAAAGTATTTGATAGAAGAGGTAGATACGAAAAAGAAGAGAAAGATGAGAAAAGAGGTTATGCTGCACCTCAACAACAGAACCACCAGAACAGAGCTCCACAAGAACAGAGACCGCAACCACAACCACAACCGAAGTATAATGCTCCAGCACCCCAGAAAACCGATGATGCTCAACCCATCAACCAGAATGATGGACGTTGCTTTAGATGTGGCAAACCTGGCCATTTCTCTGCTAATTGTAGAGGTAAACTGGTAAAAGACCAGGATTACTACAAGAACAAATACAAGTACAATTCTAGAGAGAGAAGCTATGTTGCTGAGATGGAGAATTGGATCTCTGATTCATCCTCTGATGATGAACCAGAGCAAGCGAATTTCTGCGGAGTTGCTGTGGGTGATAAGAGTTTGGGAGAAGAGGTTGACTGGATGACTGGAGAAACGCTAGAGAGAACGACAGAACAAGATATGAATCAGAATGCATTTGCTCTTACAGTAACAGATCCAGACAACAGAGCGTTGGAGACCACCAGACCCAATGCCAAGGTATGTTCTTCTGAATCAAAGTCAGACTCTGAGTTGGAAATGCATGTTTCTTTGCTAACAGAGTAGTTTCAACTCTTAAAATAAAAGCTCTCTGAAGAAAAAGAGTTAAGAAAGCTAGCTCAAAAAGATCTGTCCTTTTACAAAAGAGAGAAAACTCTCTTGGAACAAGAAAAGGAATAAATCTTTAAGGAAAAATCCGAGCTAGAAGTCTTACAACAAAAGAAGGAAAACTCTTTTTCAGAAAAAGTGAAGGAATATGAGGAAATTTTGAAACAAAAATCTGAAGAGGTTAAGAAGTCTGAAACTGAAAGACTTAACTCTGTTGCATTAAAAGATTATTTTCAAAGAGAAGGGAAGTTTTACATCAATCCCTACAGAGAAAAGAGATTTTAATCAAGAAGTACCAGGATGCACAAGATGTGCACATCTAGATAAACTCACAGATGGATACACAAGGTCTTGGTTTCTCTGACCTTGCTCCCTGGAATAGAAGGAAGAAGACCTCTTTGTCCTCTACTTTCTGTGTCGGCAAAATCCAAGAGGATGTGATCTCTGGTACAGCAGTTTTCAAAAGAATCAGAACTTCAGATATTTCAAGGACCAGAAGACTTAACTACAGGAACGTCAGCTATGACTCCTTGAATCATGAAAAGGTTTTAAAACCATCTGAAAAGTTCATTCTTGATCAAGGAAAAACTAGAATCATTTTGCCTAATTCTGTTAAGAGTATGGATCCCAAAGAGATTTTCAACTTTAACTCTTTTAAGGAACAGAAGTCTGTTATTTCTGTGGAAGAGTCCTCTGTTGATAAAACACAGAGCGAGCTCAACCCTAAAGCCCCAGTCTTCTCTCCTTCCTCTGAATCAATTCGAACATCATTTGAGGAGGATTTGAAAAGAGTTATTGATGAGAATATCGCATCTGATGCTTTAAAACCCAAGTTGAGAAAGTTTAAGTCTGCTAAAACCGATATCTCTTTGATACCTCAAGAGTCTACCACCAGCGCCACCAGAGACTTTCAGTGCTCTGAAAGTGACTCTGACTCTGAGGTAGATGAACAAATCTTTTGTGGTCAAAAGAAAGTTTTGCATAATCCTAAGCATATACCGGTGGGATCTATGGATTTGAAAAAGGATGCCTCATTTTTTAAGAAACAATCAAGATTCATACCAGTAACTGAGTTTGATAACAAAGGCTTCAGGATTCTTGCTTCTAATGTAGTAGAAGTAGAGAAAAGAGAGAATGTTAGAAGTATTCCAAAGAACAACACCTCTGTTCCCCCAACTTTTAAACCAATCAGATTTACAGCAGAGAAGAAGGGAAAATGGATAGTCAATGATAGACCTGCTCCTGCCTCTGTTATAAATCAAAGAAGGAATTCTTTTTGGCAAAGTGAATCTGTTTAAAGGAAAAACAACAATTTCAGAAAGCCAAATCAGGACAGTATGTATGGTCCTAGTGTTTTTCAGAATCAAGCACCATTCAAACAACAGTTTTTGAATAAAAATAGCAATGTGCATCAATTATCTTCATGTTCTATCAATTGCAACTGCATACAACTGTTGTTAAAACTGCAAAATCATATGAATGTACCCACTGTGTTCTGAATCAGTCACCTTAAAGGAAAAATCCCAAGACTGTTCAGAATGCACAGAGAAAACCCTCTGGCACATCATCAAAGGATGAAAAGCCAGCAAACAGAAATGTTAACACACCCAAGCCTAACAAGAAAGGACCAATCATGCAATGGGTACCTAAAAAGAACTAATTTGTCTTGCAGAAGCCTCATGTGCAGATCTGGTACCTAGAATCAGGAAGTTCCAGGCACATGACGGGAAATAAGGAGCTGCTGAGTTCATTTAAAAACAAGAAGGGAAGTGCAGTAACCTTTGGAGAAGATAATGGTGGACAGATTAGAGGCTATGGTACTTTAGTTAATGGTGGTGTTTCAGTTTCTGAGGTTGCTTATGTTGAGGGATTAAATCATAATCTGCTCAGTATAAGTCAACTTTGTGATCATGGGTTCGATGTCCATTTTAGGAAGAAGTATTGTTCTCTGTTACTTTCCGAGTCTGGTCAATAACTTTTAAGAGCCGACAGAAAAGGCAATCTGTACAAAATGAATTTTAATCCAAACCAAAACTCTACAACAGAAAAACTCTGTTTAGTGTCTTTGAAAAAGGAAGATGCCTGGCTCTGGCATAAAAGATTTGCTCATTTGAACTTCCAAAATCTTGACAAACTAGTGAAGTTGAACTTAGTAAAAGGTCTGCCTTCGCTAAAATTTGACAAAGACCATCTCTGTTCTGCTTGTGAGTTAGGGAAGATGAAAAGATCTTCACACAGAACTTAGAGTGATCACAATTGCCCCAGACCTTTGCATATGCTTCACGTGGATCTTTGTGGTCCAATCTCTATGCAAAGTCTGTCGGGTAAGAAGTATATATTCTTGTGCTTATTGATGAATTTTCTAGATATACTTGGATTGAGTTCATCAGAGTAAAATCTGATGTCCCAAAAATTCTGATAAGTTTGTTGAGAAGGATACAGGTTCTGTTAGGTCTCAAAATCCAAAAGTTGAGAAGTGATAATGGGACAGAATTTAAAAACGCCAGAATAGATGCCTACCTTTCATAGGAAGGAATTTCCCAGAACTTCTCAGTTGCCAGAACTCCACAACAGAATGGTGTGGTGGAGAGAAAGAACAGAACTCTGGTAGAAGCCGCCAGAACCATGTTGGCCGGTTCTATTCTTCCCATTAACTTCTGGGCAGAGGCAGTCTCAACAGCATGTTTTACCCAAAACAGAGCTGTGATAGTGAAAAGATTTAAGAAGACTCCATATGAACTCATCAACAACAGAAGGCCAAATGTGAAGTATTTTCATGTTTTTGGCTGCAGGTGTTACATCTTGAATGACAGAGAACAGCTGGGTAAATTCGACAAGAAGGAGGACGAATGAATCTTTACTAGTTATTCCTTAACCTCTAAAGCCTACAGAGCCTACAATACCAGAATCCGTGTCATTCAAGAAAGCGTTAATGTGTCCTTTGATTAAAGTACATCAAATTCCTCTGACTGCAAATCAACAGAGGGGACACAAACAGAACAGAAGTAACCAAGTTCTTCAAAAACAAGAGAAGAAGATATCAATCTTGTGTTCAATGATTTCTTCGATGATGATGATTCCTCTGTCGACAACAACAGAGGAGATCAGGCTCAAAACTCAACAGAACAGAATCTGACAGGTACAACTCTTACTGGTCCTTCCGATACTTCACCATCTACTTCTCTGTCTACAGGTGTTATTCAGAGATATAAGGACCCACAACCAAATGTAAGAGAACCTGAACAAGAGCCATCATCACCTCTGTTAACCAATATTGGGAGAGATTCCCTATTTGAAAGTTCACCTTCGCAGAGCCCTGTTGGCACTTCATAGAGCAATGAGGCCACTCTCCAGAGTTGTGTGCCACAGAGCCCTAGTGCCAATCCACAGAGCTCTGATGCTGGAGTTCGTCTTTTCCCATCAGAAGCACAAACCCCACCTGTTGTCCATACTCCCATGACAAGATGGACAAAGGATCACCCCCATCATCTAATTATTGGTGCTGCTGAAGATGGTGTGAAGACAAGATCAGCCACAATCAATGAAGCTTTCTTTGTTAATTTTCTAAACATGATTGAGCCGAAGAAAAATTATGAAGCCCTTGAAGACCCAAACTGGATTGAAGCTATGCAAGAGGAGCTTCTGGAATTTGAAAGAAACAAAGTTTGGTCCTTGGTTCCACTTCCTCAAAATAAAACTGCCATTGGAACCAAGTGGGTGTTTAGAAATAAAAAGGATCAAGATGGGATTATCATCAGAAACAAAGCCCGACTGGTTGCTAAGGGATATTGCCAAGAAGAAGGTATCGATTATGACGAAACCTTTGCTCCTGTGGCTAGGCTAGAAGCAATCAGAATCTTCTTAGCCTATGCTGCTCACAAGGGTTTTAAGGTCTATTAGATGGATGTAAAGTCGGCCTTTCTGAACGGCAAGCTACAAGAGGAAGTTTATGTCCAGCAACCACCTGGTTTTGAAAGTCCAGAGTTTCCAGACCACGTTTACAAGCTAGACAAAGCTCTATACGGCCTTAAGCAAGCTCCCAGAGCCTGGTACGAAACTCTGTCAAACTTTCTGTTGACTAAACACTTCGAGAAAGGTACTGTCGATACAACTTTATTCTTTCAGCGAACGTACTTTACTCCATCAGTACAGAAAAGATCCCAGAAAACAGTAAAAAGGGACAAATATTTTATGAGTTCTTTTTATCCTTATGTTTTCATTATATAGCAATTTTCTCTGTTGCCATGTCATAATCAAATAGGGGGAGATTGTTGATCCAAACCCTCAGTGATTTGATAATGACCCTCTCTTATATACTTAGTAAAAATTGTAAGTAAACAATATGTATCAGAGTTTCACTATCGCTGATAAGTACTAAGATCTTCCAGTACCGCTGATTGGAACTCTGGCTCTTTAGATTAAACATTCAGCGAAACTGTTCACCATAATACTCTGAGTCTGTTCAGTACTTATGATGATCGCTGATAAGTTAGTTGTTTACTTATGATCTCTGAAGACAAGTTTCACGTCAACATAGTTTCTACGCTGAAGTCGAAGATCAAGCTCAAGAACCAGCGACAAGTCTCCTAATGAACTGATGCGGATCAGCGAAGACTCAGATTTGTCCAATCAACGTGAAGTATCAAGTACAAGACTTCAGCTATCGCTGAACTCTATCATTCGCTGATGAAGAATGATAGATCGCTGAATCAACGAAAAGCTTATCATGAAGTCCTCCGTACAAAGTACTTTTGTCTTAACCACCCTTGCACGACTCCGTACGATATGTCAGAAAATAACCTCCGTATTGTCTGAAATCGTACAACCTCTCTGATACTACACTGTTCAAACATGCGGCTATTAAGGTTGTCAACAAAGGTCAATGACATGCAACCAATCAACTGCTACCACGTGTAAAGTGTATACTGCCATGCATTAAATGCATGCAGTATATAAGAAGATGAACTCGCTTCATTTTGAAGTAACTTGCTAACTCTGGACAAGTTCATCCTTCTTATCTTGAGATAGGCTATTATTAGTAATTTCCTTCTCTTTCTTAGTGCAATAAACTTAGTGTTCCAACTTGTTTATATTTAGGTTTATCCTTAATGTTGTTTCCGCAACAAGCTGTAAATTGTTAATGATTTATCAATAAACAATTTAGAAAGGTAAAATTTGTGTGTTTGTATTCAACCCCCCCCCCTTTCTACAAACTTGTATAGCCCTTCGGGACCAACAAGTGGTGTCAGAGTGGATTTGTTTAATCTCATAAACAAGATCTAATCTATACTAAGATTTCTCTTCCATGCTATTTCTGAAAAATGACTACTAACACAAACACAAATTATATCGACAATGGTTCTCTTGCAAAACCCCCTAGATTCTCCAGAGATAATTTTAATCTATGGAAAAATAGGATGACTCTCTTCTTAGAAGGTGTAGACCCTACTATGCCTTATTATCTAGAAAACGGCCCATTTATTCCTGTAAGAATTGATGCCGCTGTACCTGCCGCTGAGAATAGACCTGCTATTCCAGAAAGGCTGGTACCCAAAGAAGTTCATACGTGGACCGACGAAGATAAGAAGAAAGTGGCTATAGACACAAAAGCCAGATCCATACTATCCATGGCTCTTCCTGACGAAGTCTACCATTCCGTCATGAACCTGAAATCCTCAAAAGCCATGTGGGACACAATATGTGTTCAATAAGAAGGTACTGCTGAAGTCCAGGACTCTCGAAAGATCATCCTGGTAAGACAGTATGAAAGTTTCATTTGTGGTAAGAATGAGACTCTCTCTGAAGTTCACCAACGTTTTAATTGCTTAATAATAGATCTGAAAACTGTTGGTAAGGAATATTCTAACTTTGAAGTGCTGACAAAATTTCTAGAATGTTTACCTGAAAGCTGGGACAGTTATTCTATGTGCCTCAAGCTGTCAAAAGATCTAAGATCAATGACCCTTGCTACCTTATATGGCACGATGCTGAATCATGAGCAATCAAGCCATCTTAAGAAGAATCTTATAAAAGATTCCAAAAGCACCCCTGTTGCTTTAATCTCAGAGGAACCTTCTACTCAGCGACCCTCGGTCACTATTACTGAGTTAGAGAGTAACTCTGAAAGGTCATCAGATTCTGACTCTTCAGATAATGATGAATCTTTGGCTCTCCTAACTAAAAAGTTCAGGAGATTCGCCAAAAAGAAAATGTTCAGAAAGAACAAACCTCTTTCAATAACTGATAAGCCAAGATCATCAGCTACTGTTGATAAGGCTACTGCTACTTGTTTTAACTGCGAAAAGATTGGGCATTTCGCTAACGAGTGCAGGTCTAAGAAAGTATCGAGAAACTCAGCGTTTCCCAAGAAATCCTTTATTCCCAGGAATAAAGCCCTTGAAGACCCAAACTGGATTGAAGCTATGCAAGAGGAGCTTCTGGAATTTGAAAGAAACAAAGTTTGGTCCTTGGTTCCACTTCCTCAAAATAAAACTGCCATTGGAACCAAGTGGGTGTTTAGAAATAAAAAGGATCAAGATGGGATTATCATCAGAAACAAAGCCCGACTGGTTGCTAAGGGATATTGCCAAGAAGAAGGTATCGATTATGACGAAACCTTTGCTCCTGTGGCTAGGCTAGAAGCAATCAGAATATTCTTAGCCTATGCTGCTCACAAGGGTTTTAAGGTCTATCAGATGGATGTAAAGTCGGCCTTTCTGAACGGCAAGCTACAAGAGGAAGTTTATGTCCAGCAACCACCTGGTTTTGAAAGTCCAGAGTTTCCAGACCACGTTTACAAGCTAGACAAAGCTCTATACGGCCTTAAGCAAGCTCCCAGAGCCTGGTATGAAACTCTGTCAAACTTTCTGTTGACTAAACACTTCGAGAAAGGTACTGTCGATACAACTTTATTCTTTCAGCGAACGTACTTTACTCCATCAGTACAGAAAAGATCCCAGAAAACAGTAAAAAGGGACAAATATTTTATGAGTTCTTTTTATCCTTATGTTTTCATTATATAGCAATTTTCTCTGTTGCCATGTCATAATCAAATAGGGGGAGATTGTTGATCCAAACCCTCAGTGATTTGATAATGACCCTCTCTTATATACTTAGTAAAAATTGTAAGTAAACAATATGTATCAGAGTTTCACTATTGCTGATAAGTACTAAGATCTTCCAGTACCGCTGATTGGAACTCTGGCTCTTTAGATTAAACATTCAGCGAAACTGTTCACCATAATACTCTGAGTCTGTTCAGTACTTATGATGATCGCTGATAAGTTAGTTGTTTACTTATGATCTCTGAAGACAAGTTTCACGTCAACATAGTTTCTACGCTGAAGTCGAAGATCAAGCTCAAGATCCAGCGACAAGTCTCCTAATGAACTGATGCGGATCAGCGAAGACTCAGATTTGTCCAATCAACGTGAAGTATCAAGTACAAGACTTCAGCTATCGCTGAACTCTATCATTCGCTGATGAAGAATGATAGATCGCTGAATCAACGAAAAGCTTATCATGAAGTCCTCCGTACAAAGTACTTTTGTGTTAACCATCCTTGCACGACTCCGTACGATATGTCAGAAAATAACCTCCGTATTGTCTGAAATCGTACAACCTCTCTGATACTACACTGTTCAAACATGCGGCTATTAAGGTTGTCAACAAAGGTCAATGACATGCAACCAATCAACTGCTACCACGTGTAAAGTGTATACTGCCATGCATTAAATGCATGCAGTATATAAGAAGATGAACTCGCTTCATTTTGAAGTAACTTGCTAACTCTGGACAAGTTCATCCTTCTTATCTTGAGATAGGCTATTATTAGTAATTTCCTTCTCTTTCTTAGTGCAATAAACTTAGTGTTCCAACTTGTTTATATTTAGGTTTATCCTTAATGTTGTTTCCGCAACAAGCTGTAAATTGTTAATGATTTATCAATAAACAATTTAGAAAGGTAAAATTTGTGTGTTTGTATTCAACCCCCCCCCCCTTTCTACAAACTTGTATAGCCCTTCGGGACCAACAAGTGGTGTCAGAGTGGATTTGTTTAATCTCATAAACAAGATCTAATCTATACTAAGATTTCTCTTCCATGCTATTTCTGAAAAATGACTACTAACACAAACACAAATTATATCGACAATGGTTCTCTTGCAAAACCCCCTAGATTCTCCAGAGATAATTTTAATCTATGGAAAAATAGGATGACTCTCTTCTTAGAAGGTGTAGACCCTACTATGCCTTATTATCTAGAAAACGGCCCATTTATTCCTGTAAGAATTGATGCCGCTGTACCTGCCGCTGAGAATAGACCTGCTATTCCAGAAAGGCTGGTACCCAAAGAAGTTCATACGTGGACCGACGAAGATAAGAAGAAAGTGGCTATAGACACAAAAGCCAGATCCATACTATCCATGGCTCTTCCTGACGAAGTCTACCATTCCGTCATGAACCTGAAATCCTCAAAAGCCATGTGGGACACAATATGTGTTCAATAAGAAGGTACTGCTGAAGTCCAGGACTCTCGAAAGATCATCCTGGTAAGACAGTATGAAAGTTTCATTTGTGGTAAGAATGAGACTCTCTCTGAAGTTCACCAACGTTTTAATTGCTTAATAATAGATCTGAAAACTGTTGGTAAGGAATATTCTAACTTTGAAGTGCTGACAAAATTTCTAGAATGTTTACCTGAAAGCTGGGACAGTTATTCTATGTGCCTCAAGCTGTCAAAAGATCTAAGATCAATGACCCTTGCTACCTTATATGGCACGATGCTGAATCATGAGCAATCAAGCCATCTTAAGAAGAATCTTATAAAAGATTCCAAAAGCACCCCTGTTGCTTTAATCTCAGAGGAACCTTCTACTCAGTGACCCTCGGTCACTATTACTGAGTTAGAGAGTAACTCTGAAAGGTCATCAGATTCTGACTCTTCAGATAATGATGAATCTTTGGCTCTCCTAACTAAAAAGTTCAGGAGATTCGCCAAAAAGAAAATGTTCAGAAAGAACAAACCTCTTTCAATAACTGATAAGCCAAGATCATCAGCTACTGTTGATAAGGCTACTGCTACTTGTTTTAACTGCGAAAAGATTGGGCATTTCGCTAACGAGTGCAGGTCTAAGAAAGTATCGAGAAACTCAGCGTTTCCCAAGAAATCCTTTATTCCCAGGAATAAAGATGACAAATATTCTAAGCTGAAAGAAAAATATGCAAAGCTGAAAAGCTTCAAGAAGAAAGGCAAAGGCCTGATGGTTTACGATTGGGCTGCTTCTGAAGAAGAAGAATCATCATCTGATTCTGAGGATGATGAAGCCAATCTATGTCTTATGGCAAAGATTGAAGATGAGGAAGAAAGTTCAGACATTCCCTCTACTTCAACATCTGCAATTCAGGTATCACCTTCCTTCTTTACAAATATTGCAAATATTGATGAAGCTGATAGTATCCGCAAAATCGATCTCTTGACTAGAAGTTTATATGAAGCCATGAATGGCAAAACAATAGTTGAAAACCAAAACTTTGATCTCGCTGAACAGCTTAAAAATTGTCACCTTCAAATAGAAAAGCTTTCTAAAATTGAAGAAGATTTTAAAGATCAAGTACATTTAAATCAGCTAGTTAAAATCGAACGAACAGAAGCTATCGCTGCTTTGAAAGCTGAAAAAGCTACTGTTGAAGGATGTTGTAACTCTTCAACAAATATCACTGAGATAATTAAGTCTCAGATACCCCTGAGTGATAAACGTGGTCTTGGTTACTGTTGGTTCCCGTTTTGCTTAAACAAGATTATCAGATCTATTAGTTCAAGTATAAGGTTTGATGCGGAAGCGTATTTAAAGAACTAACAGATAAGTTTGATAGATTTAGAACAAAATATAAATAAACAGTGAACAGAATATTATATCTCAAAGTTTACTGAATATATATCAAGAACAGGTTTATAAACCGTGAGTAAGAAAAGCTTTAAAACAGATATGACTTTTAAGGTGAATAAGCTTTTGTGTTCTTGATGTTCGATTGAAGTTGTGTGTTAGGAAGAACTCAACATGAGTCTTCCTTATATACTACTCTAAAGGGGACCATAAAGCAAATGCTACTATTCAAAAGGTACGTATGAATAGAAGAGCGGATGTCGTGAACAGTTGCAAGGATGGCATGAACAGTTAGACGTGCTGTATTGCATTTAATGCAGCAGACGTCTAATATGTACTAAGCCCTACTGAGTCCAATCAGAGTTTGACACGTCGACGTTGGACAGGGCATGCTACCATGCAAGTTGATGAACGGGTCCTGTAACAGTAGCAAGATATTATAAATATATCTTCAAGTCTTTCAGTGAGGACCACAGAGGCTCTGTAATGAGTTACAGAGGTTCTGTGGTCTGGTCCTCTGTGGAGCAGTCCACCTTTGTTTCCGAGTCTTGGGTCTTCTTTGAGTACAGCAGAGGTTCTGTAGGAAGCCTCTGCTGCTTCTGTAGCTTCTTGACCTTGATTTCTCGGTAATGTCGGCAGAGCCTCTGTAAGAGGCTTTCTTCACTTAGCCTATTTTTCACTACTTCTAAATACTTCTATGATTAGGAAGATTGAAGCTAACAATCTCCCCCTAAGTAGTGAAAAATAAAAATTTGAACTTGAGTTAAGTTAGGCTAAGTTACATAAGACATAGGTTAAACAATACCTCGAAATTTCTTTCATTTAGAAATATGCCAGAGGCATTTTACATTTGAGTACAATGAAAGATAAACTTTAACTGTGTTTGCAGAGATTGGAGGTCTGAGAATCAGATTTTGGCATCTTTGAAATCGTTGTAGCTTCTGTTGTCTCTTCCGACTCTTCTGATCTCTTTGTAGAATCTGATGCAGAGTTCTCTTAGGCGGATTGTTGCGTCAATATCTCTGATGATAGTATCTGCAACATCTTTATCCATTTTCTTTGTACCTCTGTATTTCACAAGGCTTGCTCTGAACTTGTTCAGAGTACTTGTTGCGTACTTCTGACAGTCCATGCATACAAATAGTTTAGTTTCGCCTTGAGGGTTTTGAAATACTAACCCAAACCGTGGTTCTGTGATGATTGAGTTAGGTACGGCGTCCGGTGGGCAGCAATCCTCTGGTGGTCGTAACTCCAGATGCTTGAGACCAAGATCCTTTCCCAGCTGGAAATCTATCATGCTGTAGAGCAGAAGCTTTTCCCTCATTGGTTTTCTCAACACTTGATAGGCTCTGGTGTTTGCCTCTGTGTTGTAGTTGTCCTTTGTCCATTGCAGAAGGTCAGGTAGATCATAAGGATTGATATTTCTTAAATCAGCATCAGCGAAGGTAGTTTCTGAATTGTCTTCTCTTCTGACTTTGTAAATATTGTACCTGACCCTTGGATAGGTTCTTGTGAAGGAGAATTTGCAGAAGATTACCTTTTTGATCTTGTGGATTGAGAAGACATCTGCTTTGGTTCTTGGCTTTGTCCTTGTGAAGATGTTCTCAAATTCTTCTCTGATCCTTGGAACTGTCACATGATCTGTTGGATAATTGGTCTGAAAGGATTGTTTATAGAGGTATTTGTATACCACTTCTTCCATTTCTTCATATGTTGGACCAGGTTGTGGTACTTGTCTTCTGAGACTCTCCATCTGTTGAACAACTTCTGCGGCTCTACCAGTTAGAGGAATGTCTGACAGAGGCTTCAATCCATGTGCCCAGTCAACTTCTTCAGGCTTTGGGGTTTGAAAGGCATCAAACGCACTCTTCATTAGTTTCTCTGTTGGCTTTGGGAATGTTTTCTTCTTAGGCTCTTCTGGCAGTATTCCTTTGCCCTTATCTTTGGCTTTTGGCGGGGCAGAAATTGTTGCTTCTGTAAGTTTGGAGGTTGGCACTTCTGTTGGCTTGATGGGGGTTGCCTCTGTGGGTTTTGACGTTTGTGATTTAGAGGACTTTTGTGGCGATGGTTCTGTTGGCTTGAGTTGCTCTGTAACCTCTGTTGGAGGTTGTTTGTTGACTTCTTCTGTGAGCTCAGTTTCTGTTGATGAAGTATTGACATCGAATCTTCTTGCCATTTTGAAAGCTAAAGTGAACCTGTGCCTTTCTTCTTCTCTCTGCGCCATACGATCACTCATTGTTGTGTGCATCCTTTTCAGAACGTCAGAAGCAGAGGTCGTTGCTCTTTTTGGTTTGGTGGCAATCGACTTTCTTCTCGGTATGGTTTGGGGTGTTTCCACAGAGGTGGGTGTTTTCTCTGTGGTTTATTCATCTGTTTCTTCCAAAATGATTACCTCAGGGGCGGTTGTTGCCTTTGTGGTTTGCTGATCTGCTTCTGGAATTTTGGTTTCGTCAGGAGATGATTCCACAGAGATGGGTGTTGTCTCTGTGGTCTTTTGGGTTTGTTGTTGTTGGGTTTGTTCTGGAGGGGCTTGGCTGATTGGTTCTGCTGCGATTGGTGGACTTTGTATTCCTCTGCTCGTAGCTTTCTCTCTTAGATTCTCCCCCTCAGGATTATCTGATGGACCAGGTTGGTCATCATCAGAATCATCCTGACTTTTATTAGAAGTACCCTCTGCTCTGCAAGAAGTGTTGGGCTTCTTCGGTATTTCAGCTTCTGCTGCCATCAACTTTTCACAGACATCATCGCAGAGGCCAATCAATGTCGCAAGCTCTGCTTCTGTTTTGAAACGCATTCTGCCGACACTCTTTCTGAAATCCTTGACATAGTTGGCATTTGCAGTTATGAAGGAGACAATGACTTCTGTGACCTGGTTAATGACGTTCTGTCCGAGCTCTGTAAGTTGTGCTCTGGTCATATAGTCTTTTGGTTGCATCATTGTCGTGTTGCGTATTGCCTCTGCTTGTACTTGTGTTAGGGCATTCTGTAGATCTGCAGGAGTAATGCCCTCTGCTCTATTGGATTGCGTATTCATTTGTTCAAGGAAGTTTTTGACAGAGTCCTTGAACGCAGAAGATGCAGCTGTTTCAAATTCTTGAGCGGCAGAAGTAGCTGTAGCTTTGGCAGTAGTTTCGGCAGAAGACTTCATCTCTGAGATGGCGGTTTTTACCTCTGTGGACAGATTGTCCATTTTGGTGTTCAGATTCAGGATAGCCGTCGATGTTGTCTCTGTAAAAGATTTGAAAGAGCTTTGCAACTCTTTCATTGTTTGGTTCACAGAGGTGACAAGGGGTTGGAACTCATCCCTTGATACTTGTGTTCCTTATATAACCTCTGGAGGAACACATTCGTCTCCAGAGTGAGTCCCTGTTCCTGGGACACCTTCGTTCACCCTTGTTTGTACGATGGGGGTGGAAGGAATTCCTTCTGATCCTCGAGAAGAAACCTGAGTTTCGATCTCTACAGAAGTTCTGTGAAGAACAGTGTCCAAATCCACTCCAGAGGTGGTTATTGGAATGTCCTTCTGTTGACTGGGAGACTTGTCTAGAGTCTCTTCGTCTCTGTGCTCACTACTTCTCTCTGAAAGAAGTTTTGGTCCTAATGTGTGCGTGGCAGAGGAAACGAATTCCTCTGTAGGGTGTTCTAGGGTGATCTGGGGCGACTGATCACGAACAGTAGGTGAGTCTCTTTGAGGAGACTCCCTAGGAATGGATTCCCCGGTTTCTGTGGGCACAGAGGTTGAAAGAGTAACCTCTGGCTGGATGGGTTGGGTTAGGATCGAGCTGTGCTGCTCTTTTTCAATAACTCCTTCTGCAGCTAGACCTGCGGAGTTAGAAATGTGGGTTGCACTGGGAGTTGGTTTTGGTTGTGTGCCTCTATTTATCCAGGCATCTTTTCTTGCTTCTTCCTCTTGTTAAGCATCCAAGCACTACATCATTGTCTATCATTTCATCCTCTGTAGCTATCCTACGGCTTGGTGCTTCTTCCCTTGCTTCTGTTGAGGTTCCTTGCTCTGGTTGTAAAAAGTCATACATTTGATGAGATCCGTATAATCTCATGACATGTGGATGATAGAGACCTTTACGTATCCAGACAGCTTCTTCTTCATCTGAATCTACCTCTGAGACCTGTATTCCTGTCTCAGAAGCCTCTGTTACTTCACCTCTATTCCACTCAGCTTCTGTTTGTTCTATTTCTTCTGAAGCTGGGTTTGGACTTCTTCTGTGGACGTCCAATCCTTGAATAAAAGGGTTTTGTAAAATAACAGGGGTGTTGGCTAGTTGATCTTTGGGTGTTGTGTCATCTTCTTGCAGATGTGTGTCAATGCCAGAAATGGAGAAATCTTGTTCTTCTGGAGAGTGGTGGTCGAGAGGTTGTGCCGTCCACCCTGCTGTATTTAGGGTGTTGGCAATGTCAGGGTTCTGTAAGAAGTCGTTCAGGTCTCCTTGGTGAGAAAATCTATCTGGAGATTGATAGGGTGATTGATACTCTTCTGTAGCCATTCCTTCTTCTGCAACTTCTTCTTCAGTTCTTTCTTCTGCATTTTCTTCTTCTGCAGTTTCCTCTTCTGCAATGGTAACCAACTTTTCAAGTGATTTACCATGCTTCTTTTTGGTTTTTCTTCTCTTAGGTTTTGGTGCCCCTTCCTCTGTTGATTTCGATCTTCTTTTCTTCTTCATTTTTGGGGAAGAGGGAGGAGCAGAGGAGCCAATTTCTGTGGCATGAGGAGGTGAAGGTTGATCTTCTGCAGCGCTTGTTGAGGTGCCTTCTGCAGTTTTTCTCTTCTTAGATTTTGGAGTAGATGCAGAGGTTCTTGATGAAGACTTCTTTCCCATAAGTTCTGCACGTTTGGCTATAAAGCTGAGTTGAATAGCCATGTGCTTTGCTAACTTCTAATCCTTTTCTTCTTGAGTGGAAAGAGGTTTTGCTATCATTGTTCCTAGGGGGACACCTAAACGCGGGGGTGTCATAGGACTCGGTTTAGGAGTTCTATGATCGCGTATATACTCTTTCTTAAGGGATTTATTCGATGCGTAGCGCAGAAGCTTCTTTGACAGAGGTCTGCAGTGTGAGTAGCCATCAGTATGATCAGTGGGGGTATTCTTGTTCATCGGGAACTGTTTGGGAGTTGGTCCTTCCATTGGCCAGTTTTGGATTAGCAGTAGAGGTTCGAACAGTACTCCCAATATTCTTTGGAATTGCAGAGGTGGTAGAAAGTTGGGATCGTTCTCTTTGAGCCTTCTCGTGTTGTTCTTTCTGTCGATGGTGTCTATGATCTCTTGCATCATTATGGTCGCATAATCTAGTGGAAGATCATAGTAAACCCCATACATGATGCTCAAGATTTGATGTGAGCTCTGGTCAATACTCCCTATTTTCCTTGTCAGGCATCTGTTAAGAATAGAGAACAAAGTGTTCCACAGAGGTGGTAATCTTCCTCTGTGGAAGTCATTTCTCGTCCGTAGTTGGGTGTTGTACCCAAGCATTTCCACGTAGCGACAGAGCTCTTCGTCTGTTGGTTGCTCTGCATAACTCTTCAATCCCAGAAGACCCCTTGTTGGTAGGTTGAATTCAAGTGAGAACATTGTTCTGTTGAACTTGATTTCAAGATGCTCAGATTTATCAGGTCTTGAGATGTACCCTTTGATAAGAGAATCGTCTTTATCAAATCGGCAGCTTTGCCAAAATTGGTTCAGATAACGGACTGGAATTTTGTTTGGGGTTCTTGAGAGTAGAGGGAAGAGGATGTGATTTTCCATTATGTTTAGGAGAATAGCATGGGCTTCGCCGAAAGCAGTGGGTGAGGGGACCAAATAGCAGTTGTTTGATTTGATAGGAAGTATGGTTTCGAAGTGATCTTTTGCTATGAAGTTTTGCAAGTGTGTCGTCGGAGCAAATTCTGCTGAGTCCCCGGAATCTTGTTGTTCAATAGCTCTTGCAAGGTTGGGGTTTTCTGAATGTTCAGAATGGGCAGGTGAGTGTTCCGATGAGTTCGCCGGAGAGAGTTCTTGGGAGATAGCTTTAGAAGATGAAGCCATTTGATTTTAAGAACAAGGTTTTTGCAAACTTTTGCAGGGTTTCGCCGGAGAAGAAGATAAGAGTTTGTAAAAGGTTTTATGAGAGGGTAAGCTTGGTTTTTTATAGGAGGGTAAAACGGTAGTATTCGAAAGAGTAAAATATATGGCAATGGATTAAAATTTGGAATCCGTACTCGAGTTTGAACGGCGGGTTCAACTTTACAAAAAAAAACGTTCCATGTACGCCTAATGAAAATGGGACACGTAGGCCTTGTCAGAATATGACAGGACGTCGTGCGCGGCCCATTAATGCTAGGCGCGTGAGATTGTTTTAGCCACATGAGTTTCACTCTCAGTAAAAGTAACCGTTATTACTACAGAAATGCCCAGATAACAAAATGGCAGAACTTTTGTGTTTTACAGAAGCTCTGTGATTTTGAAAATCTTGATTTTTAACCTCTTCTCATATATCTATTTGTTATCATGACTCTGTAGGTTCTTCTTTGAACGAAGACGTTTGTAAAGACATTGGAGAGGATCAATAGGATTTTGTCAAGAAATTTTACTCACAGAGGTTTTGTGGCTCTGATGGAACTTGCAGAAGCTCTGTGAGAGCCAGCAGAAGCTCTATGAGAGAAAAAAATCTTATAACTCGAATTCTATTAACTTTCTGATCATCCAATTTTTGATCTGTGTTAAGAGATGTTTTTCGCACTATTTTGAAAAACGTTTTGTTCGAGAATTTCATGGTGTGTGTTTTCGGTTTCCGAGATAACATTCCAAAAGATCGACAGAGGGTTAATTTGTGATCGCAGAGCATATTTCCTGCAGAACCTCTGTTGAGCTCAGCAGAAGCTCTATGACCTTAAATTTCTCCTATTTCGAATTTTGTTAAACTTTTTGAACTTTTGATTTTTGAAATGTTATTCATAGTATATTTAGGACATATTTGACAATTCTTGTCCTAGAAAACTGTTTTCCAAAAACCTTTTGTGCGAGAGACATACCTTTTGGTTCTTCTGTTCTCGGCAGTTTTGTCTTACTTCTGTCGATGGAGAATTATCGACATTCTTCTTTGGCTTTCCTTTGAAAGATTTACCTCTGTAGATCATTTCAGGGTCCCTTTTGCTCCCCCTTGATCTAATCACTTCTGTAGATCAATAATTTTCCTTTTGCTCCCCCTTGATCTATGCTTGGTTCAAAGAATGGTAAGATTTGTATTGAGCATAGATCATGTTTACCAGAGGTTCTATAAGGATTATCAGAAGATCTGAGCGGACCCACAGAAGCTCTGTAACCAAGAATTATTTTTGCACACAAAAAATACATACAAAAATAAATTTATCAAAGCAATAACTTAAGTAATAATAGATATTTATACTTATTTACAGAAGATAAAGCTATACTTACAGAGGATTTTCACACCATGTTAATCATTCCTAACTTACCCACCAAGAAGTTGAATCTTTTCTCGTCTAGTGCTTTGGTGAATAAGTCAGTGAGTTGATATTCTGTGGGCACGAAATACATTTCGATTGTACCGTATTCAACATGATGTTTCAAGAAATGGTACCTTATATCGATATGCTTGGTTTTTGAGTGTTGCACAGGGTTGACAGAGATAGCAATGGCACTTTTGGAATCACAGAAGATGGGTATTTTGAACAGGATGTAGCCGTAGTCTTTTAGCTGAGTCTTCATCCATAGAACCTGAGAACAACAGCTAGCAGCAGCAACGTATTCAGCTTCTGCAGTGGATGTGGAGACACAATTCTGCTTCTTGGAGGTCCAACTGACTAGTTTACCACCTAGGAATTGACAACTCCCAGAGGTACTCTTTCTGTCGAGCATGCATCCTCTATAGTCTGAATCTGTATAAGCTTTAAGACTAAAACCAGAGTTCTGTGGATACTAGAGACCAAGATTGTTGGTCCCCTTCAGGTATCTAAAGATTCTCTTTACAGCATCATAATGTGATTTCTTTGGATTAGCTTGATAACGTGCACAAAGACATGTGGCATGCATAATGTCAGGTCTGCTTGCTGTTAAGTATAACAGAGATCCAATCATGCCTCTGTAGAGAGTACATTCTACCGAAATACCATTTGGATCTAAGAATAACTTATTTCCAGTGGCCATTGGAGTCTTCATTGCAGAGGTATCCGAGAGATTATATTTTAAAAGTATGTCAGAGACATATTTGGCTTGATTTATAAAAATTCCCTCTGAAGATTGTTTGACTTGAAGTCCGAGGAAGAATGTTAATTCTCCCATCATACTCATTTCAAACTCACTCTGCATATGTTTTTCGAATCTTTTACACTCTTCTGAATTAGTAGACCCAAAAATTATGTCATCCACATAGATTTGTACAAGCATTATCTCACTATTTTTATGTTTATAGAATAAGGTAGTATCCGTTGTACCTCTGTTGTAGCCATTGACTAGAAGAAAGGTAGAAAGTCGTTCATACCATGCTCTTGGAGCCTGTTTCAGTCCATATAGAGCTTTTTCAAGGTAGTATACATGCCTTGGAAACTTTGAGCTTTCAAACCCTGGTGGCTGATTTACGTAAACCTCTTCTTGGATTTCGCCGTTGAGAAAAGCTGATTTTACGTCCATCTGATAGACTTTAAAACCTCTATGGGTTGCGAAGGCTAAGAATATTCTTATTGCTTCGAGCCGTGCGACAGGGGAAAAAGTCTCATCGTAGTCTATGCCTTCTTCTTGTCTATATCCTTTTGCTACTAATGTTGCTTTGTTTCTGACGACCACTCCATCTTCATCCTTCTTGTTTCTGTAGACCCATTTAGTCCCAATGGCCTGTTTCCCTCTTGGCAGAGGTACTAAAGTCTAGACTCTGTTACACTCAAATTGCAGAAGTTCTTCTTGCAAGGCGTCTACCCAGTTTGGGTCATCTAGGGCTTCAGAAATCTTCTTTGGTTCTATCACACTAATAAAATTTGTAAAGAAACAAAAATTAGCAGTGGCAGACCTTGTTTTTACTGAGTCAGAAGGTTCTCCAATTATTAGGCTTGGAGGATGGCTTTTTGTCCACTGAGTTGTGCGTGGAAGATGATCATCAATGTCATCAAAACTTTCTTCAGAGGCTTCTGGTGTTTCTTCTTCTCGTGTAGCCTCTGTCGTTTTTCGTGCCTTGGTAGTTGATCCTATCGTTTGCTGAATGATTGGTATTAGTGGTGGTGGAGTTTGTTCCTCTGAGGACGTATAGTCTTGGTCCTCAACTTCCTCTATAATTGGTTCTTCTGTGGATTGTGGAGTTTGATTTTCACCAGCTTCTTTGGTCGTTTTTCTTGAAGTTTCATCTTCTGCATTTTCTTCTTCGGCATTTGCACCTGTAGTATTTATAGAAGAAGATGAAGCATTATTTGGACCAGTTAGAGTCATACCTGTAGGATTTTGTCCGACAGAGGATGGTTCTTCAGAAACTCTGATGGTTCCAACAGAAGGATCAATGTTATCGTATAACATCTCTAAAAATAGAAGATTCAAGTCTTCTTTTGCTTGTGAGATGACAGAGGATTTTCCTTTAATTCTGAGTTCTGAACTGATTTGCTCAGAAGTCATTTGGAATGAGTCATCAAAAGAAACATTGATGCTTTCTACAATCTTGTGAGACTTTGTAAGGAATGTTCTGTAGGCTTTGGAAGTGGCAGAGTATCCAATGAATTTGCCTTCATCAGCTTTTACATCAAACTTTCCTCTTGAATCTCTGTCGTTTAAGACAAAGAATTTGCATCCGAATACATGGAAAAATTTGATGTTTGGCCGCCTTTTGTTAAGCAATTCGTAAGGCGTCTTGAGGTGTCTTTTTACAACGGTTGAACGATTCTGAGTATAACACGCAGTAGAAATTGTTTCTGCCCAAAAGTTCATTGATAATCCGCATGCTGACAGCATAGTTCTTGCGGCTTCCACAAGTGTTCGATTCTTTCTTTCGACAACACCGTTCTGTTGTGGAGTGCGAGCTGCAGAGAAGTTCTGTGATATTCCTTCTGTTGAAAGATAGGCTTCAATGACACAGTTTTTAAATTCTGTGCCATTGTCACTTCTTAACTTCTGTATTCTGCAATCATAAAGAACTTGGATTCTTTTCATTAGATTTATCAATACATTTGGAACATCTGATTTCTTTCTAATAAATTCAACCCATGTGAAACGTGAATATTCATCAATTAGGACATGTATTTCTTGCCTCCTAGGCTCTGTATAGCAATGGGACCGCAGAGGTCGACATGAAGCATGTACAGAGGCCTAGTGCAAGACACGTCTGTTTTGCCTTTGTGGGAAGCCCTTCTGTGTTTTCCCATTTCACATGCCGAACACAAGTGATCCTTATTGAATTTAACATTTGGCAAACCTTTAACTAGATTGAGTTTTACTAGTTTATCCAAGGTGTGAAAGTTTAAGTGACATAACCTGTTGTGCCATAACCAAGCTTCTTCACTTTTGCAGGCTACTAGGCAAACTTTGTCCTTGGATTTTGAAGTAAAATTCATTAGGTATAGATCACCTCTTCTTTCAGCTCGCAGAAGTTCCATTACTGTGTTTTCACTCTGTAGAGAGCAGAAAGTTCTTTTAAATAACACATCGAATCCTGTATCACAAAGTTGACTTACACTGAGTAGGTTGTGTTTGAGGCCATTCACATATGCAACTTTGTATACAGAGACATTTTCTTTCTGTATGACTCCATAGCCTTTGATGTGTCCATTCATGTTGTCTCCAAAAGTTACAGATCCACCATCGTGTGTTTCTTTGTATGTGGATAGTAATCTTCTGTTGCCAGTCATGTGCCTTGAGCATCCGGAGTCAAGATACCAAATTGGCACATGTTGCTTCTGTAAGACAATCACAGAGATTAGGTACCCATATCCACATGGGTCCAATATCGTTAGAATTTTTCAAGTTTGCCTTAGCATTCTTGAAATACATTTTATCTTTAGAAGAATCAGATTGTTTCTCTTTTGGTTCTGACTTTCGAATTTCAGTGGTGAGAAAGCAATCTGGACTTGTGAAGTGTTTATTCAATTTAAACATAAGATCAAAACAATGACAGTATTGAATATGAGATGTGATTTGTTTGAACTTTTCATTGAATTCTTTGAACTGAGCCACAGAGACATTACACTTTTTCTTTACATTAGATTTCCTATTACAAGAAGATCTATGAATACTAGAATGTTGTTTGCAAAAGTCTTGTTTAGTTCCTGCCTTCTGTGACTCTCTTCTGTGGTGAACATCTTTCTTCACTGTCACAGAGGAAAAATATTTGTTAGCTTCAGGCCATTTTCCCTTTTGTTGCCAAGTGGGATTCTCTTTGATTTTCCTTAAAGGTTTTGAAAATTTTAAGCTTTTTGGATTTTCAGAGGCCTTTTTCAGATTTTCAAGCTCTGTAGAGGTTTTAACTTGAATATACATTTTGAGAAAATCTGGACAGATAGGGATCCCTGTGATTTTCTCTTTTGGATAGATGGTTCTGTTAAGAACCTCAGAGGAGAATTTAACATCCTCTGTGTCACAGTGAATTATCCCTGATTTGAAATCAGTCTCTGAGTCGTCAGAGGATGAATCGTCCTCATATGCAGAGGTTGAGTCATCTCTTTCGACAGAGGCTGGATTTTCTGAGCATGTATCATACGAGCTTTCTTCCTCTGTAGAAAAACTTTCATAGATGGCAGAGGTTTCTGATGAGATCTCTTCAGTGAGTTTTTGATCTATAGAAGATGTACGGAGATTTTCTAAAACATTTGATTTCAAAACTTCCAAAATTTCTTTTTCAATAGATTCTTCAAGTTTTTCTTCTGAAAAGATGGGTTTAAACTCAGGAGCTTATGCTGACAATTTCTTTTCGACATTTATCATACAGACAAAAGCGACCTGTGTTTGAGTCTCTGGTTTACCAATCTTAAAGATACCAATCTGATCTTGTGTTTTCAGATATTTCTTTGGTTTGATTCCTCTATTGACATAGGTTGAAGATGATGAATCTGTGTTTTCAAACCACACATTGATCATCTTTGTATGTTTCCTCAAGTGAGGTTCTGCAGAGATTTTAACCCTTTTACTTACAGAGAGTAAGTTTGGAAAGTTTGGTTTGTTAGTTTTTCCCAAAACAAATAGAGAGGACAGAGGTTTTAGTCGTTTATTTTCAACTCCTAAGGTAATATCACTGTACCCTATACCTCGTCTTGCTATTTGAGAGTTACCTTTTCATACACCTTCTGTGCATCTTTATAGTTTTTAAGTAAAACTTCTATTCTTAAAAGATCTTGCCAAAGTACCTCTCTTTCTCTTTGAAAGTATTCTTTGAGAGCTCTTATGTCTGTTGTTTCATTTTTTGAAACTGAAAGTTCTTTTGTTTCTATTTTTAAAGCATAGGTTAGATCATAAATTTGGCTTTTTAAAGGATCTATATTTTTGCTCCAATATTTTTCGATTTTTTCTTTTTCTTCAAAGATTTTGGCTTTTTCTTGAGTGAGAAGCCTTACTTCTCTCTCATTAAAGGTCAGTCTTTTCTGAATGCTTTCATTTACTTCTTTCAGTTCAATGTTAAGTTTAAATAAATCATCATCTACAGAATCAGTACTTGAGATAGAGTTTGAAATGGATACCTCATTGTCAGTGCCGGAGTTGACTTCTGCCATACCACAGAACAGGGCATTTGTAGGGAATTCATCGTCAGAGGTGGAGTCTGATTCAAAGTCCTCCTTGTTTGCCTCTGAATGCCCTTTGTTTGCCATTAGAGATTTTTGTGCGTAATACTCGGCCTTCTTTTTGTAAAAAGCTGAGTACTTCTGTGGGCGATTTGGTCTACTTCTGCATTCTTTTGCGAAATGACCTGGCTTGCCGCAGTTGAAACAACCTTGGGAGGTGTTTCCTATTCGGTCGTCAGACTTCTGTAGGTCTCCACCTTTCTCTGTTCGGCATTCGTTTGCGTAATGACCGGGTTTACCACATTTGTAGCATTCTTGTGTGTGGCCTACCTTGTCATCTGATCTCTGTCGATAATTTTCTCTGTAGCTTCTGTCGCTCGACCTCTGTTGGTCATCATTTCTGTAGTCTGACCTCTGTCGGTCACTTGATTCTTCTCTTCTTCCATCATTTCTTCTACCAGAATTCCTTTGGTTATTTCTAAACTCTCTTGTCAATAAAGCCATTGATTTAGCTAATGACGCAAGAGTTATCTCTTCCTCTATCAGCTCGTCTTCTTCGCTATCAACCATTACCATCTTCTTTTTCTCCTTCTTTTTCTCCTCTGTAGATCTCTCATTTCTTGGTCTGTCTGCCGCCTGTTGGGATTTTATGTTGAAAACCCGGTTTCAAAAACTCATAAGATGTAAAATTAAATACGCAACGGAAGCAAAAATTTAGTTTTGAACAAAAACATAAAACCATTTTATTCCCACCAAGGATCTTGTTACATGCAAGAAAAGATAAATAAGAACAAACATACCAAGAGAGTTCAAGATTACAACCTTTGAAGACTTTGAATCCTCTCGGGAGGTTGGATGTTGGTGAAGATGGTAGAACCCAAAATAGAGCTCCTCTAGAGTAGTCCACCGACAAGCTCCAACACCAAAGTATGCTAGTACCTTCTTGAAAGTTTGATGCAAAAACAATTTCTACTCCAAGTATACAATATACTTGAAGATGAGAAATAAGAAGAAGAAAAACACACACTTGTGTGTGTTCTTGTTTTTGGCCGAAACCAAAGAGAGGAGGGAGAGTGAGAGAGAGCAAAAATCAAGTGTGTTATACTTTCAAGTCTTCTCATCTCTTTTAATCCAAAAGCACAATCTTAGTGAGTCATTCTCATTGGATGGTTAAAAAAAGGTCCAATAAAAACACATGCAATTTTACAAAAAACAACCCTCTAGATTTAAGATGTTTAAAATCATATTTTAAGTATCTTAAACTTTCTCCTCAAGTCCCTCCTTTCTATTTTAGTTATAAAATAAATCCATCATATGTATTATTTTATTTAACCAATAAATTAATTATTTGCATCTAATATTATAAATCATATTCAAAATATAATTAATAATATTTATCAAGAATTAATAATATTTATCAAGAATCAAAATTCTTATAAATATTAATTCGGTGTCTACTTGTTATTCGGTGTGACCCTATAGGATCATATATTACCGGTAATATTATTTTATAATCATTTTGAGCATATACAACCAACAATCTCCCACTTGCTCAAGATTGCATTATAGAATAATATAGACAGTGGTGGACGTCTAGCAACATCTCACTGCCCCCAGCAACGTATGACTGTAAGTGCCATTCAACAACATCCAATTCCCACGAGCTCATAGCTTCAATTGATGTATTAGGTGTGGTATCAGTTATCCCTTTGTTTGGACATCATGTTGAACATGAGATGTAAGTTCAGGATCTTATCTTACAATCAATGTAGAAAGCAGTAATTGAGAATTTGTATGATCAAGCCCAATTGTATTCAATGATGAACAGAATTACAGATCTAAGAGAGAGAGAATCTCAAAGATTACAAAGAATGAATACAAAGATATATGGGAAAATCAATCAGTTAGCAATGTAATGCTAACCAATCTATTTATACTGCAACGGAAATATTAAAGCTACAGTACAAATAAGAAAGACTAATAAGAACATAACATGTGTCCTAATTAGTTTATAAAATACTAAGTAAAGTATCTTGTCATAAGTTCTGAACAGGTAGTTCAGAACTTCCGAACATTCTTCTGATAACGCTTCTCAGATCTTCTGACTCCTTAACTCAGACATCTGACTTCTCTTCCCAGACTTCTGATTTCTCTTATCAATACTTCTGAGCTTTCACAGTCAGACCTCTGACTTCTGTACTCAGAACATCTGAGTCTTCTTATCAGATCTTCAACACTTGGTTTATTGACAAAACTTCAGATCTAACAATCTCCCCCTTTTTGTCAAATAAACTTAAACTTTGCATCATCCAGTTCTTTCAGAGCAGGAACAATTTTCTGAAGTAGCACATTTCTCAGATTAAGCCTCTTATCAATTTTGTCAATGATTTCTTGAATAATTTCAACTCTCTGATTGATTACTTCTTGAGTCATGTTTGCTTCCTTCACTTTCAGCATCTTTTTCTCCAAATTATGCTTTATGATTCTTAAAGTTCCAGAACAGTATTTTGCAGTTTCCTTTGCTCTGAAGAAGATCTTTCCACTTTTGTTTTTCAAAAATACTCCCAAATCTGGATATTTGTGAACACTTCCAGTCTTTAACACCTTTTTCTGTTCATGATCTGTGTTGGGATTTGCCAGATAAACACATGACTTTTGTAAGTACAAAGCTATTTGAAAATCTGTATAACAGTGCCACCTTAAGACGTAGAACATGGCCTCAATCACCACACTTCTTGCCTTCCTTTCATTTCTGTCTTTGCTTGACTCTTTGAAGCATAGAAAGCTGTGTAATCTGTAGAAGTCAACCACTGATAGTTTCTCAAAATCTGCATCAGTAAATTAATAAACCTTGCCATCTTCTCTCAGAACTTCAAAGGATAAGTACTCCATCTTTCTGAATTTCTTAACCTTCAATTCACTGATTCCAGTGATTAGAAAATCTGAGTAAACAGCATGCTTTGTTTTGCCAAGACATCTTTATTTTTCAGCCAACCAGATCTGAGTCTCCTTAGGTCTATCATAATACACATCCAAGAATTGTACTTCTTTTGGTTTGAAGAACTCAGGCAAATCAAATTCAAGAAAGTATCCATTTAGATCAATGGATATTTCATCTTCTTTGGGTTCAGACTGTTCAGCTTGATCAAAACTAGTTATCTGCACATTCTGAGATGTTGTGTTCTGGACTTCTTCAACTTCATCTGACAGAATTTCATTCACTTCATACTCAGCAGGAAACACAAAATCATTATGTAGAATCTTTTTGTGATTCACCTCAGATAGCAACCATTCACTACAGTTTCTGATTTTTCTTCTAAGATCCAACCTCCTCTTCACACAGTTTATACATCTCTTCTTTAAACTCTCTCTTTCAGTTTCCACACTTACTTCCATTTTAATCAATAACCAATTCAGAGTTGCATCACTGTACTTCACCAACTCTTTTAATCTGAACAGTTCAAGCCTTTCGTGAACTGTATATGTGAACCCTTCTGTCTCCATTCCTTCATTCACAAATCCCTTCAAATGTAAACCAATTTCTGTTTTCTTTGTGGGAGAACTCAGATTACACTTCTCTTTTCTTTCTTCAATAGCTAATTGGAAGTCATACAAGTATATATTTCTGACATAGATACCCAGAATTCTTCTGCATTCAATTTCCATCGAGGCTTCTTCAGTGCTGGCAAAGAATTTGACTAGAAAGATCTGATCATCAAGAGTCAATCTGTGAAAATCAAAAGTAGACATGGAAACCTTTGTATTTCTTTCTTTCAGTACTTCCATTCTAACAAACATTAAACCATTGAACTCATCTTGTTGAAACATCAGAACTTTCTCAATTCTTCTCTGAATATGCAGTTTTGAGTCAGGAACTCTGAATCTGTTAGAAGCTTCTGAATAGATCATCTGAGCTCTGTCATCCATAAATCCATCAATATTACTTTCCAAAAGCTCATACTCTCCTTCTGTGTAATAAAGATTATCATATATTTCCTCAGGAAAAATATCATCATGAAATTGTCTGGCTAATGGCACATCACTTAACTCTAGGATGAAATCACATACAGGTTCTTTTAGTCTTTGCAAGTTAATCTTTGGGATCTCAATTGGTTTTCTGAATACATACTCAGAAGGCATAAAGTAGTCTTTCACTTTCACATACTCTTCTTCTGTATTTAACTCATCACAAACGTTAAATCTAAAATCATCTTCAAAATCCCGAGTATAATTCACAGTTCTGTCTTCTTCTCCCATTAAATCAATAGGTCTTACCATTTTTATTCCTTGCTGAACTTTTTGAACATTCAAAGCTCTGACTAAATTATTATGCATCCTTCTGATCAACTCTTCACTTAACCTCCTTTCTTCTAATTCAGAATCCGTCATATTTTCTTTGTTATACACCACAATATCTGTACACATGTTGACCACTTTACTTTCCACTGTCTTTTCTGATCTCAATACAGATTCCTCAATAGCTTCAGTTTCTTCTGAGTTTCCTTCCATCTCTATGTCTAAGTTCAATTCCTCTGTTTTATCTGAATCACCATGATCTGTACTTTCCAACTCCATTTCCTCTGTATCTGAGCTATCAATCTGAACTATCTGAGTTATTGCCTTTAAATTTTCCTGTGTCTGATCTTCTGAACTTTTTGTACTAGCTAATTGCATATCTGCCATCTCAAAATCTTCTATGCCAATATCATCATCAGAACTTAGCCTTTGTCTTTTCTCCCCCTTTTGATGATCATGAGGCTCATTATCATCAAACTTTCTCTTCAAGTTCTGATTAGAAGTACCTTCCGGTTCAGTTTCTGCAATAGGAACAAGATCAAGAGGCTTTGAAGTAGAAGCCAATGATACACTCAGTGCTTTCAGTATAGATTCCTGCATCCCTTGCATTTGTTTTAACACATCTTTTTGAAAACAAGACATTATATCCATGATCTCCTTTTTGTGAGAATCCAAGGATTTCTTTACATCATCTACTTTAGTTTCAACAGAAATCAACTTTTTTTCCAACACAACTTTCAAATCTGACATCTCATCATTCAAATCCTCCACCTTCTTCTCCAAATTTTCTACTTTTTCCCCCATCTCCTTGTTTTGTTTCTGAATCTTTTCAAATTCAGAAGTTTCTAACAGTGAACCTGAACCAACAGATGGTCCAGTTTTCATGTGCCCAGAGGGCTCATGGCCTGTAGATAACACACAGTCATCTTGTACAACAGATGCACGTTTGAATGAGGCTTTTGTAATGTTCACCTCACCAGGACTTCCATCCAATCCTCGACACCCAACATTAGGTATGTCTATGAATGTTGTTTCAGGAATACGAAATTCCTGGTTTGTGCAAGTGTCAGAAGGAATTTCAGGCTCAATATGAATAGGACTGTGATATTCAGACTCAATGTGTTGAAAAATAGATTGGGATTTATCACCTCCCTCCAAATGAGTTTGGGATGGTTCCCCGGATTTGTGTGAAACAGTAGCATGTTGAAATGCTTCTGAGTGGATATGGATGGGTTGTTCAAGATCCACCACTAGGTCCATGGTGTTTGTTTCAATATTGGACACCAAGAGATGTGAACCAATAGCATTTGTGGTTACCTGGTCAAGATTAGCTGGTTCAGAGGCATCTCTTTTTGTTTGAACCTCTGTTGACAATCTCTCATCCTCACCACTCTCATTCTGTTTTTCCTCATCAAATCTAACCAAGCTCTCAGAATTTTCTCCCTCAAGTCTCTCAGAATGTTCACCCATCTGAACATCCTCCCCCTCTCTAATTCGACTAGACCCTTCACCTCTCTTCTCAGGTTGGTCCTCTTGGGTAGGGATTTGAGGTAATTCAATTCCCATAGAGGTGCAATAAGCTTTTAAAATCTCACTCTCCCTTGGAATATAGTTCCTAAGTGATTTTGGCAATAGTTTATGATTGGGATAGTTTTCAAGTCTTGTTACTGAGGTCATCTTACCCAAATAAAATGTAGGACCATGTTCTTCATTAGTTCTTCTTGAGATTGTTCTGTTTTCCTGCATGGAATACTAAATAACAATTTGCCAGTACCTTATATAAGGAATGTATGTCAGTGGAGCATCCTTTGTTTTCTTCTGAATTGCTTTCTGATTCTTCTCAAATGAATTCTTCATGTCTTCCCAAAGTATTAAAGTAAAGTCATAATGCCGATTCTTCACTAAACCCTGAAAGATCTGAAGAATTTGTTTAGAACCTTGATCAGCAGAACTATTCTTCCCTGACACACATTTATTTACCACATGAAAGAAGCAAGCCCAAATAGGTGGTAATTTGTTTCTTTTGAACAAACTAAGTGTCCTCAATCCTTCATTGTATCCTAACTTCATAAACTCTGCTATTAATTCCTCTGTTAAGGGTGAGTCCTCAAAATCTGTCCTTCTTTGTACATCATCTTTCTCTGGTAAATTCAGCATTTCTCTTAGTGCAGAGATAGATAAGGCAAATGTCACTCCTCCAATTTCAGACACAAACTTATTATCTTCTAACCTAAGATGTTTCCACTATTGTTGTATGTACTGAACAGGCACATATTTACTTCGTGTAAACCATTTTCTGTACGGATGATGTTTGAATAACTCCATGATAATTCTGTGTTCAGGCTTAAAACGGCTTTCCTCAAATAATATAATACAGTTATTTTCAGATAATTTCAGCCATTCACTCTCAGGAACAATTCTTTCCACTAAAATAGGTCTATCTGACATAATAGAACCTGCAGCACTCTGTTCATGTTCAATATTAATGTTTACCTTATCCGCATTTCCTTCAGATTCATCCATTTGTTCATCTTCTCCATCATTTCTTATTGCTTCTTCCTCTACAGCTCTATTCTGTACTTCATCATTATCCGAATCAGATGAATCCATTATCGATTGTGTAGAGTGTAGCGAAATTTGACCACTCCTTCGTATTCCAAACATGATTTAAGAAGAAAACAAACTCAAAGAACTCTGGATTTGATTCGTATCTCACTTTTCGCTCTGGAATTTGAAAAAATTTGAAATAGGGATTTTAAGACCTATTTAAAATCCGCGAAGTTGAAAGGTTTAACGGAAAAGCGAAATCAATGTTATAACGGAGTCAACACATTTGAAATGCCACAGAGGATTTAAATGAAATGCGTGGCATAATCAAACAAATATGAAGCTGACACGTGTTAGTGGATAGAATTTTGACTCAAGTCAAAGATCTGAATAACACGCACAGATGTTCTTATTCCATGACTCAGAAGAATTTTGCCTTGTAACCAAAATGTCATTTAAAATCAACTTCTGACCAATATAAAACATTTTGATTATTCAGAAGAAGTTTGAACAGATAGAAACACTTTTTATCATCAAAAGTCTGTTCATATTATGATGAATTAAAAAAAATCATTTAAAATCTTATATCTGAATATGAAAAAAAAAAATTAATTCAGATATAGTTTGAATAACAGCAAAATTTATCATGAAAAGCTTGTTCTTCTTAGAATAATCAGAGAAAGAAAATGAAAGCAAATCTTTTAAACATCACAAAATGATTTCCAAAGGAATTTTGATGCTCCCCCTTGACTTGAGCATGCATTTGACTATTAATGATACATAAAGATGAGATAAGAAGATAATAGAAGAAGCATAATCCACATAGTTGAAGTATTTGTATTTCTCAAAAATAAATTTTTGAAAGTTAGATTGCTGAAGTATTGACTCAGAATATCTGACCTTAAGATTCAGAGGTTCTGATCTCAAGACTCAGAAGTTCTGAACTCAAGACTCAGAAGTTCTGAACTCAAGACTCAGAAGTTCTGATCTTAAGACTCAGAAGTTCTGATCTTAGTACTCAGAAGTTTTGAATCTTAAGACTCAGAGTTCTGAGTACACTACTCAGACAATTTTACTTAGAAAAATTTTACATATGAGAAAAGAAAACCTTTTGTGATCAAGAGACTTTGTGAACAAGTCAGCCAATTGATACTTTGTATGCACAAAGTGCATCTCTATAGTTCCTTTTCCACATAGTCCTTTATAAAATGATACCTCACATCTATATGCTTAGTCTTTGAATGTTGAACAGGGTTCTGAGTAATAGCAATTGCACTTTCTGAGTCACAATAGATGGGAATCTTGTTAAGCTGATATCCATAGTCCATGAGTTGTGTTCTCATCCACAATGTTTGAGAGCATGAAGCAGCAGCAGCAACATACTCTGCTTCAGCAGTTGAAGTGGACACAAAATTCTGCTTCTTTGATGCCCAACTCACTATTTTATCTCCCAAAAAGTGACAAGCACCAGATATACTTATTCTGTCCAACCTACTTTCTGCATGATCAGCATCAGTGAAAGCAGTCAATTTGAAATCAGTTTCTTTTGGATACCATAAACCTAAATCAGGTGTTCCTTTGAGATATCTTAAAATCCTTTTGACAGCCAACATATGTGATTCTTTCGGGTTAGATTGAAATCTAGCACAGAAACTGGTAGAAAACATGATATCTGGTCTACTTGCAGTCAAATAAAGTAATGACCCAATCATGCCTCTATAGAGTTTGATATCTGCTGAAACACCTTTGAGATCAGCATCTAACTTTATGTTAGTTGCCATAGGTGTTCTCATAGAAGCACAATCAGGCATTTTGAACTTTTTCAGAATATCTCTGACATATTTTCCTTGATTTATAAAAATACCTTTTGGTAATTGTTTGACTTGAAGACCAAGGAAAAAATTCAGCTCACCCATCATGCTCATTTCAAATTCAGATGACATGATTTTTGAAAAATTATCACATAATTCTGGACTGGTAGAACCAAATATTATGTCATCAACATAAATCTGAATCAGAATCAAATCATCACCCTGTTTCTTTAAAAACAAAGTTGTGTCAATCTTACCTTTCTTGAATCCTGAACCTAACAAGTGTTTAGTAAGAGTGTCATACCAGGCTCGTGGTGCTTGTTTTAGACCATATAAAGCTTTGTCTAAAATATAAACATGATCAGGGAATTCTGGATCAACAAAACCTTCAGGTTGATGGACATACACCTCTTCATTAAGTTTGCCATTTAGAAAGGCTGATTTGACATCCATTTGATACACCTTGAAGTTTTTATGTGCGGCATAGGCCAAAAATATTCTGATTGCCTCTATTCTTGCCACTGGTGCAAATGTCTCATCATAATCAATTCCCTCTTGTTGACAGTATCCCTTAGCAACCAATCTTGCCGTGTTTCTGATGACAACACCTGATTCATCCTTTTTGTTTCTGAACACCCATTTAGTTCCAATAATAGATTTACCTTCAGGCTTTGGAATGAGTCTCCAAACTTTATTTCTTTCAAATTGAAGCAATTCCTCTTGCATTGCTGAAATCCAGTCTGGATCCTCTAGAGCTTCATTAGATTTCTTTGGTTCAATCACACTCAAGAAACCAGCAAACATTGCTTCATTTGCTGTAGCTGATCTGGTTTTTACTCCTGCTGAAGGATCACCTATTACTTGATGAATAGGATGATTTTTAGTCCATTTATTTGCACTAGGGAGTACATCAATCTCTGAATAATTGTTGTGTGCATCATTCTCATCAATGATTGCTTGTAATTCTGAACTGTCCCCTTGTTCTGATGTATGAATAGGAGTTATATCCAAGTTTGGATTCTGATTAATGAAGTCAGAATTTTGAGTGACTTGTTCAGAGTTCTGAGTACAAGAATCAGAATTCTGATTACAAGGTTCAGAATTTTCACCACTTGTATTTATTAGATTTGGACATTCCTCTGATGGACCTTTGTCAGAAGTTACAGTTGATTGAACTATTTCTGGAGTCTTATTTTTCATCTCTTTGACCATCTTTGGGTTTTCATATTCTGCATAAGAATCAGAAATTAGTTCACTAAAAGCATCCTTAAACAGTAAATTGAGTTCTGAACAAATAGGATTAGAATTTGTATCAGAAGTCATTTTTGTCTTGTTCAGCATGAGTTCTGAACTGTCTTGTTCAGAAGTCCGCATTCTGGCTTCATCAAAAGTTACATTTATGCTCTCCATCATCCTCTTGGTTCTTCTATTGTAGATTCTGAATGCTTTGGAAGTTAAAGAATAACCCACAAAGTATCCTTCATCTGCCTTTTTATCGAATTTGGCAAGATTTTCTCTGTCTCTAAGAACATAGCACCTGCAACCAAAAACATGAAAGAATTTGATTAATGGTTTTCTTTTATTTATCAGTTCATAAGCAGTCTTATTTAATCTCTTATTGATTAAAGTTCTATTCTGTGTAAAACAAGCAGTTGCAATTGCTTCAGCCCATAGGAAAGTAGGAAGATTTGCATAAGCCAGCATTGTTCTCGCAGCTTCAACTAGAGTTCTATTCTTCCTTTCAACAACACCATTTTGTTGAGGAGTTCTGACATCAGAAAAATTGTGAGAAATCCCAGAACTTTCTAAAAACTTCTGAAGAGTCTCATTTCTGAACTCTGTTCCATTATCACTTCTGATTTTCTGAACTGGAAGTTGTAAGAGAACTTGAATCCTTTTGATAAAATTTATCAATATAGTAGCAGCTTCTGACATAGCTCTTAGGAACTCAACCCATGTGTATCTGGAGAATTCATCAACAATCACAAGCATATATTTCTTTCCTCCCATAGATTGAACTGAAATTGGACCACAAAGATCAGTATGAATCATTTCTAATGGTGCTTTGCAAGATGAGTCCATTTTTAATTTGTGAGAACTCTTTTTCATCTTGCCCATTTCACAAGCTGAGCATAATGATTCTTTTTCAAATTTAAGCTTTGGTAAGCCTTTAACCAGATGTTTTGCAACGAGATTATTAAGATCTTTGAAATTCAGATGAGAACATCTTCTGTGCCAAAGCCAGCATTCATTTGCAGTTGATTTTGATAAAAGACAAACTGTATTTAATGTTTTCAATTTTGAAAAATTAACTACAAATAAGTCCATATGTCTTTTGGCCCATAAGACTTTAACATCATTTTCAGTTAAAATCATGCAACCTGTTATTTGAAACTTAATTTGACAAAGACTGTCTAAAAACTGACTTATGCTGAAAAGATTATGCTGTAATCCTTCAACATAGAAAACCTTTTGGATAGTCAGATCCCCTTTAGTTAAATCCCCATAACCTTTGACTTGTCATTTGCTGTTATTTCCAAAGTTTACTGCTCCTCCAGCCTTTTCTGTGAAGTTTGATAGAAAAGACTTCTGACCTGTCATGTGTCTTGAAGCTCCTGAATCTAAAAACCACACATGACAGCCCTGCAAAAGGATCGGTTAGGTTTAGGTACCCATTTTGGAATGGGTCCATCTTTGTTAGCTTTGTCATTGGATTTAACATTAGTACCTTTTATCTCCACTCAAAATCTTTCTTCAAACACCATTTTCCTTGAACTTTTATGAAGTCAGAACATTTTCTGCTTACAAGCTTGTTCAAATTCTTTTTGAGAGTTGTAACTTTTGGTTTTGCTATATTTTCAACTTTCTTTTCTTTTATCTTTTCTTTCTTCTGAGTCTGAGGAACAGAAATTTTCTTCTTTTCTGTATTTTGAGGAACAGAAACTTTCTGAATATCTTTTCTTATGTATGAAACAGAAGTTATTTTGACTTGACATTTATGAGAATATTGGAATGAATCATTTTTACATCTAACACAAACAAGATTTTTCTTTGCAAGTGACAATAAATCTGAAACATAGGTCATTTCATTTTTATTGATACTGTTCAGAGTACAATTGCCTTTATTACAAGAATTTCTAGCTTTGAGTTCAGAAGTAGATTTCATTCTAAGCTTCTCAAGATCCCTTTTCAGATCATTCAACTTTGCAAGATCATCTTTCCTTTTGCTTTCTTCTTTTTCTGAAAAATTCAAGTTCTTTTTGTTAGAAGAATTAGATGATTCACCTTTTTCATATGTACTTGATTCATTAAAGAACTTTTCATTTTCTCTTGAAGCATTAGTTTTAAAAAGATCATACTCAGTCTTCAGTTTTTCAAGCTCTGTTATTTTCTGAATAAAAATATTCTTTTCTTTCAAAGCTTCTTCAAGTTTAATATCCACCTCACATAAATCATTTTCAAGTTCATCATAAGCTTTCCTTAAGTCCTCAAGTTCTTGACTCACAAGATTAAATCTCTTTTCAAGTTGCAAAAATTCATCTGATTTTGTTTCAGAAAATCCAGTTGAATCAGACTTCTGACTACCTAAGTCAGAGTTCTGATTTACAGACTCAGATGTCTGATCTTTAGACTCAGAGTTCTGACTACAAAGTTCAGAATCCTGACTAGAAGTTTCAGACTTCTGATTGACTGTTTCAGAATTTTTACTTGTGTCAAATATGCTCTCAATGTCATGATATGAAAAACTTGGTTGTTTATTTTTGTAGCTGACATTTAAAGAATCATACTTGAATTTAGTATCATTGTATCTTGGCTTATCATCTGTTGGTTTAGAAACTTCTTTCTTAACCTTTTCTTCTGAACCAACTGACTTTTCTGTTTTAGACTCAGAAATTTTCTCATCTGACTTTTTAGAGTTTGGTCTTTGCAAATTGTCAGAACTTGTTATAGAACTAGCAGGTCTTATGAAAACTTCAACAATTTCTGGGATTGTTGGCTTAGAAACTTGAAGTTTTTCATACAAGTTGATTGGAGCTCTTTTTAAAGTGACATTTTCTTCCAATCCCAATCCCTTCTTTGGGTTGTAAAATCTTGTATCTTTAACATTGCTTAATAAAAGATTTAGTGTTTGCTGAGTCTGACCCCTTTTCAAATTCAGATCTTCTAATTCTTTAATTTTGGTGTATAAATTCTTTCTTTCTTCAAATAACATATCAAATTTTATTTGTAAATTACCTTTTTCATCCTTTATTTTTGAAAACTCAACTTTTAGTTCAGAAAGCCTTTTCATCAATTCAGAATTTTCATCTTTAACTTTGTGTTTCTCAGCCTCAGATTCTTCATATTGTTCTTTTATTACTTCTTTTTCAATTCTGAATTTGTTAACCAAATTTCTTTCTCCTTTTATCTGTTTTCTTAGATTAGCAAATTCAGTTTTCATTTCACCAATCTGTGTCATTAACTCTAATTCAAGTGAAGAATGTACCTCAGCAGATGACTCAGAATCAGCATCTTCAAAATCAGAATCATCCTCATTCCTCATTTTTGCCATATAGCTCTGCATCTGTGGAAAGTTGATATGATCATCTTCATCAGAAGTATAGTACAACCAATTCTCCTGTTCAGCCAACAAAGCAATTTTATCATCTCCCTTCTTTGCACGCTGAGCCTTCTTGGTGTAGTACTCATAGTCTTTCACAATTTTAACTTTGCAATCCTTAGCATAGTGGCCAGATTTTCCACATTTGAAACACAGATTCTTTTCTTTTCTCTCATCCTTCTCTTCTTTGTTTTCTTCACTTCTCTCTACTCTCTTTTCAAACTTATTTTCTTCTCTGTCTTCTTTCTTCTTATAATCTGAACTCCCAACTCTCTTATAATTTCCTTGAAATCTACCCTTCCCATACCTTTTGTTGAAAGTATTTGTCAACAAAGCTAGTTTCTCAGCCATTATCTTGATATCTTCATCATCTTCTGATCCTTCTTCCTTGTCAGATTCTTCCAGATTAGGTATCTCTGATAGATATGCAGTCTTTTTGGGTGCTTTGATTGCTTTGGACTTTGATAAGAATGCTAACTGATCAGCAACATTTTTCTTCTCTTCCACAACTAACTTGACAGAATCTTCATGTTGATTAAGAACACGGAACAGATCATTTAAGTCTTCTTCACACATAACCTTGTTCATTTGCAGACTTATGGCAAATGATGACCATTCTGAATTTAGACTGTTCAGAAATTTGTAATTTATTTCTGACTTCGTTTTCTTCAGTCCATTTCTTCTCAAGTCATTTAGAATAGTGCAAAATTTACTGTATGTCTGTGTCAAACTTTCTGACTCTTTTGCTCTGAACCTTTCATAAGCATTTATGCTTTGATTTAACTTTGCCTGAATAGATCTAACAGTTCCTAGCATCTGCCTTTCCAACTCGTCCCACATTTCTTTAGCTGATGATCCACTGTCAATCCTGTTAAGAACCTCATTTGGGACAGCCAAAGTCATCAAAGTAATTGCTCTTTTGTCAATAGCATGCCTATTCTTCTGTTCAGCTGTGTATTGGGAATAACTCTTTTTCTCCCTGGTCGCTGGAATTTCTGGAGTTGTCTCTGTAGCAGGAGTTGCAGCAACATCGATGTACACTTCAATTGGACCTTCTCGAATAGAGATCATAAGATTTTCATCAATGTTGTCTAGGAATTGGATCATACGGATTTTCCATTGCTGATACTCTTCTGGTATAAGAACAGGCGGTTTGGTTTCAGATCCCATGGCTAGATATTCGTTAGAAGACATGATTGTAAGAAAATTCAACAGAAAGACAAATTCGAGTTTCTTGATCGAAATGTAACAGGTAATTCAAGAATTGCCAAGAATTCAAGAACTAGCCCTAGCAGCGGAATCGAATTTTGAATGAATCAAGAAATCTTCAAGAAATTGATCAATCGATCTTCGCGATAACAATCTTGAACGAATTTGTTTGTTGATTTGCTCTGATACCAATTGTAAGTTCAGGATCTTATCTTACAATCAATGTAGAAAGCAGTAATTGAGAATTTGTATGATCAAGCCCAATTGTATTCAATGATGAACAGAATTACAGATCTAAGAGAGAGAGAATCTCAAAGATTACAAAGAATGAATACAAAGATATATGGGAAAATCAATCAGTTAGCAATGTAATGCTAACCAATCTATTTATACTGCAACGGAAATATTAAAGCTACAGTACAAATAAGAAAGACTAATAAGAACATAACACGTGTCCTAATTAGTTTATAAAATACTAAGTAAAGTATCTTGTCATAAGTTCTGAACAGGTAGTTCAGAACTTCTGAACATTCTTCTGATAACGCTTCTCAGATCTTCTGACTCCTTAACTCAGACATCTGACTTCTCTTCCCAGACTTCTGATTTCTCTTATCAATACTTATGAGCTTTCATAGTCAGACC
This sequence comes from Saussurea involucrata, assembly GCA_033807775.1. Classification (NCBI taxonomy): domain Eukaryota; kingdom Viridiplantae; phylum Streptophyta; class Magnoliopsida; order Asterales; family Asteraceae; genus Saussurea; species Saussurea involucrata. Next base: position 25,416,255 of record CM066326.1, read on the forward strand.
TCTGACTTCTCTACTCAGAACATCTGAGTCTTCTTATCAGATCTTCAACACTTGGTTTATTGACAAAACTTCAGATCTAACATGAGACATGGATCACTATCATTCTCATCTATTGTTCAACTTTTGGTAAGGCGCCTTAGATGTCTCACTCTTAATATATTTAGAGAAACAAATCCCATCTTGACTACATACGCCTCTCATGCAGTTCATGCTATGCCCGATAATGGCCTTTATAGCTGCCTTTTTCAAGAACAACGGTTAACCATATCAAAGCATAACACTCCCTACACTTGAGTCCCAAATATGCATCTCAGGTCGAAGGATACAAAGATACTACCTTTTATTCAAGAATCACTTATGACGACGATCCATGAAGTGATCTTGAAGCGGGTCAGGTCCAGTACTTGTTCCCTAACAAGTACCTATGAACTTGGTTGCAACACTCTGCCACTTTTACTTTTAAAAGTCAACCAATCCAATTCATATTAGTCTTACTTCATAGTTGCTCCCACAACTATGATCGACTATGGACATTTAGAATAACTAATTTATTCAAGGATTAAAACATGCTAATATAGAACACAACGAGTATGAAAAGATCATATCCCATATATCTAACTAAATACTATACTTGTTGCTTTACTTGTTCCAATATCCAAATACTAAATTCAAATCAAATCCCATCACTAGAATAACGAAGTCCTAAAGCTCAAACATGACTCTTCAAGTTTAGCTTATATAAGGAGCTTCATGAATGGGTTCATCCAGAAACTTGATTTGAGTAAACTTTGTGAACACTAACATCTCCATTTTTAACTTTATTCCAAATATAGTTAAATGTTTGGAGTAGTTGCTTGGTACTCTGTTGTGAGATAGGGTCCTTTAGCTTGCGTAATGGCACCCACATTCTCACAAAGGATTTCTAGGTGATCCTGAATGGGAGGCGTCTACCTAGCTTTTCAATGAACTCTTTCATCCAAACATCTTTCTCTTGCGGCTTCTAAAGCGGCAGTGTGTTCTTATTTGTAGTGTATTATGCAATTTGACCTTCGCCTTGAACCTTTTCAAACGAACTAGTTCTTCATTCACAATGAAGACATTTCCCTTTTGTGATTGAGAACCTTCTCAATCTTTATGGAAGCTATCATTAGTGCAGTATTTTGCTATGATCTTCTTCCATTCCTCAGTTAAAGAACACTTCCTTGGTTATTTATAAGTACCTTAAATCGTTCTTTATGGTCATCCAATGGCCTTCCCTCGTTTTTCGTTGGTATCGTTTTCTAATGCTCTAAAGCATTTTGACACGCTCGATCTAGTGCATGTCATGGCATATATGATAGATCCAATTGCCGAAGCGTATGGAATACTAATCATTTTATCGAGCTCATCTTTTGTGCTAGAATATTGAGACATGCTCAAAATGATGCCATATCATATTTGCAAGAAACTACCTTTAGAGCCTTGCATCTTGATCCTTACAAGATCATGTCAACATATGCACTTTGACTTAAACCTATAAGTCGTCTTGATCTAATCTCTAAAGATCTTTATTCCAAGAACAAAATTAGCCCTTTCTAAGTCTTTTATTGAGGAAATACTGTCCGAGCCAAAACAGGATGTTTTGCTATGTCGGAAAGTTAATTTCCAAATACTAGTATGTCTTGCACATACAGGATTAGGAATTTTACTGCGCTCCCACTAGTTTTAGCAAATACATGAGTCATCTTTTATTTTGATGAAAATTAAACTTTTAATTTTCCTGTCAAAATGAAGATTCCAGTTTGAGATACTTGTACTGATCCATGAATGGATTGTATCTCAGTGTTCATGACTCTAAGCCATTTACCAGATTCAGAATCTGACATAGCACTTTAGCAGTTGATGGGTTTACTAGAACCCAGTCATACATCATTCTTTATTAGTTATAAGAAATCGATATCTCTCGAATTTCTGAATGATTCTACTAGATTTGCGAACACTTGGTGTTTGTACTAAGCTTCTGATCAATCAAATCGCTCAGTTTCAACGACCTATGTTTGATAACTAGTGCCAACCAATAAGTGCATTAGGTTATGAAGTTCTTGATTCCCTTCAAGTTCCTTAACACTCCCACTTGGTTTGCCAAAAAAAACTTGCTTTCTAAGAACTTGGCTTTGGAACAATAAACAATTTTATTGTTTGTGGGATTGTAGAATCGGTATATAAAAACAATTTATAGTATATTCTACAATATATGCATTTGGTAGACATTGGGTTAAGATTACTTGAAGCTTATTGTCTCACATGAGCTTCATAAACCCACGCCTTCAACTAAGATTAAGGATGAAAAACCTTTCATACGAAATCTTACAAGGTGTTTTGTCTACCTTTTGGTTGGTGTCAAAAAGTACGGATTACTTTAACTAGGGCAGAATTCTGAATTTGATATAGGAATAATACTTCTACTCATCATAGAGCGAACCATATTTGGTTCATCCTTTCGGATGTATACAACTTCTATGATGATCCAAGAGTTCTTGGTTTAGTTACTATCCTCATATATCAAAAAAGACTTTAATGGTCCTACTGAGTTGTTTTCTTAATCTTCACTTTGAAACAACTTGAATTACATCAAATGCTTCATCTTTATGTTCCATAAACTTCAACAATTGAAGTCGTCAGTGAAGGTATTATCTATCACCATATCTAGACTTGGCTTTGAGAGACCATATACATCTATATGTATTAATTCTAAAAAAAACTTTTTCTTCTTCTCTATAAATTAGAGAAAAGAGCTATATTCAACTTTATCAAGATCGCATATATTAAATGAAAATATTTATATTTAGTTTCAAAAATACCACAGTTTTGAAATTTAGATACGCGTTTAAAGTTTCTTGATTAAGTTGACTATTTCATGTGTAGATTTGTTTTAAATCACATTTGAGTCTTATGGTGATTATATAGAACTATGTTTTAGAAGACTTTTGAGATTCACTTTATTATTCAATTAGGAGGACTAGTTCTCGAAATAGAATAATTCAATTTGAATATGAATATAATCGTTTCCAAAACGGTTAAGTGAATTTCATTCAATCAACAAACATGTGACTGAAAAAATAATAATTTAGTCAAACTAAATTTAAACATTGTTCGAAACAAACTTGTTTAACAATACAAGCCATATGGTTTCATAATAAAATCTCCTATAAGCTTGGTACGCAATCTTGCTTCCTCGCTTATATGGATCACCATTTTGCTTGTCTTTCAGTCATTTACCTTTCTTGATTATTTGTAACATATTACAAAAGTGAGTTCTACACTTAGTATCAAATACACAAGTGTTTGCATTTATTTCCTGAAGGACTTTCCTTCGTTAGAAAACATTTATTTCTCAGAAGGACAATCTCCTCTTCTATGACCAATGTTGCCTCATCTATCACTATATTCAGATTCTCGACAAAAACATCAAATGCGTTGGTCAGATATTTGAGGATCACATCTACGGCTCTCCCATTGGAATAAAGATAGCCAAGTCTATCCAAATAGTCAAGGTGCGTCCTCATTTTGTGAATATGAGAGCTTACATATTGGTCTTTGTCCAATTGTATCGAAGCGTTCACGGACCATATACTATTCGTAATATTTTGGTAATCGGTTTACCATGTCAAATGCCCTAAGTGGAAATGTTTCCATTCTTTCTTGTAAGGATGGAACCATGGTTTCAAGCATAAGACGTGATTGAATCATCATTATGTTTCAATCAAGTATCGTGAGCTTCTTTGGAGGTAAGAGGAGGTTCTTGAGGACGAGGTACGATAAGTGCGTATGATTTGTTTTCACGTCTGAGAACGTGTCTCAATTTGTAAAAGCAAATCGGGAAGTTCTGAGTGTTTAACTTTTCTTCGTTAAGAAAATCTCTTAGGGGTGTACTAATCGTAGTGTTTGCATTATCTACAAAATTTAACAAAGTTAATATAGTATTTTCAATATTAATTTTTAGCAAATTAATTACCCTTTAGTTTTCTAAAAACATTAATTTGCATAAAATCTAGGATCCAACGTTGCAAAACAAATGAAACGGTTAGGTGACCTTTATCCCGTTCATTTAATCCAACAAGGTAGATAACGTTTATCGATTACATCGAATGTAATTCCTAGCGTTATGGGATCCTTAACATCTTGTTTGTTAATTGGCATGTTTGATCCCATCTATGCCTTGGGTCTCTAGTGCTTAGGTGACCTTTATCACAAAAGATTCCCAATCAAGTCATCCTACTTGAAACAACGTGTGAAACTTACATCCATGCGGTTAGGTGACCTTTATCCCACAAAGACATAAGAATCACCTCATCAATCACAAGACAATCCAAGTGGTTAGGTGACCTTTATCCCACAAGGGTGTCATAGTGACGTATTGAGTGTTTCTCCAAAGGACGGCATATGACTTGCGTTTTGAAAAAGGGATTTATAATGTTTTATAATTCTAGTTTTAAAAACATTTTAGTATTGCATGCATTTAATAATATATGGTACAAACTTATTTCTCATCAAATGGTTCCTATTAGTTTAAATAAAATCTTAATTTTATCAACTAATTATGTGTCATCAATTTTTAATATCAAATATTAATTTTTGAGTTTGAGCACTATAAGAACCATTTATAGTCTCTTAATAAACATTTTTATTAATACTAGACTATGAGTTTGTATGAGTTTTGAAATTTCCATTTAAAATCTCAATTTTAATTTTTTAAAACTCATGGTACCATATTATTGCATGCATCCAATATCACATGACACTTGGAGTTTGTAAGAGTTTTTAAAATCGTCATTTTAATTTACTTTGACATTTCAAAATTTTATGGGTTTTTAGAATAAAACTCATTTTATTTATAAAACCCATTTTAACCATTTTACTTTTAAAATGTTATTTTGAAAGCCAAAATCCAAAAGATGATTTATTTTATGTTCAAAATATTATCTAGTATGCTAGAACCTATTTCAATCATACATGATAATATCAACATAAAATATAAACATATAAAATATGTAGAAAAAGTACAAATCAAGTTACTAATGTATTGGTCAATGATGTCTTTTATAAACAAGTGTCTAGCAAGTATATTAATAAAATATACTTGCACATGCCATCACATTGCCTCCCAAAATGACCAATGAGATAACATGCAATCTTTCAATTTAACCCTTCTAGTTTTGAGATAGTTAAAATTCATTTTTTAAATAAACAATTTTACATAAAATGAATTTGAACCAATTTGCATGTTATCAATTTTAAAATCTCCATTTTAAAAATTGGTTGATATAAAATCTCTATTTTAAACTTGGTTCATTTAAAATCTAATTTTAAAAATTGTCGCTTCAACTTTAAACAATTTTAAATAAGCGCGTTTGAACCAATTTTATGTTTTTTACTAGCATACAATATCCTATATTTTAACGCATCAAAAGAACATAATCAACCATAAGCATGCAAAAGAATGTGCATAAAACAAAGCCATTTCTAATGACATTTCTTGTGAGCCAAAACAAGAAATGTCAAGTCCATTCCTAAGGGACAAAAATAAATAAATAAACAAGCTCCCACTTGCTTTAGCATCTCCATGCTTCAAGCTCCATCTTCAAGCTCCATGTTGGCCTTCTTCTTGTTACATTTTATAAAATAAAAACTAGTTCTAACAACTAATCTAATACTTACAAAATGAACAAAAGAAACATGAAATAATAAAACCTATTTACTATTACAAACCAACATGAATAATAATAAAAATTATAAACAAATTTTAAAAAAAACAACAACCAACATATTGGTCCATGGCTTGTTTATGCACATTTTTCATAAAACAAAATAAATAAAACAACACTTTGTTTTTGTTAGGCAACTTTTATGTAGCAAAAATGCATGTTAAAATTTTGTTACATAAAATTTAAAATTTTCACAAACAAGTTGCCAAAGAAGCCATGCATGAACTTTTCATACAAAAATGAAATTTTATCCATGGCTTCCAAAAACCAAGTTTTTACCAAAAAAAACTTATTTACTAATCATGCATTATAACATAGGCTCTGATACCACTTGTTGGGATTTTATGTTCAAAACCCGGTTTCAAAAACTCATAAGATGTAAAAATAAATACGCAACAGAAGCAAAAATTTAGTTTTGAACAAAAACATAAAACCATTTTATTCCCACCAAGGATCTTGTTACATGCAAGAAAAGATAAATAAGAACAAACATACCAAGAGAGTTCAAGATTACAACCTTTGAAGACTTTGAATCCTCTCGGGAGGTTGGATGTTGGTGAAGATGGTAGAACCCAAAATAGAGCTCCTCTAGAGTAGTCCACCGACAAGCTCCAACACCAAAGTATGCTAGTACCTTCTTGAAAGTTTGATGCAAAAACAATTTCTACTCCAAGTATACAATATACTTGAAGATGAGAAATAAGAAGAAGAAAAACACACACTTTTGTGTGTTCTTGTTTTTGGCCGAAACCAAAGAGAGGAGGGAGAGTGAGAGAGAGCAAAAATCAAGTGTGTTATACTTTCAAGTCTTCTCATCTCTTTTAATCCAAAAGCACAATCTTAGTGAGTCATTCTCATTGGATGGTTAAAAAAAGGTCCAATAAAAACACATGCAATTTTACAAAAAACAACCCTCTAGATTTAAGATGTTTAAAATCATATTTTAAGTATCTTAAACTTTCTCCTCAAGTCCCTCCTTTCTATTTTAGTTATAAAATAAATCCATCATATGTATTATTTTATTTAACCAATAAATTAATTATTTGCATCTAATATTATAAATCATATTCAAAATATAATTAATAATATTTATCAAGAATCAAAATTCTTATAAATATTAATTTGGTGTCTACTTGTTATTCGGTGTGACCCTATAGGATCATATATTACCGGTAATATTATTTTATAATCATTCTTGAGCATATACAAGCAACACCGCCTCTGTAGATTTACTAACCAATGCGTATGGCACAATGGTTAGTGTTTTAGCTTGAGCTATTTGAGGCTCTTGTGCAGCAAGTGTTCCATAGAGATCAGAGAGTGTCCAGGAGTCTAGATCTTGATTTGTTTGTAAAGACATAGACAACTGAAGCCACTCATCGTTCAGGCTCTTTAGAAACATGACGTTATTTTCTTCCGTGGTTCTGTGAATACCAGACTTTCTGCATTTGTTTATGAGAGAGTTGAACCGATCATATGTTGTTTGTAGAGATTCTGTTGCAGAAGCTCTGAAGGCATGATACTCGTTTATGTATTGTGCCCTTCGGTTCTTTTGTGTTTTAGCACCCCCTTCCAACTGTCTTTCTAACTCTTTCCAGAGATCGTGAGCTGTTTCACATGCATCTAAGGATTGAAAAATTTCGTTGGGGATAGCCATGATCAGTATTCTTTTTGTTTTCTGTGCAACTTCATCTTCTGCCTTATCTTCATTTGACCATTCTTCTCTTGGCTTAGGTTTTTGATGTTCAGGGATTTCAGCAGATTCAGCAGTAGCTGGTACACGTGGCATAGTTATCATAGGAACTGGAGGAAGATTGTATAGATATTGTTTGAGAGTTTTTTTTCAGTACCCTCAAAAAAATGAACCATTCTTATTTTCCATTGAGGATACTCATCTCTAAGACGAGTAGGAGGTTTGGTTAAAGAGCCAGCAGTGAAAAAGTTATTTGTATTTGTCATTTTGAGGAAAGGATAATCTGATGGAGGATTTATTAGTATGAAGATCTGGGAGGTTTTCTGGGTACAACTAATATCCAGAAATATGGTGATGAAGAGAAATGAAATCTATCAACAATGTTGTAAAACAAGGATCACTTGATATTGAAAATCAAGCTTTGCTCTGATACCAATTGTTGGTTCCCGTTTTGCTTAAACAAGATTATCAGATCTATTAGTTCAAGTTTAAGGTTTGATGCGGAAGCGTATTTAAAGAACTAACAGATAAGTTTGATAGATTTAGAACAAAATATAAATAAACAGTGAACAAAATATTATATCTCAAAGTTTACTGAATATATATCAAGAACAGGTTTATAAACCGTGAGTAAGAAAAGCTTTAAAACAGATATGACTTTTAAGGTGAATAAGCTTTTGTGTTCTTGATGTTCGATTGAAGTTGTGTGTTAGGAAGAACTCAACATGAGTCTTCCTTATATACTACTCTAAAGGGGACCATAAAGCATATGCTACTATTCAAAAGGTACGTATGAATAGAAGAGCGGATGTCGTGAACAGTTGCAAGGATGGCATGAACAGTCAGACGTGCTGTATTGCATTTAATGCAGCAGACGTCTAATATGTACTAAGCCCTACTGAGTCCAATCAGAGTTTGACACGTCGACGTTGGACAGGGCATGCTACGATGCAAGTTGATGAACGGGTCCTGTAGCAGTAGCAAGATATTATAAATATCTTCAAGTCTTTCAGTGAGGACCACAGAGGCTCTGTAATGAGTTACAGAGGTTCTGTGGTCTGGTCCTCTGTGGAGCAGTCCACCTTTGTTTCCGAGTCTTGGGTCTTCTTTGAGTACAGCAGAGGTTCTGTAGGAAGCATCTGCTGCTTCTGTAGCTTCTTGACCTTGATTTCTCGGTAATGTCGGCAGAGCCTCTATAAGAGGCTTTCTTCACTTAGCCTATTTTTCACTACTTCTAAATACTTCTATGATTAGGAAGATTGAAGCTAACAGTTACAAATATGAAACTAAAGAACCAACCACTGATCATTCCATGCTCTTATTTGGAACTTTCGTATCCTCAGTCGCTGATACTTCATCCTCTTAGTGTTCCTCGTCTAGACCGACTATCCCTGAGGAAATCTCTACCTCAAAAGGTAAAGAGAAAATGGTTTATCCAAAACCTACCTCTGTCTTTAAAGATAAAGGTAAAAGAATTGCATTGAACCAAAATCCTCAAAAGGGTACTTTAGTACCAAAGCTGAATGCTTCTAAAGATTTAGTGATTTATTCCTCTGGATCAAGGAATCAGATCTCTGGATCTACTCAGCGTGGGTCTATTCAGCGATCTACTCCAAGACTCAGAGTGGATGTCCTTGGTAAGAAATCTGAAGAACCAAATGTTCCTCCCATTTCTAAAGCCAAAAGCTTATTTGGTGCTGGTCCTTCAAATTCAAAATCAAAAGATCAGCACTAAAATGGTCCTAGAACTACTTTTAGTTATAGGAAATGTTATCACTGTGGACTCACTGATCATATTGCTAGTAAGTGCCCCGCAGCCACCAAAGCTGATAAGATAGCTAAGGTGAAGATTGTCCCCAAGGCAAAGAAGACCACTGAGGTTAAGAAATTAACTAAAGTGAAGACTGACAAAGCTGAATCTTCAAATGCTGCGAAGACTGTTGAACCTTCCATTCCAACTGCTTCCACTGACAAACGTGTACACATGGTTAAGTGGATACCTAAGAAAAACTAATCTTCCTTTGTGATGCAGGTTCAGAAGGGTATCTGGTATCTCGATAGCGGATGCTCTAGACACATGACTGGAAAGAAAAGTCTGCTCGCTGAATACAAGGAAAAGAAGGGTCCCTCTATGACTTTTGGTGGGAAATGGAAAAGGACATACACGAAGGTTTGGTGTACTCTCAAATGGTACAACCACCTTCAGAAAATTCGCATATGTTGAGGGGCTGAAGCATAATCTTCTAAGCATCAGTCAGCTTTGCGACAAGGATAACAAAGTAATCTTTACTAAGGAATCCTGCTTTGTCACTGACAAAAAGGAGAAGATAGCTCTCAGTGGTTATCGTTTGGAAAATGTTTATGTAATAAACATGGACTCAACAACCACTGAGAACTCATGTTTCTTCTCAAAAGCCTCATCTGATGTCAACTGGCTATGGCATAAGAGGCTCTCTCATCTGAATTTTAAGACACTGAACACTCTTTCTTCAAAAGAGTTGGTTACTGGTCTACCTCAACATTCATACGCCAAAGAGTCTTTATGTTCAGCGTGTGAAAAAGGGAAGCAGACCAAAGCAAGCTTTAAATCAAAGCAAGTTTCCTCAGTGTCATCTCCTCTACAACTACTCCATATGGATTTGTTTGGCCCTGTTAACAAACAATCCATCGCTGGAAAGAAATATACACTGGTCATAGTTGATGAATTTTCTCGTTATACATGGGTTATGTTTCTCCGTTCCAAGAGTGACACCCCTGAAGAACTCATCACCTTTGTTCGGAAGATGGAAACCCTGAACATTTTGACCGTTCGCCCAATAAGGAGTGATCATGGAACTGAATTCAAAAACAGTTCTCTTGATTCCTTTTTTTAGAGTAAGGGTATTTCTCACAACTTTTCTTCAGTGAGAACACCGCAACAAAATGGAGTCGCTGAAAGAAGAAATAGAACAATTATTGAAGCTGCACGTTCAATTCTCAGCGATTCTCACCTGCCTACTCAGTTTTGGGCAGAAGCTGTCAACACCGCTTGTTTTACGCAAAACAGATCGCTGATATTCAAAAGATTCAATAAAACAGCCTATGAACTTTTTCATGGGAGAAAGCCTTCAATCAACTTTCTTCACATCTTTGGATGTCAGTGTTTCATACTAAACAACAGAGATGCCCTTGGAAAGTTTCATCCTAAGGCTGATGATGGAATCTTTCTTGGATACCCCTCAGTTTCCAAAGCCTTCAGAGTCTTCAATAGAAGAAGACAAACTGTTGAAGAAACAATTCACGTCATGTTTGACGAATCCCGCTCAGTGAACTCTAAACCGTCCGCTGATACTGAAGAACTGAATCAATGGATGTTTTCTCATCTTGATGATTCAGAAGATATTCCCACTCCTCGTGCTCACACAATTGAAGATGATGGTCCTACTATCATTCCAAATATGCAGAATAGTGAAGCTGAAACATCATGGGTCTCAGCTGTTCCTATAAACACTATACCTGCTTCTGAAGCGAATGTCTCAGACATTCCATCTACTTCTCAGCAATCAGTGAATATAATGTCAACTGCATCCATTCCTCTCTTGGCTGATACTCCAGACGTCGCTGAAGCCTCATCTTCAGCTCCTCCAGTTCAGGTTGAGTCAGCGTCTCACGCTTCGGCTCAGCGATGGACTATAAATCACCCAATTGATCAAATTCTTGGTGATCCAAACGCTGGTATACAGACTCGACGAAGTGCAGGTAATATTTGTTTATTTGTTAACTTTATTTCACTAACTGAACCAAAGAAACTAGATGATGCCCTCAAAGATCCAAACTGTCAGCGCCATGCAAGAAGAGCTGACTGAATTCAAAAGAAACAAAGTTTGGAAACTTGTTCGAAGACCAACTGATAAAACAGTGATAGGCACTAAATGGGTCTATCGAAACAAGTTGGACGAACATGGAACTGTAACCCGCAACAAGGCTCGTCTTGTTGCTCAGGGATACAGAAAAGAGGAAGGCATAGATTATGACGAAACATTTGCTCCAGTAGCAAGATTAGAATCTATTCGTCTATTCTTAGCATACGCTGTACACAAAGACTTCAAAGTATATCAGATGGATGTTAAGTCAGCGTTTCTAAATGGAAAGCTGAATGAAGAAGTCTATGTGGAACAACCTCCAGGATTCTCAGATCCTAAGCGTCCAGGTTATGTTTATAAACTGGATAAGGCACTTTATGGCTTAAAGCAAGCTCCATGTGCATGGTATGACACTCTTTCTACTTATCTCCATATTGAACAATTTGAGCGAGGTAAAATCGACAAAACTCTATTTTTTCCGGAAAGTAAAAGGTCAAATCATTCTTGTTCAAATATATGTTGATGATATTATATTTGGCTCTACTAACCCTGATCTTTGTACTCGTTTCGCTGATAGAATGAAAGATGAGCATGATGGGTGAACTAACATATTTCCTTGGTCTTCAGATAAAGCAAAATGAAAAAGGAACTTTCATTAATCAGGGAAAGTATGTTAAAGATATGCTGAGGAAATTCGACTTAACTGAAAGTTCAGCTATGAAAACACCTATGGCACCACCGCTGACACTTGATAAGGATACTAAGGGTATTCCTGTTAATGTCACTCTGTACCGTGGGATGATCGGTTCACTGTTGTATCTTACAGCTAGCCGACCCGATATTATGTTTGCAACATGCTTGTGTGCACGATATCAAGCTGAACCTAAGATATCTCATATGAAAGCTGTAAAGCGAATTTTTCGATATCTCAAGGGTACAGCGAATCTAGGTCTTTGGTATCCCAAAGACTCAGGATTCGATCTAATCTCCTATTCAGATAGTGATTTTGCAGGTTGCAGAATGGATAGGAAAAGCACCACAGGAGGATGTCAGCTCCTGGGTGGAAAGCTGGTAAGTTGGACAAGTAAAAAGCAAAACTCAGTGTCCACCTCTACAGCTGAAGCTGAGTATGTAGCCGCTGGAAGCTGCTGTTCTCAGGTCTTGTGGATGAGAAATCAACTACTGGACTATGACCTTCAGCTCTCAAATATTCCAATCTATTGCGACAGCAGAAGTGCCATCGCTATAGCCAATATTCCAGTGCTACACTCAAAGACAAACACATCGAAATCAGGTATCATTTTATCAGAGATCATGTGATGAATTGTGATATAGAACTTCACTTTATCCCAACTGATTATCAGTTAGCTGATCTGTTCACCAAACCTCTTGATGAGACAAGACTCAACTTTCTCATCAGCGACCTTGGAATGCTGAACTTTGAAGAATAAAATCTTCAGCGGTTCGATTATACGATTATACAAACTTGTATAGCCCTCGGGATAAAATCAACTTGTATAACCTATTCTATCATCTTCTCTCTGAATAAACTTGATTCGCTGATATCAAGGTATGTTTTTTTCTCTCTGACAATCGCATGTAAATGCAAGATTTCAAAATAAATTACATCGCTGAATATCTCTTCCTTATCGGCGATACTTTGAAATTTCTAAAAACCTTCACTGATATTTCTAAATTCAGTGCTTCATATTTTCAAAAGTATCCCTGAGTTTTTCAAAACCTCAGAGACAACAATGAATATGAAAGGACAGTTGTGACGTCATTACAACGGATAAGCCCTGGCACATTCTTCTTTCTAACACACGTTTGCACGTTTCGTTTACTCGCCAATCAAATGCAAACACGTGTCCGTGTCATGATGAAAATCTTTTCCCGCTCAAGATTTTCTCTTTCTAAAATCTCTCTATATAAACAAATTCTTCGTTTATATTTTCCTTTTACGCGAACTTCTCCTCCAAGCAAACAAAAGAATTCACTGTTGCATTTTGCTCTCGATTTTTCAAGAACAACTGTTCATCTTCTTCAAACATCAAAGGTTAATATGTTCTTATTATTCACCAAATGAAAATAACTTGTTTCTGATCTTCTCATTGTTTTAACAAGATCAAACAAAAGAACTTCTTAAAAATGAAATCATTTTCTTTCATGGTTTTATGAACACAACCATTTCATGGTTGTTGTTCAAGTTTAAACGCAAAATCTTAAACTTGTTCTTCTCACATTCGTTTTTCCAGAATCCCTATCTTCAAAGGAAACTAGAAAACAAGATTTTTATTGGGTTTGTATTTCGTTTTTCAAAAACAAGAAAAACCCTAATATTCATTAAGACATTTTGTCTGAATGAAATGGACAAAATTCTAACCATCTTATTGGAAAATCTCTCCACATTAAGATTATTCTTATTTGTTAATATTTGGTTGAACTGATAATACAGAAAATGGCATCTTCTGACATTCCCAAGAACATCATCGCTGAAAACACTACTGCTGATGATACTGCTGAGGAAGTGGACATCCTCAAGGCTCCTCAGGTCAAGTTCTCTCTTGACAAGATGGATTGGACTAAGGTAAACAACCTTTATGCGCTTCTCGAGTTTCCTCCTCGAAAGCAAGTCACACATCTAGATGATGCTGTGAAATTCCTCAAGAATTGCTGCATCTCCACAGCCCTAACCATAACCCCTCCCGCAGATCAATTACCATCAGCCAAAGACCCCTCCAAAACAGTTGACTGCATCCTATGCGATATCGAATATGGCACCATGAAGATCACCCCTGGCATCATTCGCAAAGCCCTCAGCCTTCCCATAGCAACCAAAGAAAAACCCTTCGTTCCCCTCCCTGACCACAAAAAAAACTCAGACAGGGAAGCCATCATTGCATTCTTTGATGCAATGGACTATGTATGGGAAACTGGAAGGGATATGAAGCCCGGGAAGAAGCTGACCATTATAAAGAAATCGAAAATGCACAGCGAGATGAATTTCATCTTCGCTCATCTAATCAGCTGCATGACTGCCAAGAGCGGCTCCTCTGACCAAGCCGCTAAACCTCAGCAAGTAATGGGATATGCATTGCTGAAAGGTCTACATATAGACTGGGCATCGATCATCTATGATGACCTGGTACTTAGAGTGGACACCGTTGCTGACAGACCTCCATGGGTTCCGTATCCTCGATTCATCAGCGCCATTTTCCAAAAAGGCCTGAAGGACAGCTATCCTCAAGAGGGTGACCTGAAACCTTCTCAGGTTGGTCCTAAGATACTCGACTTCAAACCAGTGGCGACTGAGGTACGTCTTTCTACACTCTTAACTCTTCTAAATCCTTCTACTTCTTCTACTTCTGCAGCTCCTTCAGCGGACAAACCCACCGCTGATACCCCAGCTGCAACCTCCATTCCTCTTAAAAGGAAACATTCTGACACCGAACTTGGTTCCAAAAGAACTAAGAAACCCAAGGAGCAACCCCAGCAATCTATTGCTAAAGACTCCTCAGCTCCTCTTGTTGGGCTGAAGGAAAGTTCAGTGGTATGCTCTGCCATAGCTGAACAAGCCACCCACTCTATCCCGACTTCAGCGTCTCCAAACGCTGAGGTTACAAACTTGGAAACTACCCAACCTCCCTCAGTCTCTCAAAAGACTGATGAAGTGATTCTCAGCGATTCCAACGCTGAACTCGGTAACCAACCTTCATTCTTACCCTTCGCTTCTCCCTCTACTCATTTGGACACCACTCCAGTTATCACCGATGCACCTGTCATTCCTCCAGAAGCTAAAGGAACGACGGAAGTAGGACCTGCAGAGATGATCATACGTTCAGGTTCTCTCGCTGACGATATGGAACATTTCTCAGGCCATCGAGATTTTGATGAATTCATCAATCCTCTTGCAGGTATACAACAACCCCTAAACACTGTTACTAAACCCCAAACTTCCGAGCTTTCCTCTGTTCACAAGTTTTTAAATGTTACAGGTCCTAATTTGGGAGACATCAACGCGTCTCTGAAGACAGTAGAGACAAAGCTGACAGATCTCACGTCTACTCTTTCCGGCAACTCTTCAGCTGTAATAACCGCTGGAGAAAATCTTTTAAAGCTTACCACCGAAGTCGGAAAGAATGCCTCCAAAGCTGATGTGGAGAAGGTTGATAAATCACTCGGTGATTTTGCCAAAGTTCTCGCTGACATCTACACAGACTACCTCGACATCAAGAAATCAGTTGACACCATGTCCAGCGAAGTCAAAACGCTGAAGACATCGGTTGGCACACTCGAAGGTGATATGTCTGCTGTAAAGGCTGATGTCAGTTCAGTAAAAACTGATATGAGTTCTGTGAAGACTGATGTCAACACGATGAAGAATGACATCTCTTCAATTCAGAACTTGTTGACGCAGATCCTGACCAACACAACCGCCCCTGCACCTGCCCCTGCTCCTGCACCTGAGCATTTTACTCCGGCAGATCGTGCTGAACTCGTCAAAATCAATCCTGGTATTTCTGCTCTTCAAACCAGATTATCAACAATTGAGACTTATGTCGGGGTCCCTGACCAAGAAGACAGGGAGAAAACCACGGCTGCTAAATCATCTCATTCCTCCCCCAGTCATCATGAAAAGGAGGGGGAGAAGAGCGCTGAAGACCCTTCCAAGAGCGCTGAAGACCTTTCCCATGATGAATCTATCAGGGGAGAGAAGACCGAAGACCTCACCTTCACTGAAGAGGGTGAGAATACAATTGAAGCTGAAGCAGCCGCTGGACCTCAGGGAGATGAACACCCTGAGGGAACCGAGAAGCTCAACTCTGTATCTGAGGGGGAGCAACTCGAAGAAGAAGCTGAAGAAACTGAGTCTGAAGCTGAAGATGAAGAAGCCATCGACTTGTCTGATGCTGAACCATCCTCTTCTCCACAGAATGATGATGACGAAGATGGCGATGATGATGATTCTTTTATCGTCAAGACTGCTCAGAGAACTAAAGCTCATAAAGGGTTTCTGATAAATGAACCTTCAGGGGAGCGGACAAAGACAAAGCCATCAGCATCTGAAGTTGACAAAGGCAAAGGAAAAGGTGTCACTGAAGATGAAAATCTGACGATCTTGCTTAAAAAGTCGGTTTGTCAGGTACACTAACTCCTTACTCCACATCCCTCCTCTATACACTTTATCAGTTCTCTACCTCCGCAAACCTACATACACTATCCCATTCTTTCTCTCTCTGTTCTACCCAAATTCTTACTTCTAAGATCGCTGCGTTTCAGCTAGTCCTCTCCCCTGTTTGAGGATATCGCTGAAGTTCCTACAGCTACGACTTCAACAATAATCCCAGCTCTCAACGTTGAAGACATAATCCCAGTCTTGGATTTGATCTCTGAGACTGATGAACCTGAAGAACAGACTCTCTCTCACAAAAACAGACCTTCCTTGGCTCCTCAAAATCTAAGTGAAGAGGATCAAGAAAAGAGAGATGCAATGATCAAGAGACTCGAAGATCAGCGAATCATTCTAAAGCGTGATCAACTTCCTACCGTTCCTCCAAAGTTCAGAATTTCCCAAAAGGAATATAAGGAACACCTCAGAGCTGAACGCCTAGTCGCTGAAAGAAAGGAAGCTGAAGAAAAAGTCAGAGAATACGCCATCAAGCTTACTCAACGATCAATAAAAGACCCCAAGCTGAAAAGAGTTCCCATTGATGTTCAACGTCAGCTATGGGATGATGCTTAGGAGATCGTTAGAGAAAAGACTAAGGTCTCTGATACGACTTTGGAATGGGCTAAACAAATGCTGACCTATCGATCTAGACCATCCAAAATCATCAAAGTAAACATCAGAGGAAGACTGTACGCCGACGTTCCTGTTGTTGAAGTGGATGTCTACAGAGAAGACAAAACCAAGCAAACTTTCTATGCTGCTACCTTAGAAAAGTTTGGTCTCTCTGAATGGTTAGAAACGAAATTAGCCATTCAGGGATCGCGCTCAAAGTTCAAAAGCCATGTCGAGAAGATCTTAAACAAATAGATCGATCTGCTTTCTTCTGCTGTGGATATTCCTCCTTCTACTCTTCTTCCTCCTCAACAAAGAAAGAACTCTGCCAAGGGAAAGAAAGGCTCAGACTCAGGTCCTCGTATACGGAATGAAACAGGTATTGGTTTCTCTCGTGCTGAAGTTCTTGGCCCTGATGCTGATCTCTCGGCGCTTGACACCTCCCTACCACCTGGAGAAACTTTCATTCCTGGCACAGTTGTAAGTGATCCCTATGGTATATTCTTTTTAGACTACTATGGAAATCATCACTTTCAACGTGTCTCTGAGCTCCACATCGGTCCCATCAAACAACTCGGCGATCTATTATACTGGTGTGAAGTCAGACGCGACATCAAAGCTAGACACCTGAAGCCCTTGATTTTTGAAGAAGCTCTGAAGAAAAAGAATCAAGGAGCAGATGTCCCTGATTGGATGATTGCCACATCAATGACCCTTGATGAACAACTCATTAAGGAAGAACCTTTTGACGGATAGGATCGCCTTGTAATTCTTTCTATCCTTATCTGTCTACATCTTTTGTACATGTAATTTTATTCGCTGTACATGTAATTTTTCCACTTCCCTCTGTAATCTTTACAAAGTTTAAAGAAAATTTTCATTGAACGTACTTTACTCCATCAGTACAGAAAAGATCCCAGAAAACAGTAAAAAGGGACAAATATTTTATGAGTTCTTTTTATCCTTATGTTTTCATTATATAGCAATTTTCTCTGTTGCTATGTCATAATCAAATAGGGAGAGATTGTTGATCCAAACCCTCAGTGATTTGATAATGACCCTCTCTTATATACTTAGTGAAAATTGTAAGTAAACAATATGTATCAGAGTTTCACTATCGCTGATAAGTACTAAGATCTTCCAGTACCGCTGATAGGAACTCTCGCTCTTTAGATTAAACATTCAGCGAAACTGTTCACCATAATACTCTGAGTCTGTCCAGTACTTATGGTGATCGCTGATAAGTTAGTTGTTTACTTATGATCTCTGAATACAAGTTTCACGTCAACATAGTTTCTACGCTGAAGTCGAAGATCAAGCTCAAGAACCAGCGACAAGTCTCCTAATGAACTGATGCGGATCAGCGAAGACTCAGATTTGTCCAATCAACGTGAAGTATCAAGTACAAGACTTCAGCTATCGCTGAACTCTATCATTCGCTGATGAAGAATGATAGATCGCTGAATCAACGAAAAGCTGATCATGAAGTCCTCCGTACAAAGTACTTTTGTCTTAACCACCCTTGCACGACTCCGTACGATATGTCAGAAAAGAACCTCCTTATTGTCTGAAATCGTACAACCTCTCTGATACTACACTGTTCAAACATGCGGCTATTAAGGTTGTCAACAAAGGTCAATGACATGCAACCAATCAGCTGCTGCCACATGTAAAGTGTATACTGCCATGCATTAAATGCATGCAGTATATAAGAAGATGAAATCGCTTCATTTTGAAGTAACTTGCTAACTCTGGACAAGTTCATCCTTCTTATCTTGAGATAGGTTATTATTAGTAATTTCCTTCTCTTTCCTAGTGCAAGAAACTTAGTGTTCCAACTGATCAAATTCTTGGTGATCCAAACGTTGGTATTCAGACTCGACGAAGTGCATGTAATATTTGTTTATTTGTTAACTTTATTTCACTAACTGAACCAAAGAAACTAGATGATGCCCTCAAAGATCCAAACTGTAAGCGCCATGCAAGAAGAGCTGACTGAATTCGAAAGAAACAAAGTTTGGAAACTTGTTCGAAGACCAACTGATAAAACAGTGATAGGCACTAAATGGGTCTATCGAAACAAGTTGGACGAACATGGAACTGTAACCCGCAACAAGGCTCGTCTTGTTGCTCAGGGATACAGAAAAGAGGAAGGCATAGATTATGACGAAACATTTGCTCCAGTAGCAAGATTAGAATCTATTCGTCTATTCTTAGCATACGCTGTACACAAAGACTTCAAAGTATATCAGATGGATGTTAAGTCAGCGTTTCTAAATGGAAAGCTGAATGAAGAAGTCTATGTGGAACAACCTCCAGGATTCTCAGATCCTAAGCGTCCAGGTTATGTTTATAAACTGGATAAGGCACTTTATGGCTTAAAGCAAGCTCCATGTGCATGGTATGACACTCTTTCTACTTATCTCCATATTGAACAATTTGAGCGAGGTAAAATCGACAAAACTCTATTTTTCAGGAAAGTAAAAGGTCATATCATTCTTGTTCAAATATATGTTGATGATATTATATTTGGCTCTACTAACCCTGATCTTTGTACTCGTTTCGCTGATAGAATGAAAGATGAGCATGATGGGTGAACTAACATATTTCCTTGGTCTTCAGATAAAGCAAAATGAAAAAGGAACTTTCATTAATCAGGGAAAGTATGTTAAAGATATGCTGAGGAAATTCGACTTAACTGAAAGTTCAGCTATGAAAACCCCTATGGCACCACCGCTGACACTTGATAAGGATACTAAGGGTATTCCTGTTAATGTCACTCTATACCGTGGGATGATCGGTTCACTGTTGTATCTTACAGCTAGCTGACCCGATATTATGTTTGCAACATGCTTGTGTGCACGATATCAAGCTGAACCTAAGATATCTCATATGAAAGCTGTAAAGCGAATTTTTCGATATCTCAAGGGTACAACGAATCTAGGTCTTTGGTATCCCAAAGACTCAGGATTCGATCTAATCGCCTATTCAGATAGTGATTTTGCAGGTAACAGAATGGATAGGAAAAGCACCACAGGAGGATGTCAGCTCCTGGGTGGAAAGCTGGTAAGTTGGACAAGTAAAAAGAAAAACTCAGTTTCCACCTCTACAGCTGAAGCTGAGTATGTAGCCGCTGGAAGCTGCTGTTCTCAGGTCTTGTGGATGAGAAATCAACTACTGGACTATGACCTTCAGCTCTCAAATATTCCAATCTATTGCGACAGCAGAAGTGCCATCGCTATAGCCAATAATCCAGTGCTACACTCAAAGACAAAACACATCGAAATCAGGTATCATTTTATTAGAGATCATGTGATGAATTGTGATATAGAACTTCACTTTATCCCAACTGATTATCAGTTAGCTGATCTGTTCACCAAACCTCTTGATGAGACAAGACTCAACTTTCTCATCAGCGACCTTGGAATGCTGAACTTTGAAGAATAAAATCTTCAGCGGTTCGATTATACGATTATACAAACTTGTATAGCCCTCGGGATAAAATCAACTTGTATAACCTATTATATCATCTTCTCTCTGAATAAACTTGATTCGCTTATATCAAGGTATGTTTTTTTCTCTCTGACAATCGCATGTAAATGCAAGATTTCAAAATAAATTACATCGCTGAATATCTCTTCCTTATCAGCGATACTTTGAAATTTCTAAAAACCTTCACTGATATTTCTAAATTCAGTGCTTCATATTTTCAAAAGTATCCCTGAGTTTTTCAAAACCTCAAAGACAACAATGAATATGAAAGGACAGTTGTGACGTCATTACAACGGATAAGCCCTGACACATTCTTCTTTCTGACACACGTTTGCACGTTTCGTTTACTCGCCAATCAAATGCAAACACGTGTCCGTGTCATGATGAAAATCTTTTCCCGCTCAAGATTTTCTCTTTCTAAAATCTCTCTATATAAACAAATTCTTCGTTTATATTTTTCTTTTACGCGAACTTCTCCTCCAAGCAAACAAAACAATTCACTGTTGCATTTTGCTCTCGATTTTTCAAGAACAACTGTTCATCTTCATCAAACATCAAAGGTTAATATGTTCTTATTATTCACCAAATGAAAATAACTTGTTTCTGATCTTCTCATTGTTTTAACAAGATCAAACAAAAGAACTTCTTAAAAATGAAATCATTTTCTTTCATGGTTTTATGAACACAACCATTTCATGGTTGTTCTTCAAGTTTAAACGCAAAATCTTAAACTTGTTCTTCTCACATTCGTTTTTCCAGAATCCCTATCTTCAAAGGAAACTGGAAAAAAAGATTTTTATTGGGTTTGTATTTCGTTTCTCAAAAACAAGAAAAACCCTAATATTCATTAAGACATTTTGTCTGAATGAAATGGACAAAATTCTAACCATCTTATTGGAAAATCTTTCCACATTAAGATTATTCTTATTTGTTAATATTTGGTTGAACTGATAATACAGAAAATGGCATCTTCTGACATTCCCAAGAACATCATCGATGAAAACACTGCTGCTGATGATACTGCTGAGGAAGTGGACATCCTCAAGGCTCCTCAGGTCAAGTTCTCTCTTGACAAGCTGGATTGGACTAAGGTAAACAACCTTTATGCGCTTCTCAAGTTTCCTCCTCGAAAGCAAGTCACACATCTAGATGATGCTGTGAAATTCCTCAAGAATTGCTGCATCTCCACAGCCCTAACCATAACGCCTCCCGCAGATCAGCTTTTGCTATCACAATTCTGGTACTCTGCCAGACACTCTCAATTACCATCAGCCAAAGACCCCTCCAAACCAGTTGACTGCATCCTATGCGATATCGAATATGGCACCATGAAGATCACCCCTGCCATCATTCGCAAAGCCCTCAGCCTTCCCATAGCAACCAAAGAAAAACCCTTCGTTCCCCTCCCTGACCACAAAAAAAACTCAGACAGGGAAGCCATCATTGCATTCTTTGATGCAATGGACTATGTATGGGAAACAGGAAGGGATATGAAGCCCGAGAAGAAGCTGACCATTATAAAGAAATCGAAAATGCACAGCGAGATGAATTTCATCTTCGCTCATCTAATCAGCTGCATGACTGCCAAGAGCGGCTCCTCTGACCAAGCCGCTAAACCTCAGCAAGTAATGGGATATGCATTGCTGAAAGGTCTACATATAGACTGGGCATCGATCATCTATGATGACCTGGTACTTAGAGTGGACACCGTCGCTGACAGACCTCCATGGGTTCCGTATCCTCGATTCATCAGCGCCATTTTCCAAAAAGGCCTGAAGGACAGCTATCCTCAAGAGGGTGACCTGAAACCTTCTCAGGTTGGTCCTAAGATACTCGACTTCAAACCAGTGGCGACTGAGGTACGTCTTTCTACACTCTTAACTCTTCTAAATCTTTCTACTTCTTCAGCGGACAAACCCACCGCTGATACCCCAGCTGCAACCTCCATTCCTCTTAAAAGGAAACATTCTGACACCCAACTTGGTTCCAAAAGAACTAAGAAACCCAAGGAGCAACCCCAGCAATCTATTGCTAAAGACTCCTCAGCTCCTCTTGTTGGGCTGAAGGAAAGTTCAGTGGTATGCTCTGCCATAGCTGAACAAGCCACCCACTCTATCCCGACTTCAGCGTCTCCAAACGCTGAGGTTACAAACTTGGAAACTACCCAACCTCCCTCAGTCTCTCAAAAGACTGATGAAGTGATTCTCAGCGATTCCAACGCTGAACTCGGTAACCAACCTTCATTCTTACCCTTCGCTTCTCCCTCTACTCATTTGGACACCACTCCAGTTATCACCGATGCACCTGTCATTCCTCCAGAAGCTAAAGGAACGACGGAAGTAGGACCTGCAGAGATGATCATACGTTCAGGTTCTCTCGCTGACGATATGGAACATTTCTCAGGCCATCGAGATTTTGATGAATTCATCAATCCTCTTGCAGGTATACAACAACCCCTAAACACTGTTACTAAACCCCAAACTTCCGAGCTTTCCTCTGTTCACAAGTTTTTAAATGTTACAGGTCCTAATTTGGGAGACATCAACGCGTCTCTGAAGACAGTAGAGACAAAGCTGACAGATCTCACGTCTACTCTTTCCGGCAACTCTTCAGCTGTAATAACCGCTGGAGAAAATCTTTTAAAGCTTACCACCGAAGTCGGAAAGAATGCCTCCAAAGCTGATGTGGAGAAGGTTGATAAATCACTCGGTGATTTTGCCAAAGTTCTCGCTGACATCTACACAGACTACCTCGACATCAAGAAATCAGTTGACACCATGTCCAGCGAAGTCAAAACGCTGAAGACATCGGTTGGCACACTCGAAGGTGATATGTCTGCTGTAAAGGCTGATGTCAGTTCAGTAAAAACTGATATGAGTTCTGTGAAGACTGATGTCAACACGATGAAGAATGACATCTCTTCAATTCAGAACTTGTTGACGCAGATCCTGACCAACACAACCGCCCCTGCACCTGCCCCTGCTCCTGCACCTGAGCATTTTACTCCGGCAGATCGTGCTGAACTCGTCAAAATCAATCCTGGTATTTCTGCTCTTCAAACCAGATTATCAACAATTGAGACTTATGTCGGGGTCCCTGACCAAGAAGACAGGGAGAAAACCACGGCTGCTAAATCATCTCATTCCTCCCCCAGTCATCATGAAAAGGAGGGGGAGAAGAGCGCTGAAGACCCTTCCAAGAGCGCTGAAGACCTTTCCCATGATGAATCTATCAGGGGAGAGAAGACCGAAGACCTCACCTTCACTGAAGAGGGTGAGAATACAATTGAAGCTGAAGCAGCCGCTGGACCTCAGGGAGATGAACACCCTGAGGGAACCGAGAAGCTCAACTCTGTATCTGAGGGGGAGCAACTCGAAGAAGAAGCTGAAGAAACTGAGTCTGAAGCTGAAGATGAAGAAGCCATCGACTTGTCTGATGCTGAACCATCCTCTTCTCCACAGAATGATGATGACGAAGATGGCGATGATGATGATTCTTTTATCGTCAAGACTGCTCAGAGAACTAAAGCTCATAAAGGGTTTCTGATAAATGAACCTTCAGGGGAGCGGACAAAGACAAAGCCATCAGCATCTGAAGTTGACAAAGGCAAAGGAAAAGGTGTCACTGAAGATGAAAATCTGACGATCTTGCTTAAAAAGTCGGTTTGTCAGGTACACTAACTCCTTACTCCACATCCCTCCTCTATACACTTTATCAGTTCTCTACCTCCGCAAACCTACATACACTATCCCATTCTTTCTCTCTCTGTTCTACCCAAATTCTTACTTCTAAGATCACTGCGTTTCAGCTAGTCCTCTCCCCTGTTTGAGGATATCGCTGAAGTTCCTACAGCTACGACTTCAACAATAATCCCAGCTCTCAACGTTGAAGACATAATCCCAGTCTTGGATTTGATCTCTGAGACTGATGAACCTGAAGAACAGACTCTCTCTCACAAAAACAGACCTTCCTTGGCTCCTCAAAATCTAAGTGAAGAGGATCAAGAAAAGAGAGATGCAATGATCAAGAGACTCGAAGATCAGCGAATCATTCTAAAGCGTGATCAACTTCCTACCGTTCCTCCAAAGTTCAGAATTTCCCAAAAGGAATATAAGGAACACCTCAGAGCTGAACGCCTAGTCGCTGAAAGAAAGGAAGCTGAAGAAAAAGTCAGAGAATACGCCATCAAGCTTACTCAACGATCAATAAAAGACCCCAAGCTGAAAAGAGTTCCCATTGATGTTCAACGTCAGCTATGGGATGATGCTTAGGAGATCGTTAGAGAAAAGACTAAGGTCTCTGATACGACTTTGGAATGGGCTAAACAAATGCTGACCTATCGATCTAGACCATCCAAAATCATCAAAGTAAACATCAGAGGAAGACTGTACGCCGACGTTCCTGTTGTTGAAGTGGATGTCTACAGAGAAGACAAAACCAAGCAAACTTTCTATGCTGCTACCTTAGAAAAGTTTGGTCTCTCTGAATGGTTAGAAACGAAATTAGCCATTCAGGGATCGCGCTCAAAGTTCAAAAGCCATGTCGAGAAGATCTTAAACAAATAGATCGATCTGCTTTCTTCTGCTGTGGATATTCCTCCTTCTACTCTTCTTCCTCCTCAACAAAGAAAGAACTCTGCCAAGGGAAAGAAAGGCTCAGACTCAGGTCCTCGTATACGGAATGAAACAGGTATTGGTTTCTCTCGTGCTGAAGTTCTTGGCCCTGATGCTGATCTCTCGGCGCTTGACACCTCCCTACCACCTGGAGAAACTTTCATTCCTGGCACAGTTGTAAGTGATCCCTATGGTATATTCTTTTTAGACTACTATGGAAATCATCACTTTCAACGTGTCTCTGAGCTCCACATCGGTCCCATCAAACAACTCGGCGATCTATTATACTGGTGTGAAGTCAGACGCGACATCAAAGCTAGACACCTGAAGCCCTTGATTTTTGAAGAAGCTCTGAAGAAAAAGAATCAAGGAGCAGATGTCCCTGATTGGATGATTGCCACATCAATGACCCTTGATGAACAACTCATTAAGGAAGAACCTTTTGACGGATAGGATCGCCTTGTAATTCTTTCTATCCTTATCTGTCTACATCTTTTGTACATGTAATTTTATTCGCTGTACATGTAATTTTTCCACTTCCCTCTGTAATCTTTACAAAGTTTAAAGAAAATTTTCATTGAACGTACTTTACTCCATCAGTACAGAAAAGATCCCAGAAAACAGTAAAAAGGGACAAATATTTTATGAGTTCTTTTTATCCTTATGTTTTCATTATATAGCAATTTTCTCTGTTGCTATGTCATAATCAAATAGGGAGAGATTGTTGATCCAAACCCTCAGTGATTTGATAATGACCCTCTCTTATATACTTAGTGAAAATTGTAAGTAAACAATATGTATCAGAGTTTCACTATCGCTGATAAGTACTAAGATCTTCCAGTACCGCTGATAGGAACTCTCGCTCTTTAGATTAAACATTCAGCGAAACTGTTCACCATAATACTCTGAGTCTGTCCAGTACTTATGGTGATCGCTGATAAGTTAGTTGTTTACTTATGATCTCTGAATACAAGTTTCACGTCAACATAGTTTCTACGCTGAAGTCGAAGATCAAGCTCAAGAACCAGCGACAAGTCTCCTAATGAACTGATGCGGATCAGCGAAGACTCAGATTTGTCCAATCAACGTGAAGTATCAAGTACAAGACTTCAGCTATCGCTGAACTCTATCATTCGCTGATGAAGAATGATAGATCGCTGAATCAACGAAAAGCTGATCATGAAGTCCTCCGTACAAAGTACTTTTGTCTTAACCACCCTTGCACGACTCCGTACGATATGTCAGAAAAGAACCTCCTTATTGTCTGAAATCGTACAACCTCTCTGATACTACACTGTTCAAACATGCGGCTATTAAGGTTGTCAACAAAGGTCAATGACATGCAACCAATCAGCTGCTGCCACATGTAAAGTGTATACTGCCATGCATTAAATGCATGCAGTATATAAGAAGATGAAATCGCTTCATTTTGAAGTAACTTGCTAACTCTGGACAAGTTCATCCTTCTTATCTTGAGATAGGTTATTATTAGTAATTTCCTTCTCTTTCCTAGTGCAAGAAACTTAGTGTTCCAACTGATCAAATTCTTGGTGATCCAAACGTTGGTATTCAGACTCGACGAAGTGCATGTAATATTTGTTTATTTGTTAACTTTATTTCACTAACTGAACCAAAGAAACTAGATGATGCCCTCAAAGATCCAAACTGTAAGCGCCATGCAAGAAGAGCTGACTGAATTCGAAAGAAACAAAGTTTGGAAACTTGTTCGAAGACCAACTGATAAAACAGTGATAGGCACTAAATGGGTCTATCGAAACAAGTTGGACGAACATGGAACTGTAACCCGCAACAAGGCTCGTCTTGTTGCTCAGGGATACAGAAAAGAGGAAGGCATAGATTATGACGAAACATTTGCTCCAGTAGCAAGATTAGAATCTATTCGTCTATTCTTAGCATACGCTGTACACAAAGACTTCAAAGTATATCAGATGGATGTTAAGTCAGCGTTTCTAAATGGAAAGCTGAATGAAGAAGTCTATGTGGAACAACCTCCAGGATTCTCAGATCCTAAGCGTCCAGGTTATGTTTATAAACTGGATAAGGCACTTTATGGCTTAAAGCAAGCTCCATGTGCATGGTATGACACTCTTTCTACTTATCTCCATATTGAACAATTTGAGCGAGGTAAAATCGACAAAACTCTATTTTTCAGGAAAGTAAAAGGTCATATCATTCTTGTTCAAATATATGTTGATGATATTATATTTGGCTCTACTAACCCTGATCTTTGTACTCGTTTCGCTGATAGAATGAAAGATGAGCATGATGGGTGAACTAACATATTTCCTTGGTCTTCAGATAAAGCAAAATGAAAAAGGAACTTTCATTAATCAGGGAAAGTATGTTAAAGATATGCTGAGGAAATTCGACTTAACTGAAAGTTCAGCTATGAAAACCCCTATGGCACCACCGCTGACACTTGATAAGGATACTAAGGGTATTCCTGTTAATGTCACTCTATACCGTGGGATGATCGGTTCACTGTTGTATCTTACAGCTAGCTGACCCGATATTATGTTTGCAACATGCTTGTGTGCACGATATCAAGCTGAACCTAAGATATCTCATATGAAAGCTGTAAAGCGAATTTTTCGATATCTCAAGGGTACAACGAATCTAGGTCTTTGGTATCCCAAAGACTCAGGATTCGATCTAATCGCCTATTCAGATAGTGATTTTGCAGGTAACAGAATGGATAGGAAAAGCACCACAGGAGGATGTCAGCTCCTGGGTGGAAAGCTGGTAAGTTGGACAAGTAAAAAGAAAAACTCAGTTTCCACCTCTACAGCTGAAGCTGAGTATGTAGCCGCTGGAAGCTGCTGTTCTCAGGTCTTGTGGATGAGAAATCAACTACTGGACTATGACCTTCAGCTCTCAAATATTCCAATCTATTGCGACAGCAGAAGTGCCATCGCTATAGCCAATAATCCAGTGCTACACTCAAAGACAAAACACATCGAAATCAGGTATCATTTTATTAGAGATCATGTGATGAATTGTGATATAGAACTTCACTTTATCCCAACTGATTATCAGTTAGCTGATCTGTTCACCAAACCTCTTGATGAGACAAGACTCAACTTTCTCATCAGCGACCTTGGAATGCTGAACTTTGAAGAATAAAATCTTCAGCGGTTCGATTATACGATTATACAAACTTGTATAGCCCTCGGGATAAAATCAACTTGTATAACCTATTATATCATCTTCTCTCTGAATAAACTTGATTCGCTTATATCAAGGTATGTTTTTTTCTCTCTGACAATCGCATGTAAATGCAAGATTTCAAAATAAATTACATCGCTGAATATCTCTTCCTTATCAGCGATACTTTGAAATTTCTAAAAACCTTCACTGATATTTCTAAATTCAGTGCTTCATATTTTCAAAAGTATCCCTGAGTTTTTCAAAACCTCAAAGACAACAATGAATATGAAAGGACAGTTGTGACGTCATTACAACGGATAAGCCCTGACACATTCTTCTTTCTGACACACGTTTGCACGTTTCGTTTACTCGCCAATCAAATGCAAACACGTGTCCGTGTCATGATGAAAATCTTTTCCCGCTCAAGATTTTCTCTTTCTAAAATCTCTCTATATAAACAAATTCTTCGTTTATATTTTCCTTTTACGCGAACTTCTCCTCCAAGCAAACAAAAGAATTCACTGTTGCATTTTGCTCTCGATTTTTCAAGAACAACTGTTCATCTTCATCAAACATCAAAGGTTAATATGTTCTTATTATTCACCAAATGAAAATAACTTGTTTCTGATCTTCTCATTGTTTTAACAAGATCAAACAAAAGAACTTCTTAAAAATGAAATCATTTTCTTTCATGGTTTTATGAACACAACCATTTCATGGTTGTTCTTCAAGTTTAAACGCAAAATCTTAAACTTGTTCTTCTCACATTCGTTTTTCCAGAATCCCTATCTTCAAAGGAAACTGGAAAAAAAGATTTTTATTGGGTTTGTATTTCGTTTCTCAAAAACAAGAAAAACCCTAATATTCATTAAGACATTTTGTCTGAATGAAATGGACAAAATTCTAACCATCTTATTGGAAAATCTTTCCACATTAAGATTATTCTTATTTGTTAATATTTGGTTGAACTGATAATACAGAAAATGGCATCTTCTGACATTCCCAAGAACATCATCGATGAAAACACTGCTGCTGATGATACTGCTGAGGAAGTGGACATCCTCAAGGCTCCTCAGGTCAAGTTCTCTCTTGACAAGCTGGATTGGACTAAGGTAAACAACCTTTATGCGCTTCTCAAGTTTCCTCCTCGAAAGCAAGTCACACATCTAGATGATGCTGTGAAATTCCTCAAGAATTGCTGCATCTCCACAGCCCTAACCATAACGCCTCCCGCAGATCAGCTTTTGCTATCACAATTCTGGTACTCTGCCAGACACTCTCAATTACCATCAGCCAAAGACCCCTCCAAACCAGTTGACTGCATCCTATGCGATATCGAATATGGCACCATGAAGATCACCCCTGCCATCATTCGCAAAGCCCTCAGCCTTCCCATAGCAACCAAAGAAAAACCCTTCGTTCCCCTCCCTGACCACAAAAAAAACTCAGACAGGGAAGCCATCATTGCATTCTTTGATGCAATGGACTATGTATGGGAAACAGGAAGGGATATGAAGCCCGAGAAGAAGCTGACCATTATAAAGAAATCGAAAATGCACAGCGAGATGAATTTCATCTTCGCTCATCTAATCAGCTGCATGACTGCCAAGAGCGGCTCCTCTGACCAAGCCGCTAAACCTCAGCAAGTAATGGGATATGCATTGCTGAAAGGTCTACATATAGACTGGGCATCGATCATCTATGATGACCTGGTACTTAGAGTGGACACCGTCGCTGACAGACCTCCATGGGTTCCGTATCCTCGATTCATCAGCGCCATTTTCCAAAAAGGCCTGAAGGACAGCTATCCTCAAGAGGGTGACCTGAAACCTTCTCAGGTTGGTCCTAAGATACTCGACTTCAAACCAGTGGCGACTGAGGTACGTCTTTCTACACTCTTAACTCTTCTAAATCTTTCTACTTCTTCAGCGGACAAACCCACCGCTGATACCCCAGCTGCAACCTCCATTCCTCTTAAAAGGAAACATTCTGACACCCAACTTGGTTCCAAAAGAACTAAGAAACCCAAGGAGCAACCCCAGCAATCTATTGCTAAAGACTCCTCAGCTCCTCTTGTTGGGCTGAAGGAAAGTTCAGTGGTATGCTCTGCCATAGCTGAACAAGCCACCCACTCTATCCCGACTTCAGCGTCTCCAAACGCTGAGGTTACAAACTTGGAAACTACCCAACCTCCCTCAGTCTCTCAAAAGACTGATGAAGTGATTCTCAGCGATTCCAACGCTGAACTCGGTAACCAACCTTCATTCTTACCCTTCGCTTCTCCCTCTACTCATTTGGACACCACTCCAGTTATCACTGATGCACCTGTCATTCCTCCAGAAGCTAAAGGAACGACGGAAGTAGGACCTGCAGAGATGATCATACGTTCAGGTTCTCTCGCTGACGATATGGAACATTTCTCAGGCCATCGAGATTTTGATGAATTCATCAATCCTCCTGCAGGTATACAACAACCCCTAAACGCTGTTACTAAACCCCAAACTTCTGAGCTTTCCTCTGTTCACAAGTTTTTATATGTTACAGGTCTTAATTTGGGAGACATCAACGCGTCTCTGAAGACAGTAGAGACAAAGCTGACAGATC
The DNA here is from genome assembly GCA_033807775.1 of Saussurea involucrata. Classification (NCBI taxonomy): domain Eukaryota; kingdom Viridiplantae; phylum Streptophyta; class Magnoliopsida; order Asterales; family Asteraceae; genus Saussurea; species Saussurea involucrata. The sequence goes on from CM066326.1 coordinate 25,447,193, forward strand.
TCACGTCTACTCTTTCCGGCAATTCTTCAGCTGTAATAACCGCTGGAGAAAATCTTTTAAAGCTTACCACCGAAGTCGGAAAGAATGCCTCCAAAGCTGATGTGGAGAAGGTTGATAAATCACTCGGTGATTTTGCCAAAGTTCTCGCTGACATCTACACAGACTACCTCGACATCAAGAAATCAGTTGACACCATGTCCAGCGAAGTCACAACGCTGAAGACATCGGTTGGCACACTCGAAGGTGATATGTCTGCTGTAAAGGCTGATGTCAGTTCAGTAAAAACTTATATGAGTTATGTGAAGACTGATGTCAACACGATGAAGAATGACATCTCTTCAATTCAGAACTTGTTGACGCAGATCCTGACCAACACAACCGCCCCTGCACCTGCCCCTGCTCCTGCACCTGAGCATTTTACTCCGGCAGATCGTGCTGAACTCGTCAAAATCAATCCTGGTATTTCTGCTCTTCAAACCAGATTATCAACAATTGAGACTTATGTCGGGGTCCCTGACCAAGAAGACAGGGAGAAAACCACGGCTGCTAAATCATCTCATTCCTCCCCCAGTCATCATGAAAAGGAGGGGGAGAAGAGCGCTGAAGACCCTTCCAAGAGCGCTGAAGACCTTTCCCATGATGAATCTATTAGGGGAGAGAAGACCGAAGACCTCACCTTCACTGAAGAGGGTGAGAAGACAATTGAAGCTGAAGCAGCCGCTGGACCTCAGGGAGATGAACACCCTGAGGGAACCGAGAAGCTCGCCTCTGTATCTGAGGGGGAGCAACTCGAAGAAGAAGCTGAAGAAACTGAGTCTGAAGCTGAAGATGAAGAAGCCATCGACTTGTCTGATGCTGAACCATCCTCTTTTCCAAAGAATGATGATGACGATGATGATGATTCTTTTATCGTCAAGACTGCTCAGAGAACTAAAGCTCATAAAGGGATTCTGATAAATGAACCTTCAGGGGAGCGGACAAAGACAAAGCCATCAGCATCTGAAGCTGACAAAGGCAAAGGAAAAGGTGTCTGAAGATGAAAATCTGACGATCTTGCTTAAAAAGTCGGTTTGTCAGGTACACTAACTCCTTACTCCACATCCCTCCTCTATACACTTTATCAGTTCTCTACCTCCGCAAACCTACATACACTATCCCATTCTTTCTCTCTCTGTTCTACCCAAATTCTTACTTGTAAGATCGCTGCGTTTCAGCTAGTCCTCTCCCCTGTTTGAGGATATCGCTGAAGTTCCTACAGCTACGACTTCAACAATAATCCCAGCTCTCAACGTTGAAGACATAATCCCAGTCTTGGATTTGATCTCTGAGACTGATGAACCTGAAGAACAGACTCTCTCTCACAAAAACAGACCTTCCTTGGCTCCTCAAAAGCTAAGTGAAGAGGATCAAGAAAAGAGAGATGCAATGATCAAGAGACTCGAAGATCAGCGAATCATTCTAAAGCGTGATCAACTTCCTACCGTTCCTCCAAAGTTCAGAATTTCCCAAAAGGAATACAAGGAACACCTCGGAGCTGAACGCCTAGTCGCTGAAAGAAAGGAAGCTGAAGAAAAAGTCAGAGAATACGCCATCAAGCTTACTCAACGATCAATAAAAGACCCTAAGCTGAAAAGAGTTCCCATTGATGTTCAACGTAAGCTATGGGATGATGCTCAGGAGATCGTTAGAGAAAAGACTAAGGTCTCTGATACGACTTTGGAATGGGCTAAACAAATGCTGACCTATCGATCTAGACCATCAAAAATCATCAAAGTAAACATCAGAGGAAGACTGTACGCCGACGTTCCTGTTGTTGAAGTGGATGACTACAGAGAAGACAAAACCAAGCAAACTTTCTATGCTGCTACCTTAGAAAAGTTTGGTCTCTCTGAATGGTTAGAAACGAAATTAGCCATTCAGGGATCGCGCTCAAAGTTCAAAAGCCATGTCGAGAAGATCTTAAACAAACAGATCGATCTGCTTTCTTCTGCTGTGGATATTCCTCCTTCTACTCTTCTTCCTCCTCAACAAAGAAAGAACTCTGCCAAGGGAAAGAAAGGCTCAGACTCAGGTCCTCGTATACGGAATGAAACATGTATTGGTTTCTCTCGTGCTGAAGTTCTTGGCCCTGATGCTGATCTCTCAGCGCTTGACACCTCCCTACCACCTGGAGAAACTTTCATTCCTGGCACAGTTGTAAGTGATCCCTATGGTATATTCTTTTTAGACTACTATGGAAATCATCACTTTCAACGTGTCTCTGAGCTCCACATCGCTCCCATCGAACAACTCGGCGATCTCTTATACTGGTGTGAAGTTAGACGCGACATCAAAGCTAGACACCTGAAGCCCTTGATTTTTGAAGAAGCTCTGAAGAAAGAGAATCAAGGAGCAGATGTCCCTGATTGGATGATTGCCACATTAATGACCCTTGATGAACAACTCATTAAGGAAGAACCTTTTGACGGATAGGATCGCCTTGTAATTCTTTCTATCCTTATCTGTCTACATCTTTTGTACTTGTAATTTTATTCGCTGTACTTGTAATTTTTCCACTTCCCTTTGTAATCTTTACAAAGTTTAAAGAAAAATTTCAGTGAACGTACTTTACTCCATCAGTACAGAAAAGATCCCAGAAAACAGTAAAAAGGGACAAATATTTTATGAGTTCTTTTTATCCTTATGTTTTCATTATATAGCAATTTTCTCTGTTGCTATGTCATAATCAAATAGGGAGAGATTGTTGATCCAAACCCTCAGTGATTTGATAATGACCCTCTCTTATATACTTAGTGAAAATTGTAAGTAAACAATATGTATCAGAGTTTCACTATCGCTGATAAGTACTAAGATCTTCCAGTACCGCTGATAGGAACTCTCGCTCTTTAGATTAAACATTCAGCGAAATTGTTCACCATAATACTCTGAGTCTGTTCAGTACTTATGGTGATCGCTGATAAGTTAGTTGTTTACTTATGATCTCTGAAGACAAGTTTCACGTCAAAATAGTTTCTACGCTGAAGTCGAAGATCAAGCTCAAGAACCAGCGACAAGTCTCCTAATGAACTGATGCGGATCAGCGAAGACTCAGATGTGTCCAATCAACGTGAAGTATCAAGTACAAGACTTCAGCTATCGCTGAACTCTATCATTCGCTGATGAAGAATGATAGATCGCTGAATCAACGAAAAGCTGATCATGAAGTCCTCCGTACAAAGTACTTTTGTCTTAACCACCCTTGCACGACTCCGTACGATATGTCAGAAAAGAACCTCCTTATTGTCTGAAATCGTACAACCTCTCTGATACTACACTGTTCAAACATGCGGCTATTAAGGTTGTCAACAAAGGTCAATGACATGCAACCAATCAGCTGCTGCCACATGTAAAGTGTATACTGCCATGCATTAAATGCATGCAGTATATAAGAAGATGAACTCACTTCATTTTGAAGTAACTTGCTAACTCTGGACAAGTTCATCCTTCTTATCTTGAGATAGGTTATTATTAGTAATTTCCTTCTCTTTCCTAGTGCAAGAAACTTAGTGTTCCAACTTGTTTAGATTTAGGTTTATCCTTAATCTTGTTTCCGCAACAAGCTGTAAATTGTTAATGATTTATCAATAAACAATTTAGAAAAGTAAAATCTGTGTGTTTGTATTCAACCCCCCCCCCCCCCTTTTACAAACTTGTATAGCCCTTCGGGACCAACAACTTCCAACTTGTTGACTTGTTCACAAAAGCCCTTGATGAAAGGAGATTTAACTTCTTAATCAGCAAATTAGGTATGCTGAACATGTCCTCCTAACTCTGTTTAAAAATCAACAGAGCTTCTGATGATCATACCAGAACTCTGTCCAATAGTTGGGTAGGATAGTTCAACAGAGCCTCTGATGTTCACCAGAACTCTGTCACACATACTTTTTCAACAAGCTTTCGGTGAATCTGTTTGTAAATATTTTTTTTGTATAAAGTTTTTTTTAATCTTTCAAAAGGCTGAACAGAAAAATCTTTCAAAATAAGCTCATATATCAAGGGGGAGCTTATAAAGGAAAATGTGCATGGTTGTAGGGGGAGCAAGTCAAAATCAGATTTCCAAATCCAAAATAACTTTGCTCTTCTGAACTCTAAAAAAAAATCTTTTTGAAGAAAGAGGGAAAACCTGTTCTGATGAAAATCTTTGATAATGTCAAGAACTTAACAGAACTCTGATATTTCACCAGAGCCTCTGTTGTCTCTCACCAGATCTCTGTGAAACTTCTGAGTCAGTTCGGTCTTTGTTCTTTGACCACTTTTCACATCAGATACAGAATATTAAATGATTTTTTTGGGTAAAGGTGAAACATCTTGGGTTACTTGAACGAAATGGAAAAGGTTATTCAACAGAGACAAAACTGTGCAAAGCTCCACCAAAGCTCTGTTAGTTTTTTTTTGCCACGTCATCAGAGATGCGGGTCATTCTTTAAGCGTCACCCATATGACACCTACACAACTCTAACCGTGATGGTTTGCTTGCCCAAAAGTTGTCAGAACCAAATCTTACGTGGCATTCTCTGATTGAAAGACAAAGCACTAGCTGTTTCCACGTTCTACTGTAGAGGCCGTTCCACTACCTGAAACTCGAGTGCCTACAGTACCTACGACGTTAATCCAGCCACATGTTTAGCGTATAAATATCCACTTTCAGGACCCATTTCATTTTTACGCTTACGAATCATTCTAAACCCTTCATCTTTTCCTCTCAAAGTTCAAAACCTTTGTGTTCTTCAAAACCCCTAACCTGCAACTATGGCGGAACCACAAAACCCCCAACATTCTGCTGAATCAAGCAGAATAGGCCCTGTAGATGAAATAGTAATCCAACCCTACGAGTTTTCTGATAACAACTACCGTTTTGATGCAAACCATGGTGTCTATTTACCCTTGTACCACGTTCTTATAGAGTTTTTCAGAAACTCTGAAGTTTTCCGAGCCCTAACCATGTATGACGAAAATCTACCCGAGCTTTACGTACAACAATGGTGGACCACTTATCAATTCATTCCTGAACAAAAAGGGGTGGTCGGAAACGTTGATGCGGATAGAAATGCAGGAGGAGGATCCATACGCATTCGTGCCAGAACTTTCAGGAGGATCTTTGGGATGAAGACAAGAAGAGAATTAGGAATTCGAGCATATGAGAAACCCCAAAAGTGGCTATTCTTCTTGATTTCATCAAGTTTTTAGGTTACAACAAAGAGCTGACTAAAATCGGCGATTTCAGAAGACAAAACCTACCCACAGTATGGAACTTTATGTTCTCCACACTAAACAAAACCCTTACCTGCAAATCTGGTAGTCAAGACCAAACCACCACAGAGATACTTCAAATCATGTATGGCCTATTCTTCAACAGAAATTTTGACTATGCCAAAATTCTTTACAAGGATATTCTTGCTGCTGTGAATACCAAAACAAACTCCCTAGCCCGAGGTGGAGAAGTTGGAGTCCACAAATTTTTTAAATCAATCAGGTATCCTCTATTCATAAGTCTAGTATTCCGAGAACCCTTCCCATCACTGCAATTAACTCAACATGGAAATCCCACACCTGTTTGGGTTCTGTCTAGATTCCAACCCACAACATCAGGTGATTATCTGTTTATTAGACGAGTACCCAGAACTATGCTCGCTCTGATTGACCCAAAGCACATCTCTATCCAAAACTATCATACTGCTGCTCAACCTCAAGAACCTGAGGTGAGAACCCTAGCATACTTAGGATCTGAGCCTTCATTGGAGAGTTTGAATGAGGAAATAGGAGAAGAAGTTAACAGACCAGAGGTAAGAGTACCCGGAGTGGGGTCTTCCTCTAGAATGATGGAGGAGGAAGTACAAAATAGAGCATCCCCTATGGAGGCTGTTCAAGAGGGAGATAGGGAAATTACAGAGGAGATGGCAGAAAGATCGCACTCCTCTGGTAATGGTGAGAAAGAGGTACATGTGATAGAGAGTTCACCAGAGCGTTCTGTAGCCCTAGGAGCCGAGAGAAATGCGAGCTTAGAACAAGATGTTCCAAGGAACACACATGTGCATATCCAAAGCCCAATTCCCAGTGCAAACGAACAATCTATTCCTGATGATCAAGCCCAGAGGAATATTGAAACAGAGGTGCACACCTCGAACCTTAACCAGCAAGAACCGCCAGAGGCACCTCTGCACGCCTCTGGTATGCACATATGTGGGGAATCTATCTTTGGTAGTGATGTTCCTTCACCCCATAACATCAATAGGTCACCTCCACACGATGATGCCTATGTGGCTCATATAGACTCAACACAAAATAGACCTGAGATCTTTCGAATCTCGCGTAGCATCTGTCCGACTCAGGGACAATGGGAGACCATAGTAGAACAAGGGAAGACTTTGCTTGATCCAAATTCTTCTCATCACATCAGATTTCCTTCTTCAGAACCTGAGCTGGAAGAGGAAACTCTGGTCAGAACACATGTAGTTGTTTCCCCTCAAAGGGAGCAACAAGGATCGGGTGGAAGTCCTCCAAGAGCCAACATCAAAACAACTCTTGAAGGAGGCGCCTATGTACACGAGGCAGAAATGGATCCATGTGTTGGAACCAAGGTTACCCCCGTTAACACTGTCACAAGAGCAGAGTTCGAAAGCTTCTGTGATAGTATCAACACCTCCTTGAATGAGTATAAACTTATCAATGAACAGAAGGAGGAGCTGATCCGCAAGGAGAATGCTTCTCTTAAAGGAGAACTGCAAAAGGTCACTAATAAATATGCAGAAACTGAAAGACTCAGAACAGAAGCAGAAAGAGCCAGAGCAGAAGAAGCGGCAAAGATGACAACAGAACTAGCCAAACTGAAAAGAGTCAGAGCAGAAGAGTCGACAAAGATTTTGACAGAGCTTACAGAGCTAAAGAGAGTTATGACAGAGAATCACACGGCATCGATGAACAGAACCTTGCCCATTCCTACACTTATTCTCTCAGACTCAAACGTCAATGTTGGTCCCGAAGGGCTATAAAAGTTTGTAGAAGGGGGGGTTGAATACAAACACCCAGATTTTACTTTTCTAAATTATTTATTGATAAATCATTAACAATTTACAGCTTGTTGCGGAAACAAGAATAAGGATAAACCTAAATCTAAACAAGTTGGAACACTAAGTTTCTTGCACTAAGAAAGAGAAGGAAATTACTAATAATAACCTATCTTAACATAAGAAGGATGGACTTCTCCAGAGTTAGCAAGTTACTTCAAAATGAAGTGAGTTCATCTTCTTATATACTGCATGTATTTAATGCATTGCAGTTTACACTTTACACGTGGCAGCAGCTAATTGGTTGCATGTCATTGACCTTTGTTGACAACCTTAGTAGCCGCATGTTTGAACAGTGTAGTATCAGAGTGGTTGTACGATTTCAGACAATAAGGAGGTTCTTTTTCTGACATATCGTACGGAGTCATGCAAGGGTGGTTAAGACAAAAGTACTTTGTACGGAGGACTTCATGATCAGCTTTTCGTTGATTCAGCGATCTATCATTCTATATCAGCGAATGATAGAGTTCAGAGATAGCTAAAGTCTTGTACTTGATACTTCACGTTGAGTGGACAAATCTGAGTCTTCGCTGATCCGCATTAGTTCATTAGGAGACTTGTCGCTGGTTCTTGAGCTTGATCTTTGACTTCAGCGTAGAACCTATGTTGACGTGAAACTTGTCTTTAGAGATCATAAGTAAACAACTAACTTATCAGCGATCACCATAAGGACTGAACAGACTCAAAGTATTATGGTGAACAGTGTTCGCGGAATGTTTAATCTAAAGGGCGAGAGTTCCTATCAGCGGTACTGTAAGATCTTAGTACTTATCAGCGATAGTGAAACTCTGATACATATTGTTTACTTACAATTTTCACTAAGTATAAAAGAGAGGGTCATTATCAAATCACTGAGGGTTTGGATCAATGGAGATAAGTAGATAGAGTGTCATACCATGCACGTGGAGCTTGCTTCAAGCCATAAAGTTCCTTATCCAGTTTATAAACATAACCTGGACGCTTAGGATCTGAGAATCCTGGAGGTTGTTCCACATAGACTTCTTCATTCAGCTTTCCATTTAGAAAAGCTGACTTAACATCCATCTGATATACTTTGAAGTCTTTGTGTACAGCGTATGCTAAGAATAGACGAATAGATTCTAGTCTTGCTACTGGAGCAAATGTTTCGTCGTAATCTATGCCTTCCTCTTGTCTGTATCCCTGAGCAACAAGATGAGCCTTGTTGCGGGTTACAATTCCATGTTCGTCCAACTTGTTTTGATAGACCCATTTAGTGCCTATCACTGTTTTGTCATTTGGTCTTCGAACAAGTTTCCAAACTTTGTTTCTTTCGAATTCAGTCAGCTCTTCTTGCTTGGCGCTGACCCAGTTTGGATCTTTGAGGGCATCATCTACTTTCTTTGGTTCAGTCAGAGAAATAAAGTTAACATATAAACAAATATTACCTGCACTTCGTCGAGTCTGAACACCAGCGTTTGGATCACCAAGAATTTGATCAATTGGGCGATTTACAGTCCATCGCTGAGCCGGAGTGTGAGACGCAGACTCAACCTGAACTGGAGTAGCTGAAGATGAGGCTTCAGCAACTTCTGGAGTATCAGCTAAGAGAGGAATGGGTGCAGTTGTCATTATATTCACTGATTGCTGAGAAGTAGATGGAATGTCTGAGACATTTGGTTCAGAATCAGGTATAGTGTTTAAAGGAAAAGCTGAGACCCATGATGTTTCAGCTCCACTATTCTGCATATTTGGAATGATAGTAGGACTATCATCTTCACCTGTATGAGTATGAGGAGTGGGAATATCTTCTAAATCACCAAGATGAGAAAACATCCATTGATTCAGTTCTTCAATATCAGCGGACCGTTTAGAGTTCGCTGAATAGTTTCTTCTACAGTTTGTCTTCTTCGATTGAAGACTCTGAGGGTGCATTTGGTTGCAGGACAGGACAGCACAGGACAGGACAGAACAGAACAGCTGTCCAGCGTTTGGTAGAACATAACTAAACTGGACAGAACAGAACAGGACTGACAAAATGACCAATTTACCCCCAGTGGGTTATTTAGTGGTGGCGGTGGTGGTGGCGGTGGCGTTGGTGGTGGTGGTGGTGGTGGCGGTGGTGGTGGTGGTGGTGGCGGCGACGGTGGTGGTGGTGGTGGTGGCGGTGGTGGTGGCGGTGGTGGTGGTGGTTGTGGTGGTGGTGGCGGCGACGGTGGTGGTGGTGGTGGTGGCGGTGGCGATGGTGGTGGCGGTGGTGATGGTGGTGGTGGTGGCGGTGGTGGTGGTGGTGGCGGTGGTGGTGGCGGTGGTGGCGGTGGTGGCGGTGGCAGTGGTGGCGGTGGCGGTGGCGGTGGTGGTGGTTTTTGGTTTTTGGTATTTTTGTCAAAAAGCTCCTTGTTCCACTTAGTTCCATGGTTTTTGGTGGAACACATGTGTTCCATGTTTGTTCTACTTAGTTCTGTTCTGTTCCATCTTAAGTCACGCCAAACATGGGACAAAAGTCCTTGTTCTGTTCTGTTCCTCTCTTGTCCCACAACCAAACGCAGCCTGAAGGCTTTGGAGATTGAAGAATATCCAAGAAAGATTCCATCATCAGCCTTGGGATCAAACTTTCCAAGGGCATCTCTGTTGTTCAGTATGAAACACTGACAACCAAAGATGTGAAGAAAGTTGATTGAAGGCTTTCTCCCATGAAAAAGTTAATAGGCTGTTTTATTGAATCTTTTGACTATCAGCGACCTGTTTTGCGTAAAACAAGCAGTGTTGACAGCTTCTGCCCAAAACTGAGTAGGCAGGTGAGAATCGTTGAGCATTGAACGTGCAGCTTCAATAATTGTTCTATTTCTTCTTTTAGCGACTCTATTTTGTTGCGGTGTTCTCACTGATGAAAAGTTGGGAGAAATACCCTTACTCTCAAAGAAGGAATCAAGAGAACTGTTTTTGAATTCAGTCCCATGATCACTCCTTATTGAGCGAACGGTCAAATTGTTCAGGGTTTCCATCTTCCGAACAAAGGTGATGAGTTCTTCAAGGGTGTCACTCTTGGAACGGAGAAACATAACCCATGTATAACGAGAGAATTCATCAACTATGACCAGTGTATATTTCTTTCCAGCGATGGATTGTTTGTTAACAGGGCCAAACAAATCCATATGGAGAACTTGTAGAGGAGATGACACTGAGGAGACTTGCTTCGACTTAAAGCTTGCTTTGGTCTGCTTCCCTTTCTCACACGCTGAACATAAAGACTCTTTGGCGTATGAGTGCTGAGGTAGACCAGTGACTAACTCTTTTGAAGAAAGAGTGTTCAGTGTCTTGAAATTCAGATGAGAGAGCCTCTTATGCCATAGCCAGTTGACATCAGATGAGGCTTTTGAGAAGAAATAGGAGTTCTCAGTGGTTGTTGAGTCCATGTTTATTACATAAACATTTTCCAAACGATAACCGCTGAGAGCTATCTTCTCCTTTTTGTCAGTGACAAAGCAGGATTACTTGGTAAAGATTACCTTGTTATCCTTGTCGCAAAGCTGACAGATGCTTAAAAGATTATGCTTCAGCCCTTCAACATATATGACTCTTCTGAAGGTTGTTGTACCATTAGAGAGTACACCAAACCCTCGGGTATGTCCTTTTCCATTTCCTCCAAAAGTCACAGAGGGACCCTTCTCTTCCTTGTATTCAGCGAGCAGGCTTTTCTTTCCAGTCATGTGTCTAGAGCATCCGCTATCGAGATACCAGATACCCTTCTTAACCTGCATCATAAAGGAAGATTAATTTTTCTTGGGTACCCACTTAATCATGTGTACACGTTTATCAGTGGAAGTAGTTTGAATGGAAGGTTCAGCAATCTTCGCAGCATTTGAAGATTCAGCTTTGTCAGTCTTCACTTTGGTTAATTTCTTAACCTCAGTGGTCTTCTTTGCCTTGGGGGCAATGATCTTCACCTTAGCTATCTTTTCAGCTTTGGTGGCTGTGGGGCACTTACTAGCAATATGATCAGTAAGTCCACAGTGATAACATTTCCTATAACTAAAAGTTCTAGGACCATTTGAATGCTGAGCTTTAGATTTTGAATTAGAAGTACCAGCACCAAGTAAGCTGATGGATTTTGAAATGGGAGGAACATTCAGTTCTTCGGATTTCTTACCAGAGACATCCACTCTGATTCTAAGAGTAGATCGCTGAATAGATCCACGCTGAGTACATCCAGAGATCTGATTCCTTGATCCAGAGGAATGAATCACTAAAGCTTTAGAAGCATTCAACTTAGGTACTAAGGTACCCTTCTGAGGATTTTGGTTAAAATCAATTCCTTTACCTTTATCTTTAAAGACAGAGGTAGGTTTTGGATAAACCATTTTCTCTTTACCTTTTGAGGAGGTAGAGATTTCCTCAGGGATAGGCGGTCTGGACGAGGAACACTGAGAGGATGAAGTATCTGCGACTAGGATACGAAAGTTCCAAATAAGAGCATGGAACGATCAGTGGTTGGTTCTAGAGTATCAACTTTGTAACCAAGACCACGTTTATCACTCAGGGTAATCTGAGACTTAATTATCTCAGTGATATTTGTTGAGGAATTATACCATCCATCAACAGTAGCTTTCTCAGCTCTTAATGCAGCGATAGCTTCTTCGTGCTCGATTTTGACTAGCTGATTTAAGTGCACTTGATCTTTAAAATTTTCTTCAATTTTAGAAAGGTTTTCTATTTGAAGGTGACAGTTTTTAAGCTGTTCAACGAGATCAAGGTTTTGGTTTTCAACTACAGTTTTGCCATTCATGGCTTCATATAAACTTCTAGTCAAGAGATCGATTTTACGAAGACTATCAGCTTCATCAATATTTGCAATATTAGTAAAGAAGGAAGGTGATACCTGAATAGCAGAGGTTGAAGTGGAGGGAATGTCTGAACTTTCTTCCTCAATGTACAATCTTTTCGCAGTTAAAACAAGTAGCAGTAGCCTTATCAACAATAGCTGATGATCTTGGCTTGTCAGTAATGGAAAGAGGTTTATTCTTTTTGAACATTTTCTTTTTGGCAAATCTCCTGAACTTTTTAGTTAGGAGAGCCAAAGATTCATCATCATCTGAAGAGCCAGAATCTGATGACCTTTCAGAGTTACTTTCCAACTCAGTGATAGTGACCGAGGGTCGCTGAGTGGAAGGTTCCTCTGAGATTAAAGCAACAGGGGTGCTTTTGGAATCTTTTACAATATTCTTCTTAAGATGACTCGATTGCTCATGATTCAGCATCGTGCCATATAAGGTAGCAAGGGTCATTGATCTTAGATCCTTTGATAGCTTGAGACACATAGAATAACTGTCCCAGCTTTCAGGTAAACATTCTAGAAACTTTGTCAGCACTTTAAAGTTAGAATATTCCTTACCAACAGTTTTCAGATCTATTACTAAACAGTTAAAACGTTGGTGAACTTCAGAGAGAGTTTCATTCTTACCACAAATGAAAGTTTCGTATTGTCTTACCAGGTTGATCTTTCGAGAGTCCTGGACTTCAGACGTACCTTCATACTGAACACAGATTGTGTCCCACATGGCTTTTGAGGTTTTCAGGTTCATGACGGAATGGTAGACTTCGTCAGGAAGAGCCATGGATAGTATGGATCTGGCTTTGGTGTCGATAGCCACTTTCTTCTTATCTTCGTCCGTCCACATATGAACTTCCTTGGGTATCAGGCTTTCTGGAATAGCAGGTCTATTCTCAACGGCTGGTACTGCAGCATCAATTCTTACAGGAATATATGGGTCGTTTTCAAGATAGTAAGGCATAGTAGGGTCTACACCTTCTAAGAAGAGAATCATCCTATTTTTCCATAGATTAAAATTATCTCTGGAGAATCTAGGGGGTTTTGCAAGAGAACCATTGTCAATATAATTTGTGTTTGTGTTGGAAGCCATTTTCAGAAATAGCAAGGAAGAGAAATCTTAGTATAGATTAGATCTTGTTTATGAGATTAAACAAATCTGCTCTGATACCACTTGTTGGTCCCGAAAGGCTATACGAGTTTGTAGAAGGGGGGGGGGGGTTGAATACAAACACTAAGATTTTACTTTTCTAAATTGTTTATTGATAAATCATTAACAATTTACAGCTTGTTGCGGAAACAAGATTAAGGATAAACCTAAATCTAAACAAGTTGGAACACTAAGTTTATTGCACTAAGAAAGAGAAGGAAATTACTAATAATAACCTATCTCAAGATAAGAAGGATGAACTTGTCCAGAGTTAGCAAGTTACTTCAAAATGAAGTGAGTTCTTCTTCTTATATACTGCATGCATTTAATACATGGCAGTTTACACTTTACACGTGGCAGCAGCTGATTGGTTGCATGTCATTGACCTTTGTTGACAACCTTAGTAGCCGCATGTTTGAACAATGTAGTATCAGAGTGGTTGTACGATTTCAGACAATAAGGAGGTTCTTTTTTTGACATATCGTACGGAGTCGTGCAAGGGTGGTTAAGACAAAATTACTTTGTACGGAGGACTTCATGATCAGCTTTTCATTGATTCAGCGATCTATCATTCTATATCAGCAAATGATAGAGTTCAGCGATAGCTAAAGTCTTGTACTTGATACTTCACGTTGAGTGGACAAATCTGAGTCTTCGCTGATCCGCATCAGTTCATTAGGAGACTTGTCGCTGGTTCTTGAGCTTGATCTTCGACTTCAGCGTAGAACCTATGTTGACGTGAAACTTGTCTTCAGAGATCACCATAAGGACTGAACAGACTCAGAGTATTATGGTGAACAGTGTTCGCTGAATGTTTAATCTAAAGGGCGAGAGTTCCTATCAGCGGTACTGTAAGATCTTAGTACTTATCAGCGATAGTGAAACTCTGATACATATTGTTTACTTACAATTTTCACTAAGTATAAAAGAGATGGTCATTATCAAATTACTGAGGGTTTGGATCAACAGTCAAAACCTTGACAGAACTCATCAATAACTCTGTTAAGGAATCCATCAAAGAAGCCACGACATCATCTGCTACTCCACTAAACATCTCCAGCCCAAACCCCAATGACTTACCCATGACAGTTGGCCAGATGGGTGATTTCCGCAGATCTGCTCTTAGCAAGATGATGACCATCTCATCAAAGTTTGTCATGAAGGCACAAGCAACAGAACGACATGTGCAGGCATCTTTTAACACTCACAAAGATATCTTTGAGAGTCAAGTAGATGAGATCAGAACTGCTGCAACAGAGGTCGAAGATGCAATGAAAAAGGCAGTCATTAATTTCACAGATGCAATCTTACAGACTGCCACACACAAACGACCTGCAGAAGGAGCACCAGAAGGAGAACCCTCGAGCAAAAGAGCCAAAGCCACTTCAGTGTTTGTTGTTCCTCCCTCACCCAAGGCCGCAATCGATTTTTCTGATGATGATGACGACTTTGAAGATGCTCAAGAAGGTCATTCAGATAGTCAGATGGGTGAGTCCGCAGAACAACAAAAGGGGGAGAAGGAGAAAGAGAAAGAAAAGGAGAAAGAGGCTGAGAAGCAAATTACAGAGGAGACAGAGAAGGGTAAAGGGAAAGGGAAAATGACAGAAGTAGAGATAGAAGCAGAAGGAAATAAGGGGATAACAGGAGAAGAGACGCCAGAAATGACTATGGTGGCATTTGACTACATGTTCAAGGATCGAGTTATCAGAACACCAGAACCTTCAACTTAACAACCACCAGAGATCATCATATTAGACACCCCTCCTACATCACCAAGAACCGAACCAGAGAGAACAAACCCATTCTCTGTTGATGAACAAACATACCAAACTCAAACCCAAGTTCAAACAGAAACTGTCCAAGAGTCTTCTCAACACATTGATATTCTTATGGCAGAAACCCACGATGAACCAAACCCACATAACAGAACCCAGAACCATCTACCCAACACACCGATAAACCGGCCTTAGAAGAAGTTTTTGGTTTTCTCTATCCAAGATGCAAGGCTAAAGTTCATACAAAGCAAGTCTAATCTGAACAGAGCCATAAACATGAACTTTGGTATCCGCATAATCTTAGACATCAAGCATAGGAAATTCCAACATGACAGAGTTGTGTATCATGAGTACACTGTTGAATCAACAGAAGGCAAGAACGAATACTTCAACGACAACGATCTTGTGCTTCTGAATCCATACGATCTGATCATGCTCCACGCATATTGCTTGAACTTCTCAGACAGATATAAACCAGCAAGAACTGCTCTACCATAAGTTCGATTCGCTATGCAAGAGCACATTAATCTCAGAATTCAGATTGATTTTCAGCTAGGCATAGAATTTGAAGTGGAGAAACTGGCGATTGCACCTCCGAATGAGAGTCTTGAAGGTTATGGCCATTACAGGACTAGAACCGTTGTTGAAGATCCTCTAGTCTTCATCTGCCGACAAAAGAAGATCAAGAAGGCCATCAGAGCATCTGAAATCCAGAAGTACTCTAGTGAATCGCTGGTGTATCTCAAGAACATTATTCAGAATCTCCCAAGAGAGAAATGTCCAGAAAAGCAACTGAGACTCTACATCAACCAGATTGACCTTATGCTGGACTTCCGTGAGCTGATCAGAAGATTCGACAGAGTTCTAAGGGGAGACAATTATGCATAAAAGTACTTATTCTTTTGTTCTATATTGTAACATCTTAAAAGAATAGTACAAGGTTTAAACAGAGGGAAATGTTCTCTGTTCTTTTGTTTAAAATCTCTTTCATTTCCAAATTTTTATTTTCAATACTTAGGGGGAGATTGTTAGCCCCAAGTATCTGTTATGTAAATGTATTGAAAATATTATCAAGTCAGAAGACCAACAGAGATCCAGCAGAAGACTTGGAAGAAGACCATCAAGAAGACCAACAGAGCTCGACAGAGCTCTGGTGAAATCAACAGAGCTCGACAGAGCTCTGGCAGAAGATCTTCCATTATACAGAAGAACTAATTCACCAACAGAAGACCATCAGAGCTCTGGTGTAAGAGCTCTGGTGACTGAAGGCCTCTGTGAAGCCTAAGTCTCATAAGAAATCTCTAAGTGATAGACACGTGTCCACACTTTACACGTAAGCCCTAAAAGGACAAGACACACTTTCCACGTGTCATTCCAGGGTTAGATAGTACACTGTCTAATGCTTTATCCAAACGTGTCTCTGAAGCCCTAGATGATCCAAACTAGGTAGATGCAATGCAAGAAGAGCTTCTACAGTTTGAGAGAAATAAGGTATGGACCCTAGTTCCTCTGCCACGAGGGAAACAAACAATAGGGACTAAATGGGTCTTCAGAAACAAAAAGGATGAGGATGGGGTGGTCATTAGAAATAAAGCGATATTGGTGGCCAAGGGATATTGCCAGGCAGAAGGCATTGATTACGATGAGACTTTTGCCCATGTTGCACAACTCGAAGCAATAAGAATCTTCTTAGCCTTCGCAGCCCACAGAGGTTTCAAAGTTTTTCAAATGGATGTAAAATCTGCCTTTCTAAATGGTCAAATCCAAGAAGAAGTATACGTCCAGCAGCCACCAGGGTTTGAAAGTGCCAAGTACCCAAACTACGTCTATTATCTTGACAAAGCTCTGTATGGACTGAAACAGGCTCCAAGAGCATGGTACGAAGGACTTTCAACCTTTCTTCTCAATAATGATTTCGACAGAGGTACAACCGATACTACTTTTTTTATAAAACAAAAGGTGATGAGATTCTGCTTGTACAGATCTATGTGGACGACATTATTTTTGGTTCTACAAATGCACAACAATGCACAGATTTGGAAAAACTCATGCAGAGTGAGTTTGAAATGAGTATGATGGGAGAACTAAACTTCTTCCTAGGACTTCAAGTCAAACAATCATCAGAGGGCATTTTCATAAATCAAGCTAAATATGTCTCTGACATTCTTTCAAAATTCAGGTTCTCTGATGCCTCTGTAATGAAGACCCCCATGTCCACTGGAAATAAGTTACACTCAGACCCAGATGGTAAATCTGTAGAGTGCAAGCTCTACAGAGGCATGATTGGGTCCCTTTTATACTTAACAGCAAGTAGACCTGATATAATGTATGCCACATGCCTCCGTGAAAGATATCAAGCTAACCCAAAAGAATCCCACCTTCTTGCTGTAAAGAGGATCTTCAGATATCTTAAAGGAACCAAAAGTCTTGGGCTCTGGTATCCGAAGAACTCTGGGTTTGATCTTAAGGCCTTCACAGATTCATATTATGGAGGATGCAAGCTAGACCGAAAAAGTACCTCTGGGAGTTGTTAATTCCTAGGTGGGAAACTAGTCAGCTGGACTTCAAAGAAGCAGAACTGCATGTCGACATCTACAACAGAAGCTGAATATGTTGCTGCTAGCTGTTGCTCCCAAGTTCTGTGGATGCGAAATCAGCTAAAGGACTACGGGTACAACATATACAAGATACCCATCCTCTGTGATTCAAAGAGTGCCATATCGATCCATTCAAATCCTGCACAGCACTCCAAAACAAAGCATATCGATATCCGTTACCACTTTCTGAAGCATCATGTTGAACTAGGCACAATCGAGATGTACTTTGTGTCAACTAAATTTCAGCTTCAAACCTATTCACCAAGGCACTTGATGAGAAAATATTCCTTTTCTTGGTGGGTAAGTTGGGTATGATAAACATGAGTTGATCTCTGTAAGTGAGACCTGATCTTCTTGTAAATATGTATATATTCAAATCTTTAGTATGTAAATTTTCTACCATCAAAAGTTCTGTACCCAACAGAGCTTCTGTGGGAATACTCAGAGCCTCTGACATTTCCCACAGAACCTCTGTGAGTTTGACCTATGTTCTATGCATTACTTATCTTATTTGATCCAAGCATAGGTCAAGGGGGAGCAGACGGAGAACTTGAATTAATCTACAAAAGTGGTTAATTCAAGGGGCAGCCAAAGAAGAAATGTGATCAACCAAATCTACAGAAGTCAGGTACTTTGCCGAGAAAAGGTAAACCAAAAGAAGAATGTCTCGCATAAAATCTTTTTCCAAAACAGTTTTCCAAGACACCAATTTCCAAACATGTCCTAAAAACAGTGTAGAAGACAATAAAAACTTTGGATGATCAAAAAGTTTTATGAATTTTTAGTTATTAGAAATTTCCACTCATAGAACCTCTGCTGGCTTCAACAGAGCCTCAAAGCCATTGTGAATGCAAATTTAGTACTAAAGTTCTATCGATCATTCCAATGTATTTTCAAACGTTTTTGGTAAAGGTGCAAGCTCAGAGGTGATGAAAAGTAGGTTTCAGACCACATAGCTCATTCCACCACAGAGCTTCTGTCGTTCTGATACTTGGCTTTTTATGGAAATTCTGTAACATGTGGGTTATTTCTGAAAGTGACAGACATCTGGAAATAGAACCGCCCACACGCCAAGCATTAATGGGCCGCGTACGACGTCTAATCGTGCTCTGACGTGGCATGTTTTCATTGGACATGCATGCCACACGTTCTTCTGAAACATTTCACCAGCTGTAGAACTCGAGTGCGGACCACAAATGTTCATTGAATTCACTTTTTAACCGTGGAATTCTATCCGTTTCTACCCCACTATATAACCCCGTTTACCTCCTCTCCTATTCCTTTTATGAATTTACACCTCTCTTCTCTGGCGAACCTTGCAAAACTTGCAACTTCTCCATACTCTAATCACTTTCTTCAAAGATTCAAGCAATGGCTTCCACCTCCAACTCTCCGGCGAACTCCCTAGCCCAATCTGAGCACTCACAGAACCCAACCATGGCCGAAAACTTAGAACAAGACAACTCAGGTGAATCAGTGGCCTTTACTCCGACTACCCACCTTCAAAACTTCCTGGAACATGAACACTTTGAACGTGTTCTTCCCCTTAAACCCAACAATCACTTTCTTGTTCCCTCAAAAACTGCATTTGGGGAAGAACATGCCATTTTTTTAAACATCCTGGAAAACCATTACCTTTTCCCTCTGCTAATAAAGAACGTTAAAACGATCCCTGCCAGATACCTCAACCAGTTCTGGCAGAGCTGCTTTTATAACCAAGACAATAGGCAAATCAATTGCTACATATCCAAACCTGGCCAATCAGAATACCTTGAAATAAAGTTCAACAGAACTATGTTCTCCCTTGAATTTGGCCTACCAACCAGTGGACTTCTAGGCATAAAGAAGTACGCAGAGGAACCCTCAGATTCAGAGCTCTGTAGATTCGCAGAGATGTTGGGCTACAATACCCAATTGAAGAAGAGGTACGATTTCAGAAGGAACGGGTTTCCCCCCTCTGTGGAATATACTCTTCTCAATCCTCAACCGATGCTTAACTGAAAAAGTGGGCAGCCCTGACCAAACATCTCACCAGATCATGGCAATCATGTACGGGGTGTACTATGATTTGCCTCTGGACTATGGTACTCTTATGCTGCAGGAGATAGTCAACACCATCGACCACGGGATCTCCTCACAGAGGACAAAGGGATCCACAACCAAAGATCTTCCCCCACTACAATATCAGAGGATCCTAGGTGTACTTCTAGAACCCCTGCTCCTCATCGAAAAATGCCCAATGGAGGGACCAATTGTGAAAACCTACCCTATGGCAAAGAACTCCCCAACAGAGCACTTGGAAGGATACAACTTCTACAGACCTCTACCAACCGCCCTTCTGACATATGCTTCTGATGAGCAACTTAGGTTAGCATACATACACGATCACAGGACTCCAGAACCGAGTCCTGTGACACCCCCGTGTCTAGGAGTCCCTATAGGAACCCAGGTAGTGATTAGGATGAGCGATGAGGAGTGGACAGCGGCCTATGCAAAACATCAACAAGTACAGGAAAACTTCCATCTTCTAAGAAGCCAATTAGAAACCTCTGCTTCTAAGAGAAAAACCTCTGCCACTCCCCCCAAAACAAAGAAGGACCACAAGGCAAAGAAAACTACAGAGGGCACCTCTACCAGTGCTGCACAAAACCAACAATCACCACCACATGCAACAGTGGTTGGATCTTCTGCACCCCCATCCCCTCCAAAATAAAAGAAGAAGAAACGAAAATCCAAGTCTTCTGAGGAGGGTGCCCCCAAACCTAAATGCAAGAAGAGCAAGAAGAAAACCAAGAAACCCCATACTCCTCTGCAAACCATCGCAGAGGAAGCTGAAATGGAAGAAGAAGCCTCTGCATAACCCTGCAATCCCCAACTTCTATCAACTATGCAGATCAGGGTGACTTCTCTGCCTTTCTCCAACGACCGGACATTGCTGACTCTCTAGATACATCAGGGTGGACCGCAGAAGCCATCACCAACTGGGACACCACAAACCCAACTGTCACAGTCTCAGAGGTTGACTCTGATATGGAGGAAGAAAACAGAACCCCTGAGGGTATTCAGGGAAACACTCCAGAAGGACTTCTGCACCCTGACCTACATGCCTTACATGGTTCTCACCCCTGCTATGATGTACTCCAGAAAAGTCCAGAGGAACTAATACAAGCCGAAGGCACTGAGGCAGAAGTAGAAACTAGGATAGAAACCCCTATCTTAGGATCTATGACAGAGGATGAAGCACTAAAAGATGCCGCAGATAGTAGAGGCATACAACCCAAACCAACTCCTAGTGCAACCCTTATTTCTGACACCGCCAGTCTAGTGGCAGAAGGTGTCATTGAAACAGAGCAGCACAGCTCGAGCCCAACCCAAGCAAACCGGACAGAGGAAACTCTTTCCACCTCTGTGCCATTAATAACCGGGGAAACCATTCCAAGGGAGTCCTCTCCAAAGGACTCACCTTTAGTTCGTGATCATTCGCCCCAGATCACAACAGAAATCCCCGCAGAGGAATTTGTTTCCTCTGCCACACGCACACACTCAGGACCGATCAGCTCTTTAGAGGAGCCTAGAGAGCACAAAGACGAAGGGACTCTAGACAAGTCCCCGGGTCAACTTAAAGATACTCTTGTACCCGCCTCTGAAGTCGATCAAGACAATGTGCTTAACAGAACCTCTATAGAGTCTGAGGCTCAAAAAGCCTCTGCTCAAGGATTATAGGGAAATCCTTCCATCCTCAACGTAAATACAGGGACGAAAGAAGGTGTCCAAGGAACACGGACAAACTCTGGGGACGAATGTATTCCCCCAGAGGTTACACTTAGTCCATATGTCTCAAGGGATGAATTCAAACCCTTGTCACCTTTGTGGACAACACGTTGAAAGAGTTGAAAAGCTCTTTTGACTCTTTTGCAGATTCTACAAAAAGGGCAATCTCTGAACTGACCACCAAAGTTGACAACCTGTCCACAGAGGTGAGAACTGCATGTGCCCTAATGAAAACAACTGCAACAACCTCTGCTGCAACTGCCGCCTCTGAATTCGAGAAAGCTACAACCTCTGCATTTCAGGCTTCTGTCAAAAACCTACTTGAACAATTGAAGAAAGAGCAATCCCCTACCTCTACGGGCCTAACTCTAGAAGACTTAAAGAAGGCACTAGAGCATGTCCAGGAACACACTACCAGAGAAACTCAGGCCATTAAGCCCTCCGACTACATGACCAGAGCACAACTCACAGAGCTTGGACAAGGGATCCTCGATCAGATGACAAAATTTATCAGATCCTTCACCACAGCCAATGCAAACTACGTCAAAGAATTTCAGGCAAGTGTGGGCAGACTCAGGTTCAACTCAGAGGCAGAGGTCGCTTACCTTCTAGGGATCTGCGATGATTTATGTGCTAAGATGATAGCTGCAGGTGCCTCACAACCCAAAAAGTCGGACACTACATGTCAGATAGAAGGTACAAAGCAGAAGGGTCAGGATGACTCTGATGATGATTCTGATGGATCATCAGGTTATCCTGAGGGGGAGAAAAGGAGACAAGACAAAGCTGCAAACAGAGGTTTACCTGCACCACTAATATCAGCAGAACCCCTAAACCAAGTACCACAATCTGAAACCCAAGGAGGAACCCAACAGAAGACCACATAGGCAACACCCACCTCTGTGGAAACAACCCCTATAACCGTAGAAGATGCACCATCACCAACACCCAAACCAACAGAACAATCCAGATCCTTACCTCATTTGAAGAGGTTCAACCATCCCAATCACCAAAACCAACAGAAGACAAACCCTCTACACCAACACCAAAAACACCAGAGGAACCCAAACTACCATCTCCTATGCCAGAAGCTGAAAAAGACAAAACCTCCATCTCCCACACCCAAAACTAGAACCAAGACCTTAGCTCATAAAAGAAAATATCTGAGCAAATCCGTAGAAGCCTCACCAACCGAACATCAAACCAAACCCACATCACCAACTAAGTCCCCTGTAAAACAAATAGAGGCAACCCCTACAAAACCTGCAGAAGCACCTCTATCTAAGCCCTCATAAACTCTAAAGACAAAACCAACAAAGGCAACCCAAACCCAAAAAGATCTACAGCCGAAGGCAAAAGACAAAGGAAAGGGAATATTGACAGAGGAACATAAGAAGAAAAATCCAAGGCATCAACCCGTAGAAAAACTGATAAAGAGCGATTTTGACGTTTTTGTTACTCCTAAGCCCGTAGAAGAAGATTGGGCTTACGGACTCACTCCTCTGTCAACCATACCCACAAAAGTTCCCAAGGCCAAACCTTCAGAAGATCGAGTGGCCAAACTAAAAAGTGACTTGGATGCTCTGCGGAAACCTATGCCACCACCTCCTGTTCAGCAAAGAAAAATGGAAGAGGTGGTGTACAAATACTTATACAGCAGAGCAGTCAATGATCCTCTGCCACCATCTATCCTGCACCCTGACTTTCTTAAAGAGCTACGAGATCAATTCTATAGAAAGAAAGCCAAACCCGTCAACCAAGTCTTCTTAAACTCCAAGATAGACAATGTCATCTACTGCAAGTTGTTCCATACCCACGGAAGAGAGGTTTACTACAACCTCTACAGAGTCAAGAGGGTAGACATATCAGAAACCACGTTCTCAGATGCAGATCTGAGAAATCTAAACCTCTATGATCTACCTGATCTTCTGAGTTGGGCAAGGCAGAACTACAGCCATAGACTGGAAATCCAAGGATCTTACGGTGAAATCAGGATGGCCATTCGTGAAAGACTTCTGATGTATAGCATGACTGACTTCCAACTAGGACTCGACCTTGGAGTAAAAGGTTTGAGTGTCCCTCCACCAGAAGATGACTGCCCCTCCTCTACAAGACCAAACTCTATCATCACTTTTCCAAGGATTGGGTATGTCAATCAGGATCCTGCTGGAAAGTCAAAATTATTCCTAGAGGTTGATTGCCAAAAATACGCAACAAGTACTCTGGTAGACTTCAGAGCCAACCTCTTGGAGCACAGAGGAACAGAGCTCATGGATCAAGCTCTCACAGACAGGTTGATAGAGGTCATTGACTCCGTCATCAACTTCAGAAACCTTTGCATCAAAATATACCGTGAGCTCAAAGGTGGAGGAATTGGAGGACACAAAATCGACAACTTCCCAAATGCTAGAATCTGACCTCCTCAACTTTCCTCTGCTTACTTCTTCATACTATGCAATGTAATCAAGTGTAAATGCCTCTAGCATAACCTTATATGAAGAGTAAACTTTTTACAGAGGTCAAATACCTTCTGTCGTGTACTTAGCCTAGAAAACCATGCATTTTTCAATTTTTATTTTTCAATACTTAGGGGAGATTGTTAGCTCCAACTTCTGTAGTTTAAGAAGTATTGAAAAATAGGCTAAGTATAAAGTCATCGGCAGAGGCCTCTGCCAAGACACCGAAGCAAAGATCCAACTGAAGAAGTTCTCAGAGGACAAGGCCACAGAGCCTCTGTCAAGTTTGACAGAGCCTCTGTGGTATGAAGACCGAAGACTTAGAAAATTACTTAAAGATCAAGACGAAGACGATCGTGCCTCTCACGATTTCTGCTGTACGAAGATCCTGAAGATCATCCGTAGGGGGCGTGCCTTCCAACTCTACGTGTCAACCTCTGATGGGTTACAGCCTTAGCAGAAAACGGCGCACTACATTAACGTTGTACCTATAGCAGTCCCACGATCGTGTCTTTGTACCCTTGGTACTTCGTGTCTCCACATTGTCCCCTGATGAATAGTATAAATAGAAGGCCCGTGTTGAGCTCTTCTATTAACTTTGCACGACACACACATCCATTAGAGCATAATTCATTTTACCTTCGGTGTTCTTGGTGTTTATGAGTAATCAATATACAATGAATTATTGAGTTAAACATTTGTGTTATTTCTATTTCATGTATTTGATATTGTGTGTTTTTCTACCTAGAATATATCTTTAGTTCGCTAAAACGCTTTTGCGCACTCTTTTGTTTGAACTATTAGATATTCATATCATTGTTGAGTAAAATCGGGATCAACACAGTCACATGCCATCTGAAATTCTGAATTACAAGATATGTCAGTTATGCACACTCCCCCTATTCTTGTGCATATAATCTGTACTATACTCCCCCTGAGACCATGAACACACCTTATGTAGACACATATATCATAACAACCCAAAATAACAAATTGAATAAACAATGAAAAACAACTAAGACATGAAAATTTAAATAACATATATTGAGAATAGAATATGATGAAAATTTGAATGTATCAATCTAGATAAAAATAACTAGATAGAAATACACATATTTCAATCTATTATATGATCAATATAGGGAAGTTAAACTTTCATGTTCAGCATGCCAAGCTTGGATACTAAGAAATTATAACGTTTTTCATCCAAGGCTTTTGGGAAAAGATCGGCAAGCTGATACTCAGTTGTAAAAAAGTATAATTCAATTGTTCCTTTCTCAACGTGATCTTTAATGAAATGATACCTGATGTCGATATGCTTGGTCTTGGTGTGTTTGACAGGATTAGCAGATATGGCAATCAAGCTTTTACTGTCACAGTAGATGGGGATCTTCTCATATTTGAACCCGTAGTCCATGAGTTGGGTCTTCATCCACAGTACTTGTGAACAACAGCTGGCCACAGCTACATATTCTGCCTCTGCAGTTGATATTGAAACACAATTATGCTTCTTAAATGACCAACTCACGAGCTTGTCTCCCAAAAACTGTACATGCCCCGATGTGCTCTTTCTGTCCTGCATGCTTCCTCTATGATCCATGTCTGAGTATGCGGTGAGTTCGTATCCGGTTCCCTTAGGATACCATAGTCTGAGATACGGTGTTCCCTTCAAATTGCGAAAGATTCTCTTGATAGCACCGAGGTGTGATTCCTTAGGTTTAGCCTGAAATCTTGCACATAGATAGGTTGCAAACATTATATCTGGATGACTTGCAGTAAGATACATTGTGGCCCTATCATTCCTCTATAATTCTTAACATCAACATCAATACCATCACGATCTGGACCAATCTTAGATCCTGGAGCCATAGGAGTACCAATTGATGTACAGTTTTCCATCTTGAATTTCTTCAAGATATCAAACACGTACTTCGATTGATTGATGAAGATACCTGTCGAGAATTGTTTGACTTGTAATCCGAGAAAGAAACTAATCTCTCCCATCATACTCATTTCAAACCTGGTCATCATAATGTTATAAAACCATGTACATAGTCCAGTGTTAGTCGAACCAAAAATAATGTCATCAACGTAAATCTGTACTAAAAGAATTTCACCCTCCTCATGCAAAGTAAAAAGAGTTGTGTCAATTTTATCTTTTTCAAAGATAGCTCCTAGTAGAAAGGTAGATAAGACTTCGTACCAGGCATGGGGGGCTTGTTTGAGACCATAAAGAGCTTTGTCAAGGATGTACACATATTCTGGTTTATCTTTGTCCACAAGGCCTTCTGGTTGAGACACGTACACCTCCTCCTTCAGAACATCGTTCAAGAATGCAGTCTTCACGTCCATTTGATAGACAGTGAAGTTTTTGTAGGCAGCAAAAGATAGGAACATTCAAATTGCCTCTAAGTGAGCAACCGGTGCGTACGTCTCGTCGTAGTCGATACCCTCCTGTTGCCTATACCCTTTTTCTACTAGTCTTGCTTTGTTTCTTACAATTATGTCGTCTTCATCTTTCTTGTTTTTCAGGACCCACTTAGTACCAATGACTGTTTTACCCTTGGGTCTTGGAACTAATCTCCACACCTTCAGAGCTTCAAATTGATTCAGCTCTTCTTGCATCGCAATTAACCAATCCGGATCTTCTAAGGCTTGTTGAACTGTTGATGGCTCAACTTGACTTAGAAAAAAGCGAGAATAAAACTTCATTTGCGGATGCAGATCTGGTCTTTACTGGTTCAGACACCTCGCCAATCACCTGATCTATTGGGTGACTGCGTGTCCACTTCTTTGAGTGTGGATGGAGAGAAATCGCATATTGATTGGGGTCTACTAGGGTAGGATCTTTATCAAAGTTCAACTCAATCGTCAATGTCGGTTCCGGATGTGAGGTTGGTTGGTTGTCAGAAGTGACAATTGGCACTGCCTCAGGAACTGCTTTAGTTGATTTTTCAGGAATGTTATCAGTACCCTGATCATTGACATTTGAAGTTGTACCAGATGAAGAAGCACAGTTCGTAGATACTTGTTGTCTTGCTTGTGTAGATTTCGTGATAGTGTTCCTTGGAGAAGATACAGGAGTTGTTGCACCAGTATTGGATGATGTTGGTACCGATGAAGGCCCTGACATTGTATCTTGTACTAGAGGTGTAGCAACATGATTCCTGTCATTTACACACGAAGATGATTTATTACTTCCAAAGAAATCATTATAGAAATGTTCAAACAAAATATCAAGTTCATTAGGAGTAGAGTTAGATGTGGAAGTTTGATCTTTGCTTGACTTAGTCGTCATTGGACGGATTTGTCCAGACGCTAGTATTCCGGATATTACGGGTTCTGTACTGTTTTGCACATAAGCCATTTCCTTAGTCTCATCGAATTTGACGTTAATCATTTCCATCACAGTTCTAGAGGTTTTGAAATAGACTCTGTACTCCTTTGAGGTTGACGAGTATCCGATGAAAACGCCCTCTTTTCCCTTAGGACTAAATTTGTTCTAGTTTTCCTTGTCGTTCAGCACGATACACCTGCACCCAAAAACACAAAAGTAGTTTGTTACATGTTTTCTATGGTTGATAATTTCATATGGAATTTTTCCAAACCGTCGATGTATAATTGAACGATTTTATGTATAGCATGTCGTTGACACAGCTTCAGCCCACAAAACAACGGTAGATCAGCATAGGACAGCATCGTTCTGGCAGCTTCAATAAGAGTACGATTTCGTCTTTCAACAACCCCGTTCGGCTGAGGTGTTCTTGCTGCAGAGAATTGATGTGAAATTCCTAATGACTTAAAGAAGTCATCAAGAGTCTTGTTTTTAAACTCTGTCCCGTTGTCTGATCTGATTGTCTGGACCGTTTGTTGAAGATTCATTTGAAGCTGTTTGATTAACGAGATAATCAACTCAGGTGTTTCATCTTTGGATCGTAGAAATTTCACCCATGTGTATCTCGAATAATCATCGACGACAACCAACACATATCTCTTGGCACTTATACTCCGGGTCTGCATTGGCCCACAGAGATCCATATGAAGAATCTCCAAAACTTTGTGTGTACTAGGCTCACATTTTGGTGGATGAAGTGCTCGTTTCATCTTCCCCTTCTCACAGGCGGTACAGAAGTTGTCTTTCTCAAACTTTAGAACTGGTAGACCTAAAATAAAATCACCTATCATCAGTTTCTGAATATAACGGAAATTGAGATGAGATAGTCGTCTATGCCATAACCAGCTTTTCTCTATTGATGCTTTAGACAATAGACACACATCGTTCTTTGGTTTGATCTTTGATAGGTCAATGGTGTAAAGATTGGACTTCCTTGTGCCAACTAGAAGCTCATCTCCTACTTCGGTTCGAACTGAACACCGGGTCTTCTTGAAATTGACTTCTAGATCTTTATCACAAAATTGACCTATGTTAAACAAGTTATGCCTCAAACCTTCAACGTAGTTAACTTTGGTATTCCTAACGTTGTCTTTCACTATGTCTCCGTAACCCAGAATCGGAGAATACCGATCATTCCCAAACTTGACTCTACCACCATACTTTTCCACAAAATTAGTGAGCATCTCCTTTCTACCAGTCATGTGCTTTGAGCAGCCTGAATCTAAATACCATACATGACTGGGCTGCAAAAGGGAAATCAAGTAGTTTTAGTTACCCATCTGAGAATGGGTCCTTTTGGGTTAGGAGTTTCAACAGGTTTGGATTTCGCATTTTTCCTTTGAAAACCTCTGTTATAATATCCATTTGTATAAAATCTTTTAGGACCATATAAATTATAACCAAACCAACAAGAATAATCGGACTTGCAGATAAAATCATCCACACCACATGAAGAACAATAAATTTGATCATGTGCTAAATTAATCAATTGTTGCATTGAAGAAATCTTGTATGGGGTTACAAGTATTTGTTTATTGCAAACAGCATGATTACTAACATTAGAAACAAAATTGTTTTTCTTGGAATTAAAAGCAACGTGAGATGATTTTCTCTGGGCCACATCCTGTGTGGACTCCTTTATTCTCCATTCGAGTCTCGAGTTGTTTCTTATATAACCATCTGAAATGCCAGCAAAATAAGAATCATAAGCATTGGAATTTCGAGCTTGAAAAGACTTTAATTTGTAATTATTCTTCTTCTTCGTTTTCTTTTTCTGAAACGATTGTTTAGATTTGGATTTGGAATCATTGTCAGAAATTTTCTCAACTGATTTTAAAGATTCCCCTTTGAAGAAAATCTTCTCAGGTTTCTCTTCTTTGATTAACAAGTTAGAGTGATTTGGAAGTTTGGCACTAAAATCAAAATCAATTTGAACAGCTGTTTCTTTTACATCCTTACACTTCACATCCCAGGGATTCTCAATATCACAATCAAACTAACTATTCAATGGAGTATGAAAGATACCACAAGACTTCAGATAGATAAATTCATTTTGTTCTTTTTGAAATGCTTTATCTTCTTCTGTAGGGATATATATTTCAGGATCAAATTGACTTTCCAAATCCCAAGATTCAAGATCATCTTGGTCATCAACTGTCAAGCTCCTAAAGATAGTACTTCCCATAAATGCTTTACATGAAGAAACATCTGACTCTGAAGAAATGTTTTTCTTTTAAAAATTTCTCTTCAGACATTTCTTTATGTTTAGCTTTCATTTCTTTTAAGCCATTTGAAATAACTGTAAACATAACTTCCTTTTCAATGTCAAAAGCAAGTTGGTCATCATTCCTGACTTCCTCAATTTTGCTTTTGATCTTGCTTTCAAGGTCTACGAGCTTTTGTTCGAGAACCAAAGGAGGATAGTAGATTTTTCCTTCAAAATCGGGTTTGTAATTCTCCTTCGTTTGTTCGACCGCATAGCTCTAAAAATAGTCATTAGACAACGTTTTCTTTCATTTCCAAACCAATGCCTTCCTATTTTCTTTTTCGTAGACAAAAGGAAGTTGCATTTTCACGGTTGTTTTTCTTTTAACCTCTTCCTCAGCCTCATAATCTTCCCCATCCATTTCAAGCCAATTGATTTTATATTTAGGATTCTGGGATGGAAGGTCAAACCATTCAAATTTATAACGAGTTGGAGACTTTTTCAAAGAATTTTCCAAATAACGAGGATTATCATATCCCAAGCCCCATTTTGAGTTATAGTATCTGAAATTCTTAGTTATGTTAAGGTGAATAGTCTGTTCAGTCTGACCTAACTTGTACAACTTTAACCACAAGGCTTGTGGCGTACTGGTTAAGGCTTGTGGGGATGTGGCTATAACCCATCTACCCCAAGTTCGAATCCAGGCGCTTCCAACTTGTGGCCACTGGGGATTAACTCAGGGTTGCACGCTTTAGCAACCGGGGAAATTGCCTCACCTTGCCGGGATTAGTCGGGGCAATGTCCTCGGATACCCTTCCAAAAAAAAAACTTGTACAACTTTTCTTCCAGATAACTAGCTTTCTCAGTCAACTCAGTATTAATATCTTTGTAAGAATTCAACAATTGTTCAAGCTCAATCTTCCTACTTTCTGAAAGTCTTAGTTTTTCTGAAATTTCATCCTTTCTTTTTCGAAAACAAGCTTGAGTTTCCTCGAATTCAGCTTGACTCTTTTTCAACCCATCTTTTAACTTGTTATGTTTAGTGATTAGTTGTCTTTGTGATTCTATTACTTTATATGCATTCTTAAGTTTTTCATATAAATCATCTTGTTTTAATTGAAGGACTTTTAGTTGATTCGCAAAATGATTAATGGTATGGGGATCTACCTCATCTGTCTCAGGCACCGCATCAGCTTCTGAATCCTCACCATCTTTGCTCAACAAGCACATCTTTGCCAAAGCTACAGTCTCCTCTTCATCCTCATCATCTGTTTGATCCATCCAATATTCCTCCTCTACCAACAGTGCTTTCCTGGACTCTTTCTTCTTTGCCAGCAACATCTTATTCTTGTAGTAGTCTGAATCCCGTACCTTAGGTTTCCAGCACTCATTGGCAAAGTGGCCAGATTTTCCACAGTTATAACACTTCTGTTCCTCCCCTTTCTTATCAGCAACTTTCCTATCCTCAATTCTCTTAACCTCCTCTTTTCGATCATCAACCCGTTTCTTCGACTCAATCTGATCTTTATGCTCAAAGTTTCTAGATCCCGATGAGTAACATTGGTTGTTTGATCCGGGTTTCTTCACATACTTCCTTTGAAAAGCTTTGGTCAGAAGTATCATAGCCTTCCTTAAACTCTCAGATTCATCTAGGTCATCACTATCAATCCCATCATCCTCTAACTCAACATTCTTTCCTTTATCAGCATAGTTACTAGATTTACTGGACATTAAATCAATTGGTTCACTATCAAGTTCATCCAGTTTCTTTTCCGACACTTCCACTTTCTTCTCCTTCTTATCTTTCTTCTCTTTCTTCTTCTTCTTTTCTCTCTTTTCCTCCGCGTCATCTTTATCCTATTTAAGCGTTTCAAACATCTCTTGTAACTGTAGAGAAGCCAATCTGGAATGTTGTTTCATTTGGTGAGCATACTTCTTCCATTCGGGCCGGAGTACACTTAAGAACTTCACATTGTTCTCAATTATGGACTTCTTTATGCTATATCTATTCAGCTCATTCAGGATGGTTGTGAAGCGGTCATATGTACTATCCAGAGTCTCTCCTTCCTTCTGTTTAAAATTCTCGTATTTATTAATCACATTTGAAATTCTTATTTGGCTTTCCACTTCAGATCCCTGATAAATATTGATCAGTTCATCGAGCATTCCTTTGCCGGTTTTATTGAAACTATCAACCTTTTGGTAGATTTCGTTAGTCAACGCTTGCATAACCAGTGATCTTGCTACTTTATCAGCATTATATCTCTTAAGTTCATCACCAGAATAACTCTTGGGATCAACTAGTTCTTGTACTCCTTCTGGTTCTTGTGTAAATACTGGTGGCATTACCCCTTCTTTCAAGGAAATTAAGATACAATCACCATTCTTTTGTCGTTCGACATAATCGAGAAACCTATCTTTCCAAATTTTAATTTTTTTTGGGAACAATACAGGTGGTTTATCCTTTGATCCTACAATCAACATATCTCTGGCTATCATGATGAATACTTGTTACTGATCGTTAAGTAACCTTCTGATCTGATTAGAAAATTCGTACCCATACTGTTTTATCGCAGCTCAATATTATCGCAAGTGACAATTTTGTCGCAACACAAACCTTGTCGCAACAGCACACTTTGTCGCAAAAAGCCTTATCGCAATGTAACTTGGATACCAATTGTGATCCCAGAACAAGTACTCAATCAACCAATATGCTCAAGATACCATCCATATTCATATTAAGATCTTCAAGTACACAATGTGATTTAGAGAGGAAAGTGCAACAGCGGTGTACTAGTGTGTGTAGGAAAGAATGACATAATGAAATAATACAAGGCAAAAACAATTTATAGTTTGTAAATTATATAGTTTCACTTGAGCCCCTCTACTTGGTACAAGGTGCTAAATAGAGCACTGACACGAATCATTTGAACGACAAGCTGAATCTTGACTTGGACACTCTTCATGTGGTTGATGATCAGGTCTGGAGTCTCATCCTTGGTACGAAGGAATCTGACCCATGTGTAGCGTGAGAAGTCATCCACCATCACCTGTACATACTTCTTGTGGTTTATGCTTTGAACTCTCATCGGGCCGCAAAGGTCCATGTGAATGAGTTCCAAAGATCTAGATGTGCTTGGAACCGCCTTTGGTTTGTGAGATGCCTTCGTCATCTTGCCCAGTTCGCAGGCGGAGCACAGGTTCTCTTTCTCGAACTTCAGTTTGGGCATTCCTTTGACTAAACCGCTGAGGACCAGCTTGTTGATTGTAACATCTCGAATTTCCGTTGTATTTTTGTATATTATAATTATAAACTTTGGGGTTAAGTTTGTAATTTGGCTAAAGTGTAAAGTTAATTGTGAAAATTAACTTGAGGGGTTAAATGGCTATTGTTGGAAAAGTTGATTCTCTTAATACTGATTAGATGGTATTGAGTCGGTCACTTTTTCCAAATTAGACAGAGAAATAGAGAACGAGAGAGAGACGTGAAGAAGAAAGAACAGAAGAAAGAAATCAGAGTTCTTGGTAAGAAATTGAGTATTTGTTACTGATTTCTTGTAAGGAAGATAGCTAATTACATATTTTTATGATTAGAACTGTTCTGGAAAGTTTATTTGAAGCTGTGAAGAACCGTAAAGTGTCCAGAAGATTGACAGGTGAGTTTTATTCACTTCTTCTTAAAATTAGCCATTGAATTCAATATGGATAGGTGTTAAACTATGTCTGAATGCTTTTATATGAATTAATTGAGAAGTAGTAAGCTTAATACACTGATTTTATAAACTGGCTTAATGAAGAAGACGATGAACAGTGATTGCGAGTTTTGAGAATCTCGCAATAGTTGGTTGCGATTTTTGAGTATCTCGCTAGCCTCTGTGGG
Organism: Saussurea involucrata; assembly: GCA_033807775.1. Classification (NCBI taxonomy): domain Eukaryota; kingdom Viridiplantae; phylum Streptophyta; class Magnoliopsida; order Asterales; family Asteraceae; genus Saussurea; species Saussurea involucrata. Next base: position 25,480,311 of record CM066326.1, read on the forward strand.
GGTGAAGTGAGAAACTCGCAACTATGGGTTGCGAGTTTTGGAGAATCTCGTAGTAGTTGCTTGTGAGTTTTGAGGAATTCGCAATAGTGGCTTGCGAGTTTTGAGAAAATCGCAACAGTGGGTTGCGCAATTCTCCCTCTGTGACAAAACTGATTTTACCTTGAGTTGTCGATAGTTTTAAGGACTTATCTTAATCAGTAATGAGTCCAAATAGATGACTATGAGTTATGCTATGTTGATCCCCGTGCTAAATAGCAAAGAGGGGATAGTTGAGAAGTCGCGGTGTCGAGAGAGTAATATTCTTTATAGATGTATATATATATATAGAACATGTTTTGAGATAAATATATGGTATGTCATGCACATACCATAATAAGAGTTATAATACCTATGTATTATGTTGTGGTTGCTAAAAATAGGCATCCGGTCATCGGGGGCACCTTAGTACGGTATAATAGGAACCGATTACTAGCCATTGACCAAAGGGATGTAATTTTTAGTGATTGAGTGTACCTTGAATCATCGGGGGTCCCGGTTGTGTATCGCGATATATTAATCCCATTGGGACCATTGATTCTGAGGTAGGAAGGATGTGAAATGTGGAATAAGCAGATTTTGATTTGTAATTCCCATTTCGAATGGAAGATCGGAGATTTCGATTCTTAGGGAAGATCGCAGATTTCCCAGCGGTGAAAGGAATATTTGAGATAGGCATAAAGTAATTTGTAATCTCTACTTCCGGATTAAGAAATAGGCAGGTTTTGATTTGTAATTTCTTGGATAAGAGTATTGACTCTAAATCTGGGATGATTTATGGTAAACTCTTAGTAGTATTAGTATGGCTAGATGAATTAGTCATAAGTATGGGAGTGGGGTAGATTCCCAGTGTTGAAAGGAGTTGTTATACGGTAAGATGGGCGAGAACAGGTTTGATTTATCTGTTGAGATTTTAATTGTTAAATTTTAATTTGATTTGAATATTCTCACTAGGCGAAAGCCTAATGTTTCAAGTTGAATTTTCTTACCAGGTACAAGCTCTGGGAAGTAAGATGGGATGTGAGATGAGAATTTTTGGAAAGACTCAAACTTGGAGATGACAGAGGATCTAGTTATTCTTTTGTTATTTTGGGACAGATGATTAGATAACCTAGTTAATCTGATTATGATGTAATGATTAGATTAATAGGTTACTTGAGTAGATGTCTATTGTATATAAAAACCTTACTGTTGATCCTCTTGTTAAATAAGTTTGACGTTATTTAATCATAACTTGTGAAATTTTAAGGTTTAAATTAGCCCTGTTTTTAGGGTGTTACAATATGGTATCAGAGAATTAGTTTAAGCGAACTAGGTATGAATTTGAGATACCTAGACTTAAGCTGTGATGAATTAAGTTATGATTCGTGAGTTATGGGTAGAAGTACTAAGATTGGGTAGTCTTAGAGTCGACAGAAATACGTGAGGTTAGTACTGTAACAATGGTAATGAGAATTCTCGTGTATGATATGTTCGCAATTAGTTACACAAGCATACTTGTTTCTAAATTGTTACAGTGACTGATTAGCGGTAAAGTACATATTGTATGTCTAGTTGTATAAACCATTACTGATGAGTATTCTGTTGTGCTCATTTAGATCAATGGTGAATACACCTTCGAGGTCTCCAAATTCTTCTATGAATAGGAATTGGTCAGACGATGCGGGAGAAAGGCAAACTGGAGTAAGCAGAATTCAAGAGACGCCTCCAGATTTTCTTTCCTTAGGAGGAATGCGAAGTCGAGTACATCGAGGGGGTGCTAGTACTGCCGATCAAACGCCATCAGACTCAAGCATGGAAGGCAGCATAATGGATAACGTGACCAGACTGATGAATGCATCAATGGAGAGGCAAGCAGAAATGATGAATACCACTATGGGAAGACATGCTGAGATGTTTATGAAAATGTTCAACGATCGAGGTACGGAACCAAGACGAACGGTAGTTGATACCAGTGTGATAAATCCAACTGGAAACCCAGGATCGGGGGCAGAAAGAAGGGTTGAAAGAAACTGCTCCTACAAAACCTTCCTGAGCTGTTGACCGCCGGAATTCAAGGGAGATGACAATCCAGTGGATTGTATGAATTGGATAAGAGAAATTGAACAAGTCTTTCGGACTTGTGAATGTAGTGATGAAAGGTCGAAAGTTCGATTTGGGTCACAATGTTACGCGGTAACGCGTTGCAGTGGTGGAACGTGTTGTCATCTTCTGTAACGGAAGCAGTTCTGAATGCCGTGACTTGGGAACAGTTCAAAGCAAAGATTCTGGAAGAATATTGTAACGAGACCGAAATGGACCGAATCGAAGAAGAGTTCAGAAATCTCAAGAAAGGTAACATGACAGTGAGAAAGTATACCGAATCCTTTATGGAAAAGCTGAACCTCATGGGGCATGTGGCTCCAGCTGAGAAAGACAAAATTAAAGCCTATTTGAAGGGTTTGCCGGCGGATATGATGACGAGGGTCCGAAGTTTGAAAGCTACTACTTTAAGGGAAACAGTCGAAGAAGCGAAAGTAATAGAAGAGATGTATGCCAAAGATAAAGAAGAGAAAGCGCATGTGGGAGAAAAGAGAAAGTGGGAAGGTCGTTCAGAATCTTCTCAGAAAATAAGGTTGTTTGGAAAGAACATTCGTTATGATTCTCGTAGGGAACCAAGTTGGTGTTCTAAATGCAAGGTTAAACATTTTGGTCGATGCCGAGTGGTTGGAAATCAATGTTTCAAGTGCTGGAAGGCGGGGCATATAGCAACAAATTGTACCGTACCAGGATCAGTTTGTTTTGAATGTCAACAACCAGGTCATTTTCGGAGAGACTGTCGAAGTTGAAGAAGGAAGGAGATCAGGGAAGAAAGTTGGTTATTCCCAAACCAACTGGACGTGCATTTCAAATGACTACTGATGAAGCGAAAGGATCAAAAGATGTGGTCTCGGGTACATTTCTTATAAACTCCATTCCTGCACGTGTGTTATTTGATAGTGGCGCAAATTATTCTTTTGTATCCAAGTTGTTCCAGCGTAAGCTAGCTATGCATGTCACTACTTTAGAAGAGGCTTTAGTAGTTGAGATAGCTAATGGAGTTCAGTCTTTGGTTAATGAAAGTCTGGTCGATTGTAAAATTTTGATAGAGGGAACAGAATTTCCGATTAACTTGTTGTTAATGGAAATTGGGGGTTTTGATATTATTGTGGGTATGGACTGGTTGAGCAATAACCAGGCGGAAATAATGTGTGCAAAGAAGCTGATTCGAATTCCGATGACCGACACAGATGACGTATTCGTATTTGGAGAAAAGCAAAAAGGAGATGTTCCGTTGATTTCAGTGGCAAAGGCGCGTAAATGTTTATCGAAGGGGTGTTGGTCTTATTTAGCTTATGTTATAGATACGAAGATAGAAAAGAAACATATTCAAGATATCAACGTGGTGCGTGAGTGTCCGGATGTATTTCCGGATGATCTTCCAGGTATACCAGCTGAAAGACAAGTAGAGTTCCGCATCGATCTTATTCCTGGAGCAGCACCGATAGCTCGTGCACCTTACCGCCTAGCGCCAGCTGAGATGACAGAAATGATGTCTCAATTGCAAGAGTTATTAGATAAGGGTTTTGTTAGACCGAGTTCTTCGCCTTGGGGAGCTCCAGTGTTGCTTGTTAAGAAGAAAGATGGCACTATGAGAATGTGCATAGATTATCGGGAGCTGAACAAAGTGACGATAAAGAATAAGTATCCGCTTCCAAGGATAGATGATTTGTTTGATCAACTCCATGGAGCGGGATGTTTTTCTAAAATTGATCTAAGGTCGGGGTATCACCAAGTGCGGGTAAGAGAAGAAGACGTTCCAAAGACGGCGTTTAGAACGAGATATGGGCATTATGAATTTCTCGTGATGCCATTTGGGTTGACTAACGCTCCAACTATATTCATGGATCTGATGAAGAGAGTGTGTCGACCGTTTCTAGATAAGTTTGTTATCGTTTTTATTGATGACATACTTGTTTATTCGAAGAATGAGGAAGACCATGAACGCCATCTTCGCGAAGTATTAGAAGTGTTACGAAAAGAGAAATTGTATGCAAAATTCCCTAAGTGTGAATTTTGGTTGAAAGAAGTACAATTTCTTGGTCATGTGATTTCATCGGAAGGGGTGAAAGTAGATCCAGCAAAGATAGAAGCGATGATGAATTGGGAGACTCCGAAAAGCGCATCTGAGATAAGAAGTTTCTTGGGTCTCGCAGGTTATTACAGAAGGTTTATTAAAGACTTCTCAAAGATTGCTTCTACTCTGACGATGTTGACTCGTAAGAATGTGAAGTTTGTTTGGACCGAAAAGCAGGAGACAGCTTTCAGAACCTTAAGGCAGAAGTTGTGTGAAGCTCCTATTCTTGCATTGCCAGAAGGGACTGAAGATTTGGTAGTCTATAGTGACGCATCTAAGATGGGTTTAGGATGTGTATTGATGCAACGAGGCAAGGTGATTGCCTATGCGTCAAGACAGTTGAAAGAACATGAAAAGAATTATCCTACCCACGATTTGGAATTAGCAGCGGTTGTGTTTGCTTTAAAGCTGTGGCGTCATTATCTCTATGGAACGAAGTGTACACTCTTCACTGATCATAAAAGTTTGCAGTATGTTTTTGATCAGAAGGAGCTGAATATGAGGCAAAGGAGATGGCTCGAGTTACTGAAAGATTACGATTGTGAATTGCATTACCACCCGGGTAAAGCAAATATTGTAGCCGATGCCTTGAGTAGGAAAGAGTATAATGGGTGTTTGAAAACGACCAACGCCAGAATTGGCGTAATGTCAAGTTTGATAGAAAGAATAAAAGTCGCTCAAGTGGAAGCGTTGTTAGAAAACAACTTGAAAGAAGAAGTAATGAGCAAGCAACACCTTAAGTTGACTGAAGATAGCCGAGGGATTAAGTTGTTCCAAGGCCGTGTTTGGGTACCAAAGATAGGTGGAAATCGGGAGTTAATTTTGGAAGATGCGCATAGATCTAAGTATTCTATACATCCGGGGAGTACCAAGATGTATAGAGATTTGAAACTGCATTATTGGTGGCCGGCTATGAAAGTAGATGTGGCACGAATAGTAGAGAAATGCGGAACTTGTTCGTTAGTAAAAGCAGAACACCAAAGACCATACGGAAGTTTTCAATCTTTGGAAATTCCGGAGTGGAAATGGGATAAGATTACCATGGATTTTGTGACAAAGTTACCAAAGACGCAAAGAGGTAACGATACCATTTGGGTAATTGTCGATCGACTGACGAAGAGTGCTCATTTCTTAGCTATGAAAGAAGCATCACCAATAGATAGATTGGCGAAACTATACATTGATGAAGTAGTGTCACGACACGGTATACCGGTGTCTATTGTGTCTGATTGTGACAGTCGGTTTACTTCCAGATTTTGGCAGTCGCTTAAAGATGAGTTGGGTACGAGGGTTAATCTGAGTACTGCTTATCACCCACAGACTGACGGCCAAAGTGAAAGAACAATACAGACTTTGGAAGATATGCTTAGATCGTGTGTGCTAGATTTTGGAGGTAACTAGGATTCTCATCTACCGTTAGTAGAATTTGCTTACAACAACAGTTACCATTCCAGTATTGGAAGAGAACCTTTTGAGGCATTGTATGGTAGGAAATGCAGAACTCCGGTGTGCTGGTTAGAAGCCGGAGAGAAACAGTTTGCTGGTCCGGAACTTGTGCAACAAACCGCGGATAAAGTGAAGGAAATTCGGCAGCATATGAAAGCGGCTCAAGATAGACAGAAAAGCTATGATGATCCGAAAAGAAGACCAAAAGAATTTCAAGTTGGGGAGCGTGTAATGCTTAAAGTATCCCCATGGAAAGGTGTGATACGGTTTGGAAAGCGTGGGAAGTTAAGTCCTCGTTTTCTAGGACCTTTTACTATCACCAAAAGAGTTGGTCTACAAGCGTATCAATTGGATCTTCCACCTGAGTTGGAAGAGATCCATAATACTTTTCACGTGTGTTATCTTCGGAAATGCTTAGCCGAAGAACAAGATGCGATTCCACTTACTGATGTTAGGGTGGATGAAGGGAGCCGATGTGTTGAAGAACCGGAGGCAATCTTGGAAAAGTCAGTTAAGAAGCTGCGAAGTGGTAAAGAGATAGCTATGTTAAAAGTACAATGGAAACACCATCGAGGTGCTAACGTGACGTTAGAAACAGAGGAAGACATGAGGACTAGATATCCCCAATTGTTTGATTAGCTTTGATTTCGGGGACGAAGTCATTTTCAAGTTGGGGAGTATTGTAACATCTCGAATTTCCGTTGTATTTTTGTATATTATAATTATAAACAGTGATTGCGAGTTTTGAGAATCTCGCAATAGTTGGTTGCGATTTTTGAGTATCTCGCTAGCCTCTGTGGGGGTGAAGTGAGAAACTCGCAACTATGGGTTGCGAGTTTTGGAGAATCTCGCAGTAGTTGCTTGCGAGTTTTGAGGAATTCGCAATAGTGGCTTGCGATTTTTGAGAAAATCGCAACAGTGGGTTGCGCAATTCTCCCTCTGTGACAAAACTGATTTTACCTTGAATTGTCGATAGTTGTAAGGACTTATCTTAATCAGTAATGAGTCCAAATAGATGACTGTGAGTTATGCTATGTTGATCCACGTGCTAAATAGCAAAGAGGGGATAGTTGAGAAGTCGCGGTGTCGAGAGAGTAATATTCTTTATAGATGTATATATATATATATATATATATATATAGAATATGTTTTGAGATAAATATATGGTATGTCATGCACATACCATAGTAAGAGTTATAATACCTATGTATTATGTTGTGGTTGCTAAAAATAGGCATCCGGTCATCGGGGGCACCTTAGTACGGTATAATGGGAACCGATTACTAGCCATTGACCAAAGGGATGTAATTTTTAGTGATTGAGTGTACCTTGAATCATCGGGGGTCCCGGTTGTGTATCGCGATATATTAATCCCATTGGGACCATTGATTCTGAGGTGGGAAGGATGTGAAATGTGGAATAGGCAGATTTTGATTTGTAATTCCCATTTCGAATGGAAGATCGGAGATTTCCCAGCGGTGAAAGGAAGATTTGAGATAGGCATAAAGTAATTTGTAATCTCTACTTCCGGATTAAGAAATAGGCAGGTTTTGACTTGTAATTTCTTGGATAAGAGTATTGACTCTAAATCTGGGATGATTTATGGTAAACTCTTAGTAGTATTAATATGGCTAGATGAATTAGTCATAAGTATGGGAGTGGGGTAGATTCCCAGTGTTGAAAGGAGTTGTTATACGGTAAGATGGGCGAGAACAGGTTTGATTTATCTCACTAGGCGAAAGCCTAATGTTTCAAGTTGAATTTTCTTACCAGGTACAAGCTCTGGGAAGTAAGCTGGGATGTGAGATGAGAATTTTTGGAAAGACTCAAACTTGGAGATGACAGAGGATCTAGTTATTCTTTTGATATTTTGGGACAGATGATTAGATAACCTAGTTAATCTGATTATGATGTAATGATTAGATTAATAGGTTATTTGAGTAGATGTCTATTGTATATAAAAACCTTACTGTTGATCCTCTTGTTATATAAGGTTGACGTTATTTGATCATAACTTGTGAAATTTTAAGGTTTAAATTAGCCCTGTTTTTAGGGTGTTACATTGATGTTCTTAAAACTTAGATCTGAGAGTCGTCGGTGCCACAACCAATTCTGTTGAGTTGTCGCTTTAGACATAAGGCACACGACTTTATCGGTCTTCAGGGAGGCGAGATTGATGGTGTACATGTTTTTCCGGCGAATACTGGCGAGGAGTTCTGTTCCATCTTCAGTACGAATACTACACCGCTTCGTCTTGAAATTCACCCCAAGATTCTTGTCACAAAACTGGTCGATGCTGAAAAGATTGTGACCCAGTCCTTCGACGTAGGACACCCTTTTGATGGTGATGTTGTCCTGAACTAGGTCGTCGTACCGCATGATTGGGGCTACATTATCGTTACCAAAACGTACGTTACATCAATATTTCTCTTTGAAGTTGGTGAGCAGCTCCCTTTTACCAGTCATGTGTTTGGAGCATCCTAAGTCTAAAAACCACACATAACCGGCCTGCAAAACAGAAATTAGGGGTTCTTATGTACCCATTTGAAAATGGGTCCTGTTGAGTTAGGTGCAACACCTGATCTCGAAGCCCGTTTAGATTTGGGGTGTTTTCGAGATGAGTAAGCATAACGAGAATTAGAAGCATGGTAAGATCCAAACCAATCAGATGCATATTTTCGGTCAACAAAATCATTCAATCCACACATAAACCAACAAACACAATCACGAGAAAGTTGAATTAATTGCTGAACCGGATTAAGTTTTAAAGGAAACTGAAAACTTCAACAGACTTATTAGAATGAAACCATGATTGTCATTGTTTGTCCTAGAATGCGAAAATAAATTAAATGATTGTGTCTTCTTTAGGCGTGTCTTAGACTTCTTCTCTACCCACACTCGTTTGACTTCCTTCCCCCGACCGGTTTTATCTGAAATAGCATTAAAGTCGTTATCAGATGAGCTGGAGTAATAAGATTATCGTTTGTGAGAGTTACTTGTTTTTAAATGTTTCTTTGACCGTCTTTTCGATTTAGACTTTGAAGAGTTTGGTCGAGAAACTGTTTTGGAGCACTCTCCTTTCGGAAAAATAATCGGTGAAGGCATTTTGTCAAGAAATTGAACATGACTCGCAAGCTTTGGTGCAAAATCGATTTTGGTGATGTCAACATCAGGACAAACTGTAGAATTCATGAACGTAGAGAACCGGAGTTCAGTATCAGGTTTATCATCATTGTCAGTGCGGATGAGAAACAATTAAGATTTTGGAAAGAATCAGCAGCGAAAGGCTTTTCAAAATCAGAGATGAGATTCTTTTTACAAAAATCTGTTTGAACCTCTTTACCTTTATTGGAAAAACTAAAAGCCTTGTCAGTTGTGTCGGATGGTAACACACCTAAGAAGGCTTTGCACGAGGAACTATATGAATTAGTTGAGGATGGTTCGACGGAGATGGGTTTTTAGGTGCTATCTTTAACAGGAGTGACAACGTTGTCAGGCATATTAAGATTATTTTCCTTAGCAACCCTTTCCTGAAGAACTTCTGTTGCCAAAGCAGACAGTTTAGATGTGAGTCTAGCAATCTCAGTTTTGAAAGCTGTTATTTCAGATTCAGATAGAGGCTCTGTTTTGGTTTGTTCAATCTCTTGAACGGTTGATAAAAGTAAAGTTCTTTCATAGTCAAAAGCCGCCTTTTCTCTTTCAATTGATTCTTCGAGTTGGAAAATAATATTTTCCAATATCAGAGGTGGAACATACCGTTTGTACCCTGATCGGTCAGAAGATCCCATATCTGGTGTTGCCTCAACCGGAACAGGAGTTTCCGTTGCTTTGGCAACCGAACAGATGTCGAAGTAATCATTTGAAAGATAAGGAGTTTTATTTTTCAAATACGAAGCATTAAGCTTTTCATAAACAAAAGGAACTTGTACATTGATGTTTTTACGAGGTGGTTCATCATCCTTATTAGAATCCTCTTCTTTAGGCTTTTTCAAAACTTTTAGCAGAGGAATGCCAGTTTTCCGTTTTATTGTTTCTTGCTCCTCATCCTCCAGAGACAATTTGGTCCACCTGATTTTGTACTCTGGGTACATCTTATCCAGTCCTAAAAATTTAAACACATAGAGTGTGGGGACTCTTGGCAAGATCTTCCTTAGGTTTGTTCAAGTGAATTGTTTGGTCTGATTGACCTCGTTTGTAATGTTTGGATTCAAGATCTTTGAGCTTGTTTGTCAACTTATCATTTTCGTTTTGAACAGGGGAACGAAAATTGACAATCTTATTGTACTCATCCTGAGACTTACTGAGCTTTTCAGTGATTTCAGATAATTGGGTCTCTAGGGATTCTGTCTTTTTGGAAACAGCTGCACATTCTTCTTTATAATTTTCAATTATGCATTTATGTTCAGCTTTTTCGACAGCTGGTTGACCTATAGTGTCGTATTTCCGTTTGACGTTAGCTTCTAGGTCAGTTATGTTAGGACATTTAAGTTGTCCTAATTAATTAGAAAGTTTTGAAAAGTAATGGATTTGGGCCTAATGGGCTTTGACATGTAAATGGGCTTGGGCTTACTTGTTGTAACAAGGGGGAAGGGCTATAAATAGGACATTTCATGTATGTTTGTAATCATAAGTTCATAAATCACAATGTAGATCTTAAACACTTTTGTGTTCTCTCCCTAGATTAGTTTACTTTTCTAATAATAAATTGTTCTCTCCTTCCTTATCTTGTTACAATTATTTGAAGTGTTGAAGATCATGGACTCACAATTGGTATCAGAGCCAAATCGATGAATCTTTTCTCGATACGATCATCGGATCTCGATATTTCAAGTAAATTAGCCCGATCTACATGTAAATTTGCTCAAATCTCTTATGCTCTTGAAGAATTGCTCGTTATTCGATTCCAGATCATTGCCAATTTTTAGAATCGAATTTCGACAAGTTTTGACGATTTTCAAAAATTTCGAGAGTTTTCGGTGTTCTTCGCGTGAATTCTCAAGATCCGGAAGTTTTTACATGGAATAATTGATTTGATCTTCACAAGATCTATTTGCATGTTGTTTTAGAGTGAAATAAATCGTTCAGATCTGAATTTCATCGACGATTCATAGAATTCAATATTTTTTTCGGTTTGGATCTCAAAGTTGTTCATCAATCGATCTGCAATTCTTGGATGTTTTGATCAAGATTTCGTCCACAGATCTGTTAGTTTACATGTTTAGAGCATAAAGCAACTTTCAGATTTGATTTTGGTCGAAAAATAAGCGAGATTTGAAAACTGTAAGTCGACAGCTTCTTTTCACCGGAAAATCTTGAATCTCGCCGGATTCTGCAAAACTTCGCCGGAGATTTCGTTTTGGTTGATTAAAGAACCACAGATCTGCTAGTTTCATTATTTCGATCTGTTTGCAACAGTTTAAACTTGACATCCAGCATGAAATCAGATGTTTTAGAGATGTTGGATGTTACTTCGCCAGAAAACATTTCTTCTCGCCAGAAAAACGATTTGCCGGCGGTGAGATTTATTTTTTTGTGCTGCTGTGCGTTGAAGTGCGCATGACAACCTATTTCATGAAGAATGTTTTTTTGATGTTTATTAAGCTTAAAGGACTCAAATGAAAGCATTTTTGATCGTGAATGTTGGAAGAAATATGAAGGAGAATGCACCAGGTCGTGAAAAACATTTTTGGTGATGACAATGAATAGTAACTAACAGATTCCTTTAGTAGACAGTTAGTTTTCTAACATTTTTGGTCCAAATTCCGTTAGATTCGTCAAATTTCGTGTATTTTGCTAATGGAACCCGTGTGGCATCACTCTTATACTTCGTTTGTCACACATCCATCTCCACGACATCGATTTGCGTACGATTCCTTGAAATCCCTACCGAGTAGAGCGTGTTTTTATCGTTCCTCCTTCGAGCAAATTCGGACCAAGCTCTTAAGCCGAATTCTTATTCAACTCGTGGTCCAACGACGGATTCTCTGTTTTACACTAAATGCATACACTTTGAAGATGATTTAAGGGCATTTAGTCGGGGTTATGGAGTACATTGGATCCGATTTTTCAAAGTTGAATATATGATGAATAAGAGCAACTTTCAAGGGGGAGCCGGGCCTACATTTGAAGAATACACTGCTAAAGTTTTTCAAGAAAATCAAGGGGGAGAGGGGTTAAAGACTTTAAAGTGATTTTACTTTCCAAAACTTTAGGGGGAGAATGTTAGGACGTTTAAGTTGTCCTAATTAATTAGAAAGTTTTGTAAAGTAATGGATTTGGGCCTAATGGGCTTTGACATGTAAATGGGCTTGGGCTTACTTATTGTAACAAGGGGGAAGGGCTATAAATAGGACATTTCATGTATGTTTGTAATCATAAGTTCATAAATCACAATGTAGATCTTAAACACTTTTGTGTTCTCTCTCTAGATTAGTTTACTTTTCTAATAATAAATTGTTCTCTCCTTCCTTATCTTGTTACAATTACTTGAATTGTTGAAGATCATGGACTCACATTTTGATTTGGTGAAATAGATGCGTTTGAACCGATTTGGAAGGGAGAGGAAAAAGGTTGGTGAAGAAACAAATGAAGACAAGTGAGGAAAAATCGGATTTAAAAAGGGGCTGCACAGGTGCTCGCGGCCGCGAGCGTTTAGCTGTGCGGGCGCGAGCATAGCTGCTGCCATGTTTTGGGAAAATGCTCGCGGGCGCGAGCAAATGGTGGTGTGGGCGCCAGCAGTTCATTTTTTCGACCAAAATTGATTCTTTTCCAAAAGCGATATCCAACCCAACCAACACTCCTAATACTTCCAAAAGACCAATTTAAGGTGAAATTATCTATAAAACTTGAAGTTATACTTACCCCAAAATCCGGGTGTTACATGTGTGTTAGATACAAAGGTACAAATTAAGTTAAAAATGAGCAGAAAAATTGCTCTTGTTAGAAAATATGAATTGTTTTCTTATGAAAAGGGAGAATCTCTCTCCAACTACTATAACCGATTTAACAGTCTTCTTAATGACTTAAAGCTGATAGGTAGAGTGTATGACAATCAGGAAGTCCTATGAAAATTTATGGACCGTCTTCCTGTTTTTTGGGAAAATATCTGTACTTATATAAAGACAACCAAGGATCTTGATCATATGCCTCTCACTGCTCTTTATGGAACTCTCTTATACTATGAGCAGACTAAGCTGCAAAGGAAGTCTGTCATCACAGATATAAAGAGCTCTTCTCTAGCTCTCTTAAGTGACTCTTCTAAAAGAACTATGCGTATTCCAAGAACCACCTACCCATCTGACTTTGACCATAATAGTCAAGAAGATCCCAATGACCATTCGAAGGCATATCTTAGTGATGCTGAGGATGAATGTGAGGAAACTTCTAAATCTAAATCTCGCTTCTCTTCTGGAAAATCTAAGTTTAGTCGAAAATCCTCCTCTTCTCTCTCCAAACACTCCCCTTCGGACAAAACCAACGAGGAATGTTTTAACTGTGGAAAAATGGGTCATTTTGCCATTGAGTGCAGAAGTAAACGCTTTGAAAGACCCAGAACTTCTTCCTCAGGCCGATTTTCCTCAAAATCGGAAAGATCCAAATCTGATTCTTTCAATCACCCCTCTATCCAAACATTCGGCCAATCTCTCTCTTCTGTAAACTATGACCGGGATGAAAAATACAAAGAAAAATACAAGAGAGATAAGGAAAGAAATGAAAGACTTGTCAGAAAAGGAAAGGGTCATCCTGCCGAAAATCATGATTAGGCAGATGAACCCATTTCTGAAAGTGACAAAGATTCTCCAAACATGTGTTTCATGGCGAAAATAGATGAAGTTGAAGATTCTAAAAATGTGGTAACATCTACTGCCTTAGTGTCTATTGAGTGCTCCTCATCCTCTCCTCAGGTACATCCCTTTCACTCTATAACTGATTCTGAAAAGCTAGAAGTCTTTGATTCTTTGACAATTGACTTTTATAAGGCTTCTACTCATGTAAAATCTCTTTTCTCTCAACTTCAAATATGTCTGTCTCAACTGAAACATTTTGATAAAATCAAGGTTGAGCTTGAAGATTTGAAAACCATTAATTTCACTATTGCTAAGGAGAAAAACAAAATATTTAAAAGTTTTAAAAAGGACCAACAAATTGTGAGAAAATGGACCAGTTCCTCCAAAAATCTAGAAAAGATTTTTCAAGATCAGAATTCTTGTGATGACAAAACTGGTTTAGCCTTTGGAAAAATAGAAATTGATCAATCTTCAAAAGCTCATGCTTCCACCTCCGGTGCTTCACCAACTTTTTATGAAACCTCTGAATCTAGTTCAATTGGGTCCATGTCCATGAATTCTGCTGATTTATCTGAAGCTCTAAAATTTGGTATGTTTATAAAGGCAAAAGATCCCATTTCCTTTCCAAATGAAGAAGCTCAAGATTCCAATGACTCTCCCAAACCTATTCATGACTTTCTGAAAATCTTGACTATAGATGAAGCATCCTCCTCTGAACCCATGCCTTCTAAAATTCTCAAAAGAAATCTTTCCAACTCAAACAAAACTTTTTCTGCATCTGAAAAAGGCAAGTATTTGGTTGCCGATTTTTTCTTAAAAAGAAAATCCTCAGATCTTTCCAAAAATATTTTTGTGGCTTCCTCTACCGATTTGGTTCCCCGATCTGTGAACATCAAAATGTCCAACCTAAAAAAGAAGATTCCTTTCCTCCTAAATTCTAAAAAAGGAATCTTAGGTTCTGTTCCCCAAATCTTTGTTACTTCATCAAAATCTTTGAAAATAAATATAAAAGGCAAGAGTAAGGAAACATGTCAAGGTTCTAAGAAGGCTTTTATTTATAGAAAATGCTATATCTATGGTGATATTTTTCATCATGCCAAAAACTGTCCGAAAGAAAGAATTGACCTGATTGATACCAATTCTTCTTCTTCAACATCTAACGCAAAAGGACCCACTACCAAATGGGTACCTAGGAAGTAAATTTTTTTTGATTGCAGGTTCTGAGCTAAATAGATGGATATCTTCATGCACTGGTGATAGTTCTCTTACAACCTCTACCCACCCAACTTCCTCAGTTCCATTCACTCATGATTTTCGATCTCAAAATGGTGGTCTACCTATTTCTTCAAAACTCATTCCTGATCAGCATGATTCTCCACCTAATGATCTACCTATGTGCCATTTTCTCAGGATATTCCCTCTCTTACTTCACCAAATTTCACTCTTGGTCAGCAATCCAACTTTCCCCATCTTCAAAACCCTCCTACTAAATCGGTGGTTCATATAAAATTTCGGTGGGTAAAAAAAATCCTCTGAAAATTCCCATTTTTCATGTGTTTCTTCTCCGTCGGCCGCTGAGGGGGAGAAACCATCTGAGGGGGAGCAATACCAACGTCCAACTCGAACAACACCAACCCTTAGTACTCATATTCATCATCCAACTCAAATTTTGGTCAAAGATAAGGAACCGGCGGACCAACCCAGGGGGAGCAGATCAGTCCGGCCGATGTAACTAAGGGGGAGGCAAACAAAGACAAAGGAAAAAGGGTGATGACTGCCGAATATGAAGCTGAAGATGCTAAGAGAAAGAAAGAAGCTGCAAGATATGGGTAGAGGCATCTCGAGGCTGATTCTCTCAAACTTAAACCTCCCTCAAAGATTGTCACCAATTTGGGTTCGGGCATATCAGTTTCTTCTATGATGGAAGTACATTCTATTTCATTCATATTGTTTATTGTTTATTGTTTATTGTTTATTGTTTATTGTTTATTCTTTCATTCCTTTCATTCATTTGTAAATATCATATATACTTTAAAAAAATGGATTATGTGTAAAAGAACCCAAAAGAGTAAAACAGGGTCAACATGTATTATTCATTGTCTTACTCGTGTTTTTCTAAGTATAGATGTCATCCTCAAATAGGGGGAGATTGTTGGGTCATCAAAGATTTGAAGATGACCTCCTGATCTCCCTACATTCTTTGAATTTAAAGTTCGGTGAAGTCAAAGATCATCCGAAATTAAGAAGAAGTATATCTACCAATTCGGATTGAAGATGAACTTCTCAACCCAAACTAAGCTATCTCACCGATTTTCTCCATGACAAATCGGTGGGATCCTCAAAATAAGAGGATCCTCCCTTGTCTCTTTGCTAAGAAGACTTTCATCAAAGAAGTAATATCTGGTGTGAGGGAAAAAGGTTCATCTGTCCTTTTTCCCATTCTTAGATATTGTCACCATCAAAGCTTTTTTCGTGCCATGAAAAATAGGAAAAGACACTTCAACTTTTGAGAGTCAAACCTGACCTT
Organism: Saussurea involucrata; assembly: GCA_033807775.1. Taxonomy (NCBI): domain Eukaryota; kingdom Viridiplantae; phylum Streptophyta; class Magnoliopsida; order Asterales; family Asteraceae; genus Saussurea; species Saussurea involucrata. Next base: position 25,496,263 of record CM066326.1, read on the forward strand.
CAAATGACAAAGTGACAAGTGTCCCATGCATTAAATGTTCATGGTACTATTTTAAGATGAAGACTTCTCCATGCAAAGGACTACTCTTGAAAATTTCTCAGTGCACAAGATATTCTGCCTTTCTCCTCCATTGAACTAAATAGCTTTTAATCTTTGTGTTTTTAGAAGTTGTGTAGTTTTCAGTTTTACTTTGTGAAGATTGTTAGAATAGATTTCATCTATTCTTTCTGCAACAATCTAAGTGTTCTATGTGTAATTCTTGATTTTATAAATCAATAAAGAATTAAATTAAGTGAAAAAATTGTGTATTGTATTCAACCCCCACCTTCTACAATACATGTTCTTGTTCTTATTAGCCATCTGGGACTAACAGTTACAACATATGACATGGATGATCTTTTATAGACCCCATTGTATTAAATGTTGTTGTCAACATTAACGGATGTCTTTATTTGAATTGTTGATCAGTGCATGCTTGTACTCCTCATTTCAGTCTTTGAGAGTAAAATAAATGTTTTTTTAACCCAACCTATCCGTCTGTATGTAGAGGAAATGGTAAAGAAATTATGGTACTAATAGAATAGTACTTTAGAACTTTCCTTGTCTGGCATGCTAAAAATGTTCCCATATCAGGACAGAGTTGGTAGACTTGGTGAGACAAACATGCTAGTTAAGTTTGCACTCCAAAATAATCTTGCTAGAAATAGTATTTGTTACACAACTTTTGACTCTATCTTATATTGATCTTCTTTCGGTTAGATGACAAACCCCTTTGGTGACTATCTTGCCTTCTTTTCAACTAGTCTTTGATTTTGTTGAAGGATTTTGTTTTTTGAATCCATACAGATCATAATAAGATTTTACAAAGCTATATTTCAGATTCCAACAAGACTATTTAAGAAGTATGAAATTCGGATGCTACAAAATATTTGGATCATTTTGGCTTCCAGAAACTAGAACTGGATTTTGGGTTCGGATGCCAAATCCATATGGAAAATTCGGATGACGAATCTGAATGTCCAATCTAGATATATAATTTGAATATGATTATTATCTCTTACCAATTCGAATATATATATATATATATATATATATATATATATATATATCCCTAAAATGTTAAACCAAATTGTTTAAGGTAGATGTTAATTCTTATTAAGAATATGTTTATGTTTTAGATCGGATAAAGTTGTATTATTATCAAATCAAATGATTGAAACAAACAACAATGAAATGTTCTAAAAGTTGTCTTCTTTAGCTACATTTTTCATATGACGTTGTCCAGCCCGTGCATGAGGGTGTTCGATGTGGTTCCACCGTACGAGGCCTCCGATCGTCGGGGGCCTCTAATTTTTTCTTGAATTTTTATAGTAATAATATTAGCATGTACGATAGAAAATTAATGGGTAAACACAAATTTCTTATAGAGCAGTTGGATAGCACTCTGTGTTACATAAAGGTTGCCTAGGTATCAAGTCAAGGCATTGGCATTTCCCATTACAATTTTCACGGTTTTTTGTGAACTATTTTCTTTTCGTTTTTGATTTGAACTATTTTTTTTAATTGAAATATTTCTTATATTTATAAAACTATCATGATTTCTTTATGATTATACTAAAAATTCTTAAATCTTTTAAGAATAATTATATAAAATGGTTTAATTACCTTTTTTAATTTCTTATTTATCTATTTATTTTTTACAATTTTCTTATTTAAATTATCTTTTAAGATAACTCTTCATCATCTTAAAGATGTAAATATCAATTTATAGTGTTAATCTTTTATTGGGCTACTAAATTATATGTGTCATATATTATAAGTTTTACTTATTATGTCATTACTTCTAATTTTGTTAAAGCATCTCCAACAAGTTTTTTCTAAATTTTCTAAAATAGAGTATCAAATGTTAAAATCTCTAAAAATAGTTACATTCATCTCCAACATATTTGCTATTTTAGAGATTTGAACACAAATTATGTTAATATAATATTTATTTAATTTATATTCTCAATACTCTTAAAAAACTTAATATAAAATGATAAAAGATATATGTTATTCGTGGATTTAATAAAAAAATTATTTCTCTCTCCTAATTAGAGAATTATAGAGAGTTCTTTATATTTAGAGATTTTTTTTCATGAATCTCTATTTTAACAAACAAGATATCAATGTTGTTAGAGAAGAATAACAAACAAAAACCTATTTTTTTCTATTTTAGCAATGTTGTTGGAGATGCTCTTACTATTTAACATTTTACTCATATCACCATATTAATCATAGGAGATTTATGAGCATTAATTTAACGATATAAATGTCATTGTGATTTCTTTTAAATCTCGTTTACAATTGTTTTAAGTTCCATGCATATTTTAAACTAAAACGATTTATTTATGAACATAGTTATAAAAAAATGTTAGTGCCATATTTTGAATTGTATCAAGTTGAGGGACTTGAATTGTACATTCTATTTGGTAGGTATAAATAGGAGGTTTGTTAGCTATTTTCACAACATGTCGTGCTTAGCCCTTTCACTCATATATTCTCTCTAGATTGTAATTCCTTCATTGATGACTAATAGAGAGATGGCATCTTGCATTATATTGTGTTGTTGATTACTTGTTCTGTGATCACAATTGGTATCAGAGCAAAATCGAAGAAATCATTCATCGATACGATCATTCTGCAACAATTCAAGTTCTATAACCCATTTTTGATGAAACAGTAAAGTTTTTCGATGAACAGTGTCCAATTCGAGATCTGATTGTGAATTATGAAGCTAATTGGTATTTCGTTGATGTTAATTGGTTTGATTCTTCACTCTTAATCTTTTAGAATCGAGTTCAAACTATATTTTCAACAGATCTGGAGGAATTCGATCAGATTGCTATTTTTCATTATCGGCACGGTGTTCATCATATTTTGATGATTTTGTGCGTATAACTGGATAAGTGCTTAATGTTAAGGATTGATCGAAAAGTATTTATGAACATCATACAGTCATCAATCCATCATATTTTGATCAATTTGGACATTTTTGAGTTTTCAGTTCGGTCTGGGTTCATATGTTCAAAGTCCTCGCACAAGCTATGTTCATACTTATTGCACAAGACAATGTTCATCTTTATCGCGCGATAAGAGATATTATTCTCTCTCTAGGTAGTTCTCTTCCTTATGAATAAAACACATATTTCTTCTTATCTCATCTTGTTACAATCATTGTTGATTGATTTATGGGACTAACAAAAACTTAATAAATAATATAACTGAAAAAAATATAGGGTCATATTTAAATTTGTACAGGACCTCCAAAATGTCAGGAACGACCTTGGACGTTGATTGGACATTAACTTTATTATGAATTTTTCATTAAACTTTATATTCTACTTTCGTAAACTAAAACAAATTTAGTCTCAGTCTTTTTCTTTCACAAATTGTTTTCTTAAGTTGAGGTATTCAGATAAACAACATTTTTTCTGGCCTATCGTAAATGTAAAGGATACGTACATCATAATCTCTAAACTCTAATTCCTAGTGAAATATACCAAATACATTTTTACAAAAACCTATGCTCTTATCAGTTAATTAACTAAACATTTGTCATCTCTTACCGATAAGAGACGATGATCTTTACCAACAATCTTACAGTATCATTTTATTAACTGAGAATATTACCAGGTTAGCGCTTATAAACGGGTATATGCATACTGTTAGCTTTAATTAGCCCCTAATTTATATGAATGTTTTATAAAGAAATAGTGTCAAGGACTTATTTGTATTTGTTGAGTGTCAGGGGCTAAAATTGTAAATAACCAATTATAGTATTGGTTATAAAGTCTTGTTTGAGAGATATTTTAGGTTAAGCCTCTCACATTTTCATACGTATCTTTTTACTGAGAGAGAACTTCAAGAGAGAAAGAGTGTTCTTCATAGCAAACATTGTAAATTCTCTTCAATCAATCAATATAAAGCTTAATTTCTATATTGTTACTTGTAAGTGGGAACCAACAATTGGTATCAGAGCAAAGACAATTCTTGATTCAAAGACCAGACACAATTTCAGCCGCGCTCAACTCCAGCCAGACACAGCCTCTTCGAATTCAGCCCCTGATCAGTTCAAGAAACGAAGATATAAGAGGAAGCTCAATTCGATTTTTGCTATTTCATCACAGAATCTGCCTACAGCAGCCCTGGTAAGCCGATTTCCAGACTGTTCGACTGCAGATACTAGCTTCATCGGGTTCTTAACTCTAATCGATCTCAGAATTTAAGAGTTAATCTGAACTGTTTTGTTTGACCTAACTGTGTTTAAAAATCAGAAATTAATCTGTGTTTGAACTGTGAATTTGAACCTTTGTGATATTACATTATATATGTGTTTTAAACCTTTGAATCACCATTAAAATTGTCTCACGATCTCTCAAGTAACATTTTTAAAAGAGTGCTTATCTTTTTATCCCTTGTTTTCATTTAAATGGCAGACTCTAAATGCTCCATATCAGGTCGTTCTAATATTCATGATCTCAATTTCTATATAAGAGAGTGTGGACTTTTGACTCAGGAGAAAGAAAAGCTTATTCTTGAAAAAACCAAGCTTGTTCTTGAAAAAGATAAGAGGGATAAGATTAGACTTGCTGAAGTAAGTATGCCAAGACTAAGATTTAGTTGTGATGCAGATTATAAATACTATTCTAAACTTAGTTCCAGCTTTCGCAAAATTATTCCTAATCTTGAGAAAGAGTTGGAGGAAAAGAACAAAAGCATTATGATTGATTCAGAAAAGATTGCTAAGCTTGAAGAGTCAGGTAAACTCTTAACCCGTGAAAATATTGAGCTGAAGAGAAAATTGTCTGAGTCAGAAAAGTTTTTTGAAAAAGAGAAGAATAGACTTGAACTTAAATGTTTAACATTTTCTAATCTGGTTTTTGATTTTAAAAAGGTTGTGGTCTGTGAAAGAGAGAATTTTGAAAAGAAGAAAACTGTTTTTGAAACAAAATCTATGGAGTGTTCATGCAAAATCTCAGAATTACAGAAAACTCTTGAGAAAGAGAGGAAAGAGTCTGATTTTGAAAGAAAAGAATCTGAACAATTGAAGGTTCAAAGATTTCAAGAATTAAGTCAAAAAGATGACTTTGAAAGAGAAAGAAGGATTTCTAAAACCGAAATATCCAAACTGACAAAGAGACTCTCTGATTTGTTAACTGAGATCATGTTGGAGAAGAGATGTAAATCTGATCTCCAAAAGATGTTTGAGGTGAATTTAAAGGAAAATAATGATTTAGCTAAAAGGCTCAAGGAATTTGACTTTGTAGACTCCAAGTGGTCACTTAAAACAACTTCAAGTTCAATAAACAAGAACAGTTCTTCAAAAGGGTTCATTAAGCCAAATAAGTTTTCAAAAAATCAGATCTCCACTTCTAATTTTTTCCATGATCGTAGGCTAGACATCTCAGTTAATCAAGCTTTTAGAAGAGTGAAAATGGTTTGGATAGTGAAAGGCTCTAAACTTGTTCAAAATGTTCAAAAGCCATTCATTTATGTTGAGTATGACAAGATCAACAAAGCATTTCATGCAAATTCTAACAAAATAGGACCCATTTGGAAATGAGTACCAAAAATTGTTTGATCTGTCTTGCAGGTACGCGGACTCCTAAACACATCAGTTTAGGACTCAATCTTCAGTGGATAATGGACTCTTAAACACTCAGTTTAAGACTCATCCTTCAAAGGCAATTGATTTCTGTGCACAACAGTACAGAACTCTGTCCTAAATGGCTTATTGGATTTCTGCACATATCTGGATTCAGATCAATACAGGGTTTTATTGTTAATAATTGTTTATAAATCAATTTGTTAATTTTGAAGGAATTTTTTTCAAAAAGTTCAGTTTACTGTGGTGTGATCGAACTCATGGTTCTGGGTGTTTTTAGTAGAAAACATTCCTAGGGAATGTGTTCAGAATCACATTTTGAGTAACCCTGTAAAATTTCATTGCAAAATTCTCATTTTCGAGCAAGTTATGGTGATTTGAAGTTCTGAAAGTTCAAAAATCACAAGAGCTTAATTGAAACCTGTTATGGTGATTCGAGCAAGTTGTAAAATTTCGTTGCAAAATGCTATTGTTTTCAAAATAAAAGAGCTTAATTGAAACCTGTTTGGATCTGTACAGATATGCTTGAATTTGTGTGCAAATCAGAAGCTATCCAGACCAGCTGACACTTCTTATGCAGACCTTTCAGGAGCCAGAATGCTCAAATAGCAAAACAGCAAGCTACTGTTTCAATCAAAACAGGATCTGAGTTCAAAACATCAAAAGTTGCTGCTGCTGCTGTTAAGCCATTGTGGTTGCATCTGCTGTTAAGCTGTCCAGACACATTAAGCAGCCGTCCATAAGCTGCTCCTGCATATTCAGACGTCTAAAAGCTGTTCATTCAACAGATTGATGTTCTGTCCAGAGTTTCCCAATACTTGCGCAGATCGAAACAGAATGTTGCTGCTGTTTTGGTTAAAAACATGAAGTTTATTGCTGCCAAAACAAAATTTATGTGCAGAGGTTACGAACAGATCGAAAGAAGCTGTAGATCAAAATGTGTGTAGATGTTTATCAAAAAGAAAAGATCATGATGCTGCTGTTATTTCAGCTATGATTGAAGAACTTGCGTTCGATTATGGAGTGTGCCAAAAAGAAAGTTTACTGTTTGTGCAGATTATGGAGTTGCAATGTTCTTTTGTAAGTTTATGTGCAGCAGATCAGATCTTGGTTATGTTGATCAGAGATTGCCCAAAACAATTGAAAAGCTAAATGGGATCTCGTTTACAACCCTCTTCATATGCATGAACTATCAACATGTTTGAAAAGTTCAAGTATCTACAGTTTTTTTTGGCTTGTTATGTACAGCAGCAGATTAAACACTTTCAATAGTCTCGCTGGTGTGTTTGATATTCAACACAGAAAATTCAGGAAGCACTGTAGATAGAGATATTGATTCTTCTGGTTATTCTTGGAATAAGCTTGCAGCAGGTTCAAAATTTGCTGAATGAGATGATAAATGTCTCAAAGGCCTATGGAAATCAGAATCAATTAAGATATTCACAACAAGCAGTACAGAATTATATGCTTGCAGAGCCGGTTCAAAGTCCAAAGATTGATTTCCATACAGAGATGTTCTCTGTGCTAAGCGGATTCCTACTGTCTAAGAGGAAATTGTCGACCTCTGTAGGTAGCTGAATAAGCCAGTGATCGTGGCTTCACAACTATTTGAATCCATGATCGAGTATCATACACACACACGAGCTGAGGTTGCAGATGTTTTCGAGGAAGTGAGACAGTATGCGGATGATTTGATGCTTTTACGTTGGTGCCACTAAAGACAGATCACAGGAGCTTCATGCAGTTGGTTAAGAGTTAATTCAAGGCAGCTCCTATTCCAGAATGCATACATGCTTACTTACATGCAGAAGACATGCAGAACTTGAGAATCAAACCAGAAAAATAGCCTATGTTAAGTCGGCTTCATAACAGAGAGTTTTTGTTAAACGAATTTGCTGTTGTCAGTTCAGTATAGCAGCAGAATTCGAAAAATGCAGAAGCACATTCAGAGCTCGATCAGAGACCTCTGAAACTCGTTAAGCTATTGTTTGCAACAGAAGTTTGCTGATGTACTCGATATAAGCTGCCCACATATAGTGTCGATATCGTGAATGAAAAATCAAGAGGTGATTGCTCAAATGGTTCCATCATGACAGGCCACAGAAGTGCGTAGAAGCTGCTGATCAGAAGCAACAGATTTAAATAGTACATAGGTTGTGTATTAGACAGAAGTGCAGACCTGCAAGAAGGTTAGAGCTCTGATGCTTACAGAGATCAGATCAGAAAGGTGCAGAAGGATCATTCCATGATTTCGAGCAGTGGTCTCAGAAGTTGTTTCTGCTTATTTAGAAGATGTTAAGATGTCCTCTTAGCAAAAGTTGCTGCTGTATTGTAGATTGAAACAAAAACAACAGCAAAATGTCTTGTCCAGAAGTCGAAGACATGGATGGCGTTCAACGTGATGAGATTCCTACCTCTTCTACAGAGGGTTCTATAAGCGATGCTCATAATGTATAGAATGAAGAGGCTGGAACTGAAGAAATCATCAGCCAAAGAGATGATTATGAGATATGTGGCTGCTATCAATATGCTTGTCTCTCAAATTCATAAAGAACTCAGTCCAGAGATGAATCTGTAGAGTCGAAAGAGGTGCTGAACCAAGGTTGTTGTCCAGATTAAGCACCTGATTAACAGCAACACTTGCCCAAATGAAACTTGTTTGAAAAAGTTGCTGCTAGTTTATTCTTTGCTGCTGTTTGATGTTCATATTTATGGCAGAAGCAAGTCACAGAGCTTATCAGAGCTCTGATCATTAACAGAAGGATCCGTGACAGAGGCAATTCACAGAGCTCTGAAGACTGGTCATTGTTAGCTTTTGTTCGTGTGCAGAGCTCTGATCTTCGACAGAGCTTATCAGAGCCGTTGTGACTTCTCAGAAGCCTAAAATTTTCAGAGCCGCTGTGACTTCTCAGCCAAACAAGCCTTGCCAAACCTCTGCCGAGCCACGACCAACCTCTGCCGAGCCTTTGTCAAGCGTCTGTCGGCACTGCGATCAACCTCTGTCGCACCCTCTGCTCACCAGAACCACCCTATATCGACACTACCTCTGTGAACTTGCACAGAGCCTCTATGAACTTGCACGGAGCCTCTGTGAAGTTGTACAGAGCCTCTGCGATCCCAGAAATCCATTAAGCTGCTCATTGACTAAGCTGTTGTTGTCCTATATTAGGATGCAGCAGATTCATTAAGCGATCTGAACAGGTTCAAGGAGAACTACATGTTGATGCTAGTAAGCTGTCAAGTAGTTGATTCTGCTGCTGATTGGAAAACAACAGAGGCAAATCAAAGCTAATCCAAAGCCTGTGCACGTGCAAAAGTTCAGAGTTGTTGTCTAGAAGAGATCTTAGAAGCTCTTATCTGCTGCAGAAATCAAAATATACAGAGCTCTTATGCACAGAGCCTCTGCAGCTATCCAGAAGCAGAAGTCGTCCAAACTGATGATTAAGCCGCTGCCATTAAGCTACTAAACTGTTGTTGATGCTTTAAGCTGTCAAATGCTTAATTGGTACATAAATATTGTGCAAGAAGTGAACATAAGCTTTGTGAGGCTATCTAGAGCCTCTATATGTTGTTAAGATGTGGCTGTCCAGATTAAGCCATTGCTGGACAGAGCTTAATTGTGCTTAAATCATACGGATGTAATACATATAACTTCTATGCATGTTCAGAAGCTCAGAAGGTGTCACAGAGGATATCCAGAGGGACGTACAGAGCCTCTGTAAGATGATCGAAAGGTATGCACAAAACGTATGCACAGAGCCTCTGTTAGCCGTACAGAAGCATACACCTTTGTGGACCAAAATCTACGTTTTAAGAGAAATGACCAGAAGGGGCAGAGGTATTTCAATGCATGTCTATCAGCAGCTGATCGTCCAGAAGTCGCGATGAACCAAAAGCCCGGAGACCGAAAATTTGGATTTTCTTGACAGCTTTGTGCTGCTTCAGAAAAACGCTCACATCTTTCTACTCGGTGCTCCAATTGACTCAAATCCAGTTTCATTAAATCCATAACACAAATATGTACGACTTTGAAGTTCTGAGTTTTCTCAAATTCAGTGATCTGATATGCCTAATTCACTGTCAAAGTCAGTAGATACTTGCTGGATCGAAAGCATCGCTTCACTCTCTCTATTGCCATAATTAGATCAGAACTTTGTTTCTACACACATCAATGTAGGACCAGTACCTCAACAGATCATACTTTGACTGGTATTTCTAATCTCTAACCCCAGCACCATGTTTCCTTTTAATTTGAATTAACTGTGCTTCTGGATATTCCTAACAAATGTGGAATCATCAAAGATGATTACCAACACTTTTTTATTCTTACAGGATATCTGATTACAAGTTGAGCCTAAATGAGATTTATTGCTCAATTTGAGGGGGAGAATGCCAATCTGACCATATTCATGCAAAGGTAAAATCTCTAAACCTTTCATAATTTTTAGAGAATGGCCATCTTTAAAATGATAAAACCTCTTTCAAATGGTCAAACCACTTCTAGATGCCAAAATGCTTTTTCAAATATAGAAGGTGGATTTTAAATGTCTTTCTGAGACTTCAAAGAGTCAGTGTGTGGAACAATACAATCTCTAGGACAACAATTTTCACGGGATCAATGTGTGAGCTTTATAGAACTTCTATGGATCACTTAAACTTGTGTTTCCTACCAAAGAAGTAAACCTTGAGTGTTTGAGAGGTGAAGGGTCTACATCAAAGAGTGGGGGAGATAACTATATGAGTTTTTCTCATTGTGCTTAAGAGGTAAAATTTAAAAAGGGAGTTTGGTTAGATGTGAGCTACATGATAAAAAGAAAGAGGGTGTGAGAACAGAGTCAAAAGAATTATACAACTCTGCACTAACTTTTTCTGAGCCGGGCAAGCCACATTACTGATTTGTCACAATTCTTTGCTGATTATCATTGAAACAGGCAGTGAGCCCATGCCAACTATTGAATTAACCCCACTAGCTACTTATTTCCTTCTCAACAGGGAAATACTTCACTTTTCCACGGTGAAGCAGCATATATGCTATCTGATCTTTATTTGGAAGGTTGGATATTGAAAAGAAGGAAATTTGCCCCACCTTCACACTTCACTCATGCACATTGAGTCTGTGGAAACCTGTTATGTCCAAACAGTTTACACACTTTTGAGCTTAATAGATAATATTCTATTTTTCTTCCACACAATATCACGAATCTTTGTGATTCCACATGCATATGTATGTGATATTGCCAAGAACAGTTTGAGAAGTTTATTTTTTAATTTACTTCAATGATAACTGGAAGTCCTGTCAGAGCTTCATCATTGCCAACTCTGAACATAGGCCACATAATTTTTTATAAATTGTTGTGATAATAGTTGCTATTGTGCTTCTATGTTAGATGATTACCCCTGGTTACTTATTCTTTAATGCAGATTCTCATGAGCAGAATGTATTTGCTACTCTTCATATCATAGCTGTTTATCTACTATCGGTTACTACTCAAACTGGTTATACAAGCTTCCGCACATCAAATCGTTCTCTGATCGTTTGAGAGATAACTGAGACCAGAAAAGTAATGCAACAGTCAAGGGGGAGTACGCAAAGATCAAGGAAAAGTAAAGCAACATTCAAGGGGGAGTAGGCAAAGATCAAGGGGGAGGTAAAAATGAACTAAAGCAACTGACATTGTGGAAGATCAGGAAAAGAAGACTCACAAGACTTGAAGATTGACACACCAACGCCTCTAAAGAAAGCAAGGGGGAGACTACAAGATGATGCTTTCTTTATAAAACATTAGGGGGAGATTGTTAGCTTTAATTAGCCCCTAATTTATATGAATGTTTTATAAAGAAATAGTGTCAATGACTTATTTGTATTTGTTGAGTGTCAAGGGCTAAAATTGTAAATAACCAATTGTAGTATTGGTTATAAAGTCTTGTTTGAGAGATATTTTAGGTTAAGCCTCTCACATTTTCATACGTATCTTTTTACTGAGAGAGAACTTCAAGAGAGAAAGAGTGTTCTTCATAGCAAACATTGTAAATTTTCTTCAATCAATCAATATAAAGCTTAATTTCTATATTGTTACTTGTAAGTGGGAACCAACACTTACACCATGCTATTTTAATAACGTAAAATTTTATCCAATAAAGTAAGTCAATATGATAGTTTTTATCTGATAAGCACTTAATCTATGTTGTTAAACAACCTTTTAAACAATTTTAGCGATCAACTATCCTTCTCTCATATGTAAATTATAATATATACATGAAAAGAAAAAACATATTTTAATTTTGTTATGGGAAAAGTTCTAAAAACCCAATGAACTGTCCTGTTTTGAATGATAAAGTTTCTAAATTTGATACTGTTGAACCAAATGCCTCAGACATTCCATCTATCTCTTAGCAATCAGTAAATAAAATGACAAATGCAAGTATTCCTCTCTTAGCTGAAACTCCAGAAGTAGCTGAAGCCTCATCTTCACCTCCTCCAGTTCAACATGAGTCAGCAACTTATGCTCCGGCTCAGCGATGGACCGTAAATCATCCAATTGATCAAATTCTTGGTGATCCAAACGCTGGTGTTAAGACTCGACGAAGTGCAGGTAATATTTGTTTATTTGTTAACTTTATTTCTCTAACTGAACCAAAGAAAATAGATGATGCCCTGAAAGATCCAAACTGGGTCAGCGCAATGCAAGAAGAGCTGACTGAATTCGAAAGAAACAAAGTTTGGAGACCAACTGATAAAACAGTAATAGGCACTAAATGGGTCTATCGAAACAAGTTGGACGAACATGGTACTGTAACCCGCAACAAAGCTCGTCTTGTTGCTCAGGGATACAGACAAGAGGAAGGTATAGATTATGACGAAACATTTGCTCCAGTAGCAAGACTTGAATCTATTCGTCTATTCTTAGCATATGTTGTACACAAAAACTTCAAAGTACATCAGATGGATGTTAAGTCAGCATTTCTGAATGGAAAGCTGAATGAAGAAGTATATGTGGAACAACCTCCAGGATTCTCAGATTCTAAGCGTCCAGGTTATGTTTATAAACTGGATAAGGCACTTTATGGATTGAAGCAAGCTCCTCGTGCATGGTATGACACTCTTTCTACTTATCTCCATATTGAAAAATTTGAGCGAGGTAAGATTGACAAAACTCTATTTTTTAGAAAAGTGAAAGGTCATATCATTCTAGTTCAAATATATGTTGATGACATTATATTTGGTTCTACTAACCCTGAGCTTTGTACTCGTTTCGCTGATAGAATGAAAGATGAGTATAAAATGAGCATGATGGGTGAACTAACATATTTCCTTGGTCTTCAGATTAAGCAAACTGAAAAAGGAACTTTTATTAATCAGGAAAAGTATGTTAAAGATATGCTGAAGAAATTTGATTTAACTCAGAGTTCAGCTATGAAAACCCCTATGGCACCACCGCTGACACTTGACAAGGATTCAAAGGGAATACCTGTTAATGTCACGCTGTATCGTGGGATGATCGGCTCTCTCTTGTATCTTACAGCTAGCCGACCCGTTATTATGTATGCAACATGTTTGTGTGCACGATATCAAGCTGAACCTATGCTATCTCATATGAAAGCTGTAAAGCGAATCTTTCGATACCTTAAGGGTACAACGAACCTAGGTCTTTGGTATCCCAAAGATTCAGGATTCGATCTAACCGCATATTCAGATAGTGATTTTGCAGGTTGCAAATTAGATAGGAAAAGCACCACAGGAGGATGTCAGCTCCTGGGTGGAAAGCTGGTAAGTTGGACAAGTAAAAAGCAAAATTCAGTATCCACTTCCACAGCTGAAGCTGAATATGTAGCTGCTGGAAGCTGGTGTTTTCAAGTCTTGTGGATGAGAAATCAGCTACTAGACTATGATCTTCAGCTCTCCAAAATTCCAATCTGTTGCGATAGCACAAGTGCCATCGCTATAGCAAACAATCCAGTACTACATTCAAAGTCCAAACACATAGAAATCAGATATCATTTTATCAGAGATCATGTGATGAATGATGATATAGAACTTCATTTTATCCCAACTGATTATCAGTTAGCTGATTTATTTACCAAACCTCATGATGAGACAAGATTCAACTTTCTCATCAGCGAGCTTGGAATGCTGAACTTTGAAGGGTAAAATCCTCAACGGTTCACATTGATCAGCGATAGGATAAAATCAACTCGTATAACCTATTCAATCATCTTCTCTCTGAATAAAACTTGGTTAAGCTGATATCAAGGTATGTTTCCTCTCTCTGACAATCGCATGAAAATGCAAGATTTCAAAACAGAATGCATCGCTGAATATCTCTTCCTTAACAACGATATTTTGAAAATTCCTAAAACCATCACTGATATTTTCATTCAGTGCTTCATGTTTGTAAAAGAGTCCCTGAGCTTTCAAAACCTCAGAGACATCCTAAAAGAATATGAAAGGACAGTTGTGACGTCATTGCAACGGATAAACCCCGGCACGTTTCTCTTTATGACACACGTTTGCACGTCTCGTTCAAACTTCCAATCAAATGCAAACACGTGTCCGTGTCATGATGGAAATCTTTTCCCGCTCAAGATTTTCTCTCTCTAATCTCTCAATATAAACAAACTCGTGGTTTATATTTTTCTTTTACGCGCACAATCTTCCTCCGCAAGAAAGAATTCACTGTTGCATTTGTGCTTTCTAAAACTTCAAGAACTGTTCATCATCTTCTTCATCAAACATCAAGGTTAATATGTTCTTATTTATTACCGAATGCGTATAACTTGTTTCCGATCTTTTCCTTGTTTTAACAAGATCAAACAAAAGAACTTCTTAAAAATGAAATCATTTTTTCATGGTTTTATGAACACAACCATTTCATGGTTGTTCTTCAAGTTTAAATGCAAAAATCTTAAACTTGTTCTTCATTCGTTTCCAGAATCTATTTCTTCATAGAAAACTGGATAACAAGAATAAATGGGTTTTACATTTCGTTTGTTAAAATCAAGAAAAAACCCTAATCTTCATTAAGACATTTGTGTCTGAATGAAATGGATAAAATTTGAACCATCATAATGGAAAATCTTTCCACATTAAGATTATTCTTATTTGTTAACATCTTTGGTTGAACTGATAATACAGAGAAATGGCATCGTCTGACATTCCTGCTACAGCTGAGAACATCTCCGCTGATTCTGAGGAAGTGGAATTTATCAAGGCTCCTCAGGTTAAGTTCACTCTGGAACAACTAGATTGGACCAAAATGAACAACCTTTCTGCGCTTCTCGAGTTTCCTCCTCGAAAGCAAGTCACACATCTGAAAGATGCTGTGAATTTCCTAAAGAATTGCTGCATTTCAACAGCCCTGACCATCTCACCTCCTGCAAGTCAGCTACTACTATCCCAGTTCTGGTACACTGCAAGACACTCTCAGTTACCATCCGCCAAAGATCCCTCCAAAACAATTGATTGTATCCTCAGCGATACTGAGTATGGCACGATAAAGATCACACCTGCCATCATTCGCAAAGCTCTGAACTTTCCCAACGCTACAAAAGAAAAGCCTTTTGTTCCTTTCCCTGACCATAAGAAACTCGCTGACAAAGAAGCTCTTATTGCATTTTTTGATGTAATGGGCTATGTATGGGAAATTGGCAGAGACAAGAAGCCCGAGAAGAAGCTCACCCTGCTAAAGAAGTCGAAAATGCCTAGCGAGATGAACTTCATCTTCGCTCACTTAATCAGCTACATGACTGCCAAGACCGGCTCCTCTGACTAAGCCGCTCAACCTCAGCAAGCAATGGGATACGCTCTACTGAAAGGTCTACACATTGACTGGGCATCTCTTATTGTTGGTTCCCGTTTTGCTTTAAACAAGATTATCAGATCTATTAGTTTAAGTTAATGTTTGATGCGGAAGCGTGTTTAAAGAACTAACAGATAAGTTTGATAGATTTAGAACAAAATATAAATAAACAGTGAACAAAATATTTATCTCAAAGTTTACTGAATATATATATCAAGAACAGGTTTATAAACCGTGAGTAAGAAAAGCTTTAAAACAGATATGACTTTTAAGGTGAATAAGCTTTTGTGTTCTTGATGTTCGATTGAAGTGGTGTGTGTGTTTTTTTGTAAGGAAGAACTCAACATGAGTCTTCCTTATATACTACTCTAAAGGGGACCATAAAGCATATGCTACTATTCAAAAGGTACGTATGAATAGAAGTGCGGATGTCGTGAACAGTTGCAAGGATGGCATGAATAGTCAGACGTGCTGTATTGCATTTAATGCAGCAGACGTCTAATATGTACTAAGCCCTACTGAGTCCAATCAGAGTTTGACACGTCGACGTTGGACAGGGCATGCTACCATGCAAGTTGATGAACGGGTCCTGTAACAGTAGCAAGATATTATAAATATCTTCAAGTCTTTCAGTGAGGACCACAAAGGCTCTGTAATGAGTTACAGAGGTTCTGTGGTCTGGTCCTCTGTGGAGCAGTCCACCTTTGTTTCCGAGTCTTGGGTCTTCTTTGATTACAGCAGAGGTTCTGTAGGAAGCCTCTGCTGCTTCTGTAGCTTCTTGACCTTGATTTCTCGGTAATATCGGCAGAGCCTCTGTAAGATGCTTTTCTTCACTTAGCCTATTTTTCACTACTTCTAAATACTTCTATGATTAGGAAGATTGAAGCTAACAATCTCCCCCTAAGTAGTGAAAAATAAAAATTTGAACTTGAGTTAAGTTAGGCTAAGTTAGATAAGACAGAGGTTAAACAATACCTCGAAATTTCTTTCATTTAGAAATATGCCGGAGGCATTTTACATTTGAGTACAATGAAAGATAAACTTTAACTTTGTTTGCAGAGATTGGAGGTCTGAGAATCAGATTTTGGCATCTTTGAAATCGTTGTAGCTTCTGTTGTCTCTTCCGACTCTTCTGATCTCTTTGTAGAATCTGATGCAGAGTTCTCTTAGGCGGATTGTTGCGTCTATCTCTCTGATGATAGTATCTGCAGCATCTTTATCCATTTTCTTTGTACCTCTGTATTTCACAAGGCTTGCTCTGAACTTGTTCAGAGTACTTGTTGCGTACTTCTGACAGTCCATGCATACAAATAGTTTCGTTTCTCCTTGAGGGTTTTGAAATACTAACCCAAACCGTGGTTCTGTGATGATTGAGTTAGGTACGGCGTCCGGTGGGCAACGATCCTCTGGTGGTCGTAAATCCAGATGCTTGAGACCAAGATCCTTTCCCAGCTGGAAATCTATCATGCTGTAGAGAAGAAGCTTTTCCCTCATCGCTTTTCTCAACACTTGATAGGCTCTGGTGTTTGCCTCTGTGTTGTAGTTGTCCTTTGTCCATTGCAGAAGGTCAGGTAGATCATAAGGATTGATATTTCTTAAGTCAGCATCAGCGAAGGTAGTTTCTGAATTGTCTTCTCTTCTGACTTTGTAAAGATTGTACCTGACCTTTGGATAGGTTCTTGTGAAGGAGAATTTGCAAAAGATTACCTTTTTGATCTTGTGGATTGAGAAGACATCTGCTTTGGTTCTTGGCTTTGTCCTTGTGAAGATGTTCTCAAATTCTTCTCTGATCCTTGGATCTGTCACATGATTTGTTGGATAATTGGTCTGAAAGGATTGTTTATAGAGGTATTTGTATACCACTTCTTCCATTTCTTCATATGTTGGACCAGGTTGTGGTACTTGTCTTCTGAGACTCTCCATCTGTTGAACAACTTCTGCGGCTCTACCAGATAGAGGAATGTCTGACTGAGGCTTCAATCCATGTGCCCAGTCAACTTCTTCAGGCTTTGGGGTTTGAAAGGCATCAAACGCACTCTTCATTAGTTTCTCTATTGGCTTTGGCAATGTTTTCTTCTTAGGCTTTTCTGTCAGTATTCCTTTGCCCTTATCTTTGGCTTTTGGCGGGGCAGAAACTGTTGCTTCTGTAAGTTTGGAGGTTGGCACTTCTGTTGGCTTGATGGGGGTTGCCTCTGTGGGTTTTGACATTTGTGATTTAGAGGACTTTTGTGGCGATGGTTCTGTTGGCTTGGGTTGCTCTGTAACCTCTGTTGGAGGTTGTTTGTTGACTTCTTCTGTGAGCTCAGTTTCTGTTGATGAAGTATTGACATCGAATCTTCTTGCCATTTTGAAAGCTAAAGTGAACCTGTGCCTTTCTTCTTCTCTCTGCGCCATACGATCACTCATTGTTGTGTGCATCCTTTTCAGAACGTCAGAAGCAGAGGTCGTTGCTCTTTTTGGTTTGGTGGCAATCGACTTTCTTCTCGGTATGGTTTGGGGTGTTTCCACAGAGGTGGGTGTTTTCTCTGTGGTTTCTTCATCTGTTTCTTCCAAAATGATTACCTCAGGGGCGGTTGTTGCCTCTGTGGTTTGCTGATCTGCTTCTGGAATTTTGGTTTCGTCAGGAGATGATTCCACAGAGATGGGTGTTGTCTCTGTGGTCTTTTGGGTTTGTTGTTGTTGGGTTTGTTCTGGAGGGGCTTGGTTGATTGGTTCTGCTGCGATTGGTGGACTTTGTATTCCTCTGCTCGTAGCTTTCTCTCTTTGATTCTCCCCCTCAGGATTATCTGATGGACCAGGTTGGTCATCATCAGAATCATCCTGACTTTTACCAGAAGTACCCTCTGCTCTGCAAGAAGTGTTGGGCTTCTTCGGTAATTCAGCTCCTGCTGCCATCAACTTTTCACAGACATCATCGCAGAGGCCAATCAATGTCGCAAGCTCTGCTTCTGTTTTGAAACGCATTCTGCCGACACTCTTTCTGAAATCCTTGTCATAGTGGGCATTTGCAGTTGTGAAGGAGACAATGACTTCTGTGACCTGGTTAATGACGTTCTGTCCGAGCTCTGTAAGCTGTGCTCTGGTCATATAGTCTTTTGGTTGCATCATTGTCGTATTGCGTATTGCCTCTGCTTGGACTTGAGATAAGGCATTCTGTAAGTCTGCAGGAGTAATGCCCTCTGCTCTGTTGGATTGCGTATTCATTTGTTCAAGGAAATTTTTGACAGAGTCCCTGAAAGCAGAAGTTGCAGTTGTTCCGAATTCCTGAGCGGCAGAAGTGGCTGTTGCTTTGGCAGTAGTTTCGGCAGAAGACTTCATCTGTGAGATGGCGGTTTTTACCTCTGTGGACAGATTGTCCATTTTGGTGATCAGATTCAGGATAGCCGTATATGTTGTCTCTGTAAAGGATTTGAAAGAGCTTTGCAACTCTTTCATTGTTTGGTTCACAGAGGTCACAAGGGTTTGGAACTCATCCCTTGATACTTGTGTTCCTTGTGTAACCTCTGGAGGAACACATTCGTCTCCAGAGTGAGTCCCTGTTCCTGGGACACCTTCGTTCACCCTTGTTTGTACGATGGGGGTGGAAGGATTTCCTTCTGATCCTCGAGAAGAAACCTGAGTTTCGATCTCTACAGAAGTTCTGTGAAGAACAGTGTCCAAATCCACTCCAGAGGTGCTAATGTGTGCGTGGCAGAGGAAATGAATTCCTCTGTAGGGTGTTCTAGGGTGATCTGGGGCGATTGATCACGAACAATAGGTGAGTCTCTTTGAGGAGACTCCCTAGGAATGGATTCCCCGGTTTCTGTGGGCACAGAGGTTGAAAGAGTAACCTCTGGCTGGATGGGTTGGGTTAGGATCGAGCTGTGCTGCTCTTTTTCAATAACTCCTTCTGCAGCTAGACCTGCGGAGTTAGAAATGTGGGTTGCACTGGGAGTTGGTTTTGGTTGTGTGCCTCTATTTATCCAGACATCTTTTCTTGCTTCTTCCTCTGTTAAGCATCCAAGCACTACATCATTGTCTATCATTTCATCTTCTGTGGCTATCCTACGGCTTGGTGCTTCTTCCCTTGCTTCTGTTGAGGTTCCTTGCTCTGTGTGTAAGAAGTCGTACATTTGATGAGATCCGTATAATCTCATGACATGTGGATGATAGAGACCTTTTCGTATCCATACAGCTTCTTCTTCATCTGAATCTACCTCTGAGATTTCTATTCCTGTCTCTGTTGTTGCAAATCCCTCTTTTTGTACAACTTCGGCCCCTTTTTCTTTTTCTTCTTCCATTATTTTCTCAGAAGCCTCTGTAATTTCACCTCTATTCCACTCAGCTTCTGTTTGATCTATTTCTTCTGAAGCTGGGTTTGGACTTCTTCTGTGGACGTCCAATCCCTGAATGAAAGGGTTCTGTAAAATAACAGGTGTGTTAGCTGATTGATCTCTGGGTGTTTGATCATCTTCTTGCAGATGTGTGTCAATGCCAGAGATGGAGAAATATTGTTCTTCTGGGGAGTGGTGGTCGAGAGGTTGTGCCGTCCACCCTGCTGTATTTAAGGTATTGGCAATGTCAGGGTTCTGTAGGAAGTCGTTCAGGTCTCCTTGGTGAGCAAATCTATCTGGAGATTGATAAGGTGATTGATACTCTTCTGTAGCCATTCCTTCTTCTGCAACTTCTTCTTCTGAATTTTCTTCTTCTGCAGTTTCCTCTTTTGCAATGGTAACCAACTTTTCAAGCGATTTACCATTCTTCTGTTTGGTTTTCCTTCTCTTTGGTTTTGGTGCCCCTTCCTCTGTTGATTTCGATCTTCTTTTCTTCTTCATTTTTGGGGAAGAGGGAGGAGCAGAGGAGCCAATTTCTGTGGCATGAGGAGGTAAAGGTTGATTTTCTGCAGCGCTTGTTGAGGTGCCTTCTGCAGTTTTTCTCTTCTTAGCTTTTGGAGTAGATGCAGAGGTTCTTGATGAAGACTTCTTTCCCATAAGTTTTGTACGTTTGGCTATAAAGCTGAGTTGAATAGCCATGTGCTTTGCTAACTTCTGATCCTTTTCTTCTTGAGTAGAAAGAGGTTTTGCTATCATTGTTCCTAGGGGGACACCTAAACGCGGGGGTGTCATAGGACTCGGTTTAGGAGTTCTATGATCGCGTATATACTCTTTCTTAAGGGATTTATTCGATGCGTAGCGCAGAAGCTTCTTTGTCAGAGGTCTGCAGTGTGAGTAGCCATCAGTATGATCAGTGGGGGTATTCTTGTTCATCGGGAACTGTTTGGGAGTTGGTCCTTCCATTGGCCAGTTTTGGATTAGCAGTAGAGGTTCGAACAGTACTCCCAATATTCTTTGGAATTGCAGAGGTGGTAGAAAGTTGGGATCGTTCTCTTTGATCCTTCTCGTGTTGTTCTTTCTGTCGATGGTGTTTATGATCTATTGCATCATTATGGTCGCATAATCTAGTGGAAGATCATAGTAAACCCCATACATGATGCTCAATATTTGATGTGAGCTCTGGTCAATACTCCCTATTTTCCCTGTCAGGCACCTGTTAAGAATAGAGAACAAAGTGTTCCACAGAGGTGGCAATCTTCCTCTGCGGAAGTCATTTCTCTTCCGTAGTTGGGTGTTGTACCCAAGCATTTTCACGAAGCGACAGAGCTCTTCGTCTGTTGGTTGCTCTGCCTAACTCTTCAATCCCAGAAGACCCCTTGTTGGTAGGTTGAATTCAAGTGAGAACATTGTTCTGTTGAACTTGATTTCAAGATGCTCAGATTTATCAGGTCTTGAGATGTACCCTTTGATTAGAGAATCGTCTTTATCAAATCGGCAGCTTTGCCAAAATTGGTTCAGATAACGGACTGGAATTTTGTTTGGGGTTCTTGAGAGTAGAGGGAAGAGGATGTGATTTTCCATTATGTTCAGGAGAATAGCATGGGCTTCGCCGAAAGCAGTGGGTGAGGGGACCAAATAGCAGTTGTTGGATTTGATAGGAAGTAAGGTTTCGAAGTGATCTTTTGCTATGAAGTTTTGCAAGTGTGTCGTCGGAGCAAATTCTGCTGAGTCCCCGGAATCTTGTTGTTCAATAGCTCTTGCAAGGTTGGGGTTTTCTGAATGTTCAGAATGGGCAGGTCAGTGTTCCGGTGAGTTTGCCGGAGAGAGTTCTTGGGAGATAGCTTTAGAAGATGAATCCATTTGATTTTAAGAACAAGGTTTTTGCAAGCTTTTGCAGGGTTTCGTCGGAGAAGAAGATAAGAGTTTGTAAAAGGTTTTATGAGAGGGTAAGCTTGGCTTTTATAGGAGGGTAAAACGGTAGTATTCGAAAGAGTAAAATATATATGGCAATGGATTAAAATTTGGAATCCGTACTCGAGTTTGAGCGGCGGGTTCAACTTTCCAAATAAAAACGTTCCATGTACGCCCAATGAAAATGGGACACGTAGGCCTTGTCAGAATATGACAGGACATCGTGCGCGGCCCATTAATGCTAGGCGCATGAGGTTGTTTTTAGCCACATGAGTTTCACTCTCAGTAAAAGTAACCGTTATTACTATAGAAATGCCCAGAGAACAAAATGGCAGAACTTTTGTGTTTTACAGAAGCTCTGTGATTTTGAAAATCTTGATTTTTAACCTCTTTCATATATCTCATTGTTATCATGACTCTGTAGGTTCTTCTTTGAACGAAAACGTTTGTAAAGACATTGGAGAGGATCAATAGGATTTTGTCAAGAAATTTTACTCACAGAGGTTTTGTGGCTCTGATGGAACTTGCAGAAGCTCTGTGAGAGCCAGCATAAGCTCTATGAGAGAAAAAATCTTATAACTTGAATTCTATTAACTTTCTGATCATCCAATTTTTGATCTGTGTTAAGAGATGTTTTTCGCACATTATTGAAAGTTGGTGTCCGAGAAAACTAGTTTGATAAACGTTTTGTTCGAGAAGGTCATGGTGTGTGTTTTCGGTTTCCGAGATAACATTCCAAAAGATCGACAGAGGGTTAATTTGTGATCACAGAGCATATTTCCTGCAGAACCTCTGTTGAGCTCAGCAGAAGCTCTATGACCTTAAATTTCTCCTATTTCGAATTTTGTTAAACTTTTTGAACTTTTGATTTTTGAAATGTTATTCATAGTATATTTAGGACATATTTGACAATTCTTGTCCTAGAAAACTGTTTTCCAAAAACCTTTAGTGCGAGAGACATACATTTTGGTTCTTCTGTTCTCGGCAGTTTTGTCTTACTTCTGTCGATGGAGAATTATCGACATTCTTCTTTGGCTTTCCTTTGAAAGATTTACCTATGTAGATCATTTCAGGGTCCCTTTTACTCCCCCTTGATCTAATCACTTCTGTAGATCAAGAATTTTCCTTTTGCTCCCCCTTGATCTATGCTTGGTTCAAAGAATGGTAAGATTTGTATTGAGCATAGATCATGTTTACCAAAGGTTCTGTAAGGATTATCAGAAGATCTGAGCGGACCCACAGAAGCTCTGTAACCAAGAATTATTTTTGCACACAAAAAATACATACAGAAATAACTTTATCAAAGCAATAACTTAAGTAATAATAGATATTTATACTTATTTACAGAAGATAAAGCTATACTTACAGAGGATTTTCACACCATGTTAATCATTCCTAACTTACCCACCAAGAAGTTGAATCTTTTCTCGTCTAGTGCTTTGGTGAATAAGTCAGCGAGTTGATATTCTGTGGGCACGAAATGCATTTCGATTGTACCGTATTCAACATGATGTTTCAAGAAATGGTACCTTATATCGATATGCTTGGTTTTTGAGTGTTGCACAGGGTTGGCAGAGATAGCAATGGCACTTTTGGAATCACAGAAGATGGGTATTTTGAATAGGACGTGGCCGTAGTCTTTTAGCTGAGTCTTCATCCATAGAACCTGAGAACAACAGCTAGCAGCAGCAACGTATTCAGCTTCTGCAGTGGATGTGGAGACACAATTCTGCTTCTTGGAGGTCCAACTGACTAGTTTACCACCTAGGAATTGACAACTCCCAGAGGTACTCTTTCTGTCGAGCATGCATCCTCCATAGTCTGAATCTGTATAAGCTTTAAGACTAAAACCAGAGTTCTGTGGATACCAGAGACCAAGATTGTTGGTCCCCTTCAGGTATCTAAAGATTCTCTTTACAGCATCATAATGTGATTTCTTTGGATTAGCTTGATAACGTGCACAAAGACATGTGGCATGCATAATGTCAGGTCTGCTTGCTGTTAAGTATAACAGAGATCCAATCATACCTCTGTAGAGAGTACATTCTACAGAAATACCATTTGGATCTAAGTATAACTTATTTCTAGTGGCTATTGGAGTCTTCATTGCAGAGGTATCAGAGAGATTATATTTTAAAAGAATGTCAGAGACATATTTGGCTTGATTTATAAAAATTCCCTCTGAAGATTGTTTGACTTGAAGTCCGAGGAAGAATGTTAATTCTCCCATCATACTCATTTCAAACTCACTCTGCATGAGTTTTTCAAAAATTTTGCACTTTTCTGAATTTGTAGACCCAAAAATTATGTCATCTACGTATATTTGTACAATCATTATCTCACTATTTTTGCGTTTAAAAATAAATGTAGTATCTGTTGTACCTCTGTTGTAGCCATTTTCTAGAAGAAAGGTGGAAAGTCGTTCGTACCATGCTCTTGGAGCCTGTTTCAGTCCATATAGAGCTTTTTCAAGGTAGTATACATGCCTTGGAAACTTTGAGCTTTCAAACCCTGGTGGCTGATTTACGTAAACCTCTTCTTGGATTTCGCCGTTGAGAAAAGCTGATTTTACGTCCATCTGATAGACTTTAAAACCTTTGTGGGCTGCGAAGGCTAAGAATATTCTTATTGCTTCGAGCTGTGCGACAGGGGCAAAAGTCTCATCGTAGTCTATGCCTTCTTCTTGTCTATATCCTTTTGCTACTAACCTTGCTTTGTTTCTGATGACCACTCCATCTTCATCCTTCTTGTTTCTGTAGACCCATTTAGTCCCAATGGCCTGTTTCCCTCTTGACAGAGGTACTAAAGTCCAGACTCTGTTACGCTCAAATTGCAGAAGTTCTTCTTGCATGGCGTCTACCCAGTTTGGGTCATCTAGGGCTTCAGAAATCTTCTTTGGTTCTATCACACTAATAAAATTTGTAAAGAAACAAAAATTTGCAGTGGCAGACCTTGTTTTTACTGAGTCAGAAGGTTCTCCAATTATTTGGCTTGGAGGATGGCTTTTTGTCCACTGAGTTGTGCGTGGAAGATGATCATCAATGTCATCCAAACTTTCTTCAGAGGCTTCTTGTGTTTCTTCTTGTGTAGCCTCTGTCGTTCTTCGTGCCTTGGTAGTTGATTCTACCGTTTGTGGAATGATTGGTATGAGTGGTGGTGGAGTTTGTTCCTCTGAGGACGTATAGTCTTGGTCCTCGATTTCCTCTGTAATTGGTTCTTCTGTGGTTTGTGCAGCTTCTGTGGTCGTTTTTCTTGATGTTTCATCTTCTGCACTTTCTTCTGCTTCGGCAATTGCATCTGTAGTATTTATAGAAGAAGATGAAGCATTATTTGGACCAGTTAGAGTCATACCTGTAGGATTTTGTCCGACAGAGGATGGTTCTTCAGAAACTCTAATGGTTCTAACAGAAGGATCAATGTCATTGTGGAACATCTCCAAAAATAGAAGATCCAAATCTTCTTTTGTTCTTAAGATGTCAAAGGATTTCCCTTTAATTCCGAGTTCTGAACTGATTTGCTCAGAAGTCATTTGGAATGAATCATCAAAAGAAACATTGATGCTTTCTACAATCTTGTGAGACTTTGTAAGGAATGTTCTGTAGGCTTTGGAAGTGGCAGAGTATCTAATGAATTTGCCTTCATCAGCTTTTACATCAAACTTTCCTCTTGAATCTATGTCGTTTAAGACAAAGCATTTGCATCCGAATATATGGAAAAATTTGATGTTTGGCCGCCTTTTGTTAAGCAATTCGTAAGGCGTCTTGAGGTGTCTTTTCACAACGGTTGAACGATTCTGAGTATAACATGCAGTAGAAATTGCTTCTGTCCAAAAGTTCATTGATAATCCGCATGCTGACAGCATAGTTCTTGCGGCTTCCACAAGTGTTCGATTCTTTCTTTCGACAACACCGTTCTGTTGTGGAGTGCGAGCTGCAGAGAAGTTCTGTGATATTCCTTCTGTTGAAAGATAGGCTTCAATGACACGGTTTTTAAATTCTGTGCCGTTGTCACTTCTTAACTTCTGTATTCTGCAGTCATAAAGAACTTGGATTCTTTTCATTAGATTTATCAATACATTTGGAACATCTGGTTTCTTTCTAGCAAATTCAACCCATGTGAAACGTGAATACTCATCAATTAGGACAAGAATGTATTTCTTGCCACCTAGGCTCTGTATGGCAATGGGACCACAGAGGTCGACATGAAGCATGTACAGAGGCCTAGTGCAAGACACGTCTGTTTTGCCTTTGTGGGAAGCCCTTTTGTGTTTTCCCATTTCACAGGCCGAACACAAATGATCCTTATTGAATTTAACATTTGGCAAACCTTTAACTAGATTGAGTTTTACTAGTTTATCCAAGGTGTGAAAGTTTAAGTGACAGAACCTGTTGTGCCATAACCACGCTTCTTCACTTTTGCAGGCTACTAGGCAAACTTTGTCCTTGGATTTTGAAGTAAAATTCATTAGGTATAGATCACCTCTTCTTTCAGCTCGCAGAAGTTCCATTCCTGTGTTTTCACTCTGTAGAGAGCAGAAAGTTCTTTTGAATAACACATCGAATCCTGTATCACAGAGTTGACTTACGCTTAGTAGGTTGTGTTTGAGGCCATTCACATATGCAACTTTGTATACAGAGACATTTTCTTTCTGTATGACTCCATAGCCTTTGATGTGTCCCTTCATGTTGTCTCCAAAAGTTACAGATCCACCATCGTGTGTTTCTTTGTATGTGGATAGTAATCTTCTGTTGCCAGTCATGTGCCTTGAGCATCCGGAGTCAAGATACCAAATTGGCACATGTTGCTTCTGTAAGACAATCACAGAGATTTAGGTACCCATATCCACATGGGTCCAATATTGTTAGAATTTTTCAAGTTTGCCTTAGCATTCTTGAAATACATTTTATCTTTTGTAGAAGAATCAGATTGTTTCTCTTTTGGTTCTGACTTTCGAATTTCAGTGGTGAGAAAGCAATCTGGACTTGAGAAGTGTTTATTCAATTTAAACATAAGATCAAAACAATGACAGTATTGAATATGAGATGTGATTTGTTTGAACTTTTCATTGAATTCATTGAACTGAGCCACAGAGGCATTACATTCTTTCTTTACATTAGATTTCCTATTACAAGAAGATCTATGAATACTATAATGTTGTTTGCAAAAGTCTTGTTTAGTTCCTGCCTTCTGTGACTCTCTTCTGTGGTGAACATCTTTCTTCACTGTCACAGAGGAAAAATATTTGTTAGCTTCAGGCCATTTTCCCTTTTGTTGCCAAGTGGGATTCTCTTTGATTTTCCTTAAAGGTTTTGAAAATTTTAAGCTTTTTGGATTTTCAGAGGCCTTTTTCAGATTTTCAAGCTCTGTAGAGGTTTTGACTTGTATACACATTTTGAGAAAATCTGGATGGATAGGTATCTCTGTGATTTTCTCTTTTGGAGAAATTGTTCTGTTAAGAACTTCAGAGGAGAATTTGACATCCTCTGTGTCACAGTGAATTATCCCTGATTTGAAATCAGTCTCTGAGTCGTCAGAGGATGAATCGTCCTCATATGCAGAGGTTGAGTCATTTCTTTCGACAGAGGCTGGATTTTCTGAGCATGTATCATACGAGCTTTCTTTCTCTGTAGAAAAACTTTCATAGAAGGCAGAGGTTTCTGATGAGATCTCTTCAGCGAGTTTTTGATCTATAGAAGATGTACAGATATTTTCTAAAACATTTGATTTCAAAACTTCCAAAATTTCTTTTTCAATAGTTTCTTCAAGTTTTTCTTCTGAAAAGATGGGTTTAAACTCAGGAGCTTCTACTGACAATTTCTTTTCGACATTTATCATACAGACAAAAGCGACCTGTGTTTGAGTCTCTGGTTTACCAAACTTAAAGATACCAATCTGATCTTGTGTTTTCAGATATTTCTTTGGTTTGATTCCTCTATTGACAGAGGTTAAAGATGATGAATCTGTGTTTTCAAACCACACATTGAGCATCTTTGTATGTTTCCTCAAGTGAGGTTCTGCAGAGATTTTAACCCTTTTACTTACAGAGAGTAAGTTTGGAAAGTTTGGTTTGTTAGTTTTTCCCAAAACAAATAGAGAGGACAGAGGTTTTAGTCGTTTATTTTCAACTCCTAAGGTAATATCACTGTACCCTATACCTCGTCTTGCTATTTGAGAGTTTACCTTTTCATACATCTTCTGTGCATCTTTATAGTTTTTAATTAAAACTTCTCTTCTTAAAAGATCTTGCCAAAGTACCTCTCTTTCTTTTTGAAAGTATTCTTTGAGAGCTCTTATGTCTGTAGTTTCACTTCTTGAAACTGAAAGTTCTTTTGTTTTGATTTTTAAAGCATAGGTTAAATCAGAAATTTGCCTTTTTAAAGGATCTATATTTTTGCTCCAATATTGTTCGACTTTTCCTTTTTCTTCAAAGATTTTGGCTTTTTCTTGAGTGAGAAGCCTTACTTCTCTCTCATTAAAAGTCAGCTTTTTTCTGAATGCTTTCAATTATATCTTTCAGTTCAATGTTAAGTTTAAATAAATCATCATCTACAGAATTAGTACTTGAGGTAGAGTTTGAAATGGATACCTCATTGTCAGTGCCGGAGTCAACTTCTGCCATGCCACAGAACAGGGCATTTGTGGGAAATTCATCATCAGAGGTAGAGTCTGATTCGAAGTCTTCTTTGTTTGCCTCAGAATGCCCTTTGTTCGCCATTAGAGATTTTTGTGCGTAATACTCGGCCTTCTTTTTGTAAAAAGCTGAGTCCTTCTGTGGGCGATTTGGTCTACTTCTGCATTCTTTTGCGAAATGACCTGGCTTGCCGCAGTTGAAACAACCTTGGGAGATGTTTCCAGTTCGGTCGTCAGACTTCTGTAGGTCTCCACCTTTCTCTGTTCGGCATTCGTTTGCGTAATGACCGGGTTTACCACATTTGTAGCATTCTTGTGTGTGGCCTACCTTGTCATCTGATCTCTGTCGATCATTTCCTTTGTAGCTTCTGTCGCTCGACCTCTGTAGGTCATCATTTCTGTAGTCTGACCTCTGTCGGTCACTTGATTCTTCTCTTCTTCCATCATCTCTTCTACCAGAATTCCTTTGGTTATTTCTAAACTCTCTTGTCAATAGAGCCATTGATTTAGCTAATGACGCAAGAGTTATCTCTTCCTCTATCAGCTCGTCTTCTTCGCTATCAACCATTACCATCTTCTTTTTCTCCTTCTTTTTCTCCTCTGTAGATCTCTCATTTCTTGGTCTGTCTGCAGCCTATGTAGATTTACTAACCAATGCGTATGGCACAATGGTTAGTGTTTTAGCTTGAGCTATTTGAGGCTCTTGTGCAGCAAGTGTTCCATAGAGATCAGAGAGTGTCCAGGAGTCTAGATCTTGATTTGTTTGTAAAGACATAGACAACTGAAGCCACTCATCGTTCAGGCTCTTTAGAAACATGACGTTATTTTCTTCAGTGGTTCTGTGAATACCAGACTTTTTGCATTTGTTTATGAGAGAGTTGAACCGGTCATATGTTGTTTGCAGAGATTCTGTTGCAGATGCTCTGAAAGCATGATATTCATTTATGTATTGTGCCTTTCGGTTCTTCTGAGTTTTAGCACCCCCTTCCAACTGTCTTTCTAATTCTTTCCAGAGATCGTGCGCTGTTTCGCATGCATCTAAGGATTGAAAAAGTTCGTTGGAGATTGCCATGATCAATATTCTCTTTGTTTTCTGTGCAACTTCATCTTCTGCCTTATCTTCATTTGACCATTCTTCTCTTGGCTTAGGTTTTTGATGTTTAGGGATTTCAGCAGATTCAGCAGTAGCTGGTACACGTGGCATAGTTATCATAGGAACTGGAGGAAGATTGTAAAGATATTGTTTGAGAGTTTTTTCAGTACCCTCAAAGAAACGAACCATTCTTATCTTCCATTGAGGATACTCATCTCTAAGAAGAGTAGGGGGTTTGGTTAGTGAGCCAGCAGTGAAAAGTTATTTGTATTTGTCATTTTGAGGAAAGGATAATCTGATGGAGGAGTTCTAAGTATGAAGATCTGGAAGGTTTTCTGGGTACAACTAATATCTAGAAATATGGTGATGAAGAGAAAGAAAATAATCTATCAAATAAAAGTTGTAAAACGAGGATCACTTGATATTGAAAATCAAGCTTTGCTCTGATACCAATTGTTGGTTCCCGTTTTGCTTTAAACAATATTATCAGATCTATTAGTTTAAGTTAATGTTTGATGCGGAAGCGTATTTAAAGAACTAACAGATAAGTTTGATAGATTTAGAACAAAATATAAATAAACAGTGAACAGAATATTATATCTCAAAGTTTACTGAATATATATATCAAGAACAGGTTTATAAACCGTGAGTAAGAAAAGCTTTAAAACAGATATGACTTTTAAGGTGAATAAGCTTTTGTGTTCTTGATGTTCGATTGAAGTGGTGTGTGTGTTTTTTTGTAAGGAAGAACTCAACATGAGTCTTCCTTATATACTACTCTAAAGGGGACCATAAAGCATATGCTACTATTCAAAAGGTACGTATGAATAGAAGAGCGGATGTCGTGAACAGTTGCAAGGATGGCATGAACAGTCAGACGTGCTGTATTGCATTTAATGCAGCAGACGTCTAATATGTACTAAGCCCTACTGAGTCCAATCAGAGTTTGACACGTCGACGTTGGACAGGGCATGCTACCATGCAAGTTGATGAACGGGTCCTGTAACAGTAGCAAGATATTATAAATATCTTCAAGTCTATCAGTGAGGACCACAGAGGCTCTGTAATGAGTTACAGAGGTTCTGTGGTCTGGTCCTCTGTGGAGCAGTCCACCTTTGTTTCCGAGTCTTGGGTCTTCTTTGATTACAACAGAGGTTCTGTAGGAAGCCTCTGCTGCTTCTGTAGCTTCTTGACCTTGATTTCTCGGTAATGTCGGCAGAGCCTCTGTAAGATGCTTTTCTTCACTTTGCCTATTTTTCACTACTTCTAAATACTTCTATGATTAGGAAGATTGAAGCTAACACTTATCTATGATGACTTGGTGCAAAGAGTAGACTCTGCCACTGACAGACCTCCATGGGTTCCTTACCCCCGATTCATCAGCGCCATTTTCCAATATGGCCTGAAGGACAGCTACCCGCAAGAGGGCGACCTGAAACTCTCTCAGGTTGGCCCTAAGGTACTTGACTTCAAACCAGTTGAAAATGAGGTACGTCTTTCTACCCTTTTAACTCTTCTCAGCCCTTCTTCTTCTACTTCCGTGGCTCCTTCAGCGACAATACCCATCGCTGATACCCTGGCCACAAAATCCTCTCCTTCTAAGAAAAGGAAACAATCATCTACCCCACAAAATCCTCTCCTTCTAAGAAAAGGAAGCAATCTCATGCTGAAGACTCCTCAACTCTTTCTGCAGAGCTGAAGGAACGTTCAGTGGTACGCTCTGCCACACCTGAACAACCCATCCATTCCATCCCAACTTCAGCGTCTCTAAACGCTGAGGTTACAAACTTGGAACCTACCCAACCTCCTCCAGTCTCTCAAAAGACTGATGAAGTGATTTTCAGCGAATCCAACGCTGAACTCAGAACCCAACCTCCATTCTTATCCTTCGCTCCTCCCTCTACTCATTTGGTCTCTCCTCCAGTTTTCGCTGGAGATGCCATCGTTTCTACGGAAAATAAAGCTGATACTACCGGAATGATGAAGACAGGACCTGCAGGACAATCCATGGGCACTTTTGAAGATGACATGGAACATTTTTCAGGAACCCGTAATTTTGACGAGTTCATCAATCCTCCTACAGCTACACACCAACCCATAAACACTGTCACTAAACCCCAAACTTCTGAGCTTTCCTATATTCACAAGTTCTTATATGTTACAGGTCCTAATTTGGGAGACATCAACGCCTCTCTAAAGTTCGTGGAGACAAAGCTGACAGGTCTCACCACTACTCTTTCAAATAACTCTACAGCTGTAACAAACGCTGGAGAGAATCTTACAAAGCTGACAACGGTGGTGGAGAAGAAGGCTTCCACAGATGACATGAAGCAGGTTGATAAAACTCTCAGCGACTTCGCCAAGGTGCTCGCTGACATCTACACAGACTACACCTCTCTCAAAAATTCAGTTTCATCCATGTCCAGCGAGGTCACAACGCTGAAGACATCGGTTGGACAACTAGAGGGAGATATGTCTACTGTAAAGACTGACTTAGGCTCTGTAAAAGACCGATGTTAGTTAGATGAAAACGATGATCGAGCAGCTTCTACACAAAGCGAATACTCCTGCCCCTGCCCCTGTCCCTGCATCTGACAATTTCACAGCGGCGGATCGCACTGAGCTGGAGAAGATCAATCCTGCTATTTCTGGCCTTCAAGACAGAATAGCGAAGATTGAAGGTTATATAGGTATCTCTGGCCAAGAAGACAGAGAACCTACCAACGCTGTTGAGTCAACTCATTCCTCCCCCACTCATCATGAGAAAGAGGGGGAGAAGAGCGCTGAAGATCTCTCCAAGAGCGCTGAAGACCTTTCCCATGATGAATCAATCAGGGGAGAGAAGAAGGATGCTGAAGAAACCACCGCTGGACCTCAGGGAGATGAAAACCCTGAGGAAACCGAGACCGCTGGACCCTAGGGAGATGAAAACCCTGAGGAAACCGAGAAGCTCACCTCTGTATCTGAGGGGGAGCAACTCGAAGAAGAATCTGATAAAACCGAATCCGAAGCAGAAGATGATGAAGCCGTCGACATCCCTGATAATGAACCATCCTCTTCTCCAAATAATGATGATGATGATGATGACGAAGATGACGATGACTTCTTTATCGTCAAACCTGCTCCGAGGATCAAAGTTCTTAAGGGAATCTCAATAAATGAACCTTCAGGGGAGCGGACAAAGACAAAGCCCTCAGCCTCTGGAGCTGAGAAAGGCAAAGGCAAAAGCGTCGCTGAAGATGACAATCTGACGATCTTGCTTGAAAAACCGGTTTGTCAGGTACACTAAACATCTCTCACTCCATCCCTCCTCTATCATACACTATCAGTTCTACTACCCAAGCCTATACACTTGAACAAATTTTCTCTCTCTGATTCTACCCAAGTTCTTACTTGTAAGATCGCTGTGTTTCAGCTAGTCCTCTCCCCTGTTTGAGGATATCGCTGAAGGTTCCACAACTGCGACTTCACCAATAATACCAGCTGCTGCTGAAGAAATAATCCCAGTCTTAGATTTAATCTCTGAGACTGATGAACCTGAAGAACAACTACTCTCGCACAGACGCAGACGTTCCTTAGCTCCTCAAAAGCTAAGTGAAGAGGATCAGAAAAGAAGATAAGAGATAATAAAGCAATTCGAGGATCGGCGAATCATTCTGAGGCGTGATCAACTTCCTTCAGTTTCTCCAAAGTTTAGAATTTCCCAAAAGTAATACAAGGATCACCTCAGAGCTGAAAGATTAATCGCTGAAAGAAAGGAAACTGAAGAAAAGGACAGAGAATACGCCATCCAGCTTTCCAAACGATCAGTGGAAGACCCCAAGCTGAAAAGAGTTCCTATTGAAGTTCAACGTCAGCTCTGGGAAGACGCCAAGAAGATAACTGAAGAAAAAATAACTGTGTCTCAGTCCACTTTAGCCTGGTGCAAAGAAAAGGTCAACTACAGACTCTCTCCTGCCAAAATCAACAAGGTATTCATCTCTGGAAGAACAACCCTTGTTTCAATCGCTGAAGTCGAGATATTCAGAGAAGATAAGAAGTACGAAAAATTCTATGCTGAAGCCATAACGAAGTACGGTCTCTCTGAATGGTTGGAGATCAGGTTAGCCATCCAGAAGTCTCAGTCGAAGTACAAGGAACATGTTGAAAAGCTGATCAACAAACAAATCGACTTAGTCTACTCCTGTGTGGATACTCCTCCTCCTCCTCCTCTCGAAAGTCAGAAAAGAAAGGCCTCAGCAAAGAAGAATAAATCTAAATCTTCAATTGATGGCCCTGTCATACGAAATGAAACAGGTATTGGTTTTTCACGTGCTGAAGTCCTTGGTCCTGATCCTGATCTTTCCATGCTTGACACATCTCTTCCTCCTGGTGAGACTTTCATCCCTGGCAAAGTCATAAGCGAACCCTACGGGATATTTTTCCATGACTACGATGGTGGAAAGCATTTTCAACGCATCTCTGAACTTCACATCACTCCCATCGAACAGCTGAGAGATCTCATCTACTGGTGTGACTTCAGGAATGACCCTCAGGCACGACATCTGAAACCCTTGATTTTTGAAGAAGCGCTGATCAAAAGAAAACAAGGTGTAACCGTTCCTGACTGGATGATTCCCACCACATCAATGACCCTTGATGAACTTCTCATTAAGGAAGAACCCTTTACAAACTGATATGATCGCCTATTACTCTATTGTATCAGTTATTCTTTTGTACTTGTAATCTTTCCATTTCTCTTTGTAACTTGATTCAAAGTTTTAAAGAAAGATTTTAGCGAATGTACTTTACTCCATCAGTACTGAAAAGATCCCAGAAAACAGTAAAAGGGACAAATATTTTATGAGTTCTTTTTATCCTTATGTTTTCATTAAATAGCAATTTTCTCTGTTGCTATGTCATAATCAAATAGGGGGAGATTGTTGATCCAAACCCTCAGTGATTTGATAAGACCCTCTCTTATATACTTAGTGAAAATTGTAAGTAAACAATATGTATCAGAGTTTCACTATCGCTGATAAGTACTAAGATCTTACAATACCGCTGATAGGAACTCTCGCTCTTTAAATTAAACATTCAGCGAACACTGTCCACCATTAATGCTCTGAGTCTGTTCAGTCATTATGATGATCGTTGATAAGTTAGTTGTTTACTTCTGATCCCTGAAGACAAGTTTCACGTCAACAAAGGTTCTACGCTGAAGTCGAAGATCAAGCTCAAGAACCAGCGACAAGTCTCCTAATGAACTGATGCGGATCAGCGAAGACTCAGATTTTTCCACTCAACGTGAAGTATCAAGTACAAGACTTCAGCTATCGCTGAACTTTATCATTCGCTGAATAGATAATGATAATGCTCTGAATCAACGAAAGCTGATCATGAAGTCCTCCGTACAAAGTACTTTTGTCTTAACCACCCTTGCATGACTCCGTATGAAATGTCAGAAAAGAACCTCCGACTGTCTGAAATCGTACAACCACTCTGATACTACACTGTTCATCCATGAGGCTACTAAGGTCGTCAACAAAGGTCAATGACATGCAACCAACCAGCTGATGACACGTGTAAAGTGTATTCTGACTTGCATTAAATGCATGCAGTATATAAAGAGATGAACCCACTTCATTTGAAGTAACTTGCTAACTCTGGACAAGTTCAATCTCTTATCTCAAGATAGGTTATTATTAGTAATTTCCTTATCTCTCTTAGTGCAAGAAACCTTAGTGTTCCAACTTGTTTTGATTTAGGTTTATCCTTAATCTTGTTTCCGCAACAAGCTGTAAATTGTTAATGATTTATCAATAAACAATTTAGAAAAGTAAATTATGTATGTTTGTATTCAACCCCCCCCCCCCCTTTCTACAAACTTGTATAGGCCTTCGGGACCAACAAAACCCTTTTCACTCTTCATTTTTGGACGGCTACACATTGGGGAAGAGGAGAATAAGAGGAAAGAATTCTGGTGAAGGTTGAATTAGGAAGATAGCATACAGGAGCTTGAAGACTTCATCTTCAAGGTATGGTTCCTTCTCCAATCTTCATCTTCTTGCTTGTTTTGGGGAGATTTTTGTATAGTAAACCTTGATTCGTCCTATTTCTATGTTTTTAGTTATCACCATGGGAAATGGAAGGTTTAGTGAACCTCCTAGTGGGTTGTGAGCTTCTCTTTAAGAAGCTTGCACCATTTCAATGGTGGATGTTGGGTTTTGTCAAGAATGAGGTTTTGGGGTTGAAAGTGATGAATTTTGGGATAGATTTCATTGATATAATTGATGTTTTGATGTTTGGGGAGTGTAGGGAAAGGTTTAGAACATCGATTACCTGAAGTTGGAGGCTTAAAAAACGATTGGGGTGAGTTGGGATTGAGATAAGGTGAGTTTCCTGCTGAAAAACGAGTGCAGGTACTCTGCGTGGGTCTTGGCGCCAGTCAACTGGCGCGGGCATCACCGCCAAAGGCTGTCCAGTACTCTGCGTGGGTCTTGGCGCCAGTCAACTGGCGCGGGCATCAGCGCCAAGCCCTGTCACGCGTTTAAGGCTTAGATTGTGGTATCATTTAAGGGTTGTTTTAGGGATGTTTTGGGATACAATTAGGGGATTAAACACCACTTTTATTACCTCCAATTCAGGTGTTCGGTTGGTGAAAAAGTGACTTTCGGGTAGGGTGTCGAATAGCCAAAACTTCAGGTGAGTTCCCTTAACCCTTCTCACTCAAATGAATTGTTTTATGCAAGTTTTATCTACTGAATTTGGTATGAACTCGTCCATATTATTCATATGCATACGAAGGTTGATTACGCATGTTATAAAAAAACATTTGAAATTATACTTGCATTGACTTGTTTGATATTAATCTTTGATTGGCGTGATGCCAGTGAGTCGGGTTGCACAATGAGCATAGTGTACCTTGGGGTATTACATACCCCATGGGAGTTGTAATATATCTTCGTATGTGTGGAATCTGTTTCCTATATAGGGAGTCTGCTTGGGCCCTGAAGGCGAGAGGGGAGTCGGCTTGGGCCCCGATCGTGGTACTACCGAGTGGTAGGAGTGGTCTATGAACGTTGTGCAACTACTTTGTGTGTTATTGAATTGCTAAGTGGGCCTTAGGGCGGTTGTGGTTATTACTAGATTTTCTATTTTGCTTTAAACTGCTTTGGTAGGGAATTCACTAGACCTTATGGTCTAAACCTCTCTTTTCCAAATCTTAAAAACCATTTTCAGGTAAGAGCGTTGTAGGTGCGTCCTCAAAAGGGAAGGAGAAGGCTTGAAGTCTAGAGGCGGGTAGCTAGAGACCTTTACCCGTTTTTGTTTACTTTTAGACATCTCGGTTGTATTCTTATGCGAACCGCTGTACACTTGGAATTATTGTTTAACCTTTGAGAATGTTGGGACCCTTATGGGCTTCATGATTATGAAATTGCTTTTGGAGATTTTGGGTTGTTACATTACCAAACCCTCCGTTCCAAAAAGGAAACCCTCTGCATCCCCCTCGAAGTCTTCTAAGAAGACTAAGAGGCACCTCAAGGACCAAACCACGGTTGCTACATCAGTGGTGGACTATCTACAGTCCTCACTTGATACTTTTGTTGTACGTTCCACAACATCTAACGCCACTACCTCTACCACTTCATCGATTCCTGTAAGCACTGAAGCACCCTGACATCTACCCTAACTAGCATAGTGACTCAAATCACTGATGCTACAGTTTCGAGTAACACTAGTGCTCAACTGCCACACTGCGCGGTCCCCTTCTCTTCTCATATTCCTTCTTCTACTCCTTCTTTGGTCTCTACACGAACAATTGCCTCAGTGGGTTTTCTCCCCACCCCTGAAGGTGCTCAGGTTTTACAAGACCTGATTAACGTGGAACTTAGCATGGGACCTGAGGTTACTCATCATGGGACTTCTTAGATACCTCCAGTCATCAGCTCTCTCGACGATGATATGGAACATTATGTTGATGGAAATCATTCGGATGTCGTCATCGAAACTTCAGGTATTCCAATCTCTATTCATCCCCTTCTTTCTTTCCCTAACCCTGAGCTTTTTAATGCTTAGACTTCTGGTATGGTTTCAGGTCCCAAGTTTAATGCTATCAACAATAGCATTCAAACTCTGATAGAGGAAGTCAAGGAGGTGTCCAACGCTGTAAAGGAACACTCTTCGAGTGTTATGAGGGTTGAGGAGGACATATCCTCACTCAGCGATGGCCTCTCTTCTAAGGCTGACAAGGCATCTCTTCTGGGCTTGCAGCAGGTGGTTGATAAGCTGCAATCAGAGGTTTCTGCTAACACCTCTGCAATCTCTGGCCTCTCCTCCAGAATGGATGCCTTTACTTCTCAGATCTCTACTCAGAATGGCCTTCTATCCTTCATCCTGGCCCAGCTCAAAACACCTCATCTTCCTTCCTTCACTGAGGATGACAGGTTAACTCTAGAGATGGTACCCGTGTTCGGGACCCACGCCATGTCTGCTATAGAGTGAGCCCGCTCCCAAGCTGAAGCAAACGCAGCCAAGGACAAAACCAACGATGAGGCCAAAGTTGTCGTTGATCTCCTTGCCACAGCAATGTACCGTACCTCCCCCATCAATATGGATGAAGACGTAGAGGGGGAGAAGATATCTCAGGTTGAGGGGGAGTTCACCTCTGAAGAAGATGATGCAGAAATCATCATACCCTCCAACACTTCAAGTGCTTCAAGGAGTGAACTAACTCGCATCACCTTCACTCCCTCTGGTGTTGAGGATGAAGAGAAAGAGGATGATGAGGACGAGGATGAAGAGCAATAGGATGATGAGGACGAAGAACCCTACATCCCTGATCATGGCAAAGATCTGGGTGGAGGTGGTGATGATGATGACGATGATAATGATTTCTCAGTCTACATTTCTCGGTCTATCAAAGTCCCTGCTAAAGGACTTTCAATAAAGGAGCCAAGGGAGAGGACCTCAGAGTGCAAGAAGACCCCTTCCCAATTTGGGAAAGGGAAGAAAGTTGCGGATGAGGGAAACCTGAAGATCCTGCAACCATCTGAGGGGGAGCTGATTAAACCATCAAAGGTCAGTTTTCCTTTGAATCTTTATTTTCCTCCCAACTCTAAAGCACTACCCATATCCTCTCTCTCTCTCTCTCTCTCTCTCTCTCTCCATCACCCACCTATTATGTTGTCTTACCCATGTCTCCTCCTTCTGCCAGCCCATCCTCTCCCTTGTTTGAGACAACTTCTCAAGCTAAAGACTTAATAATACCAGCAGGATCAAAGGCCGCTGAAGACCCAATAATCCCAGTCTATCTTCCAGAGACTGATGAACCTGAAACACAGCTGAGGACAGCGGAGGACTCGCCGCCAAGGACCTCCAGTCTATTTGCCCAAGTCATAAATTGAAGAATCCATAAGGATGGTTGAGCTGATCTCCCAGCTTGATCGGAGAAGAATAAAGATCCCTTCCAGATCCAACCCTGAAGATTATCTCAGTTTTCTCACCGAGGTTGAAGTGCAGAGTCAATAAAAGTTGAGCAAGTTATTGCTAACCATAACAAAGAGTGTCAAGTTGGCACTTGCTTTAGCCAACCAAACTCTCTCTGAAGCTAACCTTAAGAATAAAAATCCAATCAGTGTTCGGACTCAGTTATTCAGAAGGGCTGAGGAAGAAAACAAGAAGGAACTGACACGACAACAGAAGGAGTTGAAATGGTGCCAGAACAAAATTGAAACTCGGCTCAACCCTCTCAAGATCACCAATGCTACAATTTCTGGAAGACCAAAAGATGGTGGTGTCTTGGTCACGATGAACATCTTCAGAGACAGCATCCCGTACATCACTAATTATCAATCGTGCTTACACAAGTATGGATTCGATGAATGGATAGAGATCATAGATGCTATTCAGAAATCAAAGTCCAAATATAAAGAGTATGTGGAAGGATACCTGAACAAGGTTTTTGACAATGTCTCTAAGATGGTCAAGATTCCTCCCCTGCCTCAAAAGCCTCCTCGCAGAAAAAGACCATCACATGACGACGCTGATAATCCTCTTTTCCTCTCAAAGCCAGAGATCAGATTTATTATTGATAATTGAAACATGGACCCTTATGTCGATATATCAATGCTGAATCTTTCACTCCCAGCGAAAGGACCATATGCTCCAGGCTTAGTGATCAAGACTCCAAAGTTAGGACTGATGTTCATAAAAAATGAAGGTGACTTTGGTTGTTAGCGAATGTCATAACTACACTTGTGTCCTGTGCCTCATCTATATTGGCTGAGGAAGTGGATCAATGATGATGAAGCTGAATAGAAGATTTTAGCACTGGTCAAAGGAGAGCTACTGAAGAGAAAGAATCAGGGTGAAAGTGTTCCCCCATATATCTACTGTTAAATTCCCTCTTGTAATATTTTGTATTTATCAGATTTAAACTTTCAGTTAGTAGTATATCATTGTACTTGTAATTTTCAAACTTTTCTTGTAACCTTCAAACTTCAATGAAAATTTCAGTGATGTACTTTACTCCATCAGTACTAGAAAAGATCCCTAAATTAGTAAAGGGGACATGCATTCTATGAGTCCTTTTATTTCAGTGTTTTAGACACTTAATAATTTTCTTTTGTTGCATTCTCATCATTAAATAGCGGGAGATTGTTGATCCAAGCCCACTCAGTTATTTGATGATGACCCACTCTACTAAGTGAATTTACAGTAAACGGCTTTGTTAATTATTGTTCATCAGTGTCAGCGATCATATTGAGTTTATTCAGTAATCGATGAAACACTTATCTTTGTAAAGCAGTATATGTAATATCTGAAGACAAGATCACGCCAAAACAAGTTCGAAAGCTGAAGTCAAAGACCAAGCTGAAGAAGAAGACAAGTCTACTCATAATCTGAAGTGGAACTCAGTGAAACCATGACAAGTCTACATCCACGTGAAAAATCAGAGATAAAGCTTCAGGGATAGCTCAGAACTCCCTCAGTGTCTCACTAAGAAAGGAACGTCAGCAATAGCTGATCATGAAGCTTGCCTACCAAGATTTGTTTGTCTTATCTACTTGCACAAAGGTACGAAGGTACAAAAGTAAACCTACTTTTCTCCATAATCGTACAACCACTCTGCCACTACACTATTCATCATGCGGCCAAAAGCATGTCTCTGATAAAGAACAGAAGCATGCACCAAACAACATTTGGACACGTGTAAAGTACCCTCTAAATTTCATTTAATGCATGGGGTATAAATAGGAATGAAACCCTTCATTTTGGAGGATCTCTTCTCCTACGTGAAACTTTGCAGATTTTTTCTTTCTACAAACTCTCCTATCTCTATCTTTCTAGTGGGAGAATACTTTGTGAATTATAAGTTTGTTTAGATTAGGTTTACCTTATCTATTTCCGCAACAAACTGTAAATTGTGTTTTTGATTTACCAATAAACAAATTTAAAAGGTATA
Organism: Saussurea involucrata; assembly: GCA_033807775.1. NCBI lineage: Eukaryota > Viridiplantae > Streptophyta > Magnoliopsida > Asterales > Asteraceae > Saussurea > Saussurea involucrata. The sequence goes on from CM066326.1 coordinate 25,537,100, forward strand.
AAATTGTGTTTGTATTCAACCCCCCCTACATACCTAAACCTTGTAGACCCCCTCTGGGACCAACAAAACACCATATCCCTTAAATTGTTCACAACCACTGAACCATCCATATGACCATAAACAATCTACTCCAGCAACTCATCTTCAACAGTGCACCATGAGCATTCAAATTCGCTACAACCTTCAGCTTTTCATCCCCCATCAACACACACTTTAACCTCTGCTTTCACTATATGTTGCATTTGATACAACAACTAAAACCTTTGAAACAACCATCTCTGTTGCACCAAATTAGGTCCTTGAGCAAACCATAATATAAATGTAAAACCACCCATGTAAATTGGAATCACTGTTGAGATAATAAATTTAACTCTGGTAACATAGACATAGAATGCATACTGCTTTATTGCATATCAACTCAATCATCATATAAGAACTCAAACCTTTCGGTTAGCATCTAATGATTAACAACCTTATTGCAGGACTATGACCATCTCATCTTTTTAAAGACAAAGAATCCACTTTAAAGAAATATCAACTTCATACCTTCGACATACATGTATCTCAACTAAAAGATAACCAAATCAGACAAATATATCTTTACATAACAAAACCAAGGTGCTAGTGAGCCAAACTAAAGTGCAAAGTCATTCGCTTCAATTCAACTCAAATATTTGAAATAGTGCTCAAATTTGGTGTAGTAAATAAAAAGCAAAATGGGGATAACACACAATTAAAAGAACACAAAAAACAAAGCATACATAAGTAAAAAAACCTACAGCTAACAAAGTAAACTGAAGTAAATTATTTTTACGTTAAATGTTATTTCTTCATCTCCACCGAGAATATTACCAAAATACAAAAGATTTTTCACCATTACAAATATTAGCAGCTTATAGAAGGAAGAAGGGAATTTGTGAAAACAACAAAAAGGAACATAGAACAAAAAAGGGAGAGACAGAAGTTAAAAAGTAAAGAAACATGTTGAAGATTAATTACTTATAATGGAGATTGAGAGGAAGAGAGGAGAAAGAAGAAAGACATAAGAAGGATATAGACCCGTTTGGAGGATATCTAAAATGTCAAGAATTCTATAAATTACCAAAAGGCTTTTACTACTGTTTTGGCACAAAAAGGATTTTTAGAACAATACTTAGGGGCCGCTTACCGGATCGCTTACCTCAGCGGGTGAGCAACGAAGGACTAATAATCCAGTCCGGTAAGAAATATAGCAAGAACCGAAATTCTTACTGGGTAAGTGATGGTGGTCACTCTTACGTGGTTAACGCTTACCAAGTGACAAACAATTATCAACTATGTTACAATGCCAATTTATTGACCAAGAATCTTACCCGGTAAGGTAAGGGTAGCAACTCTTCATAGGTTAGCGTTTGTTTGGTAGACGACCATTAGCAACTGCAAGCAACTTTTAATGCTTTAACTGAAAGGTAGTATGGACTCTTGATGCACAAAGGATGGCCCAAAACTCTAGTAGCATCATGTTATTTTTGCCACGATGAAAAAGTAGTCATATTTATAAATAACAAATACATATTGAACAAATCTTCACAAAAATCATCCTCGTGTGAATCAAATGATCACAAAGGAATAAGCGGAAACACTAAAAGAATCATACAACCAGTTTTCAACTTTAATATGTTAAAATTTGCATTAAGAATATCCAATTAATAGTAAAACATCTCTCAAAAGCAATGTATGACCTAACCTTTGCACACCCAAATAGGGGGACCTATACAGCCAAAACACAGAAAATGAAAATGCTCAAGTACAAAGAAAAAAGATCACTAATGAGACTTCATACTTTAGACCCACAAGGAAAAATAATATCGTTTTGCTAATCTACTTGTTGAACGAAAAACTAACTTCCCTAGCAAAATAAGAGAGTCTTTCCCTCCCCACTCGTAATACCATCTTCTTACAAAAGAAATCAACTTACCCCTATACCGTTTTCTACATTTGGCGATAGCAGAGATTAAAGGGTCGTTTACCAAATTCTTACCCAGTAAGCGCTTACCGGCAAGAGATTCACCTTCATTTACCTTACCAAGTATAGGTCGTTTCCCACACTTACCCGGTATGACTCTTGGTCCTTGCCTTATCTCTTACCGGGTACGCTTCTTGGTCCTTTACATGCTCAATCAATAACGTAAATGATATTGGAAAGCGCTTACCTGATAAGCATTCAGTAAATGACCCCTAAGATTAAAAATAGATTTTAAAACCTAATACTAAAATAGAATACATAAAAAAAACACAATGGCCATCAAATTGAAAAAATCCAAATTAACCATTGATCAGTGAATGCCCATATTGAAGATAACAAACTTGAAAAACCATAACAACTACTTCTCAATACAATCTTCTAGAATCAACACAAAAGTATTCTAGCATAATGTTTATCAGGTCCTTGGATAAACAAACAAAAAAATTGTTACCTTATTATGTTCTACATAGGCTTTCATCATGGATTTCTATGCCTGCATAAATCCGACTTTTGAGTGAATATGTTTCCCAAAAGAATGTCTTTTGGATTCAAAAAAAGACACTTTGTCGGTAAAGGAATCAGAAATTTGGAAATATTATACTTACTTTAGCAAAAGCTTGGTTGAGCTTAGATAAGGACTTTGTAAAAACTACTTTCCCAAGGCGTAAAAGCCATTTGTGGATGCAACTACTTGATATAGCTTCCCATTGCATATTTTGACATAGATATGTTGAAGATATTATTATTTGTATGAATAGTCCACTCTTATCATCATTTGTATCATTTCATGGACTAATAACAATTTGAAAATAAATGTGGAAAAACATAGGTACCAAGAACAAATTATTTATTAAATACAGATAGCTATTAACAATTGAAATGAAAGTTGAGATAGATTATGCCTAAGAAACCAATGATGTACAAATAGATTTGCCTAGGTCGTACCTTCACTTGCCATTGTATCCCTCACTTGCATAATTTGCAGCCAACATGAGAAGCTTACTTAAAACATATTGTAAGTAAAAAAAACTTCAATTAAAATAACCCAGGAAAACGAAGGAAAAGAACATAAATTCCAGCAGCTTCTAGATGTGGTTGCTCCAATCTTTCTTCATGCACCCAATTTTCTGCATAAATTGAGAAAAAAGATAGGAACAGTTTTGTTGTTTAAGGTACGTTCAATGTTGATCTTATTTGTAGGTTATATGATATTTCAACACCCTTCATTTGATTACCGGGTAAGCATTTTCATTTCATCGTCCAAGTCCCATGTTCAAGAAAATCATACACACCCTCTGTCAAATGGTTCCAAATTGATGTTTATTTTCTCTTGATTCATGAGGTTGCAATGAGATTGATTTATTTCAAACGAAGAGATGATATTCATCATTATGAGAATCTTAGTACTGATCTCATGGTAATACTCCAAAAAAACGTATGATAGCATTACTAATATATATATATATATATACGTGTATATTAGACGACAATGATGGCTCAAAGATACAACCCCATAAACTACCTTAAATACTAATGGATCCAATGCATTATATATTTATCTTACAACAATTAACATATTTGGGATTCTATAGGGTAATATATATAAAATATCCTTAAGGTTGAGTTGACGGGACAGGACAACACAAAACTCATTGTCCCATGTTTGGCGTGACATGGGACAGAACAAAAATTCATTGTCCCACGTTTGGCGCAACATGGGACTGGGACAGGATTGGGACAAAAATGGCCTATTTCCTGTTCCACTAAAATAGGTGGAACAACATGGGACAAGAGTGACACAGAAACTAAAAACTTATTGATCTACCCTCGTTTGATATATAACCCCAATATGGTGTTTTTTTTACCACCACCTCCACAACCACCACCACTACCATCATTGACCACCTCCACCTCCAACTTAGTAACCACCGCCCATCACCGCCTCCACCACCATCGTTGACCACATCAACCTTCATCGATCGCTACCATCGGTAGCCACCGCCAACCACCATTGGCCACTTCCACCTCTTCCTCCACTGCAATAATCTCCACCTCCATCGATGAGCACCACTGTTAGTCCCAAGTATGCCAATGTAAAAGTATTGAAAATATCACAAGTCAAAAGGACGTCAGAGAACATGACTTCAGAGATCAAGCTGAAGACTTAGCAGAAGAACAACAGAAGACCATCAGAGAACAAGTTCGCCAGAAGACCTTCAGAGCTCTGGCATATGACCTCTGGTGAATGAAGACCTTTGTGAAGCTGAAGTCTCGTAGAAATCTCTAAGTGATAGACAAGTGTCCGCTATTTCCACGTCAGCCCTAAAAGGACGAAGACATACTTTCTACATGTCATCAAAGGGTTAGATAGTACACTGTCTATTGCTTTATAAGGCTATAAATAAAACGTTAGTGGAGCACACAATTGTAAGCTTTTGTAGTAATCGTTACTAGAATTGTGAGAGCACTAACACTGCGCATTCCATTCCACTTCTATTGTACGATTTGCAACCTGAGAGATTTCAGAATACACACATAAGAAAAGTGTTCTTGGTGTTATTCATATTTCAATATACGAGCAGTTTGTTATTCAATCTTGTTATCTTTTACTGTTCATTATATTGTCATTCTCTCATTGCTTAGTGTTACACACAATCACTCATACACAAACAGATTTATTATGCTTCCGCTATCTTTGATCTCTCTGTTTGTATGAGACAATGTGAATCTGGGACCCTACAATTGGTATCCGAGCATTTTGATTTGCTTAAATCAAATCCATCCAATCTTACGAGGTTAATTCACACTTGTTGATTGTGCCTTGTTTTTCAAAAGTTTATAAGAATACCCTGTTTTTTGTTTAAAACCTGAAACTCTCTTTCTTAAGCTAGAAATAGAAGTTTTAAATTCCTAAAAGCTTTGTTTACTGTTTTTACTGTTCTATTACATTTCTGTAACACCCTCAAAATTGGAACGAGCAACTAATTTTAATTTCAATAAAATAACCAAAAGAGGATAAAATCATTTCTACAGATCATCCCTAAAACATACCTCGGAATTTAAACATCATAATTTTCACAATTAATAACTTAAGACGGTCGTTACTTAACACAACACAAGTTGCTAATCCCAAATAAGTGCGGAAGACTTCACAAATCAAAATCACCTCTCGTGCACTCTACTAGCACTCGCCACTTCACAGTGTAGCTAAAGCTACTCCCAACCTGAGCCTGTTGCACATGCCGACAAATAAAAAGGGTTAGGCTAACGCCTAGTGAGTACAAGAGTTTTATCATGACCATATAAATTCATAAATTGTGAGAGATGTAGTTTAAGCCATGAGTTCAAAAGAATTTACTTTAGATGCAAATCGCCCATTTTCCAACTCACACAAATCCCGTGCTGAAAACTTTAATATAACATGATTCCCAAAATGGACTTATTCCCAAAACCAAAATGAAAGGTGAAATAACATTTGATTTCCAAAACGATTAAATTCATAAATAAATCGTTATTATTCCAAACATCCCAAACATGGATAAAGCATAACCCATAACTCACATAACGTGGAAAACAATTCATATATATATGTATGATACGTCACCAAAAATATGGATAAAAACAAATACCCAAAGCAACACCTCTCGGTGATGGGGGAGGTCCGTTTACATTGTATGTGACGGAACACAAAAGTGGGTCACCTACTATGCAACAAAACAAACACGTGGAATACTCTTGTAAACTGAGCTCAATCACTCCAGATCTATTGCCCGCGAGACTTGGGAGCCCCCAACTTCAACCACTCTAGGTCTATACATTGGGTCACTCCAAATCCACAAAACAAGCACGTTTGGGATTACACCTTACTGCCCATGGGACGTTGCCCGACCATATAGGTCCACACCTTACTTACCGTGGAACCCGATGCCTATCCCGTGCCAAGTACATATGGAATTACACCTTACTGCCCATGAGACGACGCTCGACCATACAGGCCCACGCCTTACTTATCATGGAACCCGATGCCTATTCCGTGCTACAAAAGAGAACTAACGTCTCGTAAACTGAGCTCAATCGCTCCAGATCTATTGCCCGCGAGACTAGGGAAACTCAAGTGCCTATGGATCCATATCTAATAAGGTCTAAAACATTACATGACCCCAAACGAATGAACAAACGCATTCTAAACGTCTAATTCTCCAATAAACATAAATCATGATCAAAACTCAACTTTGAGCTATCAAAACTGGACAGTTGACCCCAAGACTTAACAAAATCCAATACCGAGCCATAAGCTCAACTGACTCAAAAGATAATTCATGAAAAGTCATCAAATGAGATTTAACGTAGCAACACGCTCTTTTGCCAATAAATATTTCAAATCCATGAAAAACCCACAACAAGACATTAGGTTAAGACGCCCCTATTTTCCAAAGAACACACACCGTTACCTTTCAAAATCGTCTCATATCGTACTATATGCATATTTCCAAGATATACGTAAAAATGAATTTTCATAACAAATAGACTCCATTTATAAAATAAATCATCAACCCATTTTTATGTATGATTTACCTATCATATTTTCCCAAAATTCCAATGTAAGTGTTTTACAATATTTACTGCAATAAATACCTCAAAAGTTAAAACCCATCAAATAACTCAACATTGATAATTTTCATGCAAAACACATAAGTACTTGGAAAAATAACATTTTTGGCATGTACAAAGTTTTCACAAAGCTACTTGAACTCACTTTGCTAGATTTAGGCTAAATCTAGATTTTCCCCAAACGTAAGCTCCTTTGATGCACATGAATCCTCAAGCCAAATCTTCCAAAAACCTAGATCCATAAGTTCCACCCATAAATATGCAGATCCAAACATGAAGAATCACTCCCCAAACATTTTACACCAAATCCCAACTTTTACCAAAACCCTAATCTTCATAAGTGAAGAAGGAGAAGATCACCTCAACCAAACACAACCAAAATCATCCAATAATGCCCCAAAATAGAAAGAAGATGAAAACAACAACAACCTAGCTTTTGGGTAGAGGAATATTACCTTTATCACTTGAATCTCCAAGCAAAAGCTCATAATCATCCACAAAGCTTAAATCTTTAATATCTTCAACAATGGTGGAAAGTAGGTTTAGTTTGGGTGAAGAAATGAGGAAGAAGAGGTTGGGTTTTAGGGTTTCTTGGAAAGAAACCAACTTAGAGAGAGAGAGAGAGTTCGGTTGGGGATGAGAAATGAAATGAGAGGAGAGAGAGAGAAAAGATCTTAAAATACCAAAATATCCCATCAGATGCATCACGGACGTCCGCCATGCACCCTTGCGGACGTCCGACCCGCCCTGGTCGAAAACCCTTGTTTTTCTCTGTTGCTTCCGCGGATGACCCGCGGGCTTCCGCGCCTCGTGGACGTCCGGCTTGCCTCTGGCGGACGTCCGTAACTCCAATTTTGGTTTCTCCAATTTTTGGGGTGTTACAATCCTCCCAACCTTAAAGAGATTTCGTCCTCGAAATCTAGTTCTCACACAACCAATGGCCACCACGACCAACACATTCCAAGTTCCCTCAGTTTCAACCATGTTCAAATTTATTTCCCACTGAATTGCCCATAACGGCTTCTTGGTGTTACTCACAACGAATCCCCGCTTAGGCATAAAACACTTACATTAAATTGAAGGCCTAATTTACTAGAGTGTCTTCCGACCACCAGACCTAAGTTGCCTCCCAACCTTAAGTGATCCATACTTTCCCAACGACAGATTCGAACTCCCCAATCACTCCACATCTACATGTTCTTAAACTTTCCTTTCCAAATCAGTCCAATGTTTAATCACTACCGAAATCAACCAAAACCTCTGAATCCGAAATGTTCCCGCTACTGAACTAGCACTTACTCTTAACGATTTCCATTAAACTCTAACACCGACGGTCATCATTGACCCATCAAATACACAACTCTAAGGATACTTCCAATTACCAATTATCCAACCAACAGATTCTTTTACCACACAAGGAATGTTATTCCACCAAATTCACTCATCACAATTGAACATCTTAAGATCACTTACAACTATTGCCATTATTCCTTTAAAATCGGACTACAATCCTTCAAATACACTAAGGGTTATTGACCTCGGAACCAAAAGTCAACACCTAGTCATACCACCAAGTTTGAATCACAACAGACTCTACACGCGAGTTTTACTCGTCGAGCGTTCTTACAAAACCAAGGTTATCAACATGGTGTCCACAAGGTCCTACACGTCCCTTTATGTGAAAATTGGCCAAGACCCAAAACAAAGTTGTCAACAAGGCGGTTACCACCAACATTAACGGAAATACCACGAGCCTAACTTTCCAATTACAAAACATGCCAACTCTACAAACAACACTACTTGGCCTATGGTACCAACACGCATCAAAATACCCAGCCTTCCACTGACGAAGTTCTACTCACACTTACTTTTAACCTGGGTTACTTAACCTTCTGTTAGGACCATAAAGGTCCTACATATTAGAAAGATATATAAATAATTATATACTGCTTAATTAGATTAATTATTATTTGTAAAAGCCTTATTTGTGTTAAATGGGCTTAATTGCTTCATGGGCTTAGGCCTTGTGTGTCTAAAGGCCTAAGCATATAAGGTTAGTCTTAACCTTAGAATTAGGTTAGCCTTTGATAGAGTTTTCATAAGCGATTCATTAGATAAGTTGAGAGCTTAATTGTATAGAGAGAGATAGTTGTGTTTTTCATTCAAATCCTTGTAACTATCTTGAATCTTGAATATGAGAGGGATGACAAGTTGAAATCATCAATTGTTCGTGTTCATATCCTTTGATTTATTGTTACCTGATCAATCTGGGATTCTCAATTGGTATCAGAGCAGAATCGGTGATTTGAAGATACGAAAGAAATCGAACGAAAGCAAGAAAAAGTATAAAATTCGTATTGAATTTTTCTAGAAAAACACAGCGAGCCGTTTTGCCTATTCCCGGAGATTGAACCGTCAGATCGTCACGATATTTGGACAGTAGCTCCACGACATTCTGTTTTACATTCTGAACGGTTGGATTAATCGTTTGAGGTCCAGAAGTCACCCAGTTTAATTTAGACACACTGCAGATATTTCTTGAAGAAAATTGTTCATCAATCGGGTTTGCATGTCTTTCGTTGATTTAATAATTCGTTTGTTAATTCTCGATTGTTTAATCGCTTTTATCTGCTGTTTATCTGCGCTTATATCGACTCTCAAAGGTTTTAATTTTTCAAGTTAAAAATCAATTATTGAGTTTTTTGGTGTTCTTCAATTTTTTGTGGTGGTTATTGAAAAATAGGATATATTTGGCTTAGAAATCGATTTGGGTTTGTTTGTTTTTGTGTTTTTGTCAAAATCTAACCCTACATGAGTGAAATCAAGCAACCCTATCGAAAACTGATCCGAATTTCTCAATCAGCCGCAGTGTCCGGACGTTCCTAATCTTTCCGGGTAAGTTTCCTATTTTTCACCTCTTTCCGGACAAAACTTTAATTTACCCAGATAGCACAATATTTTCCGGATAAATAAAGTGTCCGGATGATTTTTGGTCACTGTCCGGATGAAACCAAACTGTCCAGATGATTTCTACTTTCCGGATGAATATTTTTTTTGGTTACCAAATGTTCCGGATGAAAAGAAAACCCACCCTTTCCGGATATTTTTTTTAGCCGTAACAGTTGACCATTGGTTTGTTTGTTTGACTTGTGCATTCCCTTATCATGCATACGTAGGTAATTTTCGTTAAGCTACACAGTTGCATATCTCATACATATATATATATGTATATATATATATATATATATATATATATATACATATATATATATACATATATATATAGATTGCATGATTTTGTTTCTTGCTATATATATTATTGGTTTGTGTTTCCTTCCTACTAATCAATTTGTTATCCGGTAAGTCACAATCAACTTTCATCCGATAAGTGCTATTTTTGCGAGAACCTGCGTCACCCGGTAAGTACACTTGATTTCATTTTATCCGGGAACCAATTCTGTCCGGTAAGAATCTCATCACCCGGAAAGTTCCCATTTCATCCGGTAAGTCGCAAATATACTTTATCCGGTAAACCAACCATTTTTGTCCGGTAAGTCACAATTTTTGTTGTTCGGTAAGTATCTCCCGAACTCTCTCAGGCCCGGTCACCTCAGTCTTTACCCGGTAAGTATTTGTTTACATCATTTCGTCCGGTAAGTGTGTTCAACCGGTAAGTTTCGTTCTCGTCTCACCCGATAAGTTTTGCTTTGTGCGGATTATTCATTCATCCGGTAAACCACTCCTCGTCCGGTAAATTCCTCTTCATCCGGTAAGTCGCAATTATTTGTTTTTTCACGATCGATTTGAATTTTTTTGTGACGCTTGAGATTATTTGCGACGGTTTGCAATTATTAGCGACTATTATTATTTTTGTAAGTTATTCTCGTCGTTCTTGATCTAACTTGGTTTGTTTATCTTGCAGATTTCACTTTCGAAGGGTGATTTCGTTCGTTCGAATTCGATAATCAGATCTTAATTTTTGGAAACAAATTTATTTTTAGATTTGTTTTTCAAATTTTAATTTTTGATTTTTTTCCGCAATTTTTGATTCTTCAAAATAACCGATCAACGGTCAATTTTTCAGGTAACAATGAATTATTTTAATTCAGATGACAGGCGTGATTTTTTGTATCTATCTTGTTATACACAAGACAAAATTAACGATTTACACAATAAGTTTCAAGAGGCTGATAGAAAGTCGAAAGATTTTGAAGCTACCAACGTTAGGTTAAGAAATAACCATGCTGAATTGTCAAAGAAATTCACTGAGCTTCAAAACCAAGTGACAAAAGACAAAGAAGAGTTTGACCTGAAGGAGAGTTTATTAGAAACTGAAAATACTGAGATGAAAAAGAAGCTATCTGTTCTATCATCACGAGATGATATCAGGAAGACTGAGAAAGAGCAAGAAAGACGATATGAAAAGAATGTCAAGCAAGCAGATGAATTGGTCAGCAAATACATCAAAGAACTGAAGGAACTAAAATCTCAAATCTGGAATAGTTCTGAGAAGCTTGCTGAAGAAGAAGAGAAAGGTAAACTCCTAAACTGTGAAAACCTTGAGCTTAAAAGTAAACTAACTATTTTTGAAAAGGTTTTTGAAAAGGAGAAAGAAAGTTTTGAAAAGGAAAAAGAATTGCTTTTACAAAAGCAATATGGTCTTTCAACCAAATATCTTGATGAGAAGAAGAGTCTTGAGCTTAGATGTCTAAAACTTTCAACACAAATCTCCAACTTTGAAAAGGTTTTGATTTTAGAAAGAGAAAAGTTTGAAACTGAACGCAAATCTTTTTCTAAAAAGAATGGAGAACTTTCTTTGAAAATATCCGAATTGGAGAAAGAATTAGACATTCTATGCAAAGAGACTGAGAAGAAGAAGGTTGAAGAATTTCAAGCAAAAAGTTTGAAAGATGATTTTTCATACGAAAGAAAGATCTTTCAAACTGAGATTTCAAAGCTTAATAAGCAATTATCTGTTTTGTCATCTGATATTATGATAGAGAAGAGGCTAAAATCTGATCTTCAAAAGAAGCTAGAAAAGAAAAATGTTCTGTTTAACAAAGACAAGGAACTTGAAAGCAAAAACTCTGATGTTGAATCACCCAATCCTGCTAGTCCAGATATTGTTAATCAGTCTCGTTACGGTGATTCAGCTGATTCAGTTTGCTTTTCTAAGAATGCTTCAAGTTCTATTCACAGGAATATTTCTTCAAAAACCGGCATTAGATCAAATAGCTCATCAAAAGATCGAATCCATACCTCTAATCTGTTTTATAACCCTATCATTGACAAATCAAATAATAAATCTTTCAAAAAAGTAAACACGGTGTGGAGAGTTAAAGGAACCACTCCTGCTCCAAAGTCATTCGTCTCTGTTAAAAGTGACAAGAACAACACAGCTTTCCACGCTAAACATTTTGTGAAAACTGGTCGAGTTTACTCTGTTAACAAACTGATCAGCTTATCTACACAGAAGCTGTGTTGCTCTTATTGTGGAACAAGTGACTTTGTGAAGAAAGACCATGCTAAGTATTGGTACGGTACTTATAGTATCCCCGGTTCTCACTATAATAGGGCATCTAACCGTCAAGGATCCATCAATGGATGGATACCAAAATCCTTCTAATCTATTTTGCAGGAATGTCATGTGTGGTTTTAATATCTATTATTCACATAACATGACGAGCATTCGAAGGCTATGCCAATTTTGAGGGGGAGTGCTATCTCATGAAAGGTAAGTGAACTTCAACTGAATTCAAAACCCGTGGTCAGTCATTCTGAATAACTAACTTGTATTTGTTATTCTCCAATTTTAACATCCATGATTGCCACGTGTCATTTTTTTTATTTAGTTATTTCCATGTCTCACATTGTTGATTTTTCGATGGAAATACACTCGTTTGAATTCCTAGTTGTTTTCAAAGTTTGCTATTTCTTGAAAAATGATTCCATTCTTATCTGCTATATTAATTGTGACTTGTTTTTTCACAATTAAACTTTCTAATCATTGTTTCATTTTTGAACATAATGTGCGTACTGAGTCATTCTGTTTTGCGCTTGATTTTGTTTCTTGAAACTCCGTTATTTGAAACAATGACTTCTGATTATCTCAGATCAGAACTCGGACTTAATTTTAATGACTTCTGATTACTTCAGATCAGAACTTGGACTTTATTTTTAATGACTTCTGATCATCTCAGATCAGGACTCGCTCTTAAACGCGTTGACTTCTAAACACTTCATTTTAGAACTCGTTCTTCACTGCTTTACTAAACTGATCTACTCGATGCATGAAAGGAGTGTTAGGACTTATATCGTTTCTATGGTCTATCCAGGACCTACCTAAGAAACACATCCCTTATAGACAACAGTGAGGGGTCTAGATTGATAGATGAGTTTGGAGAGAAAAGAATATGGTGAGGCTGTGACAGGACTTAAAAGAAATATTAGTCCTTACCAAACTGAATCAGTTATCCGGGTAACCACACAATCTATTCATTCTCGTTCTTTGGAGATGAATATTGAAACAGACATGGACCCAGTGTCGATAACTCGTGTCACCCCACCCAGCCACTCAAGTATCTCACAACAAATGCTTGTTTCATATATTCACGGAGATTTAGCATATAATATACCTATTCCTCACTCGGAGGTCTTAGATATTGAAAAAGGAAGACATCAGCTCCGGTCCCGAGTTAAATCAATATTTTGAGCATAACTGATATAATTCATTTCTTTCACACATGCACGAGTCTTTGTGATTCCATTTGCATATATTTGTGATATTGCCGGAACAGATTGAGAAGTAATTTTTAAAATTTTACTTCAGTGATAACTGGAAGTCCTATCAGAGATACCCCTTTGCCACTCTGAATACATGCCACACTATTTTTTAAATTGTTGTGATAACAGTTACTAACGTGTTTTTGTGTTAGATTTTTACCCCGTTCTGATTTCTTAAAATGTTTTATCTGGATTTTTTTGCTACTCGTCACTTTTGTCTTTGAACGTGCATGGTGCTCCTATTCATCATGAGGGGGAGAAAGGGTACAGATTCAAAGACACCGAATATCAAGTTGAGGGGGAGTTAGCAAAAGCCGAGGGGGAGTAAATGTTGACCGACTGTTGACCGAAGAGCTCAAAGTACATACAAGTGATCAAAGTACTTTCAAGTGATCAACTCTTCTCATCGTTTATCAAGTGGTGTTTGCTACAATTCAGTATTTCCTCCTTCGAGCATATTGGTTCTACAAGTTCTTTTAAAGCTGAAAACAAATTCAAGAGCTTTATTCAAGGGGGAGCGTTGAAAGACATGAAGACACTCTACACCATAGAGTTCCAAAGATTCAAAGGAAGAGAAGATCAAGACTTGAATATTTCAAGACCGATTTTTATTTATATATCTTTAGGGGGAGATTGTTAGGACCATAAATGTCCTACATATTAGAAAGATATATAAATAATTATATAGTGCTTAATTAGATTAATTATTATATATAAAATCCTTATTTGTGTTAAATGGGCTTAATTGCTTCATGGGCTTAGGCCTTGTGTGTCTAATGGCCTAAGTATATAAGGTTAGTCTTAACCTTAGAATTAGGTTAGCCTTTGATAGAGTTTTCATAAGCGATTCATTAGATAAGTTGAGAGCTTAATTGTTTAGAGAGAGATAGTTATGTTTTTCATTCAAACCTTTGTAACTATCTTGAATCTTGAATATGAGAGGGATGACAAGTTGAAATCATCAATTGTTCGTGTTCATATCCTTTGATTTATTGTTACCTGATCAATATGAGATTCTCAATTAGTGAGCGTAATTGTTTTAGAGAGAGATAGTTGAGATTTTCATTCAAACCTTTGTAACTATCTTGAATCATGAATATGAGAGGGATGACAAGTTGAAATCATCAATTGTTCTTATTATTGCTTATTGATTTATTGTTACCTGATCAAACTAGAACTCACAATTAGTATCAGAGCAAACAGACAGAATTGATTCAAAGTATTCATATTGATTTCTGGTAAGTTTTTCACTTTTACTCGTATGTGTTCTTACTTGAGTATCAAATTTTTGATTCTGGTAAAATTGATCGATTTCGTTTATTGGGTTTTGTTAGTATCATTGCTATTAGTGATTCTGCAAATTTTCATACTCTAATTCGATCGTTTGAGTGTTTTTTTAAGCAAATCAAAGTTCAAAAGTTTTGAGTGTGTTCTTGATAAATATCATATTTTTAGCCATCAAAACTTGTTGTTTTGCTTCAAAATCGATTTGGGTAGTGTTATTTTTGTGTTTGGTAGTGTTCCTAATCTTCCAGGAATGATTTTAAGTAACCCTAGTCGATTCCCAATCGATTGGAAAAGTCCAGCCGCTGTTTCCGGGTAAACCAGCCGTTCTTTCCGGATACTTGCAGCGGTTTCCGGACGTTTGTGTTATATCTTTCCGGGTACGTTCATCTTTCCTGGTAAGTCCTTTAAACTCCAATCTTTCCGGGTACTTTGTTCCGGAAACCCAAAGTTTCCGGTAAAGCATTTTATCCGGATAACTCTAGGTATCCGGTAATCATTTTCATCCGGAAACTCATCCTACCCGGTAAGTATCTCATCCGGTAAGTGTTTTATCCGGAAACTCTTTTCATCCGGTAAGTTCTGTGTTTGAGTTTTTCATTCGGAAACTAATTTCACCCGGTATCCTTCGTATCCGGTCACTCAGACTTGTCCGGACACCTTCAGTTCCGGTAAGTTATTCGGTAACTCTTTCACCCGGTAAGCTCAGTTTTCCGGATTCCTTATCCGGAAACCACCCGGACCCATAATCCGGGACCCCCGTGCTAAGTCGCAGGAGGGGGACATTTAAGTATCCTTGATACTGTTCCACTTTGAATCGAACCAACGTCTGACGATCACATTAGTGCAACCATCAAAGATGTCTCGTGATGCTTATGCCATAAGCAACCACACCACGCCTCCAGCTCTTGGAGAATCTTGTCAGGTATGTCTACCAACCCATAATGCTTTTGTTGATAAAATTCAATTGCTTGGTCAAAAGGTAGAGTCATATATGTTTTCCTCGAATGAACATCTACTTGAAATTAACTCGTTAAAAGTAAAGTTAGATGCTCAAACAAAGATAACAGAAAAGCTTAAATCTGACAACACCTACCTAAAGGAAAAGTGTGTTAATCTTTCGATAGCACCAAAAGATCTTCGAGCTAAGATATCTGATCTGACCTTAAAGCTTGATCAGTGTTTGAATAAGAAAGCGGAAATTGTCTATCAATGCTCAGCTCTTCAAATTCAACACAAGGAGTTTGTTGCTAAAATACTCGATCTTGAAACAAAACTCCACAAAATAGGTCAAACTGATCAGACCATCCATATGAATAAACCCAAGGAGTTCACTTATTTTAATAAGGATTGGGGAATCGGATATGATAACCCTCATTATTTGAAAAAGGGTATTTACACAACTCCGACTCTGTATGATTTTGGTTGTTTTGGATTAGATAAAAAGTACCCAGAATATGCGATTCAATGGACTGGTCCTCTTGAACCTGAAAAGGAAGAGGAAACTGAGGAATACAAGCTCACACACACATCACATATGCAACTTCCGTTTTGTTATGAACCTTTAAACTATTCCTATCAGAAAAATAAGAAGTACCTCTCGAATGACTACTTCGAATGCTACAAGGTTGCAACGCCCAAGGAATCCTCCACAAAAGATGAGGTCCAAGCAACCGCAACCAAAACTGAGACGGACGAGTACAATCTCTATGTTCCCCCTCTCATATTGGAAGCAAAGATAGTCGAGTTGGAGGAGTCACTTGAGAAAGAAAGGTCTGTTTTCCAAAACGAAAAGAAAACGCTAATTCAGGAACTTGAGAATCTTAAATCAGTCAAAACCGAAGTTGTGTCGGATGAAGGACATGAAATCCTTCGATGTGAAATCAATAAGCTCACATCAAAACTGGCTGCCTTGGCAACAGATGTGATGAAGGAGCATATGAGAAATGGTCAGCTCCAAGAGCAGATTGACCAACTCCAATCTGAAAAGCAGAATTCACCTTAACTTTCCTCAAGCTCATCTGATACGTCTTCGTGTAAAGCTTTCGTAAACAAAACCTCTTCTACACAAGACGATAAAGATTCTCAAGACGAGAGTGTTTTAAGGAATTTGAACTCTGATTTTTTCCCAGCTTCCGCACCATATTCCCCAAAGCACACTGACACTAAGTGTTCCTCACTTCCCTCGACCAATCCTAGTCCATCTATTCCGGATATCAATTTTTCCAAAGTCATGAATTCCGAAGGTAATTCTGATGGAGAGTTTGAGTCGTTCCCCTTCGACAAACCTCTTTCGAGTCATACTGACTTTTTATCACCAGTAGTCAATCGACCGGTCAATGTTCTAAAGGGTGCATGTTCTAATACAAAGGCCCCAGCTGTGATTAAGATTTCCAAATCTAAACCTGTTTCTCAAAACCAATCACAGTCGAGGCAAAAGACCGAGCGATTGCCTATCAAAAATCCTGTTTCTTCAAAAGTCACTGACCATGCTGTCAATGTGGGTTCAGATAAAACCGGCCAGCCTAAACAAGATAAACCAAAGAGGCCAGCTAGGGAATCTATTGAGAAAGAAGCGTCGAAGTCATTTAACACTGTTTTTTACCCTAGAATGAACAAAAACGATTGTGCTTGGAATCATAGGACTGATTTTGTTAAAAGGGATGTTAATTTTCCGATGAAAATTTACACCATTCCGCAATTGATTCAATTATCGCACGATTGTTTGTGTTGTTCTAGTTGTGGTTGGAATGACTTTGATGATATTAATAATAATGATTGGTTTGGGTCATATCACATATATAATCATACACCCAAACACAAACCCCGTAAAAACAAAAAGAAACACTATAATCAACGGGGTTCCCAATCAGAGGTTAAACCACAGCAGGAGAGAAACCCCATTCCAAAACGGGCTTCCCCGACTGCGGTTAAACCTACACCTAAGAGGAAACCTGCTCCAAAACAAGCTCCTCCAAAAGGTGTAAATTCTACACCCAGGAGGAATACTGTCTCAAAGCAGGTTCCTTCGAAAGGTGTCAAATTTAACCCTCCCGGACCCAGGCAAATATGGGTACCGAAGGTCCGCTAACCTCGTTTTGCAGGACGGTCATGTGTTGTACTTAGACTCTGGATGCTCCAAGCACATGACCGAAAGGAGGGAGCTACTCACAAACTACCTGGAACCATCTGGAGGAGAGTGTTCATGTGTTCAGGGGGAGCATGAACCGGTATCAGGTAAGTTTACTCTACTGTTGAGGGGGAGTGTCACACACGTTTTTTTTAACTGTCAGAAAAGGTTTTTTTTGTGTGTGTGTGGGCATTCCCGAGTGCACTTAACTCCGTGCACATTTTGAGGGGGAGTACTGCCTTTGGTGTTCATCATTTGAGGGGGAGAGTCACATTTCTTTTCTTGAAAGTCTAAAAGCTCTTTTTTATGTCGATGTCTCCTACGTAATCACATTCCTGTTCCGAGGGGGAGCAAGGATATGCCTATGCATCCGTCAAGGGGGAGCAAAGTATTTTTCCCATGGTCCAGCCAGCGCCGGAGGGACCTCCCCAGGGACTTAGACCCGAGCGACGTGAGGGTCCTAGGACAAGAGGAGGAAGGAGAGCGGAGGGGGACTTAGTTGAAAAAAAAAGGTGAGACTGAGTGAAGTCAGGTCGACAAAGAATCAAGAAAGATTAAGCCGTAAAGATAACGAGGCTTCTGAGCGACCCCAATCGAGGGTAATCCGGGTAGCCACATCTGCTATCCCGTCTCATCCGTTGGGACAGGATATTGAAGAAGCCTCCGTAGATCCAGCAGAGAAATTGCACAACCCCTTATCCACTCATCCGTCTCTCCAAAGACGGATGTTTCAGTTTCTCACGGGGATCAAGCACAACTTCCACCGGTCTCTCACACGAAGAGTGCTGGTGTTGAAATAAAAGACCAGCAACCCCCGGTCTCGCCTTCTTTCAGTGCACGATTGGGTCTAGAGCCAATTGATATTATACATTCTTCGGCTAGGACACATGATGAGGAACACCAAATCGATGCTCTTCGTGACTCGATCGAAACGTCTGTAGTGTCTCCGTCAGGCGGAACACGAGGATCGGACGTAAATCCTACCACAACTACCAAATTGGCAACTGTGAACGTAGGTGGCTTTGCCTCTCAGATAGATGCCTCAACGGGCATTCTAAGGGATCCCGGAGTTAAATTTCCCGACTTTGTGTCACAAGGGTCCTAGGACAGCACCCTCAAGGCTGTCCGCGAGGCAATGGAGCAACACATGGCCGCCGAGCTCGCCAAAATCAAGAGCTTAATCAAAGGAAAAGAGAAGATCGTCGAAGCTGAAACTGCCCCTACACCTCCACCGGCTCCTGCTCAGCCTACCTACTCGGTGGACACCCTCAAGACGATGCTTCTAGCCCAACTGCTCCAACAATCCGAAACCGACGCCTCTACCGAAGCAGACCTGCTATCCGTTCTGAAATCACAGGTCACTGCTCCTTCATCATCCATTACCAATTGACTAGATACCCTTGACTCGACTCTTAAGGACTTCAAACAAGCGCTCACTACGCTGTCCGAGAGAGTCCGTTCACTCGAAGATACCTGCAAGGGTCAAGCAGGCGGTCTGAAACGCAAGCACGATGACCAGGATGATCCTGATCACCGTGAGAGGGAGAAAAAACAAAGACTAACCGAGACCGCCCTGATCCTCACCAAAACTACAACCGTGGTTCACCCGGAACCCTTAACTGCGTAACGACAACCGAATACGCACCCGAAGCCGAGTTACCTTTAGCCGAGATGGTAATTGACATGGATATCTCGGATGATGAAGACCCGACGGTTGAAAAGCCTGAGGGAACAGAACAAGAACTGGTTACTTTTGACACATCAGTTGAGTCTACAATCAACCTGATAGATCCAGACTGCGAGACCAACCCGGAAACCGAAGATGCATGGTATGAAAAAGCCGCCAGTGCCACAAATTTCCAGGTTAATTTGGTCTTCCCTACTGATGAAGATGACAACATAGACTACGACCAGT
Organism: Saussurea involucrata; assembly: GCA_033807775.1. Lineage (NCBI taxonomy): Eukaryota > Viridiplantae > Streptophyta > Magnoliopsida > Asterales > Asteraceae > Saussurea > Saussurea involucrata. The sequence continues at coordinate 25,556,828 of CM066326.1, forward strand.
TTCTGCTCCAGAATTTATATGGTACCCCCGTTCACTCTGCTCAACCTGCTGAAACTTCAACAAGACCTGAAACTACAACCGCCAATATTCCGACATCTCCTCAGCAACCGACAACTTCTGATCTCCCACCTCCTCAACAACAACAAATCCGTTGGGAGAAGATCACGATATTTATTCCTCACCTGGAGGAATCCCTGAAGAAGTTGTTCATTCACAAGCTACGCCCAATCGAGCCGACCTTCTGCCTTGGTATTTACAGTTCTAACCCCGAATACCAACGTCGGTACGTAAGTGCAATGAAGCGATGTCTACCAATTAGCCAAGTACGAACCAAGCATCAGATCACAGAAGTGCTCAACATCGAGTCAGGCCGAATAATGAAAGTTGTTTATCCTGTATTCACCGTTAGACGCGAAGATGGGAATGAATGGAGATTTTCTGAAGCCGACTTCCAACACCTACGACCGTTCAAATTCTACGCTATTATGAAAGACCTTCTCTCAAGAACTATTCGACCGCTTCCAGTTACAAAGGTGCTCGAAGCTGTTCGTCGATTCCTGGTCCGTACTATTATGATGTCATATCTCACGGACTTCCAAATGGCAATCGAGAACAGGGCAAAGAAGGTAAATCTGATAAAGCCGGATCTGCAAGCTCCTGAATTGAAGATGTATCCCGAGAACCCTCTGCTTCTAGAACCTGAATTTGGGATTGTCTACTTCAACTAACAGAAAAAGAAAAGATTTCTGCATTTCAGTCAGGTAGACAGATTATGTGATGGCAAGCTCTTCAAAGTTGAAGATGCTCTTTGAAAGATCATATCTCACGAGTCCGAAACTCGAAGGCTTTCGTATGTTCCCTATCCAGAAGAAACAATTGCTCAGAAAGCCTTGGAAATGGTTGAAGATCGCATCGACTATTGCCGTGGTATCAGATGGTTCGAGATACACTTTGCGCTCCGTAAAAGATATGTTCATAACTGACGCGAACTTGAACTTCAAGTCAAAGGGGGAGATTGTTAGGGTCATTTATTGTTGATTTAAAGTTCAAGGGTTTAAATTGTATTTCTTTATTTTGAGCCTAGTTAGTGAACGGGCTGTGGGCTTGTTAACCACGGGCCCGCCATTTATATATTGTATTAGCCTTAGAAAAATAGGCTAGTTGTCTTTATTGCCTTTCTATTCTGTATTGTAAAACTCTCTGATTGAAAGCATTATATGGATGACCAGTTGAAATCATAAACATCTCTGTTATTATCTATTGATTTCATTGTTCGTTGCACGAATCTGGAACTCACACCTTCCCAAGGTTCCTATGAGTTCAAGGTTTCTTAAGCGAAATATTTAACAAATATGCCAATGGAAAACGTTTATAGAAACTTTCAACATAAAGGTTTTCTAATCAATCTAATTGTACGCACAAAATCTACTACTATCAATTCGGTAGTTGTTCAAAAATGGACATACTCATCCCACATATGAAAATCATATTGAAAACCATTTCGTCGAAATTTGTATCGTTAGCAAAGCGCAAAGGCACAACAAACAACTTCTCTGAAAGAAACCGATGCGGTCCTAGCATGGATTGATCTATGTCATGCACGTAAGGTAATTTCACACTTTAAATAAGGTGCAACCAAAATGGTTTGTACGTACTTCAAAAGGAGTTTAAACGACAACCGACTCCAAAATTCCTTTTTAACCATGAAATGACAGTGAATCAAGATCCCCCAACAAAATTCTCACGCGTCAGTTTATTTCGCAAAACGGAGAAATGATTCATAAATATACTTTAGTTAAAACATAAAATGACTGGTGCCAGTTCCAAGTTTAAGGACAAAATTTGATACCTTTCCATCATTCGAAGATATTGACTAAAACATCAAGAAGAAATCTAAAATCGGAGTATGCACGCAAACTTGTAACACTCTCTTAGTAGTTTTCTTGAAACGAAATTACATGTATCAAGTCATTCATAACAAAATTTCAAAGGATGAAATTCTTTAAATCAATATTCAAAATTTTCTCATCTAGTCATATAATGACATAAGAGTAAAACATTTTTGAAAGAACAGGATCTAATCTTACAATCAAAATAGAAAGCAGTAATTGAGAAGTTGTATGATCAAGCCGAATTGTATTCAATGATGAACAGAATTACAGATCTAAGAGAGAGAGAATCTCAAAGATTACACAGAATGAATACAAAGTTATACGGGGAAAATCAATCAGTTAGCAACATAGAGCTAACTACTATTTATACTGCAACGGACATCTTAAAGCTACAGTACAAATAAGAAAGACTAATAAGAACATAACACGTGTCCTAATTAGTTTATAAAATACTAAGTAAAGTATCTCGTCATAAGTTCTGAACAGATAGTTCAGAACTTCTGAACATTCTTCTGATAAAGCTTCTCAGATCTTCTGACTCCTTAACTCAGACATCTGACTTCTCTTTCAACTGATCAATACTTCTGAGCTTTCACAGTCAGACCTCTGACTTCTCTACTCAGAACATCTGAGTCTTCTTATCCGATCTTCAATACTTGGTTTATTGACAAAACTTCAGATCTAACAATCTCCCCCTTTTTGTCAAATAAACTTAAACTTTGCATCATCCAGTTCTTTCAGAGCAGGAACAATCTTCTGAAGTAGCACATTTCTCAGATTAAGCCTTTTATCAATTTTGTCAATGATTTCTTGAATAATCTCAACTTGCTGATTGATTGCTTCTTGAGTCATGTTTGCTTCCTTCACTTTCAGCATCTTTTTCTCCAAATTATGCTTTATGATTCTTAAAGTTCCAGAACAGTATTTTGCGGTTTCCTTTGCTCTGAAGAAAATCTTTCCACTTTTGTTTTTCAAAAATACTCCCAAATCTGGATATTTGTGAACACTTCCAGTCTTTAACTTCTTTTTCTGTTCATGATCTGTGTTGGGATTTGCCAGATAAACACATGACTTTTGTAGGTACAAAGCTATTTGAAAGTCTGTATAACAGTGCCACCTTAAGATGTAGAACATGGCCTCAATTACCACACTTCTGGCCTTCCTTTCATTTCTGTCTTTGCTCGACTCTTTGAAGCATAGAAAGCTGTGTAATCTGTAGAAGTCAACTACTGATAGTTTCTCAAAATCTGCATCAGTAAAGTAATAAACCTTGCCATCTTCTCTCAGAACTTCAAAAGATAAGTACTCCATCTTTCTGAATTTCTTAACCCTCAACTCTCTGATTCTAGTGATTAAAAAATCTGAGTAAACAGCTTGCTTTGTTTTGCCAAGACATCTTAATTTTTCAGCCAACCAGATCTGAGTCTCCTTAGGTCTATCATAATACACATCCAAGAATTGTACCTCTTTTGGTTTGAAGAACTCAGGTAAATCAAATTCAAGAAAGTATCCATTTAGATCAATGGATATTTCATCTTCTTTTGGTTCAGACTGTTCAGCTTTTAGTTATCTACACATTCTGAGATATTGTATTCTGCACTTCTTCAACTTCATCTGACAAAATTCCATTCACTTCATACTCAGCAGGAAACACAAAATCATTATGTAGAATCTTTTGGGATTCACCTCAGATAGCAACCATTCACTGTTGTTTCTGATTTTTCTTCTAAGATCCAACCTCCTCTTCACACAGTTTATACATCTCTTCTTTAAACTCTCCTTTTCAGCTTCCATACTTACTTCCATTTTAATCAACAACCAATTCAGAGTTGCATCACTGTACTTTACCAACTCTTTTAATCTGAACAATTCAAGCCTTTCGTGAACTATATATGTGAACCCTTCTGTCTCCATTCCTTCATTCACAAATCCCTTCACATGCAAATCAACTTCTGTTTTCTTTGTGGGAGAACTCAGATTACACTTTTCTTTTCTTTCTTCAATAGCCAATTGGAAGTCATACAAGTATATATTTCTGACATAAATACCCAGAAGTCTTCTGCATTCAATTTCTATCAAGGCTTCTTCAGTGCTAGCAAAGAACTTGACTAGATCTGATCATTAAGAGTCAATCTGTGAAAATCAAAAGTAGACATGGAAACCTTTGTATTTCTTTCTTTCAGTACTTCCATTCTAACAAACATTAAACCATTGAATTCATCTTGTTGAAACATCAGAACTTTCTCAATTCTTTTCTGAATATGCAGTTTTGAGTCTGGAACTCTGAACCTGTTAGAAGCTTCTGAGTAGACCATCTGAGCTCTGTCATCCATAAAACCATCAATGTTACTTTCCAAAGGCTCATACTCTCCTTCTGTGTAGTAGAGATTATCATATATTTCCTCAGGAAAAATATCATCATGAAATTGTCTGGCTAATGGCACATCACTTAACTCTAGAATGAAGTCACACACAGGTTCTTCTAGTCTTTGCAATTTAATCTTTGGGATCTCAATTGGTTTTCTGAATACATACTCAGAAGGCATAAAGAAGTCTTTCACTTTCACATACTCTTCTTCTGTATTTAACTCATCACAAAAGTTAAATCTAAAATCATCTTCAAAATCCTGAGTATAATTCACAGTTCTGTCTTCTTCTCCCATTAGATCAATAGGTCTTATCATTTTTATTCCTTGCTGAACTTTTTGAACATTCAAAGCTCTGACTAAACTGTTATGCATCCTTCTGATCAACTCTTCACTTAACCTCCTTTCTTTTAATTTATAATCCGTCATATTTTCTTTGTTATACACCACAATATCTGTACACATGTTGACCACTTCACTTTCCACTGTCTTTTCTGATCTCGATGCAGATTCCTCAATAGCTTCAGTTTCATCTGAGTTTCTTTCCATTTCTATGTCTAAGTTTAATTCCTCTGTTTTATCTGACTCACCACCATCTGTACTTTCCAACTCCATTTCCTCTGTATCTGAGCTATCAATCTGAACTATCTGAGTTATTGCCTTTAAATTTTCCTGTATCTGATCTTCTGAACTTTTTGTACTAGCTAATTGCATATCTGCCATCTCAAAATCTTCTATGCCAATATCATCATCAGAACTTAACCTTTGTCTTTTCTCCCCCTTTTGATGATCATGAGGTTCATTATCATCAAACTTTCTTTTCAAGTTCTGATTAAAAGCAACTTCAGGTTCAACTTCTGCAATAGGAACAGGATCAAGAGGCTTTGAAGTAGAAGCCAAAGATACACTCAGTGATTTCAGTATAGATTCCTGCATACCTTGCATTTGTTGTAACATATCTTTTTGAAAACCATACATTATATCCACGATCTCCTTTTTGTGAGAATCCAAGGATTTCTTTACATCATCTACTTTGGTTTCAACAGAAATCAACTTTTTCTCCAACATAACTTTCAACTCTGACATCTCATCATTCAAATCCTCCACCCTCTTCTCCAAATTTTCTACTTTTTCCCCCATCTCCTTGTTTTGTTTCTGAATCTTTTCAAATTCAGAAGTTTCTAACAGTGAACCTGAACCAACAGATGGTCCAGTTTTCATGTGCCCAGAGGGCTCATGGCCTGTAGATAACACACAGTCATCTTGTACAACAGATGCACGTTTGAATGAGGCTTTTGTAATGTTCACCTCACCAGGACTTCCATCCAATCCTCGACACCCAACATTAGGTATGTCTATGAATGTTGTTTCAGGAATACGAAATTCCTGATTTGTGCAAGTGTCAAAAGGAATTTCAGGCTCAATATGAATAGGACTGTGATATTCAGACTCAATGTGTTGAGAAATAAATTGGGATTTATCACCTCCCTCCAAATGAGTTTGGGATAGTTCCCCGGATTTGTGTGAAACAGTAGCATGTTGAAATGCTTCTGAGTGGATATGGATGGGTTGTTCAAGATCCACCACTAGGTCCATGGTGTTTGTTTCAATATTGGACACCAAGAGATGTGAACTAATAGCATTTGTGGTTACCTGGTCAAGATTAGCTGGTTCAGAGGCATCTCTTTCTGTTTGAACCTCTGTTGACAATCTCTCATCCTCATCATTCTCATTCTGTTTTTCCTCACCAAATCTAACCAAGCTCTCAGAATTTTCCCCCTCAAGTCTCTCAGAATGTTCACCCATCTGAACATCCTCCCCCTCTCTAATTCGACTAGACCCCTCACCTCTCTTCTCAGGTTGGTCCTCTTGGGTAGGGATTTGAGGTAATTCAATTCCCATAGAGGTGCAATAAGCTTTTAAAATCTCACTCTCCCTTGGAATATAGCTCCTAAGTGATTTTGGCAATAGTTTATGATTGGGATAGTTTTCAAGTCTTGTTACTGAGGTCATCTTACCCAAATAAAATGTAGGACCATGCTCTTCATTTCTTCTTCTTGAGATTGTTCTGTTTTCCTGCATGGCATACCAAATAACAATTTGCCAGTACCTTATGTAAGGAATGTATGTCAGTGGAGCATCCTTTGTTTTCTTCTGAATTGCTTTCTGATTCTTCTCAAATGTATTCTTCATATCTTCCCAAAGTATTAAAGCATAGTCATAATGCCTATTCTTCACTAAACCCTGAAATATCTGAAGAATTTGTTTAGAACCTTGATCAGCAGAACTATTCTTCCCTGACACACATTTATTTACCACATGAAAGAAGCAAGCCCAAATAGGTGGTAATTTGTTTCTTCTGAACAAACTGAGAGTCCTCAATCCTTCATTGTATCCCAACTTCATAAACTCTGCTATTAATTCCTCTGTTAAGGGTGAATCCTCAAAATCTGTTCTTCTTTGTACATCATCTTTCTCTGGTAGATTCAGCATTTCTCTTAGTGCAGAAATAGATAAGACAAATGTCACTCCTCCAAATTCAGACACAAACTTATTATCTTCTAACCTAAGATGTTTCCACCATTGTTGTATGTACTGAACAGGCACATTTTTACTTCTTGTAAACCATTTTCTGTACGGATGATGTTTGAATAACTCCATGATAATTCTGTGTTCAGGCTTAAAACGGCTTTCCTCAAATAATATAACACAGTTATTTTCAGATAATTTCAGCCATTCACTCTCAGGAACAATTCTTTCCACTAAAATAGATCTATCTGACATAATAGAACCTGCAGCACTCTGTTCATGTTCAATATTAACGTTTACCTCATCCGCATTTCTTTCAGATTCATCCATTTGTTCATCTTCTTCATCATTTCTTATTGCCCCTTCCTCTGCAACTCTATTTTGTACTTCATCATTTTCCGAATCGGATGAATCCATTATCGATTTTGTAGAATGTAGAGAAATTGGACCACTTCTTCGTATTTCAGACATGATTTAAGAAGAAAACAAACTCAAAGAACTCTGGATTTGATTCGTATCTCACATTTCGCTCTGGAATTTGAAAGAAATTTGAAATAGGAATTTTAAGACCTATTTAAAATCCGCGAAGTTGAAAGGTTTAACGGAAAAGCGAAATCAATGTTATAACGGAGTCAACACATGTGAAATACCACAAAGGATTTAAATGAAATGCGTGGCATTGTCAAACAAATATGAAGCTGACACGTGTTAGTGGATAGAATTTTGACTCAAGTCAAAGATCTGAATAACATGCACAGATGTTCTGATTCCATGACTCAGAAGAATTTTGCCTTGTAACCAAAATGTCATTTAAAATCAACTTCTGACTAATATAAAACGTTTTAATTATTCAGAAGAGGTTTGAACAGATAGAAGCACTTTTTATCATCAAAACTCTGTTCATATTATGATGATTTAAAAAGGATCATTTAAAATCTTATATCTGAATATGAAAAGTTTTTAATTCAGATATAGTTTGAATAACAAAAAATTTATCATTAAAAGCTTGTTCTTAGAATGATCAGCGATAAGAAATGAAAACAAATCTTTTAAGCATCACAAAATGATTTCCAAAAGAATTTTGATGCTCCCCCTTGACTTGAGCATGCATTTGACTATTAATGATACATAAAGATGAGATAAAAAGATAATATAAGAAGCATAATCCATACAGTTGAAGTTATTTGTATTTCTCAAAAATAAATTTTTGAAAGTTAGATTGCTGAAGTATTGACTCAGAATCTCTGACCTTAAGATTCAGAGGTTCTGATCTCAAGACTCAGAAGTTCTGAACTCAAGACTCAGAAGTTCTGAACTCAAGACTCAGAAGTTCTGAACTCAAGACTCAGAAGTTCTGAACTCAAGACTCAGAAGTTCTGATCTTAATATTCCGAAATGCTGATTCTTAAGACTCAGAGTTCTGAGTACACTACTCAGACAATTTTACTTAGAAAAATTTAGCATTTTTAAGAAAAAAAATATTTTCAATTAGGCAGATTAAGCATTCCTATTTTACATATGAGAAAAGAAAACCTTTTGTGATCAAGAGGCTTTGTTAACAAGTCAGCCAATTGATACTTTGTATGCACAAAGTGCATCTCTATAGTTCCTTTTTCCACATAGTCCTTTATAAAATGATACCTCACATCTATATGTTTAGTCTTTGAATGTTGAACAGGGTTCTGAGTAATGGCAATTGCACTTTCTGAGTCACAATAGATGGGAATCTTGTTAAGCTGATATCCATAGTCCATGAGTTGTGTTCTCATCCACAATGTTTGAGAGCATGAAGCAGCAGCAGCAACATACTCTGCTTCAGCAGTTGAAGTGGATACATAATTCTGCTTCTTTGATGCCCAACTCACTATTTTATCTCCCAAAAAGTGACAAGCACCAGATGTACTCTTTCTGTCCAACCTACTTCCTGCATGATCAGCATCAGTGAAAGCAGTCAATTTGAAGTCAGTTTCTTTTGGATACCATAAACCTAGATCAGGTGTTCCTTTGAGATATCTTAAAATTCTTTTGACAGCCAACATATGTGATTCTTTCGGGTTAGATTGAAATCTAGCACAGAAACAGGTAGAAAACATGATATCTGGTCTACTTGCAGTCAAATAAAGTAATGATCCAATCATGCCTCTATAAAGTTTGATATCTGCTGAAACACCTTTGAGATCAGCATCTAACTTTATGTTAGTTGCCATAGGTGTTCTCATAGAAGCACAATCAGACATTTTGAACTTTTTCAGAATATCTCTGACATATTTTCCTTGATTTATAAAAATACCTTTTGGTAATTGTTTGACTTGAAGACCAAGGAAAAAATTCAGCTCACCCATCATGCTCATTTCAAATTCAGATGACATGATTTTTGAAAAATTATCACATAATTCTGGACTGGTAGAACCAAATATTATGTCATCAACATAAATTTGAATCAGAATCAAATCATCACCCTGTTTCTTTAAAAACAAAGTTGTGTCAATCTTACCTTTCTTGAATCCTGAACCTAACAAGTGTTTAGTAAGAGTGTCATACCAGGCTCGTGGTGCTTGTTTTAGACCATATAAAGCTTTGTCTAAAATATAAACATGATCAGGGAATTCTGGATCAACAAAACCTTCAGGTTGATGGACATACACCTCTTCATTAAGTTTGCCATTTAGAAAGGCTGATTTGACATCCATTTGATACACCTTGAAATTTTTATGTGCATCATAGGCTAAAAATATTCTGATTGCCTCTATTCTTGCCACTGGTGCAAATGTCTCATCATAATCAATTCCCTCTTGTTGACAGTATCCCTTAGCAACCAATCTTGCCTTGTTTCTGATGACAACACCTGATTCATCCTTTTTGTTTCTGAACACCCATTTAGTTCCAATAATAGATTTACCTTCAGGCTTTGGAATGAGTCTCCAGACTTTATTTCTTTCAAATTGAAGCAATTCCTCTTGCATTGCTGAAATCCAGTCTGGATCCTCTAAGGCTTCATTAGCTTTCTTTGGTTCAATCACACTCAAGAAACCAGCAAACATTGCTTCATTTGCTGTAGCTGATCTGGTTTTTACTCCTGCTGAAGGATCACCTATTACTTGATGAATAGGATGATTTTTAGTCCATTTATTTGCATTAGGAAGTACATCAATCTCTGAATAATTGTTGTTTGCATCATTCTCATCAATGATTGCTTGTAATTCTGAACTTTCCCCTTGTTCTGATGTATGAATAGAAGTCATATCCAAGTTTGGGTTCTGATTAATGAAGTCAGAATTCTGTGTGACTTGCTCAGAGTTCTGAGTACAAGAATCAGAATTCTGATTACAAGGTTCAGAATTTTCACCACTTGTATGTATTAGATTTGGACATTCCTCTGATGGACCTTTGTCAGAAATTACAGTTGATTGAACTATTTCTGGAGTCTTATTTTTCATCTCTTTGACCATCTTTGGGTTTTCATATTCTGCATAAGAATCAGAAATTAGTTCACTAAAAGCATCCTTAAACAGTAAATTGAGTTCTGAACAAATAGGATTAGAATCTGTATCAGAAGTCATTTTTGTCTTGTTCAGCATGAGTTCTGAACTGTCTTGTTCAGAAGTCCGCATTCTGGCTTCATCAAAAGTTACATTTATGCTCTCCATCATCCTCTTGGTTCTTCTATTGTAGATTCTGAATGCTTTGGAAGTTAAAGAATAACCCACAAAGTATCCTTCATCTGCCTTTTTATCGAATTTGGCAAGATTTTCTCTGTCTCTAAGAACATAGCACCTGCAACCAAAAACATGAAAGAATTTGATTAATGGTTTTCTTTTATTTATCAGTTCATAAGCAGTCTTATTTAATCTCTTATTGATTAAAGTTCTATTCTGTGTAAAACAAGCAGTTGCAATTGCTTCAGCCCATAGGAAAGTAGGAAGATTTGCATAAGCCAGCATTGTTCTCGCAGCATTTTTGACCATACCCACACATTAATGTGTTTCCCCAAAACATAGGAGAAAATAAACGTTTGTAATTGGTTGACACCAAAAATGGTTTAAATCGACTTCGAATATCGAATCATACAAACGGTGCGTATTAATGTTCCAAAATTTAAGCAATCCCACACACTCTAGGTTAGGACAAATAATTTTCCAAAATCCCCATCACGGAGCATTTGCACTAAAAGTTTTTCACTTGTAATATAAAACGTTAAAATGTCATTGCTTAAAACTTTGTCATTAAAATACCCAAAATACACATTTTCGCCAAAACCAAAAAGGTTTACAATTTTCCAAAATGCTCATCAAACCAATGTTGACCGAAGTTCAATGACTCACACATTCGTGTTTTCAAAATGTACCGTATCGTACACCATGCATAAACCCCACAATCTTAAAACGTATATTTGACCAAATGACCCTCACTCATGTAATGAAGTAATAAAACATTTTCATTCACGATACATTTATCAAAGCTTTCGAGGGTTAGTGACTACCAAATTATGCACACCCTTAGATCAATACCATGCGTTTGCAAGAAAGGACAATAAAATAATCAACTAGTCGGAAGCACATAAAGCAAATTGTTAAGAAATACAATCAGTATGTTCTTTCATGCATTACTCACGCCACATATAAATCAATCCGTACAATTAAATAAATTGCAACAAAATGTGCTAACATAAATCTTTGAAAGAGAAATTACGCGACATCAAAGATCCAAAAACATTCCGTTTGGTCGCCTTACGACATAAATAGCACTTCTCAACAAAACCCGAACGAGACAAAATGCCCAATATAATCCAAAATTAACACACGCAATAACTAAAGTATGCATCTTACAAAATTGCACTCACACGACACAGCACGTCGTAAAACGAAACTCCGTAAAACTCCTTGGGCTCAAATGCCTCAACTCGACCAAGTGATGCCAAACCTTTCGCTTTCAAAAATCAAATTGCATAAAGCAAGATCATGACTAAAATGCCAAAACTTCCAAAATTCCCCTTTTGTTGTAATACGATCTAAACAACACCTTCCGACAAAACTTGCGTTAAATAAATTTTCCAATAAAACTTGACATATACATAATGGAAGATAACTTTCCGTCCAAACCTTAACATATGTGGAGGAGATCCAATGTCAAAGTCATAAGCCGTAGTTATTTGTCCAACATCTTAAACATCATTAAAATATGGATATCACCGTATCCGAAAGTAACGTTGGACAACAACAAAATAAAACAAGTACTGACGGAGTTTGCAACTCCCGCAATAAAATAATTTCATGCACGTTTCAAACCATGATTTAAAATCTTGTGCGTGTTAAACGTTTTTCCGAGATTTCGTAACACAACTCATATGACGATTTGAAATACAATAAATATTTGATGCAATAAATTTCGTGCATAAACTTAGTCGGCACTCAACGTCTCAAACCATACTCCTCCAAATCCCTCTGGTCACACTACCGTCATTCAAGATGCTCAAACACCTTAAGGCAAAGTGGGGAATTACATCGATTCACCTTACAATTCCTCCTCGAATTAAGGTCGATTCAATAAATCTATGGTTCTAATCCAACCATAAACTTCGACCCGAAACGGTCCACTTAAGGCAATTATCATGCTTATTGTCACCCTAAGTGACTATTACTAAATTCGTCAATCTTTTCCGACGACTATTGTTAGGTCCAATCTTTATGATAAATAGAAGTATTGGAAAAATACACTAAGTATCGTCAACAACAGAGGCTCTACCGAGTAACCGAGAAGACAGAAGTCTTCGACAGAGGCTCTGCCGGGTTAATCAAGAAAACCGAAGTGAAGAAACAACAGAAGAGTCTTCTAAGCGAACAAGGCCACAGAGCTTCTATGATACTTGACAGAGCTTTTGTGGTAAAAAGAAGATCTACGAAAAAGATCTAAACAAGGACGAACATGCTTCTTACAATATCTGCCATTCGAAGGTTCTGAAGATCAATCGTACAAAGGCGTGACCTGACAACTCCACGTGTCAAACTCTGATAGGTTTCTGCCTAAAGCTGAATACGCATTTAATGAACGTTGTATCTGCAACAGTTCCAGAATAGTGTTTTGTACCTTCCAGCTACTATTCCTCAACAGTGTCTTTGTACCTTCAGTCCTTATTGTCCCCTTTAGAAGTAGTATAAATAGAAGGTTCATGTGAACTCTTTTATTAGGCTTTTTACACAACACACACACCTTTAGAGCAGTTTCTTGTCAAACCTTTCGGTGTTCTTGGTGTTCTTATTATATCAAATACAGTGAATCATTGAGCTATTTATCTGTGTTATTTACACTTCATATACTTGATACTGTGTGTTATTCTACCTCATTATATCTGTTAGTTCGTTAAAACGCTTCCGCATTATATATTGTTTGAACTAATTAGATAAAATCATCATTGTTAAGCAAAACAGGAACCAACAATTGGTATCAGAGCTTGCCTTGATTTTCTATATCAAGTGATCCACTCTTGCAATGATTTTCGGGAGAAACTTGGACTGATATTAACCTGTTCTTCATTCCTTCTGTTTTTCTGCCACTCTCGACCTGTTCGACTTTGGTATACTTATAGAACCTGTTACTACGGTTAAATCTCCATTTTAGTACACTGCTCAAAGCTTTTAAGCTTAAAAACACTATTCTTACCAACTTCATCTTCATAAAGCTTACCCTTTGTGGCTTTGTCATCTTCTGAAAGATTACCCTATTCAAGATGCTCAAACACCTTAAGGCAAAGTGGGGAATTACATCGATTCACCTTACAATTCCTCCTCGAATTAAGGTCGATTCAATAAATCTATGGTTCTAATCCAACCATAAACTTCGACCCGAAACGGTCCACTTAAGGCAATTATCATGCTTATTGTCACCCTAAGTGACTATTACTAAATTCGTCAATCTTTTCCGACGACTATTGTTAGGTCCAATCTTTATGATAAATAGAAGTATTGGAAAAATACACTAAGTATCGTCAACAACAGAGGCTCTACCGAGTAACCGAGAAGACAGAAGTCTTCGACAGAGGCTCTGCCGGGTTAATCAAGAAAACCGAAGTGAAGAAACAACAGAAGAGTCTTCTAAGCGAACAAGGCCACAGAGCTTCTGTGATACTTGACAGAGCTTTTGTGGTAAAAAGAAGATCTACGAAAAAGATCTAAACAAGGACGAACATGCTTCTTACAATATCTGCCATTCGAAGGTTCTGAAGATCAATCGTACAAAGGCGTGACCTGACAACTCCACGTGTCAAACTCTGATAGGTTTCTGCCTAAAGCTGAATACGCATTTAATGAACGTTGTATCTGCAACAGTTCCAGAATAGTGTTTTGTACCTTCCAGCTACTATTCCTCAACAGTGTCTTTGTACCTTCAGTCCTTATTGTCCCCTTTAGAAGTAGTATAAATAGAAGGTTCATGTGAACTCTTTTATTAGGCTTTTTACACAACACACACACCTTTAGAGCAGTTTCTTGTCAAACCTTTCGGTGTTCTTGGTGTTCTTATTATATCAAATACAGTGAATCATTGAGCTATTTATCTGTGTTATTTACACTTCATATACTTGATACTGTGTGTTATTCTACCTCATTATATCTGTTAGTTCGTTAAAACGCTTCCGCATTATATATTGTTTGAACTAATTAGATAAAATCATCATTGTTAAGCAAAACAGGAACCAACAATTGGTATCAGAGCTTGCCTTGATTTTCTATATCAAGTGATCCACTCTTGCAATTATTTTCGGGAGAAACTTGGACTGATATTAACCTGTTCTTCATTCCTTCTGTTTTTCTGCCACTCTCGACCTGTTCGACTTTGGTATACTTATAGAACCTGTTACTACGGTTAAATCTCCATTTTAGTACACTGCTCAAAGCTTTTAAGCTTAAAAACACTATTCTTACCAACTTCATCTTCATAAAGCTTACCCTTTGTGGCTTTGTCATCTTCTGAAAGATTACCCTATTTTCTGGAATTATCACTCTCTCAAAATGACAAATTCAAACAACTTATTTACCGCTGGTTCCTTAACCAAGCCACCCACACTACTCAGAGATGAGTACCCTTAGGGGAAGATATGAATGATTCATTTCTTCGAGGGTACTGACAAAGAACTCATGCACTTTATCAACAATCCTCCCTTCGTTCCCATGGTCACAGTACCACGTATTCCTGCCACAGGTGACACTCCTGAGGTTCCTGCGTACGAGAAACCAAAGACCAAGGATAAGTGGTCCGAACCTGATTGGGCAAAATATGAGGTTGCTCATAAAACAAAAAGACTTCTAATAATGGCCATACCCAATGACCTTTTCCAATCCCTAGATGCGTGTGAGTCTGCATACGATCTGTGGAAGGAACTAGAAAAACAACTGGAGGGTGGGGCCAAAACTCAGAAGAATCGCAGAGCCCAATGCATAAATGAATACTATGCATTCAAAGCTCTATCGACCGAATCTCTGCAGACGACATATGATCGGTTTAACTCTCTAATCTACAAGTGCAAGAAGTTCGGGATTCACAGAACTTCTGAAGAGAACAACGTCATGTTCCTAAAGAGTCTAAATGAAGAATGGCTCCAGTTGTCCATGTCTCTGCAAACAAATCAGGACTTAGACTCCTGGACTCTGTCAGATCTCTATGGAACATTGGCAGCCCTAGAGCCTCAAATCGCACAAGCAAAAGCACAAATCAGTGCACCTCTTGCACTGGTCGGTAAGACCACAGAAGCTAGAGAGAAGCCAAAGGAGAAAACTGCAGAGGTAAAGAAGGAGAAGAAAAAGAAAATCTTGATCGTTGATAGTGAAGATGAGGAGGTGGTGGAAGAAGAAGAAACATCAATGGCCTCTATTGCTAAATCGTTAGCCGTTTTGACAAGGGAATTCAGCAGAGGTTACCATAAGAAGTCTGGTAATGAACGATATGGAAGAGATGATCGAGGAAGAGAAGGGTCAAATGAAAGGAACGACAGAAGTAGCGACCAACAGAGGTCGACTGACAGAGGTGGTGACCGACAGAGGTCAGACGATAAAGTTGGCAACACTCCACATAACCAAGTATGTTACAACTGTGGTAAGCCAGGCCACTACGTTAATGAATGTAGAACTGAAAGAGGTGGTGACCGACAGAGGTCGGACGACAGAGCTGGCAACGGTTCCCAGAACCAAGGATGTTTTAACTATGGCAAGTCAGGTCATTATGCCGCTGACTGCAGAAGCAAATCCAACCGCCCACAGAGGGACTCTGCTTACTACAAAAAGAAAGCGGAGTTTTATGCTCAGAATTCACTAATGGTGAATCAGGAGAACTGGTTGTCAGACGAATCATCTGATGAAGGCGACAAAAACTCCTTGTTCTGTGGAATGGCAGAGGTCAGCTCATCCGACTCCGATAGTGAGGTATCCACTTCTGACTCTAACTCTAGTCAAGCAGAAGCTGATTTTCTCAAACCAAGTATTTAATACACATAACTTAAAAAGACCTGCGAAAGTATTCAAAAGAAACTTACCTTCTTTGAGAGAGAAGCTAGACTTCTCACTCAAGAAAAGGCCAAAATCTTTCAAGAAAAGGCCAAATCTTTCAAGAAAAGGAAGAAATTGAAACAATTTGGAACAAACACCTAATGGACGTTGAGACCGATAGAATGAACATTCTAGCTCTTAAACATTATTTTCAAAAGGAAAGAGAAGTCCTCTGTCAAGATTTACTCAGAAGAGATCTTTTAATTAAGAAATACCAAGATGCACAGAAGGTATACGAGAAAATTAACACACAAATAGGGAGACGGGGAATTGGCTTCTGTGATATAGATCCATACACCAGAAATAAAAGAAACAAATCTCTGTCATCTCTATTTCTCACTAGAAGTACAAGAAAACCTGGTTTTCCAAATCTACTCTCTGTTAGCAAAAGGCGAAAAGTCTCTGGGGAACCTTACATAAGGAAACCTCTGAAGATGACAAATGTGTGGTTTGAAAACACAGATTTGTCACCTTCAATCCATGTCAAAAGAGAATCCAAACCTAAGAAATATCTGAAAACTCAAGATCAGATAGGAATCTTCAAGTTTGGTAAACCCGAGACTCAAACACAGGTTGCCTTTGTCTGCATGATAAACTCTGAAAAGAAATTATCGGCAGAGGCTCCTGAGTTCAAGCCTAACGTTTCAGATGAAAAAGAGTTGATAGAAATCGGGAAAAACAACTTTTTCGAAGACTTCTGTACACCTTCTGTCGATCAAAATCTCTCTGAAGAAACCTTATCAGATACTTCTGTTGACTTAGAAGATAGTCCCCTAGAAAAGGAAGAAAGTGAGTATGGCACATGCCCTGAAAGTCCAGCCTCTGTCGAAAGAGAATTAAGTGACTCAACCTCTGTATATGAGGATGATTCATCCTCTGACGAATCTGAGACTGACTCTAAGTCAGAGATAGGACCTTGTGACACATAGGATTTTAAACTACCCACTGGAGTTCTTAACAGAACTATTCCTCCCAAGGAGAAAATCACAAGAGTTCCTATCTGCCCAGACTTTTTGGACATGTGTATACAAGCCAAAACCTCTCTTGAGTTTGAGAAAATTAAACAACAAAAAGCTCTGTCCTACCAAAATCCAACAAGTTCAAAGATTTTAAAATCCTTAAGGCCTATTAAAGAAAAACTAACATGGCAACAGAAGGGTAAATGGGCTAAAAATGACAAATCTTTTTCTTCTGTGACAGTGAAACCTGCAGAAGTTCACCACAGATGGGGTCCACATAAGGCTGCTCTCAACAAAGGATTTTGCAAACAACAATCTAGCCTACATAGGTCTTCTTGTAATAGGAAGTCAAATGTTAGGATAGAATGTAATTCCTCTGTGCCCCCATTTAATGTTTTTAATTAAAAGTTCAAGCAAGTCTCTTCGCACATTCATTATTGTCATTGCTTTGATCTCATGTATAAATTAAGCCAACCCTTCACAAATCCACATTGTTTACTCTCTGTACCCAACAAGAATGCTAAATACAAGGGTAAGAAGAAACAAAATGTTTCTTCAACATAAGCTAAAGCAAAGTCCAAGAATGCTAAGGAAAACTTGAAAACCCCTAACAAAACTGGACCCATTTGGATATGGGTACCTAAAACTCTCTGATTGTCTTGCAGAAGCAGTATGTGCCGATCTAGTTTCTAGACTCCGGATGCTCGCGGCACATGACTGGCGACAGAGGTCTACTATCCACATACAAAGAAAAACACGATGGTGGATCTGTGACCTTTGGAGACAACAAAAAGGGGTACATTAAAGGCTACGGAGTCATCAAGAAGGAGAACATATCCGTATGCAAAGTTGCATATGTGGATGGCCTTAAACACAATCTTCTCAGTGTTAGCCAACTCTGCGATACGGGTTTCGACGTGATGTTCAAAAGAACCTTCTGTTCTCTACAAGGTGAGGACACAAGAGTCGAAATTCTACGAGCCGAACGAAGAGGCGATCTCTACCTAATGAACTTATGTGCCAAAAACAAGGAAGACAAGCTCTGCCTTGTAGCCTGTAAAAGCGAAGAAGCCTGGTTATGGCACAACAGGTTCTGCCACCTAAACTTTCATACTCTAGATAAGCTTGTTAAACTTGATATAGTCAAAGGTCTGCCAAATGTTAAGTTTAATAAAGATCACTTGTGCTCTGCCTGCGAAATGGGAAAACTCAAAAGAGCTTCCCATAGAGGCAAAACTGATATATCTTGCACTAGGCCTCTATACATGCTTCATGTCGACCTTTGCGGTCCAATCGCTACACAGAGCCTCGGTGGCAAGACATATATACTTGTTTTGATCGACGAATACTCAAGATTTACATGGGTTGAATTTGTCAGAAAGAAATCAGATGTTCCAAATATTCTGATAAATTTAATGAAAATAATCCAAGTTCTATATGAGTGCAGGATCCAAAAGTTGAGAAGCGACAATGGCACAGAATTCAAAAACTCTGTCATTGAAGCTTACCTCACAGAAGAAGGCATATCACAGAACTTCTCTGTTGCACGCACCCCACAACAGAACGGATTGGTTGTGTGAAAGAACCGCACGCTTGTGGAGGCTGCAAGAACCATGCTAACAGCATGTGGATTACCAATGTCTTTTTGGGCTGAAGCAGTATCAACATCATGCTACACCCAAAATCGATCAACCATTGTAAAAAGGCACATCAAAACACCTTATCATTTGATCAACAAAAGGCGACCAAATATCAAATTCTTTCATGTATTTGGATGCAAGTGGTTTGTCTTAAATGATAGAGAAGAAAGAGGAAAGTTTGAGGTGAAAGCAGATAAAGGAAAGTTCATAGGATACTCTGCCACTTCAAAAGCTTACAAAGTGTACCTTCTGAAGTATCGATCCATCGTAGAAAGCATCAATGTATCTTTTGACGATTCCTTTCAAAAGACTTATGAACAAATCAGTTCAGAACTCGGTCTAAAGAAGGAATCCTCTAGCATCTCAAAGACAAGAGAAGAAGACTTAAATCTTCTATTTGAAGAGATGTTCCATGATGATATTGATCCCTCTGCTGAAGCCGTCCGAGCTTCTGGAGAAACATCTTCTGCAAACCAGACTGAGTCATGTATATCTCTAACTGGTCCATTAAATACTTCATCCTCTTCTGTGAATCATACAGATGCACATGCTGAGGGGGAGCGAACAGAAGTTGAAGATAACACAACCAAGGACTCAACCACAGAGGCTCCTAAGATACCTACTCCAGCGACTACAGAGAAATCAATACCAGAGGAAAAAGAAGACTCAGTCTCTACTTCCTCAGAGGAACAAATTCTAACTCTCATTCCAATCCTCCCACAAGCTGAAGAACCAAGCATAAGCACAGAAGAACCATCAACAACAAAGGTTACACACGAACCGCAGTATGCAACCACAAAAGTTAATCTTGATGACTCAAATGACCATCTTCCAAGAACAACACAGTGGACGAAAAGCCATCCTCCAAGTCTCATAATTGGCGACCCTTCTGAAAAGGGCAAGACAAGATCAGCCACTGCTAATTTTTGTTTCTTTACAAATTTTATAAGTGTGATCGAGCCAAAAAGAATCTCTGAAGCCCTAGATGATCCAAACTGGGTAGATGCTATGCAAGAAGAGCTTCTACAATTTGAGAGAAACAAAGTATGGACCCTAGTACCTCTGCCACGAGGGAAACAAGCCATAGGGACAAAATGGGTCTTCAGAAACAAGAAGGACGAGGATGGGGTGGTCATTAGAAACAAAGCAAGATTGGTGGCCAAGGGATATCGCCAGGAAGAAGGATTTTATTACGATGAAACTTTTGCCCCTGTTGCATGGCTCGAAGCAATAAGGATCTTCTTAGCCTTCGCTGCCCACAGAGGTTTCAAAGTCTTTCAGATGGATGTAAAATCTGTCATTCTGAATGGTGAAATCCAAGAAGAAGTATACGTCCAACAGCCACCAGGGTTTGAAGGCTCCAAGTACCCAAAATATGTGTATTACCTCGACAAAGCTCTGTATGGACTGAAACAGGATCCAAAAGCATGGTACGAAAGACTTTCAACCTTTCTTCTCAATAACAATTACGAAAGAGGTACAACCGATACTACTTTGTTTTATATAAGAAAAGGTCATGAGATTTTGCTTGTACATATTTATGTGGATGACATTATTTTTGGGTCTACAAATGAACAACAGTGCAAAGATTTCGAAAAACTCATGCAGAGTGAGTTTGAAATGAGTATGAAGGGAGAATTAACTTTCTTCCTCGGACTCCAAGTAAAACAATCATCAGAGGGAATTTTTATAAATCAAGAAAAATATGTCTCTGGCATACTTTCAAAATACAGCCTCTCTGATGCCTATGTAATGAAGACCCCAATGGCCACTGGAAATAAATTATTCTCAGATCCAAATGACACATCTGTAGAGTACAAACTCTACAGAGGTATGATTGGGTCTCTTTTATACTTAACCGCAAGTAGACCTGACATAATGTATGCCACATGCCTCTGTGCAAGATATCAAGCTAACCCAAAGGAATCCCACTATATTGTTGTAAAGAGGATCTTCAGATACCTTAAAGGGACCAAAAATCTTGGACTCTGGTATCCGAAGAACTCTGGTTTTGGTCTTTAGGCATACACAGATTCGGATTATGGAGGATGCAAGCTTGATCGAAAGAGCACCTCTGGGAGTTGTCAATTCCTTGGGGGAAATCTATTCAGCTGGACTTCGAAGAAGCAGAACTGTGTATCTACATCTACAGCAGAAGCGGAATATGTTGCTGCTACTAGCTGTTACTCTCAAGTTCCGTGGATGAAAACTCAGCTCAAAGACTATGGGTACAACATATACAAGATTCCCATCCTCTGTGATTCCAAAAGTGCCATAGCAATCTCTGCCAATCCAGTACAACACTCAAAAACAAAGCATATCGATATTCGTTATCACTTTCTGAAGCATCATGTTGAATTTGGCACAATCGAAATGCACTTTGTGCCCACTGAATACCAGCTTGCAGACTTATTCACCAAGGCACTAGATGAGAAAATATTCCTTTTCTTGGTGGGTAAGTTGGGAATGATTAACATGAGTTAAACCCTCTGTAAGTACGATTTGATCTTCAAGTAAATATGTATGTATTTAAACGCTTCTGTATGTAAATTCTTAAATCATCAAAAGTTCTGTAACCAACAGAGCTTCTGTGGGATTGCTCAGAGTATGACAATCTCCACAGAACCTCTGATAACTTTGACCTATGTTCTGTGCACAACTTATCTCATTTGATCCAAGCATAGGTCAAGGGGGAGCAGAAGGAGACCTTGAACTGATCTACAGAGGTTGATCATTCAAGGGGGAGCCAAAGAAAAGATATGATCAACCATATCCACAAAAGTCAGGTGTTTTTACCGAACAAAGAAGAACCAAATGTGAGTAACTCGTACAAATCCTTTTTGAAAACATTTTCTAGGACACAAATTTCAAAATATGTCCTATAAACACTGTTTAAGACATTTCAAACAAGAAATGATCAAAAAGATTTTCGAGCCTTCCGTTATGGGAAATTTAAGGTCATAGAGCTTCTGCTGAGCTCAACAGAGCCTCTGTAAGCCGGATCCTCTAGAACTGCAAATTTCATACGGAAACTCTGTCGATCAAACTTAAATGTCTTCTTTAAGGATTTGTACGTACAAATGCACACACAAGGATACTGGAAGAAAGTCTTATGGGCAAAGAGCTCACTTAACTAAAGAGTCTCTGTCGCCCAAAATAGACACTCTAAGAGTGTGTCTCAAACAAAATCAATTTCCAAAACAGTTTTCCAGGACACAAATTTCCAAATATGTCCTAAAAATTTGTACTAAAGATCTATCGATCCTCTCCAATGATCTTTCAAACGTTTCTAGTAAAGGTACAAGCATCAGAAGAGACAAAAAGACAAGGTTCAGATCACAGGGCTCACTCCACCACATAGCCTCTGTTGAATCTGACACTTAGCCTTTTATAGATATTCTGTAAAAGAACGAGTTATCTACTGCGAGTGACAGTCTTCTGAAAATAGAAAAGCTCACGCGCCAAGCATTAATGGGCCGCACACGCCATCTAATCGTGCTCTGACCTTAATGACGTGGCATCTTTTGATTGGACGTATGTGGCACACTTTCTCCTGGAAAGTTGAACCAGCCGTATGCACTCAATTACGGATCCCAAATTTTATTCACATTCAAATATTTACCCTTTCAGATTCTACGATCTCTTCAGTATAAAACCAAACTTACCACAACCTCTAAACGTTTAAGAACTTATTCTCTTCATATTCTCCGACGAACCTTGCAAAAACCTGCAACTTCCATATTCTACTCTCTTTCTTCAAAATTAAACCAATGGCTTCCATCTCCAACGCTCCAGTGAACTCTCCATCTCATTCTGAGAACTCCCAAAACCAAGAAATTGCCAGAAACCTAGAACAAGACCACTCCGGCGATGAAGCAGATTTTGGTCCGACTACCAATCTTCAAAACTTCATTGCCCATGAACACTTTGAACGTGTTCTTCCTTTAAAACCAAATAACTACTATCTGGTTCCCTCAAAAACCACTTTTGGGGAAGCACATGCCATCCTTCTTCACATTCTGGAAAACCATTACCTTTACCACCTGTTATCCAAAACAGTCAATAAAATCCCTGCCAGATACCTAAATCAATTCTGGATGAGCAGCAGATTTGACCCCGCAGATAGACAAATCAAGGGCTACATCTCCAAACCAGACAAATCCGAGCACCTCGAACTCAAATTCAACAGAACCATGTTCTCACTGGAGTTCAGTCTACCCACCAGAGGACTACTAGGGATAAAGGCATACGCAGATGAACCAACAGACGAAGAGCTATGTCGTTTTGTTGAAATGTTGGGGTACAACACAACCCTAAGAAAAAGAAACGATTTCAGAAGAAATCACCTTCCTCCTCTGTGGAATACGCTCTTCTCAATCCTAAATCGGTGCCTAACAGGGAAGGTGGGTAGTCCAGACCAAACTTCACACCAAATCTTGAACATAATGTACGGGGTATATTATGATCTACCTCTGGACTACTCCACCATCATGATGCAAGAAATGGTCAACACTATTGACAGAAAAATCTCTTCTCAGAAGGCCAAAGGACGAAAGCCCGAAACTCTACCTCCTCTACAATATAAAGAATTTTGGGTGTCCTGCTAGAGCCTCTGCTACGTCTACAAAAATGGCCAATGGAGGGACTAACGGACAGAATGTACCCCTTGAACAAAAACACCCCAACAGAGCACGAAGATGAATACCCTTTCTGCAGACCTCTGCCAAAGAAACTTCTGGGATACGCCACAAACAAAACTCTTAAGTTAGAATATATACGCGATCATAGGACCCCAGAACCGTGTCCTGTGACACCCCCGCGTCTAGTAGCCCTATTAGGAACTAGGTTTGTCGAAAAGATGTCAGATGAGCAATGGGCTGCAGCTTTGGCCAAACATCAGCTTGTACAGGCCAACTTTCAAGCTCAGAGGGAAGCGATTCTCTCCCCTTCAACAAAGAGCAAAACCTCTGCCACCACTCCCAAGAAGAAGAAAAAGAAGAAAACCCACAAGAAAACTACAGAGGGTACCTCTACCTCTGTTGCTCAACTATCCCCTCCTCGTGCAACAGAGGTTAGATCATCTGCACCTCCCCCTCCTCCAAAAGAAAAGAATAAAAGAAAACGTAAGTCTTCAGAGGAGGGTGCCCCAAAGCTAAAAAGGAGAAAGAGCAAGAAGAAGACCAAGAAACCTCACACCCCTCTGCGGACCATCGCAGAAGATGCAGAAATGGTCGAAGAAACCAATGAACAACATCTGCAATCCCCTTCACCCATCAACTATGCAGAAGATCAGGGTGATTTTTCTCTCTTTCTCCAACAACTCGGGATTGCACACTCTTTGGACCCATCTGGATAGACTGCAGAAGCTCTATCTCATAATTCAACAGAAGCACCAGACTTCAGAATCTCTTCTGACTTGGATGATGATGACCAAACCCCATAGAATAATCAGTCTAAAACTCCAGAAGTACTACAGAACCCCTTCACTCAACCCGGATTTGATGTGCAAAGGGCAAGCCCAGAAGAAGAGGTAGCTGCAGAAGACCATCAGATGGACACCATGTTAGGAGATCCAACAGAGGAAATGGTTGAAGCTAGAGGTACTAGGGTAGAAGTCTCAGAGGTTGATTCTGATGAATAGGAAGCAGACCAAATAAGAAAAGGTCTTTATCATCCACATATCATGCAACTAATTGGGACTCATTCTTGCTATGATGACCTAGGGAAAAGCCCAGAAGTCAGGGTAGAAGCACCAAGCCATAGGGTAGCAACATATGTTCAAACCATAGATGGAGAAAAAGTGCTAGGATGCCCAACAGAAGATGAAGCAAGAAAAGATTCATGGAACAGTAGAGGCACACAACCCCAACCAAATCCCAGTGCAACCCACATTTCTATTACCGCCAGTCTAGTGGCAGAAGGTAATATTGAACAAGAGCAGCACGGCTCGACCCCAACCCAAACTGACCGGGCAGAGATAACTCTTTCTACCTCTGTGCCAGTCTTAGCCGGGGAAACAATTCCAGGGGAGTCCTCTCAAAGAGACTTACCCTTAGTTCGTGGTCCATCGCCCCAGACCACAATCGCCAAACTAACAGAGGAATTTGTTTCCTTTGCCACGCACACTACTATAGGTCCAAAGAGCTCTTCAGAGGAGCTTAGAGTGCACGAAGACGGAGAGACTCTAGACAAGTCTCTGAGTCAACAGAAGGATACTCTTGTCCCCACCTCTGGAGTGGATCAAGACAATGTCCTTCTCAGAACCTCTATAGGGTCTAAAGCTGATAAAGCCTCTGCTCAAGGATTAGAGGGAAATCCTTCCGTCCTCAACATCAATACAGGGACGAAAGAAGGTGTTCTAGGAATGGGAACTCACTTTGGGGACGAATGTGTTCCCCC
This sequence comes from Saussurea involucrata, assembly GCA_033807775.1. Lineage (NCBI taxonomy): Eukaryota > Viridiplantae > Streptophyta > Magnoliopsida > Asterales > Asteraceae > Saussurea > Saussurea involucrata. The sequence continues at coordinate 25,582,146 of CM066326.1, forward strand.
AGAGGTTACACCAAGTCCACATGTATCAAGGGATGAGTTCCAAACCATTGTCACCTCTGTGGACAATACCTTAAAAGAGTTGAAAAGCTCTTTTAATTCTTTTGCAAATACTACATCCAGGGCACTCACAAACCTGAACACCAAAATAGACAACCTGTCCACAGAGGTGAAAAATGCCTTAGCCCAGATATAGGCAACTGCTACAACCTCTGCCACATCTGCTGCTGCTGAGTTTGAGAAGGCTACAACCTCTGCCTTCCAAACATCTGTCAAAGATCTCTTAGCTCAACTCAAAGATCAAGCCTCCACCCCCAAGGGCCTCACTCCTGAAGATTTAAAGAAGGCCCTCGACAAAGTTCAAGAGCAAACAACAGAAGCAACTCTGGCCATGAAGCCCTCAGATTATATGACCAGAGCTCAGCTCACAGAACTTGGCCAAGGAGTGATCGATCAAGTAACAGAGCTCATCAGAGCCTTTACAGCTGCCAACACAAATTATGTCAAAGACTTCAGGGAAAACGTCGACAGAATGCGCTATAACACAGAAGCAGAGCTCCAAACTCTTCTTGGTCTCTGTGACGATGTATGTGCAAAACTGATAGCTGCAGGTGCCACTCCTCCAAATAAACCAGAGGAATCTTGCAGAGCAGAGGGTACACAAGATAAGGGTCAGGATGACTCTGATGATGACTCTGATAGTCCATCAGATCATCCTGAGGGGGAGAATCAAGGGTAGAAACAAAGGGAAAAAGCTGCAAGCAGAGGTATACAAGCTCCACCGGTATACGCAGAACCTATATCTCAAGCACCTCCAACTCAAACCCAAGGAGGAACACAACAACAGTCCACAGAGGCAATAACCACCTCTGTGGAATTCCCCTCTGGAGAAGATGTCCAAACCCAAGAGAACTTCCAAATTCTAACATCTTCTGAAGAAGAACTACCTTCCCCAACACCTAAAACCAACCTAAGAATCAAAACCATTGCTCAAAAATAGAAAAAATATCTGAGCAAAACACCTGAAGCCTCTCCAACAGAACCCAAATCACCAATCAAGCCCTCTGAAACTCGAGTGTCAAATCCAACAGAGGCAACCCCCACAAAACCTCCTAAACCAAACCCTCTGAAGCTCAAATGCCAAAACCGACAGAGGAAACACCATATCTACAAGCAGACAAACCAATGGCGAAAGACAAAGGCAAAGGGATTATGACAGAGGAACCGCAGAAGAAAAAGGCCAAGCATCAACCTCCGACAGAAAAACTGATGAAGAGCTCTTTCGATGCTTATGTTACACCAAAACCAGAAGAAGAAGACTGGGCTTTAGGTGCCACCCCTCTGTCAAACATACCTGTTATGGATCCAAAGAAAAAACACACAAAGGATCGAGTGGCAGAAATTAAGAAGAAAATGGATGCTCTGCGCAGACCCATGCCTCCAGTTAGTGCACCTCCACCTCAAATGGAAGAAGTGGTGTACATGTATCTCTACAACAGAACTGCCAGAGATCCAATGCCACCAATAGTCCAAGATCCCGAACTTCGTGCTGACCCCGAAAACATATTCAGAAGAACAAAACCCAAGCCAAAACACGAAGTCTTCTCAATTGAAAAAATCGACAAGGTCATATACGGTAAGTTTTCTCAAACCAAAACTACACCTAAGGTTTCCTATAACATATACAAGGTCAGAAGGGAGAACAGAACCATGAATCAATTCTCAGATGCTGATCTGAGAAATCTAAATCCCTACGACCTACCCGACCTTCTGCTCTGGACAAAAGAGAACTTCATAACAGATGCACATCGAAGGGCATACAGGGTAATAAGGAAAGCCATGCGTGAGAAACTTCTGCTATACAGCCTTGTCGACTTCCAATTAGCACGAGATCTCGGAGTAAGAAACCTCGCACTCCGACCACCAGAAGACGACTGCCCATCCTCTGCCATACCAAACTCAACCATTACATCTCCAAGAGTTGGGCTAGTTTATCAAGATCCTGCTGGGAAGTCATGATTGTTCGTAGAAATGGACTGTCAGAAGTATGCAACAAATACTTTGACAGAGTTCAGAGCAAGCCTCGTGGAGCACAGAGGAACAGAGCAAATGGATCGGGTTAATGCAGATAGACTGATAGAAGTCATCGATTCAACAATCAACTTCCGAAACCTCTGCATCAGCTTCTATCACGAGCTTAAGGAATTAGGATTCGACAACAGAAGCTTCAACGACTTCAAAGACGCCAAAGTCTGATATCCTCTACTAACATCTGTTATTTTTACCTTCATCATGTAATCAAATGTAAGTGTCTCTGGCACATCTTTTATGAAAGAAAAATATCAACAGAGGTGAAATACCTCATGTCTTGTTCTTAGTCTACAAAACCTTGCATGTTTCAAATTTTTATTTTTCAATACTTAGGGGGAGATTGTTAGCTCCAATCTTTATGATAAATAGAAGTATTGGTAAAATAGACTAAGTATCGACACCAACAGAGGCTCTGCCGAGTAGCCGAGTAACCGAGAAGACAGAAGTCTTCGATAGAGGCTCTGCCGGGTTAATCAAGAAAACCGTAGTGAAGAAACAACAGAAGACTCTTCTAAGCGAACAAGGTCACAGAGCTTCTGTCATACTTGACAGAGCTTCTGTGGTAAAAAAAACTTTTCAAAATATCCAAACAAGGACGAACATTCTTCTTACAATATCTGCCATTCGAAGGTTCTGAAGATCAATCGTACAAAGGCGTGACCTGACAACTCCATGTGTCAAACTCTGATAGGTTTCCGCCTAAAGCTGAATATGGAGCATTTAATGAACGTTGTATCTGCAACAGTTCCAGAATAGTGTTTTGTACCTTCCAGCTACTATTCCTCAATAGTGTCTTTGTACCTTCAGTCCTTATTGTCCCCTTTAGAAGTAGTATAAATAGAAGGTTCATGTGAACTCTTTTATTAGGCTTTTTACACAACACACACACCTTTAGAGCAGTTTCTTGTCAAACCTTTCGGTGTTCTTGGTGTTCTTATTATATCAAATACAGTGAATCATTGAGCTATTTATCTGTGTTATTTACACTTCATATACTTGATACTGTGTGTTATTCTACCTCATTATATCTGTTAGTTCGTTAAAACGCTTCCGCATTATATATTGTTTGAACTAATTAGATAAAATCATCATTGTTAAGCAAAACAGGAACCAACAATTGGTATCAGAGCTTGCCTTGATTTTCTATATCAAGTGATCCACTCTTGCAATGATTTTCGGGAGAAACTTGGACTGGTATTAACCTGTTCTTCATTCCTTCTGTTTTTCTGCCACTCTCGACCTGTTCGACTTTGGTATACTTATAGAACCTGTTACTACGGTTAAATCTCCATTTTAGTACACTGCTCAAAGCTTTTAAGCTTAAAAACACTATTCTTACCAACTTCATCTTCATAAAGCTTACCCTTTGTGGCTCTGTCATCTTCTGAAAGATTACCCTATTTTCTGGAATTATCACTCTCTCAAAATGACAAATTCAAACAACTTATTTACCGCTGGTTCCTTAACCAAGCCACCCACACTACTCAGAGATGAGTACCCTTAGGGGAAGATATGAATGATTCATTTCTTCGAGGGTACTGACAAAGAACTCATGCACTTTATCAACAATCCTCCCTTCGTTCCCATGGTCACAGTACCACGTATTCCTGCCACAGGTGACACTCCTGAGGTTCCTGCGTACGAGAAACCAAAGACCAAGGATAAGTGGTCCGAACCTGATTGGGCAAAATATGAGGTTGCTCATAAAACAAAAAGACTTCTGATAATGTTGTATCTGCAACAGTTCCAGAATAGTGTTTTGTACCTTCCAGCTACTATTCCTCAACAGTGTCTTTGTACCTTCAGTCCTTATTGTCCCCTTTAGAAGTAGTATAAATAGAAGGTTCATGTGAACTCTTTTATTAGGCTTTTTACACAACACACACACCTTTAGAGCAGTTTCTGGTCAAACCTTTCGGTGTTCTTGGTGTTCTTATTATATCAAATACAGTGAATCATTGAGCTATTTATCTGTGTTATTTACACTTCATATATTTGATATTGTGTGTTATTCTACCTCATTATATCTGTTAGTTCGTTAAAACGCTTCTGCATTATATATTGTTTGACCTAATTAGATAAAATCATCATTGTCAAGCAAAACAGGAACCAACAACTATTCCTCTTTGAAACTTCTTCACTACCCCAACGGTCATCACATTAAAGTAGTTCAAGTATGCACATGTAACTAGCAGGTTCACCATGACACTGGCCAGGTGTCATTATGAACGCACCATACATGATTATCCTTGCTACTCTCGACGTGATTCTCGTTTCTAGCAACTCCATCGACCTCAAAACATCCTATCTTAAACTGCTTAATGGTGAATTTCACTCTTATTTACTTAAAAGAACGCTAGTTTGAGTCTAGGTATCCAAAATCAACACCTAATTCTCTCAAACTTATGCTCTGATACCAACTTGTAACACCCTCAAAATTGGAACGAGCAACTAACTTTAATTTCAATAAAATAACCAAAAGAGAATAAAATCATTTCTTCAGATCATCCCTGAAAAATACCTCGGAATTTAAACATCATAATTTCCACAATTAATAACTTAAGACGGGTGTTAGTGCATAAAATGTATTCAAGATTTAAGGTGTTTTTGTATTAATTGTAAAGAGTCAAAGCAATAGTCAAAGTCAAACATAGAAGCATTAAAGGTCAAAGTCAAGGTGTTTAGTTAGATGGTCAAAGGTATAAATACATACCTTGTTATTGTAATTTGTAAGGGAGTCTCACATTCAAGCAAGTCATTTGTAATAGTCTTTCATACGTGAGTAAGAGAGAGGTGAGTATTGAGAGGGATGACTTCCTAGAGAGAGAGTTTAGAGAGAGAAAGTAGATCTCATTCCTATTCTTGTATCTTACTCTAAATCTATGAAGATCAAAGTGTTTACATCATTGTTACTTGATTAGAAGTATCAGAGCTAGATCAGACCGGATTATGCACAAATCAGTCCATTTTGAAGAATTTTTTTGTCAATTTTTGAAGAAAATTGATGTTCTTGAGTTTTTGAGATTTTTCTTGAAAAATCTTCAAGAATTCGGCATTTGTGTGTGTTTTTGGATTGACTTCAGTTCACAAATCGATTTTATTGTTGTTTGACACAATTTTAAATCAAATTTTTGAGTTTAAAACAACAAAATTAGTGTTTTTTTTGAATTTTTTGTTGTTGTTTAGAGGTTACTGTTCATCGAATGCTACATGAACATGATGATGATGATTGATTTGATTATAAGTTGTGTTTCTGATTAATTGTGTTCCACTGATTTGTTTGTTTTGGATTTTTGATCAGATTACAAGTCTCAGATCCGAAATTTAGCAACACTTCATCTAGTTTGGATTAGATCTGGGGTTGATATGCTTCGAAGATGTGATCATATTTTGGTGATTGATTTCATAGATTTTGTGTGTTTTAACAAGATTTAATTCCACAGATCTGCTTGTTTTGGATTTTCAATCACGCAGCAATCTTCATAACTAAGAATCGTGGAGTTTTTCAGTGTGTTTGAGGTGTTGAAAGACTTCGCCGGAGATCTCGCTGGATTCTGGGTTTGTATCGCCGGAAATCGCAAAGTTTGTGAGAGTTGTTGCTGCTTTTCAGTTCAGAATAGTTTAACTTGTGTTGTTTATCGATTTGGAACATTTAGCAGTGAAGAACAGCAGGAAATCGATAGTTGTGTGAGTTGAAAGACTTCGCCGGAAAAACGTCTCTCGCCGGAATCTGGAAAAACTTGCCGGAAAACTCATAATTGTCGTATGATCATAACTCTCGTACGCTTTTTATACGGCTTGTTCATAACTGTCGTACATGTTATATCCGACTTGATACTCAAAACTGTCGTATACAACAGCATCATAACTGTCGTATGCATCATAACTCTCGCACGGTTCATACGACTGTCGGATGAGTTTTTAGTCGGACGCCATTTTTTAGTCGTAAGCTTTACGACTGTCGTATACACCACACTGTCGCAAGCTACTATTAAGTCTAGTCGCACACTGTCGTATAACACCAACTGTCGTACGTGCTTTCTAGTCGGACAAAACTGAAGCTGTTCTTTCTCGTTGGAAAATCCTATTCACGTCGGATTTTGTGTTCAAGTTTTCTCTACAATCGATTTTGTGTGCATGATCGACATTTGTTCATTGAATTCGACTGAATTTTGTTTCTGGATCACATAGAAACAAATTTCAGTCGATTGGGTTGAGTTTTGAACAAGATTTCGTAAACTGAAAACTAACAGATCGTGTTTTCTATTTTAAGGTGATGATGAACAGTACCACAAGTTTATTGTTTTGTCAAAACCAGTCCCTGTAATTTGTCGTTAGTTTTCTTACAATTCTGGTCCTAACTCTGTTAGTGTCGTTAAGTCTAGTTTAGTTTGTTTAGTTTGTTTCAGTTTTTGTCAAAATTAGTCCCTGTAGTTAAGGTTAGGTTTATTACAGATTTGGTTCTTGTAGTTTTAAAGTTTTAGGAAGTGACAGATTTGGTCCTTTAGTTATGATTTTCAGTTTATTACATTTTTAGTCCCTAGAATTTTAATTTTTACATTTTTAGTCCTTTGAGTCTTAAGTTTTAGTATTTTACACTTTTAGTCCTTATTTTTTATAAGTTTTAGTATTTTACACTTTTAGTCCTTATTTTTCGTTTTTAGTTTCATATTTTCTCATTTATAGTCCCTATTTTTTTTAGTATTTTTCATTTTTAGTCCGTTTTATCAATTTTTACCTGCTTTTGCTCGAGACTGATATATTTTTCTTATTTTTTGCAGGTTTACCGATTTAAAGTCCAGTATTCTGCATTAATTTTTCTGAATTAATTTTTGAACGACAAATTTTATAATTTGTTATTCAAAATTTGATTTTGAAAATTTTTCTGACTTTAATCGATTTTTCTCTGATTAATCGTGTGTGCATAATTATACTTCTCACGAAGTATCTGACAACGATCATTTTTAATCTTTTCAGGTAACAATGGATGAGTTTTATATGGAAGAATATTTTGATCCACCGAAGGCGAGACTAAGTGCTACATTGCAAGTAGAAAAAGAAGAAAACAAAAATCTAAGTCAAAGTATTATTGATAAATCTTCTATAGATCACCAAGAAAAGGTTGATGAGGATAAGAACTCTTCTAATTCTCAAATATCTGAGCTTAAACAGAAAATCAAGGAATTGGAAGAAAAGCATAATGAGAGCGAACTTTCTTTGACAAGTCTTTCAGACCAAAATACAGAATTTTTAAATAAAATAAAAGATTTGGAAAAGAAGTTATATTTGAGAGGTCAAACTGATCAAACAATTTTCTTGAATAAACCAAGACTTGTAAACAATGTTAACAAGTATTGGGGACTTGGTTACGAAAACCCAAAGCATTTGGCCAAAGCTAGTTGTGCGTTGCCAACATTGTATAATTTCGAATGCTTGAGATATGCACGCTATTGGCCTGAATTTGAAACTTTTTGGACTGGTGAAAAGGAAACACAATTAGAGGAACATGGAAAAAGATTTTCAACAACTCATATTCAACTTCCATTTTGCTATACTAATGAGACGGAGAAGATTCTCAAAAATCTGAATAAACCACTTCCAGATAACTATTTTGATACATGTGCTACAAAGCCAGTTACCAACAATCAAGTTGTTGAAACAAAGAAATATGTTCCTACATTAGTTCTTGAAGGGAAAATTGTTGAACTGGAAATCTCTCTTGCATAACAAATGATCAAATTTGATTATGAAAATGATCTCCTTTCAACTATTTTTTCAACTACTTTTAAGGAAATATCTTCTAGTTTCAATGACGAGGTGAAAAAGGAAACTGATAGAATTGAACATGGTTTGATCAAAAAGTTTTCTGAATCAACAAAGAGTATCTTTGATTCAAAACAAAAGATTGATCGCAAATGTATCAAACTTTCAAAGAAAGTGGTAGATCTTGAGAATATTCTTCTTTCTGAGCATACCAATTTGGAAAATGAGAAAGTCAATTTTGTAAATCAAATCAATTCATTTGAAGTGAAATTGACTGAGTTGTTAAAAACAAAGACTGATTTAGAGTTTGTGTTAGAAAATGAAAGAAAGGAATTTGCTTTGAAAAATTGGTTCAATCTTGAAGAAAGCAACTTTCTTAAAGAACAAAATTGTGAACTTTCTCAAAAAGTGATGGCATTGGAAAAATCTTTGAAAGAAGGAAAACAAAATATAATGTCTGATCTTGAAGATTCTTTCAATCTTGAAAGAGCACAATTTGAAATTGAGAAAGTAATTTTCGAAAATGAAAAAGTGATTTTTGAAAAAGAGAAAGATTATTATAAAATGAGAATAATTGAGCTTTCTCAAGAGGTGGAAGAGTTAGAAAGCGAATTAACAAAAGAAAGAAAAGAATTTGCTTTCAAAAGTTGGAATTCACCTGAATCCACCAAGGATTTTGAAGTTCATAACGCCGATTCTGATTCGGATTGTGACTTTGAGCCTAATAAGCAAGGTTTCGAAACCAAGTCAAATCCAATAGAAAATGAAAAGGGAAAGGCTTGTTTGTTTGATTTCTCAAAGAAACTTCCGGACCATACTGATTTTATTATTTTTGAAGAAAAAGAGGAAAACAAAAGGAAAGATGATCTTAAAAGGATTTCAAAGAAGATTGAGTTGAATACTACTTCTGAACCTAAAGTCAATAGTTCTTGTATGAAATGCAATGAATCTGAAAAGACTTATGTTTCAGATTTATTGACTCTTGCAAGAAAGAATCTCGAATGTGTTCAATGTCGTAGTCATTCTTTCTATAAAGGTGAGTGTTCAAACACGAAGACACCACCTTTAGAGAAAAGAAAGAAGGGTAACAAGTCAAAGACAACTCCTGTTCAAAGTTCTCAAGGTTCTAATTCTAAATCTTCTGTTGGCTCAAATACACCCATCTACAAGCCTGTGAAGATGGAATGGAGAGTTAAAGGTAAAACACCTTTAAAGAATGATGTACCAAAATCATCTGCTTCCACATCAAATGCCAAGAAGAAGAACACTTCGAAAGGTAAATTTTCTTCTACTAAACCTAATCCTATTCATTCTGCAAATCATCTGACTAGGTTGGCACATAAGAAAATTTGTTGTTCTTACTGTGGATTAAATGATTTTGTGCATAAAGATTATACTTCTTATTGGTACGGTACTTACAGTATTCCTTCAAAGAGATCTACACCTAACACACTAGGACCCAAGTCCCATTGGGTACCAAAATCAGCTTAATCTGTTTTGCAGGTTCATCATGTGTTGTGCTGAATGTTACATATATATCACACACATGAATGAAAACAGAAGAGAAGCGGGGCAAATTTTTGAAGAGTACATGTGCCATTAAGGGGGAGTAAAGGAACCAATGGTTTCTAAACACCTCAGTTTAGAACCCGCGCATAAAAGATGATGGCTTCTAAACATATCAGTTTAGGACCCGTACTTCAACGAGTTTGACTTCTAAACACATCAGTTTAGAACTCGTACTTCATTGTTTTATACTTTGACTGTTTCATATACTGATCTTGGTTTATTAAGATCTTTTGCAGATTTTGAGGGGGAGCTTATCTGATTGTTAATCAGTCTATCTTGATTTGAGGGGGAGCTTAAACATATCACTGTAAGTATCTTCTGAATTTAATCTGAGATTGTTTGAAAGAAGAACGACTTTCAAGCATGGAAAACGTGTTCTTAAATGTTCAAACCACTTCTCGATTCTCAAACAGATTTTATGAATTTTAGAAGTGCGATTTTAAATGTTTTTCATATATATACATATTCAGATCTCGGATTCTCGTTACATCAATTCTGACCGTGTGTTTCTAAAGATTAATACTTGCGTATTATCTTTTCTATATACTGTCAAGTATTCACACACACCGGTTCAGCTTCTTGATTGAATTTGTTATTACTATGTCTCAAAACGAAACATTTTTCGATGGTAATACTCCCGTTTGACATTTCAAATTTTAATTGAGCATCATATTCATTTCAGCGTTCGAACTTAAGCGTTTCATTCAAAGATTGTTTATATTTGGTCATATAAACAAAATATCCAATTCTTTGATACCCTAAACCTTACATGATTATCATTCATGTTCTTTGATCTGATTGATACATTGTCAGATTCTCAAACAAGTCTTTCGAATTCATTTCATTCTTTCAATATTCTTGTTTTGAGAAATCTTCAAAGATCAAATGCTCAAACTTTCATGATATTATTGAAGAGCATACATTCTGATGGCAATGTTAATCAAATGCCGATATTCTTAATTGTTCAAAATAAACTGTTGAACAACACATCATTTTAGGACAAAAATTTCATGGGATTCAGTGTGAGATTTACAAAACTTCTATGGATCCACGTTAACCGGTGTTTCCTACCCAAGAAGTTATCCTTTAGTGATTGAGGGGTGAGGGGTCGAAATCAAAGAGTGGGGGAGATTACTCATCCGGTTGAGTATCTCATTGTGTTGAGGTAAAATGTAAATGAGAGTTTGGTTAGAAGTGAGCGGATTAAAAACAGAAAGAGGGTGAGAGAACAGAGTTAAAAGAATAAGAGAACTCTGCAACATCCATTTTCTGAGTCGGGCAGCCACATTACTGATTGGTTCACATTCTTTGGTGACCATCATTGAAACAGGCAACTAGCCCATGCCAACTCTTGCATTAACCCCACCAGCTACTCGTTTCTTTCTTAACAAAGAAATGTTTCATTTTCTTGGGGACGCAGCATATCATCTATCTAATCTTCACTCGGAAGGTCTAGATATTGAAAAAGAAGGTAGTTTGCCCCACCTTCGCTCTTCATTCATGCACATTGAGTCCGTGGAAAACTTGTTGCTGTCTCAACAGTTTACACAATTTGAGCCTAATTTTCAAGCATATGTTGCTTCATTCTTTCTACACTTGCACGTACACACAAGGAATATGTTTTCTTCTCATAACGTTCATAGAAATTCCTTTGTGGTTTTTCGATAATTGAATGGAAGCCCTGGAGGAGTGAACATCAAAAAGCTCCTTTCCAAAGTGCATTCGTTGTACTAAGTGGCTCCGTGCAACTTACAGGCATTATAACTGATTCATTGGTTGTTTCAGGGTTACCACTTTCACATTGTCTGAATTTGAAAAGATTCGGATAAATATTTTTGGAATTGACGGATATTCAGATCAGAAGGAGGAGATTGTGATTGGCATTCAAGGATTGCTGAAATTGAAAAGAGAATTTTTGATGATCATGATGCTCACAATCATCAAAAAGGGGGAGATGATATGAAAGTTTCAATTTCAAGATAAAGAGAAGTTTTGTTAAAGTCAAGAAGCTCGAGATAAAGTGTCAGGATGTTTTCAAAATGTTTCGAGATGATTCGACAAAGATTCAAAGTTCAAAGATTGTTCAATGTTCAAGAGATGAAGATACGCAGTTCAAGATATTCGAAAAGCTCAAAACCCCGTTAAAGCTCAAAAGCCATTTCATGTTCAAAGACTGAAGATATTTCTCAAAGATGCAAAGACCTGTGCTACGATGTTTCAAAGATTCGTGTTACAAAGATTGGTAATGCGAAGATTCAAGAAGATGAAGTTTTGTTTGAAGACTTTGACCAACACCACAAAGTTGTGAAGTTTATGTTTCAAGACTTTGATGACTATTTGATTTTGAAGATCCAAAGGAAGACTAAAGCAGTCAGATTGGATTTCCGAAGACAACGCATACTTGAAGATTCTTCAGAGTTATTTTTCAAAGATTGTTCTTCCTTCAAAGAGAAGAGGGAGATTGTTCAAAGAGCTAAAATGTTGAAGATCTGAAGATCACAAAGAGCTGAAGACTATCGTCGTCATTTTTTTTTAAATCTTGAATCCATAGGGGGAGATTGTTAGTGCATAAAATGTATTCAAGATTTAAGGTGTTTTTGTATTAATTGTAAAGAGTCAAAGCAATAGTCAAAGTCAAACATAGAAGCATTAAAGGTCAAAGTCAAGGTGTTTAGTTAGATGGTCAAAGGTATAAATACATACCTTGTTATTGTAATTTGTAAGGGAGTCTCACATTCAAGCAAGTCATTTGTAATTGTCTCATACGTGGGTAGAGAGAGAGGTGGGCATAGAGAGGGATGACATCTTAGAGAGAGAGTTTAGAGAGAGAAAGTGGATCTCATTCTCATATTGTATTCTTTCTCTAAATTCAATGAAGATCATAAGGTTCTAGCATTGTTACTTGATTAGATCTGGGATCTCAACGGGCGTTACTTAACACAACATAAGTTGCTAATCCCAAATAAGTGCGGAAGCTTCACTAATCAAAATCACCTTTCGTGCACTCTACTAGGACTCGCCACTTCACAGTGTAGCTAAAGCTACTCCCAACCTGAGCCTGTTGCACACGCCGACAAATAAAAAGGGTTAGACTAACGCCTAGTGAGTTCAAGAGTTTTATCATGACCATATAAATTCATAAAGTGTGAGAGATGTAGTTTAATTCATGAGTTCAAAAGAATTGACTTTAGATGCAAATCGCCCATTTTCCAACTCACACAAATCCCGTGCTGAAAACTTTAATATAACATGATTCCCAAAATGGACTCATTCCCAAAACCAAAATGAAAGGTGAAATAGCATTTGATTTCCAAAACGATTAAATTCATAAATAAATCGTTATTATTCCAAACATTCCAAATATGGATAAATCATAACCATAACTCACATAACGTGGAAAACAATTCATATAAATATGATATGTCACCAAAAACATGGATAAAAACAAATACCCAAAGCAACACCTCTCGGTGACGGGGGAGGTCCGTTTACATTGCACGTGACGGAACACAAAAGTGGGTCACCTACTATGCAACAAAACAAACACGTGGATTACTCTCGTAAACTGAGCTCAATCACTCCAGATCTATTGCCCGCGAGACTTGGGAGCCCCCAACTTCAACCACTCTAGGTCTATACATTGGGTCACTCCAAATCCACAAAACAAGCACGTTTGGGATTACACCTTACTGCCCATGGGACGCTGCCCGACCATATAGGTCTACACCTTACTTACCATGGAACCCGATGCCTATCCCATGTCAAACACATATGGAATTACACCTTACTGTTCATGAGACGATGCCCAACCATATAGTCCCACGCCTTACTTATCATGGAACCCGATGCCTATTCCGTGCTACAAAAGTGAAACTAACGTCTCGTAAACTGATCTCAATCGCTCCAGATCTATTGCCCACGAGACTAGGGAAACTCAAGTGCCTATGGATCCATATATAATAAGGTCTAAAACATTACATGACCCCAAACGAATGAACAAACGCATTCTAAACGTGTAATTCTCCAATAAACATAAATCATGATCAAAACTCAACTTTGAGCTATCAAAACTGGACAATTGTCCCCGAGACTTAACAAAATCCAATACCGAGCCATAAGCTCAACTGACTCAAAAGATAATTCATGAAAAGTCATCAAATGAGATTTAACGTAGCAACACATTCTTTTGCCAATAAATATTTCAAATCCATGAAAAACCCACAAAAAGACATTGGGTTAGGACGCCCCTCTTTTCCAAAGAACACACACTGTTACCTTTCAAAATCGTCTCATATCGTACTATATGCATATTTCCAAGATATACGTAAAAATGCTTTTTCATAACAAATAGACTCCATTTATAAAATAAATCATCAACCCCTTTTTATGTATGGTTTACCTATCACATTTTCCCAAAAATTCCAATGTAAGTGTTTTACAATATTTACCGCAATAAATACCTCAAAAGTTAAAACCCATCAAATAACTCAACATTGATAATTTTCATGTAAAAGACATAAGTATTGGGAAAAATAACATTTTTGGCATGTACAAAGTTTTCACAAAGCTACTTGAACTCACCTTCCTAGATTTAGGCCAAATCTAGATTTTCTCCAAACGTAAGCTCCTTTGTTGCACATGAATCCTCAAGCCAAATCTTCCAAAAAACTAGATCCATAAGTTCCACCCATAAATATTGAGATCCAAACATGAAGAATCACTCCCCAAACAACAACAACCTAGCTTTTGGGTAGAGGAATATTACATGAAAAAGAAATGAAATTGATAGAGTCTGATTAAAAATTAATAGGCTCACAGCTGCTTTTTGATCAGTGATTCGCTGGCCACTAGATCAAGGGATCCCACCTTATTATCAAACCTGGTGCTAACTTCCCCGATACCAACAGTCAGGGTATGGAGCCGCGTCGTTCGTTGGCGTGCTAATAAGGGGCTCAATACTTCTGTAGGTTCCCAGATTCACATTGTATCACATTAATGGTAGTAATATAGACAACGGAAGCATTTAAATATAAAGCCATTAACGTGAGTGATTGTGTAAATGATATTGTAATAGTGAGAATCAATTATAGAACAGGATAATGATAACAAGATCAATTATAGAACAGGATAATGATAACAGAGGCATCATTGTGTGGAGGTGACCTATTGATGTTCTGGGGCGAATGAACATCACTACCAAAGATAGCTTCCCCATGTCCGTGCATACCAGAAGCATGAAGAGTTGCTTCTGGTGGTTCTTGCTGGTTGGGGTTCGAGGTGTGCACCTCTGTTTCAATAATCCTTTGGTCTTGATCACCAGGATTTGATTGTGTGGGAGCACTGGGATTTTGGTTAAGGATACGCTCAGATGTGCTATGTTGAGCATCTTTTTCTATTCTCACATTTTCCTCGGCTCCTATGGCTGTAGAACTCTCTGGATTCTCTCTGATATTTCCCTATTGCTCACCACTATCAGAGGAGATATTTTCTAGCTCTGGTGTTTCCTGTACTTCCTCATGGACAGCCTCTCTAGGAGATGCTCTGTCCGCTACTTCCTCTCTTCTAGAGGAAGACCCCACTTCGGGTGCTCTTGCCTCTGGTCTGTTAACTTCCTCTCCTATCTCCTCACTCAAGCTCTCGAAAGAAGGCTAAGATCCTAAGTATGCTGGGGTTCTCACCTCAGGTTCTTGAGGTTGAGCAGCACTCTGATAGTTCTGGATAGAGATATGGTCAGGGGCGATAAGGGCAAGCATTGTACCTTTAATTCTTCTTATGAAGGGGTATTCGCCTGATGTAGTGGGGAGGAATTTGGACATCGTCCAAATAGGTGTTGAGCGACCCTGATGAGTTAGTTCCAGTCTGTCAAAGGCTCTTCTGATCACCAGACTGATGAAGCGTGGAAACTTGATCATCTTCAAGAACTTGTGGGATCCAACGACTCCTCCTCTTGCGATGGATGAGGTTTTTGTGTTAACAGCCGTAAGAAGATCGTTGTAGAGAATGCTGGCGTAGTCAAAGTTTCGATTGAAGAACAATCCATACATGATTTGTAGGATTTCCGTTATGACTTGGTCTTGACTACCATATTTGCTGGTAAGGGTTCTGTTTAAGGTGGAGAACATGAAATTCCACATAGTGGGTAGATTCTGTCGCTTGAACTCTCCTATTCTATTCAGATCCTTGTTGTAACCCAAAAACTTCATGAAATCAAGAAGGACAGCTGTTTTTGGTGGTTTCTCATAGGCGTCTATTCCTAGCTGTCGTTTGGTTTTCATTCTGAAGATTCTTCTTAAGGTACTTGCTCTAATGCGGATTGTTCCCGCTCCTCCATTACTTGCGTTGACGCTCCCAACTATCCCGTCTTGTTCTTCGATGTATTGGCTTGTGGTCCACCATTGTTGGACATAGATTGCAGGAAGATGGTCATCAAACTCTGTTAGGGCTCTAAAGATATCAGAGTTTCTAAAGAACTCAATGACGACATGATACAGGGGTAGATAGAGTCCTGGAGTGGGATCGAATCTGTAGTTGTTGTCAGCAAACTCGTATGGAAGAACAATGATATCATCAGTGGGTTCTATTCGGCTAGAATCAGCAGAGTTTTGGGGTTACGCCATTGTTGCAGGTTTGGGGTTTTCTTGAAGAACACTGAGGATTTGAATAAAAGAGGGAAAGGTGAAAGGTTTAGGAGGTTTAGAAATGAAATGGGTCAAGGTTATGGATATTTATAGTCAGAACTTGTGGTTGGGTAATCGTCGTAGGTACTGTATGCACTCGAGTGTTAGAAGGTGGAGTGGCCTGAATTGTGTATCGTGGGGACAACTAGTGGTTTAGCTTTCAATTAGAGAGTGCCACGTGGATTTGTTCTGACCACTTTTGTGAAAGTAAACCGTCGCGGGTAGAGATGTGTGGGTGACAAGTGGTTGACGCTTAGAAATAACACGCACCTCTGATGACGTTATTTCTGATGATGTGGCATAAAATCGACAGAGCTCTGTTGGAGCTTTGCAAGTTTTGCCTCTGACAAGTGACCCTTTTTCTTTCTTTTCAAGTACTCCTTTGGTGTTTCACCTTTACCCAAAATCATTTAAAATTCTGTATCTGATGAGGAAATGGCCAAAGAACGAGAACATAATTGACTTTAGAAATTTCACAGAGTTCTGGTGAGAATCAACAGAGGCTCTGGTGAAATATCAGAGTTCTGGTAGGTTCTTGACGTTATCAAAGGATTTTCATCATAACATGTTTTCCTTTTTTTTAAGATTTTTCTTTTCAGATTTGACTCGCTCCCCCTAAAACCATGCGCAAAATCTTATAAACTCCCCCTAGAAATGTTAGCAAAAAAAAACTTTTTACAAAAATAATTTTACAAAAAGGTATATACAAACAGATTCACTAAGCTTGTTGAAAAAATTTGCTTGACAGAGTTCTGGTGAATAGCAGAGACTCTGTTGAACTATCCTTCCTATCTTTTTGACAGAGCTCTGTTGGAACATCAGAGGCTCTGTTTAGTTTGAACAGAGTTAGGAGGACATGTTCAGCATACCCAGTTTGCCGATTAAGAAGTTAAATCTCCTTTCAGTAAGGGCTTTTGTAAACAAGTCAGCAAGCTGGAAGTCGGTTGAAACAAAGTACATTTCAATCGTCCCTTTTTCAACATGATCCTTTATGAAGTGATACCTTATATCGATATGCTTTGTCTTGGAGTGCTGAACTGGGTTAGCTGTGATTGCTATGACACTCTTGGAGTCACACGTAATTGGAATTTTTCCATATTCTAGGCCATAGTCTTTGAGCAAGGTTTTCATCCATATCACTTGAGAGCAACAACTAGCAGCAGCAACATACTCTGCTTCTGCTGTAGAAGTTGATTGTAACGTCCCAAAATTTCAAGCAAATTTAAATTTTTAAGATAGACATTTCATTCATAACAAACCATTAAATGATCCCAACGATTCGTTTGCAAACTCATAATTAAAATCTTTATAATAAAAAAAACCAGCGGAATAAACGTTTAATTATTAAAATCATAAAAACAACCAGCTCTTCTCGCGCGCCAGTGTGTACTCGTCACGCCTTGGAGCCGCTCGGACCTGTAACCACAGTTTATTGGGAAAGGGTAAGCACGAAGCTTAGTGAATTCAAACACCATAAATAATACAGTTATTCCACACTACCCCTACAACAGATAGTGACACATAAACGATCATACAGGTCTACGAACAAATCATAAACATGTACATCCACAACCACCCACCTAAAAGGCACAAGTCGGTCCCACCGACCACATGATAACATCTTCGGCCCCGCCGAATCCCCGGTCCCACCGAGTCTCTATGCTACCCGCGAATAAAATCTCCGGCCCCGCCGGATCCTCGGTCCCACCGAGTCTCTACGCCACCCGCGTATAAAATCTCCGGCCCCGCCGGATCCTCGGTCCCACCGAGTTAACATGACGACAAAGTATCAACTAGACACCCCACTATCTAGTTCCACAACACAATCACATAAAGCTACCACACACGTACTACAGCAATGATAAAACAACCGTTATTAGATATAGTGAGAGAACTCACCTCGAATGCGCACCTAGCTTAACAACACAATTCAAGCTTCACAAATGCGGTCACTTCCCAGCACCTAAACGCATGTTAAAACGTGTCAATACGAGACCCGGATCCTACGACACGACACACGCTTAAACCGTCACTAAAACTATTTTCTGCTCTCGCCAAACAGGTCTGTTCGGGACCTGTATCGACCTCTTTAAACCCAGAAAAAACTTAATTAAATTACATGAACAGAAAGTACTCTGAGTTAGGGTTCCAAGGACATATTATACACCTACTAACGATTTTTCCACATTTAATTACGGATTTTATAAGATCAGCCCGCAGAACAGCGAAAAACAGCACTTATCAGCATAAAACGACGATTTGGCCTAAGCTACGTTCCGAACTGGATTTTGCACAAAACACAGAAAAGTTTATAGACTGAAAAAGGGAACTTTTGGCACCGAAATCACCCCAACCCGAGTTACGAGGAAAACGTTACAGCTTACGCAAAACAGTGACCGAACTGCAGTTTCTTT
The DNA here is from genome assembly GCA_033807775.1 of Saussurea involucrata. NCBI lineage: Eukaryota > Viridiplantae > Streptophyta > Magnoliopsida > Asterales > Asteraceae > Saussurea > Saussurea involucrata. The sequence continues at coordinate 25,600,657 of CM066326.1, forward strand.
TACATAAAATGACGATTCACTGAACTTACGACCACTTTTCCACCTAGCTAGAGGCCGAACCAGTTTTCTGCTAAAACACGGAAAACATGCCCGACCCCGAGCCTGAACCGTGGGCGCCAGTTTCGGCTCAAACGGAGTTACGACGGAAAAGTTATGATCAAACGAAAACTGGACAGCACACTTAGAATTTTCATAAAATCACGATTTATAAAAACGGTTCAAGGCTTAAACGATTCGGGTTTTACGCTACGAGTGACACCCACTGCCACCGCACTCCACCCCCAGCCACCGCAGCGGCGGCGTGCGGCGGTGGTGGTCTCGCCGGAAAACGAAAAGGAAAAAGGAAAAGAAACGAGACGAACGAGAGAACGACTTACCTCAAGACGACGCCTCACCACCAAGACCGATCTTCTCTCCCTCGATTCCTCCGACGGACATCAACAGCGGCGACCTCCGCTAACAGCAACCGCGGCGACAGGTGGGGGAGGGGTTTCCGGCCAACTCCTCTCTCTCTACCTCTCGGTTTCTATCTCTCTCTCTACCTCTTCTTCTCGGCTCTTCTCTATCTCTCTCTCGTTTCTTTTCTCACAGCCGCACCCCAAGACACGAATAGGGTTATGGAATTGTTTTGGGTTTGCTTGGCTATCAAGGAAGGAAGAAAACGAGAATGGGATCCGGCCATGGGCCGAGACCCATGCAATAATTTCCAAAAATTGCACTCTAGCCCCTCAACTACACCTATCTCACAATCTACACTAAAAAGACATGAATTCTAACATCTTGGTCCCTTTTGACACCAAACCACTAACCAAAACGATTAAAGGCAACAATTTAAAATGGTTTAAAGATTTATTACGCATTTGGTCAAACTTGCTAACCCCGTTAGTAAAGATTCGCTAAAAGAACGATATTAAAGCAATTAATTAAATTATATATAAACATACCGGGACACGGGCTTTACAACTCTCTCCCACTTGGATTAGACTTCGCCCTCGAAGTCTCTGCCTACGAATAGCTCCGGATAGTTCTCCATCACCTCAACCTCAGGTTCCTAAGTCCACTTGAAACCCCTACTAAACTTCTCGAATACTATTCTTACTAACGTACTCTTTCTACGACACTGGGATTATGATCGGCAGAACACCCCGACAATTGAAATCATTCCTAGCCAAGCGACTACGGTTGTCCCCCAACCTTAGATATTCCATACATCCTGAGTCAAATCTCAAGCTCTAACCACTCTAAAGCTGCTCACCAGTATACTCCACAGGATACTCGATTACGATCCCTCCTATCATTAATTGACGATTAACTTCTACGAATTCTAATAGACTCCAAAGATTTTCAATAACTTATATTAACAAAACATCGACCCCCTGCCGAACATCGGTCCAACCGATTACAATAACAAACATCGGCCACCCGCCGAACATCGGTCCAATCGATTACAATAACAAACATCGGCCACCCGCCGAACATCGGTCCAACCGATTACAATAACAAACATCGGCCACCCGCCGATCATCGGTCCAACCGATTACAATAACAAACATCGGCCACCCGCCGAACATTGGTCCAACCAATTACAATAACTCACATCAGCGTGGTATTATCCTAGACACTAACACAAATAGATATCCCCCACAAACAAATCAACTAACACACACGTAGGTCATTCCACCATAACCATCCATCACAAGTGATCATTTCAGGGTTACTACTACCGTCACCATGATTATCTTAAAATCGGCTACAACTCTCCGATTATACTAAAGGTGTTTGGCCTCAAGCCCAAAAGTCGACACCTAAATATACCACCTACCTCAAAATGGTTGATGCGCATTTATTCTCTTAATAACAAGGGCATCAATCCCTTAACCGATACTATTCGGCCTACAGTACTAACGCGCGTGGAATATCTACCTTCCACCGTCGACGTATCATCCACACTTGCTCTACGAAGCCAAGTCACACCGTATCGAGGATACACCTTGACGTCTACCTCCCAGGTAACGCCTCACGACTATATCCTCCTAGTACTTACTGGAAAGTCTAGGTTAAAACACATGAATACCGGGGTCCCACCCCGAGATACCCAACCGACCATTACCAACGACTGACTAACGTGTCTAAGGATCCAAAGCAAACAGCCTACCAACAACATGCCTATTCCGGATTGACTCACTCACCCAAACATGTAAACACTCAACGTGCAAAGAATGCCAAACGGTGCGACAAGGACAGCTCATCAACTAGACTCCACATCGAGCCATTAAAACCGGGCAATTGGCCCATGACTAACTCCAAGTCAAAACCGAGCAAAATGCTCCACGCTTGCTAGACCCATAGGTCGGATAATGCGTTTAAACAAAGTCTAAGCAAGCAATACTCTGAAATCAAACTTAGTCCCAGACTCAACACGGGTTAAACAAAAGAGTTTTCCAAAAGGACTCACACCCTAAAAATTCTCGAAATGACACATGACACATAAAAGCACATTTCCCCAAATGGTTTACAAAATCATTTACGAAATATTTGCAACATCAGGATTTTCATCTCAAAAGATCGTATGTAATAAAACTACTATTACCTGATCGATAGTTACGCAAAACTGGACACGCTCGTCCCACATAGGAAATTCATGTTGAAAATCGTTCCATTGCAGTTCAGTTTACTCACACACAAGCAAGCGTAATAAATAATTTCTTTAAAATGAACCGCCTCGATTACAGTATGGATTGACTCATGACATGCACTTAAAGTAACCGCTTGACCTTAAACAGGGTGCGACAAGGTGTGCACCTGATTCAAAATAAGTTTCACGACATTTGATTAAAGAAAATTCTTCTTTTTAATCATAAAAATGACATGGCACAGGGTTCGCCACGAATTTTCGCGCGTCAGCTAATCACACAAAACGATGACACGGTTTACAAATATATTTTTGTTAAAACACAACTGCCTCGTGTAAGTTTCAAACTTGAAGACAGAAACCAGTCCGCTTCTATTAATTGGAAATATCGACTAAAACCTCATAAAGTCTCAAACTGGGGGCAGGCATGCAAGCTTGTAACACTTCCTCAAGTTCCGTACTTGGGACATATAACGTCAAAACATTATAGTTTAAAAAAATGTATTTATCGAAATTGCTCAAAATACTCGTTTCCTCCAAAGCAAAAGTTTTAACTTCCAAAAAGAAATGATCGGTAATTCTAAATTAACCGAATGTCAAAAATCTACGCATTTATATTTCCAAAATATAACACATTGTAATCGTATGCATGATGTTCACAACATTAAAACACTCCTTGGATCAAATGGTCTTTCATTTCGACAAAAAAGAACTAAAACATTTTCATGCACGACTCGTTTATCAAAATGTCGAGAACAAAGGTTACCCCAGTATGCATACCCCTAAGTCGATAAATCGCATTTTCATGGAAATGTCAATAAAACCATTAGCTGACTAAAAAGCGCACTAAACAACTCCTTATGAAATGTTACCAAAATTCCTCCATGCATCACTTATGTCACGCATGAATCAATCCACACACTGAACTATTTGCAATAAAACACTTAGTAATACAAACTCTCGAACGAAAAGTCAAGCGACACTGGAATTTCAAACTCATTTTAAACAAATCACCAAAATAGCCTTTATACAGACATCGTGGAATGTAACTTTTCGTCTCAACTCTAACACATGTGGAGGAGTTCCAATGTTAGAGTCTCAATCCGTAGTCACTTACCCAACATCTTAACCACCAACAAAACACGGATAACATCGTACCCGAAAGAACCGTTGGAAAAATAACGAAAATGAGACAAATTCTAACAAAGTTTGCACTCCCGTGATAAAACGATTTCATACACTTTCAAAACCATATTTCAAAATCTTGTGCGTGTGTTGAGCAGTTCCCAAAATTCCAAAACACCGTCCATACAAAGATTTGAAACACAAGAATTTGTTAATGCAATCTTATTTTCAAAATAACTTCGTGCATGACTCATTCGGCATTCAACGTCTCGACCCCTACCACTCCGAAACTCTCCGGTCTACTATTGTCATCCAGACATTTAAACCTCTTAAGGCAAGTTGGGAAATCACATCAAATCATCTTACGGGTTTTCCTCAAATCAAAGTCGGCTCTATGAGCCTATGACTCTAGCACAATCTTCCATCTTGGCCCGAAACAAACATCATCCTCATCATCACTCCAAGTGACTAATACTAGAATCGTCCTTTTATTCCAACGACTACTAATTTATAACCTTCGACACTACCCCAACGATCATCCCATCAAAGCAAAACAAGTACACACCTGTACTAGTGGGTTTACTATAGTTGTTCCTCCTTGTGATGGCTATTCTGGGTAGCTATTCTGGGTAGACAATACAACGCGTTATTAGCACATAATAACTCATACTAACAACACTCACGCTCAACTCCTTGGATTCCTCGTGACTTCCCCGACTCGAGCATTGATCCTGTGCTTCCGGTAGTAGGAGCTCTACTGCTACCATCCACACCTATCATCACCCGTTCCGAGTTCCATCCCAAGGGGTCCAAGTAGTTTCTCACCGAAACCATACACATATGCCCGCATCGGCATATGTACACACTCTTCCTAGCTCCCTAGGAATTCCATCCAAACCACTACCCTTGCTACTGCCAAATCCCTAATAGCAAGCAGCAGACACGCAATACAGTGTAACAAGCACCAAACAATTTAGCATACATACTCCTATGTTCTAGAAAGCAATCTAGCACATGTACTCATACATAAACACCCTTCCCAGCTCTCTAGGAACTTCCTCTTATCCCACTACCCTTGCTACTACCGAATCCCTACTAATTATAACGGGTGACCTCGCGAATATCCGATTATATATGCAGTGCGAAATAAATAGGCAGTCGAATACAAGACTCTATCCTAGAACGGTTGGACTCAAACAAGAGCTGCGCAATAGAACTAAATCGAATATTCTAAGGCTATAAATCTCTTACTGCATACAATCTAGAGGGCATCCACTTAGTAACCTATCATAATTAGCATAAATTCCTAATAGCAAGTAGTTCAACATACAGCATAGTGTCCACAACAGGCAATCTAGCATGCATACTCTATGATCTAGAAAGCAATAAAACACTAAGTACTGTACCTTTCCCCTTTGGCTCCGGCTGACTGTACACACTGCGCCTCCGATCACCGTTTCTCAAACGGATCTTTCCTTCGTTTTATTTCCCAAAAACTTTAAAGAAAATTTTTATAGCCGCAAACTTGAGATCAAACACACCGAAATGCGTTTGATTCACTCAAGCCGTGCTCTGATACCAAGTTGTAACGTCCCAAAATTTCAAGCAAATTTAAATTTTTAAGATAGACATTTCATTCATAACAAACCATTAAATGATCCCAACGATTCGTTTGCAAACTCATAATTAAAATCTTTATAATAAAAAAAACCAGCGGAATAAACGTTTAATTATTAAAATCATAAAAACAACCAGCTCTTCTCGCGCGCCAGTGTGTACTCGTCACGCCTTGGAGCCGCTCGGACCTGAAACCACAGTTTAATGGGAAAAGGGTAAGCACGAAGCTTAGTGAATTCAAACACCATAAATAATACAGTTATTCCACACTACCCCTACAACAGATAGTGACACATAAACGATCATACAGGTCTACGAACAAATCATAAACATGTACATCCACAACCACCCACCTAAAAGGCACAAGTCGGTCCCACCGACCACATGATAACATCTTCGGCCCCGCCGAATCCCCGGTCCCACCGAGTCTCTATGCTACCCGCGTATAAAATCTTCGGCCCCGCGGGATCCTCGGTCCCACCGAGTCTCTACGCCACCCGCGTATAAATTCTCCGGCCCCGCGGGATCCTCGGTCCCACCGAGTCTCTACGCCACCCGCGTATAAAATCTCCGGCCCCGCCGGATCCTCGGTCCCACCGAGTTAACATGACGACATAGTATCAACTAGACACCCCACTATCTAGTTCCACAACACAATCACATAAAGCTACCACACACGTACTACAGCAATGATAAAACAACCGTTATTAGATATAGTGAGAGAACTCACCTCGAATGCGCGCCTAGCTTAACAACACAATTCAAGCTTCACAAATGCGGTCACATCCCAGCACCTAAACGCATGTTAAAACGTGTCAATACGAGACCCGGATCCTACGACACGACACACGCTTAAACCGTCACTAAAACTATTTTCTGCTCTCGCCAAACAGGTCTGTTCGGGACCTGTTTCGACCTCTTTAAACCCAGAAAAACCTTAATTAAATTACATGGCCAGAAAGTACTCTGAGTTAGGGTTCCAAGGACATATTAACGATTTTTCCACATTTAATTACGGATTTTATAAGATCAGCCCGCAGAACAGCGAAAAACAGCACTTATCAGCATAAAACGACGATTTGGCCTAAGCTACGTTCCGAACTGGATTTTGCACAAAACACAGAAAAGTTTATAGACTGAAAAAGGGAACTTTTGGCATCGAAATCACCCCAACCCGAGTTACGAGGAAAAAGTTACAGCTTACGCAAAACAGTGACCGAACTGCAGTTTCTTTTACATAAAATGACGATTCACTGAACTTACGACCACTTTTCCACCTAGCTAGAGGCCGAACCAGTTTTCCGCTAAAACACGGAAAACATGCCCGACCCCGAGCCGGAACCGTGGGCGCAAGTTTCGGCTCAAACGGAGTTACGACGGAAGAGTTATGATCACACGAAAACTGGACAGCACACTTAGAATTTTCATAAAATCACGATTTATAAAAACGGTTCAAGGCTTAAACGATTCGGGTTTTACGCTACGAGTGACACCCACTGCCACCGCACTCCACCCCCAGCCACCGCAGCGGCGGCGTGCGGCGGTGGTGGTCTCGCCGGAAAACGAAAAGGAAAAAGGAAAAGAAACGAGACGAACGAGAGAACGACTTACCTCAAGACGACGCCTCACCACCAAGACCGATCTTCTCTCCCTCGATTCCTCCGACGGACAGCAGCAGCGGCGACCTCCGCTAACAGCAACCGCGGCGACAGGTGGGGGAGGGGTTTCCGGCCAACTCCTCTCTCTCTACCTCTCAATTTCTATCTCTCTCTCTACCTCTTCTTCTCGGCTCTTCTCTATCTCTCTCTCGTTTCTTTTCTCACAGCCGCACCCCAAGACACGAATAGGGTTATGGAATTGTTTTGGGTTTGCTTGGCTATCAAGGAAGGAAGAAAACGGGAATGGGATCCGGCCATGGGCCGAGACCCATGCAATAATTTCCAAAAATTGCACTCTAGCCCCTCAACTACACCTATCTCACAATCTACACTAAAAAGACATGAATTCTAACATCTTGGTCCCTTTTGACACCAAACCACTAACCAAAACGATTAAAGGCAACAATTTAAAATGGTTTAAAGATTTATTATGCATTTGGTCAAACTTGCTAACCCTGTTAGTAAAGATTCGCTAAAAGAACGCTATTAAAGCAATTAATTAAATTATATATAAACATACCGGGACACGGGCTTTACATTGATACGCAATTCTGTTTCTTGGATGTCCAACTCACCAATTTTTCACCAAGTAATTGGCAGCTACCAGACGTACTCTTTCTGTCATTCTTGCATCCTCCGTAATCTGAGTCTGTATATGCTACAAGCTCGAAACCAGAATTAAGAGGATACCAGAGACCCAAAAATTGAGTCCCTTTCAGATATTTAAATATGCGCTTGACAGCAGACAAATGAGATTCTTTAGGATTTGCTTGAAATCTGGCACAGAGACAAGTTGCAAACATTATATCAGGTATGCTGGCAGTTAAGTGCAGAAGTGATCCTATCATGTCTCTGTAGTTATTGACATCTGTTGGTTCACCCTTAAGGTCAGAGTCAAGTTTAACTCCAGTGGCAATAGGAGTTTTCATTGGATTTGAATTGTTGAGCTTGTATTTTTTCAAAATATCAGATATGTATTTTGACTGACTTATAAAAGTCCCTCTGATGGATTGTTTTACTTGTAAACCAAGGAAGAATGAAAGTTCTCCCATCATGCTCATTTTGAATTCACTTTTCATCAAATCCTCAAACCTATCACAGTACTCTTGTTGTGTAGACCCAAAAATAATGTCATCAACATATTTTGTACCAGAAGTATATCATTCCTATACCTTCTAAAGAATAGAGTTTTATCGACATTACATTTCTCGAAGTGATTTGTCAATAGAAAATTGGACAGAGTTTCATACCAGGCTCTGGGAGCTTGTTTAAGGCCGTATAGAGCTTTGTCTAACTTGTAAACGTGGTCTGGAAACTCCGAACTTTCAAAACCAGGCGGTTGCTGGACATAAATTTCCTCTTGTAATTTGCCATTCAGAAAGGCAGACTTTACATCCATCTGATAGACCTTAAAACCTTTGTGAGCAGCATAGGCTAAGAAGATTATTATGGCTTCTTGTCTAGCTACAGGGGCAAAGGTTTCGTCATAGTCGATACCTTCTTCTTGGCAGTATCCTTTTGCAACCAGACGGGCTTTGTTTCTGATGATTATCCCATCTTCATCCTTTTTATTCCTAAACACCCACTTGGTTCCAATGGCCGCTTTGCCTTTAGGAAGTGGAACCAAGGACCAAACTTTGTTTCCTTCGAATTCCAGAAGCTCTTCTTGCATAGCTTCGATCCAGTTTGGGTCTTCAAGGGCTTCAGAAATTTTCTTTGGCTCAATCATGCTTAAAAAGTTTACAAAGAAAGCTCATTGATTGTGGCCGATCTCGTCTTCACACCATCTTCAGCAGCACCGATAATTTGATGATTGGGATGATCCTTTGTCCATCTTGTCATGGGAGCATGGACAATAGGAGGGGTTTGTGCTTCTGATGGGAAAGGATGAATTTCAGCATCAGAGCTCTGTAGGTTGGCACCAGGACTCTGTGGCACACAACTCTGGAGAGTAGCCCCATTGCTCTGTGAATTGCCAACAGGGCTCTGTGAAGGTGAGCTTTCGAATAGGGAATCTCTCCCAACATTGGTCAGCAAGGGTGATGATGGCTCATTTTCAGGTTCTCTTGTATTTGATTGTGGTTCCTCATTTCTCTGAATTACACCCGCAGACAGAGAAGTAGATGGTGAAGTATTGGAGGGACCAGTAAGAGTTGTACCTGTCAGATTCAGTTCTGTTGAATTTTGATCTTGGTCGCCTCTGTTGATGTTGACAGAGGAGATATCATCATCGAACGCAAGATTGATATCTTCTTCCCTTGTCTTTGAAGAACATGGCTTCTTCTGTTCTGTCTGTGTCCCCTCTGTTGATTTGCGATCAGAGGCACTTGATGTACTTTCATCAAAGGACACGTTAACGCTCTCTTGAATGACACGAGTTCTGGTGTTGTAGACTTTGTAGGCCTTAGAGGTTAAGGAATAACCAATAAAGATTCCTTCGTCTGCCTTGTTGTCGAATTTACCAAGCTATTATCTGTCGTTCAAGATGTAGCACTTGCAGCCAAAAACATGAAAGAATTTTACGTTTGGCCTTCTGTTGTTGATGAGTTCATAGGAAGTCTTTTTAAATCTTTTTACTATGACAGCTCTGTTTTGGGTAAAACAGGCTGTTGAGACTGCCGCTGCCCAGAACTTGATGGGAAGGACAGAGCCGGCCAACATGGTTCTGGCGGCTTCTACCAGAGTTCTGTTCTTCCTTTCCACTACACCATTCTGTTGTGGAGTTCTGGCAGCTGAGAAGTTCTGGGAGATTCTTTCTTCTGAAAGATAGGCATCTGTTCTTGTATTCATGAATTCTGTCCCATTATCACTTCTCAACTTTTGCACTTTTAATCCTAACAGAACCTGTATCCTTCTCAACAAACTTATCAGAATTTCTGGGACATCAGATTTTACTCTAATGAACTCAATCCAAGTGTATCTAGAAAATTCATCAATAAGTACTAGAATATACTTCGTGCCCGACAGACTTTGCACAGAGATAGGACCACAGAGATCCACATGAAGCATGTGCAAAGGTCTGGGACAACTATGATTACTCTTAGTTCTGTGTGAAGATCTCTTCATCTTTCCCAATTCACAGGAAGAACAGAGATGGTCTTTGTCAAATTTCAGTGGAGGAAGTCCTTTTACTAGATTTAATTTCACGAGCTTGTCAAGATTTGAAAAATTCAAACGGGCAAATCTTTTATGCCAAAGCCAGGCATATTCATTTTTTAAAGACACTAAACAGAGCTTCTCTGTTGTAGAGTTTTGGTTAGGATTGAAATTCATTTTATAAAGATTGCCTTTTCTGTCGGCTCTTAAGAGTTCTTGACCAGACTCGGAAAGCAACAGAGAACAGTACTTCCTAAAATTGACATCGAACCTATGATCAATGAGTTGACTTATGCTAAGCAGATTATGGTTGAATCCTTCAACATAAGCAACCTCAGAAACTGAAACACTACCATTGACTAATGTACCGTATCCTCTAATCTATCCGCCATTATCTCCTCCAAAGGTTACTGCACTTCCATTTTTGTTCTTGAAAGAAGTAAGCAACTCCTTATTCCCCGTCATGTGCCTTGAGCATCCTGAATCTAAATACCATATCTGCACATTGGGTTTCTGCAAGACAAATTAGTTTCTTTTAGGTACCCATTGCATTTTGGGTCCTTTCTTGTTAGGTTTGGGGTCGTTCATGGGCTTACCTTCTGGCTTTCCATTTTGGGATGGTATGCCAGAGGGTTTCTTCTATGCATTCTGAATAGTCTTGGGATTTTTCCTTTGAAATGACTGATTCAGAACACAGTGAGGACCATACATATGTTTCTTTAACTGTAACAGAAGTTGAATACAATTGCATTTGATAGAACATGAAGATTGATGCAAATTGTCGTTTTTATTCAAAGACTGTTGTTTAAAGGGAGCTTGATTTTGAAAAACTTTAGGACCAGATGTCTTTACGTACATTCTGTCCTGTGATTTAAATTGTTGTTTCCTGGAGGAAACTCTCTTGACACAAAACTGTTTCTCTTTTGATTTACAACAGGTGTAGAAGTAGGTTGGTCATTGACTTTCCATTTTCCTTTCTACTCTGTTGTAAATTTGACTTGATCATAAGCGTAAGGAACAGAGGTATAGTCTTCATGAATAATCTTAGCTTATCCTCTTTTCTTTTCTTCTATCTCATTAGATGAAAGAATTCTGATACCCTTATTTTTCAAATTTGGCAAAGGTATAAATCTGTTCTGTTTCTTAAAGAATGAGACGTTTTTCAGAGAACCAGATTCAACAATTGCCTGTTTGGGTTTGTGCAAAGAAGTCTTAGGAGCACAGAAAATTTGCTCATCTACCTCAGAGTCAGAGTCACTGTCAGAGCACAGAAAGTCTCGGATGGCTCTGGTATAGGTGTTAGACTCATTGGGTATCTTAGAGTTATCAGCTCTGGTGGATTTAAACTTTCTTATATTTGGTTTTAAAGCATCACAAGCTGCATTCTCTTCAATTACTTTCAAAATATCCTCTTCAAAAGTTGTTCGTAAGGTTTTAGAGGATGGAGGGAAGACTGGGATTCCAGGATTAAGTTCTCTCTGTATTGTAGTACAAGAGGGTTCTGTAATGGAAGCAATAGACTTCTCCTCCTTGAAAGAATTGAAGTTAAAGATTTATTTTGGATCAAGACTTTTGATGGAATCAGTAAGCTTTATTTCAGCTCTTCCCTGCTCAAGAATAAACTTTTCAGATGGTTTTGTAACCTTTTCTTGATTCAAGGAGTCATAGATGACATTCCTTAAGCTTAGTCTTTTTGCTTTTGTAAAATCTGATATTTTGGCTTTTTTGAAAACATCAGTTCCAGAGATCACATCCTCTTGCATTTTCCCAATTGAGAAAACAAAAGGATAAGATGCCTTTAACATTCTTTTTTAAGGAACAATGTCATTAAAACCTAAACCTTGCTTGTCTTCTTGAGAATTGATTTTGGTATACACATTCTGTGCATCCTGGTACTTTTTGATTAAAATCTCCTTTTTCTGTAGGGATTGATGTAAAATTTCCCTCTCTCTCTGAAAATAGTCTTTTAGAGCGACAGAGTTTAAACGTTAATTTTCAGATTTAGCAACTTCTTCAGCTTTTTGTTTCAAAATTTCTTCAAACTCTTTAACCCTTTTTGAAAACGTGCTTTGTTTCTTTTGTTGTAAGACTTCTAGCTCAAATTTTTCTTTGGATATTTCTTCCTTTACCTGTTCCAAGAGAGTTTTCTCTCTCTTGTAGAAGGACAGATCCTTCTGAGCTAGCTTTCTTAACTCTTTTTCCTCAGAAAGCTTTTGTTTTAAGAGTTGAAACTCTTCAGTAAGTAATGACACATGTATCTCAAGTTCTGAGTCAGACTTGGATTCAGAGAAATGTACCTTGGCACTGGGTCTAGTTGTCTCCAGCGCTCTGTTGTCTGGCGATGTTACGGTCAGGGCAAATGCATGAGCCACATCTTTTTCTTTCGGACTTTTCTATTCTTCCTCCGGTCATCCAATCAACTTCCAAACTTCCATCATCCATAGCAACAATGGCTTGCTCTGGTTCATCGTCAGAAGATGAATCAGAGATCCAGTTCTCCATCTCAGCAACATAGCTTCTTTCTCTGTAGTTGTACTTGTATTTATTCTTGTAATAATCTTGATCTTTTACAAGTTTTCCTTTACAGTTAGAAGAGAAATGACCAGGTGTGCCGCATCTAAAGCAACGTCCATCATTCTGATTGATGGGTTGGGCAGCATCAGCCTTCTGTGGAGCAGGAGTATTGTACTTCTGTTGCTGTCTCTGTTCCGTCGGAGCTCTGTTGTCATGGTTCTGTTGTGGGGGTGCAGCATAAGCTCTGTTCTCATCTTTCTCATATCTACCTCTTCTGTCGAATGCTCTGTTGCCAAATCTCTTGTTGAATTGTTGAGTGATTAATGCAAGAGATTTAGCAAACGCATTTATATCGTCATCTTCATCTGACGAGTTTTCTTCTGTATCACTTTCAGCTATCAAACTCTTATCCTTCTTCTTCTTTCCTCTGCTGGAACTTTCTTTGTTGGTCTTTCCTTCTGTGGATTTCTTTGATTCAGAGACTAACGCAATAGGTCCTGCAATGGTGGATTTGCCCTTTTGTTTGACAACATCCTTCTCTTGTGCGGCCAGAGTGCCATACACATCTGTAAGAGACCATGCATCTAGATCTTGGTTAGCTTGTAAAGACAAGGACAGATTTAACCATTCATCATTCAGACTTTTCAGGAACAAAACATTGAATTTGTTGTAGGTTTGTTGTAAGGTTTCCTCAGAAAGTGCCTTGAAATCGTTGTATTCATTTATACATTGGGTCCTTCTGTTCATTTGGGTTTTGATGCCACCCTCAAGCTGATTAAGAAGTTGATCCCAGATTTCTTTGGCAGTAACACATGAATCTAGTTCTTGAAATATTTCATTAGGAATGGCCATAACCAGAAGTCTAACTGCTTTTAGATCATTTTCCATTTTTAATGTTTCTTCATCAGTGAATCCGGTGGTTTTGGGTTCAAGGTGAGCAGGAATCTCAGCAGTAGTTTGTGTTGCGGGTACACGTGGAACCAAAACCATGGGTTTGAATGGTCCATCCGTAACAGAACGCATTAAATCTCTGTCCATCCCCTCAAGGAAGTTAACCATCCTAATCTTCCATTGAGGATATTCATTCTCAGAAGAGTAGGAGGCTTAGTCAGAGAACCAGTAGTATAAATAGCGTTGATATGGTTATTTGCCATTTTTCAGAAAACAATGTATAACAGTTTCAAATGGATTTGAAAGAGTATAAACTGAAAGTAAGTGAACAGTAACCAATTGAACAGTAATGAACAGTAGATAATATCTTTAATCTAGACTGGAGAGCTTAAAACAGTGGTATATTAACTTTTAAACTTTAAACTGTAAAACTGAGTATACTGGGAAGCTTTGAAATGCACACACAATCAACAACAATGAATCAACCTTGGTAGATTGGATTGTTTGATTTAAGAAAATCAAGCAAGCTCTGATACCAATTGTAGGTTCCCAGATTCACGTTGTATCACATTAATGGTAGTAATATAGACAACGGAAGCATTTAAATATAAAGCCATTAAACGTGAGTGATTGTGTAAATGATATTGTAATAGTGAGAATCAATTATAGAACAGGATAATGATAACAAGATCAAATAAGAAACTCTGCTCGTATATTGATAATGGATAACACCAAGAACAAGATCAATGGTGTATCCTGAAATCTCACAGGGAACAATATCGTACGGAGGTAGTGATCGGGATTGCTGCAGTGTGTGCTTAAACAATTGTGGAAAACTATTCTTCCCAAAGCTTACAATTGTTTGTTCCACTACCTCTCTATTTATAGCCCTGATAAAGTGAAGACAGTGTACTATCGTACCCTAGAATGACACGTGGAAAGTGTGTCTCCTAATATTAGGGCATACGTGGAAAGTATGGACACTTGTCTAACACTTGGGATTTCTTACGAGACTTAGGCATCACAGAGGTCTTCACTACAACAGAGCTCATAGACCAGAGCTCTGTTGGTCTTCGGGTTGTGAACAGTTCTTCTGTTGATCTTCTGACAGAGCTCTGTTGAGCTCTGTTAGTTCCACCAGAACTCTGTTGAGTTCTGTTGATCTTGAAGCTTTTTCTTCTAAGTCTTCTGCTGCATCTCTGATGGTCTTCTGACTTGATAATGTTTTCAATACTTTTACATTACAGATACTTGGGTCTAACAACTTCCCTCAAAAGCGAACAAGCACAACAGTAAGCTATGGCTTACCCGACCTTTTGGTCTCCCGAAGTACTTGTTCAACCAATGCCGTCTTGTCTTCCTTGGCTATACAAGCCGGACTTTATGCCTTTATGATAAAACCCAGATCTATCAATGTAATATGAACAAGTATAGAGAGAATCTAGAGAGCAAATGTGTCATCCATATATTGAACGTATGTGTTGGACAACCTAAGGGGGGGGGTAAGGTTGTATTTAAAATCTTTTTCTTTCAAAAAATCTTTGAACAAATAAATACAGTACAAACAATACAGTAAAAATAAAGCAGAGTATAAACAAGTAAATATACAACAATTATATAAACAGATATAATTTAAATGCACAGCGGAAATGTAAAGAGATAAGGGAAAGAGAATACTTG
Source organism: Saussurea involucrata (assembly GCA_033807775.1). Taxonomy (NCBI): domain Eukaryota; kingdom Viridiplantae; phylum Streptophyta; class Magnoliopsida; order Asterales; family Asteraceae; genus Saussurea; species Saussurea involucrata. Next base: position 25,615,870 of record CM066326.1, read on the forward strand.
ACAACGATATTTTTAAAGTGGTTCACCAAACACAAAGTTGGCTAGTCCACCTCGAGAAAATAACACTTCTCGGAGATCCAATACGAAACGTGTTCTTTACGGTAGAAACACAAACCTTAATACAACAAACGCGAAACACTCTTCTTTGAGAGATTAATGTGGATCACTCACTCTAATTCAAACACTTACAAGAGGGTATAAATTTTAATATGAATAATCACTCTTGAATAAGGTTTATCACTTGGATATTTTTTAGAGAGTTTGATCACTTGAGTTGTGTTGCTGATTCAACTAATCGAGAGATTTTAATCTGCTATCAACTCAAGATTTCTTGCTCAAAAATTAATTTTATCAGTTTAAGTGATTTAGTGTGAGTAAGAAAGCAGCAGAATAATAATCAAATGCTGAGGGAGAATTTATTGCTGAAGTTGGTGTAGCCTTGAATGCTGCTGGATGCATGTATTTATACTGGATGATCAACAGTCTTGAGGATTTCGCGGTATACCGCCAAACCATCGCGGTATACCTGCGTCAGAAAAAGGACACTGCAAGGAGAAGGTCAACCCTGCAAAAACAAACGGAATTGTGTACCCGCGGTATACCGCGTTGCACATGGCGGTATACCGCCTGATAGGGTTTCTGACAATAGAAGCTTCAAATGCAGAGGATGTGACAGGTGAACAGTACCCGCGGTATACCTCGTGGACCTTGGCGGTATACCGCCTGAATTTTTGTCCAATGAGAGCATGGCAACGCAGGGTTACAATCGGCTGATCACAATCTTGCAACAGTAAAAGGCATGGGATTTTAATAACATATATATATATATCAAGTGATTTAATATATATAAAAAAATATTGTATATATATATATTTGATTCAAATATATTTATATAGATACGAAATATCCAAGTGATAAAATATTTTAGGGTGTTTATCATTTTAAAATAAAATGACGAAACTCTTCAGACTTGGATTCTTCAGATAAAAAATTATCGAGATCATTTAAATATCTGCACACTCAGATAAAATATTAGATAACAAAAAATGCGGTGTGTTTTGTAATCATCAAAATAAATATGGAGATGTGATTTTATGTGTACCAAAAATATATCACAATATTTAAAGCTGGGTACACTTGCACCAACAATCTCCCCCTTTTTGATGATGACAAACACAACGCTAAACACGAGAGCATACTCGGTTTCTCTCCCCCTTTTGTCGAAGCAAAAAGGGTTTAAGAAAGTCGCTTATGCTCCCCCTCGAAAGATGCTCCCCCTCAAAATATGAAATATTTGAGAGTTAGTATTTATCAAGGGTTATACTCAAGCATGCCTAAACCAAGTCTTAATTTAAAGAAGGCTTTTTTGTTAAGAGCTTTTGTGAAAATATCGGCCAAATTATCTTCCGAATCAACCTTTTCAAGCACGATTTTGCCTTTTTGAACATTATCTCGTAAAAAATGATGTCTCAATTCAATATGTTTGGTACGAGAATGCAAAACGGGATTTTTACTTAAGTTTATGGCACTTGAGTTATCACACATAATTGGAATTTTGGTTAGGTGTACCTCAAAATCGGTAAGTGTGTGTTTCATCCATAGGACTTGAGCACATGCTCTTGCGGCGGCTACATATTCCGCTTCGGTGGTAGACAAAGCTACGGATTGTTGTTTCTTAGAGAACCAAGATACAAGTGAGAGACCTATAAAGGCACATACCCCACTAGTACTTTTTCGGTCAACAATAGATCCACCAAGATCGGAATCGGCAAAACACGTTACTTCTAACTCGGGTTTCTTTGCGTACCATAAGCCAAGATTAGTAGTACCTCGTAAATATCGAAAAATACGCTTGACAGCTTCATAGTGAGATTGTTTAGGTGAAGATTGAAAACGAGCACATAAACATACACTAAACATAATATCAGGTCTACTAGCAGTTAAATATAATAAACTACCAATCATACCACGATAAATCTTTTCATTAAAATCGTTTCCCTCCTCGTCACGAGATAATTGCAAATTTGTGGTCATTGGAGTTTCAACGGGTTTGACATTTTCAAAGTTAAACTTTTTCAACATATCTTTACAATATTTAGATTGACTAATAAAAATACCAGTTTCACATTGTTTTATTTGCAATCCTAAGAAGTATTTTAACTCTCCCATCATGCTCATTTCAAACTCGCTTGTCATTTTCGCAGAAAATTCATTACACAGTTTTTCATTAGTGGAACCAAAAATAATATCATCAACATATACTTGCACAACCACAATATCATTTTGAACATATTTCACAAATAAAGTATTATCAATTTTACCCATAATATAACCACTAACAATTAAAAAGGTTTTTAATCTATCATACCACGCACGCGGAGCCTGCTTTAAACCATAAAGCGCTTTTTTTAATTTATAAACATGTGTCGGGTTTTCAAAACTTTCAAAACCGGGAGGTTGAGAAACGTATACCTCCTCATTTATAATACCATTTAAGAAAGCACTTTTAACATCCATTTGAAATAATTTAAAATCTTTAGCATTTGCAAAAGCGAGAAGCATTCGAATAGACTCCAACCTTGCAACTGGTGCAAAGGTTTCGTCATAATCTATACCTTCTTGTTGACTGTACCCCTTGGCAACTAAACGTGCCTTGTTTCGTGTGACTCCACCGTTCTCGTCTACCTTATTTCGGAAGACCCATCTTGTGCCAATAATGGTTTGACTACTAGGGCTAGGCACTAAGTCCCACACATCATTCCTAGAAAATTGGTTTAACTCTTCTTGCATGGCCATAATCCAATCCTCATCACCTAAAGCTTCATCTATGGTTTTAGGTTCTATGGTTGAGATAAAAGCATGGAAAGCACAATGGGTATGGATTTGTGATCTAGTTGTCCTTTGGTTTAGGTCACCTATAATTTGATCTACGGGATGGCCTCGAGCGGTTCTAAGGTTAGGATCATCTATACCTTGTGGAATAAAACATGGAGGGGCATCACTAGATTCAATATTATTTGTGAAAGGTTGGGTACCTAAATCCAAGGTACTAAGTTGTTGGGCTAAGACATCTCCTTCACGGATATTATCATTTGCTAAGGATGCACTCGGTTTGGGAGGACTCTCGTCAAAACTAACATTAAGGGATTCTTCCACTACCATGGTCTCCTTATTTAGGATTCTATAGGCTTTGCTATTCCAAGAATAACCTAGGAACACTCCCTCATAGGCTTTGGGGTCAAATTTGGTTAGGTAGGATTTGGTGTTTAAAATGAAACATTTACAACCAAAAACTTTTAGGTGAGCTAGGGAAGGTTTTCTACCACGGTAAAGTTCATAGGGTGTCTTATTTAGGATACCTCTAATTAGGACACGGTTAAGCACATAGGTCGCGGTAGCAACGGCATCACACCAAAACTTTTGGGGAACTTGATGTTCGTTTAGCATAGTTCTACTCATTTCTTGCAACGTTCGATTTTTCCTTTCAACAACCCCGTTAGATTGAGGAGTTCGAGGAGCCGAAAAGTTATGAGTTATACCATGTTTATCACAAAAGGCACCAAATTGTACATCATTATCGAATTCTCGTCCATGGTCCGTACGTATGGAAACAATCGTACAACCTTGTTGGTTTTGAATTCGTTTTCCCAAAATTTTAAACTTTTCAAAAGCCTCATTTTTATGTCTCAAAAATAAAGTCCAAGTATAACGGGAATAATCATCCACAATAACCAAAGTATAAAAGTTTCCTCCAAAACTTTGAATAGCCATCGGGCCAAAAAGATCCATATGTAAAAGTTCTAAAACTCTTTGAGTAGAAATAACATTTTTTGATTTATGAGAAACGTGATGTTGTTTGCCGACACGACAAGCATCACAAAAATGATTATCAAACTTTAATTTTGGCAGGTCACTCACAAGCTCCTTATTTTTTAAGTTTTGCATTAATCTCAGATTAGCGTGACCTAAACGCCTATGCCATAAAGTAGAAACATCATTAATAGAAGATAAGCATACATTATCAGATACAACAGTTTTACAAATATATAAATTTCCTTTTACAAAGCCATTTAAAAGAACTTTGCCATTTTTTATGATTTTACAAGAATCTTCTTCGAAGACAACAGTTGTATTATTTTTACACAATTGGCGAACACTTAACAAATTAAAATGTAAATTATCAACATGATTAACATTAAGAAATTGAACATTATTGCAAGAAACTGTACCTCTACCAATTATATTTCCTTTGGAGTTTCCTCCAAAAATTACCTGTCCACCATCACATGACTTATATGAAGAAAAGAGATTATTGTTTCCGGTCATGTGACGTGTGCAACCACTATCGAGTATCCAGTCCATATCAAGGTCAATCTACAATAATGAAGATGTAACTTTTATGGTCCCCATTTCTTGTGGGTCCTTGACAATTAGTTTCAATGTCAACCAATATGCATATATATAAAGTCAAACAATATATATATATATATATAATACATTACACAATATATAATACATCAAACCATATTAATATATATATATATATAACACATTAAACAAACATAATATATATATATATAAGAATTAAAAGAATTAAATAAAATGTATATATATATGTGCAGTACGTAGGTATATATATATATGAATAGTATAAAAAGTATAAATAACAATATTTTACTTATATATAATATATAACACATATACATAACACATTTAAAACCATAAACGCATACCACCGGGATTATCATTACTAAACATTCCTTTTGGAATCCATTTATTTACCATTTTAATTTTGCGATTATATTTATCATACACATAAAAACAGGCATTTACATTCGCATTATTATTAGGTTTAGAATATTTATCATGGTACATGCGAGCATACGGTTTTCTCGTATTATAATTTACATTATTTATTTTACGCACATACGGAGGTTTTTGCACATATTGATTTCTTGTATTTACTTTAGGTGATTCATAGAATCTTTTGATGGGTATACATAAACATTTATCAACACAAGTATTGGAACCAATGCCTTTTCTACATTTTATACGGTTAGGCATATTAAGCATGTTAAGAACTTTCTCATTGCTACTTTCAAAGGCTTTAGCTAGCATGTTATCTTTTTCATATGAAGCACATTTAGCCTTTAAACATGTAATTTCATTATCAAGAATATCACATTTTGTACAAATAATATTTTCATGTGATTTTTTATTCAAGCATGCAATTTCTTTATTTAAAACATCACAAGATTTACAAAAATCTTTTTCTCCTAATTTAGTTTCTAATTTAGCAATTATATCCATATCATTTTCAGATTTTTGTTTAACATTTTTTATTTCCTTTTTACATGTATTTACAGTTTCTTTTAACATAGCATTCTCATCTTGGTAACGATTTGCAAGAGCGGCCATTTTATGAAAAGATTCATATAATTCTTCAAGATTATTTTCATTATCACTTTCATAATCACTATCGTAATCCGAGTAAGAAGATTTTACCTCGTCGTCGCTTTCGGCCATAAGACAAATGGCTTGATAGTCATCTTCTTCTTCACTCTCGCTCCACGCGCCTCCAATGAAGGCTTTCTCCTTCTTCTTTTGGAACTTGTTCTTTTTCGGACATTCATTGGCGTAGTGGTCTTTGTCACCACATGAGTAGCAAAAGCCTCTCTTTGGCTTAGCTTTATCGTCTTCACTCGAGTCGCCATTTTTCTTAACTTTTTCGTCTCGTTTATGGAACTTACGACTTCGATTTTCACCACCACGACGGTAGTTACCGTTTCTTTGAAATCTGCCATTGTTAGAAAATTTATTATTATTATTAAGAAATTTGGAAAAGTTTCTTACCAACATGGCGACTTCATCGAGAGTTTCGGATGGATCTTTCGAGGAGCTAGCTTTCTCCTTTTTCTTCTCATCTTTTGGTGTTGAGACATTGAGAGCGATTGATTTCTTTTTAACTTGCTCCCGATCTTTGTTTCTTTTAAGTGCAATTTCATGCACTTTAAGATTACCGATCAAGTCATCTATCTTCATTATGGAAAGGTCACGGGAGTCTTCTAAGGATGTTATCTTTTGCATCCACTCCGAAGGAAGGGCTCGTAGGATTTTCCTTATATAGTCCTCGTTAGGATAAGTGCGATCCAAACCTTTCAAAGTAGTCACAATAAGGTTAAATCTTTTAAACATTGAGTCAATTGACTCATCTTGTTTCATTTCGAATAGTTCATAATCGTGAACTAAAATATTCACTTTACTAGATTTAACCTCCGTGTTTCCACGATGAGTATTATTTAAACTTTCCCATATTTGATTTGCAGTTTTATATGTATATACTCTTTCAATCTCATCAGTTGTTAAAGCAGCATATAATATATTCTTAGCTTCGAAGTTTAAACAAAAATGAGCTTCATCAGAAGTAGTCCAGTCATCTATAGGTTTATCAATATAAACATCATCTTTCACAATGGTGGGTTTAAAATTCCCTTTTTCTATAATATTCCAAATCTTTTGATTTTTGCCACGCACGTGACATTCAAATAGCTCGGCCCAAATGCCAAACTTTTCAGTATCTATCAAAGGAGGTTTTGAAAACACGATATTAGTTTGTTGAGCCATTTAGAAGAATAAGAGAAAAAAAATATGCAGAATATTTTTGAAAGACCTGCTCTGATACCAAATGTTGGACAACCTAAGGGGGGGGGGTAAGGTTGTATTTAAAATCTTTTTCTTTCAAAAAATCTTTGAACAAATAAATACAGTACAAACAATACAGTAAAAATAAAGCAGAGTATAAACAAGTAAATATACAACAATTATATAAACAGATATAATTTAAATGCACAGCGGAAATGTAAAGAGATAAGGGAAAGAGAATACTTGACAACGATATTTTTAAAGTGGTTCACCAAACACAAAGTTGGCTAGTCCACCTCGAGAAAATAACACTTCTCGGAGATCCAATACGAAACGTGTTCTTTACGGTAGAAACACAAACCTTAATACAACAAACGCGAAACACTCTTCTTTGAGAGATTAATGTGGATCACTCACTCTAATTCAAACACTTACAAGAGGGTATAAATTTTAATATGAATAATCACTCTTGAATAAGGTTTATCACTTGGATATTTTTTAGAGAGTTTGATCACTTGAGTTGTGTTGCTGATTCAACTAATCGAGAGATTTTAATCTGCTATCAACTCAAGATTTCTTGCTCAAAAATTAATTTTATCAGTTTAAGTGATTTAGTGTGAGTAAGAAAGCAGCAGAATAATAATCAAATGCTGAGGGAGAATTTATTGCTGAAGTTGGTGTAGCCTTGAATGCTGCTGGATGCATGTATTTATACTGGATGATCAACAGTCTTGAGGATTTCGCGGTATACCGCCAAACCATCGCGGTATACCTGCGTCAGAAAAAGGACACTGCAAGGAGAAGGTCAACCCTGCAAAAACAAACGGAATTGTGTACCCGCGGTATACCGCGTTGCACATGGCGGTATACCGCCTGATAGGGTTTCTGACAATAGAAGCTTCAAATGCAGAGGATGTGACAGGTGAACAGTACCCGCGGTATACCTCGTGGACCTTGGCGGTATACCGCCTGAATTTTTGTCCAATGAGAGCATGGCAACGCAGGGTTACAATCGGCTGATCACAATCTTGCAACAGTAAAAGGCATGGGATTTTAATAACATATATATATATATCAAGTGATTTAATATATATAAAAAAATATTGTATATATATATATTTGATTCAAATATATTTATATAGATACGAAATATCCAAGTGATAAAATATTTTAGGGTGTTTATCATTTTAAAATAAAATGACGAAACTCTTCAGACTTGGATTCTTCAGATAAAAAATTATCGAGATCATTTAAATATCTGCACACTCAGATAAAATATTAGATAACAAAAAATGCGGTGTGTTTTGTAATCATCAAAATAAATATGGAGATGTGATTTTATGTGTACCAAAAATATATCACAATATTTAAAGCTGGGTACACTTGCACCAACAGTATGAGTACAAATGAAATTAGCATGAAGTGTTACTCTAAGCTCTAGATTGTTACTAGCTAATATACTAGACATGCCTATTTATACCCCATACATACAAGGTATAAAGGCATTTACAATGCAACATAGACTATTACAGATATTTACTTTACAGTAAATCTTGAATACAATAATGCTCTAACAATCTCCCCCTTTGGATTCAAGATTTAAAAAATATGACAGCAGTCTTCAGCTCTTGATCTTCAAAACTTTAACTTTGACCGCTATAAACGTTGAAGCTTTGGCACTCTTCAAACAATTGAATCTTCACAAGTTCACGTTGAACTTTGATGCTTTGATAGTCTTTAATCTCTCATCTTTGAACAGTCTTCAGTCACACGTGAAAATCTTCGTCTTTCACAATGTAAAGTCAATCTTCTTCAATACAATCTTCAACAAATTGTCTTCAAGTCTTGAACGTGAATGTCAGATCTTTGTAGCTTTGAACTTTGAAGCTTTGAAAAACATTGAAGCTTTGAACTTTGAAGCTTTGAAATCTTTGAAGCTTTGAACTCAAATTTTGAATGATTTCTCGAACTTTGTATCTTCATCTTCTTTGACCTTGAAATTGTCTTTGAATGACGAACTCTCTTGAAACATCTCAAATACAAAACACGATCCAAGCCTGGAAGAAGTTCTTACCCGTGGATTGAACTTCTTGCTGGCGATAAGCACTCCCCCCTTGAGGGGGGTTGGGGGGTGTGCTGCAGGTATCTTGGCAATTAAAGAAAAGAACTCCCCCCTTGAGGGGGGTTGGGGGGGGGGGGGGGGCGCAAGCTCGAAAGAAACTCTTTAACTACTAACCTTAAAAAAACCAAACTCTGCCTTACGTAAAGTTGCCAGAGTACGATTAACCTCTGGATTTGAAATCACTGCTTATATACCCGGTATTGGCCATAATTAACAAGAACATTCTGTAGTCTTAGTAAGAGGGGGAGGGTTAAGGATATACCTGGTGTGAGATATCACATAGTTCGAGGAACCATCCCTATAGTGTATGAGACAAATATATGCATTTTGATTCGGGTCGTATTCTATGGTTACAATTCTACCATATATGTCTTTTTCATTCCGTCGAAAATCTATTTTACGGTATAGACGCTTATGACCTCCCCATCTATGCCCTGCAGTAACGATTCCTCTGGCATTACGACCTTTACCACAATGATGCTGTCCATAGATCAAATTATTTCGTGGATTGAATTTCACTTGACTGTCTATGGTTCGATTGTCACTTGAATCTCCAAGCAAAAGCTCCTAATCATCTACAAAAGCTTCAAGCTTTCATATCTTCAACAATGGTGGAAAGTAGGTTTAGTTTGGGTGAAGAAATGAGGAATAATGATAGGCGGGTTTACACCCCCCTAAATCTACCGCAAGTGTACGGGTCGAATCAAGTAATAGTACTTTGAAAGTATGAGTATCGAACCAAAGGAACCAGGTGTCAAGTACCACAATGACTGTATATTTTATTAATTAGACGAATGCAAATTGATTTGGTTTGTTGATTATCTGCACACGAATTAAAACTTTAATTAATTCAGATAAGAGAGAGAGTTGGAGGGTTGGATTCCTTAGGTAAACAATCACTTAGCCAACTGATTTGATATGATTGACATAACTTCGGGATAACATGCATAATCACATTCCATTACTATACTCTATCAAGCTATAGCAATATCATTCAACACATTGTATCATCTTTCGATCTTAACAAAAGTATTTGAACAATTAATGATTAAAAGCCACAAAGGATGAATCATCATATCACTATCTCAAATTCAACCAAGACATGAAGAATTAATCAAACCTCAAAACTTTTCTCAAAGATTAAAGATTCATAAAATCAAATAATAGTTGATCGGACTATTACAAGCATTAAGAACAATTCCACACATGTCATCCATCTATATTAAATCAATCATACCTACTGTAAAGCTAAACGATTATCCAACCATGATTCAAACCAACCCCCCAACATGAACGGATTAGTTCATATTGGGGGTTTCAAAACTCAGAAATGACAATATGGAAATGAAAGTAAACATGCTTGTACTAAGAAATGAAATCTAAGAAATCCCTGAAAAAGCCTAAGCCGCTGATAAACGTACTCGATTTGCCTTGTGATTCTCGTTAAATGCTGTTTCTCGCCTTCTACTTGCCTTTAAAAATCGCCTCTTAACTCCCAAAATCACCCAGAAAGAGCCCCAAGCCGTAACTGATGAATAATGCCTCAACCCTAGCCGATAAATAGAATAAAAACGGTCAGGGGCCCAGCGCGTATGGCGGCGCGTGTGTAGCCGCGCCATGAGGCGCGCAGGGCTCTGGAATGCGAATCGAACAGAAGGCTGCGCGTTTGGCAGCGCGTGTGGAGCCGCGCATAGACGCGCAAGGCACTGTTTGGTCTTAAAAACTGAATTTCTCTTTTTTCACTCAGGAAGTTGCCAACTTGCTCCAATTGACCCAAAAACTCTTCCTTCGTCATTCTTTCATAAAAACCTGTACTTACTAACAAAAACCATCAAATTCTACTATTTTACTTGGAAACTCACAACTAACTGACCGATTTCGGGATCAAAATAATGTCGTAAAACGACATTATCAACAACCCCAAACCGAGCGTTGCTTGTCCCCAAGCAAAACAGCGACACAAATAAGCATTTAGCCATAAATCAAACTATCGCAATTTCGTGTTGTCAAGAATATCATTAGTGATCTCAAGTCAACTTAACAAGAATTCACAAAATATGCATGAACAACAATTAAACAAGAACGCACAGTTGTATACAAATGGATCTCAGAAGGAATCCAGTATCAAGACTAGGACATAGAAATGTTGCTTCGCCACTCTTTTAGAAACTCACCATGTTGAACTTAGATCCTTGAATGGGCCATGGTTGCTGCTTTCGGATGGAGGTCAATGGATTTACAATCCTCAAAAGGAGGTTTGCTGACAATTGGGTAACCCTCCCATTTTCTTTTGCTCATACTTCTCAACTCTTCATTTAACTCCCTGAACTGACCCCTCAGTTTTATTGTTTTTTTGGCAAACTCCTTTATGATTGAGTTGCTGGTTTTTCTTTACTGGGGGTGCTACAACGGGTTTCTTTGAGTTATGAACAGCAGTGGGGATAGTAGCAACCAGAAAGCTTGATGATTTCACACATGGTTTGTCCACAAAGATAGGCAAAAGCTTCACTTTTATTCCTATGGATGTCTTTGATAATGGATGCAAGTTATAGCGAGATCAACTACAACAGCGACCAATGGACTAATAAAGAGTGTTTCGAGTAGTGCGTAGTCTCTCAGAATCGAAATTAGCAAATGTATGGCTCAACAGACTCACGGATGGTCTCCACTAATGTCTTAAATATGTGCAGTCGCCTAGGTCCACTCTTGTGCTATATTATCCTTTCTAAATCCTTCCCCCAAAATTAGTCGCCCATTCCTCACTATAAACAGGGTGATTGTTCAATCCACCGAGATCGAGATCAGCAAATGATAGCCTCGACAAACCACCCCAAACCATACATAAACATTGTCTCCAATGGAACCAAATAGCACAAACGAAATAATCACGAAATAGCGGTGCGGTACAGTCATCCAAAATAAAACATAAAAGAAAATAAACAAAATGATCATTACCAAAACAGCAAAACTATAAAAGATTACCCCATCATGCAAACGCCTCCTGACCGACCGGGTGGCGCCCCTAATTGACGCCGTCTTCTCCTTGGATTTTATAGGCCCGCTTCATCTTGATTCGCAGTGTTAGGTGCATGCGAGTTCCCATCATCCGTCACGTACCTCCTACCCTCTAGTGCGTCAAACCTCCGATTTAAGTCAACCTGCATTCTGTACATCTGCAGCGCTAGTCCCGGTATGTCTGTTCCAAGCTCCACTCCCTCCATGTCAGTTGTCGGATTGTAGTCGGCATCATCAGCATCATCCGCATCCATGTCATCCACTCCCGCTGGGACGCGCATACGACCTCTCTCCCTATTAGAGGCTTCCTTTCGATTATTCTGATTTGCCGCATTGACCTGCGGTCTATAGGTAAGTCGACCGAAAGGTGGTAGTGCTGGTGTCGTAACAGCGACATCACATCCGGCGTCCCTGCAAAACCGAGTTATTAAACAAGGAAATGGTAAAATGCCAACATTATTGGTGTTTGATGCAGCGTCTATCAGGTGAAGCTGGATTATGCGGCCTATGTCCATCGGGAGGTTGAACTGGATGTGGTAGAGGATTTTGGCGAAATAATTATCGACCGTATTGTCATGCGAAGATGGCGCCAGGCTGCAGTTCAAAAATTTCATCCACAGCGCAATCTCAGGTCGCAGCTCATACTTTTTTATGTCATGCTGATGAGGGACCCGAATTTCCTTGCCATTCCTCCTCAAAGCTGAGGACAGAACCGTGCTGAAATGGGCATCATTTCGGACACCTTGAATCGGAGTCAAACCGAAAGTGGCACCAAGGTTATTGGGGCGAGGTACCCCATAGTGGGCGCAGATCGCCTCCACTGGCATCCTTACCAATCTGTCCCTTAGCACCACCGAATGAAATTCATTAAAAGCTGGTGGTATCATGGCAGCGTAAAAATCACGGACCAGCTCCTCATCGTACGACTCTGGATCATTAACATACGTGGTCCACCCACGCTCCCAAGCTATCTCTCTTGCCCTGTCTTCTGGTATATCATTTATTCTCAATCCTCTTTCCGACCAGATTGGTCGGTTCCTAAATTTATGTCTTCTATGTTCGACCATGTCGTTCATGCGTTCCGTCAGGGCTTCCCTCTCTTCCGGTCGCAACGTACTATAGGCGAAGAAACGTCCAGATCCGGCGGGATTAGTACGCACCATGGTTCCTGAAAAGGTACATTCGTCAGATATAGCAACTTGAGTATGCCACCCCAAACCTAATCTTTATCGTTTTAGGCTTCTTTGTGGTGAAAACAAACCTAATCTTTAGATTAGGTTTGTTTTCACCACAAAGAAGCCTAAAACGATAAGTTTCAGGTGAAATCAAGAACCCCAAACCTTGGTGAAACCGAGGTTTGTAGTGGGAGTGCTGTATGAATGGTGTTAAATTGACACCCCAAACCAAAGTTTGGGTTTGCCATTTCAAAGCTAGAATACCAAAACTCATCCACACAAAGATTTTCAAGCACAAACCAGCAACACATCATCATGGGTAAACACATTAACAAGCACATTATATCACATTTAGGACAATGATAACCCAACTGTTAGCACATGGTATCTCTTTTAACAAATATTACAAGAACCCCAAACCTTGGTGAGACCTAGGTTTGGTTTATCTTGGTCAAAATCAACATTATATCAAGAGAGTGCAGAAACTTGAACCAAACAGCATGATTTTTCTCTCAACAGTAAAATACTCACAACTTCACCCACGAAAATTGAAATCATTCATGCCAACAACAAAAATCAGTGGAGTTTTTCACATTATTAACACATAAACACATGTACACTTGAAGAATTTTAGCAAGTAGCTCATAGATGGAGTGTACCTTGAATGGATGTGCAAAACCCCAACATATTAGAAACTAGGCAAGAAATCAAACCTTTTGATCTTGATGGATGATAGAATGAGAGAAGAAATTGATGATTCTTGGTGAAAAAAGAGCAAATCGGCACTTGGGAGTGTTTTTAAGTGAAAAACGGCTGCAAGAGATGTTAGGGTTTCACAAAATGAGAGAGGGGGCCAAAATTGGGCATTAAATACCTGCAGACTGTCGGCGCGTTTAGCAGCGCGTGTGGGGACGTGCATAGAGGCACGCAACGCAATGGTTTCTTATTCGAACAGAGCCTTGCACGTTTGTGGGAGTGGATTGATCAGCGCAGAGAGGTGCGCCATGTAAAAATTCTCAACATTCCAGTGGTCTGCGCGGATGCTTGCGCGGCTGGACTAGCGCAGCCAAACGCGCCAGACACTCTTTCCGCTTTTTCGTTTTCTCAGCTCGTTTTCCTTCGGGTCTTATCCCGCGCGCTCTCAGGGGTCAAAAATACACCTAAAACACACAAAAACAAAAAAAACAGAAACAAAAGAAAACACACACACAAGAAAAGAAAACAAAATCAAAATTGCGAATTAACCTATGGTGGGTTGCCTCCCACCTAGCGCCGTATTTTCTGTCATGGCACGACTTTTCCAATCACTTACTCTCCCGGCTCGTCTAGATATATGCTTGCAATGCTCGGGATCTCACCTCCTAGGTACGGTTTGACTCGTTGTCCGTTCACCTTGAATATCTTCCCATCAGCTCCTTCTAACTCCACTGCTCTATATGGGAATACTTCTATCACTTTGAATGGACCAGACCACCAGGAAATTAACTTGGCTAGAAACAAACGCAATCGTGAGTTGAATAATAATACATTCATACCTGGAGTGATTACCTTCTCACGAATGTTTCGGTCGTGGAACTTCTTAGTCCTTTCTTTGTAGATCAAAGCATTTTCGAATGCATCGAGATTAAGTTCCTCTAGCTCAACCAGCTGCAATAATCTCTTTTTGCCAGCTGCATCTAACTCCACGTTTAGCTGCTTTATTGCCTAAAATGCTCTACATTCCAGTTCCACTGGTAAATGGCATGATTTTCCAAATACTAGCCGGTATGGTGTAGTTCCCAAAGGTGTCTTATATGCAGTCCGGTATGCCCAAAGAGCGTCATCGAGCTTCAACGACCAATCCTTCCATGAAGAATTCACCGTTTTCTCTAAAATGTGTTTCAGCTCTCTATTTGAAACTCCTGCCAATCCATTAGCTTGCGGGTGATAGGGTGTGGTTACTCGATGTTTGACTGAGTACTTCTTGAGAACCGCATCAAGATACCGGTTGCAAAAGTGGCTACCTCCATCACTGATTAAATCCCGCAGAACCCTAAAGCGTGAAAAGATATGCTTCCTCATAAATTTGATTACAACTTTGGAGTCATTTGATGGCGTTGCGATTGCTTCAACCCATTTCGAGACATAATCGACCGCAACTAAAATGTACTCGTTCCCGAATGAGTTTGGGAACGGTCCCATGAAGTCTATCCCCCATACGTCGAATAATTCTACTTCCATGAAGATCTTCATGGGCATTTCATCCTTCTTCGTGATGTTCCCTACCCTTTGGCACCGGTCGCATTTAGAAATGAACTCCCTTGTCTCCTTAAACATCGATGGCCAGAAGAATCCGGATTGTAACACCTTTGCCATCGTTCTATCAGTACTGAAATGACCCCCACATTCTAATGTATGACAATGAGTAAGAATGTCGATCTTCTCTTCATCCGGTACACATTTCCAAATCATCCCATCCGCACACATCTTGTACAAGTGCGGTTCATCCCAGTAATACCTCTTGGCCTCAAAGAGAAATCTCTTCTTTTGATGTTAGTTCATGTTGTAGGGCATCACTCCTCCTACCAATAAGTTAACCAAATCTGCATACCATGGTTCAGAATGACTAACCTTAAATAACTGCTCATCCGGGAATGTGTCATTGATGGATGTTTTATCCTTCTTCTCTTCCTCATTACCCTCGAGCCTCGACAGGTGATCTGCAACCGTGTTTTTTGTCCCCTTTTTGCCCAAAATCTCCAGGTCAAACTCTTGGAGCAGTAGCACCCATCGGATGAGTCTCGGCTTTGCTTCTTTCTTAGCCATCAAATACTTCAAGGATGAATGATCCGTGTATACGATTACCTTTGCTCCCACCTTCATCTAAGGTCTTGCTGGCATAATAAATCACGTGTATTCTCTTTTCTCTCCTTTGCCCCAAGACCGCTCCGACTGCTGTGTCGCTCGCATCGCACATCACTATAAACGGAAGACTCCAATCAGGTGCTGTAAGAATAGGTGCAGAGATCAACTCTTTCTTCAACCTGTCAAATGCCAAAACACAATCATCAGTAAAATCAAACTTGGCATCTTTTAAGAGTAAAGAACATAAGGGTTTAGTGATTTTAGAAAAGTCTTTTATAAACCGCAGGTAGAAACCGACATGTCCCAAAAAGCTTCGAATCCCTTTGACGGAATTCGGATACGGAAGGTTCTCTATCACTGCCCCTTTGGCCTTGTCCACTTCTATTCCCTCTTTTGACACCTTATGTCTAAGCACTATTCCTTCCATCACCATAAAGTGACACTTCTCCCAATTCAAAACCAAACTCGTTTCCTTGTATCTCTTCAAAACATCCTCAAGACGAGACAAACAAGAGTCGAATGATGGACCAAACACTGAGAAGTCGTCCATAAAGATTTCCATGGTGCGCTCTACCATATCCGAAAAGATCGCCATCATACATCTCTGAAACGTTGTGGGAGCGTTACATAACCCAAACGGCATCCTCCTATAAGCCAATGTTCCATAAGGACATGTAAACGTGGTCTTGTCTTGATCTTCGGGAGCAATCGGTATTTGATTGTATCCCGAATACCCATCTAAGATGCAGTAATACTCGTGCCCCGCTAGTCTCTCTATCATCTGATCAATGAATGGCAATAGGAAATGGTCTTTCCGGGTGGCGTCGTTCAACCTTCTATAGTCAATGCAAACTCTCCACCCCGTGACTGTCCGAGAGGGGATGAGTTCATTATTGTTATTTCGAACGACTGTGACACCTCCTTTCTTTGGCACCACTTGAACTGGACTGACCCATGGGCTATCGGGTACTGGATAGATGATTCCAGCATCCAATAACTTTAGGATCTCTTTCCGAACCACTTCCTTCATGTTGGGATTGAGTCGTCGCTGAGGTTGGACCACCGGTCGGTGTTCTTCTTCAAGATTTATACGGTGTGTGCAGAAAGTTGGACTTAAGCCTTTTAAATCGGCTATTGTCCAACCAATTGCAGTTTGATGCTCACGTAGGACTCTTAGCAACTTATCTTTGTCTTCGGTTTTCAACTTGGATGAAATGATAACCGAGAGTGTCACCTTTCCCCCAAAAATGCATATTCAAGATGAGATGGTAACTGTTTCAGCTCGAGCTTAGGTTGAGGGTGAGATGATGGTTGAGACTTGGGTATTGGCTCACCCAAATCCTCAACAATCGGTCTTCTTGGGCCTCTATGACTTGGCAATGCATTTAGTTGCATCACACTTTCAACTTCCGAACCATCTATCGTACCCATGATCACACTTTCCAATTGATCTTGACCAAACTGCAATTCACATGATTCTCTAATCGGAGATTCTAAGACATCAACCCGGTAGCATTCACTGTACTGCATTGTCTGCTTTGCTGCTCGGAATACGTTAAAAACAACTTCTTCTTCTCCTACCCTCAACGTGAGCTTTCCTCCTTTCACATCAATCAACGCCCCTCTCGTGGCTAAGAACGGTCGACCCATGATCAATGGTATCTCTTTATCCTCATCCATGTCGAGGATCATGACGTCGACTAGAAGATAAAATTTGTCCACCTTGACCAGCACATCTCCAATTACACCATACGGGTATTTGATTGATCTATCAGCAAGCTGCAGTGTCACTCTGGTCGGTTGCACCTCTCCAAGCCCGAGTTTCCTGAAAATAGACAACCACATTAGATTAATGCTTGCTCTAAGATCACACAAAGCCTTACTAAATTCAGAATTGCCTATTTGAACAGGGATAGTAAAACTCCATGGATCCTTGAGCTTCGGGGGAAGCTTGTGCTGAATGATAGCACTGCACTCTTCAGTAAGTGCAACCGTGGCATGCTCCTCAATCTTTCTCTTGTTGGAGAGAATATCCTTCAGAAATTTCACATAGGATGGCATATGTGCTAAGGCATATGCAAAAGGAATGTTAATATGCAGTTTTTTAAACACCTATAACAATTTAGCAAAGTTTGCATCATCCTTGTAGGCTTTTAGCCTACTGGGATATGGTACCGATGGTGTGAAGGGCTTAGTAGGCGCTTTTTTTGGAACAATCGCATTCTCCTTTCTTCTTTCACTTTCCGTCTTCTCCATCACCATTTCTTTATCCATCTTTTCTTCCTCCATGTCCTCCGGTTCAACATCACTCACCTTGGTGTCATTCCTTTCCGGCGAAGGATCTCTCGTAGGATCTCTAACGAGTTATTTGCCACTCCTCAAGCTGATGGCTTTACATTCTTCTCTCCCCTTCTTTTTTGGTTGACTCGGAAATTGCCCGGGAGGTCGAGTTTGTAAGGCCTCGGAAATCTGTCCCACTTGTCTCTCTAGCATTCGGATTGAAGCGGCATTTTAATCCGTGGTTAATTTCACTGTGTTCACCGTACCCGCCAATCCTTCAACTGCACCTTCCATCTTTGACATGAATTTCATCATCATGTCTTCCAAACCCGACTTCTTTTCTGATGATTGCCCCTCATCATGTTTCCTCTGATTGTAACCTGGGGGACGATAAACATTGTTAGACTGGAATGAATTTGAAGAGTTAGAATTTTTACCATACTGTTGTTGCTGCTGTTGTTGCTGCCCCATCGTTTCCTTGCCCGAGCCTTGTTGAGGTTGACTCCAAGAAAAATTACGATGTCGCTTCCATCCCTCATTATTGGTGTTAGAGAATGGGTCATTCCTCGGCCGATTATTCCGGTTCTGAATAAATTGAACTTATTCCGGCGATTAATAGTCTTGAGGATTCATGAATTGGTCTTCACCACCCATATCATTCTGAACATTCGGTTGAATAGCAGCTCCTCTCATTTGATTAGTCAGTGCATTCATTTGTGCCTTTATAGCCTTCAACTCTTCTGTTTCTTGCACGCTTGCAACTTTTCTAACAGTGGATCTTGGAGTGGAATAGCTGTGTTCTGCTAAATTCTCTATCAATTCGACCGCTTCCTCATAGGACTTGTTCATCAAGGCTCCACCTGCAGCAGCTGTGAGGTCATTCTTAAACTGAGGATTCAATCCCACATAGAATGTTTGGATAATCATCCACTCTTGTAACCCATGATGTGGACACTTCTTGAGCATCGCTTTGTATCTTTCCCATGCCTCGTACAAAGACTCTTGATCCCATTGCAAGAAATGCGTGATGTCGGATAACAGTTGAGCTGTTCGCCCCGGTGGAAAGAACTTGTTGAGAAAAGCTGTAACCATATCGTTCCAAGTTCGAATTGACCCCGTGTAACACCCCGTTTCCCAATTTACGTGAATTAACTGTCTCTTTTGGGGTTGAGTTAATTTTTGGGTCGTTATGTACGTGTTCAGGAATCTAGGGGCCAGTTTATCAATTTTGTAAGATGAGGTTGTGTTTTGGCATGTATGTAAAGGGATGGAAACCCTAAACACCCTCATTTGCAGCCATTTGTTTCTTTAGCAAAGAAGAGAGAAAAGAGAAAGAGATTTTCGGAGTTCTTGTGAGCTGCTGTGAAAGATCGACCGATTCTCCTTCGTTAACCGTTGGATCGTCGTGAAATTTGGACAGAGACTTCACGACCCTCTAATATACATTCTGACCGGAGGGATTTGGCATCGGCGTTCCCAGTAGAGAGAACCAAGTGTCCGAAGTTGCTGTATTTTCCAGGCGGAGTTCTTGTGAGCTGTTGTGGAAGATCGACCGATTCTTCTTCGTTAACCGTTGGATCGTCGTGAAATTTGGACAGAGACTTCACGACCCTCTAATATACATTCTGACCGGAGGGATTTGGCATCGGAGTTCCCAGTAGAGAGAACCAAGTGTCCGAAGTTGCTGTATTTTCCAGGCGAAAGATTTGGTGATTTTGGAAGATTCAAGTTGTGAAAGGTTCTAGGAGGATTGTTGTTCGCGGTCTAGAATTGCAAGGTATGTGTATTATGTTTAGAAATCAATAGAAATGGGGTGTATGAAATAGGATATTTGGCAAGGTTTTATGGTATTTGGACTATCCTAGCTATGTCATTTCGGGATGAGAGTTGGGATAGAATTAGAGTTCCATTTTTGGGCTTGTTATGATATGTGTATGTATGAATGTTATAGGTGGTACGAGGTGATTATTATACACTGTGAAGTACTTGGTAATTGACATCTTGACAGGTGAGTACTCTACCTATATTATGTAAGTTATGTGTATGTAGTTGGATTGCATGTGTGATTATGTGTATGTTTGGCTTTGCCAAAGGAAAGAGTACCTATGGTGGTAGTAATACCCCTAGGGAATATGTTATGTATGAAGAGACCTGATACCAGTGTCTAGTTATGACCTTCCTTATTGGCTTTGTGCCTTGAGGAATGGAAGGATGTTACATGTATGTGATTGCTATGTTTATGCAAGTATGTATGCATGATGATATGTGGTATAGGTGCGTGCTCACTAAGCGTAAGCTTACCCCGTTGTTATTCATCTTTTAGTGGCAGGTACATCTTCAAAGAATAAAGGAAAGGCTCCAGCTTGAAGCTTTTGGATTTGCGGCAGCTCAGCAACTTATATTTTCTTTTGATGAATGATAGTTTTGGATTCTCTAAGCTTTTCAGTTGAATATTGTTTTTCTCAAACTTATTGGTTTTAAGTTGCAAACTTGTACTCTTTTCTATAAGATTATGGGATTTTATCTAAATGATTTAATTACAAATCTTCCGCTGTATTTTAAGGTTACTTTCCGTTAAATGAGTGTTTTAAAGATAAGGGATGTTACAGTTGGTATCAGAGCCTTTGTTTAAGGGATTCGGGCATTCACAAGTGGTGAGTGTTTGAACTTAAACCCAAGTGCTCAAGTTTTCAAATAAGTAACCTTTAAAAAAAAAGCTGTTTCGTGTAAGAAAATGGTTTATAAGGAAAGGGTGTTTTTAAAAGAAAAAGTTTTCACCGCTGAGCTGCGGTCCAGAGCATCAAGACGGGGGTGAGCACACTATTCCATATTAGGATTTATGATAAAGCATGTTCAGTTTTTGTGAAAGACCAGTTTTATAACTGTATTGGATGAGTAATTATGTTTATGTATGCTAGATATGGTCAATGTGACAAGGTTATGGTTTCAAGTATGTTTTGTTTGATGCATAATGTGAATTAGAATATGATTATAATGTTTATATGATAAGTGGTAGGTATGGAAAATGTTGTGATATATATGTTAAAGGTACCAACTAAGCTGGGAATTGGAACCTTAGTGACGGTGTTGAGTCTAAACATAGAGGGTGTAATTATAATGGTATAAGGGCCCATACCATTGCAATTACATTGTACATGCTGGGACTTGATATAGTTGCAAAAGAATTCTATGAACCAGACAAGGTTGAGGGTTGGGTAGTAACATGCTAGAAAGGGATTTTGCTAAGAGAGTATAAGCAGAGGGTTTCTAAGGAGCATGTTAGAAAGAAAGACAACTAAGCTAGGACCTCTGGACTATGCTAGGAGTTTGCTCAGGGGGGGGGGATGTAGATGAATTATTCTAAAGTATCATGTTTATGTATCAGAATGGTGAACACTAGAAGGCAAGGCAAGAGACCGATTATTGAAGAGGATCAGGAAATTCCTGATCTGAGAGGTGTGATCGCTGCTGAGGTCGGGGAGGTTCTTCACGAGTTACTCCCAAGTCTCTTTGAGCAGGTAAAGCAGGAACTGGCTAATGAAATTCGTAGTCAGGTAGAGGCAGCTGTGGCCAGCAGGGCCAGTGGATCAGGGGGCTTGTCAGGCGTACAACCACGGGGGACAAGCTACAGAGATTTCTCGGCCTGTCAGTCGCCACAGTTTGAGGGGCAGAAGGACCCCGTAACCAGCACTCGTTGGATAGCTGAGGTGGAGGGTGCTTTCCGCACCAGTTTTTGTGTCGAGGAAGTCAAGGTTCGCTACGCATCGAACCTTCTGAGGAAGGCAGCGAAATACTGGTGGAACCTTATTGTTCGTGCTCGGACGCCAGAACAAGTGGATAGCATGACTTGGGAACAGTTCAAGGAACTGTTCATGGAACAGTATGTGCCCCAAATTGAGGTAGAGAGACTCACAAATGAGTTTCTATCTATGGAACAAACTACGGAGTCAGTGAACGAGATCACTGACAAATTTTTGGAGCGGTCCCTTTTCTGTCCTGAGTATGTCAGGAATGAAAAGGCCAAAATGTACAGATATGGGAGAGTTTTGAAACAGGAGATTAGAGAATTTGTTGTTATGGCAAGGTGCACTGATTTTCAGCAGATGCACGAGGCGGCTCGGGCTAGAGAGCTCGAATTAGAGAGCCAAAGAAAGACAAGAAGGGCAGAAACGGTTCAGACTCAACCTCAGCAGACTAAGAGGTTCAAAACTGGGAGTCATAAACCGGAGGTAAAGAAAGAGTTCAAGAGAGAGCATCCCCGCTGTGGGAAGTGTGGACGACAGCATCCGGGAGAATGTCGTATGGGCTCCGGAACGTGTTACAAATGCGGGCAACCGGGTCATATCAGTCGAGACTGCAAGGCGACCGCAAAGATATGTTTTAAGTGCTACAAGCCGGGCCACTTTGCTGACGAGTGCCCAATGAATACCGGGTCGGTCCAGAACTCGGGAACCGCACCGGTGAAGATGCTAGAGGGTGGATTGGGAAAGAAGAACGACGCACCCAGGACTCGGGGGCGAGTGTTCCAGATGATCGTAGATGAAGCAAAGGAGGAGCCAGATGTCGTGACAGGTATTTTTCCTGTTAATGCATCACCTGCCCTTGTCTTATTTGACTCGGGAGCTACTAAATCTTTTGTTTCTTTATCGTTTTGTAAAGACTTTGCTATTGTAAAGGACAAGTTAGAGAGTCCGCTAGAAGTAGAAATAGCGGACGAGGAGTTTCGTTTTGTGAGTGATGTGTATAAAGGTAATGTAATAGAGATAGCCGGAGTGAAGTTTAGTATAGATCTTATTCCTATTGCGATGAGGGAAATAAATGTAGTAGTTGGGATAGATTGGCTTAGTCGGAATGGAGCGCGCATTGATTGTGAAAAACAGCAGGTAGTGATTCGAACCCCAAGTGGGGGAGAATTAACTATCTCGAGTGAAGGAAGAAAAGGGGTACCAAAGGTGTGCACTTTGGCCAAAGCTAGAAGATATGTGCCCCATGGTGGTAGCAGTTACTTGGCGTATATTGTTGATGAACGGGAGATGAAAAAGAAGAGAACAGTGGCAGATGTACCAGTGGTCAGCGAGTTTCCGGATGTTTTCCCGATGACTTGCCTGGCATTCCTCCCGAGAGGCAAGTGGAGTTCCGAATAGACTTGATTCCGGGGGCGGCACCGGTAGCAAAGGCTCCTTACCGTTTGGCACCTCCGGAGATGCATGAACTGTCTAAGCAGCTGGAGGAACTGTTGGATAAGGGTTTCATCCGCCCCAGTAGTTCACCTTGGGGAGCCCCTATCCTTTTCGTGAAAAAGAAGGACGGGTCGATGCGGATGTGCATCGACTATAGAGAGCTTAACAAGCTTACGGTGAAAAACAGATACCCGTTGCCGAGGATCGACGATCTCTTCGATCAACTTCAGGGAGCCGTTTGGTTCTCTAAGATAGATCTTCGCTCAGGGTACCACCAGTTGAAGGTCAGGGAAGAGGATGTTCACAAGACAGCGTTCAGAACCAGGTACGGGCATTTCGAGTTCATCGTGATGCCATTTGGACTGACGAACGCACCGGCGGCATTCATGGATCTTATGAATAGAGTTTGCAGACCGATGTTGGATAGGTCAGTCATCGTGTTTATAGACGATATACTGATCTACTCCAAGTCGAAGGAGGATCATATGGAGCATCTACGAGAGGTTTTGGAGATTTTGCGTAAGGAGCAGTTATATGCAAAGTTCTCCAAGTGTGATTTCTGGTTACAAGAGGTTCAATTTCTTGGACATCTTGTGAACCGAGAGGGTATCAAGGTAGACCCAGCTAAGGTGGAGGCAGTGATGAAGTGGGAAACCCCGAAGACTCCCACTGAGATTAGGAGTTTCCTTGGATTAGCCGGGTACTACCGCCGGTTCATCCAGGATTTCTCCAAGATAGCAGTTCCGTTGACGAAGCTGACGAGGAAGAACGAACGTTTCGTTTGGGGAGAGGAACAGAAAACAGCGTTCGAAACCTTAAGGAGAAAGTTATGCGAGGCTCCGGTGTTGACACTACCGGAGGGAGTTGAAGACATGACAGTCTACTGTGATGCGTCTTATCACGGGCTAGGCTGCGTTCTTATGCAGAGGGGAAGGGTGATTGCCTATGCGTCTCTTCAACTGAAGATGCATGAGGTGAATTACCCGACTCACGATTTGGAGCTTGCGGCAGTGGTGTTCGCTCTCAAGTTATGGCGGTACTACCTGTATGGGGTGAAGTGTACTATCTATACGGACCACAAGAGTCTTCGTTATTTCATGGATCAACAGAATTTGAACATGAGACAGCGGAGGTGGTTGGATGTGGTGAAGGATTATGATTGCGAGATTCTTTATCACCCGGGGAAGGCAAATGTCGTAGCGGATGCCTTGAGTAGAAGAGCGAGTAGTGTTCTACTTCGGGTACCGTTGATGAGACTAACAGTATCAACGTCGCTTCACGACTTGGTAAGAAGGTCTCAAGAGGAAGCGATCAAGGGTGAGAACCAGAAGACGGAACGGATAAAGGGACAGGTGGATCAGTTAGTGCCCGACAGTCGAGGTCTATTGACTCGGTACGGTCGGGTTTGGGTTCCAGTATCGTGTGAGGCAAGGCAGACACTTCTGGACGAGGCGCATAAGTCAAGGTTCTCTATCCATCCCGGTGCTACTAAGATGTATAGAGATCTGAAGACTAACTACTGGTGGCCGGGGATGAAGAGGGACGTGGCTAAGTACGTGGAGAAATGTTTGACTTGTTTAAGGGTCAAAGCAGAGCATCAGAGACCGCACGGGAAGTTACAGCCATTAGAGATACCAGAGTGGAAGTGGGAGCATATAACAATGGATCTGATTACCAAGTTGCCTCGAACACCTAGGAATCATGATGCCATTTGGGTGGTTGTAGATAGGCTGACAAAGAGTGCCCATTTTATCGCGATCCGTGAAAGTTCATCTGCAGAAAAGTTAGCTGACATCTATGTCAGTGAAATTGTAGCAAGGCATGGGGTACCGGTAACAGTGATATCAGACAGGGATGTTCGGTTTACGTCGCGGTTTTGGGGGAAGTTCCATGAAGATTTGGGTACGAGACTTCAGTTCAGTATAGCCTTTCACCCACAGACGGACGGGCAAAGCGAGAGAACAATTCAGACTCTTGAGGATATGTTGAGAGCCTGTGTTTTGGATTTTGGGGGTAGCTGGGATACGTATTTACCGTTGGCTGAGTTCTCATACAACAACAGTTTCCATGCAAGTATTGGCATGCCTCCGTATGAGATGTTGTACGGGAGAAGGTGTAGGACTCCTATCTGTTGGGGAGAGGTAGGCCAGCGGGAGTTAAGCAGCACAAAAGTGGTTCAGAAAACGACGGAAAGTATTGAGATGATTCGGGATAGGCTACGAACCGCACAGAGTCGTAAAAAGAGTTACGCCGACAAGCGAAGGTCGGATTTGGAGTTCAACGTGGGAGATAATGTTTTGTTGAAGGTGTCACCTTGGAAAGGGGTGATCCGATTCCGGAAGAGGGGCAAGCTAGGCCCTAGGTTTATCGGACCTTTCAAGGTGATAGCACGGGTTGGGAAGGTTGCGTACCGGCTGGAGCTTCCGCCGGAACTCAGTCTGATACACAACACCTTCCACGTGTCTCAGTTGAGGAAGTGTTTAGCTGACGAGTCGGCGCATGTCCATATAGATGACATACAGGTCGACGAACGGTTGAATTATATTGAGAGACCGATAGCAATCTTGGAAGGGAAGACCAAATCTTTGCGAAACAAGGAGATCAGCTTAGTGAAAGTTCAGTGGGAACACCGAAAAGGATCAGAATGGACATGGGAACCGGAAGCTGAGATGAGATCGAATTATCCGGAACTCTTCCAAGTCTGATCGATTTCGAGGACGAAATCCTGGTAAGTGGGGGAGAGTTGTAACACCCCGTTTCCCATTTTACGTGAATTAACTGTCTCTTTTGGGGTTGAGTTAATTTTTGGGTCGTTATGTACGTGTTCAGGAATCTAGGGGCCAGTTTATCAATTTTGTAAGATGAGGTTGTGTTTTGGCATGTATGTAAAGGGATGGAAACCCTAAACACCCTCATTTGCAGCCATTTGTTTCTTTAGCAAAGAAGAGAGAAAAGAGAAAGAGATTTTCGGAGTTCTTGTGAGCTGCTGTGAAAGATCGACCGATTCTCCTTCGTTAACCGTTGGATCGTCGTGAAATTTGGACAGAGACTTCAAGACCCTCTAATATACATTCTGACCGGAGAGATTTGGCATCGGCGTTCCCAGTAGAGAGAACCAAGTGTCCGAAGTTGCTGTATTTTCCAGGCGGAGTTCTTGTGAGCTGCTGTGGAAGATCGACCGATTCTCCTTCGTTAACCGTTGGATCGTCGTGAAATTTGGACAGCGACTTCACAACCCTCTAATATACATTCTGACCCGAGGGATTTGGCATCGGAGTTCTCAGTAGAGAGAACCAAGTGTCCGAAGTTGCTGTATTTTCCAGGCGAAAGATTTGGTGATTTTGGAAGATTCAAGTTGTGAAAGGTTCTAGGAGGATTGTTGTTCGCGGTCTAGAATTGCAAGGTATGTGTATTATGTTTAGAAATCAATAGAAATGGGGTGTATGAAATAGGATGTTTGGCAAGGTTTTATGGTATTTGGACTATCCTAGCTCTGTCATTTCGGGATGAGAGTTGGGATAGAATTAGAGTTCCATTTTTGGGCTTGTTATGATATGTGTATGTATGAATGTTATAGGTGGTACGAGGTGATTATTATACACTGTGAAGTACTTGGTAATTGACATCTTGACAGGTGAGTACTCTACCTATATTATGTAAGTTATGTGTATGTAGTCGGATTGCATGTGTGATTATGTGTATGTTTGGCTTTGCCAAAGGAAAGAGTACCTATGGTGGTAGTAATACCCCTAGGGAATATGTTATGTATGAAGAGGCCTGGTACCAGTGTCTAGTTATGACCTTCCTTATTGGCTTTGTGCCTTGAGGAATGGAAGGATGTTACATGTATGTGATTGCTATGTTTATGCAAGTATGTATGCATGATGATATGTGGTATAGGTGCGTGCTCACTAAGCGTAAGCTTACCCCGTTGTTATTCATCTTTTAGTGGCAGGTACATCTTCAAAGAATAAAGGAAAGGCTCCAGCTTGAAGCTTTTGGATTTGCGGCAGCTCAGCAACTTATATTTTCTTTTGATGAATGATAGTTTTGGATTCTCTAAGCTTTTCAGTTGAATATTGTTTTTCTCAAACTTATTGGTTTTAAGTTGCAAACTTATACTCTTTTCTATAAGATTATGGGATTTTATCTAAATGTTTTAATTACAAATCTTCCGCTGTATTTTAAGGTTACTTTCCGTTAAATGAGTGTTTTAAAGATAAGGGATGTTACACCCCGGGGGTATATTCTCTTCCCAAGTAGTGGCTCGATCCCTCAATGAAAACGGAAACAACCGAATCTTGATCGAATCTTGATCAGCCCCATTCACCATGAAAGTGTTAGATCTGAAGTTTTGTCAAAAGTTGCAAGTGTTGGTTCTGAATAGAAGACTCAGAGTTCTGAGTTAGAAGACTCAGAAGTTCTGATCTGAGAAGTCTCGAAAAGATTACAAGTGTGGAATCTGAATAGAAGGGTCAGAGTTCTGAGTAGTTGACTCAGAACTTCTGATGATGAAGATGAAAATATCACAAGTGCTTGAAGGAAGTTCTGAAGTGCTTGATCAGAAGGATGTTCAGAAGTTCTGAACATGTTGTTCAGAACTTATGTCTTAGGATATTTTCAGTTATATTCAGTTACTAATTAGAACACGTGTAATTGTTCTATTAGTCTGTTTCTCATATGTATTGTAGCTTTAGTATTTCCTTACAGTATATATAGTTGTTAGCAACAGTTTGCTAACTAATCTTTGGCATAACTTTCCGCAAAACTTTGTATTCAGCTTTTGTAATCTTTGAGAGATTCTCTCTCTAGATTTGTAATATGTTCTTGATTGAATACAAGTGCATTGATCCAATTCTCTATTTGATTGTTCTTAATTGCTCGTAATTGATTGTAAGATTGAATCCTGGTTTCTACAATTGGTATCAGAGCTAATCAACAAACAAATTCATTCAAGATAGTGTTCGTGAGGGTTTCTTGATCGCGTTCTTGAAGATTTCTTGATCAATTCGTCAATTGATTCCGCTGCTACTCACAATTCTTAAATTCTTTGTAATTCTTGAATTCGTTTTACGTTTGTTCAAGAAATTTGATTTGTCTTTCTGTTGAATCGATTAAATTCAATTTTACTAATCATGTCTTCGAAAGAATTTCTCTCAATGGGATCTGAGACGAAACCTCCTGTTCTTATTCCTAACGGATATCAGCAATGGAAAATTCGTATGATACAATTCTTGGATAATATCGATGAGAATTTGATGATCTCAATATGAGAAGGTCCAATTGAAGTTTATGTCGATGTTGCTGCTACACCTGCAACTGATACAACTCCAGAGATTCCTGCTACTAAGGTGAAGAAGAATTTTTCACAGTACTAAGAAGCACAGAAAATCAGACATGCAATTGAGAAAAGAGGTGTTACACTGTTGACTTTGGCAGTTCCCAATGAGGTTTTTAATAGGATTGATAGTGGAACATCCGCAAAAGAAATGTGGGATGAACTTGAAAAGCAAATGCTTGGTATTACAAAATCAATTCAAGCAAAGTTAAACCAATGCATCAATGCTTATGAAAGATTCAAAGCAAAAGAGTGTGAAAGTTTAAATTCAACTTATGAAAAGTTTTGCACTATTTTGAATGACCTCAGGAGGAATGGATTGAAAAAGACAAAGTCTGAGATTAATTACAAATTTATGAATTCTCTTAATTTAGAATGGTCACCTTTTGCAATTAGTCTTCAAATGAATAAAGACATGTGTGAGGAAGATTTAAATGATCTATTATGTGTTCTGAATCAACATGAGGATTCGGTTAAGCAAGTAGTGGAGGAGAAGAAAAGTGTTTCTGATCAACTAGCCTTACTTTCAGAAAGAAAATCTAAGGTGATCAAAACAGCAAAGAAATCAGTATTTTTGTCTGAAATACCAAAGTTAGAAGAAGAATCTGATGAGGAGGAAGGATCAGAGGAAGATGCTGATATCAAGCTGATTGCTGAAAAATTGGCCTTGTTGACTAATACTTTCAACAGGAGATATGGAAAGAACAAGTTTCAGGGTACGTTCAGAAGAGAACAGGGGAGTTCAGAAGAGAAATAAAAGAAGAAAGAGGATAGAGAAGAAAGTAAGTTTGATAAGAAAGAAGAGAAGGAAGAAAAAAAAGAGAAGGGTTTGTGTTTTAAGTGTGAAAACCTGGTCACTTTGCCAGAGACTGCAGAGTGAAAGTAGTAAAAGATTATGAATACTACACAAAGAAGGGTCAGCTGGCTAAGAAAAGAGATAATGAGATTGCAATGTTGGCAGAACAGGAGAACTGGCTGTATTATACTTCAGATGAAGAGGATTGCATCCACTTTTTTCAAATGCAAAGTTATATGGCCAAGATGAAGAATGAGGATGATTCTGATTATGAAGATGCTGATTCTGAATCTTCTGCTGAGGTACATTCTGCACTTGAAATTGATTTAATGACTCAAATTGGCAATATGAATTCTGAATTTGTTAAACTCAGAAAACAAATAAAAGGTGAAAGAATTCTGGTTAACAAGTTCAGAACAGAAAAAGAGATAATTAAAGAACAGTTTGAAGAATCTGAAGTTGAGAAACAAAAAAGTCAAAAATGAGAATTCTGATCTTTTAAAGAAGATTTCTGAATTAAAAACCCAATTTACAGAAATAAAAGATGAAAAGGTTGATTTACATATTAAATATGATATGTTATTTGAGGAAAGAAAGAAGTTGTACACAAAAATCAAAGAGTTGGAAGACCTTAATCTGAAAAGAGGTCAAACTCAACAAACCTTAAATCTTCTCACTAGCTATGTTAAAGATACAAGATTTTATAATTCTAAAATATGATTGGGTTTGGAAGAAAATGTTGTTTTGAAAAGAGCTCCAACAAATCTTTATGATTTTGATAAACTACAGGTTCCTAAACCAAAAATCCCAGAGATTGTTGAAGTTTTTGTGAGACCTGCTAGTTCTATAACAAGTTCAGATAATCTACAAAAATCAAGTCCTGTAAAAGCAAAGGAAACAATTCTTGAACCAAAAACTGAGAAGTCAGAAGTTTCGGATGACAAGGTTAAGAAAGAGATTTCTAAACCAACATAAGAGAAACCAAAATATAATGATGCTAAATTCAAATATGATTTTTTGAATGTCAGTTACAAAAATAAACAACCAAGTTTTTCATATCCTGACATTGAAAGTATATTTGATGTAAGTAAGGTTTCTGAAACAGTCAGTCAGAAGTCTGAGTCTTCTAGTCATAATTCTGATTCCACAAGTCAGAACTCTGAGTCTGAAGGTCAGAATTCTGAAACTGTTAGTCAAAGTTCTGATTCAACTGATAATTCTCAATTTACTTCAGAAAGCTTTTCAGAACTTGAAAAGAGATTTAAACTTGTTAGTCAAGAACTTGAGGACTTAAGAAAAACTTTTGATGATCTTGAAAATGATTATTGTGATGTAGATTTTAAACTGGACCAAGTTTTAAAAGAAAACAACACTTATGTCCAGAAAATAACAGAGCTTGAGAAGTTAAAGGTTGAATATGATCTTTTCATGATTAATGCCTTAAAAGAAGATAAGAAATTTTTTGATGAATCAAGTACATTTGAAAATGGTGAATCATCCAAATCATCTGCTAATTCTGTGAAATTCAATGTTTCAGAAAAAGAGGAAAGCAAAAGGAAAGATTATCTGAAAAAGAATTATGTGAAGATTGGGTTGAATACTACTTCTGAACCCAAAGCTAGAAATTCTTGTAATAAGTGCAATTGTACTCTGAACAATATAAGTAAAAATGAAAAGACTTAGGTTTCAGATTTATTGTCACTTGCAAGAAAGAATATTGAATGCGTTCAGTGTGGTAGTCATTCATTCCAATCCCCTCAGAAAAATCTGATATTATTAACTTCTGTTTCCTATATAAACAAAGCAAATCTGAATTCAGAAAAGAAGACTAAGTTGTTTTCTCAGACTCAGATAAAAGAAAAAAAGATTGAAAATATTTCTCAATCTAAACCAAAAGAAAAGAAGACTGAAAATGTTTCTAAGTCTCAATAAAAAGTTTTCAAAAAGAAAAGACACAATTTTGTGAACAGAAAATGTTCTCACTTCATAAAAGTAAAAGGAAAGTGGTGTTTAAAAGAAGATTTTGAATGGAAAGTCAAAGGAACTTTTGTTAAATCAGATACCAAAGCTAACAAAGATGGACCCATTCCACAATGGGTACCTAAATCTAACTGATTGTTTTTGCAGGGCTGTCATGTGTGGTTTTTAGATTATGGAGCTTCAAGACACATGACATGTCATAAGTCTTCTCTGACTAATTTCACAGAAAAGGCTGGAGGAGAGTTAATTTTGGGAATAACAGCAAAGGACAAGTCAAAGGTTTTGGAGATTTAACAAAAAGGGATCTGACTATTCAGAAGGTTTTCTATGTTGAAGGATTACAACATAATCTATTCAGCATAAGTCAGTTTTTGGACAGTTTCTGTCAGATTAAATTCTGCATAACAGGTTGCATGATTTTAACTGAGAATGACATAAAAGTTTTCTGGGCCAAAAGACATATGGACTTATTTGTGGTTAACTTTTCAAAAATCCAAGCTTTAACCCCTGTTTGTATATTATCAAATGTAGTTGCTAATGAATGTTGGCTTTGGCTTAGATTGAGAAATATTTTGAAAAGGAATCATTATGTTCTGCATGTGAAATGGGCAAGATGAAGAAAAATTCTCATAAGATAAAAATGGACTCATCCTGCAAATCACCATTAGAAATGCTACATACAGATCTTTGTGGTCCTATTTCAGTTCAATCTATGGGAGGAAAGAAATATATGCTTGTTATTGTGGATGAATATTCCAGGTACACATGGGTTGAATTCTTAAGAGCAAAGTCAGACGCTGCTACAACACTGATTAATTTCATCAAAAGAATTCAAGTATTCTTACAACTTCCAGTCCAGAAAATCAGAAGTGACAATGGGACAGAGTTCAGAAATGAGACTCTTCAGAACTTTTTGCAAAGCCTGGGGATTTCTCATAACTTTTCAGCTGTGAAAACTCCTCAACAAAATGGTGTTGTTGAAAGGAAGAACATAACTCTAGTTGAAGCTACAAGAACCATGTTGGCTTATTCAAATCTTCCAACCTTCCTATGGGCTGAAGCAATAGCCACTGCTTGTTTCACACAGAATAGAACTTTAATCAATAAAAGATTAGATAAAACTGCTTATGAACTGATTAACAAGAGAAAACCACTGATTAAATTCTTTCATGTTTTTGGTTGCAGATGCTATGTTCTCAAAGATAGAGAAAATCTTGGTAAATTTGATAAAAAGGCAGATGAAGGATACTTTGTTGGGTATTCACTTACTTCCAAAGCATTCAGAATCTACAATAGAAGAACCACGAGAATTATGGAAAGCATCAATGTCACCTTTGATGAATCAAGAATGAAGACTTCTGAACAAAACAGTTCAGAACTCGGACAGAATAAGACAAAAATAACTTCTGAAACAGCTTCTAATCCTAACTGTTCAGAACTCAATATATTGTTTAAGGATGCATTTCTGGAACTAACTTCTGAATCTTATGCAGATTTTGAGAATCCAAAAATGGTTCAAGAAATGAAAAAGGGAATTTCAGAAGTGGTTCAAACAACTGTAATTTCTGATACATGTCCATCTGAGGAATGTCCAACTTTGATCAATACAAGTAATGAAACTTCTGATCCTAGTACTCAAAATTCTGGACAAGCCAATCAGAATTCTGACCAAGTTACTCAGATTTCTGAACAAGTACCTCAGAACAATGAACAAGTCATTCATAATTCTGACTCTACTACTCAGAATCCAAACTTGGATGTTTCACCTCAACAAGTATCAAAACAAGGGGACAGTTCAGAATTACAAGCAATCATTGATGAGAATGATACAAACAACAATTTTTCAGAAATTGATGTGCTTCCTAGTTCAAACAAATGGACTAAAGACCATCCTATTCATCAAGTGATAGGAGATCCATCAGTAGGAGTTAAGACCAGATCAGCAACAGCAAATGAAGCAATGTTTGCAGGTTTTTTAAGTGTGATTGAACCTAAGAAAGCAAATGAAGCCCTAGAGGATCCAGATTGGATTTTAGCAATGCAAGATGAATTGCTACAGTTTGAAAGAAATAAAGTCTGGAGACTAGTTCCAAAACCTGAAGGAAAATATGTTATTGGAACTAAATGGGTATTCAGAAACAAGAAAGATGAGACATGTGTTATAGTCAGAAACAAGGAAAGATTGGTTGCAAAGGGATATTCTCAACAAGAAGGAATAGATTATGATGAGACATTTGCACCTGTGGCAAGAATAGAACCAATCAGAATATTCTTGGCATATGCTGCACATAAGAACTTCAAAGTGTACCAAATGGATGTCAAATCAGCTTTTCTAAATGGTATACTTAATGAAGAGGTTTATGTCTATCAACCAGAAGGTTTTGTTGACCCTGAATTTCCAGATCATGTTTATGTTTTAGATAAGGCATTATATGGTCTAAAACAAGCACCAAGAGCCTGGTATGACACTCTTACTCAACACTTATTAAAATCTGGTTTCAAGAAAGGTAAGATTGACACTACTTTGTTCTTAAAGAAAAAGGGTGATGATTTAATTCTGATTCAAATATATGTAGATGACATAATATTTGGTTCTACAAGTGCAGAGTTATGTACTGAATTCTCAAAAGTCATGGAATCAGAATTTGAAATGAGCATGATGAGAGAATTGAACTTTTTCCTTGGTCTTCAAGTAAAACAATTACCAACTAGTATTTTTATAAATCAAGGAAAATATGTTAAAGATATTTTAAAGAAGTTTAAGATGTCTGATTGTGCTTCTATGAGAACACCAATGGCAACAAATGTCAAGTTAGATGCTGATCTCAATGGAGTTCCAGCAGATAACAAGATTTATAGAGGCATGATAGGATCTATTCTTCACCTAACTGCTAGTAGACCAGATATTATGTTTGCTACATGTTTTTGTGCTAGATTTCAATCAAATCCAAAAGAATCTCATTTGCTAGCTGTTAAGAGGATCTTAAGATATCTGAAAGGTTCACCAGATTTGGGCCTTTGGTATCCTAAAGAGACTGATTTCAAATTAACTGGTTTTACTGATGCTGATCATGCATAAAGTAGGTTGGACAGGAAAAGTCAATCTGGTGCTTGTCACTTTTTGGGAGATAAGATTGTGAGTTGGTCTTCAAAGAAACAAAACTGTGTATCCATATCCACTGCTGAAGCAGAGTATGTTGCTGATGCTACCTGCTGCTCTCAAACTTTGTGGATGAGAACACAACTCATGGACTATGGATATCAACTCAATAAAATTCCCATATATTGTGATTCAGAAAGTGCCATTGCAATTACTCAGAATCCTGTTCAACACTCAAAGACCAAGCATATTGATGTAAGGTACCATTTTATTAAAGACTATGTTGAAAAGGGAACTATAGAGATGCACTTTGTGCATACAAAGTATCAATTGGCTGACTTGTTCACAAAGCCTCTGGATCACAAAAGGTTTACTTTTCTCATATGTAAAATAGGAATGCTTAATTTGACTAATTGAACATATCTGTTAGTTTTCAGAAATGAAAAAATTTCTAAGTGAGATTTTCTGAGTAGTGTTCTCAGAACTCTGACTCTCTTAATCAGAATTCTGACTCTTGAGTTCAGAACTTCTGAGTCTTGAGTTCAGAACTTCTGAGTCTTGAGTTCAGAACTTCTAAGTCAATACTTCAGAAATCTAACTTCAAATTCTTTACTTATGAATAGGTTAATCAGAACTTCTGACGACCTTTTAGAACACATTTATGAAAATTACAAATATTTCAATATGTTGTTAAGATTTTTTTCTGTTTTATTTTTATATTCCTTATAATATGTGTTTGAGTATATGCTAAAGTCAAGGGGGAGCATTGATATTCTTCAGAAATCATTCCAAGATGATTAAAAGGTTTGTATTCTTCTATTATCACTAATCATTCTAAGGAGAACAAGCTTTCAATGATAAAATATTTTTATACTTGTTCAAAACTACTTCTGAATGTTTCAAAAGTTTTCAAATTCAGATGTTAGATTTTAAATGATTTTTCAGAATTCACAAATCATCATTAAAAGAACAGAATATTGATGATAAAATAATTTTCTATCTGTTCAAACTACTTCTGGATGATTAAATGTTTTTATATAATCAGAAGTTGATTTTAAATGAATTTTGGTTCTAAGGGAATTTCTTCTGAACTGTGTACTCAGAACTTCTGAGTATGCTTTCTCAGAACTATGAGCGTGTTATTCAGAACTTTTAACTTGTGTTAATTTCTATCCAATAACACGTGTCAGCTTCTTATTCAATTGAAATTACCACGTATCATTTAATATCTTTTGTGGTATTTCAAAGTGTTTGACTCCATTATAACACTGACAAAAGCAACGTTTTTCCGTTAAACCCTTCGGCTTCGCGGATTTTAAATAGTTCTTAAAATCCCTCTTTCAAAATTATTTGAATTCCAAGAGCGGAAAAGTGAGAAACGCACAATTCCTGAGTTCATTGATCTTGTTTACTTTCAAAATTCCACATTACGATCATGTCTGGTTCAAGGAGTAGTCGAGCCATTTCCTTACATTTATCAAAATCATTGTTTGAATCAGAATCAGATGATGATGAAGTTCAAAGACCTGAAAATAGAGCTGTAGATGAAGGGGTAATAGGAGATAACATTTTACAAGGTAATGTTGAAGGAGAAGCAGGGGATGAACATATGGATGAATCAGAGGGAAACGCAGATGAGGGAAATGAGAACATTCAACACGAACAGAGTGCAGTTAGGTCAGTCATGTCAGGAAGATCTAATCATTGTGAAAGGATTGTTCCTGAGAGAGAGTATTTAAGGCTATTGGAAAACAATTGTGTGTTATTGTTTGATGAAAGCAGATTTAAAGAAGAACATAAGATAATCATGGAATTATTGAAGTATCATCCATTCAAAAAGTGGTTTACAAAGAAGAAATCGGTTCCTGTTCAGTATATACAACAATGGTGGAAGCATCTAAGGCTAGAGGGAAATAAATTTGTATCTGATGTTGGGGGAGTTACTTTGACTTTGACTATGCAAATTTTAAGAGATATGCTGAATTTACCAGATAAAGATGACTTAGAAGGAAGATTATATTTTGAAGATTCTCCATTGACAGAGGAATTATTGGCTGAATTTATAAGATTGGGGTGTAATGAAGAATTGAGAACCTTAAGTTTGTTCAGGAGAAACAAATTACCACCAATTTGGGCTTGTTTGTTCAACATTGTGAATAAATGTTTATCTGGGAAGAATAGTTCTCTTGATCAAGGCTCAAGGAAAATTCTGCAAATCTTTCATGGGTTGGTGAAAAACAGACATTATGATTATATTGCAATTCTTTGGGAAGATATGAAGAACACCTTTAAGAAGAATCAGAAGGCCAAAGAAAAGAAGACAAGGGATACTCCACTTACATATATACCTTATCAAAGGTATTGGCAGATTGTGATTTGGTATGCTATGAGAGAAAACACAAATATTCCAAGAAGAGCGAATGAGGAGCATGGTCCAATCTTTTATATGGGTAAGATGATTTCTAGTTCTAAAAATCAGAATTTTCCAAATCAAAGACTTCTTCCAAGGTCTCTTAGGCAGTATATTCCAAGGGACAGTGAGATTTTAAAAGCTTATTGCACCTCAATGGGACTTGAACAACCTCAAGACCCTACCCATGAGGAACAACCTGAGATGAGAGGTGAGGGGTCAAATCAAAATAGAGAGGGGGAGAATGTTCAAGGGGAGAACATTCTGAGAGCATAGAGAGGGAAAAGTCAGAGATATTGGTTAGTATGGGAGTTGAAAAACAGATAGAGTGTGGTGAGGATGGGAGATTGTTAACAGAATCTCAAACAGAAAGAGATGGTTCTGATCCAGCTGAATTAATCCGGGTAGCCACATCTACTATTGGTTCACAATTCTTGGTGACTAACATTGAAGAAAACACCATGGACCCAGTGGTGGAACTTGAACTACCTATCCCTAGCCACTAAAAAGCATTTCAACATGCTACTGTTTCAAAACAAACAGGGGAACCATCCCAAACTCATTTGGAGGGAGGTGATAAATCCCAAGATTTCATTCAACACATAGAGTCTGGATTACACAGTAATATCCAATTTGGGCCTGAAAATTTGTTCAACACTAGCACATCACAGGAATTTCATTTTCCTGTAACAACATCCATAGACACTCATAATATTGGTTGTCAAGGATTGGATGGAAGTCCTGGTGAAGTGAACATCACAAAAACTTCATTACACAGTGCCTCTGTGGTACATGGTGTCTTTGTGGCACCTACAGGGCAAGAGTTCTCTAAACACTTGAAAACTGGACCATCTGTTGGTTCAGGTTCACAGTTAGAATCTTCTGAATTTGAAAAGATTCAGAAACAAAATCAGGTGTTGGGGGAAAAAGTTGAAAAATTGGAGAGTACGGTTGATTCTTTGAAAAATGAGGTGAAAAATCTCAAACTCTTGTTGAAAGGCAAAGCAAAATCTGTTGAACAAAAGGTGTGTTAGCTCTAGAGTTTTGTCAAAAACACAAGTGTTGAGTTTTGAGTAAGAAGACTAAAGAAGACTCAGAAGACTCAGAAGTTCTGAGTGAGAAATCTCAAAAAAGATTCTAAGTGTTGGATTCTGACTAGAAGGCTCAGAGTTCTGAGTAGGAGACTCAGAACTTCTGACTATGAAGACAAATGTTCTGAAGCGCTTATTCAGAAGTATGTTCAGAATTCATATCTTGGGATATTCTCTGTTATATTCAGTTACTAATTAGGACACGTGTAATTGTTCTATTAGTCTGTTTCTCATATGTACTGTAGCTTTAGTCTTTCCTTAAACAGTATATATAGGAGTTAGCAACTGTATGCTAAGTGATCTTTGGAAAATCTTTGATATAATCTTTGGTGAATCCATTTAGAGAAAAACTCATTGTAACATCTTGCAATTCACAGTTTGTTAATAAATCATATGACCAGTTGATGTGAATACGATCTTGAATGTTCATTCTATATTGAATCTTGATTATCAGTGATGATCACGGGACTTACAATTGGTATCAGAGCCAATCAACAAACAAATTCGTCCAAGAGTGTGTTTGATCGCGTTCTTGAAGTTTCTTGATCAATTCGACAATTGATTCCGCTGCTGCTAACAATTCTTGAATTCCTAACAATTCTTGAATTTGTTTCTATCATTGATTCAAGAAATTTGAATTTGTCTTTCTGTTGAATCGATATCTTACAATCAAGTCATCCAAAGATTTTCTCTCTATGCTGATTAATTCTCGAAATTAAACAGAGATAACATGTATGTTTTCGAAATTCTTGATTGGTTTCTTGGTCAAAGTGATTATATCTGCTGCATGTTGATTAGTATTCAAATTTTTTGTTGAAAAGAAGATTTCATTAATTCATGTACTCTAACTGTTTGATGAAATGCATGTGACAGATTTGATTAATTCTTGCATGTTCTAGATTTGTGTTGATTCTCATTTTTGATCATAATTCATAGTTGATATTCGAATTTGTCATTTCATCATGCCTGAGATTATTGAAGTTTTTTTGAGACCTGCAATTTCTATAACCAGTTCAGACAATTTACAAAAATTAAGTCCTGTAAAAGCAAAAGAAACAATTTCTGAACCAAAAACTGAGATTGTTCATTTTGAAAGCAAGATTGCAAATCTTCAAGCAAAACAAGACGAATATGCAAAAGTTATAAAGATTTTGCAAAAAGAGAAATCTGATTTTCTAAGATTTTGAAAAGGTTCAAGAAAACATAAAGTTGTTAGAAAAAGAGAATGTTGATTTGAAAGAGAAAGGCAATTTTAGAAGAAAGATGTTGACAGAGTCTGAAAATAGAATCAAATCATGTGAAATGAAAAATTGTCAACTCTTGAAACAGATCTATGATTTTGAACAAGTTCTTATACTTGAAAGAGTGAAATTGGAGAAAGAGAGAAGAGACTTTCAAACTGAGAGGAAAGGTTTTGAAACAAAGTCTGTTGAATTATCTTTGAAAATTTCTGATTTGGAGAAAATTCTTGCAAAAGAAAGAAAAGAGTTTGAATGCAAGAAAAATGTTTTTCAAAAAGAAAAGAATGGTTTTGAGAAAAAGAAAACACGAATGTTAAATGAGTTTTCTGTAAAAATAAATGAGTTGGATAAAGAGTTAGAAGATGGAAGGAAAGAGACTGAAAAGAAGAAGGTAAATGGCTTTAAAGAAAAATGCTTAAAAGATGAGTTTGAGAAGGAAAAGAAAGTTTTTCATTTGGAGATAAGGAGGATTATTAAGAAATTATCTGATTTATCAACTAAAATCATGATAGATAGGAAGTCCAAATCTGATTTGCAGTCAAGGTTTGATTTGTATGTTAAAAAGTTTAGGGAATTTGAAACGAAAGTTGTTGACAAATCAAATCATAGTTCAAAAGATCAGATTCGTTCTTCTAATCTGTTTTATGATTCTGCTATTGGTAAATCTTATAATTGTTCTTTTAAAAAGATAAAAATGGAATGGAGAGTTAAAGGAACAACTTCCAAGAAAGAAGTGCCAAAATCAAAATTTCCTAATTCAAATGTTAAAAAGAACAATACATTTCAAAGAAAATCTTTTGTTAAACCTGATGTGATTTATTCTGTAAATCAATTAGTCAGAGTTGCACAAAAGAAACTTTGTTGTTCATATTGTGGGACTAATGATTTTGTGAACAATAATTTTATTCAGCACTGGTATGGTTCTTATAGAATATCTGCATATACAACTGCACCTAACAAACCTGGACCCAAGTTCATATGGGTACCAAAGACAACTTAATCTGTTTTGCAGGTTATTCATGTGTAAAGCTGAATGATCATATATTGACACATGACTGAAAACAGATGTTGTGCTTAATTGAGAATTTTGACTTTTGGATAATTCAGTCCAAAACTCGGTCTGAATGTGATTATGGATTTCTGATTCTTACAGATCAATTTGTTGATTTTGAAGATTTTTTTGAAAAAGTTCTGTTTACTATGGGGTTATAGAACTCATAGTTGTGGGTGTTTTTGGTAGAAAACATTCCAGAGAAGGTGTTCAGAATCACATTTTGAGCAACCGTGCAAATTTTGGTTGAAAAATTCTGATTTTTGAGCAAGTTATGGTGATTTGAAGTTCAGAATGTTCAAAAATCACAAAATCCAAACATTTTTCTAAGGAATTTTCTCTGGATAGTTTTATCAGAATTCTGACTCTCTTACTCAGAAGTTCTGACTCTACTACTCAGAATTCTGACTCAACTATTCAGAATTCTGACTCTCATACTTAGAATTTTGAACAAGTTACTCAGACTTCTGACTCTACTACTCAGAATTCTGACTCAACTACTCAGAATTTGGATTTTTAATATCTAATGAGGAATCATCGTAGATGATTACCAAAATCTCTTGATTTTGCAGGATTATCTTGATTTGAGAGGGAATATTGTCTCAAAATTTGATCTGATTGTTTCAAGATAAAGCTCAAAACCCGTGCTTCAACTTTATAGGTTTTTGAACATATCAGTTCAAAACCCGTACTTAAATGACAATGGCTTCTGAATAATTCAGTTCAAGACCCGTACTTCAGAGACTAAGACTTCTAAACAAATCAGTTTAGAACTCATATTTCTCAGGTGATATCCTTAAATGTCATATTTTTATGTTTCAAGGAACAAGTGGTGAAAGGTAACATTGCATTACGTTTATTTCTATTGCTTTGAAGGTTTGAATCTTAACAAATTTAATTCAATGATATGAATTTTTTTTAATTTTCATTCAATGAATAAATGTGTGTCAAAGAGTGATTTTACAAGTATTTTGTATTATCTGAGCTATATTTGTTTCAACTTTCACTTCTGAATTAAATCAAAAGGTAAGCAAAACATGAATGAAATTATGCCGAATGCTCAATGTTATGAAATCTATACTTATATAGAATATAATGCTCAAAAAGTCTAAATGTCAGAATGATGGATGGAAGCGAAAATATGGGGGAAGTACTACGTTTTAGAACCAAGTGATTGAGATGCAATATATATATATATATATATATATATATAAAATTATTTAGTTTGAAAGTTTGTACCTGTGGCCTTTCTGGTTTGGGAGAGTAAGTCCTAAGGGGTGCTCGACACCTAGTCCCTAAGATCAACTGGTCTGGGATCGGCTGACCCAAATCCTGCAATAGAACCAGATAGAAAGCCATGTTCTACTGGTACAAATGGGTTTAAGATATATCGATGTGGCCTTTCTGGTTTGGGAAATTAAGTTCCATGGGGTGCTTGTCACCTAGCACCTAAGACCAACTGGTCTGGGATATGCTGACCCAAATCCTGCTATAGAACCAGATAGAAAGTCATGTTTAACGATGTATCTTATTCTTACTAAACTTTTTGATTAAAAGATGCCAATGTGCACAAAATTAAAAGATGCCAATGAGCACACATCTCTTGAAACTTTGGGAAAATACAAAGTCGCAATAAACCTGTAAATTTGTGAAAATCCTGATTTTGGACAAATAGTGTGAGTAGAGCAAAGTATTCTTATATGTTTTAGAATTGCACATTCTTGAAGCTAATCATATTTCGCATGCTAAGCATACCAAATAGATTTAATAAAGAGATTGAAACTGAACATTTTTAACTTGATATGCAATGATGACTTGTATTTGAATCCAAACACATGCATTTGATTTTATTTGATTGAAAAATCTGTTAAATTTCATTAAGTTGGATTTCTTTTGTAAAGTTTTCAAATGATCAAATGTTAGTAGTTATCAGGTGTAGTTCAGTGAATCTTATTCTCCTTGTATAAATGTTTCATTAAAGCACTATATTTGAAATGAATAATTTTAATGAAATATATGCATACTTTCAGGGGGAGAAAACAATTTGCTCCAGAATTCTTATTTTGAGGGGGAGCAAGGTTATTCATTAAGGAGGAGAAAAACATTAGACTTCATCGCTAAAGTTTTGAAAATCAAGGGGGGGAAAAGCTAAAGATTTTGAAGATGATTTTGCTTTCCAAAACTTTAAGGGGAGAAAAGCTAAAGATTCTGAAGATTGATAATTGAAAAATCTGATTGATTGATTAAAAAAAAAGGGAGAAGAAAGTCAGAAAGTCATAAAAAGACAGAAATTAGACTTGATCACATGAAGATAAGATTTGTCATTTCAAGGGGGAGCAAAGAAAAAGCAAATATGTAACAGAGATCAGTTTGGAAATCATTGATGCTGCTGATTAAAGACTGACCAGAAGTTATTAACTTAGATTATTCAGAATTCTGAGCAAAAGTTGTCAAAGCATTCAGAAGAGCTCCTTCTGAAGATTGTTCCTGCTCTAAGAATTTGATGATGAAAAGTACAAGTGTGTTTGACAAAAAGGGGGAGATTGTTAGGTCTAGAGTTTTGTCAAAAACACAAGTGTTGAGTTCTGAGTAAGAAGACTAAAGAAGACTAAAGAAGACTCAGAAGACTCAGAAGTTCTGAGTGAGAAATCTCAAAAAAGATTATAAGTGTTGGATTCTGACTAGAAGGCTCAGAGTTCTGAGTAGGAGACTCAGAACTTCTGACTATGAAGACAAATGTTCTGAAGCGCTTATTCAGAAGTATGTTCAGAATTCATATCTTGGGATATTCTCTGTTATATTCAGTTACTAATTAGGACACGTGTAACTGTTCTATTAGTCTGTTTCTCATATGTACTGTAGCTTTAGTCTTTCCTTAAACAGTATATATAGGAGTTAGCAACTGTATGCTAAGTGATCTTTGGAAAATCTTTGATATAATCTTTGGTGAATCCATTTAGAGAAAAACTCATTGTAACATCTTGCAATTCACAGTTTGTTAATAAATCATATGACCAGTTGCTGTGAATACGATCTTGAATGTTCATTCTATATTGAATCTTGATTATCAGTGATGATCACGGGACTTACAAGGTGGATGGAATGAAAGTGTCCTTGGAATCTCACAAAAAGGAGATCAAGGATAGTATGTCAGAATTTCAGAAGGAGTTTGTAAGGAATATGAATGATATGAAATCCTCATTGTTACAAACTTTCAGTTCAACATTGGCTAGTGTTTCAAAGCCATTAGCCATCATGCCTATGTCTGTAGCTGAACCTGAAGAAGAATCAACTCAGAATTTAAAAAGGAAGTTTGATGATAATGATCCTCATGATCATCAAAAGGGGGAGAAAAGGCAAAAGCATAATTCTGAGGTTGATGAACAAAGCACTGATGAATTAGAAAAGGTTGAAAAGTCAGCTGATATTGACTTAGCAGATTTGGAGATTTCTGATATGCAGTTAGCAGTTGCAGATGTTCAAAATTCAGAAAATATTCAAGTAGATGAATCAGGAGAAGTTGAGAAGTTGGTTGAGGTTCAGACTGTTAGTTCAGATACTGAGGAAGAAATGGAAATGGAAAAGATGGGAAGTGAAAACTCGAGTAAAATAGAGGAACTGGATTTGAATACTGAAATGGAGGTAAATTCTGATGAAATTGAAGTTCTTATGGCAGATGTTGATGTTGTCATTGAAGTTCAGAATGTCAAGTCAGCAAGTATTTTTGGATCAGATGAGGCAGTAATGACAGATCAGAAGGCTATGACATAAGAAGTAATGCCAGATTCCTCTGAAGAAGTTTGTGAAATAACTATGGCAGATATCTCTGAAGAGATTGATTGAAAGTTCTGAGATTAACACTTGTTTAGAGATAGTTCCTTATACCAGTTCTGAACTTAAAGAGAGAAGACTGAATGATATTTTGATAAGGAGAATGCGTAGTGAGTTGCTCAGAGCTCTTAACATTCA
This sequence comes from Saussurea involucrata, assembly GCA_033807775.1. Taxonomy (NCBI): domain Eukaryota; kingdom Viridiplantae; phylum Streptophyta; class Magnoliopsida; order Asterales; family Asteraceae; genus Saussurea; species Saussurea involucrata. The sequence goes on from CM066326.1 coordinate 25,660,104, forward strand.
GAATGTTCAAAGAGTTATCAGATTGGTGAGGCCAATTGACTTGTTGGGAGAAAGCAGTTTGTAAAAGACATTGTAGAATATTTATTTGAAGATGTATCAGAACAAGATCTTGTGAAAGTTGAAGACTTCTTTATGCCTTGCTACACTTACAGAAGGCCAATTGTGATTCCCAGAATTGATTTACCCATTCTTGAAGAACCTTTGTGTGACTTTATTGTTGAAAGAGAAGATACACCATTGGCAAGAAACTTGGATGTTAGTATTTTCCCTGAAGACAATTATGAATCTGTCTACTGCAAAGCTGATGAGTTTGTTGACATTGAGAATTTTATTGATGGATTCTTGGATGAGAGGATTCAGATGATATATGTGGAAGCTTCAAACAGGTTAAGAAAGACTGGTGAAAAGCTTCATGTTCAGAAAAGAATTGTGAAGGTGTTAGACTTTCTAAGTGAAGAATTTGATCGTCTGAGATATGTTAATCTGAATGTATTGAAAGAAAGAAACTTAAAGGTGAACATGACAAAGTTTGATTTCCACAGATTGTTCTTGGAAGATCAAATTTTCTTGGTGAAATTCTTTGCTGGTACTGAAGATGCTTGGATAGAACTTGAATACAGAAGAGTTCTGGGAATTTATGTCAGAAATCTGTATTTGTATGATTTTCAGTTGGCAATTGAGTCAAGGAAAGAGAAATGTAACTTGACAAGTCCAATCAGAACTCTTGAAGGAATAAGCAACTTTGATGGCTTTGTGAGTGAAGAAGTTGGAAATGAAAGATTCATTCATTCAGAATTCAACGAAGTCATTCTATTCAGATTGAATGATCTAGTAAAGTATAGTGATGCTACTCTGAAGAAGACAGTAATAAAGATGCAAGCTTATGTTGAGAATGTCAGAGTTTCTGTGAGAAAAAAATGTATCAGATGTGTCACTAAAAGACTTAAACTCAGAAACAAAATCAGAAATTGCAATGAATGGTTACTTGCAGAAGTAAATCCAAAGAAGTTATTACACATAGATTTTGTTTTTCTAGCTGAATATCAAGTAAATGGTGTTTACTCAGAAGAAGTTGAAGAAGATATTCCAGATGTGTCTTCACAAGATGTTCAAATGAAAGATGTTGATCAACTAGAAAAGTCTAAGGCTAATGAAGAGGAAATAACTGTTGATGTTAATGGTTACTTTCTGGAGTATGCTCTTCCTAACTTCTTTCAGCCAAGAGAAGTCAACTTTTTAAGTGTTTATCATCACAGAATAGAGATACATCAATGTCTTCGTGGTGAAATGTCAAAGCGCTTAAGAAAACCAAAAGAATCAGTGTATTCAGATTTCTTAATCACAGGGATTAGAGAATTGAAAGAGAAGAAGTTCATGAAACATGAGTATTATTCATTTGAAGTCTTAAGAGAAGATGGAAAAGTCTACTACTTTACTGAAGCAGATTTTGAAAAAATCTCAGTAACAGATGTGTACAGATTGTATAGTCTTTTGTCAAACAAAGACTGCAGTAAACTGAAAAAGGAGAGAGGAGCATTGGCTGCAGTGAGAGAGGCTATGTTTTATATTCATAGATGGCATGCATACACATATTTTCAGATTGCACTGTATTTACAAAGGCCATGTGTATATCTCTCAAAGCCAAACAATGAGCATGAAAATCTGAACCTTCTGAAAAGTGGAAATGTTACAAGATATCCAGAGTTGGGAGTCTTCTTAAGAAATGACAGAGATGAAAAGATTTTCTTCAGACCAGAAGAAGTGGCAAAGTATTGTTCAGGAACTTTAAGGTTCATCAAACACAGTCTGGAGAAAAAGCTACAAAAGGGAAAACAAGTTGAAGAGATTCAAGAGATCATAGAAAAGATTAACAGAAGGCTTACTCTGAGAAATGTTCTTGTTTTGAAGATTGTTCCAGCACTAAAAGAATATGATGATGAGAAGTACAGGACTATTTGACAAAAAGGGGGAGATTGTTAGATCTGAAGTTTTGTCAAAAGTTACAAGTGTTGGTTATGAATAGAAGACTCAGAGTTTTGAGTTAGAAGACTCAGAAGTTCTGATCTGAGATGTCTCGAAAAGATTACAAGTGTGGAATCTGAACAGAAGGGTCAGAGTTCTGAGTAGGAGACTCAGAACTTCTGATGATGAAGATGAAAATATCACAAGTGCTTGAAGGAAGTTCTGAAGTGCTTGATCAGAAGGATGTTCAGAAGTTCTGAACATGTTGTTCAGAACTTATGTCTTAGGATATTTTCAGTTATATTCAATTACTAATTAGGACACGTGTAATTGTTCTATTAGTCTGTTTCTCATATGTACTGTAGCTTTAGTATTTCCTTACAGTATATATAGGAGTTAGCAACAGTTTGCTAACTAATCTTTGGCATAACTTTCCGCATAACTTTGTATTCAGCTTTTGTAATCTTTGAGAGATTCTCTCTCTAGATTTGTAATCTGTTCTTAATTGAATACACGTGCGTTGATCCAATTCTCTATTTGATTGTTCTTAATTTCTCATTGGTACCCTTTGTGGAGGCGGCGGTGGATGATTGACATTGTTATTGACGCCATGATTAACATTGTTGTTGTTGCCAACATCGTGGTTGACATTATTGTTGACGCTATGGTTGACGTTGTTGTTGAGACCATGATTCGCATTTGCAATTGGAAGTGGTTGACCATTGTTCAATGGAGGACCATTGTTGTTGGGCATCCCCTCTTCCCAATCATCTTGAACATGGACGTGGACGTCAGCCATTCTGTTTCGTGCTTGTCTTCTCAGGTCTCTGGCAGTCCGTTCTATCTCCGGGTCAATCGGTAGTAAGTCCCAAAATAGTCTCCTTCTTGGCATAAACCAAGAGGTAACCTGAAACGGAGAAGATAAAACCTCAAAACCCAAATAAAAATGAACTTTCAAAGCAAATTGAAATTAATTAAAGACAGGGTGTCTAATGTAATAATTTCTACAGCTGGTAGTGATATTCACACAAAACAGGTTCCCCAGCAACGGCGCCAAAAACTTGATAGGCGGGTTTACACCCCCTACATCTACCGCAAGTGTACGGGTCGAATCAAGTAATAGTACTTTGAAAGTACGAGTATCGAATGAAAATTGATTTGGTTTGTTGATTATCGGAACACGAATTAAAACTTTAATTAATTCAGATAAGAGAGAGAGTTGGAGGGTTGGATTCCTCAGGTAAACAATCACTTAGCCAACAGATTTGATATGATTGATATAACTTCAGGATAACAGGCATAATCACATTCCATTACTATACTCTATCAAGCTATAGCAATATCATTCAACACATTGTATCATCTTTCGATCTTAACAAAAGTATTTGAACAATTAATGATTAAAAGCCACAAAGGATGAATCATCATATCACTATCTCAAATTCAACCAAGACATGATGAATTAATCAAACCTCAAAACTTTTCTCAAAGATTAAAGATTCATAAAATAAAATAATAGTTGATCGGACTATTACAAGCATTTAGAACAATTCCACACATGTCATCTATCTATATTAAATCAATCATACCTACTGTAAAGCTAAACGATTATCCAACCATGATTCAAACCAACCCCCCAACATGAACGGATTAGTTCATATTGGGGGTTTCAAAACTCAGAAATGACAAGATGGAAATGAAAGTAAACATGCTTGTACTAAGAAATGAAATCTAAGAACTCCCTGAAAAAGCCTAAGCCGCCGATGAACGTACTCGATTTGCCTTGTGATTCTCGTTAATTGCCTTGTGATTCTCGTTAATCGCCCAGAAAGAGTCCCAAGCCATAACTGATGAATAATTCCTCAACCCTAGCCGATAAATAGAATAAAAACGCTCAGGGGCCCAACGCGTATGGCGGCTCGTGTGGAGCCGCGCCATATGGCGTTCAGGGCTCTTGAATGCGAATCGAACAGAGGGTTGCGCGTTTGGCAGCGCGTGTGGAGCCGCACATAGAGACGTGCAGGGAACTCTTTGGTCTTAAAAACTGACTTTCTCTTTTTTCACTCAGAAGTTGCCAACTTGCTCCAGACCCAAAAACTCTTCCTTCGTCATTCTTTCATAAAAACATGTACTTACTCACAAAAACCATCAAATTCTACTATTTTACTTGGAAACTCACAACTAACTGACCGATTTCGGGATCAAAATAATGTCGTAAAACGGCATTATCAAAGAAGATGTTGGGTTTTAGGGTTTCTTGGAGAGAAACTGACTTAGAGAGAGAGAGAGAGAGAGAGTTAGGTTGGGGATGGGAAATGAAATGAGGGGGGAGAGAGAGAGAAAAGATATTAAAATACCAAAATATCCCATCAGAAGCATCGCGGACGTCCGCCATGCACCCTTGCGGACGTCCGGCTCGCCCAGGCCAAAAACCTTTGTTTTTCTCTATTGCTCTCGCGGACGTCCGTAAGTCCAATTTTGGTTTCTCCAATTTTCGGGGTGTTACAATTTCTTCTCATCTCTTAAGTACAAATCTCTTTTAAAATCTTTCAAGATCTTCATACTCTGTTTTCCTTGAAAATGGCGAACAACAATAGAAATGCCATTTACACTGGTGGTTCTTTAACCAAACCTCTTACTCTTCTGAGGGATGAATACCCTCAATGGAAGATCAGGATGGTTAACTTCTTCGACGACATGGATAGATATCTTATGCGATCTGTCACAAATTGACCATTCCACCCTATGGTATTGGTTCCTCGTGTTCATGCTACAGAAACAACTGATAAGATTCCTGCTCACTTCGAACCTAAAACCACTGGTTTTACTGAAGAAGAAAAGCTTAAAATGGAAAATGATCTTAAAGCAGTTAGACTTTTGATTATGGCCATTCCAAACGATATTTTTCAAGAATTAGACTCATGTGTTACTACTAAAGAAATCTGGGATCAACTTCTGAACCAACTCGAAGGGGGTATTAAAACCCAAAAGAACAAAAGGACCCAATGTCTTAATGAATGCAACGATTTCAAAGCTCTTCCTGAGGAAACTTTACAACAAACCTACAACAGATTCAACATTCTGATAAACAAATGTAAGAAACGTAGGGTTGTAAGGTCGAAAGAAGATAACAATGTCTTGTTCTTAAAAAGTTTGAATGATGAATGGTTAAATCTGTCTATGTCTCTAAAAGCTAACCAGGACCTGGCTACATGGTCACCCACTGATGTGTGTGGCACTTTAGCTGCATAAGAAAAGGATGTTGTCAAGAAAGAAGGCAAATCCATTGTGGCAGGTCCACTGGCATTGATCTCTGAATCAAAAACACCCTTAGAAGGGAAATCTAACAGAGACAATGCTGCCAGAGACAAGAAAAAAGAAACAACCATAAAGAAGAAGGGAAAGAAAAGCCTCATAGCAGAAAGTGATGAGGAGGAAAGTCTGTCAGAAGATGATGATGATGCTGACATCAATGCTTTTGCCCAATCTCTTGCCTTGATAACTCAACAGTTCAACAAGAGGTTTGGCAAGAAGGTGTTTGACAGAAAAGGAAGGTTTGAGAGAGAAGAGAAGGATGAGAAGAGAGTTTATAAGCAGAGGACTGCACCTCACCACCAGAACAATCACAGAGCTACACCAGAGCAGAGACCACCTCAGTATCAACAGATATACAACCAACCAGCACCACAAAAGCCAGCAGATGCTGCCCAACCCATCAATCAGAATGATGGATGATGCTTTAGATGTGGCAAAGCAGGCCATTTCGCTGCCAACTGCAAGGGTAGACTGGTAAAAGACTTGGACTACTACAAGAACAAGTATAAATACAACTTCAGAGAGAGAAGTATGTGGCAGAGATGGAGAACTGGATCTCTGATTCATCTTCTGCCGACGAACCAGGGCAGGCCAACTTCTGTGGGATGGCTGTTGAAGAAGGAATTTCAGAGGAAATGACTAAAGGGATAGAAAAAGAAATGACAGAGAAGCCAACATAGACTGATTCTTCCTTAATATCTTGTGCATTTTCTGTGACTGACTCTGCTGACAGAGCGCTGGAGACTTCCAAACCCAGTGCCAAGGTATGTTCATCCTCTGAATCCAAATCTGACTCTGAATTGGAAATGAATGTGTCCAAGCATGCTGAAAGAATTTCAAAACCTTAAACAAAAACGTTTTGAAGAAAAATAACTGAGAAAACTAGCTCAGAAAGATCTTTCCTTCTACAAGAGAGAGAAAAGTCTCTTGGAGATGGAGAAGGAAGAGATTTTCAAAGAAAAATCTGAGCTAGAGAATTTACAGAAACAAAAGGAATCCACTCTTTCTGAAAAATGCGAAGAATATGAAGAGGTTTTGAGATTAAAGGATGATAAGGTAAACAAATCAGAGTATGAAAGGCTTAACTCTGTTGCTCTTAAGAATTATTTTCAAAAAGAAAGGGAAGTTTTACATCAGTCTTTACAGAGGAAAGAGCTTATGATAATGTAGTACCCGGACGCACAAGATGTGCATATTAAAATAAATTATCAAAAGGACACTCAGGGTTTGGGTTTCACTGACCTTGATCCCTTCACTGGAAGAAAGAAGACATGTTTGTCCTCTACCTTCTGTGTTGTGAAAGTCCAAACTCCTGACTGTGTAACTTCTGGTACAAATGTTTTCAAAAGAACAAAAACTTTAGATAGGTCAAGGACCAGAAAGCTATGTTTCAGAAATGTCAGTTATGACTCCTCTGGTCATGAAAAGGTTACAGAACAATCCTTAAAGTTAATTCATGATCAAAGAAAAGCTGAGATCATCATTTCTAACTCTGCCAAAAGTCTTGATCCCAAGGAGATCTTCAACTTTAACTCTTTCAAGGAGAAGAAGCCTGCTACTTCTGTGGTTGGTCCCTCTGATGTCAAAACTCAGAGTAAACTCATTCCTAAAGCTCCAGTCTTCTCTCCATCCTCTGAAGGCGTGAGGACTTCATTTGAATTAGATTTACAAAGAGTTATGGAAGAAACTCCATTTCTGATGCCTTAAAACCTAAGCTTAGAAAATTCAAAACCTGTACAATCAAAGACTTGAACTTCTCTGACTCCGCAAGAGCAAGTTTTTGTCAGAAACACACAGAGACTCTCACTTTTGATAGAGCCACCAGAGACTTTTTAGACTCTGATTCTGACGCTGACTCTAAGGTGGATCAGCAGATTTTTTGTGCACCAAAAACCATCTTACACAAACCAAAATAGGCATTTGTTGTATCTGGAAATTTGAACAATGTCATACCTGTTTATAAAAACCAATCCAGAATCCCACTATTCCCTGCTTTTAAAAATATGGGTGTCAGAATCCTGTCTTCTGAGGAGTTGGAAGAGAAAAGAAAAGAGAAAGCCAAGAATGATTTTGTGAACCAAACCTCTGTACCTTGTGTCTAAAACCCTACAAGGTTTACTCCAGAACAAAAAATGAAAATGGAAAGTTAATGACTCACCTATTTCTCATTCTACAGTGAATCAAACAGGAAAATCTGTTTGGTCCAATGAATCACATCCAGAGACGAGTGTCAGTTTCAGGAAAACCAATCTAGATAGGAAGTTTGTAAAAACCTCTGATTCTAGAAATTTTTATTCTCAAAATGCATGTAATCCAAAGATGATGAATAGAAACAGCAATTTGCATCAATCATTCCCATGTTCTGTCAATTGCAATTGTTTCAAGCTTCTGTTAAAGTTACAAAATCACCTTAATGGTCCTCAATGCATTCTGAATTGGTCACCGGAAAGGACAAATCCTAAGACTAACTCTCAGAACATGCAGAGAAAAACCTTTGGCACACCATTAAAGAATAAAAAGCCAGAAGGTAAATCAACAAACACCCCCAAACCTAACAAGAAAGGACCCATTATGCGATGGGTACCTAAAAGAAAGTAATCTTTCTTGCAGAAGCAACATGTGCAAATCTGGTACATGGACTCAGGATGTTCCAGGCACATTTAAAGAAAAAATGGGAGGTGCAGTAACTTTTGGAGGAGATGGACAAGGACATATTAAAGGATATGGGGTTCTAACCAATGGAGGTTCTGTTAAGTCTGAAGATCCAAAAGTTGAGAAGTGATAATGGGACTGAGTTCAAGAATCCCAAAATTGATTCCTACCTTACAGAGGAAGGAATCTCCCAGAACTTCTCTGCTGCAAGAACACCTCAACAAAATGGTATTGTTGAGAGAAAGAACAGAACTCTGGTGGAAGCTGCCAGAACCATGTTAGCAGGATCTGATCTTCCCATCAACTTCTGGGCAGAAGTAGTCTCAACAGCATGTTTTACCCAAAATAGGGTTGTCATTGTAAAGTGATTTAAGAAGACTGCTTATGAACTTATCAACAATAGAAGACCAAATGTGAAATACTTTAATAATTTTTATTGCAAGTGCTACATCTTGAATGACAAAGATCAATTGGGAAAGTTTGACAGAAAGGGTGATGAAGGAAAATTCATTGGATATTCTCTAACTTCAAAAGCCTATAGAGTCTACAACTTAAGAACAAAGGTCATTCAAGAAAGCATCAATGTATCTTTGATGAAAGATCATCTAGTGTAATCGAAAGCCAATCATCAGAGAGGATACATACAACAGAAAAGCCTAGTACCTCCAAAACAAGAGAAGAAAATATCAATCATATATTTAATGACTTCTTTGATGATGAAGATTCCTCTGAAGTCATCATCAGAGGAATTCAAGTTCAGAGTTCTGAAGGATAGCAACAAGCCGGTACATCTTTGTCTGGTCCTTCAAATACTTCACCATCTACTTCTCCGACTACAGTTCGAACTCAAGGAGAAAACTCCAGACAACAATCAGAAGAAGAAGAACCTGAACCTAAACCATCATCACCAATGATGACCAATGTTGGAAGAAATTCCATATATGAAGGTTCACCTTCTCAGAGCCCTGCTGGCACTCTACAGAGCCATGAAGCCACTCTTTAGAGCAGTGTGCCTCAGAGCCCTGTTGCGAATCCACAGAGCTCTAGAGCTGTAACACACCTTTTTCCTTCAAAAGCACAGACACCACCTTTTGTCCATGCTCCAATGTCTAGACGGACAAAGAATCACCCCCATTATCAGATCATTGGTGTTGATGAAGATGGTGTAAAGACAAGGTCAGCTACATCAAATGAAGCCTTTTTTGTGAACTTTTTAAGCATGATTGAGACAAAGAAGATCACTGAAGCCCTGGAAGACCCAAACTGGATTGAAGCCATGCAAGAGGAGCTTCTGGAATTCGAGAGAAATAAAGTTTCGTGCTTGGTTCCACTTCCAAAAGACAAAGCAGCTATTGGAACCAAGTGGGTTTTCAGGAATAAGAAAGATGAGGATGGGATAACCATCAGAAAGGATATTGGAGGCAAGGTTGGTTGCAAAAGGATATTGCAAAGAAGATGGCATTGATTATGATGAAACCTTTGCACTTCTGATGCCTTAAAACCTAAGCTTAGAAAATTCAAAACCTGTACAATCAAAGACTTGAACTTCTCTGACTCCGCAAGAGCAAGTTTTTGTCAGAAACACACAGAGACTCTCACTTTTGATAGAGCCACCAGAGACTTTTTAGACTCTGATTCTGACGCTGACTCTAAGGTGGATCAGCAGATTTTTTGTGCACCAAAAACCATCTTACACAAACCAAAATAGGCATTTGTTGTATCTGGAAATTTGAACAATGTCATACCTGTTTATAAAAACCAATCCAGAATCCCACTATTCCCTGCTTTTAAAAATATGGGTGTCAGAATCCTGTCTTCTGAGGAGTTGGAAGAGAAAAGAAAAGAGAAAGCCAAGAATGATTTTGTGAACCAAACCTCTGTACCTTGTGTCTAAAACCCTACAAGGTTTACTCCAGAACAAAAAATGAAAATGGAAAGTTAATGACTCACCTATTTCTCATTCTACAGTGAATCAAACAGGAAAATCTGTTTGGTCCAATGAATCACATCCAGAGACGAGTGTCAGTTTCAGGAAAACCAATCTAGATAGGAAGTTTGTAAAAACCTCTGATTCTAGAAATTTTTATTCTCAAAATGCATGTAATCCAAAGATGATGAATAGAAACAGCAATTTGCATCAATCATTCCCATGTTCTGTCAATTGCAATTGTTTCAAGCTTCTGTTAAAGTTACAAAATCACCTTAATGGTCCTCAATGCATTCTGAATTGGTCACCGGAAAGGACAAATCCTAAGACTAACTCTCAGAACATGCAGAGAAAAACCTTTGGCACACCATTAAAGAATAAAAAGCCAGAAGGTAAATCAACAAACACCCCCAAACCTAACAAGAAAGGACCCATTATGCGATGGGTACCTAAAAGAAAGTAATCTTTCTTGCAGAAGCAACATGTGCAAATCTGGTACATGGACTCAGGATGTTCCAGGCACATTTAAAGAAAAAATGGGAGGTGCAGTAACTTTTGGAGGAGATGGACAAGGACATATTAAAGGATATGGGGTTCTAACCAATGGAGGTTCTGTTAAGTCTGAAGATCCAAAAGTTGAGAAGTGATAATGGGACTGAGTTCAAGAATCCCAAAATTGATTCCTACCTTACAGAGGAAGGAATCTCCCAGAACTTCTCTGCTGCAAGAACACCTCAACAAAATGGTATTGTTGAGAGAAAGAACAGAACTCTGGTGGAAGCTGCCAGAACCATGTTAGCAGGATCTGATCTTCCCATCAACTTCTGGGCAGAAGTAGTCTCAACAGCATGTTTTACCCAAAATAGGGTTGTCATTGTAAAGTGATTTAAGAAGACTGCTTATGAACTTATCAACAATAGAAGACCAAATGTGAAATACTTTAATAATTTTTATTGCAAGTGCTACATCTTGAATGACAAAGATCAATTGGGAAAGTTTGACAGAAAGGGTGATGAAGGAAAATTCATTGGATATTCTCTAACTTCAAAAGCCTATAGAGTCTACAACTTAAGAACAAAGGTCATTCAAGAAAGCATCAATGTATCTTTGATGAAAGATCATCTAGTGTAATCGAAAGCCAATCATCAGAGAGGATACATACAACAGAAAAGCCTAGTACCTCCAAAACAAGAGAAGAAAATATCAATCATATATTTAATGACTTCTTTGATGATGAAGATTCCTCTGAAGTCATCATCAGAGGAATTCAAGTTCAGAGTTCTGAAGGATAGCAACAAGCCGGTACATCTTTGTCTGGTCCTTCAAATACTTCACCATCTACTTCTCCGACTACAGTTCGAACTCAAGGAGAAAACTCCAGACAACAATCAGAAGAAGAAGAACCTGAACCTAAACCATCATCACCAATGATGACCAATGTTGGAAGAAATTCCATATATGAAGGTTCACCTTCTCAGAGCCCTGCTGGCACTCTACAGAGCCATGAAGCCACTCTTTAGAGCAGTGTGCCTCAGAGCCCTGTTGCGAATCCACAGAGCTCTAGAGCTGTAACACACCTTTTTCCTTCAAAAGCACAGACACCACCTTTTGTCCATGCTCCAATGTCTAGACGGACAAAGAATCACCCCCATTATCAGATCATTGGTGTTGATGAAGATGGTGTAAAGACAAGGTCAGCTACATCAAATGAAGCCTTTTTTGTGAACTTTTTAAGCATGATTGAGACAAAGAAGATCACTGAAGCCCTGGAAGACCCAAACTGGATTGAAGCCATGCAAGAGGAGCTTCTGGAATTCGAGAGAAATAAAGTTTCGTGCTTGGTTCCACTTCCAAAAGACAAAGCAGCTATTGGAACCAAGTGGGTTTTCAGGAATAAGAAAGATGAGGATGGGATAACCATCAGAAAGGATATTGGAGGCAAGGTTGGTTGCAAAAGGATATTGCAAAGAAGATGGCATTGATTATGATGAAACCTTTGCACCAGTGGCTAGGATAGAGGCAATTAGAATCTTCCTAGCCTATGATGCTCACAAAGGATTCAAGGTCTATCAAATGGATGTAAAATCTGCCTCTCTGAATTGCAAACTACATGAAGAAGTATATGTCCAGCAACCTCCAGGTTTTGAAATCTCCGAGTTTTCAGATCATGTGTACAAGCTAGACAACGCTCTGTATGGCCTTAAAACAAGCTCCCAGAGCCTGGTATGAAACTCTGTCCACTTTTCTGTTGATCAACCACTTTGAAAAAGGTACTACGGATACTACCTTATTCATTAGGAGATATAACAATGATTTACTTTTGGTACAGATATATGTTGATGACAGTATCTTTGGGTCTACTAATCAAAAGTACTGTGACAGGTTTGAGAAATTAATGAAAAGCGAGTTCAAAATGAGCATGATGGGAGAACTTTCCTTCTTCCTTGGTTTACAAGTAAAACAATCCATCAGAGGCACCTTTATAAGTCAATCAAAATATGTCTCTGATATTTTGAGAAAATATAAGCTCAACAACTCAAATCCTATGAAAACTCCTATTGCCACTGGAGTAAAGCTTGACCATGATCTAGAGGGTCAATCTGTGGATGTCAAGAACTACAGATGCATGATAGGGTCACTTCCGTACTTAACTGCTAGAAGACCGGACATAATGTTTGCAACTTGTCTTTGTGCTAGATTCCATGCTAATCCTAAGGAGTCCCATTTGTCTGCTGTCAAAAGAATTTTCAAATATCACAACGGGACTCAATTCTTGGGTCTCTGATATCCTCTTAACTCTGGCTTTAAGCTTGTAGCATATACATATTCAGATTATGGAAGATGAATGAATGACAGAAAGAGTACTTCTGGTAGCTGTCAATTGCTAGGAGATAAGCTGGTGAGTCGGACATCCAAGAAGCAGAACTGTGTGTTAACCTCTACAGTAGAAGTAGAATATGTGGCTGCTGAAAGTTGTTGTTCACAAGTCATATGGATGAAAACACAACTCACAGACTATGGACTGGAGTACAAGAAAGTTCTAATTCTCTGTGATTCCAAGAGTGCAATAGCAATTACAGCAATTCCAGTTCAGCACTCCAAGACAAAGCACATTGATATAAGGTACCACTTTATCAAAGATCATGTTGAAAAGGGGACTATTGAAATGTACTTTGTTTCAACTGACTTCCAACTTGCTGATATGTTTACAAAAGCCCTTGATGAAAAGAGATTCAACTTCTTAATCAGCAAGATGGGTATGCTGAACATGTCTTCCTAAACTATGATAAAATCTTCAGATCCTCTGACATCCATCTTTCAGAGCTTTGACTGAGTAGTTAGGTGGTTCATGTCAACATAGCTTCTGATGTCTACCTCGGAGCTCTGCCAGCATAGTTTTTTAATGTTTTCTTGTTTCTTTCAGAGTTTCAATTTTGTCCATCTGAAACTCTCTTGTTTATAGTTATCTCCATAAATTTTTTCAAAAGTTGCACAAGTTAAGGGGGAGTTCAAAAGTTAAATCTTTGAATAAGCTCATCAGTTTAGGGGAAGCTTAAAAGAATATAAGCATTGAAATAACCCTTGCAGAACTAGGAATCTCTGCTTATGAAATACCCGAAGGATCTTCGAGCTCAAAACCCTTGCAGAACTAGGAATCCCTGCTTATGAAATACCCCCTGAACAACCAATCCTCTTAGAATTGATTAGGTTTATGGGCTACAATGAAAACCTTCAAAAACTTAGCGCTTTCAAGATAAGCCGATTCCCACCCCTGTAAAACTTCATGTTCTCAGCCTTGAACAGAACCCTCCCCTGCAAATATGGTAGCCAAGGCCAAACAAGCCTTGAAATCATGACTCTCATGTATGGTCTCTACTTCCAGAGAAATTTCGACTACTGGCCGCAGTAACCACCAAGAACAATGCTCTTGCAAGTGGAAAGCGTGTGGAAGAAGACAAGAATCTGAAGACAATCCGTTTTCCCAGATTAATCAGCTTGGCCATCAGAGAGGCCTTTGAAACTCTTCAACTCACGCAACAAGGAGCTCCAACTCCAGTTTGGACGATGTCGTCCTTCAGACCAACAATCTTCAGTACGTATCCCATTACTTGCAGAGTCCCAATGACTATGCTTAACTCGACCCATCCAGATCATCCTGCCATCCGTAACTATAGACACGCTGCCTAACCTCAAGAACATGAGGTGGGATCCCCAACGTACTTAGGTCCTGAGCCTTAATTTGATGTATCCTTAGAGAGTGAAGCAGAGGAAGAAAGACCAGGGGTAAGATTACCCATAAAGGGGTCTTCCTCAGAGAAAGAGATGGAGAATGAAAACGTAGTTGACAAAGCACCCACAGACGGGGCTTTCACAGAGGGAGTAGAAGATGCTGCAGAGGGAGGGGCAGATAATTCGACCTCCTATGACAGCAGTGAGTCTGAGCATGCGAATCCCGAGTTTTCTAACCCTTTAGAAGCCGAGAGCACAGAGAGATAAAAAAAAGATGTTCCAAGGAACACATATGTACAATTTAGGACACCCTCTCTGACTCCCAGTGTTGCCACGAGGATCAAGCTCATATGGACATTGAAGAAGAGGTGCACACCTCAAACCCAAACCAGCCTGACCCGTCAGAGGCAGTCCTTCATTCCTCTGATGCATACTTAGTCGGGGAAGTCAACTTTAATAGTGGTGTCCAGTTTCCCCAGGACACTAATAGGTCACCTACACACAATAATGTTTATGTGGCTCATATAGAAGGATCACACAATAGACCTGGGATTTTTCATATCCCGCATAGTCTCTGCCCAACTCAGGGGCAATGGGAAGACCTAGTTGCCACAGAGAAGACGAGTCTTGGTCATGACTCTTCCCATTACATCCGTTTTGCCTCTTTTAATTCTGAGGAGGAAGAGGAAAATATGAACAGAACACCCAGAGATGTATCTCCTCCGAGGGAATATCAAGGACCGGGTGGAAGTCCTTCCAGAGTCAACGCTAAATCAGCTCTGAATGAAGGCGCCTCTGAACTTGAGGCTAAATTGGAAACATGTGTTGGTTCTAATGTTCCCACCTCTGATCTTGTCACAAAAACAGAGTTCAAAGGTTTTTGTGATGAGATTAGAACCTCTTTGAAAGAGTATAAACTTATCAATACAGGATTGGAGAAGCATAAAAAGAATGTTGATACTTGCCTGCAAATTGAGCTCAAAAACGTCAAAACTCATCTAGCAAAGACTTCTCAAAGACTAGCAGAATGGGAAAAGAAGAGCTCTGAGGAGAACCAAAAGCTGCAATTAAAGATCTCAACTCTGAAAACCCAACTGACTGACTACCAGAAGGAAACCTCCAACAGAGATCCACCATCTGTCACTATGTCAGAAGCTAACATCAGATTTCTGACAGAGGTGATAGATAACTCTGTCACTGTTGCCATCAACAATCTACCAACTGCTGCTACACCAACTGCTGCTACGCCAACCCCGATCTCTACCATCCTTCTCCCTAACGATCGACCAATCACCATAGGTTACATGGGTGAATTCACAAGATCTGCTGGTGAATCATCTGCTGATAGGGAACCTAAGAAGGCCAAGTTTGTTCTTCTAGAAGTTCACAAGATCTAGACCTCTGACGATGACGATGATGATATGGAAGATCGATCTGATCAACAAAAGATGGAGAACTACGAAGACAAACTTAACTACACCTTCAAAGACAGACAAATCAAAACCCCAGCAGAAACCTCAACTTTAACAGAATCTCCAATAGAAACCATCCTTCTTGATACTCCTTCTCAATCCCCAACCAGAACCGAACCAGAGAGGACAGACCCATCCTCTGCTGAATAAACCTTAAACCAACCACCCAACACAAGCACAACCCTGATAATCCATGATGCACACCAGAACGACATAGCAGAATCCCTGGAAATCTTAACAGAAGGAACTTCTGCAACAGAGAATCCAACAGAGGGAAACACATCAGAAGTTCGAGCTGACAAAGGAAAGGAGAAGATTACAGAAGAACAAACTGCTGATGCTCAACCACCACCACCACCATCCATCAATGCCAATGTAAAAGTATTGAAAATATCACAAGTCAGAAGGTTGTCAGAGAACATGACTTAAGAGATCAAGCTGAAGACTTAGCAGAAGAACAACAGAAGACCATCAGAGAAAAAGTTCGCCTGAAGACCTTCAGAGCTTTGGCACATGACCTCTGTAAATGAAGACCTCTGTGAAGCTGAAGTCTAGTAGAAATCTCTAAGGGATAGACAAGTGTCCGCACTTTCCATGTCAGCCCTAAAAGGACGAAGACATACTTTCCACCTGTCATCACATGGTTAGATAGTACACTGTCTATTGCTTTATCGGACTATAAATAGAACCTTAGTGGAGCACACAGTTGTAAGCTTTTGTAGGAATCGTTACTAGAATTGTGAGAGCACTAACACCGCGCATTCCATTCCACTTCCATTGTACGATTTGCAACCTGAGAGATTTCAGAATACACACACAAGAAAAGTGTTCTTGGTGTTATTCATATTTCAATATACGAGCAATTTGTTATTCAATCTTGTTATCTTTTATTGTTCATTATATTGTTATTCTCTCATTGCATAGTGTTACACACAATCACTCATACACAAACAAAATTATTATGCTTCCGCTATCTTTGATATCTCTGTTTGTATAAGACAAGGTGAATCTGGGAACCTACAACCACCTATCGTCGCCTTCACCACCGACGGTCATCAATAGCCACCACCAACGACCGACGGTCACTTCCACTTCTTCCTCCACTACAACAACCTCCTCAACCACCATCCACCACCACCACCATCGTCGACCACCTCCACCAATCATCGGCAACCACCGGAGGCCACTTCCACTTCTTCCTCCACTGCATCAACCTCCTTAACCACCGTCCATCGTCGCCACCACCACCACTATCGTCGACCACCTCCACCAATCACCACCACCCATCGTCACGCAAATTTAAGTCAACTACTATTTTCATGACTCGTCCCCCGGGCTCACCACCATCTTGTATTCTTAATTAAATATATACCTTGTATTCTTATTCAATATATACTTTATTTGCATCATTTATAACTATTATATGATATATAAAATCATCAAACAACTATGTTAGCCCCCGTTATCATTTGAAAGTGTAAAGCCCGTATCCCGGTATGTATTTTCTTATTATTAATCTTTTTTTAAGCTATTATTTAACGTGGTTACCGTTAGCGAGATTAGACGTTTGGACCTAAATGTTAAATATGTCAACTATTTTGTTGGTTTGCGAGAAGAGTTTAGTTGAGGGGCCAAAAGTGGCAAGAGGGGAAAACTTGGGCATGGGATCGGCCAAGAGACCGACCCCTCCCCTTCCCTTTCGTTTTCTTCACTTAAGCAATTCCCCCAAAACCCTAAGACACCTTCCCTTCCCCCTTTGTGTTGCCGCTGAGAGGAGAGAGAGACTGCCGAGAGGAGAGAGAGACTGCCGACAGGAGAGAGAGGCTGCCGAGAGGAGAGAGAGACTGTTGGGAGGGAGAGAGGGAGCAGCCGGGAGAGAGACCGCCGCTCCCGTCGTCGCCGTTTCTGCTGGAAAAAGAGGGAGAAGAAGTCGCGTCGAGGTAGTTCCGTTTCCTTCTTTTCGTTATTGGTCTTGTTATCGAAACGCCACGAACCACCACCACCGCCGCAGCCATGGCTGCCGGCGGTGTGACCGCCGCCGTGCGCCGCCGCGTGGGCAGCAGCGGGTATGCGTGTGTGGGTGTGTTCGTTTGTGTGTAGGTGTGTGTGAGGCGGGGTAAGTGGTTTCGAGTGGTTTCGCCAGAATTTAGTAAACCGCCGCCGTCGCCGCCGGCGACCACCACTGCCGGAGGTGGCAGTGGGTGGTACGCGGTTGAGTCCAGCTCTAGTAGCTTGAACCCATAAGTCACAGTTGAGTTCGGTCTGATTGTGTTAAGTCATGGCTTAATGAAAGTGTAGGTTAAGTTATCATTTTATGTGGAAGTCATTTTTCTGCCATGTTTTGTTTCGTTCATAACATTTCCGTCGTAGCTCGGATTGAGGCGAAACCGGTGGCCACGGTTCACATTCTGTGCCGGGCACATTTTTCGTGTTTTAGCGGAAGTCTGGTTCGGCCTCTAACTAGGCGTAAAATGGCTGTTTGTACCGCAGGTCTGAATATGACAGTTTCGCGTCCTGTTTTTAGAAAATTCATAGTAAATTGTAGGAAAATCGTTAGAACGCGTACGATATGTCCCTGGAACCCTAAGCTATGGAACTAACTGATTATGCAATAATAACTCTGCGTTGATGAGTTTAAGAGGGGCTAAACAGGTCCCGAACAGACCTGTAAATCTTAGAGTAAAAGCTGGATTTTTCGTGTGTAAGCTTATAGTTGTGACTTTGGGCTAGGACTTCGTTGTGACGTTTGATATCACTTATTTAGGTGGAAAAAGGTGAGTTGGTGTTGGCCGGCTCGTTTTGCTGTTGAGGACATCTACTTTGCGTTGAGGTGAGTTCTCTCACTGTGTAGATAGGAATTGTATGCATGTTATGATAGTTTGTATGTACTACTGTTCTTTTGGTGTGAACTAGTTGTTTGTGGTGCGTATTATTTGATCGGTTTAAATGCTTAGAATAAATGTGTATAATATACATCTCGGTGGGACCGAGGAAGTGGATGGAAATGTTGTGTGAACTCGGTTGGACCGAGGGCTCGGTGGGACCGAGGGCTCGGTGGGACCGAGGAAGTGGATAGGAATGTTGTGTGAACTCGGTTGGACCGAGGGCTCGGTGGGACCGAGGAAGTGGATAGAAATGTTGTGTGAACTCGGTTGGACCGAGGGCTCGGTGGGACCGAGCAAGTGGATAGGAATGTTGTGTGAACTCGGTTGGACCGAGGACTCGGTGGGACCGAGGAAGTGGATAGAAATGTTGTGTGAACTCGGTTGGACCGAGGGCTCGGTGGGACCGAGGAAGTGGATAGAAATGTTGTGTGAACTCGGTTGGACCGAGGGCTCGGTGGGACCGAGGAAGTGGATGGAAATGTTGTGTGAACTCGGTGGGACCGAGAACTCGGTGGGACCGAGGAGTTGGGTACATAATTACTTGTATGTGTTTACTTGCATTATGTAATTGTGGTGTTGTTGCTCATGTGCGGATAGGAGTGATGTGTATATAATTGCTATCTGCGCATGTGATGGAATTCACTAAGCTTTGTGCTTACCCTTTTCCTATAAATGTGGTTTCAGGTGCTAGTGGCTCCAAGGCGTGACGGGTACACACTGGCGCGCGTGAAGAGTTATTACAATTATGAGATTAGAATTATTATTTAAACGATTTACTTCCGCTGTTTATTATTAACGAGAATATTTATTATTAAGTTTGCAAACGAAACGGTTTTGGATATTTAATGAGGTTTCATTTATTAAAATGCTTATTTTTAAAAGTTAAAATTTATTGTAATTTTTGGGACGTTACAGAAAGTATTGTAAAAAGACAAAGTCATCTGATCATAGAAGACTTCTGCGCACAACGAAGCAAGCCTCTGCGGAAGTGAAGATGCACAGAAGAAGCTCAACTCGAAGAAGTATCAGAGCCTCTGAGGAAGACCTTAGAGCCTCTGTGAACGACCTTCGAAGTTCTGATGTAGACTATCCTCTGTGCTTCTATACTTGAAGAATTCAAGAAAGGCCTGAAGAACAAACCTTCTCTCACAATTGTACTATCCTACTAAAGACTGCCATGTATCCCACTAACGGTTACAACATCTTTCCAGGTGGTATAATTCTATTAGCTGATGTGTTGACTATTGTGTATTATTTTCCTTTTAATAGGAAGATCTCCGATGATTTTCCTGCAAGCTTTGCACGCTATTATAGCACACACATCACACACACACATCACATCACACAGTTAGCAGAGAGAGAAATTAGGGTATCCACACCTAGTATTGTGTGTGATCTTCATTGTTCTTCAGAATTTGTAATCATTTCAGATTAATTTCAAAGCATACGGCATATTGAATTGGTTACATACTGTTGCATTGTTCTCTTTTTTTGTTTACTATTTCTACCTAGCTTTATGCAAACTCATTCTAAAACGCTTCCGTAACTCTACAAATTTTGGTTTGTTTAGCTAATAGAGATAATCTGTGATCAGCAATTGGTATCAGAGCAGTTTTGATTTGCTTAAATCAACTAATCATCTCTGTTTGCTGATTTTATCTCAAGGTAGAATAGTTTGTTTTTCTAACATGGTTTTCATTCATAAATAGTCCCTGTTTTCGTGCAGTTTTTTACCTGTTCAATCACTGTGCATTTATAGATATGTTATTCCGTAGAAAAATAGTAGTGTGTGTGCTAGATCTGTTCTAAAATATATTCACAAAGCTTCATCAAGTATTGGTGTTATTTTCCAGTCTATATCTTTCAAAATCTTGTCAAAACCTTGTTCATCTATTATTTCTCTGTTTTCTTTCAATATGGCAAACCTCAATGCCATTTATACGGCTAGATCTCAAACTAAACCTCCAACTCTATTGAGGGATGAGTATCCACAATGGAAGATCAGAATGATAAAGTTCTTTGAAGGCATTGATAGAGAGTTGTATGAGGCTGTTAAGAATGGTCCTTTTGTTCCTATGATAGAAGTTCCTAGGGTTCCAAGAACTGAAACAACCCATGAAGTTCGTTCTCACTTTAAACCAAAAGAGATGAAGGACTGGTCAACCACTGATTGGGAAAAGATTGAGGTAGAAAGAAAGGCCAAAAGACTATTGTTAATGGCCATTCTAAATCATATCTTTCAATCCCTAGATTCTTGCACAATAGCCAAGGACATATGGAAGGAACTTGAGGAACAACTAGGCGGAGGGATTAAGACAAAAAAAAAAATAGAAGATCCCAATGTCTCATTGAATACTATATTTTCAAAGCCAAACCAGATGAAACCCTACAACAGACATACAATAGGTTTAACTCCCTTATCAATAAATGTAGGAAGTATGGCATCTGTAGAACCTCTGAGGACAACAATATTCTGTTTCTCAAAAGCATAGGTGATGAATGGATCCAACTATCCATGTCCTTACAAACCAATCAAGATTTAGATAGTTGGTCACTTTCTGATGTGTTTGGGACTCTGGCTACTCAAGAGCAACATATTGTCAAGTCCAAACCTATTGTAGGTGGACATCTTGCACTTCTGAGCAACACCATAGAGCCCCCTGTAAAACCAGTGAAAGAGAAGGCATTGAGTCCAATTCTAAGAGTGTGAAAAAGGGAAATAAGGTATGTATTGATGAGAGTGAGGAAGAAAAGGAGGTTAGTGATGATGATGAGGTGACATATATGACCTCTGTTGATCCCACAATAAGACTCAACAACGATATATCAATGATAAATGCTTAAAACAGAGTATAGTAATGTAGATGCGGAAGCGTATTATAAGAAAATTATGTTGATGTCGATGGTAGATTACACACACAAAATCAAGCAAGTGAAACAACAATAAAATGAGAGTTTAGCTCAATGATTCAACTTCAATTGATTCTTTCAAGAACACTGTTAAGTGTATGATACAGATTTTACGCTCTAAGCTGGTGTCTGTGTGTAGTGCAAGAGTTACCAGAACAGGTATGGTAGAGGCCTTCTATTTATACTACTTTATAGGGGACAAATAGTAGACAAGAAGTACTAACGTACAAAAGACAACATCGTGGGACTGAATCTGGTACACGTCGAGTTAGTGTGCCGCCATCTACAAAAGCTATTGCCCATCAGAGGATGACACATGGATAGTGTAAGGGCACGCCTTGTACTATTGATCTTCAGAATCTTCGTACAGCAGAGGCACGTGAGAGGCACGCTTGTCTTTGTCTTTGACTTCAAGTATTCTTTAAGCTTCTGTCTTCATACCACAGAGGGTCTGTCAAGGGTTACAGAGTCTCTGTGAGCTTGTCCTCTGAAAGTCTTCTTGTGAACGATCCAAGTGAAGGTTGCTCTTGATTATGTGCTCTTGGTGTCCGACAGAGGCTCTGACGATGATCTTCTCTTAGCATATTTTTCAATACTTCTTAGAACAGAAGTTGGATCTAATAAATCTCCCCCTAAGTATTGAATAATAAAAAATTTGAAAGTTGCATGTTTTCTAAGCTAAGAACAACAAGAGGTGAAACATTTGACCTCTGTAAAAAGTAACTTTTCATTTACTATTATGCCAGAGGCATTTACATGATTTGAAATGAAGTACAAGGTTTGAAAAATTAACAGAAGTAAAATAGTAGCAGAGGTCAGACTCTTGCGTTTGGGAAGTCATTGATTGACTTGGCGAGTCCTCCATCTCTGAGTTCACGGAACATGTTGATGCAGAGGTCTCTGAAGCTGATGACCGAATCAATGACTTCAATTAGTATGTTTGTGAAGGTGAGGTTCATGAACTCAGATCCTCTGGGTTCCAAAATATTAGATCTGAATTCAAGAAGGGTTTTTGTTGCATACTTCTGCCGTCCACCTCCATGAATAACTTCAACTTTCCTTCAAGATCACGGAAGACATACCCGACCTTTGGACTGCAGATGATAGTGTTTTGTTTAGTGTCAGCTGAGGAGGAGCATTGGTCTTCTGGAGGTGGGAGACTTATTTTCTTTACTCCAAGATCAAGTCCCACTTGGAAGTCTGTCATGCTGTAGAGCAGAAGCTTCTGTCGCATGGCCCTTTTTATTTCATCGTATACCCAGCTTAGAAGTTCTGGTAGATCATAGGGGCTGAGGTTTCTTAGATCTGCATCTGAGAACTTGTTCTCAGATCTATCCGCCCTTTTGACATGGTAGAGGTTATAGTGGAATTGTCCGCCTTTGGTATGTGAGAGCTTGCAGTAGATTACTTGTGTGATCTTTGAGTTTGAGAAGACTTGATAGATAGGTTTGGCTTTATCTCTATAGAAGTCTTCCCTTATCTGTTGAAGTATGTCACATTTCAGAATAGGACCTGGCAGAGGATCATTGACGGCTCTGCTGTAGAGGTACTTGTACACCACCTCTTCCATTTGTCGCTGAGGTACAGAGGGTGGAGGCATGGGTTTGCGCAGAGCCTCCATGTCGCTGATTAGTTTAGCACTTTTTCATCTGTTGGCTTCGCCTTGGGATCTAGAATAGGTTTGGCTGATAGAGGAGTTCCGAAAGCCCAGTCTTCTTCTTCTGGCTTTGGTGTGACAAAGTCATCGAATGCACTTTTCATTAGTTTCTCAGAAGGTTGATGATTTGGTTTCATAGGCTTCGGTTGCTCTATTAGGATGGACTTTCCCTTGTCCTTCGCCTTAGGCGGAGATTCCTCTGTTGGTTTGGGTTGAGATGCCTCTGTTGGTTTTGTCTGTTGAGCTTCTGAGGTCTTTGTTGGGGGTGCCTCTGCAGTTGGTTTTGGTTGGTGATTGGGTTGTGGTTGCTTCTGCGGTTTTGCTCAAATATTTTCTTTGTTTTTGAGCTAAGGTTTTTGTTCGGGGTTGCGATTTGGGTTGCTCTTCTGTTGTTATGGATGTGGGTTGTTCTTCTGTTATTGGTGTGGGTGATGGCAGTTTGGTTTCTTCTGTTCTTGGTTTTGGTGTTGGGGAGGGAAGGTCTTCTTCAGAGTTTGAAGAAGACAGAATCTGGATTTTCTCTGTTGTCTTCTTCGGTTTAGGTGATGGCAGGTTTTCAGCTGGTTGATCTGTTTCCACGGAGGTGGGTATTTCCTCTGTGGTCTTCTTCTGGTTTTGATCTTTTGTGGATGGTTAGTTGGGTGATACTTGGGTTATGGGTGTAGCCACAAGTGGTGGTGCTGGCAGACTTCTGATGTTTGTCTCAGTCTTTTTCTCCCCCTCAGGATGATCTGGCGAATCATCTGAATCATCGTCAGAATCATCCTGTCCTCTGCCCGAAGTACCTTTTGCTCAGCATGTGGAGAATGGTTTCTTTGGTTGGTGTAAGTACAGGATCTAATCTTACAATCAATATAGAAAGCAGTAATTGAGAAGTTGTATGATCAAGCCCAATTGTATTCAATGATGAACAGAATTACAGATCTAAGAGAGAGAGAATTCTCAAATATTACAAAGAATGAATACAAAGATATACGGGAAAATCAATCAGTTAGCAACGTAGTGCTAACCACTCTATTTATACCGTAACGGACATGTTAAAGCTACAGTACAAATAAGAAAGACTAATAAGAACATAACATGTGTCCTAATTAGTTTACTAAATACTATGTAAAGTATGTAGTCATAAGTTCTGAACAGGTTAACTTCTGAACATTCTTCTGATAACGCTTCTCAGAGCTTCTGACTCTTTCTCTCAGAACTCTGACTTCTCTTCTCAGATCTCTGATTCCTCTACTCAGAACATCTGAGTCTTCTTATCAGATCTTCAACACTTGGTTTATTGACAAAACTTCAGATCTAACAATATCCCCCTTTTTGTCAAATAAACTTGAATTTTGCATCATCCAGTTCTTTCAGAGCAGGAACAATTTTCTGAAGTAGCACATTTCTCATATTAAGCCTCTTATCAATTTTGACAATAATTTCTTGAATAATTTCAACTCGCTGATTGATTACTTCTTGAGTTATGTTTGCTTCCTTCACTTTCAGCATCTTTTTCTCCAAATTGTGCTTTATGATCCTTAAAGTTCCAGAACAGTATTTTGCAGTTTCCTTTGCTCTGAAGAAGATCTTTCCACTTTTGTTTTTCAAAAACACTCCCAAATCTGGAAATTTGTGAACACTTCCAGTCTTTAACACCTTTTTCTGCTCATGATCTGTATTGGGATTTGCCAGATAAACACATGGCTTTTGTAAATACAGGGCTATTTGGAAATCTGTATAACAGTGCCACCTTAAGATATAGAACATGGCCTCAATCACCACACTTCTTGCCTTCCTTTCATTTCTGTCTTTGCTTGACTCTTTGAAGCATAGAAAGCTGTGTAATCTGTAGAAGTTAACCACTGATAGTTTCTCAAAATCTGCATCAGTAAAGTAATAAACCTTGCCATCTTCTCTCAGAACTTCAAAGGATAAGTACTCCATCTTTCTGAATTTCTTAACCTTCAATTCTCTGATTCCAGTGATTAGAAAATCTGAGTAAACAGCTTGATTTGTTTTGCCAAGACATCTTGATTTTTCAGCCAGCCAGATCTGAGTCTCCTTAGGTCTATCATAATACACATCCAAGAATTGTACTTCTTTTGGTTTGAAGAACTCAGGCAGATCAAATTCAAGAAAGTACCCATTTAGATCAATGGATATTTCATCTTCTTTGGGTTCAGACTGTTCAGCTTGATCAAAACTAGTTATCTGCACATTCTGAGGTGTTGTGTCCTGAACTTCTTCAACTTCATCTGACAGAATTTCATTCACTTCATACTCAGCAGGAAACACAAAATCATTATGTAGAATCTTTTTGGGATTCACCTCAGATAGCAACCATTCACTACAGTTTCTTATTTTTCTTCTAAGATCCAACCTTCTCTTCACAGAGTTCATACATCTGTTCTTTAAACTCTCTCTTTCAGTTTCCACACTTACTTCCATTTCAATCAATAACCAATTTAGAGTTGCATCACTGTAGTTCACCAACTCTTTTAATCTGAACATTTCAAGCCTTCCGTGAACTGTATATGTGAACCCTTCTGTCTCCATTCCTTCATTCACAAATCCCTTCAAATCTACACCAATTTATGTTTTCTTTGTGGGAGAACTCAGATTACACTTTTCTTTTCTTCCTTCAATGGCTAATTGGAAATCATACAAGTGTATATTTCTGACATAGATACCAAGAAGTCTTCTGCATTCAATTTCCATTAGGGCTTCTTCAGTACTGGCAAATAACTTGACTAGAAAGATCTGATCATCAAGAGTCAATCTGTGAAAATCAAAAGTAGACATGGAAACCTTTGTATTTCTTTCTTTCAGCACTTCCATTCTAACAAACATTAAACCACTGAATTCTTCTTGTTGAAACATCAGAACTTTCTCAATTCTTTTCTGGATATGCAGTTTTGAGTCAGGAACTCTGAATCTGTTAGAAGCTTCTGAGTAGACTATCTGAGCTCTGTCATCCATAAAACCATCAATGTTACTTTCC
This sequence comes from Saussurea involucrata, assembly GCA_033807775.1. Taxonomy (NCBI): domain Eukaryota; kingdom Viridiplantae; phylum Streptophyta; class Magnoliopsida; order Asterales; family Asteraceae; genus Saussurea; species Saussurea involucrata. The sequence goes on from CM066326.1 coordinate 25,686,100, forward strand.
AAAAGCTCATACTCTCCTTCTGTGTAGTAGAGATTATCATACATTTCCTCAGGAAAAATATCATCATGAAATTGTCTGGCTAATGGCACATCACTTAACTCTAGGATGAAATCACATACAGGTTCTTCTAGTCTCTGCAAGTTAATCTTTGGGATCTCAATTGGTTTTCTGAATACATACTCAGAAGGCATAAAGTAGTCTTTCACTTTCACATACTATTCTTCTGTATTTAACTCATCACAAAAGTTAAATCTAAACTCATCTTCAAAATCCTGAGTATAATTCACAGTTCTGTGTTCTTCTCCCATTAGATCAATAGGTCTTACCATTTGTATTCCTTGCTGAACTTTTTGAACATTCAAAGCTCTGACTAAATTATTATGCATCCTTCTGATCAACTCTTCACTTAACCTCCTTTCTTCTGATTCAGTACTTATCAATTCTTCACTTATCCTTCTTTTGTTATAAACAATGATATATGTGCACCTGTTTACCACTGCACTTTCCACTGTTTCTTCTGATCTCAATACAGATACTTCAACAGTTTCAGTTTCAACAAAATTTCCTTCCATTTCTGTATCCAAGTTTAATTCCTCTGTTTTATCTGTGTCATTACCATCAATACTCCCCAAATCCATTTCTTCTGTATCTGAGCTATCAATATGAACTATCTGAATCATTTCCTTTAAATTTTCCTGTGTCTGATCTTCTGAACTTTTTGTACTGGCTAAGTGCATATCTGCTATCTCAAAATCTTCTATGCCAATGTCATCATCAGAACTTAACCTCTGTCTTTTCTCCCCCTTTTGATGATCATGAGGTTCATTATCATCAAACTTTCTTTTCAAGTTCTGATTGGAAGTACCTTCAGGTTCAGCTTCTGCAACAGGAACAGGCTCAAGAGGCTTTGAAGTAGAAGCCATTGATACACTCAGTGCTTCCAGTATAGATTCCTGCATACCTTGCATTTGTTTTAACATATCTTTTTGAAAACCAGACATTATATCCATGATCTCCTTTTTGTGAGAATTCAAGGATTTCTTTACATCATCTACTTTGGTTTCAACAGAAATCAACTTTTTCTCCAACACAACTTTCAAATCTGACACCTCATCATTCAAATCCTCCACCTTCTTCTCCAAATTTTCTACTTTTCCCCCATCTCCATATTTTGTTTCTGAATCTTTTCAAATTCAGAAGATTCTAACAGTGAACCTGAACCAACAGATGGTCCAGTTTTCATGTGCCCAGAGGGCTCATGGCCTGTAGATAACACAAAGTCATCTTGTACAACAGATGCACGTTTGAATGAGGCTTTTGTAATGTTCACCTCACTAGGACTTCCATCCAATCCTCGACACCCAACATTAGGTATGTCTATGAATGTTGTTTCAGGAATACGAAACTCCTGATTTGTGCAAGTGTGAGAAGGAATTTCGGGCTCAATATGAATAGGACTGTTGGAAAATAGGTTGGGATTGATCACCTCCCTCCAAATGAGTTTGGGATGGTTCCCCAGATTTGTGTGAAACAGTAGCATGTTGAAATGCTTCTGAGTGGGTATGGATGGGTTGTTCAAGATCCACCACTAGGTCCATGGTGTTTGTTTCAATATTGGACACCAAGAGATGTGAACCAATAGCATTTGTGGTTACCTGGCCAAGATTAGCTGGTTCAGAGGCATCTCTTTCTGTTTGAACCTCTGTTGACAATCTCTCATCCTCACCACTCTCATTCTGTTTTTCCTCACCAAGTCTAACCAAGCTCTCAGAATTTTCCCCCTCAAGTCTCTCATAATGTTCACCCATCTGAACATCCTCCCCCTCTCTAATTCGACTAGACCCCTCACCTCTCTTCTCAGGTTGGTCCTCTTGGGTAGGGATTTGAGGTAATTCAATTCCCATAGAGGTGCAATACGCTTTTAAAATGTCACTCTCCCTTGGAATATAATTCCTAAGGGATTTTGGCAACAGTTTATGATTGGGATAGTTTTCAAGTCTTGTTACTGAGGTCATCTTACCCAAATAAAATGTGGGACCATGCTCTTCATTTGTTCTTCTTGAGATTGTTCTGTTTTCCTGCATGGCATACCAAATAACAATTTGCCAGTACCTTATATAAGGAATGTATGTCAGTGAAGCATCCTTTGTTTTCCTCTGAATTGCTTTCTGATTCTTCTCAAATGTATTCTTCATGTCTTCCCAAAGTATTAAAGTATAGTCATAATGCCTATTCTTCACTAAACCCTGAAAGATCTGAAGAATTTGTTTAGAACCTTGATCAGCAGAACTATTCTTCCCTGACAAACATTTATTTACCACATGAAAGAAGCAAGCCCAAATAGGTGGTAATTTGTTTCTTCTGAACAAACTGAGAGTTCTCAATCTTTCATTGTATCCCAATTTCATAAATTCAGCTATTAATTCATCTGTTAGGGGTGAGTCTTCAAAATCTGTCCTTCTTTGTACATCATCTTTCTCTGGTAGATTCAGCATTTCTCTTAGTGCAGAGATAGATAAGGCAAATGTCACTTCTCCAATTTCAGAGACAAACTTATTATCTTCTAACCTAAGATGTTTCCACCATTGTTGTATGTACTGAACAGGAACATTTTTGCTTCTTGTAAACCATTTTCTATAAGGATGATGTTTGAATAACTCAATGATAATTATGTGTTCAGGTTTAAATCGACTTTCCTCAAACAATATAACACAGTTATTTTCAGATAATTTCAACCATTCACTCTCAGGAACAACCCTTTCCACGAAAATAGGTCTATCTGACATAATCGACCCTGCAGCACTCTGTTCATGTTCAGTATTAATGTTTACCTCATATGCATTTCCTTCTGATTCATTCATTTGTTCATATTCTTCATCATTTCTTATTGCCTCTTCCTCTACAGCTCTATTCTGTACTTCATCATTATCCGAATCAGATGAATCCATTATCGATTTTGTAGAATGTAGAGAAATTGGACCACTCCTTCGTATTCCAGACATGATTTAAGAAGAAAACAAACTCAAAGAACTCTGGATTTGATTCGTATCTCACTTTTCGCTCTAGAATTTGAAAAGATTTGAAATAGGGATTTTAAGACCTATTTAAAATCCGCGAAGTTGAAAGGTTTAACGGAAAAGCGAAATCAATGTTATAACGGAGTCAACACATTTGAAATGCCACAGAGGATTTAAATGAAATGCGTGGCATAATCAAACAAATATGAAGCTGACACGTGTTAGTTGATAGAATTTTGACTCAAGTCAAAGATCTGAATAACACGCTCAGATGTTTTGACCTTTCTTTATCAGATTTCTGATTGTTCTACTCAGAGTTCTGATTCCATAATTCAGAAGAATTTTGCCTTGTAACCAAAATGTCATTTAAAGTCAACTTCTGACAAATATAAAACATCTTGATTATTCAGAAGAGGTTTGAACAGATAGAAACACTTTTTATCATCAAAATTCTGTTCATATGATGATGATTTTCAAAAAAAATCATTTAAAATCTTATATCTGAATATGAATTTTTTTAATTCAGATATAGTTTGAACAACAAAAAATTTATCATTGAAAGCATGTTCTTCTTAGAATGATCAGAGATAAGAAATGAAAACAAACCTTTTAAGCATCACAAAATGATTTCCAAAAAAAAATTTGATGCTCCCCCTTGACTTGAGCATGCATTTGACTATTTATGATACATAAAGATGAGATAAAAAGATAATAGAAGAAGCATAATCCATACAGTTGAAGTATTTGTATTTCTCAAAAATAAATTTTTGAAAGTTAGATTGCTGAAGTATTGACTCAGAATCTCTGACCTTAAGACTCAGAATTTCTGAACTCAAGACTCAGAGGTTCTGAACTCAAGACTTAGAAGTTCTGATCTCAGTACTCAGAAGTTCTGAACTTAAGACTCAGAGTTCTGAGTACACTACTCAGACAATTTTACTTAGAAAAATTTAGTATTTTTAAGAAAAACAAATATTTTCAATTAGTCAGATTAAGCATTCCTATTTTACATATGAGAAAAGAGAACCTTTTGTGATCAAGAGGCTTTGTGAACAAGTCAGCCAATTGATACTTTGTATGCACAAAGTGCATCTCTATAGTTCCTTTTTCCACATAGTCCTTTATAAAATGATACCTCACATCTATATGCTTAGTCTTTGAATGTTGAACAGGGTTCTGGGTAATGGCAATTGCACTTTCTGAGTCACAATAAATGGGAATCTTGTTAAGCTGATATCCATAGTCCATGAGTTGTGTTCTCATCCACAATGTTTGAGAGCATGAAGCAGCAGCAGTAACATACTCTGCTTCAGCAGTTGAAGTGGACACACAATTCTGCTTCTTTGATGCCCAACTCACCATTTTATCTCCCAAAAAGTGACAAGCACCAGATGTACTCTTTCTGTCCAACCTACTTCCTACATGATCAGCATCAGTGAAAGCAGTCAATTTGAAGTCAGTTTCTTTTGGATACCATAAACCTAGATCAGGTGATCCTTTGAGATATCTTAAAATCCTTTTGACAGCCAACATATGTGATTCTTTTGGGTTAGATTGAAATCTAGCACAGAAACATGTAGAAAATATGATATCTGGTCTACTTGCAGTCAGATAAAGTAATGATCCAATCATGCCTCTATAGAGTTTGATATCTGCTGAAACACCTTTGAGATCAGCATCTAACTTTATGTTAGTTGCCATAGGTGTTCTCATAGAAGCACAATCAGACATTTTGAACTTTTTCAGAATGTCCCTGACATATTTTCCTTGATTTATAAAAATACCTTTTGGTAATTGTTTGACTTGAAGACCAAGGAAAAAATTCAGCTCACCCATCATGCTCATTTCAAATTCAGATGACATGATTTTTGAAAAATTATCACATAATTCTGGACTGGTAGAACCAAATATTATGTCATCAACATAAATCTGAATCAGAATTAAATCATCACCCTGTTTCTTTAAAAACAAAGTTGTGTCAAACTTACCTTTCTTGAACCCTGAACCTAACAAGTGTTTAGTAAGAGTGTCATACCAGGCTCGTGGTGCTTGTTTTAGACCATATAAAGCTTTGTCTAAAATATAAACATGATCAGGGAATTCTGGATCAACAAAACCTTCAGGTTGATGAACATACACCTCTTCATTTAGTTTGCCATTTAGAAAGGCTGATTTGACATCCATCTGATACACCTTGAAGTTTTTGTGTGCAGCATAGGCCAAAAATATTCTGATTGCCTCTATTCTTGCCACTGGTGCAAATGTCTCATCATAATCAATTCCCTCTTGTTGACAGTATCCCTTAGCAACCAATCTTGCCTTATTTCTGATGACAACACCTGACTCATCCTTTTTGTTTCTGAACACCCATTTAGTTCCAATAATAGATTTACCTTCAGGCTTTGGAATGAGTCTCCAAACTTTATTTCTTTCAAATTGAAGCAATTCCTCTTGCATTGCTGAAATCCAGTTTGGATCCTCTAGAGCTTCATTAGCTTTCTTTGGTTCAATCACACTTAAGAAACCAGCAAACATTGCTTCATTTGCTGTAGCTGATCTGGTCTTTACTCCTGCTGATGGATCACCTATTACTTGATGAATAGGATGATTTTTAGTCCATTTATTTGCACTAGGGAGTACATCAATCTCTGAATAATTGTTGTTTGCATCATTCTCATCAATGATTGCTTGTAATTCTGAACTGTCCCCTTGTTCTGATATATGTGTAGGAGTTCCATGTGTGATTGTATTCTGAGTAATGAAGTCAGACTTCTGAGTAACTTGACCGGAGTTCTGACTACAAGGTTCAGAATTCTCACTACTTGTATTTATCAGATTTGGACATTCCTCAGATGGACCTTTATCAGAAATTATAGTTGATTGAACTATTTCTGGAGTCTTATTTTTCATCTCTTTGACCATCTTTGGGTTTTCATATTCTGCATAAGAATCAGAAATTAGTTCAATAAAAGCATCCTTAAACAGTAAATTGAGTTCTGAACAAATAGGATTAGAATTTGTATCAGAAGTCATTTTTGTCTTGTTCTGCATGAGTTCTGAACCGTCTTGTTCAGAAGTCCTCATTCTGGCTTCATCAAAAGTTACATTTATGCTCTCCATCATCCTCTTGGTTCTTCTATTGTAGATTCTGAATGCTTTGGAAGTTAAAGAATAACGCACAAAGTATCCTTCATCTGCCTTTTTATCGAATTTGGCAAGATTTTCTCTGTCTCTAAGAACATAGCACCTGCAACCAAAAACATGAAAGAATTTGATTAATGGTTTTCTTTTATTTATCAGTTCATAAGCAGTCTTATTTAATCTCTTATTGATTAAAGTTCTATTCTGTGTAAAACAAGCAGTTGCAATTGCTTCAGCCCATAGGAAGGTAGGAAGATTTGAATAAGCCAGCATTATTCTCGCAGCTTAAACTAGAGTTCTGTTTTTTCCTTTCAACAACACCATTTTGTTGAGGAGTTCTGACAGCAGAAAAATTGTGAGAAATCGCAGAACTTTCTAAAAAATTCTGAAGAGTCTCATTTCTGAACTCTGTTCCATTATCACTTCTGATTTTCTGAACTGGAAGTTGTAAGAGAACTTGAATCCTTTTGATAAAATTTATCAATGTAGTAGCAGCTTCTGACTTAGCTCTTAGGAACTCAACCCATGTGTATCTGGAGAATTCATCAACAATCACAAGCATATATTTCTTTCCTCCCATAGATTGAACTGAAATTGGACCACAAAGATCAGTATGAATCATTTCTAATGGTGCTTTGCAAGATGAGTCCATTTTTAATTTGTGAGAACTCTTTTTCATCTTGCCCATTTCACAAGCTGAGCATAATGATTCTTTTTCAACTTTAAGCTTTGGTAAACCTTTAACCAGATGTTTTGCAACAAGATTATTAAGATCTTTGAAATTTAGATGAGAACATCTTCTGTGCCAAAGCCAGCATTCATTTGCAGTTGAATTTGATAAAAGACAAACTGTATTTAATGTTTTCAATTTTGAAAAATTAACTACAAATAAGTCCATATGTCTTTTGGCCCAGAAGACTTTAACATCATTTTCAGTTAAAATCATGCAACCTGTTATTTGAAACTTGATTTGACAAAGACTGTCTAAAAACTGACTTATGCTGAAAAGATTATGTTGTAATCCTTCAACATAGAAAACCTTTTGGATAGTCAGATCTCCTTTAGTTAAATCCCCATAACCTTTGATATTATTTCCAAAGTTTACTGCTCCTCCAGCCTTTTCTGTGAAGTTTGATAGAAAAGACTTCTGACCTGTCATGTGTCTTGAAGTTCCTGAATCTAAAAACCACACATGACAGCCCTGCAAAAGGATCAGTTAGTTTTAGGTACCCATTTTGGAATGGGTCCATCTTTGTTAGCTTTGTCATTGGATTTAACATTAGTACCTTTTACTTTCCACTCAAAATCTTTCTTCAAACACCACTTTCCTTGAACTTTTATGAAGTCAGAACATTTTCTGCTTACAAACTTGTTTAATTTCTTTTTGAAAGTTGTAACTTTTGATTTTGCAACATTTTCAACTTTCTTTTCTTTTATCATTTCTTTCTTCTGAGTCTGAGGAACAGAAATTTTCTTCTTTTCTGTATTTTGAAGAACAGAAATATTTTTCTTTTCTTAATTCTGAATGTCTTTTCTTATGTATGAGACAGAAGTTATTTTGACTAGACATTTATGAGAATATTGGAATGAATCATTTTTACATCTAACACAAACAAGATTTTTCTTTGCAAGTGACAATAAATCTGAAACATAGGTCATTTTATTTTTATTGATACTGTTCAGAGTACAATTGCCCTTATTACAAGAATTTCTAGCTTTGAGTTCAGAAGTAGATTTCATTCTAAGCTTCTCAAGATTCCTTTTCAGATCATTCAACTTTGCAAGATCATCTTTCCTTTTGCTTTCTTCTTTTTCTGAAAAATTCAACTCCTTTTTGTTAGAAGAATTAGATGATTCACCTTTTTCATATGTACTTGATTCATTAAAGAATTTATCATTTTCTTTTAGAGCATTAATTTTAAAAAAATCATACTAAGTCTTCAGCTTTTCAAGCTCTGTTATTTTTTGAATAAAAATATTCTTTTCTTTCAAAGCTTCTTCAAGTTTAATATCCACCTCACAGTAATCATTTTCAAGTTCATCATAAGCTTTCCTTAAGTCCTCAAGTTCTTGACTTACAAGATTAAACCTCTTTTCAAGTTCTAAAAATTCATCTGACTTTGTTTCAGAAAATCCAGTTGAATCAGGCTTCTGACTACCTGCGTCAGAGTTCTGATTTACAGACTCAGATGACTGATCTTTAGACTCAGAGTTCTGACTACAAAGTTCAGAATTCTGACTAGAAGTTTCATACTTCTGATTGACTGTTTCAGAATCTTTACTTGTGTCAAATATGTTCTCAATGTCATGATATGAAAAACTTGGTTGTTTATTTTTGTAGCTGACATTTAAAGAATCATACTTGAATTTAGTATCATTGTATTTTGGCTTCTCATCTGTTGGTTTAGAAACTTCTTTCTTAACCTTTTCTTCTAAAACAACTGACTTTTCTGTTTTAGACTCAGAAATTTTCTCATCTGACTTTTTAGAGTTTGGTCTTTGCAAATTGTCAGAACTTGTTATAGAACTAGCAGGTCTTATGAAAACTTCAACAATTTCTGGGATTTTTGGCTTAGGAACATTGATTGGAGCTCTTTTTAAAGTGACATTTTCTTCCAATCCCAATCCCTTCTTTGGGTTGTAAAATCTTGTATCTTTAACATTGCTTATTAAAAGATTTAATGTTTGCTGAGTCTGACCCCTTTTCAAATTCAAATCTTCCAATTCTTTGATTTTGGTGTATAAATTCTTTCTTTCCTCAAATAACATATCAAATTTTATTTGTAAATCACCTTTTTCATCCTTTATTTTTGAAAACTCAACTTTTAGTTCAGAGATCTTTTTCAACAATTCAGAATTTTCATCTTTAACTTTCTGTTTCTCAGTCTCAGATTCTTCATATTGTTCTTTTATTACTTCTTTTTCAATTCTGAACTTGTTAATCAAATTTCTTTCTCCTTTTATCTGTTTTCTTAGATTAGCAAATTCAGTTTTCATTTCACCAATCTGTGTCATTAACTCTATTTCAAGTGAAGAATGTACCTCAGCAGATGACTCAGAATCAGCATCTTCAAAATCAGAATCATCCTCATTCCTCATTTTTGCCATATAGCATTGCATCTGTGGAAAGTTGATATGATCATCTTCATCAGAAGTGTAGTACAACCAATTCTCCTGTTCAGCCAATAAAGCAATTTCATCATCTCTCTTCTTTGCAAGCTGAGCCTTCTTGGTGTAGTACTCATAGTCTTTCACAATTTTAACTCTGCAATCCTTAGCATAGTGGCCAGATTTTCCACACTTGAAACACAGATTCTTTTCTTTTCTCTCTTCCTTCTCTTATTTGTTTTCTTCACTTCTCTCTACTCTCTTTTCAAACTTATTTTCTTCTCTGTCTTCTTTCTTCTTATAATCTGAACTCCCAACTCTCTTATAATTTCCTTGAAATCTACCCTTCCCATACCTCTTGTTGAAAGTATTTGTCAACAAAGCTAGCTTCTCAGCCATTATCTTGATATCTTCATCATCTTCTGATCCTTCTTCCTTGTCAGATTCTTCCAGATTAGGTATCTCTGATAGATATGCAGTCTTTTTGGGTGCTTTGATTGCTTTGGACTTTGATAAGAATGCTAACTGATTGGCAACATTTTTCTTCTCTTCCACAACCAACTTGACAGAGTCTTCATGTTGATTAAGAACACAGAACAGATCATTTAAGTCTTCTTCACACATATCCTTGTTCATTTGCAGACTTATGGCAAATGATGACCATTCTGAATTTAGACTGTTCAGAAATTTGTAATTTATTTCTGACTTCGTTTTCTTCAGTCCATTTCTTCTCAAATCATTTAGAATAGTACAAAATTTACTGTATGTGTGTGTCAAACTTTCTGACACTTTTGCTTTGAACCTTTCATAAGCATTTATGCTTTGATTTAACTTTGCCTGAATAGATCTCACAGTTCCTAACATCTGCCTTTCCAATTCGTCCCACATTTCTTTAGCTGATGATCCACTGTCAATCCTGTTAAGAACCTCATTTGGGATAGCCAAAGTCATCAAAGTAATTGCTCTTTTGTCGATAGCATACCTATTCTTCTGTTCAGTTGTGTATTGGGAATAATTCTTCTTCACCCTGGTCGCTGGAATTTCTGGAGTTGTCTCTGTAGCAGGGGTTGCAGCAACATCGATATACACTTCAATTGGACCTTCTCGAATAGAAACCATAAGATTTTCATCAATGTTGTCTAAGAATTGGATCATACGAATTTTCCATTGCTGATACTCTTCTGGTATAAGAACAGGCGGTTTGGTTTCAGATCCCATGGCTAGATATTCTTTAAAATACATGATTGTAAGAAAATTCAACAGAAAGACAAATTCGAGTTTCTTGATCGAAATGTAACAGGTAATTCAAGAATTGCCAAGAATTCAAGAACTAGCCCTAGCAGCGGAATCGATTTTTGAACGAATCAAGAAATCTTCAAGAAATTGATCAATCGATCTTCGCAATCACAATCTTGAATGAATTTGTTTGTTGATTGGCTCTGATACCAATTGTAAGTACATGATCTAATCTTACAATCAATATAGAAAGCAGTAATTGAGAAGTTGTATGATCAAGCCCAATTGTATTCAATGATGAACAGAATTACAGATCTAAGAGAGAGAGAATTCTCAAAGATTACAAAGAATGAATACAAAGATATACGGGAAAATCAATCAGTTAGCAACGTAGTGCTAACCACTCTATTTATACTGTAACGGACATGTTAAAGCTACAATACAAATAAGAAAGACTAATAAGAACATAACAAGTGTCCTAATTAGTTTACTAAATACTATGTAAAGTATGTAGTCATAAGTTCTGAACAGGTTGTTCAGAACTTCTGAACATTCTTCTGATAACGCTTCTCAGAGCTTCTGACTCTTTCTCTCAGAACTCTGACTTCTCTTCTCAGATCTCTGATTCCTCTACTCAGAACATCTGAGTCTTCTTATCAGATCTTCAACACTTGGTTTATTGACAAAACTTCAGATCTAACAGTTGGATTGCCCCTGCAGCGATTATTTTCGCGCAGAGGTCATCACAGATGCCCAGCAGATAAGTAACTTCTGCCTCAGATTTAAACCTTAACTTTCCCACACCGTTCTAGAAGTCTTTGACGTAGCTGGAATTGGCAGTGGTAAAGGCCTTGATAAACTTTGTCATATAGTTCAAAATACCCAGGCCAAGATCTGTCAGTTGAGCTCTGGTCATGTAGTCTGAGGGATTCATGGCTTGAGTTTCCTTTGTGGTTTGTTCTTGGACTTGTTATAGGGCCTTTTTGAGATCTTCTGTTGTGAGGCCCGTAGATGCAGGGGTTTGAGTGGAAAGATTTGTGGCCACTTTTCGTGCCTTCTTTAACTTTTTGGAGAGGTTGGTGACAGAAGCTTCAAGTGCAGAGATTGAAGTTGTTTCAGGTGCAGAGGGTGTTGCGGCTGAAGTAGTAGCAGAGGGTTTCATTGAAGCGCTGGCATTGTTCACCTCTGTTGACAGGTTCCCAACTTTGGTGGTCAGTTCGTCTATTGCCTTCTTTGTGGATTCTGCAAGGATCTTGACAGAGCTTTGCAACTCTATCAATGAGTTGGTCACAGTGGTGACAAAGGTTTGGAACTCATCCTTGGTCACTTTATGAACCAGGTGTAACCTATGGGGGAACATATTCTTCCCAAAGTAAGTCCGTGTTCGTTGGACGCCTTCTTTCGTTCTTGTTTTGATGTTGAGAATGGAAGGACTTCCTTCTGATCCTTGAGCAGAGGTTTTTAAGGCCTCAAACATTACAGAAGTTCTGTCAAAGACCTTGTTCTGATCCACTGCAGAGGTGGGGACAGAAGTATCCTTAAGTTGACTAGGGGACTTGTCTAGAGTCCCTTCGTCGTTGTGCTTTCTAAGCTCTTCTGAAGAGCCTTGGGGTCCTAAATGTGTGCGTGTGGCAAGGGAAACAAATGCCTCTGCTGGGATTTCTGGTGTGATCAGGGGAGAAGGATCACAAATAAGAGGAGAGTCCTTTTGAGAGGACTCCCTCTGTACAGTTTCCCCGACAGTGAGTGGTACAGAGGAGGAAAAGGGTTCCTCTGACCGGTTGGTTGGGGATTGGATCGAGTTGTGCTGCTCTTGTTCAATGACTCTTTGTGCCACTAGACTGGCAGAGTCAGTAATTTGGGATGCACAGGGAGGGGGTGATGGTTGTGTGCCTCTACCTTCTGCGGCATCTTTTCGACTTTCTTCCTCTGTCATACAACCTAAGACTGGGGCGTCTTTCTGATATTCTATATCTACCCTTGTGTCTTCAGCTTCCAGATCGGAGTCAACCTCTGACACAATAACGTTGGGGTTGGTAGTGGTCCAATCTGTGAAGGCTTCTGCCATCTCTGTTTCCTCAAGAAATGCAGCAAAGTCGGTTTGCTTTACGTATCGAATGGGCGTGGGGGATCGCAAAGGTTGTTTGGTGATGTCTGTTGCAGTTTTTGCTTCCTCTGCGATGCTCTGTAGAGGTGCTCTAGGTTTCTCAGCCTTCTTTTTCTTTTCGGCTTTGGGGCTCCCTCCTCAGAGGCTTTGGTTTTTCTTTTCTTGGTTTTCTCCTTAGGAGGAGGGGGTGCAGAGGATCGGACAACTGTTGCCTTTTTTAGGGGTTTTTGGGGAGGTTCAACACTGGCAGAGGCAATCTCTGGTGCCTTTTTGGCCTTGGAAGCCTTCTTTGGTTTGGAAGGTGGCTCTGTGGTTTGACGTTGAGGTGCAGAGGTTTCAGCAAATTTCCTCTATAGCCAGAGTCTTTCTTGTTTCAGCTTGTGCTTCTCTATAGCTGCTTCCCATTCTTCTATACTTATTCTTTCTACTACATCTGATCCTATAGGGGCTCCTAGACGCGGTGGGGTCACATGACTCGGTTCTAGAGTCTGGTGCCCGCGTATGTACTCTGTCACTAAGGCTTCATATGTGGCGTAGGAGAGCATCTTTGATGACGGGAGTCATTCTGGTCAGAGGATAAGTCTTCATAATTGGCCCTTCCATTTGCTAATCATTCAGGATCAACAGAGGTTCTAGGATAACTCCTAGGGTTCTTTGGAATTAGAGGGCTGGTAGTTATTTACTCTTAGGGCCCTTTGCCTTCCGTGTAGAGATTCGGTGGTCGATTGTGGCAACAAGTTCCTGCATTATTAGAGAGGCATAATCCAGAGGCAGGTCATAGTACACTCCGTACATGATAGCCAATATTTGATGAGAGCTCTGGTCTAGACTCCCTACTTGATAGCCAATATCCGTTAGGCACCTGTTGAGTATTGACAACAAAGTATTCCATAGAGGAGGAAAGCGGTTCCTCCTGAAGTCATTTCTCTTGATGAGATGGGTGTTGTACCCCAACATTTATGCAAAGGCGCAAAGCTCGGTGTCAGAAGGGGTTTCTGCGTAGTCTTTGATACCCATAAGTCCTCTGGTGGGTAGGTCAAACTCAATAGAGAGCATTGTTCTGTTGAACCGAAGCTCAATGTTCTCTGAGTTGTCTGGTTTGGATACGGAGCCAAGAATCTGTCGGTTTTCAGAGTCATAATAGCAGTTCTGCCAGAACTGGTTCAGGTATCTAGCAGGGATCTTGGTTACGTTTTTGGTTAATAGAGTGCCTAGGGGGTGGTTTTCCAGGATATTAATTAATAAAGTGTGTTCTTCCCCAAAATCTGTTCTTGAAGGAACAAAGTAGTGGTTATTTGGTTTAAGGGGTAGGACGTTTTCAAACTGGTCGTGGTCTAGAAAGTTTTGTAGATGGGTGCTCGGAGCAAAATCGACGGAGTAGCCACTATTATCTTGTTCTAGGTATTTCGCCATTGATGGATGTTGTGAATGCTTAGCTTGAGCAGGGGAGTTTGTCGGAGTGTTTGTGGTTACCATTTATGATTTCTTGAAGAACTGGATTAGAAAAATAGAGAAGTTGCAGGTTCTTGCAATGTTTGCCGGAGAGTTTTGAGGGAGAGATAAGCGTAAAAAGAAGAAGAGGGGGGTAAATAGGGGTTTTATACGGGTTTAGAAATGGCAGAATCTGAAACGGTAAATAGTGAAAATTGAATAGCGTTTGGGGTCCACACTTGAGTACCACAGCTGGGTTCAACGTTTTAGAGGAACATGTGGCACGCACGTCCAATGAAATCGTGCCACGTCAGAAGTGTCAGAGTACGACAAGACGTCGTGCGACTCCCATTAATTCTAGGCGCGTGAGAGTTTCTCCATTAGAATATATGTCACTTTCATAAATAACCCGCACCTGCGGAACCCTTTTGAATACACAAGTATCAGAATCGACAGAAGCTCTGTGGTGGAATGAGCTCTGTGATCTGAAATCTTCTTCCATTATCTCTGTGCTTGCACCTTTACCAAAAACATCTGAAAACACGATTGAAGTGATCGATAGAGTTTCTGTACAAAATTTGCAGTTACAGAGGCTCTGGCTTACAGAAGCTCTGTTGAGCTCAGCAGAGGCTCTATGGCAGAAAATTTCTAATTACGGAAAGCTCATAAAGCTTTTTGATCATTCAAAGTTTTGACTGTTTTAATCTGTGTTTGTAGGACATATTTGGAAATTGGTGTCCTAGAAAACTGTTTTGGAAAACTGTTTTGTGCGAGAAACTCACTCTTAGATTCTCCTTTGTTCGGTAAAGTCCCTGACTTCTGTTGATATGTTCGGTCAGTATTCTTCTTTGGCTCCCCCTTGAATTATCAACCTCTATAGATCATATCAAGGTCTCCTTCTACTCCCCCTTGACTCATGCTTGGATCAGATATGATAAGTAGAGCATATAACATAGGTCAAACTCACCAGAGGTTCTGTGGAAAAAGACAGAGGTTCTGAGCTATTCCACATAAGCTCTGTTGGGTACATAACTTTTGAGGGTAAAGAATTCACATACAAAGAGATTGAAATACATACATATGTACAGGAAGATTTAGCCTCGTTTACAGAGGGATCAGCGCATGTTTAGCATACCTAACTTACCCACCAAGAAGATAAATCTTTTCTCATCAAGTGCCTTGGTGAATAAGTCCGCAAGCTGATATTCTGCTGACACAAAGTACATCTCTATTGTGCCCTATTCAACATGATGCTTCAAGAAGTGGTACATGATATCTATGTGCTTTGTCTTAGAGTGCTGCACAGGATTGGCAGAGATCGCAATGGCACTTTTTGAGTCACAGAGGATGGGGATCTTCTGGATGTCTAGACCATAGTCCTTTAGTTGAGTTCTCATCCACAGAACCTGGGAGCAACAGCTGGCAGCAGCAACGTATTCGGCTTTTGCTGTGGATGTTGACACACAATTCTGCTTCTTCGAAGTCCAGCTGACTAACTTACCACCTAGGAATTGGCAACTCTCAGAGGTACTCTTTCGGTCAAGCTTCCATCCTCCGTTGTTTGAATTTGTATAGGCCATGAGATCAAAGCGAGAGTACTTTGGATACCAGAGGCCAAGATTCTTGGTTCCCTTTAGGTATCTAAAGATCCTCTTGACAGCAAATAAGTGGGATTCTTTAGGGATAGCTTGATATCTTGCACAGAGACATGTGGCATACATTATATCTGGTCTACTGGCAGTTAAGTATAAGAGAGACCCAATCATACCTCTGTAGAGCTTGCACTCGATAAACTTTCCTTCTAGATCTGAGTGTAAATTAGATTCAGTGGCCATGGGGGTCTTCATGACAGAGGCATAAGAGAGTTTGAATTTAGAAAGTATGTCGGAGACATATTTTGATTGATTTTTGAAAATTCCCTCTGATAATTGTTTGACTTGGAGTCCTAGGAAGAAGTTTAATTCTCCCATCATACTCATTTCAAACTCGTTCTGCATGAGTTTTTCAAAATCAGTGCAGTATTGTGCATTGGTAGAGCCAAATATAATATCGTCCACATATATCTGCATAAGCAGAATCTCTTCACCTTTTCTCTTATAGAACAAAGTTATGTCGGTAGTACCTCTTTCGAAGTCATTTACAATGAGAAAGGTTGAAAGCCGCTCGTACCATGCTCTTGGGGCCTGTTTTAGTCCATACAGAGCCTTGTCAAGATAGTAGACCTGGTTTGGGTACTTAGCACTTTCGAACCCCGGTGGTTGTTGGACGTATACTTCCTCTTGAATTTGTCCATATAGAAAGGCGGATTTGACATCCATTTGATAAACCTTAAAACCTCTATGGGCTGCGAAGGCTAAGAAGATTCTTATCCCTTCGAGCCATGCAACCGGGGAAAAGGTCTCATCGTAGTCTATTCCTTCTGCTTGACAGTATCCCTTGGCCACCAATCTTGCCTTGTTTCTGATGACCACCCCATCTTCATCCTTCTTGTTTCTAAAGACCCATTTTGTCCCTATTGTAGTTTTCCCTCTTGGCAGAGGAACTAAGGTCCATACTTTGTTTCTCTCAAATTGGAGAAGCTCATATTGCATTGCTTCTACCCAATTTGAATCATCTAGGGCTTCAGAAACTCTTTTGGGTTCGATCACACTGATAAAGTTTGTAAAGAAACAAAAATTAGCAGTGGCTGATCTAGTCTTGACTTTTTTCAGAAGGATCGCCGATTATTTGTCTCTGAGGATGGCTCTTTATCCACTTGGTCATTCATGGAAGATGGTCATTTGCATCATTGATTTGAACTTCTGTGGTTGCACACGAAGGTTCTGTGTGCAACCTCTGTTGTAGATGGTACTTCTGTGCTAGAACATGGTGTTTCAGCTTGAGGTGGTATTTCAATGAGGATTGGAACTGAATCCTCATTCTCCACTGGTATTTCTTCCTCTGTTACTGGAGTTGGTATTTCCAGTGCCTCTGTAGTAGTATTCTTGTTCATGTTATCCTCTGCTTGCTCCCCCTTGACACTTGCATCTGTACGATTAATGGAAGAGGGTGAAGTATTTGAGGGACCAGTTAGAGATATACCTGATTCTGTCTGGTCAGCAGAGGTTGTCTCTCCAGAGGCTCTGGGGGCTCCAGCAGAGGGATCAATATCATCATGGAACATTTATTCAAACAACAGATTAAGTTTTGCTTCTCTTGCCTTAGAAATGCCAGAGGATTCTTTCTTTGAAAAGAATCGTCAAAAGCATTTTGTTCAGAAATCTTCTGAAAAGAATCGTCAAAAGAAACATTGATACTCTCTACAATTGATCGGGTCCGCAGAACATAGACTCTGTACGCCTTAGAATTGGTAGAGTACCCGATGAACTTGCCTTCATCTGCCTTCACATAAAACTTCCCTCGAGCTTCTCTGTCATTGAGGACAAAGCATTTACATCCGAAAACATGAAAGAACTTGATATTTGGTCTCCTCTGGTTGATCAAAGGGTATGGTGTTTTGATGTGTCTCTTCACTATTGTTGATCGATTCTGGGTGAAACAAGCAGTTGAAACAACTTCTGCCCAGAAAGATGTGGGAAATCCAGATGCTGTTAGCATTGTTCTTGCAGCCTCCACAAGCGTGCGATTTTTGCGCTCGACCACGCCATTCTGTTGTGGGGTGCGTGCAACAGAGATGTTCTGTGAGATGCCTTCTTCTGTAAGGTAAGCTTCAATGACAGAGTTTATGAATTTTGTTTCATTGTCGCTTTTTAGCTTCTGTATCCTGCACTCATAAAGAACTTGGATTATTTTCATTAAATTAATTAGAATGTTTGGAACATCTGATTTCTTTCGGACAAATTCCCCCCCATGTATATCTTGAAAATTCATCAATCAACACTAGCATATATTTCTTCCCACCTAGGCTCTGTGTAGCAATGGGACCGCAGAGGTCAACATGAAACATGTACAGAGGCCTAGGGCAAGACACATTAGTCTTGCCTTTATGGGAAGCTCTTTTCAGTTTACCCATTTCGCAGGCAGAACACAAATGATCTTTGTTAAATTTGACATTTGGAAAACCTTTAACCAGATCAAGCTTAACAAGTTTATCTAGAGTATGGAAGTTTAAATGGCAGAACCTGTTGTGCCATAACCAAGCTTCTTCGTTCTTGCAAGCGACAAGACAAAGCTTGTCATTTTTGTTCTTGACACTGAAGTTCATAAGGTACAGATCACCTTTTCTATCGGCACACAGAAGTTATACGCCTATGTCTTCCCCTTGCAGAGAGCAAAAGGTTCTTGTGGAGTAGCCTTCTGTTGTGCCCATCCTCTGTGGTGAACTTCTGCAGATTTCACTGTCACAGAAGAAAAAGACTTGTTATTTTCAACCCATTTGCCTTTTTGTTGCCAATTTATTTTTTCTTGAAATGGCCTAAAAGGTTTTGGAGCTTTTGAACATTGAGAGGACTTTTCTTTTTGTTGTATGATTTTCTCAAGCTCAAGAGAGGTTTTTGCTTGTATACACATATCCAAAAAGTCCGAGCAGATAGGAACACACGTGAGTTTTTCCTTTGGAGGAATACTTATGTTAAGAATTCCAGAAGGAAGTTTAAATCCCTTTGATTCACAATGAACTATCTCTGACTCATTAGAGTCAGTCTCAGATTCGTCAGTGGATGAGGCATCCTCGTATATAGAGGTTGAGTCACAGAGATCTCTGTCGATAGAGGCAGGACTTTCTTCCTTTCTATTGGGAATATCTTCTTAAACAACATAAGTGTTCATCAAGGTTTCCTCAGAGAGATTTTGTTTGACAGAGGGTGTACCAAGGTTTTCATAAAAGTTGTTTTTACCAATTTCCATCAACTCGCTTTCAGAAATATGTTGCAAATTTTCTTTTGCAAAAGCAGGCATAAACTCAGGTGCCTCTGCCGATAGTCTCTTCTCAGAGTCTATTGTGCAGACAAAGGCAACCTGGGTCTGAGTCTCAGGGTCACCAAACTTGAAGATTCCTATCTGATCCTGAGTTTTCAGATATTTCTTTGGTTTGAAGTCTCTTGTTAGGACACTGAAGTTGTCCTTTATAATAGAAAGTTTTGTAAAACAATAGCTGAATTCATTAATACAAGATGTAGATCTCTAATCACTTTGTGTTCTCTCTAGGTTAGATTTCTTTTTCAATAATGTTCTTCATCATCTTGTTACACAATACTTGGATTGTATGAAGATCATGGACCTAACATCTCTTTTGACAGAGGTTGGGGGTGATAAATCTATGTTTTAAAACCACACATTTATCATCTTCAGAGGTTTCCTCTTGTGAGGTTCCCCAGAGATTTTCTGCCTTTTGCTTACAGAGAGTAGATTTGGAAAACCTGGTTTTATAGTGTCTCCTACACAAAATAGAGAAGACAGGGACTTGTCTCTTTTGGTTCCTGTATAAGGATCTATATCACATAAGCCAATTCCCCTTCTCCCTATTTGTGTGTTTATTTTTTCGTACACCTTCTGTGCATCTTGATAGTTTTTGATTAAAAGATATCTGCTGAGTAGGTCTTGGTGAAGATGTAGGTTCCCAGATTCAAGTTGTCTCATATAAACAACATAAAAACAGATAGCGGAAGCATAATATTAAGCTATTAAATATGAGTGATTGTGTAGACGAATATGTAACAGTGAGAGTATCAATAATAATGAACAGTAAGATGATAACAAGATCAATAAATAACTTGCTCGTATATTGATATATTTGAATAACACCAAGAACATTTTATTGTGTGTGTATTCTGAAATCTCTCAGGTGACAAATCGTACAGTGATAGTGGAATGGAATGTAGCAGTATTTGCTCTCACAAATGTGGCAACTAATTCTTCCAAAGCCTTACAAAAGTGTGTTCCACTACCCTTCTATTTATAGCCTGATAAAGTGAAAGACAGTGTACTATCTAACCCTGGGATGACACATGGAAAGTGTGTCTCCGTCCTTTTAGGGCTGACGTGTAAAGTACGGACACGTGTCTGACACTTAGAGATTTCTACGAGACTTAAGCTTCACAGAGGTCTTCATTCACCAGAGCTCTTACGCCAGAGCTCTGATGGTCTTCTGGTGTGAACAGTTCTTCTGGTGGAACAGAAGAAGTCTTCTGCCAGACCTCTGGTTGATTTTCTTCTATGTCTTCTGCCGGATCTCTGGTGGTCTTCTGACTTGTAATATTTTCAATACTTTTACATCTTGTATACTTGGGGCTAACAATTTCCCCATAAGTATTGAAAATACAAATTATGCTATATACAGAGATAAACAAAAGACAAAGTGGAGAAAGTCATCCTCTGTGAAACTTGATACTATTCTTTTAAAAGGATTACAATTCAGTACAATGAACTAGTATACTAAGCATAGAACTCTCCTCATAGAATTCTGTAGAAACTTCTGATCAGCTCTCTGAATTCTAACATGAGGTCTATTTGGTTGATGTAACTTCTCAATGCGTCTTCTGGACATTTTTCCCTTGGAAGGTTCCGGATGACGTTTTTGAGATATTGCAGCTATTCACTTAAGTACTTGTGGGTTTCCTCTTATCTTATGGCCTTCTTGATGCCCTTCTATCGGCCGATAAAGATTGGTGGATTTCCAACCACAATTCTTGTTCTGTAATGACCAAGACCCTCAAGATTTTCATTTAGAGGTGCAATCACCACTTTCTCGACTTCAAACTCTATGCCTACCTGAAAATCAGCTGGCGTTCTGAGGTTGATGTGCTCTTGCATAGCCTACTGAACTTCGGGCACAGCTGTCCTTGCGGCTTTGTATATTTCGTGATTATTTAAGCAATGGACATGAAGAGTTATGAGATCATAGGGATTCAAAAGCACAAGATCGTTATCGTTGAAGGTTTTTATCTTCTTGTCTTTTGATTCCACTGTGTACATATGGTACACAATTATGTCATAAGCAAATTTTCTTTCTTCTATCTTCACAATTTTGCCGATCCCAAACGATGAGTTGATAGCTTTGTTCAGATGTGATTTTGTTGCAATGAACCTTCGCCTATCGTCGTTAAGTCTGTTTGCTCTGATGGGGTTTAGGTAAGGGTTGTTAGGTACATCGTTTATTGGGATTATATCTATGTCGGCGTAGAGATATGCAAACACTTCTTTTACTGAAGGGTTTTCTGTGTGTCGGGGTGCAGATTCTGGGTTCTGCTCATGTTGGTTTTGGGGTTGGTTCTGATCATAATGAGTTTCAGCCATTAGGATGTCAGCTAGGTTTTCAGGCTCTTGTGCAGTTTGGGTTTGTTGGTTTTGGGTTTGGTTTTGGTTTGATTGTTCATCAGCAAAGAATGGTTATGTTCTCTCTGTTTCAGTCCTGGGGATTGGGGAGGAGTACCTAGACTGATAATCTCTGGTGGTTGAGATGTCGACGCTTCTTTAGGTGCTTTGAGCGTTCTGTCTTTGAAGATATAGTCGAACTCAACCATCCCAGTCTCTGTTGGTATTTCCTCTGTCTCTTTCTCCCATGGTGTCTCTGATGTCTCCCCTGGTGTTTCTTTCTCTTTCTCTGTCTCTTTTTCTATCTCCCCCTTTTGTTGGACCGAGGTCTCTCCCATAGCAACCTCTGCATCATCTGCTTCATCGGATAGTTTCGTATAATTGGGAGAGTCCGGGACAACAAACTTACCCTTTTTCTTGGAGGGTTCTTCCTCTGGTCTTTCCTCTGCAGATCTCTTCCTGGAACCAGCTTGGACGATGGTATCTGTGAATGTGTCAACAACCTTCTTCAAGGCATCTTCCACCTCTGTTACAGCAGTTCTGATTTCATTAACTTGACTCTCAAAGTTGAATTTGTGAGGGTCAAGAGAGGTATGTACATGTTTCTCTATTGCTTGAGCTTTCTGGACAAACTTTGAAGAAATCGTCACCATTCTACTCAAACCCCTCTTTTTATACCCGCCCATGTAAGCTCTGTCGATCGGTTGTCTGTCAGGGAAGGGCACATTGGCCTCTGGTGCAGGCACCTCTTTGATAGCAGTCTTGACAGAGGTATTGATCATCTCTGTCAAGCTTCTGATGTTGGAGTCAGACAGGATGATTGAAGGCATTGGCAGAGTTCTGTTGATCGACGCTGTATGATTCTCTGTCAGGGTTCTCTTCAAATCAGATAGTTCTTTGTTCAGCTTCCTTGTCTCCTCTGCTCTGGCCCTTTCCCAATCAGCAAATTTTTGTGAAGTCTCTGCATGTTTTTTGGTTATCTCTTGCAGCTCTGACTTTAGAGTGGCATTCTCCTGACGTATCAGCTCTTCTTTTTCCTCATTGATAAGTTTATACTCGTTCCAGGAGTTACTAATACTGTCACAGGAGCTTTGGAGCTCTGCTCTTGTGACATTATCAGTGGTTGGGGTAACCTTGTTTCCAACATATGGATTCAAGTCGGCCTCGAGCACAGAGGCGCGTCCATCAAGAGTTGTATTGATGTTGACTATTGGAGGACTTCCACCCTGTCCTTGATGTTCCTTTTCAGGGGATACATCTCTGGGTGTTCTGATCAGAGTTTCCTCTTCCAGCTCATGTTCTGGAGAAGGAAATCTGATTTGTTGGGAAGATCTGGGATCAAGACAGGTCTTCCCCTATGATACTAGTTCAAACCAATTTCTCTAGGTTGGACATTGCGTACGTGAGATTCTAAAGATCTCAGGGCTAGTTTGTGTCAAATCTATGCACGCCACAGAGGCTTCAGCGTGTGTATCTGACCTATTGATGTCTTGGGGCGATGGAACATCAGTACCAAAAATAGATTCCCCAGTTTCGTACATACCAGAGGTATGAAGAGTTGCCTCTGGTGGTTCAGTCTGATTAGGGTTCGAGGTGTGCACCTCTGTTTCAGTGTCCATTTGGTCTTGATCACCATGGACAGATTGTGTGATAGCACTGGGAGGTGGACTACGGAAACGCATATGTGTGTTCACAAGAACATCTTTTTCTAATCTCTCATTTCCCACGGCTCCTAGGGATTCAGAAGACTCAGATGTCTCTCCCTCAGATTCCTCTTCCTCACTACTGCCAGAGGAAGACGAACTCTCTGCCACCTCCTCTGCAGTTTCCTAAACTTCCTCTTGGACAACCTCCATAGGGGATGCTCTGTCCGCTACTTCCTCCTCCTCAAAATTAGCAGAGGTAGACCCCACTATGGGTACTCTGACCTCTGGTCTGACCATTTCTTCCTCTTCTCTTACAACACTATCTGATTCTAATGATGGCTCAGGACCTATGTATGCTGGGGATCTCACCTCAGGTTCTTGACGTAGAGCAACATGTCTATAGTTTTGTAAAGAGATGTGGGTTGGAGTTATCAAAGAGAGAATCGTTTAAGGAATTCTTCGGATATGAGGATACGGACCTGATGTTGTCGGCTTGTATCTTGACATGACCCATCCAGGAGTTGGAATGCCCTGTTGCACAAGTTGCAGGACTGGAAATGCTTCCTTTATTACCAGACTAATAAACCTTGGAAATCTGATGTGCTTCACATTCCTGTGCTCTCCTACTACTCCTCCTTTCGCCAGAGTCATTGTCTTGGTGTTCACTGCGGTTAGAAACTCTTCATATTGGATTTTTGGCATAATCGAAACGCCTGTTGAAGTACAAACCATACATGATTTGTAGAATTTCAGTGTTGGCTTGGTCTTGACTTCCACTTTTGCAGGTCAGGGTCCTGTTGAGTATGGAGAACATGAAGTTCCATACTGGTGGTAGATTACCTCTTTTGAAGCTTCCAATCTTGGTTAGACCTTAGTTGTAGCCCATGAAAAGAGCGAATGCAAGAAGAACGTGGGACTTTTGGGGGTTTTTCAAATGCAGGGATTCCCAACTGTTCTTTGGTTTGCATTCCAAAAATTCTTCTGAATGTCTTGGCACGAATACGAACCATTCCTGCTCCTCCTTCTCTTCCTGAATCGACGTTTCCTATAATCCCTTTCCCTCTCTGGAATGTACTGGCATGTTGTCCACCATTGTTGGACATAGATTTGAGGAAGGTCATCGTCGTGTTTTGTAACGGCTTGGAAGAGTTCTGAGTTTCTGAAGAACTCAACAAAAACATGGTACATGGGCAAAATGTTGGCTGGATTGGCTTCGAATCTGTATTTGTTATCTACAAACTCGTAGGGTTCAATCACTATTTGATCAACCGGCACTATTCGGCTTGATGCTGCTGAGTTTGCTTGTTCTGCCAATGTTGCAGGTTTCTGGGGTTTGAAGAACACGAAGGTATTTGAACAAAGGAAGGAAGGTTTGAAGGTTTGAATACTTAGAAGTCGTAAGAAATGAAATGGGTTAATGAATGGGTATTTATACTCGAAATATCTGGCTGGATAACCATCGTAGGTACTGTAGGTACTCGAGTGTCAGATAGTGGAACGACCTCTACAGTAGAACGTGGAAACAGCTAACGGTTGGTCTTTCAATCAGAAGATGCCACGTGGGTTTTTGGTCTGACAACTTTTGGGCAATAGAACCGTCACGGTTAGAGATTTGTGGGTGACATGTGGTTGACGCTAAAAAATAACCCGCATCTCTGATGACCATTATCAGAGAAATGGCAGAGCTCTGGTGGAACTCTTAGCACATTTTGTCTCTGATGAGTGATTTTGTCCATTCTTTCAAGTAACCCAAAATGTTTCACATTTACCCAACAATCATTTGCAAATCATGTATCTGATGTGAGAATAGTCAAAGAACGAAAGCAGAACTGTCTTAGAGATTTCACATAGTTCTTGTGAATTTCATCAGAGGCTCTGGTGAAATGTTAGAGTTCTGGTAAGTCCATGACATTATCAAAAATGTTTTCATCAAAACAAGTTTTCCCTTTCCTTAAACAGACTTTCCTTTATGTTCAACAAGCAATGTCATTTAGATTTGAAATTGTTTTGACTTGCTCCCCTTTAAACCATGCTTATTTTCCTTTTAGGCTCCCCCTAAAATGATGAGCTTAATTAACAGATTTATCTTTTCAGCTTTCTCTTTTCTTGCTACTTTTGGAAAGATTAAAGAATATTTACAAAGAGAATCAAAGAATATACAGATTTGGAATTCACAGAAGAACAATATTGAAAAAGTATGCTGGCAAAGCTCTGAGATGGATGTCCGAGGCTCTGGTGAAGTATCCTACCTAACTATATTGACAGAGCTATGGGATTAACATCAGAGGCTCTGGTGAGTTTTAAACAGAGTTAGGAGGACATGTTCAGCATACCCATCTTGCTGATTAAGAAGTTAAATCTCCTTTCATCAAGGGCTTTTGTAAACAAATAAGCACGTTGGAAGTCGGTTGAAACAAAGTACATTTCAATCGTCCCTTTTTCAACATGATCCTCTATGAAATGGTACCTTATGTCGATGTGTTTTGTCTTTGTTGATCCAAACCCTCAGTGATTTGATAATGACCATCTCTTAAACACTTAGTGAAAATTGTAAGTAAACAATATGTATTAGAGTTTCACTATCGCTGATAAGTACTAAGACTTTACAGTACCGCTGATAGGAACTCTCACTCTTTAGATTAGATATTCAGCGAACACTGTTCATTATCATATAGCTCTGAGCCTGTTCAGTTCTATTGATGATCGCTGATAGTTTAGTTTGTTTACTTATGATCTCTGAAGACAAGTTTCACGTCAACCAAAGTTCTACGCTGAAGTCGAAGATCAAGCTCAAGAACCAGCGACAACTCTACTCATGAACTGATGCGGATATCAGCGAAGCAAGACCTTTCCATTCAACGTGAAGTATCAAGTAGAAGACTTCAGCAATCGCTGAACTTTATCATTCGCTGATAAAGATCTGATTCAACGAAAGCTGATCATGAAGTCTCCCTGCATGTTACTATTGTCTTACCTCCCTTGCACGTCTCTGTACGAACTGTCAGAACGGACATCCCTTTTGTCTGTAATCGTACAACAACTCTGATTCTACACTGTGCACCATGCGGCTACTAAGGTTGTCTACAAAGGTCAATGACATGCAACCACTCAGCTGCTGCCACGTGTAAATCCATACTATCATGCATTAAATGCATGAAGTATATAAGAAGAACCTTACTTTAGTTTTGAAGTGTGCTCGGACCATCTTCTTTAATTCTCTCTTATTGTTAAGTTATTATTCGTAATTTCTTTAACTCTTTCTAGTGCAAGAAACTTAGTGTTTCTCAAGACTTGTTTAGATTAGGTTTATCCTTAATCTTGTTCCGCAACAAGTTTTAAATTGTCTTGATTTATCAATAAACAATTTACAAAAGTAAAAACGTGTGTTTGTATTCAACCCCCCCCCCCTTTCTACAAACTTGTATAGCCCTTCGGGACCAACAAGTGGTATCAGAGCAGATTTGTTTAATCTAATAAACCAGATCTGATCTATACTAAGATTTCTCTTCCTTGCTATTTCTGAAAATGGCTACCAACACAAACACCAACTATATTGACAACGGTTCTCTTGCAAAACCCCCTAGATTCTCCAGAGATAATTTTAATCTAAGGAAAAATAGGATGGTTCTCTTCTTAGAAGGTGTAGACCCTACTATGCCTTACTATCATGAAAACGGCCCATATATTCCTATAAGAATTGATCCTGGAGTTCCAGCCGCTGAGAATAGACCTGCTATTCCAGAAAGGCCGATTCCCAAGGAAATTCATATGTGGACTGATGAAGATAAGAAGAAAGTGGCTATCGACACCAAACCCAGATCCATACTCTCCATGGCTCTTCCTGACGAAGTCTACCATTCCATCATGAACCTGAAAACCTCAAAAGCTATGTGGGACACAATCTGTGTTCAGTATGAAGGTACTTCTGAAGTCCAGGACTCTCGAAAGATCAACCTGGTAAGACAATATGAAAGCTTCATTTGTGGTAAGAATGAAACTCTCTCTGAAGTACACCAACGTTTTAACTGCTTAATAATAGATCTGAAAACTGTAGGTAAGGAATATTCTAACTTTTAAGTACTGACAAAGTTCTTTGAATGTTTACCTGAAAGCTGAGACCGTTATTCTATGTGTCTCAAGCTGTCAAAGGATCTAAAATCAATGACCCTTTCTACCTTATATTGTACGATGCTGAATCATGAGCAATCGAGTCATCTTAAAAAGAATCTTGTAAAAGATTCCAAAAGCACCCCTGTTGCTTTAATCTCAGAGTCACCTTCCACTCAGCGATCGACTATCACTGTCACTGAGTTGGAAACTAACTCTGAAAGATCATCAGACTCTGACGTTTCAGATAATGATGAAACTCTGGCATTCCTAGCTAATAAGTTCAGGAGATTTGCTAGAAAGAGTAATTTCAAGAAGAATAAACCTCTTGCTATTACTGACAAGCCAAGATCATCAACCCCTGTTGACAAGGCTACTGCTACTTGCTATAACTGTGAAAAGATAGGACATTTTGCTAGCGAGTGCAGGGCAAAGAAAATGTCTAGACCCTCAGCTTTTCCCATGAAAAACTTTACTCATAGGACTAGAGATGAAAAATACAAAAAGCTGAAAGAAAGGTATTCAAAGCTGAAAACCTTTAAGAAGAAAAACAAAGGCCTTATGGCTGACTATGATTTCTGACGAAGAAGAATCATCTGACTCTGAAGATGATGATGAAGCCAATCTATGTCGCATGGCCAAACTTGAAGATGAGGAAGAAAATTCTGACATTCCCTCTACTTCAACCTCTGCTACTAAGGTTAAGAAGGGTATCTGGTATCTCGATAGCGGATGCTCTAGACACATGATTGGTATGAAGAACCTGCTCACTGAGTACAAAGAAGAGAAGGGACCCTCTGTAACTTTCGGTGGAAATGGAAAAGGACATACCTGAGGGTTTGGTGTACTCTCTAATGGTACAACAACCTTCAGAATAGTCGCATATGTTGAAGGGCTAAAACATAATCTTCTAAGCATCAGTCAGCTTTGCGACAAGGATAACAAAGTGTTAGATCTGAGTTTTGTCAATAAACTAAGTGTTGAAATCTGATAAGAAGGCTCATATGTTCTGAGAAGAAGGATCAGAGTTCTGACTACAAAAGCTCAGCAGGATTACTTTGAAAGTTTACCAAGTACAGAAGTCTGAGAAGAAGAGTCAGAAGTCTAAGAAGAAGAGCCAGAAGTTCTGAGAAGCCTAATCAGAAGAACGTTTAGAAGTTCTGAACAACCTGTTCAGAACTTATAACTAGATACTTTCCTTAGTGTTTAGTAAACTAATTAGGACACGTGTATAGTTCTTATTAGTCTTTCATATTTGTCCTAATTGATAGTGGTTAGCACTATAGTGCACTACATTGCTAATTGATTTTCCCGAATATATTTGTATTCATCTTTTGTAATCTTTGAGATACTCTCTCTCTAAGATCTGTAATTCTGTTCTTCATTTAATACAATTGGGCTTGATCATATTACTTCTCAATTACTGCTTCATAGATTGATATATTGATTGTAAGAGTAAATCCTGGACTTACAATTGGTATCAGAGCCACTCAACAAACAAATTTGTTCAAGATCGTGATCGCGAAGGTTTATTGATCAATTTCTTGAAGATTTCTTGATTCATTCAAAAATCGATTCCGCTGCTGCTTACAATTCTTGAATTCTTATCAATTCTTGAATTAATTGTTATCTTTCGAGCAAGAAATTCAAATTTGTCTTTCTGTTGAAAATTCTTACAATCATGTCTTCTAAAGAATATCTCGCTATGGGATCTGAAACAAAGCCACATGTTCTAATACCTGAAGAGTACCAGCAATGGAAAATTCGAATGGTACAATTCCTGGATAACATAGATGAAAATCTAATGGTTTCAATCCGAGAAGGTCCTATCGAAGTCTGTATCGATGTGGCTGCAACCCCTGAAACAGAGACAACTCCAGAAATTCCGGCAACAAGGGTGAAGAAGAATTATTCTCAATACACAGCAGAACAGAAAAATAGGCATGCTATAAACAAAAGAGCAATCACATTGATGACATTGGCTGTTCCGAATGAAGTTCTAAAACGAATTGACAGTGGATCATCCGCAAAGGAAATGTGGGATGAACTGGAAAGACAGATGTTAGGAACTATCAAATCGATACAAGCAAAGTTAAATCAAAGCATAAATGCTTATGAAAGGTTCAAGGCTAAAGAATCTGAAAGCTTGACTCAGACATATAGTAAATTCTGTACTATACTGAATGATTTGAGAAGAAATGGGTTGAAAAAGACAAAGTCAGAAATAAACTACAAATTTCTGAATAGTCTAAACTTTGAATGGTCATCATTTGCTATAAGTCTACAAATGAATAAGGATATGTGTGAAGAAGATCTCAATGATCTATTTTGTGTACTAAATCAGCATGAGGACTCTGTTAAAATTGTGGTTGAAGAAAAGAAGAATGTTGCAGAACAGTTAGCTTTTCTGTCAAAGTCCAAAATTGTTAAAACACCCAAGAAGACTGCGTATCTATCTGAGATACCAAATCTGGAGGAGTCTGATAAGGAAGAGGGATGAGAAGAAGATGAAGATATCAAAATGATTGCTGAAAAGTTGGCCTTGTTGACTAACACTTTCAACAAGAGGTATGGAAAAGGAAAATTTCAGGGCAAGTACAGGAAAGAGCAGGGAAATTCAGATTTCAAGAAAAGAGAAGAGAGAGGAGAGAGTAAGTATGAAAAGAAGGAAGAAAGAAGGAAGAAAGAAGGGAAGAAACTAGAGAAGAAAAGGAAGAAAGAAAAGAAATGAATCTGTGCTTCAAGTGTGGAAAGTCTGGTCACTATGCAAAAGATTGCAAAGTAAAAATTGTGAAGGATTATGAGTACTACACCAAAAAGGCTCAGCTAGCAAAGAAAAGAGATGATGAAGTGGCAATGTTAGCTGAACAAGAAAATTGGTTGTACTACACTTCAGGTGAAGATGACTGCATTTACTTTTCACAGATGCAGAGTTATATGACAAAGATGAAGAATGAGGATGATTCTGACTTTGAAGATGCTGATTCTGAGTCAATCGCTGAGGTACATTCTGCACTTGAAATAGACTTAATGACACAGATTGGTGAAATGAAAACTGAATTTGTTAAACTAAGAAGTTTAGTTAACAAATTCAGAATTGAAAAAGAGGTAATAAGAGAACAGTATGAGGAATCTGAGGTTGAGAAACAGAAAGTTAAAACTGAAAATTCTGAATTGGTGAAAAATATTTCTGAATTAAAAATTGAACTTTCAAAAGTCAAGGATGAAAAGGGTGATTTACAAATAAAGTTTGATATGCTATTTGAGGAAAGAAAGAATTTGTACATCAAAATCAAAGAATTAGAAGATCTTAACTTTAAAAGAGGTCAGACTCAGCAAACATTAAATCTTCTAACAAGCAATGTAAAAGATACAAGATTTTATAATCCAAAGAAGGGATTGGGATTGGAAGAAAATGTTGTTTTAAAAAGAGCTCCAGTAAACTTGTATGATTTTGATAAGCTTCATGTTCCAAAACCAAAAATTCCAGAAGTTGTTGAAGTTTTTATAAGACCTGCAAGTTCTATCACAAGTTCTGATAGCTTACAAAAATCAAGTTCTAAAAAGACAAAGGAAACAGTTTGTGAATCAAAAACAGAAAAGTCAAATGTTTCAGAAGATAAAGTTAAGAAATAAATTTGTAAACCAAAAGAAGAGAAACCAAAATACAATGACACTAAATTCAAATATTACTCTCTAAATGTCAGTTACAAAAATAAACAACAAAGTTTTTCATATTCTGACATAGAAAGTATATTTGATAATAGTAAGGTTTCTGAAACAATTAGTCAAAAATCTGAATCTTCTAATCAGAATTCTGACTGTTCTTATCAATTTTCTGATTCTGAGGGTCAGAAATCTGAGTCTATTAATCAGAATTCTAATTCAAAGAGTCAGAATTCTGAGTTAACTGAAAATTCTGAAACAAAGTCAGAAGAATTTCTAGAACTTGAAAAGAGATTTAATCTTATACGTCAAGAACTTGAGGACCTAAGGAAAGCTTATGATGAACTTGAAAATGACTTGTGTGATTTGGATTTTGATCTTAAAAATGCTTTAAAAGAAAAAAATGTTTTTATTCAGAAAATAATAGAGCTTGAGAAACTGAAAGCTGAATATGATCTGTTCAAGATTAATGCTCTAAAAGAAAATGATAAATTCTTTAATGAATCAAGTACATATGAAAAAAGTGAATCATCTAATTCATCTTCTAACAAAAATAAGTTGAATTTTTCAGAAAAAGAGGAAAGCAAAAGGAAAGATGATCTGAAAAGAGTTCCTGAGAAGACTGAATTGAACTCTGATTCTGTACCAAAAGCTCATAGTTTCTGTAATAAATGTACATGTACTTTGAAAATAGAAATAAAAATGAAAGGACTTATGGTACAGATTTGTTGTTACTTGCAAAGAAAAATCTGACTTGTGTTCAATGTGAAAGTGATTCTTTTCAATATTCTCAGAAATGTCCAATCACAATAACATCTGTTTTATTCATAAGAAAAGATATTCAGAATACAGAAAAGAAGAATAATTCTGTCTCTCAAACTCAGAGAAAAGAAAAGATAAAAGAAGTGAATCCTCAAGTTAAAATCAAAAGAAAGAATGAAAAAGTGATTAATGTGAAAGAAAAGAAAGTTGAGAACATTGCAACATCCAAATTTACAACTTTCAAGAAGAAAGTGAAAAAATTTGTGAACAGAAAATGTTCTGACTTCATAAAAGTTCAAGGCAAATGGTGTTTAAAGAAAGATTTTGAATGGAAAGTAAAAGGCACTTTTGTTAAATCAGATGACAAAGCTAACAAAGAAGGACCCATTCCAAAATGGGTACCTAAAACTAACTGATTGTTTTTGCAGGGCTGTCATGTGTGGTTTTTTGATTCAGGAGCTTCAAGACACATGACAGGTCAGAAGTCTTTTCTATCAAATTTCACAGAAAAGGCTGGAGGAGCAGTAAACTTTGGAAATAACAGGAAAGGTCAAGTTAAAGGTTATGGAGATTTAACAAAAGGAGATCTGACAATTCAAAAAAAATTCTATGTTGAAGGATTACAACATAATCTTTTCAGCATAAGTCAATTTTTAGACAGTCTTTGTCAAGTCAAGTTCCAAATAACAGGTTGCATGATTTTAACTGAGAATGATCTTAAAGTCTTCTGGGCCAAAAGACACATGGATTTATTTGTGGTTACAAACATTAAATCCTGTTTGTCTTTTATCAAACTCAACTACAAATGAATGTTGGCTGTGGCACAGAAGATGTTCTCATTTAAACTTCAAAGATCTTAATAATCTTGTTGCAAAACATCTGGTTAAAGGTTTACCAAAGATTAAATTTGAAAAAGAATCATTATGCTCAGCTTGTGAAATGGGCAAGATGAAAAAGAGTTCTCACAAATTAAAAATGGACTCATCTTGCAAAGCACCATTAGAAATGATTCATACTGATCTTTGTGGTCCTATTTCAGTTCAGTCTATGGGAGGAAAGAAATATATGCTTGTAATTGGCGATGAATATTCCAGATACACATGGGTTGAGTTCTTAAGGGCCAAGTCAGAAGCTGCTACTACTTTGATAAACTTTATCAAAAGAATTCAAGTTTTCTTACAACTTCCAGTTCAGAAAATCAGAAGTGATAATGGAACAGAGTTCATAAATGAGACACTTCAGAATTTTTTAGAAAGTTCTGGGATTTCTCACAATTTCTCTACTGTCAGAACTCCTCAACAAAATGGTGTTGTTGAAAGGAAAAACAGAACTCTAGTTGAAGCTGCAAGAACCATGTTGGCTTATTCAAATCTTCCAACTTTCCTATGGGCTGAAGCAATTGCAACTGCTTGTTTTACACATAACAGAACTTTAATCAATAAAAGATTAAATAAGACTGCTTATGAACTGATAAATAAAAGAAAACCATTAATCAAATTCTTTCATGTTTTTGGTTGCAGATGCTACGTTCTTAAAGACAGAGAAAATCTTGCCAAATTTGATAAAAAGGTAAATGAAGGATACTTTGTTGGTTATTCATTAACTTCTAAAGCATTCAGAATCTACAATAGAAGAACCAAGAGAATGATGGAAAGCATCAATGTAACATTTGATGAAGCCAGAATGAAGACTTATGAACAAGACAGTTCAGAACTCATGCAGAACAAGACAAGAATGACTTCTGATACAAATTCTAATCCTATTTGTTCATAACTCAATTTACTGTTTAAGGATGCTTTTCTAGAACTAATTGCTGATTCTTATGCAGAATATGAAAACCCAAAGATGGTAAAAGAGATGAAGAATAGAACTCCATAAATAGTTCAATCAAATGTAATCTCTGATAAAGGTCCATCTGAGGAATGTCCAAATTTGATAAATACAAGTGGTGAAAATTCTGAACCATGTACTCAGAATTCTGAACCTTGTATTCAGAACTCTGAACAAGTTACTCAGATATCTGACTTCACTGCTCATAATCCAAACTTGGATACAACTCCTACTCATATCTCAGAACAAGGGGACAGCTCAGAATTACAAGCAATCATTGATGAGAATGATACAAACAACAAATTTTCAGAGATTGATGTTCTTCCTAGTGCAAATAAATGGACTAAAAATCAACCTATTCATCAAGTAATAGGTGATCCATCAGCAGGAGTAAAAACCAGATCAGCTACAGCAAATGAAGCAATGTTTACTGGTTTCTTAAGTGTGATTGAACCTAAGAAAGCTAATGAAGCCCTAGAGGATCCAGAATGGATTTCAGCAATGCAAGAGGAATTGCTCCAATTTGAAAGAAACAAAGTTTGGAGACGCATTCCAAAGCCTGAAGGTAAATCTATCATTGGAACTAAATGGGTGTTCAAAAACAAAAAGGATGAGTCAGGTGTTGTTATTAGAAACAAGGCAAGATTGGTTGCTAAGGGATACTGTCAACAAGAAGGAATTGATTATGATGAAACATTTGCACCAGTGGCAAGAATAGAGGCAATCAGAATATTTTTGGCCTATGCTGCACACAAGAACTTCAAGGTGTATCAAATGGATGTCAAATCAGCCTTTCTAAATGGCAAACTTAATGAAGAGGTGTATGTTCATCAACCTGAAGTTTTTGTTGATCCAGAATTTCCTGATCATGTTTATAGTTTAGACAAAGCTTTATATGGTCTAAAACAAGCACCACGAGCCTGGTATGACACTCTTACTCAACATTTGTTAGTTTCAGGGTTCAAGAAAGGTAAGATTGACACAACTTTGTTTTTAAAGAAACAGGGTGAGGATTTAATTCTTATTCAGATTTATGTTGATGACATAATATTTGGTTCTACCAGTCCAGAATTATGTAATAATTTTTCTAAAATCATGTCATCTGAATTTGAAATGAGCATGATGGGTGAGCTGAATTTTTTCCTTGGTCTTCAAGTCAAACAATTACCAAATGGTATTTTTATAAATCAAGGAAAATATGTCAGAGATATTCTGAAAAAGTTCAAAATGTATGATTGTGCTTCTATGAGAACTCCTATGGCAACAAACATAAAGTTAGATGCTGATCTCAAAGGAGTTTCAGTAGATAAAAAACTCTATAGATGCATGATTGGATCTTTACTTTATCTGACTGCAAGTAGGCCAGATATAATGTTTTCTACCTGTTTCTGTGCTAGATTTCAATCTAACCCAAAAGAATCACATATGTTAGCTGTCAAAAGGATTTTAAGATATCTCAAAGGATCACCTGATCTAGGTTTATGGTATCCAAAACACACTGACTTCAAATTGACTGCTTTCACTGATGTTGATCATGCAGGAAGTAGGTTGGACAGAAAAAGTACTTCTGGTGCTTGTCATTTTTTGGGGGATAAGATAGTGAGTTGGGCATCAAAGAAACAGAATTGTGTGTCCACTTCAACTGCTGAGGCAGAGTATGTTGCTGCTGCTGCTGCATGCTCTCAAACTTTGTGGATGAGAACACAACTCATGGATTATGGATATCAGCTCAACAAAATTCCCATCTAGTGTGACTCAGAAAGTGCAATTGCCATTACTCAGAATCCTGTTCAACATTCAAAGACTAAACACATAGATGTGAGGTATCATTTTATAAAGGACTATGTGGAAAAAGGAACTATAGATATGCACTTTGTGCATACAAAGTATCAATTGGCTGACTTGTTCACAAAGCCTCTTGATCACAAAAGGTTCTCTTTTCTCATATGTAAAATAGGAATGCTTAATCTGACTAATTGAAAATATTTGTGTTTCTTAAAAAAAAATATTTCTGAGAAATACAAATACTTCAATCATTCAGATTATTTTTTTCTATTTTTTTCTATCTCATCTTTATGTATCATATATGGTCAAGTACATGCTAAAGTCAAGGGGGAGCATCAAAATCTTTTGGAAATCATATCATGATGCTAAAAAGGTTTGAGTTCATTTCTTATTTCTGATCAATCTAAGAAGAACAAGCTTTTAATGATAATTTTTTTTTCTTCTTGTTCAAACTATATCTGAATTTCAAATGTTTTCATAATCAGATATAAGATTTTAAATGATTTTCTTTAAATCATCATTTTGTGAACAACATTCTGATGATAAATTGTTTTTCTATCTGTTCAAACCTCTTCTGATTAATTAAAGTTTTTACATTTGTCAGAAGTTGATTTTAAATAAATCTTGGTTACAAGGCAAATTCCTCTGAATCATGGACTCAGAACTCTGAGTAGAATACTCAGATCTCTGATAAAGGAAAGACAATCTTCTGAGCGTGTTATTCAGATTTTTGACTTGTGTCAATATTCTATCAAATAACACGTGTCAGCTTCATATTTGGTTGATTA
Source organism: Saussurea involucrata (assembly GCA_033807775.1). NCBI lineage: Eukaryota > Viridiplantae > Streptophyta > Magnoliopsida > Asterales > Asteraceae > Saussurea > Saussurea involucrata. The sequence continues at coordinate 25,721,975 of CM066326.1, forward strand.
TGCCACGTATTTCATTTAAATCTTCCGTGGCATTTCAAACGTGTTGACTCCGTTATAACTTTGACCTCGCTTTTCCGTCAAACCTTTCAACTTCGCGGATTTTAAATAGGTCTTAAAATCCCTATTTCAAATTCTTTCAAATTCCAGAGTGAAAAGTGAGATACGAATCAATCCATAGTTCTTTGAATTTGTTTTTTTTTTCTTAAATCATGTCTGGATTTCAATGAAGTGGTCAAATATCTCAGCATTCTACTAAGTCTTTGATGGATTCATCCGATTCCGATAATGATGAAGTGCAAAATAGAGATGTTGAGGAAGAAGCAATAGGAAATGATGAGATAAATGAAGAAGATGAACAAATGGCTGAATCAGAAGGAAATGCAGATGAGGTAAACATAAATGTTGAACATGAACAGAGTGCTGCAGGGTCGATTATGTCGAATAGACCAATTTTAGTGGAAAGGGTTGTGCCTGAAGGTGAATGGTTAAAATTGTCAGAAAATAACTGTGTCTTACTATTTGAGGAGAGTAGATTTAAGCCTGAACATAGAATCATCATGGAATTATTCAAGTATCATCCTTACAGGAAATGGTTTACAAGAAGCAAAACAGTTCCTATACAGTATATTCAACAATGGTGGAGACATCTTAGGTTAGAAGACAACAAGTTTGTATCTGAAATTGGTGGAGTAACATTTGCTTTATCAATCTCTGCATTAAGAGAAATGTTAAATCTTCCAGAGAAATATGATGTACAAAGAAGGTCAGACTTTGAAGACTCACCTTTAACAGAGGAACTAATTGCAGAATTTATGAAGTTAGGATATAATGAAGGACTAAGGACCCTTAGTTTGTTCAGAAGGAACAAATTGCCACCTATTTGGGCATGTTTCTTTCATGTGGTGAATAAGTGTTTGTCAGGGAAAAATAGCTCAGCAGATCAAGGTTCAAAACAGATTCTTCAGATCTTTCTGGGTTTAGTGAAGAATAGGCATTATGATTACACTGCTATACTTTGGGAAGACATGAAGAACACTTTTGAGAAAAATCAGAAAGCTATTCAAAAGAAGACAAAGGATACTCCTCTGGCATACATACCTTACATAAGGTATTGGCAAATTGTGATATGGTATGCAATGCAAGAAAACAGAACCATTTCAAGAAGATCAAATGAACAACATGGTCCTACCTTTTATTTGGGTAAGATGTCTTCAGTTACTAAACTTGAGAATTATCCTAATCATAAACTGTTGCCAAAATCACTTAGGAATTATATACCAAGGGAGAGTGAGATTTTAAAAGCATATTGCACCTCTATGGGAATTGAAATACCTCAAATCCCTACCCATGAGGACCAACCTGAGAAGAGAGGTGAGGGGTCTAGTCCAGTTAGAGAGGGGGAGGATGTTCAAATGGGTGAACATTCTGAGGGAAATGAGGGGCAAAATTCTGAGAGCTTGGTTAGAATAAGTGAGGAAAAACAGAATGAGGGTGGTGAGGATGACAGATTGTCAACAGAGGTTCAAACAGAAAGAGATGCCTCTGAACTAGCTGATCTTAACCAGGTAACCACAACTGCTATTGGTTCACATTTTTTGGTGTCCAATATTGAAACAAACACCATGGACCTAGTGGTGGATCTTGAACAACCCATCCATACCCACTCAGAAGCATTTCAACATGCTACTGTTTCACATAATTCAGGGGAACCATCCCAAACTCATTTGGAGGGAAGTGATAAATCCCAACCTATTTTTCAACACATTGAGTCTGAATATCACAGTCCTATTAAAATTGAGCCTGAAATTCCTTCTAACACTTGCACAAATCAAGAATTTCGTATTCCTGACACAACATTCATAGACATACCTAATATTGGGTGTCAAGGATTGGATGGAAGTCCTGGTGAGGTGAACATTTCAAAAGCCTCATTCAAACGTGCATCTGTTGTACAAGATGACTTCGTGTTATCTACAGGCCATGAGCCCTCTGGGCACATGAAAACTGGACCATCTGTTGGTTCAGGTTCACGGTTAGATTCTTCTGAATTTAAAAAGATTCAGAATCAAAACAAGGAGATGGGGGAAAAGTTGAAAAATTGGAAGAAAATGTGGATGGTCTGAATAATGAGGTGAAAGGATTGAAAGAAATGTTGGAGGGAAAATTGATATATGTTGAAGCTAAGATAGATAATGTGAAGATATCCTTGGAATCTCATAAAAAGGAGATCAAGGATATAATGTCTGAATTTCAAAAAGATCTGTTGAAACAAATGCAGAGTATGCAAGATTCTGTATTTAAAGCACTGAGTGTATCTATGGCTTCAACATCAAAGCCTCTTGATCTTGTTCCACTAGCAGAAACTGAACCTGAAGGTGTTACAGGTCAGAACTCAAAGAGGAAGTTTGAAGACAATGAACCTCATGATCATCAAAAGGGGAGAAAAGGCAAAGATTGAGTTCTGATGATGATATTGGCATAGAAGATTTTGAAATAGCAGATATGCATTTAGTCAGTACAAAGAATACAGAAGTTCAGACAGAGGAAATTGTAAAGACAGTGGATAATCAGATAGTTCGGATTGACAGTTCAGATAAAGAGGAAATGGAGGTGGAAAGCATAGATGGTGGTGATTCTGATAAAACAGAAGAAGTAATTTTAGACACAGAGATGGAAGTTAATTCTGATGAAACTGAAGCTATTGAGGAACATGTCTTGGGATCAGAGGAAATAGATGAAAGCTTAGTGGTTATGAACACTTGTACAGATATTGTTCCATATGATAAAGATAGTGTGATAGACTCTGAGTCAGAAGAAAGGAGATTGAATGAGATTTTGATCAGAAGGATACACAGTGAGATAGTCAGAGCACTTAATGCTCAGAATATTCAAAAAGCTGTGAAGATGGTAAGACCTATTGATCTGATGGGGGAAGAAGATAGTTCAGTTGGATATTCTCAGAAATTTCAAGAGGATTTTTATTTCAACTATGTTGATGATATTGCCGATGATATAGGAGAATATGAAAGAGTCAAAGAATACTTCATGCCTTCAGAATATCTATTCAGAAATCCAATTGAAATCCCCAAGATTAATCTACCAATGTTAGAGGAACCTATATGTGATTTTGTTCTGGAATTAAGTGATATACCACTTGCTAAACTTTTTCATGATGACATCTTCCCAGAAGAAGCATATGAGAATCTTTATCACAAAGAAGGAGAATATGAAGTTTTGGAAAATAATGTTGATGGTTTCATGGATGGAAAATCTCAGATGATTTATGCAGAAGCCTCAAACAGATTTAGAATTCCTGACTCAAGGCTGCACATTCAGAAAAGAATTGAGAAAGTTTTGATGTTCCAAACAGAAGAATTTTATGGTCTGAAGTATATAAAATTGGAAGTATTGAAAGAAAAGAATGTGAAGGTTTTCTTATCAAGTTTTGATTTCCACAGATTAACTCTTGAAGATCAGATCTTTCTTGTTAAGATCTTTGCCAGTACAGAAGATGCCTGGATAGAGATTGAATGTAGAAGACTTCTGGGAATTTATGTCAGAAACATGTACTTGTATGATTTTCAACTGGCTATTGAAGGAAGAAAGGAGAAATGCAACTTAAGCTGTCCAGAGATGATTCCAGGGATTGGTATACATGAGAAAGGATTTATAAATGAAGGAATGGAATCAGAAGGTTTTGCATACACAGTTCATGAAAGACTTGAACTATTCAGATTGAAGGATTTAGTAAAATATAGTGATGCAACTTTGAGTTGGTTACTAAATGGAATGGAAGGATTTTTTGTATATGAAAGAAAAAGTCTGGGGAAGAGATGTGTGAAATCTGTTAAAAGAAAATTAAGTCTCAGAAGAAAGATCAGAAGCTGTGGTGAATGGTTGCTATCAGAGGTTAATCCCAAAAAGATGTTGCATAATGACTTTGTGTTTCCTGCTGAATATAAGGTGAATGAAATTCTTTCAGATGAAGATGAAGAAATTCAGGACATAATTCCTCAGAATGTGCAAATAACAAGTGTTGAACAAGCTGAACAATCTGAACCAAAAGAAGATGAGATGTCTATTGATATGAATGGGTATTTTCTGGAGTTTGATCTGCCAAACTTCCTTGATCCAATTGAAGTAAACTTTCTAAGTGTATATCATGACAAACCAAAAGAAACTCAGATCTGGTTGGCTGAGAAGTCAAGATGTCTTGGAAAACCAAAGAAAGATGTGTATTCAGATTTTCTAATCACTGGGATCAGAGAATTAAAGATCAAGCAGTTCAGAAAGCAAGAATACTTATCCTTTGAAGTATTAAGAGAAGATGGAAAGGTGTACTATTTTACTGATGCGGACTTTGAAAAGCTATCAATAATGGATTTCTACAGACTACACAGTATGTTGTGCTTCAAAGAATCAAGCAAAGATAAGAATGAAAGGAAGGCAAGGAGTGTAGTTATTGAAGATATGTTTTACATCCTAAGATGGCATTGTTATACAGATTTTCAAATAGCTCTGTATTTACAAAGACCAGGTGTCTATCTTTCAAGACCCATCACAGATCATGATCAGAAGCAAGTATTAAAAACTGGAAGTGTGTGCAAACATCCAGAATTGGGAGTATTCTTGAAAAACAAGAGTGAAAAGATCTTTTTCAAGAGCTCTGGAACTTTGAGATTCATCAAGCATAATTTGTAGAAAAAGGTGCTGAAGGTGAAGCAAGCTAACATAACTCAAGAAGTGATCACTCAGCAAGTTGAAACTATTCAGAAAATTGTTGATAGAATTGACAAGAGACTTACTCAGAGAAATGTGCTGTTACAGAAAATTGTTCCTGCATTGAAAGAGCTTGGTGATACAAAGTATAAGTTTATTTGACAAAAAGGGGGAGATTGTTAGATCTGAGTTTTGTCAATAAACTAAGTGTTGAAATCTGATAAGAAGGCTCAGATGTTCTGAGAAGAAGGATCAGAGTTCTGACTACAAAAGCTCAGCAGGATTACTTTGAAAGTTTACCAAGTACAGAAGTCTGAGAAGAAGAGTCAGAAGTCTGAGAAGAAGAGCCAGAAGTTCTGAGAAGCCTAATCAGAAGAACGTTCAGAAGTTCTGAACAACCTGTTCAGAACTTATAACTAGGTACTTTCCTTAGTGTTTAGTAAACTAATTAGGACACGTGTATAGTTCTTATTAGTCTTTCATATTTGTACTGTAGCTTTAATATTTCCGTTGCAGTATATATAGTGGTTAGCACTACATTGCTAACTGATTTTCCCGAATATATTTGTATTCATCTTTTGTAATCTTTGAGATACTCTCTCTCTAAGATCTGTAATTCTGTTCTTCATTGAATACAATTGGGCTTGATCATATTACTTCTCAATTACTGCTTCATAGATTGATATATTGATTGTAAGAGTAAATCCTGGACTTACACAAAGTAATCTTTACTAAGGAATCCTGCTTTGTCGCTAACAAAAAGGAGAAGATAGCTCTCAACGGTTATCGTTTGGAAAATGTTTATGTAATAAACATGGACTCAACAACCACTGAGAACTCCTGTTTCTTCTCAAAAGCCTCATTTGATGTCAACTGGCTATGGCATAAGAGGCTCTCTCATCTCAACTTCAAGACACTGAACACTCTTTCTTCAAAAGAGTTAGTCACTGGTCTACCTCAGCACTCATACGCCAAAGAATCCTTATGTTCAGCGTGTGAGAAAGGCAAGCAGACCAAAGCAAGCTTTAAGTCAAAGCAAGTTTCCTCAGTGTCATCTCCTCTACAACTTCTCCATATGGATTTGTTTGGCCGTCTTAACAAACAATCCATCACTGGAAAGAAATATACAGTGGTCATAGTTGATGAATTCTCTCGATATACATGGGTTATGTTTCTCCGTTCTAAGAGTGACACCCCTGAAGAACTCATCACTTTTGTCAGAAAAATGGAAACCCTGAACAACTTGACCGTTCGCTCAATAAGGAGTGATCATGGGACTGAATTCAAAAACAGTTCTCTTGATTCCTTCTTTGAGAGTAGGGGTATTTCTCACAACCTTTCTTCAGTGAGAACACCGCAACCAAACGGAGTCGCTGAAAGAAGAAATAGAACTATTATTGAAGCTGCATGTTCAATGCTCAGCGATTCTCATTTGCCTACTCAGTTTTGGGCAGAAGCTGTCAAGACTGCTTGTTTTACGCAAAATAGGTCGCTGATAGTCAAAAGATTTAATAAAACAGCCTATGAACTTTTTCATGGGAGAAAGCCTTCAATTAGCTTTCTTCACATCTTTGGATGTCAGTGTTTCATACTAAACAACAGAGATGCCCTTGGAAAGTTTGATTCTAATGCTGATGATGGAATCTTTTATTGGATACTCCTCAGTCTCCAAAGCCTTCAGAGTCTTCAATCGAAGAAGACAAACTGTTGAAGAAACTATTCACGTCACTTTTGACGAATCCCGTTCAGCGAATTCTCGACCTTCTTCTGATACTGAAGAACTGAATCAATGGATGTTTTCTCATGTTGGTGATTCAGAAGATATTACCACTTCTCATACTCATACCGTTGAAGATGATGGTCCTACTATCATCCCAAACATGCAGAATAGTGAAGCTGAAACATCATGGGTCTCAGATGTTCCTTTAAACACTATACCTGCTTATGAACCAAATGTCTCAGACATTTAATCTACTTCTCAGCAATCAGTAGATGAGATAACATCTGCACCTACTCCTCTCTTGGCTGATATTCCAGAAGTTGCTGAAGCCTCATCTTCAGCTCCTCCAGTTCAATTTGAGTCAGCGACTTATGCTCCGGCTCAGCAATGGACTGTAAATCACCCAATTGATCAAATCTTGGGTGATCCAAACGCTGGTGTTCAGACTCAATGAAGTGCAGGTAATATTTGTTTATTTGTTAACTTTATTTCTCTGATTGAACCAAAGAAAATAGATGATGCCCTCAAAGATCCAAACTGGGTCAGCGCCATGCAAGAAGAGCTGACTGAATTCGAAAGAAACAAAGTTTGGAATCTTGTTCGAAGACCAACTGACAAGACAGCGATAGGCACTAAATAGGTCTATCGAAACAAGTTGGACGAACATGGAACTGTAACCCGCAACAAGGCATGACTTGTTGCTCAGAGATACAAAGAATAGGAAGGTACAGACTATGACGAAACATTTGCCCCCGTAGCAAGACTAGAATCTATTCGTCTATTCTTAGCATACGCTGTACACAAAGACTTCAAAGTATATCAAATGGATGTTAAGTCAGCATTTCTCAATGGAAAGCTGAATGAAGAAGTCTATGTGGAACAACCTCCAAGATTCACAGATCCTAAGCGTCCAGGTTATGTTTATAAACTGGATAAGGCACTTTATGGCTTAAAGCAAGCTCCACGTGCATGGTATGACACTATATCCTCTTATCTCCTAATTGAAAACTTTGAGCGAGGTAAAATCGACAAAACTCTATTTTTCAGAATAGTAAAAGGTCATATCATTCTTGTTCAGATATATGTTGATGACATTATATTTGGTTCTACTAACCCTGACCTTTCTACTCGTTTCGCTAATAAAATGAAAGAAGAGTATAAAATGAGTATGATGGGTGCGCTAACATATTTCCTTGGTCTTCAGATAAAGCAAAATGAAAAAGGAACTTTCATTAATCAGGGAAAGTATGTTAAAGATACGATGAAGAAATTCGATTTAACTCAGAGTTCAGCTATGAAAACCCCTATGGCACCTCCGTTGACACTAAACAAGGATTCAAATGGAATACCTATTAATGTCACGCTGTACCGTGGGATGATCGGCTCTCTCTTGTATCCTACAGCTAGCCGACCCGATATTATATACGCAACCTGCTTGTGTGCACGATATCAAGCTGAACCTAAGGAATCTCATATGATCGCTGTAATGCGAATCTTTCATTACCTTAAGGGTACTATGAACCTAGGTCCTTGGTATCCCAAAGACTCAGGGTTTGATCTAATCGCCTATTCAGACAGTGATTTTGCAGGTTGCAAATTGGATAGGAAAAGCACCACAGGAGGCTGTCAGCTCCTGGGTGGAAAGCTGGTGAGTTGGACAAGTAAAAAGCAAAACTCAGTGTCCACCTCAACTGCTGAAGCTGAGTATGTAGCCGCTGGAAGCTGTTGTTCTCAGGTCTTCTGGATGAGAAATCAACTACTAGACTATGACCTTTAGCTCTCGAAAATTCCAATCTATTGCGACAGCACAAGTGCCATCGATATAGCCAACAATCCGGTGCTACACTCAAAGACCAAACATATCGAAATCAGGTATCATTTTATCAGAGATCATGTGATGAATGGTGATATAGAACTTCATTTTATTCCAACTGACTATCAGTTAGCTGATCTGTTCACCAAAACTCTTGATGAGACAAGATTCAACATTCTCATCGGCGAGCTTGGAATGCTGAACTTTGAAGAGTAAAATCTTCAGTGGTTCACATTTGATCAGCGATAGGATAAAACAATTATATAACCCATTCTATCATTCTTGTTGGTTAAATGTGCTCAAGAGTAATTGTAAAATAATATTACCGGTAATATATGATCCTATAGGGTCACACCGAACAACAAGTAGACACTAAATTGATATTTATAAGAAATTGATTCTTGATAAATATTATTTCTTGATGAATATTATTAATTATATTAATAAATATAATTTTAATATAAGATGAAAAAAGGAAATATAGTTTATTAAAATATGATGATTTTAATAACTAGTGGATACAAGGAGGGATTACAAGTAGCATGTTTAAACAATTTTAAACTAAAGGGGATTGAAATGAAATTATGCATGGAAAGCTCAATTTTCATTGGACCACTTTATGAGCCAATGAAAATTACTTAACTTGACTTGTGTTTTGAGAATAAAAGAGATGATGAAGCCTTTCAAATGAGACACTTGATTTTTTTTCTCTCTCTCTCCCTCCTCTCTCCACTTTCGGCCGAACACACACACATAGTGTGTGTGTGTTTTGTGTTTTTCCATTTACAACTATATTCTAGAGTTTTGAAGTCTTGCATCAATCTTCAAGAAGAAGTACTAGCATACAATAGTGTTGGAACTTGTTGGTGGACAACTAAAGAGGAATTCTTTTTGAGTTCTTGCCATCTTCAACTAATCATCTCCAAGGTCTACAAAGGTTGTATTTTCTAAAACCTCCTTGTTTAGTTTTAATCTTTCATGTTTCATGCAAATGGATCCTTGGTGGGTGTTAAACTTGCTTTAATGTTGTTCATTTTTAAAAGCTTCCATTGCAAATGTTTTCTATAAAGAAATCATTTTTGAACAAAACCCAACAATTCTCTCTCTGAACATAATTGATTCGCTGATATCAAGGTATGTTCTCTCTCTTGCTCGCTGAGGTTCGCTTGTGAATGTAAGATTTCAAAACAAATTGCATCGCTGAATATCTCTTCCTTAACAGCGATACTTTGAAATTTCTTAAACTAACACTGATATTTCTATTCAGTGCTTCATGTTTTCAAAATAGTCCCTGAGCTAACAAAACCTCAGAGACATCCTAAAATATGAAAGGACGTTTGTGACATCATCACAACGGATAAACCCTGGCACGTTCTTTTTCTGACACACGTTTGCACGTTTCGTTTACCATCCAATCAAATGCAAACACGTGTCCGTGTCATGATGAAAAACTTTCCCGCTCGAGTTTTTCTCTCTCTCAAATCTCAATATATAAACTATTTCGGGTTTATATTTTTTTCTTTACGCAAACTTCTTCTCCAAGCAAGAAAAGATTTACTGTTGCTTATTTCCAGAAAACTGTTCATCTCCTTCTTTGATTACCAGGTTAATATTCTTATTATTCACCTGCATAACTTGTTTCTGATCTTCTTATTGCTTTTAACAGATCAAACAAAAGAAACCTTTTCTAAAATGAAATCATTTCTCTCATGGTTTTATGAACACAACCTTTTCAAGGTTGTTCTTCAAGTTTAAAACTCAAAATCTTAAACTTGTTCTTCATTCGTTTTTCCAGAATCCTTATCTAAAGGAAAATGGAAAACAAAACTTTTACTGGGTTTGTTTTTCTTTTTCAAAACAAGAAAACCCTAATCTTCATTAAGACATTTCTGTCTGAATGAAATGGACAAAAAATCGGAAAAACATCTTATTGGAAAATCTTTCACAATAAGACTGTATCTTTTTTATGATTCATGGTTGATATGTTAAACAGAAATGGCATCTTCTACTCCTGCTCCTACCGCTGAGAAATCCTCTGCTGCAAAGAAACTGACTCTCGTCAAATTTCCTCAGGTCAAGTTCAAGCTTAAGGAAATCGATTTTTCAAAATCGAACAACCTTCATGCACTTGTCGAGTTTCCTCCTCGAAAGCAAGTCACGCATCTGGATGATGCTGTGAACTACCTCAAAACATGTTGCTTATCTACAGCACTGACTATTACATCCCCTGCTCATCAATTCCTACTATCTCTGTTCTGGTATACTGCCAGAAGATCTCAGGTACCCCATGCCAAAGACCCAACGAAGATCGTTGACTCTATTCTGTGTGACACAAAATTTGGCACCGCCAAAATCAACCCTGCTATTATTAGGAAAGCACTGAGTCTTCCTACATCTACCAAAGAAAACCGGTTTGTCCCTCTCCCAAACCACAAAAACCATGCTGATAGGGAAGCCATCACTACATTCTTCGATGCAATGGGTTACGCATGGGACACTGGAAGGGACAAGAAGCCTGAGAAGAACTGACCTTGATCAAGAAGTCCAAAATGCCCAGCGAGATGAACTTCATCTTCAACATCTGATAAGTTGCATGACAGCGAAAAGTGGCTCTTCTGATCAAGCTGCTCAACCTCAGCAAGCAATGGGCTATGCATTGTTGAAAGGTCTAAATGTTGACGGGGCCTCAATCAACTACGACGACCTTGCGTTTAGAGTGGATATGGCTGAAAGACCTTCATGGGTTCCTTATCCCAGATTCATCAGCGCCGTCTTTCAACAAGGACTTGGAGAGAGGTACCCAACAGAGGGTGATCTGAGACTCTCTTAGGTTGGCCCTAAGGTGCTCGACTTCAAGCCGCTGGAAAATGAGGTACGTCTTTCTACTCTCTTATCTTTTCTCAATCCTCCTTCTTCTACTTCTGCAGCTCATTTAGTGGAAATCCCCACCGCTGATACCCACGCTGCACCCTCCACTCCTTCTCGAAAAAGGAAACACTCATCTTACCAACTAGGTTCCAAAAGAATCAAGAAAACCAAGGAGCAACCCCCCCCCCCCCCCCGAGCATTTACACGCTGAAGACTCCACAACTCATCTTGAAGAGCTGATGGAAAGTTCCGTGGTACGCTCTGCTACAGCTGATCAAGCCACCCCTTCCATCCCGGCTTCAGCGTCTCTAAACGCTGAAGTTATAAACTTGGAAATGAACCCACCTCCTTCAGCCTCTCTACAGACTGAAGTGATTGACAGCGGATCCAACGTTGAACCTTACACCCAACCATCATTCTCATCCCTCATTCCTTCTACTCAATCTTTGGTCTATCCACCAATTTTGCCAACTTTCTCAGGGACACCCTTCATCGTACATGACTCAGCTGCAGACACTCTAAATACGATGATGGATGCAAACTTAGGATCTGCGGGCACCTCCATGCGCCAAGGTACTCTTGAAGGCGACATGGAATATCATTCAGGACACAAAGGGTTCAACAACTTCGCCAACCCACCTGCAGGTATAAACACAATCCAAAACACTCCCCTCTCTACCCCAAACTTATGAGCTTTCCTCTGTTCATAAGTTAATAACTGTTTCAGGTCCTAATTTGGGGGATATCAACACCTCCCTGAAGGCCCTGGAAACAAAGGTGGAAAATTACAACACCATTCTCTCCACGAACTCTTCAGCGGTTACAGACGCTGGAGAGAAACTCAAAAAGTTGATCGAGATCGTTGATACAAAAGCCTCTAAAACTGATCTGGAGAAGGTGGATGGTAGCATTGCTCAATTTGCTACCACCCTCGCTGACAATTCAACCGCAACCACCTCTCTTTCAACAAACTTCACCACTCTGTCCAATGAAGTTACATCATTGAAGACAGAGGTTGGTTCTCTAAGGGGTGAAGTCTCCACGATCAAGGCTGACGTCTCCGCCGTCAAAGAAATTGTTCAGAAAGTACTCGATCGCCTGAACGCCCCAACTTCTCATTTTACTCAGGTCGATCGAGAAGCTCTGGAAAAGATCAATCCTGCTATAACTGGCCTGGAAGTCAGATTAGCAAAGATTGAGAACTGTGTTGGGATCTCTGGCCTAGAAGACAGGGACCAAATACACACTGTTGCTGCTGAACAATCTGTTACCTCCCCCAACCATAATGTGGAAGAGGGGGAGAAGACTAAAGAAGACCTTCCCCATAATGCTGAGGGGGAGGGTATTGAAACTGCTGCTGCTACTACTTCTACTTCACAACCTCAGGGAGTTGAAAACCCCGAGGAAACCGAGAAACCTTCCTCTGTATCTGAGGGGGAGCAACTCGATGAGCAACTTAAGGAAGCTGCTGCTGACGTGACCGAACCTTATGCTGAAGAGGCCGAGTCTGAAGAAGAAGCTGAAGATGATGAACCTGTCGACATCTCTGATGAAGAACCATCATCATCCCCCAAAGATGATGATGATGACGATGATGATGACGATTTCTTCTACGTCCAGCTTGTTGCAAAAGCCCCAACTCAAAAAGGGATCGAGATAAAAGAACCTTCAGGGGAGCGGGCCAAGACAAAGCCTGCAGCGTCTGAAGCTGACAAAGGCAAAAACAAAGGCCTCGCTGAATAAGACAATCTGACGATCTTGCTTCAAAAGCCAGTTTGTCAGGTACACTACCTTCTATTCCCTTACACTGCATCCCTCCTCTATCCCTTCTCAATCTCAATCCTTCTATCCTTAAAACCTCTATACACTTAACCACATTCTTTTCTCTATCTCTTTCTTCCCATATTCTTACTTCAACAATCGTTGTGTTTCAGCTAGTCCTCTCCCCTGTTTGAGGATCCCGCTGAAGCTCCCACGTCTACACCAAAACTAATCCCAGCCACAAGAGCTGAAGAAATAATCCCAGTCTTGGATTTAACCACTGAAACTGGTGAACCTGAAGAACAGCTGCCCTCTCACAAAAACAGACCTTCCTTGGCTCCTCAAAAGCTAAGTGAAGAAGATCAAGAAAAGAGAGATGCAATGATAAAACAGCTTGAAGATCAGCGAATCATTCTTCCTCGTAACAAAATCCCTGCTCCCACAAAGTTCAGGATTTCAAAGAAAGAATACGAGGATCATCTAAGAGCTGAAAGATTACTCGCCGAAAAGAAGGAAGTTGAAGATAAAGATAAGGCTCTCGCCATCCAGCTTGTCCAACAATCGGTGAAAGGCTCCGCGCTGAAAAGAACTCCCATTGATGTCCAACGTCAGCCATGGGATGATTCCCAAAGGATCGTTGAAGAAAAGACTAAAGTATCTGATTCGACTTTGGAATGGTGTAAAGAAATGCTGAAATATCGATCTCGACCATCCAAAATCATCAAGGTAAATATCAGACCAAGACTGTTTGTAGACGTTCCTGTTGTTGAAGTTGATGTATTCAGAGAAGACAAAACCAAGCAAACCTTCTATGCTTGTACTTTAGAGAAATTTGGTTTCTCTGAATGGTTAGAAGTGAAATTAGTCGTTCAGCGATCTCGCTCAAAGTTCAAGAGCCATGTCGAGAAAATTTTAAATTCTCAGATCGACTTGGTTTCTTCTGTTGTGGATATTCCTCCTTCCACCCTTCTTCCTCCTTAACAAAGAAGAGCCTCAGCAAAGGAAAAGAAAACCTCAGACTCAGGTCATCCTATACAGAATGAAACATGTATTGGTTTCTCTCGTGCTGAAGTTCTTGGTCCTGATGCTGACTTCTTAGCGCTTGACACCTCCCTACCACCTGGTGAAACTTTGCTCTTCACCAGACTCGGAAAGTAACAAAGAACACTATTTCTTCTTAAAATTGACATCGAATCCATGATTACACAGTTGACTTATGCTAAGTAGATTATGATTTAAACCTTCAACATAAGCAACTTTTAAAACTGAAACACCACCATAATTCAAAACAACATAACCTCTAATCTGTCCGTCGCCTCCTAAGGTTACTGCACTTCCCATTTTGTCTTTGAATAAAGTCAGCAGCTCCTTATTGCCTGTCATGTGCCTAGAACATCCTGAATCTAAGTACCAGATTTAGATTCATGGGTCCTTTCATAATGGGTCCTTTCTGGTTAGGCTTAGGAGTGTTAACAGATTTACTTGTTGGCTTTCCATTTTGTGATGGTGTGCCAGAGGATTTTCTCTGCATATTCTGAGCAGTCTTAGGATTTTTCCTTTCAAATGACTGATTCAGAATACAGTGAGGACCATTAAGGTGATTTTGTAGTTTTAACAGAAGTTGAATGCAATTGCTGTTGATGAAACATGAAGATGATTGGTGCATATTGCTGTTACTTTCCAACATCTGTGGTTTATATGGCATTTGAAAAACTTTAGGACCAGATGTTTTAACGATCATTCTGTCCTGATTTACCTTTTTGAAATTAGCATTGTTCCTTGGAACAGATTTTTTTGACCAAAAAGTGTTTCTCCTTTGATTTACTACAGAGTTGGGAATAGGTTCGTCATTGACTTTCCATTTACCCTTTTGTTCTGGAGTAAATCTGATTGGTTTATAAGCATAGGGAACATACGTATGGTTTACTGGAATACTCTTAGCTTTTTCTCTTATCTTCTCTTCATCAGAAGAAAGAATTCTGATTCCCTTGTTTTTGAAATCAGGGACTGGTGGAACTCTGGATTGGTAGTTAAAAGGTATGACAGTTTTCAAAACTCCAGATCCAACAAGTAACTGCTTAGGTTTGTGCAAGACATTTTTTTGAGCACATTAAATCTTCTCATCCACCTCAGAGTCAGAGTCAGAGTCTAGAAAGTCTCTGGTGGATCTAGCAGAGGTGTGACTCTCTTTGGGTATTTCAGGGATATTCGCTCTGGTGGACTTAAACTTTCTTAACTTAGGTTTCAAAGCATCAGATGCAACATTTTCTTCAAGAACTCTTTTAAGATCCTCTTCAAAGGATGTTCTTATCGATTCAGAGGTAGGGGAGAAGACTGGGGCTTCAGGGTTGAGCTCACTCTGTGTTTTGGCACCAGAGGACTCAGCCACAAAAGTAACAGACTTTTGACCCTTAAAAGAGTTGAAGTGAAAGATTTCTTTAGGATCAAGACTTTTGACAGAATCAGGAAATTTGATCTCAGCTTTTCCTTGATCATGAATGAACTTGACAGATGGTTTTGTAACCTTTTCATGATCCAAGGAGTCATAGCTGACATTCCTGAATTTTAGTCTTTTTTTTGAAACATCTGAAGTTTTAACTCTTTTAAAAACTGCAGTACTAGAGATCACATCTTCTTGGATTTTTCCAACACAGAAGGCAGAGGACAATGAAGTCTTCTTCCTTCCAGTGAAGGGAACAAGGTCTTTGAAACCCAGACCTTGAGTATCCTTTTGAGAATTGATTTTAATATGCACATCTTGTGCATCCTGGTACTTTTTGATCAAAATCTCTTTTCTTTGTAAAAATTGGTGTAAAACCTCTCTTTCTCTTTGAAAATAGTCCTTAAGAGCGACAGAGTTAAGCCTTTCGTATTCAGATTTTGTAACCTCTTCTGTCTTTTGCTTTAAAACTTCCTCATATTCCTTACACTTTTCAGAAAAAGAATTTTCCTTCTGTTTTTGCAGAACTTCTAGCTCAAATTTTCTTTGGAGATCTCTTCCTTCTCCATTTCCAAGAGATTTTTCTCTCTCTTGTAGAAGGACAGATCCTTCTGAGCTAGCTTTCTTAACTCTTTTTCCTCTGAAAGATTTTGTTTTAACAGTTGAAATTCCTCAGTGAGTAATGACACATGCATCTCCAGCTCAGAGTCAGATTTTGATTCAGAAGTAGTACATACCATGGCACTGGGTTTAGTGGTCTCCGGCGCTTTGTCGTTTGGCTCTGTCACCGAAAGAGCACATGCATTCTGAGTCACATCTGCCTCTGTTGATCTTTCTGGCATCTCTCCAGTCATCCAGTCAGCCACCTCTTCCAAACTCTCATCATCGACAGCTACCCCGCAGAAATTGGCTTGCTCTGGTTCGTCATCAGAGGACGAGTCAGAGATCCAATTTTCCATCACTACTATATAAATTCTTTCTCTGAAGTTATATTTATACTTGTTCTTATAGTAGCCCTGGTCCTTTACCAGTCTACCCTTGCAGTTTGCAGAGAAATGGCCGGGTTTGCCACATCGAAAACATCTTCTATCATTCTGGTTGATGGGCTGGGCAGCATCAGCTTGCTTCTGGGGGCTGGAGGATTGTACTTCTGTTGTGGTCTCTGCTCTGGTGGAGCTCTGTTGTTATTCTGATGGTGAGGTGCAGCATAACCTCTCTTCTCGTCTTTCTCTTCTCTCTCATATCTTCCTCTTCTATCAAATACTTTGTTACCAAATCTCTTGTTAAACTTTTGCGTTATGAAGGCAAGAGATTGGGCAAAAGCATTGATATCATCATCCTCTGATGAACTCTCATCTTCATCACTTTCAGCAATCAAACTTTTCTTTCCCTTCTTTTTTCACAACTTTCTCCTTCTTCTTCTCTCTGCTAGTGCTTTCTCTGTTGGACTTTCCTCAGTGGGAGTTTTTGAGTCAGATATTAAAGATATTTGACCTGTAATGGTGGATTTGCCTTTTTGTTTGACAACATCCTTCCCTTGTGCAGCAAGCGTGCCATACACATAAGTAAGAGACCATGCATCCAAATCTTGGTTTGCTTGTAGAGACATGGATAGATTCAACCTTCTTGCACTTCTTGATCAGCGAGTTGAATCCGTCGTAGGTCTTCTGCAAAGATTCTGAAGGCAGAGCTTTAAAAGCATAGTACTCATTGATACATTGAGCCCTTCTGTTCTTCTGAGTCGTAGCTCCGCCTTCTAACTGTTTTTCGAGTTCCTTCCACATATCGTAGGCAGATTCACATGCGTCCAAAGATTGGAAAAGGTCAGTTGGAATGGCCATTATCAGAAGTCGCTTGGCCTTCGGTGCAAGTTTGTATTTATCCCAGTCCGGTGCAGACCATTTGTCCATTGCCTTTGGTTTGTCATACTTAGGAACCTCTGGAGTGTCGTCTGTGGCGGGTACTCTTGGTACTGTGTAGGAACCCATATACAACAAGTAACAATAATAATAGCAATAATCTTTGTATTGATTGATAAAGAGAAGAGTTTACAATATAGGAAATGAAGAACAACTCACTCTTTGAAGCTCTCTTTTCTATCTCTTTCAACGTCTGACTCTTTCAAATGGAGGCTGGGAGATTTTAGAGGCTTAACCTTAAAAGTCTCACAAACAAGACTTTATATACCTAGGTTTTAAGGCCTAAGTCCATTAGCAACTAAAGCCCACATATTTAATTTGGGCTTTTACAATTTAACTAAGTAATCTTGAATACAATATAAAATAAAAGCAAACAATCTCCCCCTTTGTATTCAAGATTAAAAATAGACCGATCTTCCACAAGGTCAGTTGCTTCAATTCCTTCTTTGACTCCCCCTTGATCGTTGCATACTCCCCATTGATCTTTGCGTACTCCCCCTTGACTGTTGCATTACTTTTCTGGTCTCAGTTATCTCTCAAACGATCAGAGAACGATTTGATGTGCAGAAGCTTGTATAACCAGTTTGAGTAGTAACCGATAGTAGATAAACAGCTACGAGATGAAGAGTAGCAAATACATTCTGCTCATTAGAATCTGCATTAAAGAATAAGTAACCAGGGGTAATCATCTAATTGTGTGGCCTATGATCAGAGTTGGCAATGATGAAGCTCTGACAGGACTTCCAGTTATCATTGAAGTAAATTAAAAAAATAAACTTCTCAAACTGTTCTTGGCAATATCACATAGATAAGCAAGTGGAATCACAAAGATTCGTGATATTGTGTGGAAGAAAATAGAATATTATCTATTAAGCTCAAAAGTGTGTAAACTGTTTGGACATAACAGGTTTCCACAGACTCAATGTGCATGAGTGAAGTGTGAAGGTGGGGTAACTTTCCTTCTTTTCAATATCCAACCTTCCAAAGAAAAATCAGATAGCATATGTGCTGCTTCCCCGTGGAAAAGTGAAACAGTTCCTTGTGGAGAAGGAAGTGAGTAGCTAGTGGGGTTAAGACAAGAGTTGGAATGGGCTCACTGCCTGTTTCAATGACAATCACCAAAATTTTGTGATAAATCAGAAATGTGGTTTGCCCGGCTCAGAAAAAGATAGTGCAGAGTTGTATATTTCTTTTGACTCTGTTCTCACACCCTCTTTTTTTATCATGTTGCTCACATCTAACCAAACTCTCTTTTTAAATTCTACCTCTCAAGCACAATGAGAAAAACTCAGATGAGTTATCTCCCCCACTCTTTGATGTAGACCCTTCACCTCTCAAACACTCAAGGTTTACTTCTTTGGTAGGAAACACAGGTTTAAGTGATCCATAGAAGTTCTATAAAGCTCACACATTTATCCCATGAAATTGTTGTCCTAGAGGTTGGATTGTTCCACACACTGACTACTTGTAGTCTCAGAAAAGCATTTAAAATCCAAATTTCTATAGCAGATAAAGCATTTTAGCATGTTGAAGTGGTTTGACCATTTGAAAGAGGTTTTATCATTCTAAAGATGGCCTTTCTCTAAAAATGATGATGAGTTTAAAGGTTTAGAAATTTTACCTTTACACGAACATGGTCAGATCTGATTTGTTTTATCCCCCTCAATTTGAGCAGTAAATTTCATTTAAGCTCAATTTGAAATCAGATATCCTATAAGAATCAGAAAGTGTTGGTAATCATTTTTGATGATTCCACATTTGTTAGGAATATCCAACAGCACAAATAGTTCCACTTAAAAAATATACAAGGAGCGGGGGATCAGAGTTTAGAAATTACCAGCCAAAACTCTGATTTGAACGTATCTGATGTACTGGTCCTACAACTGTTGTGTGTAGAAACACATTTTTCTCCTTTTGAGCACTGGTTCCATATTGTGTTGTGTGGAAGCACCTATCTGTTGAGGTGCTGGTTCTACACTGATTTATGTAGAAACGACAGTCAGTTGAAGTCCTGGTTCTATACTGATGTGTATAGAAGCAACCTCAGTCTGATCTGAATATGGCAATGGAGAGAGTGAAGTGATTCTTTCGATCCAGCAAGTATCCATCGACTTTGACACAGATTCTGACCTTTAAGCACACATAATTTGAGAAAACTCAAAACATCAAAGTCGTGCGTCTCTGAATTATCTTTCCAATGCAACTGGAATCGAGTAATTTGGAGCACTGAGTCAAAGGTTATGCGCATGTTTCTGAAGCAGCGCTAAGCTGACAGCAAGTAAACAAAAATCGGGCTCTGAGGTTGAGTCGCAGAAGTTCAGTCCACAGAGGCTCCAGAACAGGTCTGGTAGGGGCCTTCTATTTATTCTACTTTACAGGGGACAAACAGTATACAAGAAGTACTATGGTACAAAAGACAACATCGTAGTACTGAATCTGGTACACGTCGAGTTAGTGCGCCGCCATCTACAAAAGCTGTGGCCTATCAGAGGATGACACGTAGATAGTGTAAGGGCACGCCTTGTACTATTGATCTTTAGAATCTTCGTACAGCAGAGGCACGTGAGAGGCACGCTTGTCTTTGTCTTGGACTTCAAGTATTCTTTAAGCTTCTGTCTTCATACCACAGAGGCTCTGTCAAGGGTGACAGAGGCTCTGTGACCTTGTCTTCTGAAAGTCTTCTAGTGAACCATCCAAGTGAAGGTTGCTCTTGATTTTGTGCTCTTTGTGTCCGGAAGAGGCTCTAACGATGATCTTCTCTTAGCCTATTTTTCAATACTTAGAACAAAAGTTGGACCTAACAACCTCTATAGCCAAATCCTTGGCCCTGATTACCAAAGAGTTCAACAAAGAAAGTGCTAAGGAAGAGAAATGATAGATACCAGAGAAATGTTCCTAGGATGGAGAGTCAGTTGCTCCAATAACACATGACCCTAGACAGTTTGCTCAATAGCATCCATATCCTAGAAAATATGTTCAAATCAGTTAAGATCCTAGATATTTCCCCCCCATGAACCATGAGCAAAGACAGTTTCCTCCTGTCAATCGTGATCCAAGAAAGTTTGTGCCTACCTACAAGTAGGAACACAGATACACTCTGTTAGGGTCAATTAATGGTTGAATAGAAGTTCAAGGGCTTAATTGTTATTGTTTAATTTGAGCCTTATTAGTGAACGGGCCGTGGGCTTGTTACCACGGGCCCAGCATATATAATGTTTTGTTTAGCCTTAGTTTTAGGCTAGTTGTCTATTTCCACTTTCTGAACTTTATTGTAAACTCTCTGCATTATTGAAAGTGAATTGGATGACCAGTTGAAATCATACAAACTGTTTCTTATCAATTTATTTCTATTAACTGTTGCATGAATCTGGAACTCACAATTGGTATCAGAGCAGACGGACAAATCGATTCAAAGAGTTCTTTTTGAATTCTGGTAAGTTTTTTGATCATACGGCTGTGTTCTTGCTTTGAAATCTCATATTTTAATTCGGATTAAATTGCTTCGTTTCGTTTATACCATTCTGTTAGCATTATCTTTCTTAGCGATTCTGCAATTTTTCCCGTTCTAATTCGATCGTTTGAGTGGTTTTTAAGCAAAATCAGAATTTTTGTTTTTGAGTTCTGTTCATATCAAGAATCGAAATTTTTATTCAAAATCGTGCTATTTTGATTGACTATCGATTTGGGTACTGTTATTTTGCTCTTTTTGGAAAGTTTCTAACGTTTCAGGAAGTTATCTATCAACCCTAGTCGCATTCCATCGATTTATTGAAACCACAGCCGCTCTTTCCGGATAACAGCCGTAGTTTCCGGACAAATCAGTCAATCTTTCCGGACACCACACATCTTTCCGGGTAAGTACTTCTTTTTCAAGCCTTCTGAATACAATTGTTCTGGAAACCCAAAGTTTCCGGTAAAATACTTTATCCGGACAACTCAAAGTTTCCGGTAAAATTGATTCTTTCCGGATACCCAATTCATCCGGTAAGTAATTCATCCGGAAAGCATATCATCCGGAAACCCAATTCATCCGGTAAGTTTTGTGTTTGCTATTTCTCATTCGGAAACTTTGGTCATACGGTAACCTATTGTTATCCGGAAACAACAGTTCATCCGAAAACCTTTGCTCATCCGGACACTTCTGTGATTTGATCTGTTTTTCACTCAATCTGATCCGGACACTTCCAGATCAGATATCACATCCGGATTCCTATCCGGTAAGTTCAGTTGTGTTGAATTCTTACCGGTTTCTAGTACAAATCAATCGTAGAACCTGCGTTAGGATATCACTCGTAGTGCCTTGCGTTAGGTTATCACTTTGAAACGAACCAATAGTCTGACGATCACTTCAGTGCAACTAAAGATGTCTTCACGCGACGCTCTTGCTATCGGCACCGATTCCAAACCACCTTGCCTCTACCAAGGAGAGTACAGCCAGTGGCGGGACCGATTTATAATCTTCATAGAATCAAAGGATAACTTCGAGTTTATCTGACGAGCTCTAAGAGACGGGCCAATTCCTGAACCAATGAAGACCGTTCCACCAGCTCAAGAAGGTGGTGATCCTCGCATCGTGAAAAAGACTCTCACCGATATGATGGACGACAAAAGAGGCATGCTTGAGGGAGAAAATCATGCTAAAAGGTACCTTATCCAAGCTCTACCCAACACGATCTACACTGCCATCGACAGCTACAAAGAGACAACAAAGTGTATGTGGGATCAGGTGGAGAAGATGATGAGCGGGGCGAAGTCGGGAATCGATTGAAGATCAACAGCTCCATAACCAAGTTCGATGGGTTTAAGCAGCGCACTGGTGAATCCCTCTCTAAAACCTATGAACGCTTCTGTCTCCTTCTCAATGAGCTCCACAAGAACCAGATCAATCGTTCTAACACGGAGAATGCTCTTAAGTTCCTCAACAACCTCCTGCCTGAGTGGAAAGTATTTGCATCACACGTCAAGCACAACCACTTGATGGAGAAAGTCAGCATTCATAAGCTCTATGAGATGCTTCTTCAAGACGAGAATGAGGTAATGGAAATTCTGAACGAGAAGAAGGTTGCATCCAAGCCCGCTGCTGATCCTCTGGCTCTTATGTCTTCCACACGAGGGAGATCTTCTGGCCATCATTCCAAACGTGCCCAAAAGCAAAGCGAGGCTGAGTCAGAACCTGAAGAAAAAGAAGACAGTGATTCTGATTCTGAAGTAGCTGCCATTAAGAAAGCAATGGCCCTGCTCTCCAAATCATTCCATCAAAAGTTCTATAAGAAGCCGACGTCTAATAATCAGCGCTACTCCACCTCCTCCAACAAGCGCCATGATTATCAAGACAAATATGAAGGAAAGAAGAAAGCTGATGAGTCCAACCAGACGGACAAGAAGGAGAAGACAGAGAAAGATTACCGCAAGTCTGACTCAAAGAAAAAAGACGAACCCATGACATGCTATAACAGCGGGAAGATTGATCATTTTCCGAAAGACTATAGAATGCCTGTTGTAGAGAATGCTCACTACTACAAGGCGAAGCTCGCATTGGCAGAGCAGAAGGAAGCTGGAGCAGCTCTGTTTGTGGAAGATGACTACTGGTTGGGTCGTTCTGATGATGAAAGTGAATCTGATGGTGTTGATGCTTTCATGGGATATCACTCTCCTGTCGATGAAGAAAAGGTGAATTCAAGTCAGGTATGTGAATCTTCTCCTCAAGATTTCTTTAATCAAATGCAATCTCTTGCTGAACGGATAGATTCCTTCAAGGCCACCTCTAACAAACAACTGCTTGAAATTAGATCACTATCTGAAAAGATAGATGTTCAAATGCGAATAACTGAGAAATATAAGTCCGAAAATGCTAACATAAAAGAAAATTGCAAAAATCTTTCAATAGCACCCAAGGACTTAAGGGCCAAAATATCTGAACTTCAGTTACAGTTTGATCAGTGTGTGGATGAGAAAGCATAAATTGTCTATCAATGTTCTGCTCTTCAAATTCAGCACAAGGAGTTTGTCGCTAAAATACTTGATCTTGAAACTAAACTCCACAAGATAGGTCAAACTGATCAGACCATCCATATGAATAAACCCAAGGAGTTCACTTATTTTAACAAGGAATGGGGAATCGGATATGATAACCCACACTACTTGAAAAAGGGTATATCCAAAAGACCTACATTGTATGATTTTAGTTGTTTTGGAATAGAGAAAATTTATCCGGAATATGCAATAAAATGGACTGGTCCTCTTGAACCTGAAAAGGAAGAGGAAACTGGGGAATATAAGCGCGCATACACATCTAAAATGCAACTTCCTTTTTGTTATGCGCCTTTAAATTATTATTATGAGAAAAATCAAAAGAAGTACCTCTCGAATGACTACTTCGATTGCTATAAGGTTGTAACGCCCATGGATTCCTCTAAGAAGGATGAGGTCCAAGCAACCGAAACCAAGACTGAGACGGATGAGTTCAAGCTCTATGTTCCCCCTCTCATCTTGGAAGCAAAGATAGTCGAGTTGGAGGAGTCACTCGAGAAATAAAAGTCAAATTTTCGAAAGAAAAAACAAGCGCTAATCGCTGAACTTGAGAATCTGAGATCCGTCAAAACCGGAGCTGTGTCTGATGAAGGACAGGAAATCCTTCGGTGTGAAATCGATAAGCTCACATCACAACTGGCTGCCTTGGCAACAGATGTGATGCAAGAGCGTACGAGAAATGGTCAGCTCAAAGAGCAGATTGACCTTCTCCAATCTGAAAAGCAGATTTCACCCGACTCTTCCTCCAACTCATCGGACACGTCTTCGTGTAATGCTTTTATAGGCAAAATCAATTCTACATAAGACGATAAAGAATCTCAAGACGAGAGTGTTTTAAGGAATTTGAACTCTGATTTTTTCCTCGCTTCCGCACCAAATTCCCCAAAGCACATTGACACTAAGTGTTCCTCGCCTTCCTCGACCGATCCAAGTCCTGTAATTCCGGATGTCGATTTTTCTGAATTCATGAACTCCGAAGGCAATTCTGATGAAGAGTTTGAGTCGTTCCCCTTCGACAAACCTTATCCAAATCATGCTGATTTTCTGTCGCCAAAAGTTAATCGACCGGTCAATTTTCTAAAGGGTGATTGTTCAAAAACAAAGACCCCAACTGTGATTAAGATTTCCAAAACTAAGCCTGTTTCTCAAAAACAATCACAGCCGAGGAAAAAGACCGAGCGATTGCCTACGAAAAATATTGCTTCCTCAAAAGTCACTGACCATGTTGTCCATGTTGTTTCAGATAAAACCGGTCGCGCTAAACAAGAAAAACCAAAGTGGCTAGCTAAGGAATCTGACGAGGATGCTGCATCAAAGTCTTTCAATACAGTTTTTTATCCTAAAATGAACAAAAACGATTGTGGTTGGAATCATAGGAATGATTTTGTTAAACGTTATGTTAATTTTCCGATTAAACTTTATTCCATTCAGCAGTTGATTCAATAATCGCATGATTGTTTGTGTTGTTCTAGTTGTGGTTGGAATGACTTTAATTGTATTAATAATAATGAATGGTTTGGGTCATATCACATATATAATCATTCACCCAAGAGCAAACCCCGTAATAATAAAAAGAAACACCATACTCAACGGGGCTCCCAATCTGTGGTGAAACCCAAACAAGAAAGGAAACCCACTTCAAAACGGGTTCCTCTTACTGAGGGTAAACCTACACCTAAGAGGCAACCTGCTCCAAAACATTCTCCTCCAAAAGGTGTAAATCCTACACCCAAGGGGCAAGCTGTTTCAAAGCAAGTTCCTCCGAAAGGTGTCAAACCTAACCCTCCAGGACCCATGGAAATATGGGTACCTAAAGTCTGCCAAACATGTTTTTGCCGGACGGTCATGAGTGGTACTTAGACTCTGGATGCTCCAAGCACATGACCGGAAGGATGGAGCTTCTCACGAACTACAAAGAAGAATATGGCGGAGACGTGAGAATTGGGAACGACGACAATGCACCGATTTTGGGCTACGGCGACATTGTCCAAGACAAGTTCACTATCAAAAAGGTATCACACGTCGCGGGATTGGGACATAATCTGTTCAGTATCGGCCAATTCTGCGACAAAGATCTCGAGGTCCGACTCAAAGCCAAAAGGTGTAGAATACTCAAAGACGACGGAGTGGAGCTACTGGTTGGAAAGCGCAAGACCAACCTCGCAACCCTGAAGACCGATAACCCTGTCTGCCTCATGTCAAAGGCTAATTCCGAACAAGCATGGATTTGGCATCGACGTCTTTCGCACCTGAACTTTAAAATTATCAACAAACTGGTGATGGGCGGACACGTGAAAGGCATGCCCGATCTACAATTCGTGAAGGATCGACTCTGTGGGGCATGTGAGATGGGAAAGATGAAGCGAGCGACGCACAAGCCGAAGGCCGCTGCAAGCACGTCCCGGTCCCTTGAACATATCCATATGGATTTGTGTGGACCGATGCGTGTTTAGAGCATCAACAAGCGCAAATACGTCCTAGTGATGGTGGATGACTTCTCATGCTACACATGGGTCAAGTTTCTTCGCATGAAGGATGAAACCCCGGAGCTAATCATCAACCACTTGAAGACCATCCAGCTAAATCTTCAAAGTCCAATTCAGACTATCAGGACCGACAATGGGACAGAATTCAAGAATCAAATGGTGAACGACTACCTGACTTCTGTCGGCATTTCACAAACCTTCTTGGCCGCACACACTCCTCAACAAAACGGAGTGGTGGAAAGACGCAATTGTACCTTCGTCGAAGCGGCTCGCACCATGCTTTCTCAGTCTAAACTGCGGCTATTTCTTTGTGCCGAAGCGGTGTCTACTGCTTGTTACACGCAAAACCGTTCCATCATCAACAAGCCGTTCAACAAGACACCGTACGAGATCATAAACAACCGCATTCCGAACATCAAGTATTTCCATGCGTTCGGATGCACGTGCTACGTCCTAAATGACAAAGACGATCTCGGCAAATTCAGCCCAAAGGCGGATGAGGGAGTATTCATAGGATACTCAATGCAGACTAAGGAATATCGCGTTTACAACAAACGGACTAAAACCGTTACCGAAAGTGTAAACGTGACATTCGACGAAGACGCAGATTTGGCTTCTGAACATATCAGGTCAGAACCCGGTTTAACTGGCGTGCTAGCTTCCGAACTTCCACGTTCGGGATCTGCACAAGCGACGGTACATCTGAATCATGCATCTTCATCGAATGCTGATATTTCAGATTTTGATTTACTGTTAAATATTTTCTGATGACATATTTAACGTTTCTACTCCTCATGTCTCAGCACAACCACGCCTTGAAGCTACTCGTATTGAGGATTCGGCGAATCTATCCAGTCAGACGCCTTCGACAAGCACGCCTTCCATCACTGTGGAGACATCTCAACCGTCATCATCAATGACATATGATACTACCGTCCCCGCGGAGGAACCTGTAATAAACCCGGAGATCGCTCCTAATGATTCGTCATCTGCCACAATCGATGATCAGCCTCTGCATTCCTCGGAACCAGAAGTTGCTCAATCTTCGACGAATCCTCCCCCGTCTCCTCCGAGAAACCAACCTGCGACGCTTGAAGCTGTTCAAGACCTTCCATCTGGTGACTACGTCGATCCGAACGCAACACATTCAACTCAACAGCCGCTTCCACATGCCACTAAATGGACGAAAGCACATCCCCTGCACCAAATCATCGGTGATCCCTCCACACCTGTTAAAACACGAGGCGCTTCAGCCAATTTTTGCCTCTTCTCCGGCTTCTTGAGTAAGATCGAGCCAAAAAAATGTACTCAAAGATCTGGACTGGATCATAGCCATGCAAGAGGAGCTCAACCAATTCGAGGCTCTCAAGGTATGGCGACTTGTTCCACGTCCAACTCACAAGACGGTAATCGGCACTAAATGGATCTTCAAGAAAAAGAAGGACAAAGACGGCATCGTCGTACGCAACAAGGCACGTCTCTTGGCCAAGGGATACCGTCAGCAAGAAGGGATCAAATATGACGAAACCTACGCTCTGGTGGTGAGGATAGAAGCTATACGTATGTTCCTTGCATACGCCGCACACAAGAACTTCACGGTCTTCCAAATGGATGTGAAGACTGCATTCCTCTACGGCGATATCAAGGAAGAAATGTACGTATCGCAACCGGAAGGATTCGTGGACGATTCAAAGCCTGATCATGTCTACGTTCTAGACAAGGCGCTTTATGGTCTAAAGCAAGCTCCACGAGCCTGGTATAATACTCTGTCTGAATTCTTGCTGAAATCAAAATTCACACGAGGTAAGATAGACTCAACCCTTTTTATCAAAAACTAAAAAGGTCATATTGTCTTAGTTCAAGTGTATGTCGATGATATAATTTTCGGCTCTACTAATCCTTAGTATGCTAAGAACTTTGCAAAGCT
This sequence comes from Saussurea involucrata, assembly GCA_033807775.1. NCBI lineage: Eukaryota > Viridiplantae > Streptophyta > Magnoliopsida > Asterales > Asteraceae > Saussurea > Saussurea involucrata. The sequence continues at coordinate 25,749,658 of CM066326.1, forward strand.
CATGGGACAATTTTTTAAAATGAGTATGTTATGTGAGATGAATTTCTTCCTTGGTCTTCAAGTTAAACAACTGTCGACCGGGATATTCATAAACCAGACTAAGTACATCCAGGATATTCTGAAGAAATTCCAGATGGAACAGTCCTCACCAATAAAAACTCCCATGGCACCCGGTACAAAGCTACACGCCGATCCTAACGGAAAGGATGTGAACACTAAAACGTACCGGGGGATGATTGGTTCTTTGATGTACCTAACTGCTAGTAGACCGGACATCATGTTTTCCACCTTTCTATGCTCCCGGTTTCAATCAAAACCAAAAGAGTCTCATTTAATAGCTGTCAAACGAATTTTTTGTTATTTACGTGGTACTGCTGATCTTGGCTTGTGGTACCCGAAAGAGATAGGTTTTAAGCTATCCGCTTATTCTGATGCGGACCACGCGGGCAGCATGATGGATCAAAAAAGCATATCGGGGCATGTGTAGTTCTTTGGCGATAGCTTGGTGAGTTGGGCATCTAAGAACCAGCAGTGCGTCTCTACGTCGACTGTCGAGGTGGAATACGTGGCCGCCGCGAGCTGCTGTTCTCAGGTGATTTGGATGCGGACGCAACTCAAAGACTACGGATTTACATACGTTAGGGTGCCCATCTACTGCGAGTCGAAGAGCGCCATTGCCATATCTATCAATCCGGTCCAGCATACTAAGACAAAGCACATAGACGTTCGGTACCATTTCATTAAGGATCACGTTGAAAGAGGTACAATCGAACTCTATTTCGTAAATACAGAACATCAGTTAGCAGACCTATTTACTAAACCCTTGGACGAAAAACGTTTTAATACTCTAGTATCCAAGTTAGGTATGCTAAATCTGAAGACTTGATCTGTTCGTGTGGCCGATACAAGTTCCATAAATCTACGAGAAACTGTCTACTCATCATCTATTGTTCACACTCCTGATGATTGAGCATACACCTTCTCGCACTTGTATTCTACCTGTATCAGTTACACAGTTAAGTCAAGTCTCTGTCTTTATTAGGTAGATTTCGTTTGTTTACTTTCTTTCTACGTGTGTTTCTTTTCTTTCATAATGTCGTCTAATTTATTTTGCTTATATCTGTGCTTTCACGAGTGTTAATATGTTCAGGGGGAGCATGAACCGGTACCAAGTAAGTCTACTCTATTGTTGAGGGGGAGCGTCACACAATTTTTTTCTAAACATCCATAAAGTTTTTTTTTGTTTGTGGATACTGCCGTGTGCATTTCACTCTACGCGCACATTCTGAGGGGGAGTATATCACTTTATGGTCATCATCTGAGGGGGAGCGATACAGATTTTTTTTTTCACTGTGTGAAATTTTTTTTGGTGTCGGTCTCTCCGTTGCACACATTTACACTATCCGAGGGGGTGCAAAGACTTCCCCATGCTCAGTTTGAGGGGGAGCGAGAGAAGGTTCTTTCAAAATCCAAATAGTCCTAATTTTTCTTGAAAATGTGAAAGAACAGGGTATTTTTGTCAGCAATCACAAAGTGTCCGGACTGGTATCCGGACAACCATCAATCCGGATAGGTTTCCGGACCGGATGGGTATCCGGATGGCCCACCCAGAAACCAAGTCTCTTATATAAGTGATCCGGATACTTCCATCTTCATTATCCGGATATTTCCGAAAAACCCTAAACCTCTCTCGCACTTTTCTCTCACACGGTCACTTCTTCAAATCAATCGCTTTCACTTGCTTTCGGATCCACAACCAGGTAAAACTTCTCAGTTAATCTACTTGACCTAGATATCACCTGTTTTACGCACTCGACAACACATTTTGACCACAGATTCGGTCGACCCAGGGTTTCCGAACCCGTGTTTTGAGTCGAACGTCGTACGATCGATTTCAGGATGGTTTTGGCCAAATTGCACTTAATCGTATGCACATACTTTTATATTACAACTATTTTGATGCTTGAGTAACTATCTGCACACATATTTGGGTGAAATTGATCAATCCGAAAGTCGTCCAGACACATTCAAGTTGTCCGGACACATTCACATTGTCCGGAAACTACCGAAGCCTAGATATTTATCCGGACACCACCATCATCCGGTAACCCTAGTTGTCCGAAAACCTAAGGGTTTCCGGTAAGCTCAACTATCCAGAATGTTGAGGTGCCCAGTAACCAATGCCATCTGGAAACTCACATCCTATCCGGAAACCATCTTTGTCCGGATTGACTGACTTGTCCGGAAACTCTCTTCACATCCGGAAACCTTTGATGTCCGTATACATTTTGTCCGGATACCATGGTTTGTCCGGAAACCTTTGTTTCAAATGAGTTTGTCCGGATACCCCTGTGTTTATCAGTCCAGTACCTTGTTATCTCACCATCAGCCCTCAATCTGTCTCAGATTGAGCCAATTACTGCAAAGGTACGCGCCTGCACTTGATCATTCACCTTGATTACTAACTTTGGGGCTTTTCCAGATATTCCATGGCGGATCAAGAACAACAACAACCACCCCAAGAACAAATTCCTCCTCAAGAGGAATTCATCAACGAAGCAGCGAATAATGTTTTGGTCAATCCTGACCATGGCATCGAGTTGGAAGCCAACAATCACCAGTTGGACGCCGCTGAGTTCCGACCGCAAGAGCAACACCGTATGGTCGTGGACATACTACTAGGTCATGTTGGTTCCTATTTTCTTAACAATGATCTTAACTTTCAGTTAGTTCAGATTTAGATATGGTGTGGAAGCGTATTTAAGAACTGAAAGATAATGTAAAGGTAGAAGAACACACAATATCAGATAAACAGTATGTAAAGAACAGATGAGTATCTCCAAGATTACTGTTTGATATTTATCAAGAACACCAAGAACATAACAAGAATTCTGCTGGTGTATGTGTTTGTGCGTAGCTTAATTATCTGATTCTTGTTAATGGAAGAACTCAACATGAGTCTTCCTTTTATACTACGACAAAGGGGACATACTTTAGACAATAAGGACTTATGCTACAGTAGACAGGATCGTATGAACAGTAGCAGGTACTGCATGCATTAAATGCACATGTTCCAACTTGGACAGAGCCCTATCGGATTTTGACACGTGTTGTTGTTGTCAGGGCATGCCTTAAGCAAGTGGATGAACGGATCCTAGAACAGTAGAAAGATATTTGTAAATCTTCTAAGTCTTCAGTATAAACTGCAGAGGCTCTGTCAAGGGTGATAGAGGTTCTGCGGCTCGGTCCTCTGTGAGCAGTCTTCTGTTGATTCTTGCCTTCGGTATTCTTGGGTTCTTCTGCAGAGCCTCTGTGGGTTACTTCTGTACTTAGACTATTTTCACTACTTTCACAAACAGAAAGATTGGAGCTAACAATCTCCCCCTAAGTAGTGGAAATTAAAAAATTTGAAAGTGCAAGGATTTTCTAAGCACAAGAACAATTTTCTTTTTACATTAGATTATGCCAAAGGCATTTATATTTGATTGTATTGAAAAGAAAAAATTACAAAGGAATTGTTTGACTGACTCAGACATTGGCATCCTTGAAGTCATTCAATATTCTGCGGTCGAGTCCTTCTTGTATGAGCTCGTGATAGAAGCTGATGCAGAGAGTTCGAAAGTTGATTGTTGCATCGATAACCTCTATCATTCTGTCGGCAAGACTTTGATCCATGAGCTCTGTTCCTCTGTGCTCCACTAGGATCGATCTAAATTCTGTCAAAGTACTTGTTGCGTACTTCTGACAGTTCATCTCTACGAACAACTTTGATTTACCAGAAGGATCTAGAAATACTAACCCGACCCTTGGATTTGTGATGATTGAGTTGGGTGTAGCAGAGGGAGGGCAGTAGTTTTCTGGTGGTTGAACGGTTAAGCTTTTAACTCCAAGATCTCGAGCCAATTGGAAATCTACCATGTTGTATAGCAGAAGCTTCTCGCGTATGGCCTATCTAATCACCCTGTATGCTCTACGAACTTCATCTGTTGTGAAGTTCTCTTTCGTCCAATCCAGAAGGTCAGGAAGATCATAAGGATTTAAGTTTCTAAGATCCGCATCAGAGAATTGGTTCTCGGATTTGTCATCCCTTTTGACCTTGTATATATTGTATGAGACCTTGGGCCAGGTTCTGGTTTTGGAGAACTTACAATAGATGACTTTGATGATCTTGGATGTTGAGAAGACTTCGTATTTAGGCTTGGGTTTTGTTCTGGTGAAGAGGTTTTCGAGGTCAGCACGGAAGTCAGGGTCTTGAATGGTTGGTTCTGATTGATCCATTATGCCCATTCTGCTGTATAAGTACCTGTATACCACTTCTTCCATTTGTGGTGGTGGTGGTTGAGGTAAGGTTCTGCGCAGAGCATCTAACTGGTTCTTAACTTCTGCTACTCGATCCTTTGAAGGTTTTGTCTTTGGATCCAGAATAGGAATATTTGACAGAGGAGTTGTACCAAAAGCCCAGTCTTCTTCTTCTGGCTTTGGTGTCATAATAGCATCGAAAGAGCTCTTCATCAATTTTTCTGTTTGAGGTTGATGCTTGGGCTTCTTCTTCTGTGGTTCCTCTGTCATTATTCCTTTGCCCTTGTCTTTTGCCTTCGGCTGATCTTCTTGTAGAGATGGAGTTGCCTCTGCAGGTTTTGACACTTGAGTTTCCGAGGGCTTGATTGGGGTTGCTTCTGTTGAAGAGACTCCTGGTGTCTTGCTCATATATTTCCTCTGTTTTTGAGCAATGTTTTTGATTCTTGGGTTGGTTTTGGGTGTTGGGGATGGTAGTTCGTCTTCGTAGGATGTCAGGAGTTGGGGCTCTTCTTGGATTTGGACATCTTCTCCAAATACATAAGGAAATTCCACAGAGGTTGGTATTGCCTCTGTGGTCTTCTGTTGTTGAACTTGGGTTGTTTCTGGTATTTGGGTTGTAGCAGGGGTTTCTTCAGAGACCATTTCCACATAGGTGGTTGTTGCCTCTATGGACTGTTGTGTTCTTTGTTGGGTTTGAGTTGGGGGTGCAGAGGATATTTGTTATGCGGATACCGGTGTAGCGGGTAGACCTCTGCTTGCAGCTATTTCCCTTTGTTTCTCCCCTCGATTCTCCCCCTCGGGATGATCTGATGGACCATGATTGTCATCATCAGAGTCATCCTGACATTTATCTGTCGTACCCTCTGCTCTACATGAAGTTTCCGGTTTCTCATCTTTGCGCATAAGTCATCACAGAGGCCGAGCAATGTTTTAATCTATGCTTCTGTGTTGAAGCGCATTCTGCCGACGCTTGCTTGAAACTCTCTGACATAGTTTGCGTTGGCAGCAGTGAAAGCTCTGATGAATTCGGTCATCTGATCAAGTATTCCTTAGCCGAGTTCTGTCACTTGAGCTCTGGTCATGTAGTCAGAAGGCTTCATGGCCTGAGTATTTCTGGTTGTTTGCTCTTGAACTTCGTCTAATGCCTTCTTCAGGTCTTCAAGTGTAAGGCCCTTAGAAGCAAAGGATTGTTGTTTTAGTTGTTTTAGTTGTTTTAGTTGTAAAGTGTATTTTTCAATACCTTAAGGGTACTCCTAACCTAGGTCTTTGGTATCCCAAAGACTCAGGGTTTGATCTAATCGCCTATTCAGATAGTGATTTTGCAGGATGTAAATTGGATAGGAAAAGCACCACAGGAGGCTGTCAGCTCCTGGGTGGAAAGCTGGTGAGTTGGACAAGTAAAAAGCAAAATTCAGTGTCCACCTCAACCGCTGAAGCTGAGTACGTAGCTGCTGGAAGCTGTTGTTCTCATATCTTATGGATGAGAAATCAACTATTGGACTATGACCTTCAGCTCTCCAAAATTCCAATCTATTGCGATAGCAGTAGTGCCATCGCCATAGCAAACAATCCAGTGCTACACTCAAAGACCAAACACATCGAGATCATGTATCAATATTATCAGAGATCATGTGATGAATGGTGATATAGAACTTCATTTTATTCCAACTGACTTTCAGTTAGCTGATCTGTTCACCAAACCTCTTGATGAGACAAGATTCAACTTTCTCATCAGCGAGCTTGGAATGCTGAACCTAGAATAGAAAAATCTTCAGTGGTTAGCATTAGATCAGTGATAATATGAACTTATATACCCCTATTAATCATATAATCTCTGAACAAAACTGATTCGTTGATATCAAGGTACGTTCTCTCTCTTAAACGCTGACGTTCGCCTCAGCATGCAGAATTTCAAAATAAACAACATCGCTGAATATCTCTTCCTTTCGGTGATTCTTTTGAAAATCTAAATTCTCACTGATATTTCCAATCAGTGCTTCTTATTTAGAAAATGTCCCTGAGTTTATTTTTTTCAAAAACCCACAGAGACAACGGTAAATATGAAAGGACGTTTGTGACGTCATCACAACGGATAAAACCATGGCATTCCTTTTCGTCTGACATGCTCGCCCGTTTCGTTTTCTTGCCCAACAAGATTTAAGGGACGTGTCACGTGTCATCATGAGAAACATTTCCCGTTTATCAGTTTCTCTCTCTACTCTCAATATATAAACCCTTCCAGTTTATATTTTTACCTTTTACGCGATCATACTCTCTAAAGCATTAGAACTCTTTTGCATTCGGGTTATTTTCTCAAGAACTTGTGTTATTCATCTTCTACTTCAACAAAACAGGTTCCTTTTCTCTCCTTAATACCTCTCAAACTTGTTTTTGATCTTCTTATTGTTTTCAAAAGATCAAACAAAAGAACTTTCTAAAAATGAAATCATTTTATTCATGGTTTTATGAACGCAATCTGTTTTCAGGTTGTTCTTATAAGTTTATAATAAAAATCTTAAACTTATGCATTTCATACGTTTTTCCAGAATCCTTTCCATAAAAGGAAACTGGTAAAACAAGACTTTTCACTAGTTTTGTACTTCTTTTCAAAACTAGAAACCCTAGTTTACCATTTCTTTTTCCTAAATGGAAACTGAAAAACCCTAAAAATCTTCATCTTCTTCATCTTTTTGTGTTCTGAACAGAAATGGCAACTGACAAAGCTGCTTCTCCTACATCTTCTGCTTTTGACACCGTTGAACTCCCAAAGGCAGCAAACATGAGACACTCCCTGGACCAGATCCAGTTCCAGTCAAACAATCCCTACGCCCTCTTGGACTTCCCCAAGAAGAAGCAGATTACCCATCTTGATGATGCTGTTAACTTCATCAAGACCTGTCCTCTAGCGACAGCCCTGACCATCAAACCTCCCGCTCACAAAAACCTTCTTGCTCAGTTTTGGTATACCGCACACCGTACCACTATCCCATCCACCAAAAATACTAATCGCAAGCATGACGCGATTGCTTTTGAAACTGAACTTGGTGAAGCCCAAATCACCCATGGGACTATACGATCAGCCCTGAATCTCCCAGGAAGCTCCAAGACTCGTCATTTCGTCCCATTCCCTGACTCTAACTCCAATACAGGAAAGGAGGAAGTTATCGCCTTCCTGGACTTGATGCGTTACAACTAGAACCCTGATCGTCTGGGAAACCCTGAGAAGAAGATAACGACTGTGCTTAAGAGCAAGATGGCCAGCGATCCAACTTCATCTTCGCTCACATCATAAGCTGCATGTCAGCTAAGACGGGGTCAATGGATGAGGCCTCCAAGACCCAGACTGCCATGGGATACGCCCTTCTCAAAGGTCTTCACGTGGACGGGGCTAGCCTGATGTTCGAAGATCTGTTGGAGCGAGTGGACGTCGCTGATCGTCCAGCGGAGGTTCCATATCCCCGCTTTCTCAGTGCACTCTTCCTGCACGTCCTGGAAGAAAAGTACCCCAAGGTTGGTGACCTGAAATTCTCTCAGGTTGGCCCGAAGATACTCGACTACAAGCCCATCCCGAACGAGGTACGTCTTTCTCAACTATTACCTCTTCTTCGCTCTCCTTCTTCTACTTCTGCAGCTACCTCAATGGCAGCGGTTAACCTAACCGCTGATACCCAGGCTGCAACCTCCACCTCTTCCAGAAAGAGGAAACACTCTGAATCCCCCCTTGGCATCCATAAGTCCAAGAAGACCTCAAAGGAGCAACCCAAGCCTTCCCAGGCTGAAAACTCCACGTCGGTCCCTTTACAGACGATGATGGATAGTTTTGTGGTACACTCCGCCACATTTGTTGAACCCTCTACTTCTATACTGACACGGGGTTTTGACACCCCGCGAATCTTACCGCAAGTGTACGGGTCGAAGTCAAGTAATAGTACTTGAAAAGTACGAGTATCGAATCACGGGGAACTAGGAACTAAGTATCACAATTACTATAAGAACTATTAATTGAACTGTCGAAATTGGAGGATTGGTTTTATAAACTAATTAATTGCAATAAATAAAATCAAATCAAACACAAGACAAACAGAACAGCTTTGTAAACGTTGATAGAGAGAAAAGTTGAGGGTTGGAAATCCTCAGGTTATACACATGCAAACAATCGACTCAAAACAGTTACCAGTTAATCCCCTTAATGATTCCCAAATCTTTTAAGATCACCGTCGTTTTCTTTCGACCAACAACGGATTTTATTTTGAAAAGGATAAGTTCAATCTCTCGATCTCACTTATGGATTCCAAAACACATTAAGTACTCGATTTATGTTAAATTGGCTAGATTTTATCTCTCGATATCAACCTAACGGTTTAAATGGGACTAAAGCCTACTCGGTATATCTCTATCACCTTTTTGGGCTTTAGGCTTGCAATTCCTAATTCTAAATAGAAATCAATCCTCGCGAACTTAATAACTAACAATGAATCAATTGTAAATTGGCCAAATTCACAAATGCATTAAGAACGAAATCACATGCTTCATTAATTAAGGAAAACTGATAAAAGTTCAAATCAATTCGTTACATGCTACAAACCGAATTCATTCCAACCCCCAACACGAACCGGTTAGTTCATGTCGGTGGTGGATTCAAACATAAGAGAAAAAGGTGCAAAAGTATATGTAAACATGATCAAATGTGAAAGATGAAATCGTGATAACAAGTGATGAAAACTCCCTCCTCTCGTGTTCGTCTCTACGTTCCGTGATGAATGTATCCGTGATCAGCTCTCTAACGTGGCTTCGAGGACTCCGAAAAATCGCCCAAAGTCGCCCCTGAACTGCTCCCGATCGTCTGCCGTCTGAATGATATCGAATAATGACCTAAACCCCGGAAAATAAAGCTGATTTTCGAAAAATAGTGACTTACGCGACTTGCCACGCGACTTGCAAGTCGCGGTCTAAGTCGCGCGTATGCTTTTTGCTGTGTGGGTCGATTTTTGGTTCGCGGGTCGGGTCCTGGTTCGGTCGCGGGTCTTGGGCTTGGCTTTTGGGCTCCCGTTAGGCTTCGTTTTGACTCGTTTTGGGCTCTTTTTAGCTTCTTTCTCGAGAAATGCCGCCTTTTAGCTAACCTGCATAATTCACTAGATAAACCGTAAAATACACGCCTTTTTAATTGAATACAAGCCAATCTCGTTGGTTTGAGAACTGAAAATAACGCCAAAAAGTGGCGTTATCATATACCCATTTCAGTGCCTCAGTGGACTGAAACTTTATTGGATGTGAACCCCCACTCCACAGCGCCTCAAATCGTTGCGGAGGCAATTTTCTACGGATCCAATGCTGAGACTGCTACCCACACCCTCTTCACAACCTTTGCTCCTCCCTCACATTCTTTGGTCTCTTCACAGTTCATTTTCCTCACTACATCTACTACAAACGTCATTCATCTAGATGACAGTGCTGCTACTGACCTCCAACGAATGATTCAGCAAAATCAAGGACCTGAAGGCGCTTCCACCCATCGAACGCTGGAAGATGACTTGGAACACTTGTCAGGTTACCGTGACATCAACACTTTTTCCAACCCGCCTCCAGGTACCCTAAACACTCCTCTCTCTAGACCCCTAACGTCTGAGCTTTCCTTTGTTCACAAGTTCTTTTCTGTAATAGGTCCTAACTTGGGCACGATTAGCAACTCCCTCACGGAGATCGCTAATAAGGTGGAAACTCTCACCACCACAATCTCCACCAACTCCACAGCGGTTATAGATGCTGGGGAGACGTTGAAGAAACTGGCCGACGCTGTCAAAGACAAGACTACAACCACTAATGTCACCAAGCTTGAAGGTGGTTTGTCTTATGTCACAGAGGCCATCACCAACAACTCTTCCTCTATCAGCGCCCAAGACAACCAACGACGACCTCTCCTCAAACTTCAAAACTCTGTACAGCGAAGTCACATCGCTGAAGACTGAGGTATCTAATCTTCAGGGAAAGGTGACGTCTCTGAAGACTGAGGTGAGTGATCTTGTTCAAGAGGTTGGCTCCTTCAACAATCTAATCAGCCAACTGCTCGATCAGCTCAATGCTCCCACTGTTCCTTTGTCCCACTTTTCTCAAGACGACAGGGAAAAGTTGGTAAAGGCAGTGGAACATATTCTGAAGACAACTCCAGCTATATCTGGCCTTGAAGACAGATTAGCAGCGGTTGAAACCCATCCAGGTTTCCCTAGCCATGAAGACAGGGATACTGAACAGGTATTTTCTGCTACCTCCACTGCTGCTGCTACTTCCTCCCCCATCCGAAATGTGGAAGATGGGGAGAAGGAAAAGGAAACTGAAGACCTTCCCTATTTTTCTGAGAGGGAGGATAAAGAGGAAAGTGATGAAGAACCTCAGGTAGATAAGAACCCTGAGGGAACCGAGAAAAATCCTTCTCATTCTGAGGGGGAGCAACTCGAATACTTCACTCACTCTTTTGCTGCTGCTGAGAATCTATCTTCAGAGAGTGAGGAAGATGATGCTGAAGATGACGAAGAACCAAATCTGAAAGATGACGAACCATCTTCATCCCCTGATGATGATAAAGATGACGATGATGATGATGGCTTCGTTTTCCAGCAAAAGAAAACAAGGATCCCTGCTTAGAAGGGAGTTGTAAAAAAAGAACAAGGGGAGGGGACCAAAAAGACTTCTCCAGCGAAAGCGGCCAATCAAGGAAAGAATAAAAGCTTCGTTGACGACAACTTGGCTATTCTTCTCAAGAAGCCAGTTTGTTAGGTATGTTACATCCTATTCCCTTACACTGCATCCCTCCTCTACCCCTTCTCATTATCTATCCTACTCACTCTCAAACCTCTAAACACTTAACTCATCCTTTCTCTATCTCTTTTTCCCTATGATCTAATCTATTGATCATTTTATTTAGCTAGTCCTCTCCCCTACTTAAGGGTCAAGTTGAAGCTCCTCTCGACAACATCGCACTAATCCCAGCCTCTAGAGCTGATGATCAAGAAATAATCCTGGTCCTGAACTCGACCGATAACGTTTTTGAAGAAGAAGAAGAAGAGATGCTATCGCACCGAAAAAAGCCTTCCTTGGTTCCTCAAATACTAAGTGAAGATGTAAAAAGAAAAAGACCAGCGATGATTCAAAAACTGGAAGATCAGCGAATTGTCCCTTATCACCTAAATCTCTTATCAAACAGAGAAATCGTTGAGTCTTTCAAAGCTGAACGACTCCTTGCTGAACAAAAGAAGACTGAAAAAAAAGATAAATCATATGCCATTGAACTCGTTCAATGTTCGGTAAAGGATCCAACCCTGAAGAAGGTTCCTATCTCTGTTCAGCGAATGCTATGGAAAGACGCCCAGAAGATCAGAGAAGAGAAAACCAAGGTCCCTGATTCCACTGTAGTTTGGTGCAAGGAGAAATGTCATTTCCGACATCATGCCTCTAGAATCAAAACGGTCAACAATAGGGGAAGAACACTCAATGACGTTCCTATCATAGACATTCAGATTGTCAGAGAGAATGGTCACAAGGCAACTATCTACACATCGTGGCTTGATCAGCATGGTTTATCTGAATGGTTGGATATGCGGATAGCTATTCAGCGGTCGCGTTCAAATTACAAATCCTTTGTCGAGAAAGCTCTAAACAAGCAGATCGACTTGGTAACATCAGCCTTTGATATCCCTCCTTCTTCTCCAGTTCAAAATAGAAGGCCTGCTAAAGAATAAACCCTCATCTTTAGGTCCTCTTATCTGAAATGAAACCGGCATCAATTTCTCACGAGAAGCTGTCCTTGGTCCTGATCCTGATCTCTTAGCGCCCGATGTCTCCCTACCCCCTGGTGAAGACTTTATCCCTGGAAAGTTTGGCAGCGAACCTTATGGCATTTTCTTCATTGACTTCACCGGACGCAAATGCTTTCAACGCATCTCTGAGCTAGCCATTTCTCCTATCGAACAACTTAGAGATCTCATCTACTGGTGTGGTTTCAGACAAGACCTGCTCGGACATTTCATGAAGCCCTTGATCTACAAAGAATCCAAGAAAAGAAAGGAACAGGGAGTAAAAGTCCCAGATTGGATGGTGTCTGAAACAAATACTCTTGATGAACTTCTTGCCAAGAATGAACCTGATTAGCTGATAGGATTCCTTTTTTGTAATTCTTCTATCCTTTATTAGCTTGTTTTGTACTTGTAATTTTTCCACTTCCCCTTGTAATCTCTACGAAGTTAATGAAAAATTTCAGTAAATGTACTTTACTCCATTGGCACTTAAAAATATCCTTGAAACAGTAAATGGGACAAGTATTTTATGAGTCCTTTTTATCCTTATGTTTTTATACTTAGAAATTTTCCTTTATTGTTATGTCATCATCAAATAGGGGGAGATTGTTGATCCAAACCCTCAGTGATTTGATAATGACCCTGAGAAACACTTAGTGAAAATTGTAAGTAGACAGTATGTATTAGAGTTTCACTATCAAAGATAATACTAAGTCTGTTTAGAACCGCTGATAGGAAACTCATGTTCTTTATATTACATTTCAGCGAACACTATACATCAGAGAGCCCTGAGCCTGTTCAGTCTCACTGATGATCGCTGATAATTTATGTTGTTTACTTATGATCCATTAAGACAAGATTCACGTCAACTATGTTCTACGCTGAAGTTGAAAATCAAGCCTAAGAACCAGCGACTAAGTCTACTAGTGACCTGATGCGGATATCAGCGAAGCCAAGACTTGTCCACTCAACGTGAAGTTTCAAGTAAAAGACTTCAGCGAACGTTGAACTTCATCATTCGCTGATAAAGAGTCATTCAGTGAATGCTGATCATAAAGCCTCCTCTACAACCTGTGCTTCTCCAGAGCTACTTCCCACTGCTCGTCACTCATTCTCACTACTACCTCTGTACCTATGGGGACACCTAAGCATGGGGGAGGCACAGGCCTCGGTTTAGGAGTCCTGTGATCACGCATGTACACACTCTTTAAGTCTTCATCTGAGGCATAGACGAGCATCTTTTCGCTCAGAGGTCTGTAGTATGGGTAGCCGTCAGAGTGTAGGGTGGGGGTCATCCTCTGTAGAGGGTATGTCTTGACAATGGGACCTTCAAGTGGCTAACGTTCACTTTCTAGTAGAGGTTCGAGGATTATTCCCAGAATCCTCTGGAATTGTAGTGCTGGAAGCTGACCCTTAGTCTTTGCCTTCTGGGTGGCTTGTTTGTGTTCGATAGTGGCGATGAGTTCTGTCATGATCAGGGATGCGTAGTCTAGAGGTAAGTCATAGTATATTCCATACATGTTGGACAGAATCTGATGTGAGCTCTGGTCAGGGCTTCCAATTTTCCCCGTGGGGCATCTGTTAAGGATGGAAAAGAGTGTGTTCCAGAGAGGGGGAAGCCTGTTTCTTCTGAAGTCGTTTCTTTTTGGCAGAGGAGAGTTGTATCCAAGCATGGTTACAAAGGCACAGAGGTCAGAATCTGAGGGTTCCTCTGCATATTGCTTAATTCCCAGCATACCTATGGTAGGTAGCTCAAATTCAAAAGAGATCATGGTCCTATTAAAGCCTATGTTCATGTTTTCGGAGTTATTAGGCTTGGACACATACCCATTTATGGTGTTTGCCTCAGAATCAAAGTAACAACTCTGCCATAACTGATGAAGATATCTTGCAAGGATCTTGGAGACGTTGCTGGTCAGAAGGAGTCTTAGAGGATGGTTTTCCAGAATGTTCAATAAGATGGCCTGTCCTTCCCCAAAGATGTTTCTATTTGGGACCAAGTAGTGATTATTGGGTTTTAAAGGTAGTTGGGTTTCAAAACAGTCGTTTTCCAGAAAGTTTTGCAGGTTGGTAGTGGGTGCATGATGAACAGAATCTCCACTGTTAGCTTTTTCTTGAAGGTTTCATGGATTTGCAGGATTGTTGGAATGCCCAGATGGAGCATGGGAGTTAGCAGGTAAAGCCATTTGAATGTTTGCTTGAGTGTTCTTGAGAAAATAGCAGAGATTTGCAGGTTTTGCAAGATCGCCAGAAATATCAGAGAGAAAGGGTTCGTAAAATTGAAGAAGAAGGGTAAAAGTGGGTTTTATAGTGGGTAAATTTGGATAGAATTTGGGCGGTAAAAAGTGAATTCTATAAAGTTTGGAATCCGTACTTGAGTGTACAGTTGGGTTCAATGCTTTAGTACTGTCGTGTGGCACGCACGTCCAACAGAAACGTGCCACGTCAGAAGTGGCGATGCACGATGGAACATCGTGCGGCGCCCATTAATGCTGAGCGCATGGCAGTTGCTATGCCCAAGTGACTGTCACTTTTGAAAATAACCCGCACCTCATAAGCTTTCAAAACGCATTAAGTGTTAGAAACCACAGAAGCTCTGTGGTGGAGTGAGCTCTGTGGTCTGAGGTCTTCTTCAAAAAGCACCAGAATTGCACCTTTTCTTTACCAAAATATTTTTGAAAAGCAATGGGGTGATCAAGAGTTTCCACTAGAAGTCATGATCACAGAGGCTCTGTCAAACGTGACAGAGGCTCTATGACCAAGAATTTCTAATTGTGAAAAAATCTCAAAAGATTTTGATCTCCCAAGGTGTTTACTAGTTAAAGCAGACAATTTAGGACATATTTTGAAAGTTATGTCTGAGAAAAGTGCTTTGAAAAATTGGTTTGTGCGATGTGCTTACCCGATGTCTCCCAATTTGCTCGACATGATTGCCTACTTCTGGTGATTGCTATAATTAAAGAACTTCTTTGGCTCCCCATTGAATGATCAACCTTTGTAGATCATCACAAGGTCTCCTTCTGCTCCCTCTAGACATATGCTTGGATCAGATATTGATAAGTAGAGCACACAACATAAATCAAGCTCATAAGAGGTTTTGTGAGAGTGAACAGAGGCTCTGTGCCACTTCACAGAAGCTCTATTGAGTACAGAACTTTCAGAGGTAAAGAATGTACATACTGAAAGATTTAAATATTTATATATATATACAGAAGGATTTAATCTTACTTACAGAGGGATTTAGCTCATGTTCAGCATACCTAACTTACCCACCAAGAATATGAATCTTTTCTCATCAAGTGCTTTGGTGAATAAGTCCGCAAGTCGATATTCTGTTGACACAAAGTACATCTCTATGGTTCCCTATTCAACATGATGCTTTAAAAAGTGGTACCTGATATCTATGTGTTTTGTCTTAGAGTGTTGCACAGGGTTGGCAGAGATCGCAATGGCGCTTTTGGAGTCATAGAGGATTGGAATCTTTTGGATATCTAGACCATAGTGTTTGAGATGAGTTCTAATCCACAGAACTTGTGAACAACAGCTGGAGAGTAGCAACGTATTCTGCTTCTGTTGTGGATGTTGACACACAATTCTGCTTCTTAGAAGTCCAGCTTACTAGTTTACCACCTAGGAATTGGCAACTCCTAGAGGTACTTTTCCTGTCTAGCTTGCATCCTCCGTAATCTGAATCTATATAAGCCATAAGATCAAAGCCAGAGTTCTTTGGATACCAGAGACCAAGATTCTTGGTTCCTTTAAGGTATCTAAAGATTCTCATGACAGCAAATAGGTGGAATTCTTTGGGGTTAGCTTGATACCTTGTGCATAGACATATGGCATACATTATGTCTGGCCTACTAGTAGTTAAGTTTAGAAGAGACCCGATAATGCCTCTATAGAGCTGGCACTCAATAGATTTTCCTTCTGGATCAGAGTGTAACTTAGATCCAGTGGCCATGGGGTCTTCATGACAGAGGCATCAGAGAGTTTGAATTTTGAAAGTATGTCAGAGACATATTTTGATTGATTTATAAAGATTCCCTCTGATGACTGTTTGACTTGGAGTCCTAGGAAGAAATTTAAATCTCCCATCATACTCATTTCAAACTCACTCTGCATGAGTTTTTCAAAATATGTGCAATATTTTGCATTAGTATAGCCAAAAATAATGTCGTCCACATATATTTGGACAAGTAGATTCTCATCACCTTTTCTCTTATAGAACAAAGTTGTATCGGTAGTACCTTTTTCGAACTCATTAACAAGAAGAAAGGTTGAAAGGTGTTCATACCATGCTCTTAGGGCCTGTTTGAGTCTATACAGGGCCTTATATAGATAGTAGACATGGTTTGGGTATTTAGAACTTTCGAACCCTGGTGGTTGTTGGACATATACTTCTTCTTGAATCTGTCCGTTTAGAAAGGCATATTTGACGTCCAGTTCAAATACCTTAAAACCTCTATGGGTTGCGAAGGCTAAGAAGATTCTTATCGTTTCGAGCCGTACGACAGGGGCAAAGGTCTCCTCGTAGTCAATCCTTTGTGCCTGACAGTATCCCTTAGCCATTAGTCTTGCCTTGTTTCTGATGACCACTTCATCCTAATCCTTCTTGTTTCTGAAGACCCATTTAGTCCCTATGGCAGTTTTCCCTCTTGGCAGAGGAACTAGGGTCCACACATTGTTTCTCTCAAATTGGAGAAGCTCCTCTTGCATTGCTTCCACCTAATTTGGATCTTCCAGTGCTTTAGAAACTCTCTTAGGTTCGATCACACTGATAAAATTTATGAAGAAACAAAAATTAGCAGTTGCTGATCGTGTCTTAACGTTGTCAGAAGGACTGCCAATTATTTAAATCTAAGGATGATCCTTTGTCCACTTGGACATTCTTGGGAGATGGTCATTTGTAGCATCGAGTTGACCTTCTGTTGTTGCACACGATGGTTCTGGTGCAACTTCTGTGGTTGATGGTACTTATGTGCTTGTGCTTGGAGTTTTAGCTTGAGGAGGTATTTCAATAAGAGTAGGTATTGAATCCTCTAATGATGTTGAGACAGAATCCTCATTATCCTCTGGTGTCAATTCCTCTGTTGTCATAGGAGTTGGGATTTCCAGTGCCTCTGTCGTGGAACCGTTGTTCACAGTATCCTCTACTTACTCCCCCTCAACATTTGAACCTGCACAATTAATGGAAGAGGGTAAGGAATTTGATAGACTAGTAAGTGATATACCTTGATTTGTCTTCTATGCAGAGGATGTCTTTTCAGAGGCTCTGGGAACTCCAGTAGAGGGATCAATATCGTCATTGAACATTTCTTCAAATAGAAGATTAAGCTCTGCTTCTCTTGATTTTAGAAACGCCCGATGTTTCTTGGTTCAATCCGAGTTCTGAACTGATTTGTTCAGAAGTCTTTTGGAATGAATCATCAAAAGAAACATTAATGCTTTCCACAATTGATCGAGTTCGCAGAACATAGATTCTGTAGGCCTTGGAAGTGGCGGAATACCCGATGAATTTGTGTTAGGATCCAAGCGCTTACCACTACGCCAAAAGCAATTGCTGGTGGAGAAGGAGCAACTTATTTCCATATAGCGTAGCATCCAGCGCCACGTTTCGATTTAGAAAGATGCTGGTCAATGACCCAACAATCCCCCCCCCCCCAGCAAATGCCAGCACTAACGAGAGCTTCGCTAAAAGTCAATGGTTGCACAACATGCCTTTGGCATTTTTTAAATGCACTCCATTGCATTCGAACCCGTGACCTGCTCTGATACCACATGTTAGGATCCAAGCGCTTACCACTACGCCAAAAGCAATTGCTGGTGGAGAAGGCACAACTTATTTCCATATAGCGTAGCATCCAGCACCACGTTTTGATTTAAGAAGATGCTAGTCAATGACCCAACAATTTGCCTTCATCTGCCTTAATATCAAACTTCCCACAGGCTTCTCTGTCGTTGAGGACAAAACACTTACACCCAAAAACATGAAAGAACTTGATATTGGGCTTTCTCTGGTTTATCAAATGATATGGTGTCTTGATGTGTCTTTTTACCATTGTTGATCGATTCTGAGTGAAGCATGCAGTTGAAACAGCTTCTGCCCAAAAAGAGATGGGTAATCCAGATGCTGTGAACATGGTTATTGCAGCCTCCACAAGCGTGCGATTTTTGCGTTCAACTATGCCATTTTGTTGTGGAGTACGTGCAGCAGAGAAGTTTTGTGAGATTCCTTCCTCTGTTAGATAAGCTTCAATGGTAGAGTTTTTGAACTCTGTCCCGTTGTCGCTTCTCAGCTTCTGCACCCTGCACTCATAGAGAACCTGGATTCTTTTCATTAGATTAATCAAGATGTTTGGAACATCTGACTTCATTCGGACAAACTCTACCCAAGTGTATCTAGAATATTCATCGACCAACACCAGCATATATTTCTTGCCACCTAGGCTCTGTGTAGTAATGGGACCACAGAGGTAGACATGAAGCTTGTACAGAGGCCTAGTGCAGGACACATCAGATTTGCCTTTATAGGAAGCTCTTTTGAGTTTTCCCATTTCACAGGCAGAGTACAGATGATCCTTGTTAAATTTAACATTTGGCAAACCTTTCACTAGATCAAGGTTTACAAGTTTATCGAGGGTATGGAAGTTTAGATGGCAGAACCTGTTGTGCCATAACAATGCTTCTTCATTCTTGCATGAGACAAGGCAGAGCTTGTCATCTTTGTTCTTGGCTTTAAAGTTCATAAGGTACAGGTCGCCTCTTCTTTCGGCTCGCAGAAGCTCTACCTCTGTGTCTTTCCCGAGTAGAGAGCAATAAGTTCTTTTGAACTTTACATCGAAACCTGTGTCACGGAGTTGGCTTACACTTAGAAGGTTGTGCTTGAGGCCATCCATATACGCAACTTTGCACACAGTTATATCTTCCTTCTTGATGACTCTGTAGCCTCTGATGTACCCATTTTTGTTGTCTCCAAAGGTTATAGATCCTCCTCCAAGTTTGTCTTTATAAGAGGATAGTAAACCTCTG
Source organism: Saussurea involucrata (assembly GCA_033807775.1). Lineage (NCBI taxonomy): Eukaryota > Viridiplantae > Streptophyta > Magnoliopsida > Asterales > Asteraceae > Saussurea > Saussurea involucrata. Next base: position 25,768,773 of record CM066326.1, read on the forward strand.
TCGCCAGTCATGCGCCTCGAGCACCCGGAGTCTAGGTACCAGAGAGGCACATACTGCTACTGCAACACGTTTAGAGAGATTTAGGTACTCATTTCCAAATGGGTCCAGTTTTTTAGGGGGCTTTAAGGTTGCTTTAGCATCCTTTGTTTTGGTTTTATCTTCTTTTGAAGAACCATTTTGTTTCTTCTTACTCTTGAATTTTGCATTCTTTACTTTGGGTTTAGAGAGGAAACAGTGAGGACCGGAGAAATGTTGATTTAATTGATGCATGAGTTCAAGGCAATCACAGTAATCAACATGTGAAGAAATTTGCTTAAACCTTTCATTGAAAACATTGAACATGGGTACAGAGGCTTTATGTTTGTAATCTCTCCTAGTATCAGACTTTCTATTACGGAGAGACCTATCTAGGCTAGATTTATTTTTTGTAAAATCTCTCTTCAGAGTAGCCTTCTGCTGTACCCATCTTCTGTGGTGAACCTTTGCCGATTTCTCTGTCACAAAAGAAAAAGACTTGTTATTTTCAACCCATTTTCCTTTTTATTGCCAAGTGATTTTTTCTTGAGTTGTCCTTAAAGGTTTTGAAGCTTTTGGATTTTGAGAGGATCTTTTCTTTTCTTCTTTGATTTTCTCAAGTTCAAGAGAAGTTTTAGCTTGTATACACATGTCTAGAAAGTCTGGACAGATAGGAACACTTGTGAATTTCTCTTTTGGAGGAATAGTTCTGCTAAGAATGCCAGAGGGAAGCTTAAATCCCTCTGATTCACAAGGAACTATCTCTGAGTCGTCAGAGTCAGTCTCAGATTCGACAGAGGTTGAGTCATCCTCGTATACAGAGGATGGACCACAGGAGTCTCTGTCGCAGAGGCTGGAATTTCTGTGCATGTGTCATACTCACTTTCTTCCTTGTTTTTGGGAATATCTTCTAAAACTTTGGAAGTGTTCACAAAGATCTTGTTTGATAGAGAATGTATCATGACTTTCGTAAAAGTTGTTTTACCAATTTCTTTCAACTCGTTTTCAGAAATATGTTGCAATTTTTCTTCTGAATAAGAAGGCACAAATTCAGGTGCCTCTGCAGATAGCTCATTTTCAGAATCTATAGTGCATACAAAAGCAACCTGGGTCTGAGTCTCCGGGTTACCAAACTTGAAGATTCCTATCTGATCCTGAGTTTTCAGATATTTCTTTGGTTTGGAGTCTCTTTTGACAGAGTCTGAAGGCGACAAATCTGTGTTTTGATACCACACATTGATCATCTTCGGAGGTTTCCTCTTGTGAGGTTCCCCATAGGTTTTTCGCCTTTTGTTCACAGAGAGTAAGTTTGGAAAGCCTGGTTTTAGAGTGTCTCCGACGCAGAATAGAGAAGACAGGGACTTGTCTCTTTTGGTTCTTGTATAAGGATCCAAGTCACAGAAGCCAATTCCCCTTCTTCCTATTTGGGTATTTACCTTCTCATATACCTTCTGCGCGTCTTGATATCTTTTAATTAAGAGATCTCTGTCGAGTAGATCTTGGTGAAGAACTTCTCTTTCTTTTTGAAAAAAAAATATTAAGAGCAAGTATGTTAAGTCTGTCACTCTCATTATCCGAAAGTTCTTTGGTTTTGACTTTTAAGGCTAAGTCAAGATCAGAAATCTTCTCTGTCAAAGGTTAGTTATTTATGCCAATTTGATTCAAGATCGTCCTTTTCTGAAGTAATTTTTGCCTTTTCCTGAGTGAGAAGTTTGGCTTCTCTCTCATAGAAGGCAAGTTTTTTATTAACATCTGCTCAAGTCTTTTCAAGTTCATTGTAATCTTCTGTTAGTTTAAGAATATTTACTTCTATGTCATTTGAGGATGAGTTATGTCACACCCCGCTAAAGCGGAAACACGAGATGTCACAGTTCAAGGTTTCAATGCGTAAGGTAGAAGACAACACACAATCATCATATCACAAAAGTTTACAAGAGTACATCATATTTCAAAATACAAATTGTCCAAAAACAAAAATTGACATGATAAGGAAAAAGCGTTGGGTGCCGCTACTTGTGGTGCCTTCTAAAGTTCAACCTTACTTGATATTTCCTGAAAAACATGTAAAGGAGAGGGTCAACTATTGAATAGTGGGTGAGTTCACAGGTTTTCGGTATGCATAACAGTGTTAATGCAAGTTTGTAAATCCGCACAGTGGATTGAGTATTCGGTTGTAGTTATAAAGCATTTTTATAAATCCACACAATGGATTAAGAGTTCGTTTGTCAACATGCGCAAGGTATAATATCGTATGCAATATGTCAAAGTAATGAGCCCACTACCCAAACCTACATGACCGTACACGCCCCAAAGACACATGTTCCTCACAAACATGATAAGTTCGTGGGTAATTATGCACTCGCGAGGTGAGTGGGGTGTCTACCAAATAACGTTATCCATAATATACCAAGCGGCTCGCACAATGAGCTAATGGGTAATGTAGTTCGTACCGGGGACATTCAAATAAATGTGAAACTCAGAATCAACTAACATAAGCATATATACCATAGCGCGTAAAAGTTCGTAGAAATGTAAATCAGTTTGAGTAAATAGTACAACCGATATATAAGTAAATTGTAACATGCTTTTCACCCCAAAATGTATAAAACAGTAAAAAGGGGCTGTGAAAACTCACGGTGATTAGCGAAGATATTCCCGAGAGGTTCGTAATGCAATCCGAAATATGATCCTACTTCGATCCTACGAACGTAAGGATACTAGTAAGATTCTATGCTTAAACCTTAGGTCTCGATAATGTTTAGTTACCCAAATCATCATAAATTGCCTTTGTTGTGATTAAGTTTATAGGTTGTAAGGAATTAACCGAAGTTAGTAATCAATATATAATACAATACATATGTTAGATTGAAGCTACCGCAATTTCTTCATAACGAGTGACGAAAAGGGTCTAAAGGTAGAGGTTATATGCAGTATATATCTATATTCCACAATTTCATCATAAGAATGATGAAACGGGTTCAAAATGTAAAGTTAGATTATGTAAAATGCATATACATATAGTATATATATATTCCACAATTTCATCATAAGAATGATAAAACGGGTTCAAAATGTAAAGTTAGAATATGTACAAAGCATATACATATAGTATATATATATTCCACAATTTCATCATAAGAATGATGAAACGGGTTCAAAGAGTTAGTTTTTAACCAAAGCAGAAAGTTATCACTTGTTGTCCAGAATGTATTGTCGCTTTCAGTTCGTTTTTCGATATTTCCAGAGGCATTCAGGTTAAGATATTGTATGTCCATTCGTGTTAGGAAATTTTTTACATAAGATTCATAGTTTTTAGAGGTGTTTAAGTACCTGAAATAATTCTTGACGTAAAAACACTACAGGAAGCTTTGCGGTTTGCATACTGTTTTTGTGAAAAATGTTTGAAGTTCGAAATCTTAATATTTTTCAATGATTCCAGTTGGGTTAGAATCCTAACTCATAAAAGTAAATTCCAGAAAAAGAATCACCTCATTTGTAGTATTTTTGAGTGAGATACGGCTATGCAAAGTCAGTGGAAAAATCTGACAGATTGCTGTTGGAAATCTTCTTTAAATAAATGCATTATTTCCATTGGTTCTTTAAAGAATTTTATTCTTTTTGCTTGGCCACGATTTTTGACACAACAAATCCAGTATTTTCAGATGAAAAAGATTCCATTTAATTTACACAAGCTACATGCAAACAACTTAGACAAGTTATCTTGTCAAAACATTTTCAAAAATTGGTCCTTTTGAGCTTTTTGTGAACACATTCAAATAGTTCATTTTTTGATCATTAATTTTGGTTTGATCATGGATTCATCACTCTTTTAATAACATGCAAAGTGTTATGGTGATGAATCTACAAACATTAAGATTCAAAGATATGTTTAGAGAAAACAACATTTAAAACTAGTGTAGAAGAAGAAGAAACTTAAAGAAAATGAAGGAACAATACAAGGAGAAGTGTAGGCTTTGCACTACATATGATTTTTACCTTGTGAAGACTTGAATACTTGATGTTCTTGAGGTTAAAGTGGCTGGACTTTGGACAATATTAGAGAGAAAAAGAGAGATTTCTTCTTAGAGAGAAATTTGAGAGAGAGAGAGAGAGAGAGAGAGAGAGAGAGAGAGAGAGAGAGAGATAAGATGGATTGAATGAATGAAAAGGAGAGAGGGGGGGGTGTCCGGTTTTGGGAAGGGGGAAAGAGGAGAGAGTGGAGTGTAGTTTTAGGTAAAATAATTGTGTTTTATTTTTATTTTTATTTTATTTTTAATTTGTTAATTAATAACTAGTTTATATAAATAATAATACTTGTTTTATTTACTAGTATTTACTATGCAAAGTACATATATATATATATATATATATATATATGTACAAATATATTTAAGGTATTTTATATTTGCATTTTATGAGATTTATGGATAATTTTCTTATTAAGGCAAATGCTAGGCAAAATTCTCCAATTGTCCTAACAACAACGTTTATACTGCTAAGTTCGACTCTGATGTCTAAAATATAGATAACTGCAATGTTCAGTATAAATCTAACCTGGACGTAAGTTTGACGGTTGTCACAGTCTCCCCCGGTTAAAAGAATTTCGTCCCAAAATTCAAGAACTTCCGTCCTTAACCGGTTTGTTAGCGAAAAGGTGAGGATAGTTATGTTTCATGTAATCCTCTCGTTCCCATGTGTACTCAGGCCCACGCCTTGTGTTCCAATGAACTTTCACGATCGGGATTTTCTTTCGTATCAAACATTTAACTTCTCTATCGAGAATCTCGGTTGGTTCTTCTATAATGTGTAGCTTATCGTCAATTTGAACTTCTTCCATGGGTATGATTAATGAGTCGTCAGCTAGACACTTCTTGAGATTCGACACGTGAAACATATCAGGGATGGCACTTAGCTCTTTAGGCAAATTGAGTCTATATGCTACCGGACCAATCCTTTCGGAAATCTCAAATGGTCCGACATACCTTGGGCTCAATTTTCCTCTTTTCCCAAAACGTATTATTCCTTTCCATGGAGATACTTTTAGAAGTACTTTATCGCCAACTTGAAATTCTAAAGGCTTCCGACGATTATCCGCATAACTTTTATGACGATCTCTGGATGCTTTAAGTCTGTCTCTAATGATTGCAATCTTATCGGTAGTTTCTTGCACAATTTCGGGTCTAGATAATTGTCTGTCTCCAATTTCTAACCAAGCAAGTGGTGAACGACACTTGCATCCATACAATGCTTCAAATGGCGTACACTGAATACTGGTGTGATAGCTATTGTTATAAGAAAACTCGACCAAAGGTAAGTGATTGTCCCAACTTCCTCCGAAGTCTAGAACGAATGCCCGAAGCATGTCTTCTAACATTTGAATAGTTCGTTCACTTTGCCCATCCGTTTGAGGATGATAGGCAGTGTTCAAATTCAATTGCGTACCCAATGCTTTTTGAAGCGACTGCCAAAACCGTGACGTGAACCATTTCATCCAGAACCGTTTCTCGTACGTTGTTAGCTTTTGGAATCCAAACTCTGTCCTTAAAGTAACGTACTCCATCAACCTTAGTTTCAAATCTACTTTCTATGTCGTGAAGGGTTTCGTCCTTCATGTTTTCCGTTTTCATTGCTTCGGTCTAAGCTTCAAGAATTCGAGTCTTTAAACTCGTTTGTACAAGCGCCCCCATTGCTCGTACACGTGAAGGTTTTACCCCTTCCTTCCTACTCAGGGCATCGGCCACCACATTGGCCTTACCTGGGTGATAACGAATTTCACAATCGTAGTCGCTGAGTAACTCTACCCATCTTATTTGCCTCATGTTGAGCATTTTCTGGTCTAGGATATGCTGAAGACTCTTATGATCGGTGAAGATAGTGCATTTAGTGCCATACAGATAATGTCTCCAAATCTTTAAAGCGAATACCACGGCTCCGAGCTCCAAGTCATGTGTGGTATAGTTCTTCTCATGAACCTTTAGTTGTCGCGAGGCGTACGCTATAACCTTGTCCTTTTGCATCAATACACAACCCAAACCTTGATGCGATGCATCACAATACACCACAAAGTTATCGGTTCCTTCCGGTAAAGCTAGAATTGGTGCATTGCACAGCTTTTTCTTCAATAGCTGGAACGCCTCTTCTTGCGGTTCTTCCCAAACGAATGTCCTATCCTTTTGGGTTCGTGCTGTGAGTGGTTTAGCAATTTTTGAGAAGTTCTCGATAAATCGCCTATAATAACCTGCCAATCCCAGAAATTGACGAATTTCTGTTGGGGTTTTTGGAGCTTCCCACTTCTTAACGGCTTCCAATTTAGCCGGGTCCACGTGAATTCCTTTCTCTCCAATCACGTGACCAAGAAAGTGTACCTCTCGAATCCAAAATTCGTACTTTGAGAACATGGCGTACAGTTTCTGTTCCTTAAGTGTCTCTATAATTATTCTTAAATGTTGTCCGTGCTCCTCTTTACTTCGAGAGTAGATCAAAATGTCGTCGATGAACACGATCACAAACTTGTCAAGGTATGGTCTGCATACCCTGTTCATTAAATCCATGAACACAGCTCGTGCATTCGTTAACCCGAAAGGCATAACCAAAAAACTAGTAGTGTCCATATCGAGTCCTAAAAGCTGTCTTAGGAATGTCCTCCTCACGGACTCTTAACTGATGATACCCTGATCGAAGATCAATATTGGAGAAATAAGTTGCACCTTGTAATTGGTCGAATAAATCATCTATTCGAGGAAGAGGATATCGATTCTTGATCGTCAACTTGTTCAGTTCCCTATAATCGATGCACATTCGAAACGATCCATCCTTTTTCTTGACGAATAGGACTGGAGCTCCCCAAGGTGAGGAACTTGGCCTAATAAATTCCTTGTCCAGAAGTTCCTGAAGTTGACTCGACAACTCTTGCATTTCAGCAGGTGCTAAACGGTACGGTGCCTTAGCTACAGGTGCTGCTCCAGGTACGAGGTCAATTTGAAATTCAACGTGTCTAAACTGGGGAAGTCCAGGCAAATCATCGGGGAACACCTCCGGGTGATTCTTCACCACAGGAATGTCTTGTATTTGCCTTTCCTCGGACTTCTTCTCAACTACGTGAGCCAAAAATGCAACGCACTTCTTCCTCAAATACTTATGAACCTTAACACTTGACACTATCTCTAGGATCCTCCCAACTTTGTTTCCTTGTATAACGAGGGTTTCTCCATCTTGCAAAGGTATCCTAATCGTCTTATCAAAACAACAAATCTTCGCTCGATTCTTGGATAACCAATCCATGCCTATTACTATGTCAAAACTCCCCAATTCAATAGGAATAAGATCAACGCTAAACAATTTATCGGCTAGATTCAAGGTATAATCTAGAATTTCATCCTTAGCCTCAAATTTATGACCATTAGCAACCTCAATAATATAAGCATCCGACATTCTCCTAGATTCCAAGTTAATTAGTGGCCTAAATTCCAATGAAACGAAGCTCCTATCCGCTCCAGTGTCAAATAATACTGATGCATAGTGGTTGTTTAGAAGAAACGTACCTGTCACCACATTAGGGTCGCGACGTGCTTCGTCAGCTCCAATGAAAAATGCCCGTCCTCGAGCTTGACCTCCTTGATTTCCTTGATTGGCTTGTCTTGCCTGGTTCCCATTATTATTTTAGTTCGGCCTCCTACCAAATCTCGGGCACATATTCCGAAAGTGATCCGGACTTCCACACTCAAAGCATGCCCTTCTCCCATTATTGAAACTCTTTTCAACCTTATAGAACCTGGTGAGATGACCTGACCGCTTACAATTGTCACAAACAGGGCAGGCTCCCTCATGATGACGGTTGCACTTGTCGAATTTAGGGAGTGAACCCTTGTATTGCCCTGGGTCTTAAGTCTTTACTCCGAAGTTTGTTACCACATTCCTATCCTTTCTTGCACTACCAAAAGTTTTCTTTCCCGACTGATACTCTGGCTTCCTCTTATTGCTGGCACTTCCCGATGTCAGAGTTCCCGCTCTTATCGCATCGTTCGTTAAAGTAGTTGCCAAGGCCACAATAGATTGGATTGTGGTCAGGTTTGCCGAGGTGACCATTCCTCGGATCACCGACGCTAATCCCCATAAGTATCGGTCGATTCTCTTGCTCTCGGGAGTGACCATGTGAGGTACCAGCTTTGCGAGTTCATGGAAACGAGCTGTGTATCGGTTTATGTCGGCTCCGACCATGGCATGATTCCAGAATTCAGTCTCCAACTTTTGGAGTTCACTTTTGGGGCAGTACTCCTCAATGAGTAACTTCTTAAACTCCTCCCATGTGAGTCTGTATGCATCTTCCCTTCCACGGTTTTGAACATGGATGTTCCACCATGTTAGTGCCCTGCCTTGGAGTTAATAGGCCACATACTCCACCTTGCGGTCCTCCGAGCATTTGCTGATATGGAGTACCGACTCTATGCTATCGATCCAAGAAAGCAGTCCTACGGCACCTTCCTTTCCGTAGAATTCCTTGGGTTTACAGGACATGAAGGACTTGTAGTTGCATCCGTTACTGTTACTACCCGGATTTCCTCCACTACCTCCTTCATTCCCGCGGTTAGCATTAATGCTGGGGGTTACTTGCGTGACTATGTTGGGTATTGCTTCTTGTATGCGTTGTGCTATGATCCGTGCGATATCGGGTGTTTGGTTTTTAGGATTTTTCCCCATGTGGCGAGTGGATCTTCTTGGAGGCATGATTCTAAAACACGTTTGCAAATATTGATTTGGTTAAAATTTTGTACAATTTCTTGAACTAGTATTTTCCAAAAGTTTAGGCTATTACTTGAAATTTTGAAACAATAAAGTTAAGTATAAGGTAAATAGACAGATTGACTGAAAGTTCACATTTTTCCCCATGGGTTTCCATTAAATGCCGAAGTTACAAAATTTCCAATGTTTATCATACATCGGTATCACATTGTTTGAAAGGAAATACAACTTGAATACTTAAAAATGCGTGAATTGGAAATGACAAGTAAAGAAAATGTTTTTCAAAAATTCCTCCAACACGCTACAATCCATCCACTGCCGTATCCGTACTATCCCAAGTATGCCCCAATCATGATCAAGAACACCAACAACAATAGCGCCAACCCCACAACCAAGCATGCCGCTTCCGCCCTCGTTTCCATCCTTTTAGCCACTCTTGCACCATCTAGAGCTTGATTCGAAACGAGGGTCAATTGGTGCGATAGCTTCACCAGTTATGTTAAGACCTGGCCTTGATGAGTTATCCTCTCTTGACAACCGTGCAACTCGGTTGTCATCGCCCTGATATGTTGATCTCTTGCCCAAGTCAGCTCGGACATTTGCCTGATCGGCACGCCGGTGGCCATACGTTGCGGTTCCGGTGCCTCCGGACGTGTTGATGTTAGTGTGACCCTTCTTGGAATTGGGACACTTTTCCTCGCAGTTTGCCTAACGCGAGGCCCTCCAAAGTGTGGTTGTATGATTATCGGCGTTGGTCTTGGTAGTTCCGAGGTTGGTAACACCCTCGGTCCGTCATAGGGATCCCGTTCGTTTGACACTTCTTGCTCCAATTCAGTGCTACTAGAGTCTTCATCTTCCCGGATGTTTGGTGGGTTGACTCGAGGTCGACCATTGACGTAACTCGACACATCGGCCGAGTAAGAATCGGGAGTATATGTAAAGTCCGTATCCCGGTATGTAATCTCTTTTTATAAATCCTTTTGTTTTAATTTTATTTAATGTGGTTTCCGTTAACGGGGTTAGACGAATCGGACCTAATCGTTAAAAATGTCGGAATTTTGATTAGTTGCGAGAAGGTTTTTAGTTGAGGGACCATTTGTGTCAAGGGCCAAAAACACACCTTGGGTTTCGGCCCATGGAAGTTAGAACCGAAACCCATATTGTCTTTGGATGTAGGTGTCGTGACTTGGAAGCAAAGGAGAAGGAAGATTAGAAAGCTAAACCCTACGTTTCTCCCCCTCCCCTTTTTGCTGTCGCCGGCCATGAGTAAGAGAGAGAGGGCGCCGGCCGGAGTTAGAAAGGAAGCCGTGAAGAGAGAGAGAGAGAGACCGAGAAAGAGAGAGAGAGAGAGAGAGCGAGAGTGGAGAGGAGGAGGAAGGAGGTCGCCGGCGTGAGAGAACCACCGTCGGCTTCGGTGTGGTTACCGTCGTGTCATCGTCGTCTCGAGGTAAGAATCTTTATCCGTTTCCTTCCCCTTCGTCGCTTCGATCGCAAAACCCACCCCACCACCGCCGCAGCCATGGCTGCCGGCGGTGTGGCCGCCGCCGTACGCCGTCGCTGTGCCGGCAGGGGGTGTACGTGTGTGTGTGTGTGTGTGCGTGCGTGTATGCGGGTGTGTGCGTGGGTAAGTCGGGTGTGTGTTTTGGGTGTGGTTTCGCCGGAAGTTTTTAACCGCCGTCGCCGCCAACGGCAGCCACTGCCGGAGGTGGCAGAAGGTGGTGCTCGGGCTGCTCAGTCCATTTAATCTTGATCAATAAGTCAGATGGAATCACGGGTCTGAATGCATAAGTCGTGGCTTAATGGGTTAAGATTTAAAGATAATCAATGTTTGTCATTTCATGTGAAACTCACAGTTTCTGCCACTGTTTTGGGAAATCCATAACGTTTTATAGGAACGTCGTATTGGGGTGAAACTAGTGCCAAAATCTCCCATTCTGAGTCTAGTAAGTTTCTTATGTTTTGCGGAAAAACCAGTTCGGACCATAGCTACTGTCAAGCTGCTGTTTTGTACTGAAAGGTCCTGTTTTTCACTGTGCAGCAAGTCGGTTTTGTAAAATCCGTAGTAAATTGTAGAAAACTCGTTAGAGCGCGTGAGATATGTCCCTGGAACCCTAAGACATGGGACTTTGTGATTATGGAAAAATATTTCTGGTTTAATCAGTTTATAAGGGGTTAAACAGGTCCCGAACAGACCTGTGTGTTGAGAGTAAAAACTGGAAAAATGTATTTTTAAAGTTAGTAGTCGTGGCTTTGGTTTGGGGCGTCACTTTGACAATTGTTAACACTTATTTAGGTGGAAAAAGGTGAACTGGTGTTGGCCGGTTCGTGTTGCGGTTGAGGTGAGTTCTCTCACTATATAGGATGGGAATTATATTTGTGTTGCTATAGTTCGAGTGTGTTGATTATGATTGTTTGTTGATATTATTGTGGTGTGGAATATATATATATATATATTTGTGTGTATATATTGAACTGTGATTGATGTACTTCTTGATGGATGTTCCAAGAGGTATATGCGTTTGTATAATGAGTTGTGATTATATCTTCTTGAGGGTTGTTCCAAGAAGTATAAGGCTACTTCTTGATGGTTGTTCCAAGGAGTAGGTGTATTGGTATAATGTGTTGTGATTATATCTTCTTGAGGGTTGTTCCAAGAAGTATAAGGCCACTTCTTGATGGTTGTTCCAAGGAGTAGGTGTATTGGTATAATGTGTTGTGATTATGTCTTCTTGATGGCGGTTCCAAGGAGCATAAGGATTATTATTAATCATGTTATATTTTCTTGATGGATGTTCCAAGAAATTTATGTGCTGGTATGTTTAGGGTGATGCTGATATGATTGCGATCCTATGTAAGGATTGAATTCACTAAGCTTCGTGCTTACCCCTTCCCAATGTCTTATGTTTTCAGGTGCGAGTAGCAGTCGGGCATGACGGTACACACGGGCGCAAGGCGAAGATTGTTTAAATTGATTTTTAGTAAATGGGGATTTAATTATATAACTTTCCGCTGCTTAAACTTTGTTGACGGTTTTAAATAACGACGTTTATTCTTATTGTAATGGGATTTGTTAACTTTTGATTTGATTATAATGAAATGTATTACTTTTAAAAATTTTAATTTCCTTGTAATTTTTGGGACGTTACAACTTGGTATCAGAGCACAGCTTGAGTGAATCAAACACATCTCGGTGTGTTTGGTCTCAAGTTGCGGCTATGAAAGTTCAAACTCTTTTACTAAAATCTTTTTGAATGAAAGAAAAAGGAAAAACCCGTTTGGGAAACGGTGATTGAGGGCGCAGTGTGTACAGTCAGCCGACGCTAAGTGTGGAGGTACAGTACTTAGTGTATTTATCGCTTTCTAGATTGCCTATGTGGTTTACATTGTACTGTATGATGATTGCTTGCTAGTGGGAATTAATGCTAGTTATAATAGGTTGTTAAGCGAAGGCCCTATAGGTTGTATGCAGTAAGAATCACATAGCCTTAGAATATTTGATTTAGTTCTATTGCGCAGCTCTTGTTTGAGTCCAACCGTTCTAGGATAGAATCTTGTATTCGAATGTCTATTTGATTCACGCTGCATGCGATTGGGTATTCGCGAGGCAACTCGTTATGGCTAATAGGGATTCCGTGGTAGCAAGGGTAGTGGGATGAGATGAAATTCCTAGTGAGCTGAGAAGAGTGTTTACATATGAGTATGTATGCTAGATTGCTCTCTAGAACATAGGAGTATGTGTGCTGGATTGTTTGGTGCTTATTACACTGTACTGCATGTTTGTTGTTTGCTAATAGGAGTTCATGCTAGCCTTGATAAGTTGTTAAGTGAATGCACTATAGGTTGTATGCGGTAGGAACCAAATAGCCTTAGAATGTCGGATTTAGTTCTATTGCGCAGCTCTTGTTTGAGTCCAACCGTTGTAGGATAGAATCTTATATTCGAATGTCTATCTGGTTTTACACTGTGTGCGACTGTGCATTCGCGAGGCGACTCGTCATGACTAGTGGGGATTTCGTCATAGCAAGGGTAGTGGAGTTGGGTGGAATTCCTAGGGAGCTAGGAAGAGTGTATACATATGCCGGTGCGGGCATATGTGTGTAGTTATCGGCGAGAAACTACTTGGACCCATCGGATGGAACTCAAAACGAGTGATGATAGGTGTGGAAGGTAGTAGTAGAGCTCCTACTATCAGAAACACAGGATCAATGCTCGAGTCGGGGAAAGTCACGAGGAATCCAATGGAGTTGAGTGTGAGCGTTGTTAGTGTGAATTATTATGTGCTAATAACTCATTGTAATATCTACCAAGAATAGCTATCACAAGGAGGAACGACTATAGTAAACCTACTAGTACAGGTGTGTACTTGATCTGCTTTGATGGGATGATCGTTGAGGTAGTGTCGAAGGTTATAAATTAGTAGTCGTTGGAATAAAAGGACGATTCTAGTATTAGTCACTTGGAGTGACGATGAGGATGATGTTTGTTTCGGGCCAAGATGGATGATTGTGCTAGAATCATAGGCTTATAGAGCCGACTTTGATTTGAGGAAAAATCGTAGGGATTATTTGACGTAATTTCCCAACTTGCTTAAGAGGTTTAAATGTCCGGATGACGTTAGTGGATCGGAGAGATTTGGAGGAGTAGGAGTCGAGGCGTAGAATGCCGACTGAGTCATGCACAAAGTTTGATTTTTAAATAGATTGCATTAACAAATTCTTGTGTTTCAAATCATTTTATGGATGGTGTTTTGGAATTTTGGGAAATGTTCAGCACACACACAAGGTTTTGAAATATGGTTTTTAAAGTGTATGAAATCGTTTTATCACGGGAGTGCAAACTTTGTTAGAATTTGTCTCATTTCTTTATTTTTCCAACGGTTCTTTCGGGTAAGATGATATCCGTATTTTGTGGTGTTTAAAATGTCGGGCAAGTGACTACGGCTTGTGACTTTAACATTGGAACTCCTCCACATATGTTAGAGTTGAGACGGAAAGTTACATTCCACGATGTCTGTATAAAGCTATTTGAGTGATTTCGTTAAATTAGTTTTGTTTTACGGCATGTTGAGTCGTGTGGGTTTAATTTCACGAGGTACATATCTTATTTGTTTATGTGACCATTTGGAGAAATCTTGGAAATCAATTTAAAGAACCCCACCTTTTGAGATTTTATGAGGTTTTAGTCGATATTTTCAAATGATGGAAACGGATTGGTTTTATCTTTAAGTTTGAAACTTACACGAGACAGTTGTGTTTTAACAAAAATATATTTGTAAACCGTTTCATCGTTTTGTATGACTAGCCGACGCGCGTAAGATTTGTTGGTGAACCCTGTGCCACGACATTTTATGTTGGAAAAAGAGGAATTTTGGGGTCAAATGTCGTGGAACTGATTTTGAAATTATGTGCACACTTCTGTCGCACCCGGTGTAAGGTCGAGCGGTTACTTTAAATACATGTCATGAGTCAATTCATACTAGAACCGTGACGGTTCATTTTCAAATAAATTATTTATTTCGCTTTACGTTTTTTGAGTAAACTAAGCTGCAATGAAATGATTTTCAACATGATTTTCATATGTGGGACGAGCGTGTCCATTTTTGCGTAACTACTGACCTGGTAATAGTAGTTTTATGGCTTACGGTATTTTTGAAATGAAAAATCTTGACGTTGAAAATATTTTGTAAATGATTTTGTAAACCATTTGGGAAGTGCGCTTATAAGTGTTATGTGTCATTTTGAGAATTTTAAGGGTGGGAGTCCTTTTGGAAAACTCTTTGGTTTAACCCGTGTCGAGGTTGGGACTAATGTTGATTTTAGAGTATTGCTTGCTTAAACTTTATTTAAACGCGTTTTTGACCGACTTATGGGTCTAGCAAGCGTGGAGCATTTTGCTCGGTTTTGACTTTGACATAGTCATGGGTCGATTGCACGGTTTTTAATGGCTCGATGTGGAGTTTTGTTGATGGGTTGTTTTGTTGCACAGTTTTGCGCTTATTGCACGTTGAGTATTTACATGTTGGGTGAGTGAGTCATTCCGGGATAGGCATGTTGTTGGTAGACTGTTTTGCATTGGATCCTTGGTCACGTCAGTCAGTCGTTGGTATTGGTCGGTTAGGTACCTCGGGGTGGGACTCCGGTATTCATGTGTTATGACCTTGACTTTCCAGTGGGCACTGGGAGGATATAGTGTTGGGCACTTACCTGAGAGGTAGTCCTGATATGTCGGGCCTTGAGACATACCTGGGAGGTAGACGTTAAGGTGTATCTTGATACGGTGTAACTAGGATTCGTAGAGCGAGTGTGGAGGATAAGTAGACGGTGGAAGGTTGTGTATTCCACGCGTGTTGGTAATGTAAGCCGAATAGTGTCGGTTAAGGGAATGATGCCCTTTGTAACAAAGAGAATAAATGCGCAGTAACCTTTTTGAAGTAAGTAGTATATTTAGGTGTCGACTTTTGGGCTTGAGGCCAAACACCTTTAGTGTAATCGGGGATTTGTAGCCGATTTAAAAATAATTATGGTGATGGTAGTAGTAACCCTGAGATGCTTAATTGTGATGAATGGTTATGGTGGAATGACCTTAGTGGGTGATTATAAGTTTACTGGTTTGATGATCCGTGTGAAATAAATTTTGGGAGTCTATTAGAACTCGTGGAAGTTAATCGGCAGTAATGGTAGGAATGATCGGTTTCAAGTATCCTATAAGGTATAGTGGTGAGCACCTTTAGAATGGTTAGAGCTTGAGATTTGACTCGGGATGTATGGAATGTCTAAGGTTGGGAGACAACCGAAGTCGCTTGGCTAGGAATGATTTCAATTGTTGGGGTGTTCTGCCGATCATAATCCCAGTGTCCTAGAAAGAGTACGCTAGTAAGAAAAGTACTAGAGAAGTGTTAGAAGGGGTTTCAAGTGGACTTGGGAACCTGAGGTTGAGATGAGGGAGAACTATCTGGAGCTATTTGTAGGCAGAGACTTCGAGGACGAAGTCTAATCCAAGTGGGGGAGAGTTGTAAAGCCCGTATCCCGGTATGTAATCTCTTTTTATAAATCCTTTTGTTTTAATTTTATTTAATGTGGTTTCCGTTAACGGGGTTAGACGAATCGGACCTAATCGTTAAAAATGTCTGAATTTTGATTAGTTGCGAGAACGTTTTTAGTTGAGGGACCATTTGTGTCAAGGGCCAAAAACACACCTTGGGTTTCGGCCCATGCAAGTTAGAACCGAAACCCATATTGTCTTTGGATGTAGGTGTCGTGACTTGGAAGCAAAGGAGAAGGAAGATTAGAAAGCTAAACCCTACGTTTCTCCCCCTCCCCTTTTTGTTGTCGTCGGCCGTGAGTAAGAGAGAGAGGGCGCCGGCCGGAGTTAGAAAGGAAGTCGTGAAGAGAGAGAGAGAGAGAGAGAGAGAGAGAGAGAGAGAGAGAGAGATCGAGAAAGAGAGAGAGAGAGAGAGAGAGAGCGAGAGTGGAGAGGAGGAGGAAGGAGGTCGCCGGCGTGAGAGAACCACCGTCGGCTTCGGTGTGGTTACCGTCGTATCATCGTCGTCTCGAGGTAAGAATCTTTATCCGTTTCCTTCCCCTTCGTCGCTTCGATCGCAAAACCCACCCCACCACCGCCGCAGCAATGGCTGCCGGCGGTGTGGCAGCCGCCGTCGCTGTGCCGGCAGGGGGTGTACGTGTTTGTGTGTGCGTGTATGCGGGTGTGTGCGTGGGTAAGTCGGGGTGTGTGTTTTGGGTGTGGTTTCGCCGGAAGTTTTTAACCGCCGCCAACGGCCGCCACTGCCGGAGGTGGCAGAAGGTGGTGCTCGGGCTGCTCAGCCCATTTAATCTTGATCAATAAGTCAGATGGAATCACAGGTCTGAATGCTTAAGTCGTGGCTTAATGGGTTAAGATTTAAAGATAATCAATGTTTGTCATTTCATGTGAAAGTCACAGTTTCTGCCACTGTTTTGGGAAAGCCATAACTTTTTATAGGAACGTCGTATTGGGGTGAAACTAGTGCTAAAATCTCCCATTCTGAGTCTAGTAAGTTTCTTCTGTTTTGCGGAAAAACCAATTCGGACCATAGCTAGTGTCAAACAGCTGTTTTGTACTGAAAGTTCCTGTTTTTCACTGTGCAGCAAGTCGGTTTTGTAAAATCCGTAGTAAATTGTAGAAAAATCGTTAGAGCGCGTGCGATATGTCCCTGGAACCCTAAGACATGGGACTTTGTGATTATGGAAAAATATTTCTGGTTTAATCAGTTTATAAGGGGTTAAACAGGTCCCGAACAGACCTGTGTGTTGAGAGTAAAAACTGGAAAAATGTATTTTTAAAGTTAGTAGTCGTGGCTTTGGTTTGGGGCGTCACTTTGACAATTGTTAACACTTATTTAGGTGGAAAAAGGTGAACTGGTGTTGGCCGGTTCGTGTTGCGTTTGAGGTCATAAGCCTTGCGTTTGAGGTGAGTTCTCTCACTATATAGGATGGGAATTATATTTGTGTTGCTATAGTTCGAGTGTGTTGATTATGATTGTTTGTTGATATTATTGTGTCACACCCCGCTAAAGCGGAAACACGTGGTATGACAGCGTAGGGTTTCATTAAAAAGGTAACAGACAACACCAACCACAAGTTTAATACAGTAGTACAAAATATTACATTACAACGTCTTTAACCCAAAAAGTTCCAAAAGGAAAGACGACAAATGCAAAAAAATTAACAATATAAGTTTTAAGAGTCTTGATGTTGATGTCATCAAACAAAATGCACCCTACGTGCCTTCACTTACTTCTTATTCCATGAAAAGCATGTTTATAATTTTAAAATGCTAAATGATTCATGATATTAAATTGTGGATATTTATGATTTGAGAAATGAGTACTATCGAATGGACGAATTTACATAAGTGATAAAGATATGTTGAGTGATAATGAAAATGGTAAGTCCCCAATAGATACACTACTTATTAACTCGTAACGAGCCGATGATACTTGTGGATAGCGCTATTTGGTTTGACAAACCCACCTTGACTGACGAGTAGGGGTGCACTTTATTTGTTAATAATGTTCTACTCATGTGGCCAACATACCACCTCTGAGGTAGTTCGGGGCGTAGATTGTCGGAGGCTTAGTAGTGGCTCAACACTTATATATCTTGCGTGAATCACTCATTGTAAATTGAACTCATAAAGTTTGTTAAATTTTGGAGCTTGTCATGAACGAACGTTTCATGAGAGTAACCATTGGATGAAAAACTGTTGTGCATATGGAAAACCTGTGAACTCACCAACTCTTTGTAGTTGACCTTTTTTAACATGCTTTTCAGGTGCTAATAAGTAAGTGAAGGCATGTAGGGTGCATATTGTGTGATGACATCGCCATCAAGAACATTAAAACTTCTTCTGTTAATTTTTGTATCCGGCGTCTTCTTTTTGAAACAATTTGCTCAAGACGTTGTAATGTAATATTTTGAACTATTGTATTGAATGTTGTGGTTGGTGTTGTCTGTTACCTTTTGAATGAAACCCTACGCTGTTATACCTCGTGTTTCCGCTTTAGCGGGGTGTGACAGATTTGGTATCAGAGCCTAAGGTTATAGAGAATGCCGGTTTTCTTATGAAAACCACAAACTATAACCCAACTATAACGCAAACTATTTTCAAAACGGTTTTCGAAATGATTGTCAAAATCTGAGGCATATTGTTAATATAATTAAGTTGAGTGCCACATTGTTATACCTCAATTAAACAAAGCCTGATCACCTATGTTTAATTCAGGTATGTATAATGGGAGACTCGAATTAGTTATACTGGAAGTATGCTTAAAATAAATTTTCTACTTAAACAAGGAAGCATGATTTTTGTGTGTGCATGCATAAACATTGCATATCCTAGGCACTTACAATAGCACGCTTAGTAACTATGCATTAGGGATAGTTGTGAAGAAATGGTTCCAAGAAAGTGGCGTTAGTGAAAGAATTTTTTACTACTTTCGATGATTAAAGTTGGAAACTTATTTTGGTGGCATGTAGCTGACTATTAGGACTCTAAGTACTAGGTATCTTTTAGAGAAAACATTTTGTTGTTTATTGAACCTATGTGATGGTTGAACCGTGTTTGTTTGAACCAAGTGTTTTGAAATCCATGATTATGAAGTTACTATATGTTACTATATTTATATACTCGAATGATTAGTTGTAGACATACCATATGATATTCATCACCTAGTTGAGTAGAACTTGTGTCAAAAATATGACCAAATTCCTGTTTGAAACTATGCCTTAGAACTATGCATCAGCACTATTTGATTCTGGAGCGGATAGAAGCTTTGTATCACTAGAGTTTAGGCTAAAAATTAACTTGAAACCCCAAAAGTTGAAAGAGGTCTACGTTATTGAATTTGCTAATGGGCAGGAAGTTAAGGTCAGAGACATAATTATGGACTGTACTTTAAACTTAGCTAATAAGAGCTTTAGTATACACCTTATTCCAATTGAGTTAGGAAGCTTTGACATAGTCGTGGGCATGGATTGACTATCCAATAACCGGGTAGACTTATGTTGTTCCGAAAAGATCATCTGAATTCCGCTATCAGAGGGTAAAACACTCGTCGTACACGGAGAGAAGTCCGGAAAGAACCTTAAGCTAGTGACGTGTATGAAGATGCGAAAGTACTTGAAAAAGGAATGCATCGCATTTTTGGCTCATGTTATAGTTAAGGAAATGAAAGAGAAACGCATTCAGGATTTTCCTGTAGTTCGGAATTTTCCCGAGGTATTCCCGGATGAGCTACCAGGAGTACCCCCGTCAAGACAAGTCGAATTCCACATCGACTTAGTTCCTGGAGCTGCATCTGTGGCTAAGTCACCGTACCGTTTGGCCCCATCGGAAATGCAGGAGTTGTCAGGCCAACTCCAGGAGCTACTCGATAAAGGGTTCATCAGACCCAGCTCTTCACCCTGGGGAGCTCCAGTTTTGTTCGTTAAAAAGAAAGATGGTTCTTTTCGAATGTGCATCGATTACAGGGAACTTAACAAGCTGACCATCAAGAACCGATACCCTCTTCCCCGAATCGACGACCTGTTCGACCAACTCCAAGGTGCTACCTACTTTTCAAAAATTGATCTTCGATCTGGATATCATCAAATGAGGGTCCGTGAATAGGATGTTCCCAAGATGGCGTTTAGGACTCGATACAGCCATTACGAATTCCTGGTTATGCCTTTCGGGCTAACCAATGCACCAGCTGTCTTCGTGGACTTAATGAACAGGGTCTGTAGACCGTACCTGGACGAGTTCGTGATCGTGTTCATAGATGATATACTAATTTACTCGTAAAGCAAGGAGAATCATGAGCGACATCTAAAGGTGATACTAGAATTGCTCAGAGACTAGAAATTGTATGCAAAGTTCTCCAAATGCGAATTTTGGATTCGAGAGGTACAATTTCTTGGCCACGTGATTAATGAGAAGGGAATTCACGTAGATCCGTCAAAAATTGAGGCCATCAAGAAGTGGGAATCCCCAAAAACCCCGACAGAGATTCGCCAATTTCTTGGTTTAGCAGGCTATTATCAGCGATTCATTGCGAATTTCTCAAAAATTGCGCAACCATTGACGGCATTAACCCAGAAGGATAAGAAGTTCGATTGGGGAGAAAAACAAGAGGAAGCTTTTCAGACGCTTAAGCATAAGCTTTGCAATGCACCGATCTTAGTTTTACCAGAGGGTGCAGACAATTTTGTTGTGTACTGCGATGCTTCACACCAAGGGTTGGGGTGCGTGCTAATGCAAAAAGACAAGGTTATTGCCTACGCATCAAGGCAACTTAAAGTTCACGAAAAGAATTATACCACCCATGATTTGGAACTGGGAGCTGTAGTGTTCGCACTCAAGATCTGGAGACACTACCTCTACGGCACCAAATGTACCGTCTTTACTGACCACAAGAGCCTACAACACATTTTTGATCAGAAAATGCTGAATATGAGACAACGGAGATGGGTTGAACTGCTTAGCGACTACGATTGCGAGATAAAATACCACCCAGGCAAGGCTAATGTTGTAGCTGATGCTTTAAGTCGAAAAGAAAGGGTGAAGCCATCGAGGGCAAGAGCCATGGGAACGATGGTCCGGACGAGTCTTAAGGATCAAATCATCGAAGCTCAGGAAGAAGCATTAAAAGAGGAGAATTTGAAAAACGAAACCCTTCATCAGCTGGAAAAGGAATTTGAAACACAACCAGACGGGGTGCGTTACTTCCGAAATAAAGTTTGGGTACCTAAGGTTGTCAATCTGCGATCAATAATCTTGGACGAAGCCCATAAATCAAGATATTCAATTCACCCTGGTGCCGATAAGATGTACAAGGACCTGAAGGAATACTACTGGTGGCCAGGAATGAAGAAAGATGTTGCTTTGTATGTAAGCACGTGCAAAACTTGTGCAATGGTTAAGGCTGAACATCAAAAACCATCCGGTCTTCTTCAGCAACCTGAGATTCCCGAATGGAAATGGGAACAGATAAGCATGGATTTCATAACTAAGTTACCCAGAACCGGAAAAGGGCATGATTCAATCTGGGTTATTGTGGATCGGCTTACGAAATCTGCACATTTTCTGCCTATTCGGGAAGACTTCAAGGTGGAAAAGCTTGCTCAGATTTACATCAACGAGATCGTTATGCGTCATGGAGTACCTACTGCAATAATCTCGGACAGGGATAGTCGTTTTACGTCACGCTTTTGGCGATCACTCCAGAGAGCGTTGGGTACGCGTTTGGACTTGAGCACTTCCTACCATACTCAAACGGACGGTCTGTCAGAAAGAACTATACAGACGCTAGAGGATATGATGCGTGCATGTGTTATAGATTTTGGTGGAAGTTGGGATACTCACCTACCATTAGTGGAGTTCTCCTACAACAATAGTTATCATACCAGCATTCAGTGTGCACCGTATGAAGCGTTATATGGACGCAAGTGTAGATCCCCACTTAGTTGGTTGGAAATTGGCGACAGACAATTGACTAGGCCCGAAATCGTTCAAGAGACTACTGACAAGATCTCAGTTATTAAGGACAGAATCAAGGCCGCAAGAGATCGTTAGAAGAGCTACGCAGATAACCGCAGGAAGCCATTAGAATTCCAAGTGGGAGACAAAGTGCTTTTGAAAGTATCGCCATGGAAAGGATTAGTACGCTTCGGAAAAAGAGGCAAGCTAAGTCCGAGGTATATTGGCCCATTTGAAATAATCGAAAGGATTGGTCCAGTAGCATATAAACTCAGTTTACCGCAAGAGCTAAGTGCCATCCACAATACGTTCCATGTGTCAAACCTTAAGAAATGCCTAAGTGACGAATCATTGGTTCTACCCCTAGAGGATATTCAGGTCAACGAGCAATTACACTTCATAGAAGAACCAATTGAAATCCTCGATCAAGAAGTCAAACGAACAAGGCGTAGTAAGATCCCGATCTTAAAAGTTCGTTGGAATTCGAGGCATGGACCTGAGTATACATGGGAACGAGAAGATTACATGAAGCGTAAGTACCCTCACCTATTTGCAAAGGACCAGGCGGGAAATAGCAATCAACGAATTTCGGGACGAAATTCTTCTAACAAGGGGAGACTGTGACACCCGTCAACCAAGCCACTTAGGTTAGCAACTGAATAGCTTAATACATGTCTTAATATGTAGAAATAACTTATTATGACTTAAATACGATGGCTAAGGTTTAGTTTCCTAAGAATTCCAACAGTACGCTTAAGAAAATCCTGTTACCGCACGGAACTGCTTAAACTGTCTTATAAAATGCCGACTGGAACAGTTAACATTTAATTATAATAATATTAATAATAAGAGGAGTAAATATATAGTTTATATATATACCCAAATCAAAAATTTAAAACTTTAAATAATTAAACCAAAAGTTAAGTAGATAAATGAGGTTTTAGTTACTTAAATCAAGTTTTTTTATAAAATTACATAATATAAATACTTATACAATCTTAATTAACACCTAAAAATAAATAAATAAATAAATAAAACTGAAAAATAAGGCCCAAATTCCGGCCCCTTCACTTGACCCAACATAATGCACTCATTAAAACTATCTAATTTTCAAGTAACCCCTTCATTTTCCTCTCAACCTCTCTCTCTCTCCATTCAAACTTTGAACTCTCTCTTTCCCCTCTAACCCAGCCGAATTCAGCCCCAAATCAACAACAAAAATCATCAAATCCTTGAAGACTTGAAGGTAATAATCAACCATAGAGTGGTAAACTCATCTCCTTGTGTTCTCCTTCATTTTCTTCATTTTTCTTGTAATTTCTCCTTCTTTTTCCTACTATATCTTCACCTTCTTGAGTTTCTGGAAATAGGACCTTAATAGACCCTTTTCATGGTAGATTAATCACCAAAGACATGTTATGTCAAACAAATGGTGATAATCCTTAAGCCATACATCTAGAACTCAAGAACTTGATGTTTTGACTACATGCATGTGGGTTTTGCTACAATCTGAGATGTGTGAGTTCATGCATGAGTTTTTAAAGGACAAAAATAGATTTTCTTATCTAAGAACATTGTCAAAGTAGTGGTAAATGAGTGTTCAATCAAAGAACCAACCATATGAGTGAAAATATGGATTTAAAACACTCATTTTTCATGAAATAGCATTTTAGTTTCTGGCAGATTACTTGCATGCATTTTATCCGACCATATCTTGAAAAATACTTAACCAAATGATATGAATCTTTTTCTGGAACTTTGTTTATTGTGTTATGTTTCAAACCCTTTAAGTGTGCAAAGAAAATCTGACAGAGAAAATTCTCTACTTTAATCAGTTATAAGTCTCTTTATATTCCACTAAAATTCTTGATTTTTCTTCTGGAAATTTCTTTAATGAGTTATGAATCGAACAAAATTGGTTTCACTCAAAAATATTAAGATTTGGGGTCTCAAACACTCAAACCAAGACTGGTGTGCAAGAAATCAGAATCTGGCAGAATGGAAGACCTAACTTAAAATCGTCATATCTCCCTCAATATGTAACTAAAAATGATGAAATTTTTCTGGAAGATACTTTTATGAGTTAAGTTTAAAACCCAATTTGAATCACTGAAAAATGTTGAGATTTGACCCTCCAAATGGACTTGACAAAAAGATGGTGCAGACTGTTTTGGTAACTGTGACACTTAAACTTAAGTGTAATGATTAAAATAGCTAACCACCTCTAAAAATCATTATATCTATGTCAAAAGTTCCCTAAGACCTTAAAATAATACATATAAAAATTTGGTTAAGTAAACTATTCCAGAAAATACTTAATTATGACCATTTGTGGACCTAAAAGTTCTGCCAGCAGAAGAGTAAAAGCTCTAATTCAAGAAAAAGAGATTTTAGGAATATTAAAAGTTAAAAAGCATATAAATTGTAGAATTTGTTAAAAACACCAAATTAAAACAACATATACATGTATATGAATGTATAAATGATGCCTTAATAAGTAAGAAATTTATAAGAATTTTAACTTGGATTAAAACACAAGGTAAGTAAGGAATTATAAAACATGGTACAAAGGATTAAATACTATGTATAACATATAAATTTAATGATGTAACAATAAAATCCTACAAACCTTTTTAAAAACCAATAAATAACATATAAACAACAATGCGAAATAATACTTAAAACTAGTAACTAATACTAAGGCATTTTATAAGACATGATGAGCTAAGCAATGCTTTAGCCATAAGAGTTAGACCGAAACTAATAATGTGTTTCACTTCCTTAGGAAGGACCTAGAATCGAGAAACTGTGCAACCGTGCGGCAACCCTTTGAAATCCTTGCTGAACATCGTGAGTTTTCACAGCCCCTTTTTACTATTTTATACTTTTTGGGGTGAAAAGCATGTTATGATTTTAAAATGCTAAATGATTCATGATATTAAATTGTGGATATTTATGATTTGAGAAATGAGTACTATCGAATGGACGAATTTACATAAGTGATAAAGATATGTTGAGTGATAATGAAAATGGTAAGTCCCCAATAGATACACTACTTATTAACTCGTAACGAGCCGGTGATACTTGTGGATAGCGCTATTTGGTTTGACAAACCCACCTTGACTGACGAGTAGGGGTGCACTTTATCTGTTAATAATGTTCTACTCATGTGGCCAACATACCACCTCTGAGGTAGTTCGGGGCGTAGATTGTCGGAGGCTTAGTAGTGGCTCAACACTTATATATCTTGCGTGAATCACTCATTGTAAATTGTACTCATAAAGTTTGTTAAATTTTGGAGCTTGTCATGAACGAACGTTTCATGAGAGTAACCATTGGATGAAAAACTGTTGTGCATATGGAAAACCTGTGAACTCACCAACTCTTTGTAGTTGACCTTTTTTTTAACATGCTTTTCAGGTGCTAATAAGTAAGTGAAGGCATGTAGGGTGCATATTGTGTGATGACATCGCCATCAAGAACATTAAAACTTCTTCTGTTAATTTTTGTATCCGACGTCTTCTTTTTGAAACAATTTGCTCAAGACGTTGTAATGTAATATTTTGAACTATTGTATTGAATGTTGTGGTTGGTGTTGTCTGTTACCTTTTGAATGAAACCCTACCTGTTATACCTCGTGTTTCCGCTTTAGCGGGGTGTGACATATTGTGGTGTGGAATATATATATTTGTGTGTATATATTGAATTGTGATTGATGTACTTCTTGATGGATGTTCCAAGAGGTATATGCGTTTGTATAATGAGTTGTGATTATATCTTCTTGAGGGTTGTTCCAAGAAGTATAAGGCTACTTCTTGATGGTTGTTCCAAGGAGTAGGTGTATTGGTATAATGTGTTGTGATTATATCTTCTTGAGGGTTGTTCCAAGAAGTATAAGGCCACTTCTTGATGGTTGTTCCAAGGAGTAGGTGTATTGGTATAATGTGTTGTGATTATATCTTCTTGATGGTGGTTCCAAGGAGCATAAGGATTATTATTAATCGTGTTATATTTTCTTGATGGATGTTCCAAGAAATTTATGTGCTGGTATGTTTAAGGGTGATGCTGATATGATTGCGATCCTATGTAAGGATTGAATTCACTAAGCTTCGTGCTTACCCTTTCCCAATGTCTTATGTTTTCAGGTGCGAGTAGCAGTCGGGCATGACGGTACACACGGGCGCAAGGCGAAGATTGTTTAAATTGATTTTTAGTAAATGGGGATTTAATTATATAACTTTCCGCTGCTTAAACTTTGTTGACGATTTTAAATAACGACGTTTATTCTTATTGTAATGGGATTTGTTAACTTTTGGTTTGATTATAATGAAATGTATTACTTTTAAAAATTTTAATTTCCTTGTAATTTTTGGGACGTTACAGTATAGGATGGTGATGATGACGACATAGTGAAACTGAAGCAAAAGTGTACTTAGTTACTAATTGCACAAGTGTAATGCCTATCCTAATGTCTACGCACTACGCATGCTACTAGAGAGTGCAAGTAAAAATCGACATACTCCTACTATAACCATTTCTAGTCTCGCATTAACCTACCTTAATCGAACATAGGTGATCTAGTTATGTTTAATTAAAGTCTGTTAATACCATTCTAGACTTAAATATACTAGTAGTAGGTTCAGTTGTTTTCATGTCAGTTTTGGACTTTTGGTTATAGTTGGGTTTTTCCAATGAAAGACCGGTATTCTCTATAACCTTTGGCTCTGATACCATTTCTGTCACACCCCGCTAAAGCGGAAACACGAGATGTCACAGTTCAAGGTTTCAATGCGTAAGGTAGAAGACAACTGTTGGTTCCCAGATACACTTACTCAAGATTAACAATCTATTAGTAGAGTTTAGAGTTTGATGCGGAAGCGTATTAAACTAACAGATATGTTTGATAGATATTAGAACGCACATATATAAAGAAAACAGTAAAGAATGAAAAGGATTTCTTGAACAGTTACTGTTATTCAATATATGATAGCAACACGAAGAACAGATTAAGAACTTGGTGTGTGTGAGAATATAACACTCAGATATTTGACAATAAAGTTTGAGAGTATTAGTGATTCCTTGTGTATTCGTCCGTTGGGAAGATCTCAACATGAGACTTCCTTTTATACTACTCTTAGAAGACTATGAAGTAGGTCACTGTTCCTTTTACGGCATGAATAGTAAACTGGATGGTGTGAACAGTGGACTGGATGGTGTGAGCAGTTGTTTGAGCCATGCGCATTTAATGGAGCAGATGTACTTTTGGTAAATGCATTAAATGGAGCGGACGTCTATTTTGTGCCTTGCCCTATTGAGTCCACTCAGAGCTTGACACGTGTTTTGACAGTACTTTTCCATGCAAGTTGATGAACGTATCCAGTAATATCTTCCAAGTCTTCATTGAGGACCACAGAGGCTCTGTAATGAATTACAGAGGTTCTGAGGTCTGGTCCTCTGTGGAGCAGTCTTCGCCGGATTCCGAGTCTTTGGTCTTCTTTGTGCGTATGACAGAGCTTCTGTAGGAAGCCTCTGCTGCTTCTGTAGCTTCTTGACCTTGATTTCTCGGTAATGTCGGCAGAGTCTCTCTAAGAGGCTTTCTTCACTTAGCCTATTTTTCACTACTTCTAAATACTTCTATGATTAGGAAGATTGAAGCTAACAATCTCCCCCTAAGTAGTGAAAAATAAAAAATTTGAACTTGAGTTAAGTTTGGCTAAGTTAGATAAGACAGAGGTTAAACAATACCTCGAAATTTCTTTCATTTAGAAATATGCCATAGGCATTTTACATTTGAGTATAATGAAAGATAAACTTTAACTTTGTTTGCAGAGATTGGAGGTCTGAGAATCAGATTTTGGCATTTTTGAAATCGTTGTAGCTTCTGTTGTCTCTGCCGACTTTTCTGATCTCTTTGTAGAATCTGATGCAGAGTTCTCTTAGGCGGATTGTTGAGTCTATTTCTCTGATGAAAGTATCTGCATCATCTCTATCCATTTTCTCTGTACCTCTGTATTTTTCAAGGCTTGCTCTGAATTTGCTCAGAGTACTGGTTGCGTACTTCTGACAATCCATGAGTACAAAAAGTTTAACCTGGTGTTGTGGGTTTTGAAATACTAACCCAAATCTTGGTTCTCTGATGATTGAGTTGGGCACAGCGTCTGGTGGGCAGCGATCTTCTGGTGGTCGTAGATCTAGGTGTTTAAGACCAAGATCCTTTCCCAGCTGAAAATCTATCATGATGTATAGCAGAAGCTTTTCCCTCATCGCTTTTCTCAACACTTGATAGGCTCTGGTATTAGGCTATGTGTTGGATAGGTTCTTGTGAAGGAGAATCTGCAGAAGATTACCTTTTTGATTTTGTGAATTGAGAAAACATCTGCTTTGGCTCTTGGCTTTGTTCTTGTGAAGATGTTTTCAAATTCTTCTCTGATCCTTGGATCTGTCACATGATCTACTGGATGATTTGTCTGATAGGATTGTTTGTAGAGGTATTTGTATACCACTTCTTCCATCTCTTCATGTGTTGGACCAGGTCGTGGAATTTGTCTTCTGAGACTCTCCATCTGTTGAACAACTTCTGCAGCTCTACCAGTTAGAGGAATTTTTGACAGAGGCTTCAATCCATGTGCCCAGTCAACTTCTTCGGGTTTTGGGGTTTGAAAGGCGTCAAACGCACTCTTCATGAGTTTGTAAAATGTTTTATGAGAGGGTAAGCTTTGTTTTTATAGGATGGTAAAATGGTAGAATTCGAAAGAGTAAAATATATGGCAATGGATTAAAGTTTGGAATCCGCACTCGAGTTTGAGCGGCGGGTTCAACTTTCCAAATAAAAACGCTCCATGTACGCCCAATGAAAATGGGACACGTAGGCCTTGTCAGAATATGACAGGACGTCGTGCGCGGCCCATTAATGCTAGGCGCGTGAGGTTGATTTTAGCCATATGAGTTTCACTCGCAGTAAAAGTAACCGTTATCACTACAGAGATGCCCAAGTAATCAGATTGACAGAGCTTCTGTAGTTTACAGAGGCTCTGTGATCTTGAAAATCTTTGATGTTTATCCCTTTTTCATATATCTCATTGTTATCATGACTTCTGTGGGGTTCTTCTTTTAACCAAAACCATTGGAGAGGATAAAATCGGATTTTTGTGAAGAAATTTGCTTCGCAGAGGTTTTGTGGCTCTGTTGGAACTTGCAGAAGTTCTGTGAGGGCCAGCAGAAGCTCTATGAGAGAAAAAATCTCATAACAAAAATTTTATTGATATTTTTGATCATCCAATTTTTGATTTGGTTTAAGAGATGTTTTTCGGATATATTTGAAAGTTTGTGTCCGAGAAAACTGTTAAAAAAAACGGTTTGTCCAAGAAGGTCATGGTCTGCGTTTTCGGTTTTCGAGATAACATTCCAAAAGATCGACAGAAGGTTAATTTGTGATCACAGAGCATATTTCCTGCAGAAGCTCTGTTGAGCTCAGCAGAAGCTCTATGACTTTAAATTTCTCCTAATTCAAATTTTGTGAAACTTTTTGAGCTTTTGATTTTTTAAATGTTATTCACAGTATATTTAGGACATATTTGACAATTCTTGTCCTAGAAAATTGTTTTCCAAAAACCTTTTGTGCGAGAGACATACCTTTTGGTTCTTCTTTTCTCTGCAGTGATATCTGACTTCTGTCGATATGGAGTCATCGACATTTTTCTTTGGCTTTCCCTTGAAAGTTCTCTCTTTAGATCATTTCAGGGTTCCCTTCTGCTCCCCCTTGATCTAATCACCTCTGTAGATCAAGTAATTTTCCTTTTGCTCCCCCTTGACCTATGCTTGGATCAAAGAATGATAAGTTTTTGCATAGAACATAGGTCATGGTCTTTCAGAGGTTCTGTAGGGGTCGTCAGAGGTTCTGAGTTGACTTACAGAAGCTCTGTAATTTTAAGAACTATTTAAGGTTTTAAGAATTTTCATACAGAAGTAGAATCAATCAAAGCAATAAATTAAGCAATGTATTTACTTGTTATTTACAGAAGATAAAGCTATACTTGCAGAGGATTTTCACACCATGTTAATCATTCCTAACTTACCCACCAAGAAGTTGAATCTTTTCTCGTCTAATGCTTTGGTGAATAAGTCAGCGAGTTGATATTCTGTGGGCACGAAATGCATTTCGATTGTACCGTATTCAACATGATGTTTCAAGAAATGATACCTTATATCGATATGCTTGGTTTTTGAGTGTTGCACAGGGTTGGCAGAGATAGCAATAGCACTTTTGGAATCACAGAGGATGGGTATTTTGAACAGAATGTGGCCGTAGTCTTTTAGCTGAGTCTTCATCCATAGAACCTGAGAACAACAGCTAGCGGCAGCAACGTATTCAGCTTCTGCAGTGGATGTGGAGACACAATTCTGCTTCTTGGAGGTCCAACTGACTAGTTTACCACCCAGAGGTACTCTTTCTGTCGAGCATGCATCCTCCATAGTCTGAATCTGTATAAGCTTTAAGACTAAAACCAGAGTTCTGTGGATACCAGAGACCAAGATTGTTGGTCCCCTTCAGGTATCTAAAGATTCTTTTTACAGCATCATAATGTGATTTCTTTGGATTAGCTTGATAACGTGCACAAAGACATGTGGCATGCATAATGTCAGGTCTGCTTGCTGTTAAGTATAACAGAGATCCAATCATGCCTCTGTAGAGAGTACATTCTACAGAAATACCATTTGGATCTAAGAATAACTTATTTCCAGTGGCCATTGGAGTCTTCATTGCAGAGGTATCAGAGAGATTATATTTTAAAAGTATGTCAGAGACATATTTGGCTTGATTTATAAAAATTCCCTCTGAAGATTGTTTGACTTGAAGTCCGAGGAAGAATGTTAATTCTCCCATCATACTCATTTCAAACTCACTCTGCATGAGTTTTTCAAAAATTTTGCACTCTTCTGAATTTGTAGACCCAAAAATTATGTCATCTACGTATATTTGTACAAGCATTATCTCACTATTTTTGCGTTTATAGAATAAGGTAGTATCTGTTGTACCTCTGTTGTACCCATTGACTAGAAGGAAGGTAGAAAGTCGTTCGTACCATGCTCTTGGAGCCTGTTTCAGTCCGTATAGAGCCTTTTCAAGGTAGTATACATGCCTTGGAAACTTTGAGCTTTCAAAACCTGGTGGCTGATTTACGTAAACCTCTTCTTGGATTTCACCGTTTAGAAAAGCTGATTTTACGTCCATCTGGTAGACTTTAAAACCTCTGTGGGCTGCGAAGGCTAAGAATATTCTTATTGCTTCGAGACGTGCGACAGGGGCAAAAGTCTCATCGTATTCTATGCCTTCTTCTTGTCTATATCCTTTTGCTACTAATCTTGCTTTGTTTCTGATGACCACTCCATCTTCATCCTTCTTGTTTCTGTAGACCCATTTAGTCCCAATGGCCTGTTTCCCTCTTGGCAGAGGTACTAAAGTCCATACTCTGTTACGCTCAAATTGCAGAAGTTCTTCTTGCATGGCGTCTACCCAGTTTGGGTCATCTAGGGCTTCAGAAATCTTCTTTGGTTCTATAACACTAATAAAATTTGTAAAGAAACAAAAATTAGCAGTGGCAGACCTTGTTTTTACTGAGTCAGAAGGTTCTCCGATTATTTGACTTGGAGGATGGCTTTTTGTCCACTGAGTTGTGCGTGGAAGATGATCATCAATGTCATCAAAGCTTTCTTCAGAGGCTTCTTGTGATTCTTCTTGTGCAGCCTCTGATGTTCTTCGTGCCTTGGTAGTTGATTCTACCATTTGTGGAATGATTGGTACGAGTGTTGGTGGAGTTTGTTCCTCTGAGGATGTATAGTCTTGGTCCTCGATCTCCTCTGTAATTGGTTCTTCTGTGGTTTGTGCAGCTTCTGTGGTCATTTTTCTTGATGTTTCATCTTCTGCACTTTCTTCTTCTTCGGCAATTGCATCTGTAGTATTTATAGAAGAAGATGAAGCATTATTTGGACCAGTTAGAGTCATACCTGTAGGATTTTGTCCGACAGAGGATGGTTCTTCAGAAACTCTGATGGTTCCGACAGAAGGATTGATGTCATTGTGGAACATCTCCAAAAATAGAAGATTCAAATCTTCTTTTGTTCTTGAGATGTCAGAGAATTTCCCTTTAATTCCGAGTTCTGAACTTATTTGCTCAGAAGTCATTTGGAATGAATCATCAAAAGAAACATTGATGCTTTCTACAATCTTGTGAGACTTTGTAAGGAATGTTCTGTAGGCTTTGGAAGTGGCAGAGTATCCAATGAATTTGCCTTCATCTGCTTTTACATCAAACTTTCCTCTTGAATCTCTGTCGTTTAAGACGAAGCATTTGCATCCGAATACATGGAAAAATTTGATGTTTGGCCGTCGTTTGTTAAGCAATTCGTAAGGCGTCTTTAGGTGTCTTTTCACAATGGTTGATCGATTTTGAGTATAACACGCAGTAGAAATTGCTTCTGCCCAAAAGTTCATTGATAATCCGCATGCTGACATCATAGTTCTTGCGGCTTCCACAGGTGTTCGATTCTTTCTTTCGACAACACCGTTCTGTTGTGGAGTGCGAGCTGCAGAGAAGTTCTGTGAAATTCCTTCTGTTGAAAGATAAGTTTCAATGACACAGTTTTTGAATTCTGTGCCGTTGTCACTTCTTAACTTCTGTATTTTGCAGTCATAAAGAACTTGGATTCTTTTCATTAGATTTATCAATATAATTGGAACATCTGATTTCTTTCTGATAAATTCAACCCATGTGAAACGTGAATACTCATCAACTAAGACAAGTATATATTTCTTGCCACCTAGGCTCTGTATTGCAATGGGACCGCAGAGGTCGACATGAAGCATGTACAGAGGCCTGGTGCAAGACACATCTGTTTTGCCTTTGTGGGAAGCTCTTTTGAGTTTTCCCATCTCACAGGCAGAACATAAATGATCCTTGTTGAATTTAACATTTGGCAAACCTTTAACTAGATCAAGTTTGACCAGTTTTTCCAATGTGTGAAAATTCAAGTGACAGAACCTGTTGTGCCATAACCAGGCTTCTTCACTTTTGCAGGCAACAAGGCAAACTTTGTCCTAGTTCTTTGAGTTGAAGTTCATTAGATATAGATCACCTATTCTTTCAGCTCGCAGAAGTTCCATACTTGTTTCTTCACTTTGTAGAGAGCAGAAAGTTCTTTTGAACAACACATTGAATCCTGTATCACAAAGTTGACTTACACTGAGTAGGTTGTGCTTAAGGCCATCCACATATGCAACTTTGTATACAGAAACGTCTTCTTTCCTTATGACTCCATAGCCTTTTATGTGTCCTTTCTTGTTGTCTCCAAAAGTCACAGATCCACCATTTTGTGTTTCTTTGTACGTGGATAGTGCACTTTTGTCACCAGTCATGTGCCTTGAGCATCCGGAGTCTAGATACCAGATTGGCACATACTTCTTCTGCAGGATAATCACAGAGATTTAGGTACCCATATCCATATGGGTCCAATATTGTTAGAGTTTTTCAAATTTGCCTTTGCATTCTTGAAATACATTTTGTTCTTTGCGGAAGAGTCAGATTGTTTCTTTGTGGGATTTGACTTTTGAATTGTCGTAGAGAGTAAACAGATTTGACTTAAAAAATGATTATTAAGTTTAGACATAAGATCAAAGCAATGACAGTATTGAATATGAGATGTAATTTGCTTAAACTTTTCATTGAACTTTTTAAACTCAGCCACAGAGGCATTACATTCTTTCTTTACATTAGATTTCCTATTACTAGAAGATCTATGAATACTCGAATGTTGTTTGCAAAAGCTCTGTTTAGGACCTGCCTTCTGTGGGTTGCTTCTGTGGTGAACTTCTTTCATCACTGTCACAGAAGAAAAAAATTTATTAACCTTTGGTTTTGAAAATCTAGAACTTATAGGATCAATAGAGGTCTTCTGTAACATTTTAAGCTCAGCACAGGTTTTGATATGCAGATTCAAATTTAGAAAATCTTGGCAGATTGGAATCTCTGTGAGTTTCTCTTTTGGAGAAATAGTTCTGTGAGGAACTTCAGAGGAGAATTTGACATCCTCTGTGTCACAGTGAATTATCCCTGATTTGAAATCAGTCTCTGAGTTGTCAGAGGATGAATCGTCCTCGTATACAGAGGTTGAGTCAATTCTTTCAATAGAGGCTGGATTTTCTGAGTATGTATCGTACGAGCTTTCTTCCTCTGTAGAATAGTTTTCATAGATTGCAGAGGTTTCTAATAAGATTTCTTCAGTGAGAGTTTTATCTATAGAAGATGTACAAAAATTTTCTAAAACGCTTGATTTCCATATTTCCAAAATTTCTTTTTCAATTAAATTTTTAAAGTTTTCTTCTGAAAAAATGGGTTTAAACTCAGGAGCTTCTGCTGATAATTTCTTTTCAACGTTTATCAAACAGACAAAAGCAACCTGTGTTTGGGTCTCTGGTTTACCAAACTTGAAGATACCAATCTGATCTTGTGTTTTCAGATATTTCTTTGGTTTGATACCTCTATTGACAGAGGTTGAAGATGATGAGTCTGTGTTTTCAAACCACACGTTAATCATCTTCTTATGTTTCTTCAAGTAAGGATCCACAGAGATTTTCGCCCGTTTGCTTACAGAGATTAGATTTGGAAAATCTGGTTTGTTTGTTTTTCCAATCACAAATAACGAGGACAGAGGTTTGTTTCTTTTGCCTTCAACACCTAGGGTGATATCATCATACCCTATACCTCGTCTCCCTATTTGTGAGTTTATTTTTTCATAAACTTTCTGTGCATCTTTATAGTTTTTAAGCAAAACTTCTCTTCTGAGTAAATCTTGCCATAATACCTCTCTTTCTCTTTGAAAGTATTCATTAAGAGCTCTTATGTCAGTAGTTTCGCTCCTTGAAACTGAAAGTTCTTTTGTTTTATCTTTTAAAGTATTGGTTAATTCATAAATTTGTTTTTTTAAAGGATCTAGAGTTTTGTTCCAATTCTTTTCTATTCTCTCTTTTTCCTCAAAAATCTTTGCTTTTTCTTGAGTGAGAAGCCGTACTTCTCTCTCATTGAAAGTGAGTCTTTTCTGAATACTTTGATTTATCTCTTTCAGTTCAATTAATTCAATGTTAATTCTAAGTGTATTATCATCTACAGAGGTAATACAAGAATTGGATTTTGAAGTAGATACCTCAGAGTCAGTGCAGGAGTCGACTTCTGCCATGCCACAGAAGAGGGCATTGGCGGTATGTTCATCGTCAAAAGTAGAGTCTGACTGGAAGTCTTCTGTGTTTTCCTCAGAATGTCCTTTTGCCATTAAGGATTTTTGAGCATAATATTCGGCTTTCTTTTTGTAGAAAGCAGAGTCCTTCTGTGGGTGATTTGATCTGCTTCTGCATTCATTCGCAAAATGGCCTGGTTTTCCGCAGTTAAAACACCCTTGAGGAGTGTTTCCTGTTCGATCATTGGACTTCTGTAGGTCTCCGCCTTTCTCTGATCTACATTCATTTGCATAGTGACCAGGTTTGCCGCACTTGTAGCATTCTTGCTGTGTGTGGCTTACCGAGTCATCTGACCTCTGTCGGTCATTCCCTCTGTAATTTCTATCGCTTGACCTCTGTCGGCCACTTGATTCTTCTCCTCTTCTGTCATCTCTTCTGTTGTCTCTTCTGTCATCCTGGTTGTCTCTATCATATCTTTCATTTCCGGAACCTCTTTTGTTTCCTCTGAACTCTTTTGTCAATAGAGCTAAAGATTTAGCTAGTGACGCAAGAGTTATTTCCTTTTCTGCTTGCTCTTCTTCTTCACTGTCAATTATCACCATCTTCTTCTTCTTCTCCTTCTTCTTCTCCTCTGTGGCTTTATCATTTCTTGGTCTCTGTGCATCCTCTTTAGTTTTACTAACCAATGCATATGGTGCAATGGTTAGTGTTTTAGCCTGTGCTATCTGAGGTTCTTGTGCGGCTAATGTTCCGTAAAGATCAGAGAGAGTCCAGGTGTCTAGATCCTGATTTGTCTGTAGGGACATAGACAGCTGGAGCCATTCTTCATTTAGACTTTTTAAAAACATGACGTTGTTTTCTTCAGAAGTTCTGTCAATGCCTGATTTTCTGCACTTGTTGATTAGAGAGTTGAATCTGTCGTATGTTGTTTGCAGAGATTCTGTTGCAGAGGCTCTGAATGCATGATATTCATTGATGTACTGTGCTCTTCGGTTTTTTTGTGTTTTAGCACCTCCTTCCAACTGTCTTTCCAGTTCTTTCCACAGATCATGCGCTGTTTCACATGAATCCAAGGATTGAAAGAGTTCGTTGGGTATTGCCATAATTAATGTCCTCTTGGTTTTTACTGAGCAACTTCATCTTCTGCTTTATCTTCGGTTGACCACTCCCCTTTTGGCTTTGGTTTTTGATGTTCGGGGATTTCGGCAGATTCAGCAGTAGCAGGTACACGAGGTACTACTGTCATGGGAATAGGAGGAGGATTGTACAGATATTGCACTTGATTTTTTTCAGTGCCCTCGAAAAAATGGACCATTCTTATTTTCCACTGAGGATACTCATCTCGAAGGAGAGTAGGAGGTTTAGTGAGAGAACCAGTAGTAAAGAAATTATTTGTATTTGTCATTTTTGAAGATTTTTAGAAAGAAAGTATGACTAAAGAGTTACTTCGATGAACTTGAAGATTTTCTGGGTTTAAGTAGTTTCCAGACACAATTTTAAGTCTCAATAATATCTATCACGAATCTTGATAAGTGGATCACTTGATATTGAAAATCAAGGAAGGCTCTGATACCAATTGTTGGTTCCCAGATACACTTACTCAAGATTAACAATCTATTAGTAGAGTTTAGAGTTTGATGCGGAAGAGTATTAACCCACAGCTTGCGAATTCCTCATTTTTCGCAACCCACTGTTGCGAAAACCAAAGAACTCGCAACCCACAGCTTGCGAAATCCTCACTTTTCGCAACCCACTGTTGCGAAAACCAAAGAACTCGCAACCCACTGTTGCGAAAACCTTAGAACTCGCAACCCACTGTTGCGAAAACCTCACTTCTCGCAACCTACTGTTGCGAAAACCCTATTTCTCGCAACCTACTGTTGCGAAAACCTGTAAAGTTACTGTTCATCGTCTTTTTAATTAAGCTCAGCCAAAAACGACTTTCATTCTAATATTTACCCAGAAATCGTACTTTTAAGCTTAGACTTCCCAAAACATCCATTTTTAACAAAACCCACCTAAAAACTTAACTAGCAACTCAAGAACACTTTTAAGAAATTAAAACACATACAAGGATGGATTTGTTACCTTGCTTACATCAGTTTGGTCCTTTAAATCACAGCAGCAAACTCTGGATTTCCTCCTTCTTCTTTCCCTTAATTTCTCTCTCGATTTCCTTCTCTCTCTCTCTCTCTAAACCGAACACACTACACACACTAACACTTAGGATATTTTCTCTTAATTGAAAAAATGGACACCTATCCTTATTAAAATAGGAAGTCGGTTTTGGCTAAAGAGGTTTGGATAAAAGACCAAACAAACCTTAAACTTATCTCACTTGGCAATAAATACCCCTAAACTTTCAAATAAAAATTAAAACTTACCCCTTAACTTCTTACTCCATAAAACACTAACATAAAACTTATAAAATTTTCAAATTTAAATTAGATAAAATACCTGGTTATTACAACATCTCCCCCTTAAAAGAATTTCGTCCCGGAATTCACTCAAGCAACGAACTAGGGTAACTACTGTTGAAAAGATATCAAATTCTATGAACACATCAAAGGACTTTTTACTAGACCCTCCGCTTTACTGCTTCTAGTTTACCATTTGTTCCCACTTCAATATTTCAACCCAAAACATCAAGAGTTTTAATTTCTCACAAGAAATCCGCCCCTCTAAAACAACGATACACACTCGATAATCAAATCCTACGAAGGTTCAAATTAACTCGAAAATTCACTTATCTCTTAGAAAGAAATAACTTATACTCATATGAATCTAATCCAAATAACAGAACAGTATATGCTTACTCGGGACATTTACCACGCTAATACTATTTTTAACCTCACCGGCCTTTTACTACAAACGTCGTGTTCTACACTTTTACAATACTAACTCTAAAACGTAAACATATACTTTCAATATAAAATTTGCTTAGTAAATACTACCTATTTCTTATACTCTTTCATGGAATAGAATATACTCAACACGAATCACTTTATATCACGGAAAAATTTCTTAATTTTATCAAACCCGTAAACTTCATCCTTCCATTTCCATTTCCCATGAAAGCATAGCATAATTACTATAATCACACAACCATACTTAATTGCACTTGACACCAATTCATCCATCAAATTAAAACAAAGTCTAAATAGCAACTTAATTTCTCGAATATCAGCAAAACACAATTTCAAACATTTCAATTATCTCAATAACCTCACCACCATAACTCATACCGACTTCCATCCAAATATCAATACCAATTCATTCCTTAATAAAATAACAAACTCGCTATCACATCAATTCCTCACATCTCCAACTTAGCACAAAAATACTAACACAAATCTTTAGACATTTGTTTCACTTAAACCACTCCGCAATTGAAATTATCAACACCGGTCTCACCTTACCCAACTAAAATAATTACCAAATCATCATATAATAATTTAACTACAAAACTAAGCCGAAAAGAATTCATCACAACTCCGCTAAAAAAATTTCATGTCACTAATCATACGACTCATTAACGACTTAGCATGCAAAGTCCAACACCAAGTTTAAAACAACTCTTTATCTTAAACAACTCCATAAAGAAGGTTCATCACACGACCATCAAAATATTTATTGATCATTGCTTTCTTCCCACTAATCATAACACTTAATATAAATCCCCTTTTCAACTTAAATTCTCCAATCCATGGGAAGTATTAGGTAAACATCCAACCCATTGAACCATTTTTCTATATCCAACAAACTCTCAAGCATCAATTTCTTATACTTTATTATCATAGTATGCATATTCTCTTTCAGTTAAGTCCAGGTTACCAGCAACCTAGTTTTCTAACCTTGCGACCCACTATCGCCAACACTTCCCCCACATCATTCCACCTTTGATCCAATCCGGTGTTTTCTAACGGTACAACCTTACTTGCTTCGGCTAAGCCCTTCCGCAGAATCGACACAGGAAAGGCTGAATGAACTCTCACTATGCGTAACCCTTCAATACCAAGGCGCATACCAACAATTTAGTACCCTCCTAACTACAACAACTCTTACTCCAAGAGGAAAACCCGCGTGATACAAACAAGGTATAATATCCCAGATCAATCATACCAATATCATTCACAAATCCAGACTCCAGGTTCACCTCATCCTACTACCCTTGCTATGACGGAATCTCCACTAGTCATGACGAGTCGCCTCGCGAATGCACAGTCGTATACAGTGTGAAATCAGATAGACATTCGAAATAAAGATTCTATCCTACAACGGCTAGACTCAAACAAGAGCTGCGCAATAGAACT
This sequence comes from Saussurea involucrata, assembly GCA_033807775.1. Classification (NCBI taxonomy): domain Eukaryota; kingdom Viridiplantae; phylum Streptophyta; class Magnoliopsida; order Asterales; family Asteraceae; genus Saussurea; species Saussurea involucrata. Next base: position 25,808,061 of record CM066326.1, read on the forward strand.
AAATCAAATATTCTAATGCTATTTAGTTCCTACTGTATACCACTTATAAGGCAGTCACTTAACAACCTATCAGGACTAGCATAAATTCCTACTGGCAAGTAATAGTCATGCAGCAAAGTGTAATAAGCACCAGGCAATCTAGCATACATACTCCTATGTTCTAGAAAGCAATAAATTACACTAAGTACTCTACCTTTTCCCTTGGCCTCGGCTGACTGTACACACTGCGCCTTCGATCACCGTCTCTAAAATGTCCCATCAATCCAACACTAAAAAAAACGACATTCTACTCCCCAATAGATTACAAAATCAACTTGGAGTATCACCTTAACCCGTAGTTGAACTTTTCTCCATAGGTCATCCCCAACTCTACCGTCACTTCTCTAATCCAAAATATATCTAAGACAGACAACACTTTATTGCATTAATTACACCGACCCGAACCTTAGATTACAATTGATTTCCACACTTGCCACAACATCACTCTCATACTACTACCACGTCTTATCCCATGGTCCTTCACCCCGATCATTACATTCGACTATTTTCTTCTACTCTTTCCTCAACATAAAATACGTTTCCCCAAGGATAGCTCACTAGGAGGTGCTTACTCTAAACCGATCCTATGAGCTAGCTTTCTTTCACCTCCAAACCAAACGCACACACCCAAATCTCACAATTACTATACTTAACCAATAATTTCACCACACCTCATATCAGGAATTTAACCGAGTTAATCCGAAATCACATCCATTGCCCGAAACAACCACACACTTTTTCATTTTTCAAATATCGTTAACATATTCTTTCAAAACGATAATAAACAAATTGGATCTACACTATACACCCATCCCCAAAATATAACAACCATAAAAACATCTTTATAACAAAATCAGTACATCTTTATTTCACCTCGTGCCTCTTTCAGCACAAAATATGTCATCGTGCCTCTTTCCACGTACAATATTTCACCGTGCCTCTTTCAGCACAAAGTTATATATATATATATATATATATATATATATATATATATATATATATATATACATATATATTTTTATATATCACAAATCATTTAACACGTTTAAAATTTTATTCATATCATAAACTTTAACATTTGGAGGCATAACCTAGCGTTTGAAATACTGAATTATACATAACGCCACATTCTACACTTTCGAAATAACTTTCCAAAATTCTAACATGCACCTTCAATTTGAAAAAAAAAATTGTAAACAATTGCAAGTGTTAGATCATTCATTCCAATTTAAACTACCATCCACTTTCGTTCTCATACAATAAATTTTACTACCACCTTGATAAATCTTTCAAATCCAAACACATATGATAACGGGTTATCACCTTGATCACTAATAGCTTTTCCTTACTAATCACTCCCAAAAACAATCTTCACTTTCTAGTTGAATTATCCCTGATTTCTCACTTAAATTTATCCCAAGCAATATCATAATGAATAAGCATACTAAATTCGATATCATCCAAAATATTTGTTACACTCTTACTAAATTAGAACCAACCTCTTTTCACACCAAATGCTTCCAAACCTACACTCTTACTAAGCCTTATCGAAATTAATTCATATATCCTTAATATAAAACTTGTTAACAAACGGAAACTTTAAATCAATCACTCAACAATCTCTTCTTTCATCATAACTACTTATTCCAATATATACCGAATTACCGTGGATCACTTATCATTACCTAATCGACAATTTTAACAAAAATCAAGTTCCAACACCATCCTATACTTACTACTACCTCAAATTCCGACAACATTATCAAAAATAACTTAATAGACACTCCATTCCTATCTATATTACCAATACAATTATCAAATTCTTTTCTAACGCATATAAGCAACAAAAGATTGAAAATACAATTAATCAGTTTGTACCGTAGTCAAATAGCACTTTAGCACGTGTAGAGTTTATATAAATATACATGTATTCGTCTCTATCCATACGTCGAGACCGACTTGCCACTCTGTAGATTTCAACAAGGTTAATATACACATAGGCACACACCCCATATAATAAGGTATTCCAGTCCAATCATGTAACTGTAAGTTCACAATTACACTGGCCAGGTGTAACTCGAATTTACCTTACATGATGTTCCTTCTACCTTGTTATACTTAATATCCCAAGGTTCTAAAATAATAGGGACATCCTACTTCACATGCAGTTTAAGTCTAGGTACATATACTAATACCTAAATCCCTTAAAATAGGGCTCTGATACCATCTGTAACAACCCGGTTTCCCAAACATGTTTCAAATAACATATATTGCATCACATTGTTACATTCATAAAAAGAAATTACCAAACAATTCACGTACGGTCCCAGCAGTCTCGAAACGATACAACATAACACCTATTCAGTTCCCAATCCTTGTCAGCTATTAACCCCGCCTGACACATTAATTCTTCCCTTTGCTAACGAACGATCCTTAACCTGGAATACATATTTTTTAAACAGAAATGATGAGGGTTAGACCTAATGGTCCAGTGAGAAAAATCCCTGTCAGTTGAAACTTGCCAAGAATCCAATTAAATAAAACCTTTTTAATACAAACACACATATATTACACGTAATTAAATACCAACCAAGACTTGCGTTTCGTATCCACTCAATCCCCCCCTTATTCCTCCACAATTGGCCAAACTAGTGGTTGCAAGCCAACTAGTCAGTTCACTCTGCTGTATAACATCTACAGTAAACACGCCTGTTCGCTTACCGGAACCCGGCAACACACCGGTCCGCACCTCGGATCCCGGCCCCGTATACTCGCAGAATACTCATATAATTACAGTATACCATCATGTATATAAACATTTCAATAAAAACACATAATCACATTATGTATCACATTCTCAATCCATACATATCCATTTCATATAGATATATAAATCACATATATATGTATTCCAGTTGAAAAATGTTTTTAAAATAAAACTCACCTGAATGCTTTTCCAATAGTTCTCCAAAAATCTCTTCAACAAGTCCCACTTTTATCTTTGAATTTTACTATCTGAAATAGTTAATTAACAAGAATACACCTCATTAATAAATCTGTATTTTAACACTTTTCGCAACCCACAGCTTGCGAATTCCTCACTTTTCGCAACCCACTGTTGCGAAAACCAAAGAACTCGCAACCCACAGCTTGCGAATTCCTCATTTTTCGCAACCCACTGTTGCGAAAACCAAAGAACTCGCAACCCACAGCTTGCGAAATACTCACTTTTCGCAACCCACTATTGCGAAAACCAAAGAACTCGCAACCCACTGTTGCGAAAACCTTAGAACTCGCAACCCACTGTTGCGAAAACCTCACTTCTCGCAACCTACTGTTGCGAAAACCTCTAAAATTACTGTTCATCGTCTTTTTAATTAAGCTCAGCCAAAAACGACTTTCATTCTAATATTTACCCAGAAATCGTACTTTTAAGCTTAGACTTCCCAAAACATCCATTTTTAACAAAACCCACCTAAAAACTTAATTAGCAACTCAAGAACACTTTTAAGAAATTAAAACACATACAAGGATGGATTTGTTACCTTGCTTACATTAGTTTGGTCCTTTAAATCATAGCAGCAAACTCTGGATTTCCTCCTTCTTCTTTCCCTTAATTTCTCTCTCGATTTCCTTCTCTCTCTCTCTAAACCGAACACACTACACACACTAACACTTAGGATATTTTCTCTTAATTGAAAAAATGGACACCTATCCTTATTAAAATAGGAAGTCGGTTTTGGCTAAAGAGGTTTGGATAAAAGACCAAACAAACCTTAAACTTATCTCACTTGGCAATAAATACCCCTAAACTTTCAAATAAAAATTAAAACTTACCCCTTAACTTCTTACTCCATAAAACACTAACATAAAACTTATAAAATTTTCAAATTTAAATTAGATAAAATACCTGGTTATTACACCCAGTTCTCCTGTTCAACCATGAGTGATTTTTTAGCATAGTACTCTGCCTTTTTTTTGTATAAGGCAGAGTCTCTCTGGGGTCTGCTAGGCTTACTTCTGCAGTCAGCTGCATAATGGTCTGGCTTGCCGCAGTTGAAGCACCCTGAGTTTTTGGTGCATTGCCAACTCTATCATTCTGTCTTTGTTGGTGATCTCCACCTCCCTTCTGTTCATAACCTCTGTCGTGATTCCTCTGTTGATCATGAGAATCTTCTCTCCCTTGGTTCCTCTGCTCATACACTTGTGGTGGCCCATGGTTCTGATACTTGCCACCTCTGTCATCTCTCCCATCTCTGTCATATCCAGACTTCTTTCTGAAACCTCAGTTCCCGAATTCTTTGGTCAGCAAAGCTAGAGGTTTAGCTATTGTTGGTCCCGAAAGGGTTATACAAGTTTGTAGAAGGGGGGGTTGAATACAAACACACGATTTTTACTTTTCTAAATTGTTTATTGATATGTATCAAACAATTTACAACTTGTTGCGGAACAAGATTAAGGAATAAACCTAATCTAAACAAGTTAAGAGAATCACTAAGGTTTCTTGCACTAGAAATAAGAAAGAAAGAAGATAAGAATATTTAAGATAATATTCTAACACAAAGAATAGTAAGATAAGGAAATGGTCGAGCGCTTCATTTCTGAAGTAGGGTTTCCTTTATATACTACATGCATTTAATGCACAACAGTACAACTTTACATGTGGCAGCAGCTGATTTGTTGCATGGTTTGACCTTGGTAGACAACCTAGTAGCCACATGATGAACAGTGTAGAATCAGAGTTGGTTGTACGATTCTGGACAAGAGGAATGTCCGTTTTGACAGATCGTACGGAGACGTGCAAGAGGGTAAGACAAAAGTAACTTGTAGAGGAAACTTCATGATCAGCGTTTGCTGAATAGATCTCTATCAGCGAGTGATAATGTTCAGCGTTTGCTGAAGTATTCTACTTGAAACTTCATGTTGAGTGGACAGGTCTTGGCTTCGCTGATATCCGCATCAGTTCATTAGTAGACTTCTCGCTGGTTCTTTGGCTTGATCTTCGACTTCAGCGTAGAACATAGTTGACGTGAAACTTGTCTTCAGGGATCATAAGTAAACAACTAAAACTATCAGTGATTATCAACAAGACTGAACAGGCTCAGGTCTCATTGATGAACATTATCGCTGAATGTGTAATTTAAAGCATATGTTTTCATCAGCGATACTAAACAGACTTAGTATTTTCTTTGATGACAAAACATTAATACATATTGTCTACTTATGATTTTCACTAAGTGATTCTCAGAGAGTCATTATCAAATCACTGAGGGTTTGGATCAACAGCTATTGAGGTCATCGTTGCCTCTTCCTCATCCACCAGATCGTCTGCATCACTATCAACCACCAGAACCTTCTTTTTCTTCTTCTCCTTCTCCTCCAGATCCTTTTCCTTCTTTGGTTTTTCATGCACCTTTGTAGCTTTACCTACAAGTGCCAGAGGTCCACCCATCTGGGATTTCGTCTGGGCTATTTGGCTTTCTTGTGCAGCCAAGGTGCCATAGAGGTCTGAGAGTGTCCAAGTATCCATGTCTTGATTTGTTTGTAAGGACATGGATAGTTGAAGCAACTCATCGTTCAGTCTCTTGAGAAACATGACATTGTTTTCCTCAGAGGTTATGTGAATGCCAAACTTTTTGCACTTGTTTATTAGGGAGTTGAATCTGTCGTAGGTGTTATGCAGAGTTTGTGACGGTAGAGCTTTGAATGTGTAGTACTCGTTTATACACTGAGCCCTTCTATTCTTCTGGGTTTTGGCTCCACCTTCTAGCTGCTTTTCGAGCTCTCTCCACGGATCTTAGGTAGTTTCACAAGCATCCAAAGATTGAAAAAGATCATTAGGTATGGCCATTATCAGAAGACATTTTGCCTTCTTTGCCCATTCATATTTTTCCCAATCATGTGGGGACAACTTATTGATGTCTTTTGGCTTATCATACTCTGCAACCTCTGGGGTGGTTTCAGTTGCAGGTACTCTAGGTACTGTTACCATGGGAACATACGGTGGATTGTAGAGATAGGTGATTAGTTCTTTGTCAACACCTTCAAAGAAGTGAATCATACGGATTTTCTACTGTGGATACTCATCTCTGAGAAGAGTTGGGGGCTTGGTCAAAGAACCAGCAGTAAAGAAGTTTGCTGCGTTCACCATTTTTAAGTAGTTTCAAAAGGAACAGAAAACAGAGTATGAAGCAAAGACCTTCAGTCGATGGGATTGACTTGAGGTATGAGTTCTAACTTTCAAAGAATTGAACAAAGCACTAAGTAGAAGGATTTTAACAAGTTAACAGTGTCTATTTAGCTGTTAAGGTCGAACTAGTCACGAAAAACAGAAAAACAGGGGTTGTTTTGAAGTTGATGAATAAAAGTTAAAATCAATCCATAAATCTACCAAAAATAAGTCAAGATCATTGCAGAGTGGATCCTTTGATATTGAGAATCGAAGTTTGCTCTGATACCAACTGTTGATCCCGTTTGACTCAACAATGATTCAAACCACAAATGTTCCAAAACAGAGTATGAACTTAGTTGTGTGCGGAAGCGATTGAAGAACAGATTGGGTTTGATTAATGGTAGACAACACACAAAATAGAAGAATGAAAGATATAAATAACAGTGATATTTCTCAATGATTCATCTCTATTGATTCTTTGGAATTACACCAAGAACACCTCACAATGTGTGATACACAGATTTATCTCTCCAAGTAAGTGTGTGTGTGTTGTGCTTCGTTACCAGAAAGGTCTGGTAGAACCTCCTATTTATACTAAAGACATGGAACAAATAGTACACAGATATAGGGGACACATTCGTGGGACTGGTCCTTGTACACGTTAATGTAGTGCGCTGTTCTCTGCAAAAGTTGTGACCTCTCTGATGATGACACATGGAAAGTACAGGATCACGCCTTGTACAATTTGATCTTCAGGATCTTCGTACAGCATAGGCACATAAGTGGCACGCTTGTCCTTGTCCTTGTCTTCATTTAACATCATCTTCAGTTCTTCATATCACAGAGGCTCTGTCAAGGGTGACAGAGGCTCTGTGAGCTTGTCCTATGTTGATCTTCTGATGGTTGATAAGTGAAGGTTATGTTCTCTTGGTGTTCGACAGAGGCTTCTGCCAGAGTTCTTCCTTAGCCTATTTTTCAATACTTTTCTGTTAACAGAAGTTGGAGCTAATAGATTACATGACCAGGGCTCAGCTGACAAAAGTTTGCGGATTCGTGCAAGCCTTCACCGATGTTGTTGCCTCCTACACAAAGGAATTTAACACCTCTGTGGCAAAGCTCAAGTTCAGAACCGACAAGGAGGTAAGCAAGGTAGAGCTCCTTAATGAAGGTGTGGTTGACAGAATAAAGGAGGTCACTACCCACCTACCCAAGAGTATGAAGAGCCCCTGCAAACTGCCAAGCCGAAGCAGCCAAAAGGGGTAAGTATGATGACCAAGGCTACGATGTCTCTGGTCCTCAAAGTCCCTCAAAGTCCCTCAAAGTCCCTCAAAGTCTAACCTGTTTCATCTGCAGCTCCAAGCTCCTCCAAGCCCCAAACTTCTGCTCTTGGAAGGGATACAAGGAAGAAAACCTCTGAAACCCAAACCTCAGAAGCCCAACAAACCAAAACCAAAACCAAACCTAACCAAACCCATTCAACCCAAACTCAAGCACATAACCAACCCTAACAACAAGATCCCTTACCCAATCCCTCTGAAACAACAACTGCAAGTGCTAAACCTAAACCAAATATCAGAATCACGTCTCTGGCAGCCAAACCCCCCAAACCCAAGGAAAACCTAACCACAGAATGACAAACCCCAAAGAGACCTCATAACCTAAGAAGAAACCAAACCATGCAACCTTTGCATCCAAACAACCCCCTGCCAAACAATCACAAAAGACTCTACTAACCCCCAAAAAAGAATTCTTTCCAGAGAACTTTGACAAACCTGTTGAAATCCCAAAACCCAACCTCAAACCTATGCCTTCCAGAAAAAGCAAGGAACCCATGACTTCTACAGATGTGGACAGAGTGGCGGAAGTGAAGAAATCTTTGGACTCTCTGCGACTCCCCGTCCCAAGGCCAAGAGAGAAAGAGTTGTGGTACGTGCGAAATGTGTGTTTTAATCGCAGTGGGTTGCAAACTGTCCACAGTGGGAAGTGCAAGTGTACACTGTCCACTATGATCGTCATAGCAAGTAATAGTTGGTAAAATACCAGAATCGAATCCACAGAGACTGGACAATCAAGACAATACGGTTCTCATGAGCTCCTTTTACAGGTTTCAATTAAAGAGGAAAATAATACTTTGGTTTGATTGGTGAAATAGTTACTTTGACGATTTTACTAAGGTTTTAAGAGAAGGAATGTAGGTTAGATTTTCCCTAGATTTTATACTAAATACTTGGTCTTTAAAGTGATCCTTGTATTCGAGGTGGGAATTTTCGCTAGAAAAGCCCGGTTACAAAATACTCACACCGTTAGGATAAAAATCCCATACTCTTAGTATTTATTGTTTCATCAATGGTAATCTCAAAAATGGACCTTTTCAGGCCTCGATGGAATGTGTAGAGACAAATACTCTAAGTGTTTTTAGATACACCAACTAGCTTGCCTACTACTCCAGTGGGATGAGATTATCTCACTGTGTCGACCTCACTTTCGTAAGTGTCATAAGAATTCTTTCGAATCCCCTAGCATCATCCAAGCTCGTGTCACTGCATTCTACTCATTTCTGAGATAAGAACTAGATATTAGATCCTTGCAAGTGATCGGCTTGTTCGCATCCTTGGGCATGAATCGAGAATGAATGACCAAAACAACAAATATTCCAAGTATAAAGATTACTTAAGCATTTTTAATAAAATTCAGGTACTTCTCCTTCCTACATCCCTAAGGATGTTTAACCCATAACTAAAGTAAAGAAAGCAAAAGAGTAGAAGTTGCACATAATAAAATTGAAAGTGACTTGAATTTAGCCCACAGTAGGGAACGAGAATTCGCCCCTGTCACTGTGTATTACGAATTACAAGAAAGAAATACAGAGATTTAAAGTTAACAAATGCAGTAAAATAAAGAACTAAAGCTACACTAATGTGGTAGTTGAGAGAATTCAAGACTAAACAAGCATATACCAACATAAAACATCTACCAAAAACTACTAGAAAAGTGAATATAATAAATGGTAGCCAAGGTCCCTTTTTATAGTAGGAGAAAGCATGGGTACAAACAATGGGCTTGTCCTTTGAATAGTACCCCACAGTAATCAGCTCAGTCTCTACCCAAGGGGTCTCTTCACCTTTTGCCAAAAGTCACTTTAAGGACAAAGTAGTTGTACTTTTTACTATTTATTTTTAAGGAAGGTGTCTTTGTACTTTTTCCAGCTCATTTTGACCTGCCCTCTGAACCTTCCTTTCTCCAGAATATTTTCATCCCAACTAGTAGTTTCTTTTTCCTTTTGCTTCTCGTCAGCTTGATAGTGGGATCTGGAGTGGGCACTCCGCAAGTCACTGCGGGTAAAACGTGAAAAACAACCAAATTCCACCAAATAATTTATTAAAGACTATGGTTCACTCCTTTTGCTCGTTTTCGTGAAATATACCAAGAATGGGGGTTTTGAGAAATGAAAATGGCTAAAATTGACAAAATAAAATGTAAAATAAAAGAAAATAATAACTCTAAAAATAGAGTTATCACAACCTCAAACTTAAACCATTACTTGTCCCCAAGTAATAAAAAGAAAGAATAAAAATAAAATGAAATTGTGCACTCTGAGTTTCAGGTACTTACTTATTTCTCGCTTTAAATGGGCGTTGATCTCCTTCCTCCGATACTTCCTTCGGTTCCAAACTTAAAAACTTCACTTTTATACTTGACGAAATCTTTCCCTTGTTTACCATTGATCAATAGGGCTTTCTTGGGTTTGAAGGGTTTATGGCTTTGACTATTTTCCCAAGGGTTTTGGCAAGTATTTCCAAACATGGACCGGAGATCTCGCTTTGAGATTTTTATTTCAAGAAGTGGGTATTTTGTATTTTGTAAGGGTAAGCACGTACACTTTCAGGATTTATTTGGGTATGGCTATTTTTTTCTGATGGTCCTGAATAGGCACACCATCTTTTTCTGGGAGTGAGCACTTTGACGGTCCAGAAAATGCACACCATTAATTTTTGCGTAGTGACACTCCGATTTTCTTCTGTTTTTGGGGGTTTTTTTATTTTTTTTGGAGGTGGGTATGGTTTTACCCACCTCAAACTTAGACTTCACAGTGTCCCCACTGTGGGCAGACTGGAAGTCACTCTGGAAGTTCCCTCACCTCAAACTTAAAAGTTCACAGTGTCCCCACTGTGATATGGAAATATGGGGCGAACGAGGTGGTTGCGGGTACAAAAAGGGTTGTGTTTGGATGCGAAAAATGGCCTATATCATTTCATGGTATCAAGTTGAGATTTGTACTTACAAAAGGGACTTTTTTTAGTCGGAAGCCGAAAGTTGTACCTTGAAATGGAAACGAAATCAACAAGCATTCAAACAATAAAAACGTTAGTACCCAAAAGTACCTACCTAGCGGTAAGATTTCATGCATTCACAACCAAAATAAAAATGTAGCAAATTGTCAGAAAGCCTAGCCATAGGCATAAAACATAAACCAAACAGAAATTAAAATTGTTTTTGGGAGCAAACAAGTGAAACCATTGTTTTTTTAATCAAACCATTCAAGGAGTCGGGGTTGCATCTGGTGAACTTTTAGCGGAACCTTCTTCGAACTCATCATCACTTGCGTTGGTTGGGCATATGTCCTCGGGGAAGTCTGGGAGTTGAGCTGCTAACACCGGGTTGGCCTCTTTGAAAATCTGGCCCATCACTTCATCCTGATCCCTCGTATACATCCAAAAGGATTGGCAGGCACTGTTTTGATACTTTTTCTGGCCTTCCAGCAACTCGATTCGGTACGTGAGCTTCTTTAAAGCTCTCAGGATCTCAGCCATTTGGTTGTTTGAACTTTCTGCAGTGGTTGGACGGAGTGGTGTACGAGGTGTTCGCACAATGTGTTCCTCGGCAATGCCCACAGTGGGGTTAACAGTCCCCACTGTGGGAATATCTTCAGCAGGCTCGTTGGGAGGAGTGGTGATGTATCTTCCCATTTTGCGGATTGTTGCCACACTAATGTTACTTGTGGAATCAAACCACTGATCCTCCATGTTGATCCAAACCCTCAGTGATTTGATAATGACCCTATCTTAAATACTTAGTGAAAATTGTAAGTAAACAATATGTATCAGAGTTTCACTATCGCTGATAAGTACTAAGATCTTACAGTACTGCTGATAGGAACTCTCGCACTTTTAGATTAAACATTCAGCGAACACTGTTCACCATATCGCTGAGTCTGTTCAGTCCTTATGGTGATCGCTGATAAGTTAGTTGTTTACTTATGATCCCTGAAGACAAGATTCACGTCAACAAAGGTTCTACGCTGAAGTCGAAGATCAAGCTCAAGAACAAGCGACAAGTCTCCTAATGAACTGATGCGGATCAGCGAAGACTCAAATTTGTCCACTCAACGTGAAGTATCAAGTACAAGACTTTAGCTATCGCTGAACTTTATCATTCGCTGAATAGTAAATGATAATCGCTGAATCAACGAAAGCTGATCATGAAGTCCTCCGTACAAAGTACTTTTGTCTTAACCTCCCTTGCACGCCACCGTACGAAATATCAGAAAAGAACCTCCGAAAATCTGAAATCGTACAACCACTCTGATACTACACTGTTCATTCATGCGGCTACTAAGGTTGTCAACAAAGGTCAATAATATGCAACCAATCCGCTGATGACACGTGTAAAGTGTATACTGAATTGCATTAAATGCATGCAGTATATAAAGAGATGAACTCACTTCATTTGAAGCAACTTGCTAACTCTGGACAAGTTCAAATCTCTCTTAAGATAGGATTTTATTAGTAATCTCCTTATCTTTCTTAGTGCAAGAAAACTTAGTGTTCCAACTTGTTTAGATTTAGGTTTATCCTTAATCTTGTTTCCGCAACAAGCTGTAAATTGTTAATGATTTATCAATAAACAATTTAGAAAAGTAAAAAAGTGTGTTTGTATTCAACCCCCCCCCCCCCCCCCTTCTACAAACTTGTTTAGGCCTTTCGAAACCAACAAGTGGTATCAGAGCAGATTTGTTTAATCTCATAAACAAGATCTAATCTAAGATATTTCTCTTCCTAGCTATTATCTGAAAATGGCCAACTCAAACACAAACACTCACTATATTGAAAATGGTTCTCTTGCAAAACCCCCTAGATTTTCCAGAGATAACTTCAACTTATGGAAAAATAGGATGACACTCTTCTTAGAAGGTGTGGACCCTACTATACCTTACTATCTTGAAAACGGCCCACACATCCCTGTAACAATTGATCCTGCAGTTCCAGCCACTGCAACTAGAGCTGCTATTCCAGAAAGGCTGATTCCAAAGGAAATCCATCATTGGACCGATGAAGACAAGAAGAAAGTGGCTATAGATACAAAAGCCAGATCCATACTATCCATGGCCCTTCCTGACGAAGTCTACCATTCCGTCATGAACCTGAAATCCTCAAAAGCCATGTGGGACACAATATGTGTTCAGTATGAAGGAACGTCTGAAGTCCAGGATTCAAGAAAGATCAACCTGGTAAGACAATACGAAAGCTTCATCTCTGGTAATAATGAAACTCTCTCTGAAGTACATCAACGTTTTAATTGCTTAATTATAGATCTAAAAACGGTTGGTAAGGAATATTCTAACTTTGAAGTGCTGACAAAGTTTTTAGAATGTTTACCTGAAAGCTGGGACAATTATTCCATGTGTCTCAAGCTGTCGAAAGATCTAAGATCAATGACACTTGCTACTTTATATGGCACATTGCTGAATCATGAGCAATCTAGCCATCTTAAGAAGAATCTTGTAAAAGATTCCAAAAGCACCCCTGTTGCTTTAATCTCAGAGGAACCTTCTACTCAGCGACCCGTGGTCACTATCACTGAGTTAGAAAGTAACTCTGAAAGGTCATCAGATTCTGATTCTTCAGATGATGAATCCTTGGCTCTCCTAACTAAAAAGTTCAGGAGATTCGCCAAGAAGAAAATGTTTAGAAAGAACAAAACTCTTTCTATAGCTGACAAGCCTAAGTCGTCAGCTTTTGTTGATAAGGCTACTGCTACTTGTTTCAACTGCGAAAAGACAGGTCATTTCGCTAACGAGTGCAGGTCAAAGAAAATCATGAGACCTTCAGCTTTTACAAAGAAATCCTTTGTTCCAAGGAATAAAGACGACAAATACTTAAAGCTGAAGGAGAAGTATGCAAAGCTGAAAAGCTTTAAGAAGAAAGGAAAAGGCCTGATGGCTGACTATGATTGGGCTGCTTCTGATGAAGAAGCCTCATCATCTGATTCTGAAGATGATGAAGCAAATCAATGTCTCATGGCCAAGATTGAAGAAGAGGAAGAAAGTTCAGACATTCCCTCCACTTCAACATCTGCCATTCAGGTATCACCTTCCTTCTTTACCAATATTGTAAATATTGATGAAGCTGATAGTCTCCGTAAAATCGAATTACTGACTAGAAGTTTATACGAAGCCATGAACGGCAAAGCTGTGGTTGAAAACCAAAATCTTGATCTCGCTGAAAAGCTTAAAAATTGCCACCTTCAAATAGAAAAGCTTTCTAAATTTGAAGAAGATTTTAAAGATCAAGTCCATTTAAATCAGCTAGTCAAAATCGAACGAGCGGAAGCTATCGCTGCATTAAAAGCTGAACAAGCTACTGTTGAAGGATGGTGTAATTCTTCAACAAAGATCACTGAGATAATTAAGGCTCAGATTCCTCTGAGTGATAAACGTGGTCTGGGTTATAAATATGATACTCCAATACCAACCACTGAACGTTCAATGCTTAAATTTGGAACGTTCGTATCCTCAATAGCTGACACTTCTTCATCTCAGTACTCCTCGTCGGTTACACCAATCCCTGAGGAAACTCCTACCTCAAAAGGTAAGGAGAAAATGGTTTATTCAAAACCTACCTCTGTCTCTAAAGACAAAGGTAAAGGAATTGTTATTTATCAAAATCCTCAGAAGGGTACTTTAGTACCTAAGCTGAATGCTTCTAAAGCCTTGGTGATTCATTCATCTGGTTCTAGAAATCAGACCTCTGGATCAGTTCAGCGACCTACTCCTAGACTCAGAGTAGATGTCCTTGGTAAGAAATCTGAAGAACTGAATATTCGTCCTATTTCAAAAACCAATAGTATACTTGGTGCTGGCACTTCTAATTCCAAATTAAAAGCTCAGCACTCAAGTGGTCCTAGAACTAATTTTAGTTATAGGAAATGTTATCACTGTGGACTTACCGATCATATTGCAAGTAAGTGTCCCACAGCCACCAAAGCTGATAAGATAGCTAAGGAGAAGATAGCACCCAAGAAGACCAAACCAGTTGCAAGTCAGGTCAAGGTGACTCCTACCTCTGAGGTCAAGAAATTGACCAAAGTGAAGAAAGACAAAGCTGAATCTTCAAATGCTGCGAAGACTGCTGAACCCATTCCAACGTCTTCCACTGACAAACACGTATACATGGCGAAGTGGGTACCCAAGCAAAACTAATCTTCCTTTGTATTGCAGGTTAAGAAGGGTATCTGGTATCTCGATAGCGGATGCTCTAGACACATGACTGGAAAGAAAAGCCTGCTCGCTGAATACAAGGAAGAGAAGGGTCCCTCTGTGACTTTCGGTGGAAATGGAAAAGGACACACCCGAGGGTATGGTGTACTTTCAAATGGTACAACATCCTTCAGAAGAGTCGCATATGTTGAAGGGCTGAAGCATAATCTTCTGAGCATCAGTCAGCTTTGCGACATGGATAACAAAGTGATTTTCACTAAGGAATCCTGCTTTGTCTCTGACAAAAAGGAGAAGATAGCTCTCAGCGGTTATCGTTTGGAAAATGTTTACGTTATAAACATGGACTCAACAACCACTGAGAACTCCTGTTTCTTCTCAAAGGCATCTTCTGATGTCAACTGGCTATGGCACAAGAGGCTCTCACATCTCAACTTCAAGACACTGAATACTCTTTCATCCAAAGAGTTAGTCACTGGTCTACCTCAACATTCATACGCCAAAGAATCCTTATGTTCAGCGTGTGAAAAAGGGAAGCAGACCAAGGCAAGCTTTAAGTCCAAGCAAGTTTCCTCAGTGTCATCTCCTCTTCAACTACTCCATATGGATTTGTTTGGCCCCGTTAACAAACAATCCATCGCTGGAAAGAAATATACGCTGGTCATAGTTGATGAATTCTCTCGTTACACATGGGTAATGTTTCTCCGTTCTAAGAGTGACACCCCTGAAGAACTCATCACCTTTGTTCGGAAGATGGAAACTCTGAACAATATGACTGTTCGCTCAATAAGGAGTAATCATGGAACTGAATTCAAAAACAGTTCTCTTGATTCCTTCCTTGAGAGCAAGGGTATTTCTCACAACTTTTCGTCAGTGAGAACACCACAACAAAACGGAGTCGCTGAAAGAAGAAATAGAACAATTATTGAAGCTGCACGTTCAATGCTCAGCGATTCTCACCTGCCTACTCAGTTTTGGGCAGAAGCTGTCAACACGGCTTGTTTTACGCAAAACAGGTCCCTGATAGTCAAAAGATTCAAAAAGATAGCCTATGAACTTTTTCATGGGAGAAAGCCTTCAATCAGCTTTCTTCACATCTTTGGTTGTCAGTGTTTCATACTGAACAACAGAGATGCCCTTGGAAAGTTTGATCCTAAGGCTGATGATGGAATCTTTCTTGGATACTCCTCAGTTTCCAAAGCCTTCAGAGTCTTCAACCAAAGAAGACAAACTGTAGAAGAAACTATTCACGTCACGTTTGACGAATCCCGTTCAGCGAACTCTAAACCGAACGCTGATACAGAAGAACTGAATCAATGGATGTTTTCTCATCTTGGTGATTCAGAAGATGTTCCCACTACTCATGCACATACAACTGAAAATGATGGTCCTACTATCATTTCCAATATGCAGAATAGTGAAGCTGAAACATCTTGGGTCTCAGCTGTTCCTATAAACACTATACCCGCAGTTGATCCAAATGTCTCAGAAATTCCATCTATTTCTCAGCAATCAGTGAATGAAGTGACAAATGCAAGCATTCCTCTCTTAGCTGATAATCCATAAGTAGCTGAAGCCTCATCTTCAGTTTCTCCAGTTTAGACTGAGTCAGCAACGCATGCTCCGGCTCAGCGATGGACTGTAAATTACCCAATCGATCAAATTCTTGGTGATCCCAACGCTGGTATTCAGACTCGTAGAAGTGCAGGTAATATTTGTTTATTTGTTAACTTTATTTCTCTAACTAAACCAAAGAAAATAGATGATGCCCTCGGAGATCCAAACTCGGTCAGCGCTATGCAAGAAGAGCTGGCTGAATTCGAAAGAAACAAAGTTTGGAAACTTGTTCGGAGACCAACTGACAAAACAGTGATAGGCACTAAGTGGGTCTATCGAAACAAGTTGGACGAACATGGTACTGTAACTCGCAACAAAGCTCGTCTTGTTGCTCAGGGATACAGACAAGAGGAAGGCATAGATTATGACGAAACCTTTGCTCCAGTAGCAAGACTTGAATCTATTCGTCTTTTCTTAGCATATGCTGTACACAAAAACTTCACTGTACATCAAATGGATGTTAAGTCAGCGTTTCTAAATGCAAAGCTGAATGAAGAAGTTTATGTGGAACAACCTCCAGGATTCTCAGATCCTAAGCGTCCAGGTTATGTTTTTAAGCTGGATAAGGCACTTTATGGCTTGAAGCAAGCTCCTCGTGCATGGTATGACACTCTTTCTACTTATCTCCATCTTGAAAAATTTGAGAGAGGTAAGATTGACAAGACTTTGTTTTTTAGAAAAATAAAAGGTCATATCATTTTAGTTCAAATATATGTTGATGACATTATATTTGGTTCTACTAACCCTGAGCTTTGTACTCGTTTCGCTGATAGAATGAAAGATGAGTATAAAATGAGTATGATGGGTGAACTAACATATTTCCTTGGTCTTCAGATTAAGCAAACTGAAAAAGGGACTTTTATAAATCAGGGAAAGTATGTTAAAGATATGCTGAAGAAATTCGACTTAACTGAAAGTTCAGCTATGAAAACCCCTATGGCACCACCGTTGATACTTGATAAGGACACAAAGGGTGTTCCTGTCAATGTCACGCTGTACCATGGGATGATCGGCTCACTACTGTATCTTACAGCTAGCCGACCCGATATTATGTTTGCAACATGTCTGTGCGCACGATATCAAGCTGAACCTAAGATATCCCATATGAAAGCTGTAAAGCGAATCTTTCGATATCTTAAGGGTACAGCGAATCTAGGTCTTTGGTATCCCAAAGATTCAGGATTCGATCTAACCGCCTATTCAGACAGTGATTTTGCAGGTTGCAAAATGGATAGGAAAAGCACCACAGGAGGATGTCAGCTCCTGGGTGGAAAGCTGGTAAGTTGGACAAGTAAGAAGCAAAACTCAGTGTCCACTTCCACAGCTGAAGCTGAGTATGTAGCCGCTGGAAGCTGCTGTTCTCAAGTCTTGTGGATGAGAAATCAACTACTAGACTATGATCTTCAGCTCTCCAAAATTCCAATCTATTGCGACAGCACAAGTGCCATCGCTATAGCAAACAATCCAGTGCTACACTCAAAGACAAAACACATAGAAATCAGATATCATTTTATCAGAGATCATGTGATGAATGGTGATATAGAACTTCATTTTATCCCAACTGATTATCAGTTAGCTGATTTGTTTACCAAACCTCTTGATGAGACAAGATTCAACTTTCTCATCAGCGAGCTTGGAATGCTGAACTTTGAAGGATAAATCTTCAGCGGTTCACATTTAATCAGCGATACGTTTATACATTCATGTATAGGCTCTCGGATAAAATAAACTTGTACAATCCATTTCATCATCTTCTCTCTGAATAAATTTGGTTAAACTGATATCAAGGTATGTTTTCTCTCTCTGACAAAACGCATGAAAATGCAAGATTTCAAATTATATCATCGCTGAATATCTCTTCCTTAACAGCGATATTTTGAAATTTCTTAAAACCCTCACTGATATTTCTATTCAGTGCTTCATATTTTCCAAAGAGTCCCTGAGTTTTTCTTTCAAAACCTCAGAGACAACGAAAGAATGTGAAAGGACAGTTGTGACATCATTGCAACGGATAACACCAGGCACGCTCTTTTTCTGACACACGTTTGCACGTTTCGTTGTCTATCCAATCAAATGGAAACACGTGTCCGTGTCATGATGAAAAACTTTCCCGCTCAAGTTTTTCTCTCTCTACTCTCTTCCTATATAAACACTCTCAAAGTTTATATTTGTCTTTTACGCGAATCAATCTTTCTCCGCAAGAAAAGAACACTGTTGCATTTTGTGCTCTCAATCTTCAAGAACTGTTCATCATCTTCTTCATCAAACTCAAGGTTAATATGTTCTTATCTATTATCAAATGCGAATAACTTGTTTTCGATCTTATCATTGTTTTACACAAGATCAAACAAAAGAACTCTAAAATAAAATCATTTTCTTTCATGGTTTTATAAACACAACCATTTCATGGTTGTTCTTCAAGTTTTAAATCTAAAATCTTAAAACTTGTTCTTCTTTCGTATCCATTTTTTTAAGAAACTGGAATACAAGGCTTATGGGTGTTATATTCATTTTCTTTTAAAACAAGAAAAACCCTAATCTTCATTAAGATTTTTTTTGTCTGAATGAAATGGACAAAATTCGAAAAATCTTAATGGAAATTTTCTTTCCACATTAAGATATTTCTTATTTGTTAACATCTTTGGTTGAACTGATAATCCAGTGAAATGGCAACTTCAAAGCTGAATGTTACCGCTGAGTCCATCTCCGCTGATTCTGAGGAACTGGAAATCACCAAAGCTCCTCAGGTTAAGTTTGAGCTGGATCAACTAGACTGGACAAAGGCAAACAACCTTTCAGCGCTTCTCGAATTTCCTCCTCGGAAGCAGGTATCCCATCTAGACGACGCTGTAAATTTTTTGAAGAATAGCCCCATCTACACAGCACTGACAATCACACCTCCTGCCAGTCAGCGTCTATTATCCCAATTCTGGTACTCTGCCAGACACACCGACCTACCCTCCGCCAAAGATCCATCTAAAACCATCGACTGCATACTCAGCGATACTGAGTATGGCACCATCAAGATAACCCCCGCAATAATCCACAAAGCTCTGAAATTCCCTAACGCTACCTCAGAAAATCCTTTCATTCCATTACCTGACCACAAGAAGCACGCTGACAGGGAAGAAATCATTGCTTTCCTTGATGCGATGGGTTACATCTGGGAGACTGGATGAGACAAGCTACCTGAGAAGAAGCTGACGCTGATAAAGAAATCCAAGATGCCCAGCGAGATGAACTTCATCTTCGCTCACCTGATCAGCTGCATGACAGCGAAATCCGGATCTTCTGATCAAGCCGCTCAACCTCAGCAGGCCATGGGTTACGCACTGCTGAAAGGTCTCAACATTGACTGGGCCTCCATCATCTATGAAGACCTCATTCAACGTGTTGATTCTGCCGCTGACCGACCAGCATGGGTTCCTTACCCACGATTCATCAGCGCCATCTTTCAATATGGCCTGAAGGACAGCTATCCTGAAGAGGGTGATCTGAAACTCTCTCAGATTGGCCCTAAAGTTCTCGACTTCAAGCCTGTCGCCAACGAGGTACGTCTCTCTACCCTTCTCACTCTACTTAATTCTCCGCTTTCTGTGGCTCCTTCAGCGACAATACCCCTCGCTGATTCCCATGCCACAAAATCCATTCCTTCTAAGAAAAGGAAACAATCTCTTACCCCTCTTGATTCCAAAAGGATCAAGAAAACCAAGGAGCAACCCCAGCAATTCCATGCTGAAGACTCCTCAGCTCATTCTGAAGAGCTGAAGGAAAGTTCCGTGGTACGCTCTGCCACACCAATTCAAGCCATCCCTTCTAAACCTACTTCAGCGTCCCTACATGCTGAGGTTAGAACTTTGGAATCTACCCAACCTTCTTCAGTCTCTCAAAAGACTGATGAAGTACTTCTCAGCGAATCCAACGCTGAACTTGCAACCCAACCCCAATTCTTATCCTTCGATCCTCCCTCTATTTCTTTGGACACTCCTCCAGTTAAAGCTGGAGATGCCATCATTCAAGAAGCCGTTGAAGCTTCTCAGCGAATGACGAAGAAAGGACCTGCAGAGATCTCCATCCCCCACGGAACTTTTGAGGGAGATATGGAACACTATGGAGGGACTCGAAACTTTGATGAGTTCGTCAACGCTCCTGCAGGTACAGATCCCACCTTAAACACTGTAACTAAACCTGAAACTTCTGAGCTTTCCTTTGTTTACAAGTACTTATATGTTACAGGTCCTTATTTGGGATACATCAATCAGTCTCTGAAGTCCATGGAGATGAAACTTACAGATCTCACCACCGGTCTATCAAATAACTCTACAGCTGTAACAAACGCTGGAGAGAATCTGACGAAGCTGACTGCTGTGGTGGAAAAGAAGGCCTCCTCTGATGACATCAAAGACCTTGATAAAACTCTCGCCGACTTTGCCAAAGTGCTCTCCGACATCTACACTGACGACACCAACCTCAAATCATCAGTTTCCACCGTTTCCAGCGAGGTTACAACGCTGAAGAAATCGGTTGGTACACTCGAAGGTGATATGTCAGTGGTCAAGACCGACTTGGGCTCAGTGAAGACCGACCTTAGTTCTGTCAAGACAATGATCGAGACACTGGTGAACAAGGCAAACAATCCAGCTCCTGCTCCGGCTCCTGCACCTATTTTGGACTCATTCACCGCAGAGGATCGCCAAGAGCTGAAGAAAATCACGCCTGCTATTTCTGGCCTAGAAGACAAAATAGCTAAGCTTGAAGGTTGTGTGAAAGTCTCTGGCCCAAAAGACAGAGACAACACCAATGCTGAATCTACCCATTCCTCCCCCGCCCATCATGAGAAAGAGGGGGAGAAGAGCGCTGAACAGGAGAAGAGCGCTGAAGATCAAAATAAGAGCGCTGAAGACCTTTCCCATGATGAATCTATCAGGGGAGAGGGTAATGAAGATCTGATTACTGGACCTCAGGGAGATGAAAACCCTGAGGGAACCGAGAACGTCGCCTCTGTATCTGAGGGGGAGCAACTCGAAGAAGATGCTGAGGAATCCGAAGCAGAAGAAGACGAAGACATCGACATCCCTGAAGCTGAACCATCCTCCTCTCCAAGGAACGATGATGATGATGATGATGAAGATGACGAATTCTTTGTCGTCAAACATGCTCCTCGAAAATCTCTTAAAGGGATCGTGATAACCGAATCCACAGGGGAGAAGACAAAAACAAAGACAAAGCACTCAGCCTCTGGCGCTGAGAAAAGCAAAGACAAAGGCATCGCTGAAGATGATAATCTGGCGATCCTACTTGCAAAGCCGATTTGTCAGGTACACTAAACTTATTTTTCCTTCCCTGATCATCTCTGAACAATCAGTTATCCATTCCACAAACACCATACACATCCACATTTTTTTCTATCTTTTCTACCCAAGTTCTTCTACCCAGTTCTTATTTGTAAGATCGCTGTGTTTCAGCTAGTCCTCTCCCCTGTTTGAGGATATCGCTGAAGGATCTACTATTGCGACTTCACCAATAATTCCAGCTACCGCTGAAGACATAATCCCAGTCTTAGATTTAATCTCTGAGACTGATGAACCAGAAGAACAACCTCTCTCGCACAGAAACAGACCTTCCTCGGTTCCTCAAAAGCTGGGTGAAGAAGATCAAAAGAGGAGAGAAGAAATGATAAAGCGATTCGAGGATCAGCGAATCATTCTAAGGCGCGATCAACTACCTTCAGTTCCTCCTAAGTTCAGAATTTCAAAAACTGAATACCAGGATCATCTCAGAGCTGAACGCCTCATCGCTGAAAGGAAGGAAGCTGAAGATAAAGACAGAGAATACGCCATCAAGCTCACTCAAGAATCTGTCAAAGACCCCAAGCTGAAGCGTATTCCCATTCAAATCCAACGAAAGCTTTGGGAACAAGCCCAGAAGATCGTGGAAAAGAAAGCTGAAGTTTCTCAGACCACCCTGATCTGGTGTAAAGAGAAAATCCACTTCAGATATCGTCCAGCGAAGATCAACAAGGTATTCATCTCTGGAAGAACCTCCATCGGAGTACCTATTGTTGACATCAAACTGTTCAGAGAAGATGGCTCATCTGAAACCTTTCGTGCTGACACTGTAAAAAGGTATGGTCTCTCTGAATGGCTGGAGATGAGGTTAGCTATCCAACCATCACAATCTAAGTACAAGGATCATTTCGAAAAGCTGATAAACAGACAGATCGATTTGATATCTTCTTGTGTGGATATTCCTCCTGTTCCTGATCTAAAGCCGAAAAGAAAAAGGGGCTCACCAAAGAAGAAACGTCAAGATTCAAACTCAGGTCCTGTCATACGAAATGAAACTGGAATTGGTTTCTCTCGCGCTGAAGTACTTGGTCCTGATCCTGATCTATCTGCCCTTGACATCTCTTTGCCACCATGTGAACTTTTCGTCCCTGGTAAAGTCATCAGTAATCCTTATGGAATATTCTTTCTTGACTACGACGGACGTAAATGCTTTCAACGGATCGCTGAGCTTCCAATCACTCCAATCGAACAGCTCAGAGATCTCATCAACTGGTGCGACTTCAGAAAAGACATTCAGGCACGACACCTAAAACCCTTGATTTTTGAAGCTGCTCTGAAGCTAAAGAATAAAGGAGAAAAGGTTCCTGACTGGATGATTCCAACTGAAAAGACAACCCTTGATGAACTTCTCATTAAGGAAGAACCCTTTGAAGGCTGACAACAATCACCTCTTTCTCTATTGTATCAGTCATCCTTCAGTACTTGTAATTTATTTCGCTTGTACTTGTAATCTTTCTTATTCATATTGTAACCTGATTCAAAGATTTAAAGAAAGATTTCAGCGAATGTACTTTACTCCATCAGTACTGAAAAGATCCCAGAAAACAGTAAAAGGGACAAATATTTTATGAGTTCTTTTTATCCTTATGTTTTCATTAAATAGCAATTTTCTTTGTTGCTATGTCATAATCAAATAGGGAGAGATTGTTGATCTAAACCCTCAGTGATTTGATAATGACCCTATCTTAAATACTTAGTGAAAATTGTAAGTAAACAATATGTATCAGAGTTTCACTATCGCTGATAAGTACTAAGATCTTACAGTACTGCTGATAGGAACTCTCGCACTTTTAGATTAAACATTCAGCGAACACTGTTCACCATATCGCTGAGTCTGTTCGGTCCTTATGGTGATCGCTGATAAGTTAGTTGTTTACTTATGATCCCTGAAGACAAGATTCACGTCAACAATGGTTCTACGCTGAAGTCGAAGATCAAGCTCAAGAACCAGCGACAAGTCTCCTAATGAACTGATGCGGATCAGCGAAGACTCAGATTTGTCCACTCAACGTGAAGTATCAAGTACAAGACTTTAGCTATCGCTGAACTTTATCATTCGCTGAATAGTAAATGATAATCGCTGAATCAACGAAAGCTGATCATGAAGTCCTCCGTACAAAGTACTTTTGTCTTAACCTCCCTTGCACGCCACCGTACGAAATATCAGAAAAGAACCTCCGAAAATCTGAAATCGTACAACCACTCTGATACTACACTGTTCATTCATGCGGCTACTAAGGTTGTCAACAAAGGTCAATAACATGCAACCAATCCGCTGATGACACGTGTAAAGTGTATACTGAATTGCATTAAATGCATGCAGTATATAAAGAGATGAACTCACTTCATTTGAAGCAACTTGCTAACTCTGGACAAGTTCAAATCTCTCTTAAGATAGGATTTTATTAGTAATCTCCTTATCTTTCTTAGTGCAAGAAAACTTAGTGTTCCAACTTGTTTAGATTTAGGTTTATCCTTAATCTTGTTTCCGCAACAAGCTGTAAATTATTAATGATTTATCAATAAAAAATTTAGAAAAGTAAAATAGTGTGTTTGTATTCAACCCCCCCCCCCCTTCTACAAACTTGTTTAGGCCTTTCGGGACCAACATTCCACAACTGAGGGTACACCTGCTTCTATCATCAATAGACTAATAAGACGAGGGAGGGGCAAGATTACCTTCTTTCGGGTTCGTGCTTGATCAATGGCCGCATACATAACCATTCCCACATTGATCCTTTTCCCAGCGAGAATGCAGTATAATAAGGCACACTTGTGCATTGACAAAGTTGTATCATGTAAGGTTAGGGACAAAGAGGCACGGAGGAATTGGAACCACACAGCGGCCTCGGTAGTGAGGGAGCTAGCGTGTAGACACCTCCTCTGGCCATCTTTATCCCACTGCTTCCCTTCAACTGCTAATTCTCGTAATATGAGCTCCTTATCCGCCGGGGTCATTTTCTTTAAAAACTGCGCAAACTCACAAACTCCCGGGCTCCTTCTTCCCAGAACCCGGTTAATCTCTCCTGGAGTATAATTCACGATTTTGCCCCGGACTGTTACAATGGATTCCTTAACTTGAGAGGCCTCGGCGTAAAATCCCCGCACCAAAGAGGCATTTGCGCGGCGATTGGCAGAGGTTATAATCGACCAATCTTGCGCCATAATTCGGTCTTTAATAAATGGGTTGGCCTCAATGAAATCGGGGTCGAAACCCCTTTCTAAGTTCAGTTTCTGTTTTGAAATGCATTCATAGTGGGCAGCCACTTCTAGAGTGGTGAACTGCCTGGGCACCCCACTGGGGGCATGCTCAGTGCCCACTGTGGATTGATGTGGGTTTTTGGCTTGGATTTGTTCATCCCCAACATCAATTTCCATAGAGGATGAACTCAAAGAGGGTTCGAGATTTTTACCTTTTCGTGACGCTTGTCTTTTTGGCTTCTTGGTCGGTTCTTTCTATGCCATGGTCACCTTAGACCTGGTGACCACTCCCTTCTTCCTCATGGCTCGAAGAATGGGGTTCTCCCCACTCTGGGCATCTTTCAGAACTGCATCTCTCTCCACATCATTTCCATGTTTGTTGTACTGGTACTGGTAATCTTCTTCAACCTTCCTTTGCAACTCCTCTTCTTCAATAAATATCTCTGCCTCAGGCCTCTTTCTTTCCTCTTCGAAAATCCTCTCTTTTTCAGCCCTAATCCTTGCTTCCTCTATTCTTCTTTCTTCCTCTTCTTTTCGGATTCTTTCCTCCACCTCTCTTCGCCTCTTTTCGACTTCCTCTTTTCGTTTTCGAATGGCGGCCATTTTCTGATTGAACTCCTCCTCTAATCTTCTTTCTTCTTCCTCGGCTTGTAATGCTTCGGTATCGAAATGGATGGTGCTGGTGTCCGAGACTCGTGAAGAAGACATAACCTTCGGGCTTTCGTGTTTAGAGGAACTTGCGTCCGGTGCATCAGAGGTTATCGGATTTTTGCCGGAGACCGGCGGCGGTTCATTCAGGTCGTCGGTGATAGTTTCCGGCTGGTGGTCCTCGGTGGTTCTGCGGCGGACCGTCGCACGGGTGGGTGCATCCGAGTTCGTGTTCAATCTCTTACTCCTGGCCATTGTTAGGGTTTGGGAAGGATTTGTGATTTTGGTTCGTGAGAGAGCAATGGAGAAGAAGAGAGAGTATTTTGAATTGTCTAGAAGAAAAGTGGTTTTGAGAGGAGTTAAGTGGTTTTAGGATTTGAAAAGTTTTGTTTTGCTTTTTGGTAAAGGAGGGAACGGTTGGGAGTAGAAAGAGAAAAGAAATGATGGTTTTTTTCTTGGAACAAGGCAAAAGGGACAAGTGGCAGCAAAAGGTGACATCTTGTGTAAGAAAAAGGTGATGTATGTCAGTCATTAGGCCACCAAACTTGTCCTTTCATGCGCCAGATTGGCAGTGGGGAACGCAGGGACTTGTTCCTGCCCACTGCGATGCTTTTTGTTGGCCTTTTCTTCAAAAATCGACAATCTCTCCTACACACATGCAAAATAAACTACCATGCAGAATTAAAAAGACCAAAAAAAATAAAATAAATAGCAAACAACTGAAATAAAATATTTACAAGTGGTCCCGATGTTTCTTAACCATAGTGGGGTGGAGAGTGGGATGGAATGTGGGCACTTTCATTCAGAAAATGCTTCACTCTCTGCCCATTGACTTTGAATGTTTGATCATACTGTGGGGACCTTAACTCCACTGTTTCAAAGGGACTAACCTTGACCACGGTGTATGGTCCCGTCCATCGGGATTTTAGCTTACCCGGAAAAAGTTTAAGACGGGAATTGAACAATAATACCTGTTGGCCTTCCATGAATTCCCTATGGTTGATTCTTCGATCGTACCACATCTTGGTCTTTTCTTTGTACAACTTTGTGTTTTCATAAGAGTGGTAACGCAACTCCTCTAGTTCATGCAATTGCAAACATCTTTTAATTCCTGCAGCACCCTCACTCATGTTAAGCTCTTTAAGGGCCCAAAATGCCTTGTGCTCCAATTCAATCGGTAAATGGCACGCTTTGCCAAAAACTAATTTAAATGGAGACATTCCCAAAGGAGTTTTGTAGGTCATGCAATAGACCCAAAGAGCATCATCAAGTTTGGTTGACCAATCTTTACGATGTGGTTTAACGACTTTCTCTAAAATACTTTTGATTTCGCGATTTGAAAGCTCGGCTAAACCGTTGGTTTGCGAGTGGTACGCGGTGGCCACTCTATGATGTATATCATATTTAGCAAGGACCGAGGCCATGACTTTGTTTACAAAATGGGTGCCTTCATCATTAATTAATGCCCGTGGTGTTCCAAATCGGGTAAAAATATTTTTATTCAAAAATTTCACCACGGTGTTGGCATCGTTAGAATGACAAGCTACGGCTTCCACCCATTTCGAAACATAGTCTACCGCTACCAAAATATAAAAATTATTGTTTGAATTTGGAAAAGGACCCATGAAATCGATCCCCCAAACATTAAAAAGTTCTACATCTAGAATGTTGTTAAGAGGCATTTCGTTCCTTTGTGAAATGTTCCCGGTGCGTTGACATTGCTCACAATTTTTCACAAATGCAAAAGAGTCTTTAAACACATTGGGCCAAAATAACCCACTTTGTAAAAAATTTGCAGCAGTGCGGTTTCCACCAAAGTGGCCACCGTAGTGGGATGTGTGACAACCTTGGAGTATATGATGTTGCTCACTCCCGTGGACACAACGTCTCGATATTTGGTCCGTCCCTATCTTATATAAGAAAGGATCGTCCCAAACATATTGACGAGTATCATGTAAAAACTTTTTAAATGGTTGTCCACTCATCCCGTGGGGTTTTAGTCCACTTGCTAAAAAGTTTGCAATGTCAGCATACCAAGGAATATTATTTTCGTGATGTTGAGCTGCTAGCAATTGCTCATCGGGAAAATTCTCTTTGACCGGAGTGGGGTCAACAGTGCCCACTATCTTCTCGAGCCTGGACAAGTGGTTAGCTATTTGGTTGCTTGTTCCTTTCCTATCAACGATCTCAAGGTCGAATTCTTGCAACAATAGAACCCACCTAATCAACCGAGGCTTGGAATCAGCCTTGATGATCAAGTATTTTATCGTTGCATGATCCGTGTGCACTATTACCTTCGTCCCTATCAAATATGGCCTGAAACGATCAAAAGCAAACACCACCGCAAGTAATTCTTTTTCAGTGACAGTATAATTAATCTGAACTTCAATCAGTGTTTTACTTGCATAATAAATGGGGTGAAAGATTTTGTTTTTCTTTTGCCCGAGAACTGCCCCCACTGCCCAATTGCTTGCGTCACACATGACCTCGAAGGGGTGTGACCAGTCAGGAGTGGTCACTATGGGTGCAATAACTAAGGCCTCTTTGATTTTTTCGAAAGCATCTCGGCATTCTTGGGTAAAAATAATTTCTTTTTCAAGCTGCAACAGGTTACATAGGGGTTTGGTAATTTTTGAAAAATCTTTGATGAACCTCCTATAAAAACCTGCGTGACCCAAAAAACTTTGTATGCCTTTTACAGTTGTGGGTTCGGGAAGTTGTTCCACTACTTCAAGCTTGGCTTTGTCAACTTCCAACCCTATTTATGAAACAAGGTGACCTAGGACAATACCCTCTTCTACCATAAAATGGCATTTTTCCCAATTTAAAATAAGGTCGTGGGTCTCACATCTCTCTAGGCTTTTTTCTAGATTTCCTAGGCAGTTGTCAAATGATGTCCCTATCACAGAAAAGTCATCCATAAAAACTTCTATGGTGTCCTCAATCATGTCGGTAAAAATGGCCATCATACAACGTTGGAAAGTGGCGGGGGCATTACACAATCCAAATGGCATTCTCCGGAATGAAAAAGTACCGTAGGGACAAGTAAAGGTGGTCATTTCTTGGTCCTCGGGGGCGATATGGATTTGGTTGTATCCGGAGTATCCATCTAGAAAACAGTAAAATTCATTTCCCGCTAACCTATCAAGCATTTGGTCGATGAAAGGTAGGGGAAAATGGTCTTTCTTAGTGGCTAGGTTGAGTTATCTATAGTTCATGCATATTCGCCACCCCGTGACAGTCCTAGTGGGGATGAGTTCGTTCTTTTCGTTTTCCACTACGGTCGTCCCTCCCTTTTTAGGGACACATTGGACGGGGCTCACCCAATTGCTACTAGGTATTGGGTAGATGATACCGGCGTCTAACCACTTCAAAACCTTTTTCTTAACTACCTCCTTCATTATGGGATTCAACCTTCTTTGAGGTTGAACTTTTGCAGGGTGGTCACTCTCCAAGTTAATCTTATGTTGACATAAAGAGGGGCTAATACCTCTAATGTCCACTATGGTCCAACTAATTGCTTACTTATGCTTCATCAACAAATCAATCAGACGTTGTTCTTGTTTCTCGCTAAGTTTGGAAGAGATAATAACGGGAAGTTTATTATCCTTAGCGAGATAAGCATATTTCAAGTGGGAAGGCAATGTGTTAGATCTGAAGTTTTGTCAATAAACCAAGTGTTGAAGATCTGATAAGAAGACTCAGATGTTCTGAGTAGAGAAGTCAGAGGTCTGACTGTGAAAGCTCAGAAGTATTGATAAGAGAAATCAGAAGTCTGGGAAGAGAAGTCAGATGTCTGAGTTAAGGAGTCAGAAGATCTGAGAAGCGTTATCAGAAGAATGTTCAGAAGTTCTGAACTACCTGTTCAGAACTTATGACGAGATACTTTACTTAGTATTTTATAAACTAATTAGGACACGTGTTATGTTCTTATTAGTCTTTCTTATTTGTACTGTAGCTTTAAGATGTCCGTTGCAGTATAAATAGTAGTTAGCTCTACGTTGCTAACTGATTGATTTTTTCCCGTATAACTTTGTATTCATTCTTTGTAATCTTTGAGATTTTTTCTCTCTTAGATCTGTAATTCTGTTCATCATTGAATACAATTGGGCTTGATCATACAAATTCTCAATTACTGCTTTCTACATTGATTGTAAGATAAGATCCTGAACTTACAATTGGTATCAGAGCCAATCAACAAACAAATTCGTTCAAGATTGTTATCGCGAAGATCGATTGATCAATTTCTTGAAGATTTCTTGATTCATTCAAAATTCGATTCCGCTGCTAGGGCTAGTTCTTGAATTCTTGGCAATTCTTGAATTACCTGTTACATTTCGATCAAGAAACTCGAATTTGTCTTTCTGTTGAATTTTCTTACAATCATGTCTTCTAAAGAATATCTAGCCATGGGATCTGAAACCAAACCACCTGTTCTTATACCAGAAGAGTATCAGCAATGGAAAATCCGTATGATCCAATTCCTAGACAACATTGATGAAAATCTTATGATCTCTATTCGAGAAGGTCCAATTGAAGTGTACATCGATGTTGCTTCAACTCCTGCTACAGAGACAACTCCAGAAATTCCAGCGACCAGGGTGAAAAAGAGTTATTCCCAATACACAGCTGAACAAAAGAATAGGCATGCTATTGACAAAAGAGCAATTACTTTGATGACTTTGGCTGTCCCAAATGAGGTTCTTAACAGGATTGACAGTGGATCATCAGCTAAAGAAATGTGGGACGAATTGGAAAGGCAGATGCTAGGAACTGTGAGATCTATTCAGGCAAAGTTAAATCAAAGCATAAATGCTTATGAAAGGTTCAAAGCAAAAGAGTCAGAAAGTTTGACACAGACATACAGTAAATTTTGCACTATTCTAAATGACTTGAGAAGAAATGGACTGAAGAAAACGAAGTCAGAAATAAATTACAAATTTCTGAACAGTCTAAATTCAGAATGGTCATCATTTGCCATAAGTCTGCAAATGAACAAGGATATGTGTGAAGAAGACTTAAATGATCTGTTCTGTGTTCTTAATCAACATGAAGATTCTGTCAAGTTAGTTGTGGAAGAGAAGAAAAATGTTGCTGATCAGTTAGCATTCTTATCAAAGTCCAAAGCAATCAAAGCACCAAAAAAGACTGCATATCTATCAGAGATACCTAATCTGGAAGAATCTGACAAGGAAGAAGGATCAGAAGATGATGAAGATATCAAGATAATGGCTGAGAAACTAGCTTTGTTGACAAATACTTTCAACAAAAGGTATGGGAAGGGTAGATTTCAAGGAAATTATAAGAGAGTTGGAAGTTCAGATAATAAGAAGAAAGAAGACAGAGAAGAAAATAAGTTTGAAAAGAGAGTAGAGAGAAGTGAAGAAAACAAAGAAGAGAAGGATGAGAGAAAAGAAAAGAATCTGTGTTTCAAATGTGGAAAATCTGGCCACTATGCTAAGGATTGCAGAGTTAAAATTGTGAAAGACTATGAGTACTACACCAAGAAGGCTCAGCTTGCAAAGAAGAGAGATGATAAAATTGCTTTGTTGGCTGAACAGGAGAATTGGTTGTACTACACTTCTGATGAAGATGATCATATCAACTTTCCACAAATGCAGAGCTATATGGCAAAAATGATGAATGAGGATGATTCTGATTTTGAAGATGCTGATTCTGAGTCATCTGCTGAGGTACATTCTTCACTTGAATTAGAGTTAATGACACAGATTGGTGAAATGAAAACTGAATTTTCTAATCTAAGAAAACAGATAAAAGGAGAAAGAAATTTGGTTAACAAATTCAGAATTGAAAAAGAAGTAATAAAAGAACAATATGAAGAATCTGAGGCTGAGAAACAGAAAGTTAAAGATGAAAATTCTGAATTGATGAAAAGGATTTCTGAACTAAAAGTTGAGTTTTCAAAAATAAAGGATGAAAAAGGTGATTTACAAATAAAATTTGATATGTTATTTGAAGAAAGAAAGAATTTATACACCAAAATTAAAGAATTAGAAGATCTGAATTTGAAAAGGGGTCAGACTCAGCAAACACTAAATCTTTTATTAAGCAATGTTAAAGATACAAGATTTTACAACCCAAAGAAGGGATTGGGATTGGAAGAAAATGTCACTTTAAAAAGAGCTCAAATCAACTTGTATGAAAAACTTCAAGTTTCTAAGCCAAAAATCCCAGAAATTGTTGAAGTTTTCATAAGACCTGCTAGTTCTATAACAAGTTCTGACAATTTGCAAAGACCAAACTCTAAAAAGCCAGATGATAAAATTTCTGAGTCTAAAACAGAAAAGTCAGTTGGTTCAGAAGAAAAGGTTAAGAAAGAAGTTTCTAAACAAACAGATGAGAAGCCAAAATACAATGATACTAAATTCAAGTATGATTCTTTAAATGTCAGCTACAAAAATAAACAACCAAGTTTTTCATATCATGACATTGAGAGCATATTTGACACAAGTAAAAATTCCGAAACAGTCAATCAGAAGTCTGAAATTTCTAGTCAGGATTCTGAACTTTGTAGTCAGAACTCTGAATCTAAAGATCAGACATCTGAGTCTGTAAATCAGAACTCTGACTTAGGTAGTCAGAAGTCTGATTCAACTGGATTTTCTGAAACAAAATCAGATGAATTTTTGCAACTTGAAAAGAGATTTAATCTTGTGAGTCAAGAACTTGAGGACTTAAGGAAAGCTTATGATGAACTTGAAAATGATTTCTGTGAGGTGGATATTAAACTTGAAGAAGCTTTGAAAGAAAAGAATATTTTTATTCAGAAAATAACAGAGCTTGAAAAACTGAAGACTGAGTATGATCTTTTTAAAATTAATGCTTCAAGAGAAAATGATAAATTCTTTAATGAATCAAGTACATATGAAAAAGGTGAATCATCTAATTCTTCTAACAAAAAGAACTTGACTTTTTCAGAAAAAGAAGAAAGCAAAAGGAAAGATGATCCTGCAAAGTTGAATGATCTGAAAAGGGATCTTGAGAAGCTTAGAATGAAATCTACTTCTGAACTCAAAGCTAGAAATTCTTGTAATAAGGGCAATTGTACTCTGAACAGTATCAATAAAAATGAAATGACTTATGTTTCAGATTTATTGTCACTTGCAAAGAAAAATCTTGTTTGTGTTAGATGTAAAAATGATTCATTCCAATATTCTCATAAATGTCAAGTCAAAATAACTTCTGTTTCATACATAAGAAAAGATATTCAGAAAGTTTATGTTCCTCAAAATACAGAAAAGAAGAAAATTTATGTTCCTCAGACTCAGAAGAAAGAAAAGAAAAAAGAAAAGAAAGTTGAAAATATAGCAAAACCAAAAGTTACAACTCTCAAAAAGAATTTGAACAAGCTTGTAAGCAGAAAATGTTCTGACTTCATAAAAGTTCAAGGAAAATGGTGTTTGAAGAAAGATTTTGAGTGGAGAGTAAAAGGTACTAATGTTAAATCCAATGACAAAGCTAACAAAGATGGACCCATTCCAAAATGGGTACCTAAACCTAACTGATCCTTTTGCAGGGCTGTCATGTGTGGTTTTTAGATTCAGGAGCTTCAAGACACATGACAGGTCAGAAGTATTTTCTATCAAACTTCACAGAAAAGGCTGGAGGAGCAGTAAACTTTGGAAATAACAGCAAAGGACAAGTCAAAGGTTATGGGGATTTAACTAAAGGGGATCTGACTATCCAAAAGGTTTTCTATGTTGAAGGATTATAGCATAATCTTTTCAGCATAAGTTAGTTTTTAGACAGTCTTTGTCAAATTAAGTTTCAAATAACAGGTTGCATGATTTTAACTGAAAATGATGTTAAAGTCTTCTGGGCCAAAAGACATATGGACTTATTTGTAGTTAATTTTTCAAAATTGAAAACATTAAATACAGTTTGTCTTTTATCAAAATCAACTGCAAATGAATGCTGGCTTTGGCACAGAAGATGTTCTCATCTGAATTTCAAAGATCTTAATAATCTCGTTGCAAAACATCTGGTTAAAGGCTTACCAAAGCTTAAATTTGAAAAAGAATCATTATGCTCAGCTTGTGAAATGGGCAAGATGAAAAAGAGTTCTCACAAATTAAAAATGGACTCATCTTGCAAAGCACCATTAGAAATGATTCATACTGATCTTTGTGGTCCAATTTCAGTTCAATCTATGGGAGGAAAGAAATATATGCTTGTGATTGTTGATGAATTCTCCAGATACACATGGGTTGAGTTCCTAAGAGCTAAGTCAGAAGCTGCTACTACATTGATAAATTTTATCAAAAGGATTCAAGTTCTCTTACAACTTCCAGTTCAGAAAATCAGAAGTGATAATGGAACAGAGTTCAGAAATGAGACTCTTCAGAATTTTTTAGAAAGTTCTGGGATTTCTCACAATTTTTCTGCTGTCAGAACTCCTCAACAAAATGGTGTTGTTGAAAGGAATAATAGAACTCTAGTTGAAGCTGCGAGAACAATGCTGGCTTATGCAAATCTTCCTACTTTCCTATGGGCTGAAGCAATTGCAACTGCTTGTTTTACACAGAATAGAACTTTAATCAATAAGAGATTAAATAAGACTGCTTATGAACTGATAAATAAAAGAAAACCATTAATCAAATTCTTTCATGTTTTTGGTTGCAGGTGCTATGTTCTTAGAGACAGAGAAAATCTTGCCAAATTCGATAAAAAGGCAGATGAAGGATACTTTGTGGGATATTCTTTAACTTCCAAAGCATTCAGAATCTACAATAGAAGAACCAAAAGGATGATGGAGAGCATAAATGTAACTTTTGATGAAGCCAGAATGCGGACTTCTGAACAAGACAGTTCAGAACTCATGCTGAACAAGACAAAAATGACATCTGATACAAATTCTAATCCTATTTGTTCAGAACTCAATTTACTGTTTAAGGATGCTTTTAGTGAACTAATTTCTGATTCTTATGCAGAATATGAAAACCCAAAGATGGTCAAAGAGATGAAAAATAAGACTCCAGAAATAGTTCAATCAACTGTAATTTCTGACAAAGGTCCATCAGAGGAATGTCCAAATCTAATAAATACAAGTGGTGAAAATTCTGAACCTTGTAATCAGAATTCTGATTCTTGTACTCAGAACTCTGAACAAGTCACTCAGAATTCTGACTTCATTATTCAGAACCCAAACTTGGATATAACTCCTATTCTTACATCAGAACAAGGGGACAGTTCAGAATTACAAGCAATCATTGATGAGAATGATGCAAACAACAATTATTCAGAGATTGATGTACTCCCTGGGGCAAATAAATGGACTAAAAATCATCCTATTCATCAAGTAATAGGTGATCCTTTAGCAGGAGTAAAAACCAGATCAGCTACAGCAAATGGAAGAGGAATTGCTTCAATTTGAAAGAAATAAAGTTTGGAGACTCATTCCAAAGCTTGAAGGTAAATCTATTATTGGAACTAAATGGGTGTTCAGAAACAAAAAGGATGAATCAGGTGTTGTCATCAGAAACAAGGCAAGATTGGTTGCTAAGGGATACTGTCAACAAGTGGGAATTGATTATGATGAGACATTTGCACCAGTGGCAAGAATAGAGGCAATCAGAATATTTTTGGCCTATGCTGCACATAAAAACTTCAAGGTGTATCAAATGGATGTCAAATCAGCCTTTCTAAATGGCAAACTTAATGAAGAGGTGTATGTCCATCAACCTGAAGGTTTTGTTGATCCAGAATTCCCTGATCATGTTTATATTTTAGACAAAGCTTTATATGGTCTAAAACAAGCACCACGAGCCTGGTATGACACTCTTACTAAACACTTGTTAGGTTCAGGATTCAAGAAAGGTAAGATTGACACAACTTTGTTTTTAAAGAAACAGGGTGATGATTTGATTCTGATTCAGATTTATGTTGATGACATAATATTTGGTTCTACCAGTCCAGAATTATGTGATAATTTTTCAAAAATCATGTCATCTGAATTTGAAATGAGCATGATGGGTGAGCTGAATTTTTTCCTTGGTCTTCAAGTCAAACAATTACCAAAAGGTATTTTTATAAATCAAGGAAAATATGTCAGAGATATTCTGAAAAAGTTCAAAATGTCTGATTGTGCTTCTATGAGAACACCTATGGCAACTAACATAAAGTTAGATGCTGATCTCAAAGGTGTTTCAGCAGATATCAAACTCTATAGAGGCATGATTGGGTCATTACTTTATTTGACTGCAAGTAGACCAGATATCATGTTTTCTACCTGTTTCTGTGCTAGATTTCAATCTAACCCGAAAGAATCACATATGTTGGCTGTCAAAAGGATTTTAAGATATCTCAAAGGAACACCTGATCTAGGTTTATGGTATCCAAAATAAACTGACTTCAAATTGACTGCTTTCACTGATGCTGATCATGCAGGAAGTAGGTTGGACAGAAAGAGTACATCTGGTGCTTGTCACTTTTTGGGAGATAAAATAGTGAGTTGGGCATCAAAGAAGCAGAATTGTGTGTCCACTTCAACTGCTGAAGCAGAGTATGTTGTTGCTGCTGCTTCATGCTCTCAAACATTGTGGATGAGAACACAACTCATGGACTATGGATATCAGCTTAACAAGATTCCCATCTATTGTGACTCAGAAAGTGCAATTGCCATTACTCAGAACCCTGTTCAACATTCGAAGACTAAACATATAGATGTGAGGTATCATTTTATAAAGGACTATGTGGAAAAGGGAACTATAGAGATGCACTTTGTGCATACAAAGTATCAATTGGCTGACTTGTTCACAAAGCCTCTTGATCACAAAAGGTTTTCTTTTCTCATATGTAAAATAGGAATGCTTAATCTGCCTAATTGAAAATATTTTTTTCTTTCTTAAAAATGCTAAATTTTTCTAAGTAAAATTGTCTGAGTAATGTACTCAGAACTCTGAGTCTTAAGAATCAGAATTTCTGAGTACTAAGATCAGAACTTCTGAGTCTTGAGTTCAGAACTTCTGAGTCTTGAGGTCAGAACTTCTGAGTCTTGAGATCAGAACTTCTGAATCTTACGGTCAGAGATTCTGAGTTAATACATCAGCAATCTAGCTTTCAAAAAATTATTTTTGAGAAATAAAAATACTTCAACTGTGTGGATTATGCTTCTTCTATTATCTTTTCATCTCATCTTTATGTATCATTAATAGTCAAATGCATGCTCAAGTCAAGGGGGAGCATCAAAATTCCTTTGGAAATCATTTTGTGATGCTTAAAAGATTTGCTTTCATTTTCTATCTCTGATTATTCTAATAAGAACAAGCTTTTCATGATAAATTTTGTTGTTATTCAAACTATATCTGAATTAAAAAAAATCATATTCAGATATAAGATTTTAAATGATTTTTTAATTCATCATAATATGAACAGAATTTTGATGATAAAAAGTGTTTCTATCTGTTCAAACCTCTTCTGAATAATCAAAATGTTTTATATTTGTCAGAAGTTGATTTTAAATGACATTTTGGTTACAAGGTAAAATTCTTCTGAGAAGAACAATCAGATATCTGATAAAGAAAAGTCAAAACATCTGAGCGTGTTATTCAGATCTTTGATTTGAGTCAAAATTCTATCCACTAACACGTGTCAGCTTCATATTTGTTTGATTATGCCACGCATTTCATTTAAATCCTCTGTGGCATTTCAAATGTGTTGACTCCGTTATAACATTGATTTCGCTTTTCCGTTAAACCTTTCAACTTCGCGGATTTTAAATAGGTTTTAAAATCCCTATTTCAAATCTTTTCAAATTCCAGAGCGAAAAGTGAGATACGAATCAAATCCAGAGTTCTTTGAATTTGTTTTCTTCTTAAATCATGTCTAGAATACGAAGGAGTGGTCAAATTTCACTACACTCTACAAAATCGATAATGGATTCATCTGATTCGGATAATGATGAAGTACAGAATAGAGCTGTAGAGGAAGAAGCAATAAGAAATGATGGAGAAGATGAACAAATGGATGAATCTGAAGGAAATGCGGATGAGGTAAACGTTAATATTGAACATGAACAGAGTGCTGCAGGTTCTATTAT
Organism: Saussurea involucrata; assembly: GCA_033807775.1. Lineage (NCBI taxonomy): Eukaryota > Viridiplantae > Streptophyta > Magnoliopsida > Asterales > Asteraceae > Saussurea > Saussurea involucrata. Next base: position 25,845,638 of record CM066326.1, read on the forward strand.
GTCAGATAGACCTATTTTAGTGGAAAGAATTGTTCCTGAGAATGAATGGCTGAAATTATCTGAAAATAACTGTGTTATATTATTTGAGGAAAGCCGGTTTAAGCCTGAACACAGAATTATCATGGAGTTATTCAAACACCATCCGTACAGAAAATGGTTTACACGAAGTAAAAATGTGCCTGTTCAGTACATACAACAATGGTGGAAACATCTTAGGTTAGAAGATAATAAGTTTGTGTCTGAAATTGGAGGAGTGACATTTGCCTTATCTATCTCTGCACTAAGAGAAATGCTGAATTTACCAGAGAAAGATGATGTACAAAGAAGGACAGATTTTGAGGACTCACCCTTAACAGAGGAATTAATAGCAGAGTTTATGAAGTTAGGATACAATGAAGGATTGAGGACACTTAGTTTGTTCAGAAGAAACAAATTACCACCTATTTGGGCTTGCTTCTTTCATGTGGTAAATAAATGTGTGTCAGGGAAGAATAGTTCTGCTGATCAAGGTTCTAAACAAATTCTTCAGATCTTTCAGGGTTTAGTGAAGAATAGGCATTATGACTATACTTTAATACTTTGGGAAGACATGAAGAATACATTTGAGAAGAATCAGAAAGCAATTCAGAAGAAAACAAAGGATGCTCCACTGACATACATTCCTTATATAAGGTACTGGCAAATTGTTATTTGGTATGCCATGCAGGAAAACAGAACAATCTCAAGAAGAACTAATGAAGAGCATGGTCCTACATTTTATTTGGGTAAGATGACCTCAGTAACAAGACTTGAAAACTATCCCAATCATAAACTATTGCCAAAATCACTTAGGAACTATATTCCAAGGGAGAGTGAGATTTTAAAAGCTTATTGCACCTCTATGGGAATTGAATTACCTCAAATCCCTACCCAAGAGGACCAACCTGAGAAGAGAGGTGAAGGGTCTAGTCGAATTAGAGAGGGGGAGGATGTTCAGATGGGTGAACATTCTGAGAGACTTGAGGGGGAAAATTCTGAGAGCTTGGTTAGATTTGATGAGGAAAAACAGAATGAGAGTGGTGAGGATGAGAGATTGTCAACAGAGGTTCAAACAGAAAGAGATGCCTCTGAACCAGCTAATCTTGACCAGGTAACCACAAATGCTATTGGTTCACATCTCTTGGTGTCCAATATTGAAACAAACACCATGGACCTAGTGGTGGATCTTGAACAACCCATCCATATCCACTCAGAAGCATTTCAACATGCTACTGTTTCACACAAATCCGGGGAACCATCCCAAACTCATTTGGAGGGAGGTGATAAATCCCAATCTATTTTTCAACACATTGAGTCTGAATATCACAGTCCTATTCATATTGAGCCTGAAATTCCTTCTGACACTTGCACAAATCAGGAATTTTGTATTCCTGAAACAACATTCATAGACATACCTAATGTTGGGTGTCGAGGATTGGATGGAAGTCCTGGTGAGGTGAACATTACAAAAGCCTCATTCAAACGTGCATCTGTTGTACAAGATGACTGTGTGTTATCTACAGGCCATGAGCCCTCTGGGCACTTGAAAACTGGACCATTTGTTGGTTCAGGTTCACTGTTAGAAACTTCTGAATTTGAAAAGATTCAGAAACAAAACAAGGAGATGGGGGAAAAAGTAGAAAATTTGGAGAAGAAGGTGGAGGATTTGAATGATGAGGTGTCAGATTTGAAAGTTGTGTTGGAAAAAAAGTTGATTTCTGTTGAAACCAAAGTAGATGATGTAAAGAAATCCTTGGATTCTCACAAAAAGGAGATCATGGATATAATGTCTGGTTTTCAAAAAGATATGTTAAAACAAATGCAAGGGATGCAGGAATCTATACTGAAAGCACTGAGTGTATCATTAGCTTCTACTTCAACGCCTCTTGATCTTGTTCCTATTGCAGAAACTGAACCTGAAGGTACTTCTAATCAGAACTTGAAGAGAAAGTTTGATGATAATGAGCCTCATGATCATCAAAAGGGGGAGAAAAGACAAAGGTTAAGTTCTGATGATGATATTGGCATAGAAGATTTTGAGATGGCAGATATGCAATTAGCTAGTACAAAAAGTTCAGAAGATCAGACACATGAAAATTTAAAGGCAATAACTCAGATAGTTCAGATTGATAGCTCAGATACAGAGGAAATGGAGTTGGAAAGTACAGATGGTGGTGATTGAGATAAAACAGAGGAATTGAACTTAGACATAGAGATGGAAGGAAACTCAGATGAAACTGAAGCTATTGAGGAATCTGTATTGAGATCAGAAAAGACAGTGGAAAGTAAAGTGGTCAACATGTGTACAGATATTGTGGTGTATAACAAAGAAAATATGACGGATTCTGAATTAGAAGAAAGGAGATTAAGTGAAGAGTTGATCAGAAGGATGCATAATAATTTAGTCAGAGCTTTGAATGTTCAAAAAGTTCAGCAAGGAATAAAAATGGTAAGACCTATTGATCTAATGGGAGAAGAAGACAGAACTGTGAATTATACTCAGGATTTTGAAGATGATTTTAGATTTAACTTTTGTGATGAGTTAAATACAGAAGAAGAGTATGTGAAAGTGAAAGACTACTTTATGCCTTCTGAGTATGTATTCAGAAAACCAATTGAGATCCCAAAGATTAACTTGCAAAGACTAGAAGAACCTGTATGTGATTTCATCCTAGAGTTAAGTGATGTGCCATTAGCCAGACAATTTCATGATGATATTTTTCCTGAGGAAATATATGATAATCTTTACTACACAGAAGGAGAGTATGAGCTTTTGGAAAGTAATATTGATGGTTTTATGGATGACAGGGCTCAGATGATCTACTCAGAAGCTTCTAACAGATTCAGAGTTCCTGACTCAAAACTGCATATTCAGAAAAGAATTGAGAAAGTTCTGATGTTTCAACAAGATGAATTCAATGGTTTAATGTTTGTTAGAATGGAAGTACTGAAAGAAAGAAATACAAAGTTTTCCATGTCTATTTTTGATTTTCACAGATTGACTCTTGATGATCAGATCTTTCTAGTCAAGTTCTTTTCCAGCACTGATGAAGCCTTGATGGAAATTGAATGCAGAAGACTTCTGGGTATCTATGTCAGAAATATATACTTGTATGACTTCCAATTAGCTATTGAAGAAAGAAAAGAAAAGTGTAATCTGAGTTCTCCCACAAAGAAAACAGAAGTTGGTTTGCATTTGAAGGGATTTGTGAATGAAGGAATGGAGACAGAAGGGTTCACATATACAGTTCACGAAAGGCTTGAAATGTTCAGATTAAAAGAGTTGGTGGAGTACAGTGATGCAACTCTGAATTGGTTATTGATTAAAATGGAAATAAGTGTGGAAACTGAAAGAGAGAGTTTAAAGAAAAGATGTATGAACTCTGTGAAAAGGAGGTTGGATCTTAGAAGAAAAATCAGAAACTGTAGTAAATGGTTGCTATCTGAGGTGAATCCCAAAAAGATTCTACATAATGATTTTGTGTTTCCTGCTGAGTATGAAGTGAATGAAATTCTGTCAGATGAAGTTGAAGAAGTGCAGAACACAACATCTCAGAATGTGCAGATAACTAGTTTTGATCAAGCTGAACAGTCTGAACCCAAAGAAGATGAAATATCCATTGATCTAAATGGATACTTTCTTGAATTTGATTTGCCTGATTTGCCTGATTTGCCTGAGTTTTGTCAATAGATCTGAAGTTTTGTCAATAAACCAAGTGTTGAAGATCTGATAAGAAGACTCAGATGTTCTGAGTAGAGAAGTCAGAGGTCTGACTGTGAAAGCTCAGAAGTATTGATAAGAGAAATCAGAAGTCTGGGAAGAGAAGTCAGATGTCTGAGTTAAGGAGTCAGAAGATCTGAGAAGCGTTATCAGAAGAATGTTCAGAAGTTCTGAACTACCTGTTCAGAACTTATGACGAGATACTTTACTTAGTATTTTATAAACTAATTAGGACACGTGTTATGTTCTTATTAGTCTTTCTTATTTGTACTGTAGCTTTAAGATGTCCGTTGCAGTATAAATAGTAGTTAGCTCTACGTTGCTAACTGATTGATTTTTTCCCGTATAACTTTGTATTCATTCTTTGTAATCTTTGAGATTTTTTCTCTCTTAGATCTGTAATTCTGTTCATCATTGAATACAATTGGGCTTGATCATACAAATTCTCAATTACTGCTTTCTACATTGATTGTAAGATAAGATCCTGAACTTACACAATGGTTTAAGTTCTAACTCAGGAGGTTGTTCTATTGAAGGGGGCTGAACATTTCTGTCCTTAAAATCTAAAGGTTCAAAGGCTTCCACTATTTCTTTATACTCATCCTCAAAAGTGTCATCACTCTCAAGGTCGGAGTGCTCACTCTCACTCCCCACTGTGGGCACTGTACGTCCCACTGTGGGCACTGTACGTCCCACCGTGGGCACTGTGTAAAGACTGTAGGATCCATAAATCGAACTTAAAGCAAAGCAGTCTTCGGTGTCTATATACTTAAGGGATTTAAACACATTGAATGTTACCTCTTGGTCATTAACTCTCATCGTAAGTTCTCCTTTGTGCACATCAATCAAAGTTCGTCTCGTTGCAAGAAACGGACGTCCTAAGATGATTGGGATCTCTTTATCGGCCTCATAATCTAGAACTAGAAAATCGGCAGGGAAGATAAATTTATCCACTTGGACCAAAACGTCTTCTATTTTTCCCTTTGGGTAAGCAATGGACCGGTCGGCTAGTTGTAAAGTCACGGTTGTGGGTGTAGCTTCTCCAATACATAACTTATTAAAAATGGATAACGGCATCAGGTTGACACTAGCTCCTAGATCACAGAGTGCTTGACCTACTTCTTGTCCTCCTATTGTGCATGTAATGGTGAAACTACCCGGGTCATTCAACTTAGGTGGGATCTTGCTAGTTAGGAGGGCACTACATTCTTCGGTCAAAGCCACAGTCTCAAACTCACCCAACTTTCTTTTTTTGTTCAAAATATCCTTTAAAAATTTAACATAGCTTGGCATTTGCTCGAGAGCCTCTACCAAGGGTATGTTAATGTGAAGTTGTTTAAAAATATCTAAGAATTTTTTAAATTGAACATCGACATTTTTCGGATTCATTCTTTCAGGAAAAGGAATACTTCGTGGGTCAATTTGAGCTTGTTGTGGTATTGGCTTTGGAACAGTAGGCTTTGGAACAGGTCCAAGGGTGGGAAGGTCAGGGATGTCGGTCCCCACTGTGGGGATCACAGTGACTTGAGAAGTGCCCACTGTGGTGACCACAGTGGGTATTTGAGGCGAATCATCAGACTCAAAAACGATATCTTTCAGATCCTTTCCACTCCTCAGAGTGATGGACTTGACGTGCTCTTTTCCTATCACCTTAGCGTGTTATGTGTCACTAGGTAATGTCCCTGGTGGTCGATTCTAAACTTCAACGGCTAGTTGTCCTACTTGAGTCTCTATGTTCCTAATGGCTGCTTGAGTTTGATTCATAAAACCTTTGAGAATAGATTCAATCGATTCTTGAACCTCAGCTGGTTGATTGGATCGTGGTTGGTATGGTTGTGGGGACTGCCCACTGTGATGTGGCTGAAATCCAGGGGGATTGTGCGGTCTTTGTTGGACATGACTCGCCCCGTGGGGTTGGAGTCCTGGATTACCAGCCCAAGAGAAATTGGGTGGTTTCTCCAACCTGGATTATAAGTCTGTGAGTATGGATTGTTTCTTGGGTTGGTTCCTATAACATTAACTGCTTCGGGATTTGCTGGACAATAGTCAAAAAGATGCTCTTCTCCACAGAGGGAGCAGTTTTCGGCTAGATGAGTTGCAGAATTGACTTGGCCTCTATTTTGATTCAAAACGATTTTTGTTATGGCCACTAACTGCGCATTCATGGTTTTGAGTGCTTCGGAATCGATGGTGTTGGTCTTTGGTACTACCGCTCTAGAATTGGACCACTCGGTATTGTTGTTGGACACTTTTTCTAAAATATGATATCCTTCATTGTAGGTTTTACTCGTGAATGTTCCACCGGCTGTTGCATCTAAGATGCTTTTGGCTGCATTGGAAAGACCATTGTAAAAGGTCTCCAATTGGATGCAATGTGGGATGCCATGATGTGGGCACTTTCGAAGTAAATCTTTAAATCGTTCCCATGCATCCGAAACAGCCTCATCTTCTTCTTACCTAAACAAAATTATATCATTTCGAAACCTTACATTCCTCGTTGGAGGAAAGTATTTTTGCAAAAATTTATCGGCAAGTTCTTGCCATGTATTTATCGAGTGAGGTGCATGCGAGTTCAGCCATGACTTCTCCTTATCCCTTAGTGAAAAAGGAAAAAGTCTTAGTCTTAATGCTTCATCACTCACACCTTGTAACTGAAAGGAATCGGTCATTTCCAAAAAAGATTTTAAGTGTGAGTGCGGATCCTCAGTTGGTGATCCTCCAAACTGACCCATGGCTTGGATCATTTGAAACATTACCGGTTTAAGTTCAAAATGGTTTGCTACAATGTTGGGCCTTAGAATCCCGGAGCTTAAATCACTAGCTCCGGAAGTAGCATAGTCCCGTATTTTTCGATCTTTGATATCGGCAATCGTTATTGTGGTCTCCATGACAGGTGGTCTTTCGGCCATGTTCACAGTGGGGATCACAGGGGGTTGTCGATTTGTTTTCTTGCTTCTTCGTGTTTTTTGCAACGTTTTTTCTATTTCAAGATCTATTGGAACCAAATGTTCGAGTTGTCGTCGTGGCATACAACACTAACAGCTTAGAAAAACGAGTTACTCGGGCTCGAACAAAACTAATGTCTTGAGATTAAAAATCACGCCAGTCCCCGGCAACGGCGCCAAAAACTTGGTACGTGCGAAATGTGTGTTTTAATCGCAGTGGGTTGCAAACTGTCCACAGTGGGAAGTGCAAGTGTACACTGTCCACTATGATCGTCACAGCAAGTAATAGTTGGTAAAATACCATAATCGAATCCACAGAGACTGGACAATCAAGACAATACGGTTCTCATGAGCTCCTTTTACAGGTTTCAATTAAAGAGGAAAATAATACTTTGGTTTGATTGGTGAAATAGTTACTTTGACGATTTTACTAAGGTTTTAAGAGAAGGAATGTAGGTTAGATTTTCCCTAAATTTTATACTAAATACTTGGTCTTTAAAGTGATCCTTGTATTCGAGGTGGGCATTTTCGCTAGAAAAGCCCGGTTACAAAATACTCACACCGTTAGGATAAAAATCCCATACTCTTAGTATTTATTGTTTTGTCAATGGTAATCTCAAAAATGGACCTTTTCAGGCCTCGATGGAATGTGTAGAGACAAATACTCTAAGTGTTTTTAGATACACCAACTAGCTTGCCTACTACTCCAGTGGGATGAGATTAGCTCACTGTGCCGACCTCACTTTCGTAAGTGTCATAAGAATTCTTTCGAATCCCCTAGCATCATCCAAGCTCGTGTCACTGCCTTCTACTCATTTCTGAGTTAAGAACTAGATATTAGATCCTTGCAAGTGATCGGCTTGTTCGCATCCTTGGGCATGAATCGAGAATGAATGACCAAAACAACAAATATTCCAAGTATAAAGATTACTCAAGCATTTTTAATAAAATCCAGGTACTTCTCCTTCCTACATCCCTAAGGATGTTTAGCCCATAACTAAAGTAAAGAAAGCAAAAGAGTAGAAGTTGCACATAATAAAACTGAAAGTGACTTGAATTTAGCCCACAGTGGGGAACGAGAATTCGCCCCTGTCACTGTGTATTACGAATTACAAGAAAGAAATACAGAGATTTAAAGTTAACTAATGCAGTAAAATAAAGAACTAAAGCTACACTAATGTGGTAGTTGAGAGAATTCAAGACTAAACAAGCATATACAAACATAAAACATCTACCAAAAACTACTAGAAAAGTGAATATAATAAATGGTAGCCAAGGTCCCTTTTTATACTAGGAGAAAGCATGGATACAAACAATGGGCTTGTCCTTTGAATAGTACCCCACAGTAATCAGCTCCATGAATAGTCTCTACCCAAGGGGTCTCTTCACCTTTTGCCAAAAGTCACTTTAAGGACAAAGTAGTTGTACTTTTTACTATTTATTTTTAAGGAAGGTGTCTTTGTACTTTTTCCAGCTCATTTTGACCTGCCCTCTGAACCTTCCTTTCTCCAGAATATTTTCATCCCAACTAGTAGTTTCTTTTTCCTTTTGCTTCTCGTCAGCTTGATAGTGGGATCCGGAGTGGGCACTCCGCAAGTCACTGTGGGTAAAACGTGAAAAACAACCAAATTCCACCAAATAATTTATTAAAGACTATGGTTCACTCCTTTTGCTCGTTTCCGTGAAATATACCAAGAATGTGGGTTTTGAGAAATGAAAATGGCTAAAATTGACAAAATAAAATGTAAAATAAAAGGAAATAATAACTCTAAAAATAGAGTTATCAAGCTGGTTTATCAAGAACAAATTCACAAGTACCTCTACAGTGTGGATGAAAGGGATGTCATCGAACCTCCCATGGTAAAAGTACATCCTTTGATGGAACAAGAGCTCAAAGCCAGACTCATCAGGGAGAAGTCCTTACCCTCTGAAAAGGTTTTCTCTCTAAGTGATATTAAAACTATACTAGCCCTGACGGTGAACTCATTTGCCGACAGAAATCTCATGTACTGCAAGTATCTTGTTGAAAGGGAAGATGGGTCAAAAGATGTCTTCTTGGATGTTGATCTTGCTAACCTCTGTGTATACTGTTGGTTCCGTTTTTACTTAGCAATGATCTTTCTATCTATTAGTTCAAACAAAATATGATGCGGAAGCGTTTTACGAACAAAAAGATATAATAAGGTAGAAGAACACACAATATCAAATACGTGAAGTGTAAATAACACAGATACTTAACTCAATGATTCACTGTATTTGATATAATAAGAACACCTAAGAACACCGAAGGTAATATAAGAATTCTGCTCTAATGGTGTATGTATCGTGCAAAGCTTAATAGAAGAGCTCAACATGAGGCTTCTATTTATACTACTTCTACAAGGGACAAGATGGAGACAAGAAGTACTAAGGTACAAACACACTATCATGGAACAGTAATAGGTACAATGTTACTGTAGTGCGCCATACTCTACAAAAGCTGTAACTTATCAGAGGTTGACACGTGGAGGCAGCATGGCGAGCCTTGTACGAATGATCTTCAAGATCTTCATACAATAGTAAGACGTGGGAAGCACGATCGTCTTTGTATTGATCTTTGGCATATCTTCTAAGTCTCTAGTCTTCATACCACAGAGGCTCTGTCAATTATGACAGAGGCTCTGTGGCCTTGTCCTCTGAGAAGAGTCTTCTGGCGATTCTTCACTTCGGTCTTCTCGGTATCTTGGCAGAAGCTCTGTCGGTGTTTTTATACTTAGCCTATTTTTCAATACTTCTATAAGCATAAAGATTGGAGCTAACAATCTCCCCTAAGTATTGAAAAATAAAAAATTTGAAAGTGCATGGTTTTCTATGCTAAGAACACGACAAGAGGTATTTGACCTCTGTTGAAACTTTTCTTTCATATAAAGTTATACCAGAGGCACTTACATTTGATTACATGATGAAAGAAAAAGTAGCAGAGATTTGTAGACCAACTCAGACGTTAGCGTTTTTGAAGTCGTTGAAACTTCTGTTGTCGAGTCCTACTTCTTTGAGCTCATGATAGATTCTGATGCAGAGGGTTCTGAAGTTGATGACGGACTCAATGACCTCTATCAATCTATCGGCGGATGCCTTATCCCTTAGTTCCGTTCCTCTATGCTCCATGAGGTTGGCTCTGAACTCCATAGCTTTCTCTTTCTTCGGCTTCTCTTTAGCTTCTGTAGCTTTCCCAACAAGTGCCAGAGGCCCAGCAGTTTGAGTTTTTGCTTGGACGATTTGGGGTTCTTGGGCTGCCAAAGTTCCATAAAGATCTGAAAGAGTCCAGGAGTCTAAGTCCTTATTAGTTTGCAGGGACATGGACAACTGGAACCATTCTTCATTTAAGCTCGTTAGGAACATGACATTGTTTTCCTCAGAGGTTCTGTGAATCCCGAACTTCTTGCATTTGTTGATCAGAGAGTTGAACTGATCGTATGTTGACTGCAGAGATTCTGTCGGCAGAGCTTTGAATGCATAATATTCATTGATTCATCGGGCTCTGCGATTCTTCTGAGTCTTGGCTCCTCCCTCCAATTGTTTCTCCAGTTCCTTCCATAGATCGTATGCAGATTCACACGCATCTAGGGATTGGAAGAGGTCATTGGGGATGGCCATTATCAGAAGTCTTTTGGTATTCTGAGCAACTTCATATTTTGTCCAATCTGGCTCAGACCACTTGTCCTTGGTCTTTGGTTTCTCGTGCTCAGGAATCTCTGGTGTGTCATCTGTGGCAGGTACTCTAGGCACTGTGATCATTGGTACGAAAGGAGGATTGTTGATATAGTAGATGAGTTCTTTGTCACTACCCTCGAAGAAGTGAATCATTCGTATCTTCCATTGAGGGTACTCGTCTCTTAGCAGAGTGGGTGGCTTGGTTAAAGAACCAGCGGTGAAGAAGTTGTTCGTATTCGCCATTTTTAATGGTTTTGGAAAATCTCAGAAAACAGAGTATGAACTGCAAACTTTCAGATTATGATGTGGATGCTTCGAAAAGTGTTTATAAGCTTAAAAACTTGAGCAATGCACTAAAATGGAGAGTTTTAACCGAGAAAACAGATTATGTAGGTTTACCAAGGTCGAACTGGTCGAGAATGGCAGAAAAACAGAGTCTATTTGAAATAAACTAAGAACATGTTAAAATCAAGCCAAATTTCTACCAAAAATCATTATAAGTGAGGATCTCTTGATATAGAAAATCAAGAACTGCTCTGATACCAATTGTTGGTTCCGTTTTTACTTAACAATGATCTTTCTATCTATTAGTTCAAACAAAATATGGTGCGGAAGCGTTTTACGAACTAAAAGATATAATAAGGTACAAGAACACACGATATCAAATACGTGAAGTGTAAATAACACAGATACTTAACTCAATGATTCACTGTATTTGATATAATAAGAACGTCTAAGAACACCGAAGGTAATATAAGAATTATGCTCTAATGGTGTGTGTATCGTGCAAAGCTTAATAGAAGAGCTCAACATGAGCCTTCTATTTATACTACTTCTACAGGGGACAAGGTGGAGACAAGAAGTACTAAGGTACAAAGACACTATCGTGGAACAGTAATAGGTACAATGTTACTATAGTGCGCCATACTCTACAAAAGTTGTAACTTATCAGAGGTTGACACGTGGAGGCAGCATGGCGAGCCTTGTACGAATGATCTTCAAGATCTTCAAGATCTTCGTACAATAGTAAGACGTGGGAAGCACGATCGTCTTTGTATTGATCTTTGGCATATCTTCTAAGTCTCTAGTCTTCATACCACAGAGGCTCTGTCAATTATGACAGAGGCTCTGTGGCCTTGTCCTCTGAGAAGAGTCTTTTGGCGATTCTTCACTTCAGTCTTCTCGGTATCTTGGCAGAAGCTCTGTCGGTGTTTTTATACTTAGCCTATTTTTCAATACTTCTATAAGCATAAAGATTGGAGCTAACATATACGACATGCCTCAACTCTATGGGTGGACCATGTAAAGACTAGAAAAGAGAAAGGAATTTGGTATTGCCAACAAAGCCATCACAGAAGTCGTGCTTGAAAAGTGCAGATGTACAGCCTTAAAGACTTCCAACTAGCTCTAGATCTCGGTGTTAAAAAGCTATCCATCACAGCCTTAGATGAAGAGATGGATTTGATAGAGCTAGAGGAACCAACATCTGTCATCACAGAACCTGACTTTGGATTTGTCTACAAGAACGAATTTGGAGATAACAAGCTCTATAAGCCAATTAATAGTGTTAAGTATTCCACAGAGACACTCCAGAAGTTTAGGAAAGTTATCTTATAGAAGAAAGGTTCTAAGCATGTTCCACCCGGACCAGCCACTCAGATCATCTGTGACATTGATGCTACAATCAAATTCAGAGCTCTCATCATGCATATCTACAACACTCTGAAGAACCACTTCCCAGAACCTATAGATGACTTTCCTAGATAAATGTAACTTCCTTGTAATTCTTCAATGCTTATTAATGAAATATCTTTTACAGAGGTATCATTTAAACCTCTTGCTTTCTAGTGTAGCACTTGTAATATTTTCTTTTTCCAATACTTAGGGGGAGATTGTTAGCCCCAATTATCATTTGATAGTATTGTAAAAAGACCAAGTCATCTGATCATATAAGACTTCTACGCACAAGAAAGCAAGACTCTGCAAAGTGAAGATGCACAGAAGAAGCTCAACTCGAAGAAGTATCAGATTTCAGAGACTCTAAGGAAGACCCCAGAGCCTCTGTGTGCAACCTCAAAAGTTTTGATGTGGACTATCCCCTGTGCTTCTACACTTGAAGAATTCAAGAATGACTTGAAGAACAACCCTTCTCTCACATTTGTACTATCCTACTGAAGACTGCCACGTACCCCACTAACGGTTACAACGCCTTTCCAGGTGGCAGAATTCTATTAGCTTATGTGTTGACTATTGTGTACTATTTTCTTATAAATAGGAAGATCTCCCATGATTTTCTTGCAAGCTTTGCACGCCATTATAGCACACACTTCACACCACCAACACCACACAGTTAGTAGAGAGAGAAATTAGGGTTTCCACACATAGCACTGTGTGTTCTTCATTGTTCTTCAGTATTTGTAATCCTTTCAGATTAATTTCAAAGCATATGGCTTATTGAATTGGTTACATGTTGTTGCATTGTTCTTTTCATTGTTTACTGTTTCTACCTATCTTTATACAAACTGTTTCTAAAACGCTTTCGCAACTCTACACATTTTGGTTTGTTTAGCTAATAGAGATAATTTGTTATCAACAAACTTTTAGGGAAAATTTGTCTAGTCTTGTCCTATCCAGTCCTAGTCCTACCAAACACGAGACAATCACTTTTCCAGTCCTACCCTCTTGTCTGTCATGTCCTGTTCTGTCCTGTTCAGTCATGTCCAATCATGTCTGTGTACCAAACGCTACCTAAAAGACAGCAATTTGCAAATGCTTCTCTTGGAAAAGAAAAAAAGAGTAGAAGACATAAGTAAAAGGAAGAATCCAACAACCATCCCATTTTTTTCTCCAGATGCTAAAATCCTGAAACTACATCCTTGTGAAAAAACCTGGCGAGCTTTCTGGTCATGGTCATGGTTTAGTCTTCATACATAGATTTAATCCTAATACATTTTAACCGGACTAAAACATATATTGTTGAACAATCAATATCGAGTCAGGGTATTGATTACAAAAAGGTGAACCCGAAGTATAAGAACCCAATAAGAGATAAAACTCTAGGCCAACGAACCGTAAAAAAGCTTTTCAGACCTACGGCTGTGACGTGCTTCTCCTTCTCTTTGGTTGCACCTGAAATTACCAAATGAAAAAACCCAACAGCCGGTCGACTTTCTTGAATATGTTGGATTGCTGGCAAGGAGATTGAGGAGAAAACTTAGTTAGATGTGGAGAAGCAAAGTAGGTTAATGGTTGATGGTTCTTCAGTTTTTAGCCCTAAAGATAATGGAAATGGAATAATAAGGATATATATAGGGCTAAAAACTTATTATTGATTTATGATGGTTCTTCAGTTTCTGGATCACTTGCTGATTGAGTCCTGATTATGGGGATGATGATGGAAGGTTTACAATGTGAGAGATTGTTCTTATTTTTGGAATTTGATTTGAGATATATTAGGAATAAGAATCCCTAATTATGAGGATGATGATGGAAGGATTTTGATATCAAAAAATTATGCCACAAATACCCCGCACGCCTAAAAAATCAATTGAAAATAATTCAAGATGGGCCTATGATTACCAATATTGTCATTGCTTCACTTATCACCATAGATTGAAAAAATGAGTGGTTATGATGGGTTTGCAAAGTTTGTACGAACTGTGTGGTTTGCAAATAAAACACACCCGATATATATATATATATATATATATATATATATATATATATATATATATATATATATATAGGGGCCTAATCAAATGAGAACTTGGTGGATTGTGATAACTGTGAGATCCAATGTGAGCCACACATTTAAGTTAATTAATATAAATCTTAAAGAAATATATAAGGATATTTTAGTAAATTGTTTTATTACTCTAATTAATTAATAAATCCTAAAATATCTCCTCTTATCTTATACGTCCTTTTTTCACTCTCTCTCTCTCTTTCCTATCTCTTCATAACCCTAAAATCTCTCATTCCTTTCTTCAAGATCCATCCATGGTTTCTCTTTGTCGTATGGTACATTTTATGGCCATGAAAGATGGTGTTTACTTCCATCAAACAACGATTCCACCAAACAACGATCCATCAGCAAAAAAATCAGGAGAAACATGTCGAATATCTCTCGAAGGAGTATCAACACCATGGCCGGAGAGAGAACGCCGAGATGATTGTGTTTTGGAGCGATGTCGTCATGAACCGTTAGAATAGAAAATCTAACGCCTCTAACCTATCCTCGTCTTTCTACACATGTACTTTGAAATCCCAAGATCTGGGATCCCAAAATGGGTCGATAGGTAAGTACAGCAGAGCAGGCCGCTTTTGGAAGAAGTGTATCACAGTGATCTCCGTTGTAGGTTGATTTGTGGGTATCACAACGGGTATCGCAGTGGTTGTATTACAATGATCTTCTGGTTAGTTGGGTATCACAGGGGGTTTGATTTCGATTTCGGTTGTATCACTGTGATATTATGTAACACTGCAGTTAATGTTTGAAGATTTGTGATACACTGTGATATTATGTAACACTGCAGTTAATGTTTGAAGATTTGTGATACACTGTGATATTATGTAACACTGCAGTTAATGTTTGAAGATTTGTGTAACACTGTGATATTATGTAACACTGCAGTTAATGTTTGAAGATTTGTGTAACACTGTGATATCACAGTGTGTCATGTGTTTGTCGGAAAAATTTTCGCCGGAGAAGAGAGGGCCGGAGAGGAGAGAGGAGGGAGGAGAGAGGATACTTTTAAAATACCTAAATTGACCTTTGATTAAAATTTAAGTCAATATTACCAAAATAAAATAGTTTCCTAATTTATCTCTGATTTGTGGTTGAGATTGGATCTCACAGTTATCACCTTTTACTAGGATCTCCCATGAATAGGTCCCTATATATATATATATATATGGGTTAAATCATGTGAGAACCAAAAATAGGTTGAGAACCATAAGAATCGATCTAAGCCGTCATTTGGTTTTGATCCTATGGTTTTAAAAACATAAAGATTCATTCGTAGGTTCTGACGGTTCTCAACCTATTTTTTCTTATAATAATGTCTATAGATTAAAATCAGTTAATGACTTAGATTGGTTTTCACGATTGTCAACCTATTTTTGGTTCTCATTTAAATATCGTCCTATATATATATAGGGTTTAGAAGACTTAGTCAGGCTCGATGGTGGCAGTTGAAGTCCACAATTTACGAGAACCCGCTAAGGTGAAAATCCAGGGATCATATTATGCAAAGATATACATATAAAGGATATGATGAATTTAAGGGTCAAGATAAACACCAGTATAATTTGTACATTTAATCATTTTTTATTGTTTATTTAAAGTTTTAATGGGATATATGAATATATTATGATAAGGAGTAAGAAATCTGGATAGATACTAAGGGATAGGTTTTTCTCAAAATCATTGATTCAAATACTTCGACCGCAATAATAAAACGTTTTGATAAACTAACGGAGAATTTAGGATATATTAAAGAACAAAACAACCAAATTCTAGAAGAATTAAGAGAAATTAGAAAAGTGATTCCCACTAAACAAGAAATTCAACAGTTAAGCTATTTGCTAGAAAGTAATAAACCAAAACAGATAGAAACTGAAAACAGAAATTTATTAGAAAAAATAAATAAGGTTATAAACATATTAGAAGATAAAAAAGAGACCGATACAACTAAAGAAGGTGATATAGATAAAATCACCGAAGCTATAAACAAACTAAATTTAGGAGATATCAAAATAAATAGAAAACCAAAACCATATACACACTGGTTACCCCGAAAATGAATAATAAAAATAGAAGTTTCTTAGGAAGAAGCAGAACTATACAGGAAGCAAGAAGTTCAACAAGTAATATACAGGATACAATATCATCAGAAATTTTTTTAAACAGAATTGTTAGAAGATGATCAGGTTCAAACTCCTCACAACAGAATATGCAATTAGAAGAAGAGATAGATTTAGACAGAAACATAAATCTTTACAATCAACACCAATTGGATATCTTAAATCCTAGAGTATTATATCAGACAGGACTTCTAAATACAAATACAGTGTTAATCCAAAGTAGTAGAGAAGAAAGTCTAAGAGTAGTAGACAGATCTGTAACATTAGATCTATTTTCACCTGATACTATACAAAAAACAAAACAATCAGGGAAACACTTTGCATACGTCGGATTAGTAATCATAGGAATTAAAGCCTAAGGAAGAAAGAATCTAGGGACAAAGTTATTAGCCCTATTACTAGACAAAAGCTGGTAGACAGAATTAAAAAAGGCAATAATTTCAGGAATGGAAATCGACCTGAGCCAAAATACAGCATTATTTTATTGTACACCCGGAATTCTAAAAGATATAAATGATTTACAAAATATCAAAATAGCTCTACAGACAAAGGGATACGAAAATTATGAAGGAAATAATATAGTAATAAGCATAGGAGTGCTAGGAAAAGCTAGCAACCGATCAGGAATGAAATACAAAGCACTGGCATATGAACAAATATTTTCTGTTTCTTTTGGATTATATTTATCAGGTTTAGAAAGAAGAACTGCTCACCATCATTCTTTACAACCATCAACCTCTATGACTATATAATCTGTAACTAATGGTAATTCCAAAGGTTTAATATCTTTTACCTTTTCTTTAATTGTTTTGACAAGCTTCATGTCCTCTAGGTTAAAATGTCTTTGACCATTTTTTGTTGTTTTACTGTATAAAGGTCCTACTAATTTTGAAAGATTTGGGATAAATTTTCGAGCCTAATTTATCAGACCTAAAAAGGCTTGTATTTGTTCAAGGCCTTCGATTTTTTCTAGAAAAACTAATATTTTTCTGGAAATATGTGATTGTAATTCTATCTTTCCATTGCCAATTTCTAGGCCAAGAAAAGATATTTTTCTTTTGAATAAATCCATCTTTCTTTTGGATACTACAAGACTATTCTTTTTTATTTCTTCGAATATCTGTTGTAGATGCTTTTCATGTTCATGTATGGTTTCACTGGCAATCAATATATCGTCAATGTAAACTAGACAAAAATCATATTTAAGAAATATACTGTCCATGAATCTTTGGAATATAGATGGTGCGTTCTTGAGTCCAAAACTAAGAACATTCCATTCATATTGTCCTTCTGAACATGTGAAGGCTGTCCATGGTTTGAAGTTTTCTTCAAGTTGTAACTGATTGTATCCTGACTTTAAGTCAAATTTTGAAAATATTCTTTTTTTTGTATAAGGTTTAGTAAACTGTCTTTATTAGGAATATTATACCCATCATCTTCTATATTATCATTAAGTCACTTATAGTTATATACTATTCGGGCTTTTCCTCTTTTTTTTTGCCGTGGTTTCTTACCATAAATGCTGCTGATCTATGAGGACTTTCAGACTTTCTAATTAATTTTTGGTCTAACATTTCTGGTATCTGTTTTTTAAATTCTTCTTTGTCTAAAGGGCTATATGCTATATTATGATCATAGAGTGTATGACAGAATTAGGAATGACATACGAAGAAAGCTACAAAAAACTACAGGAGTATTATAATTTACCCCTAGTTGAAGACATATTAAAAGGTAAAACAATGATATCAGACTTCTACAAACAAGACCAAAATTATATGGATGAACACATGTATGGTACATATCCATATAGGCCACAACGACCAAAAACAGAATGGGGAGAACCAGGAATCAATACACAAGAAACATCAGGAAGAGAACATTGGTCAAAACCTTCCACAAGTTATCAACAAGAATCCAATTATATAGGGAAAGGTAACAGGTTACCTATAGGAAACATATTTAGTAGTAATATGTTACTACTAGAACGACAAAAACCACATATATGGGTAGATGAAGTTTTAATGTGGGAACAGACAGTGGTAAGAATGTGGGAAACAAATAAAAAAGATAGCATGGATATGTTCTCTTATTTAGAAACCACATTAGGCCCAATTTCTCTAGGTATCTGGCAAAGTAAAAAAGCCCAAAGCCCAGATGAAATAAATAGGCTAAAAGCCCTAGGAGACAATCCATATAATTTCACATCACAAATAAGGACTCTTATTCTAGGAGTTGATCCAGCAAAAAACAATAGTCTTATACAAGATACTGCAATCAGAAATTTGGAACAATTAAGTATAGCAGACATGAAATATATAAATGAGTTCACAATAGATTTCTCAAGGTTAATATCTCAAACAGGACAAGCCATGGAGGATAATCTATGCGATAAATATTTTATAAAATTACCAGGAGATCTAGGAAAAAATATACACGAAACATGGAAACAAATATATAGTGAACAGAAGAATTTAGGCATAGGACCTAGAATAACATATATATTTGGAATATTAGAGGAAAGGATACAAACCCGATTATAAAAATAAATATGTCAAAAAACCACAAACACGAAAATGTAAATGTTTCATCTGCGGAGATGAAAAACATTTAGCTAATAAATGCCCAAACAAAGGTAAAAATATAGAAAGAAGTAATCTAATAGAACAAATAGGGGATTACGAAATAGAATCCTTGACAGATAATTCAGAAAATGAATCAGTATACATCATATATAGCGATAGGGATGAAGAAAATCTAACAAAAATAACATACACATATGTTAATACAGAAATAATAGAATGTGAACATGATTGGATAAACAAAAGAGGTAATAACTATATAAAATGTTATAATTGTGGATATTACCCTAGCATAGATAAAAGGTCACAATGTAATATTTGTTTCAAAGAAATATGTTATTTATGTCTTAAAAGGTTATTTAATCAAGAAATAACAACAACGAACGAAACAAATAAAACATTAAAAAATAAAACATTAGACACAGACATATATTATAAAAAAATAGAAAAACTAGAGGTAATGATAGAATTACATAAATTAAAGATTGATAATATGGAAAGAAGATTAAAACATGTAGAAGACATGGTCGAAAAGAAAAAAACAGAAAGAAGACGAAATAGAAATAATTAAAATGTGGGAAGAACATGAACACACTTACATTCAGACAAAAGGATTCACAAATATGATCCATATACAATGTAGATTATGTCTAGATAATAACAAATTTGTGGATTTAACAGCATTAGTGGATACAGGAGCAACAATAAGTGTAGTATCCTATAATTTAATCCCTAAACAATATCATAAAGCGTTATCTTACAAATTAGTCACCAGAACAATTGAAAGTAGACTTATCACCATTACACATTATGTAGAACCAACTGGAATACAGTTTTTAGACTTTGCAGGAAATTACACTATTAAATATGAAATACCACAGATAAATATTAATCCAGAATATATAAAATCCTCAGACTTTGTTTTAGGATTAAACTTTTTATTCGGATTAAATGGTGCTATTACCCTTACAAGAAACTTTGTCACATTAAGTAAACATATTTACAGCTTTCCTACAATGAGATATACAAACACATCAGAGTTCGCTCGAAAGCGTGGTGGACAAGGACATTTAGAATTTGTACATCTTTCCTCTAATATTCCAAATGTATATGTTATTCTAGGTCCTATGCCTAAATTCTTCTGTTAACCATATATTTGTTTCCATGTTTCGTGAATATTTTTTCTTAGATCTCCTGGTAATTTTATAAAATATTTATCGCATAGATTATCCTCCATGGCTTGTTATATATATATATATATCTTTTCTCAATAAAACTTTCATTTTACACGCTCCCTTAAACATATTTTCATTTTATATCTTATCACATTGAGTTAATTAATCTACTTCATTAAATATCTACAATAAAACCAATATATTTTATAACAAAATACATTATTAAAAAACTTTCATTAAGACAATCAAAATAACACCAATATTTATCTAAAAAGATTATATAAATGATATTATATAGTCATCGTCTTTCATTTTTAATGAATTCACTTTTTCAAGTCATTTTTGTTTTGGTAAAATTTGATACAGACTTTAAAACTATAAATAAAACAAGGGTCCTTTATAAAACATTTTAGACACATAAGGATATATTATGATGTAATTGTTGAAAAAAAATTAAAAATTTGCATCGAATAAGATTTTTAAGGTTAGGTTTTTATATAAAAAAATGTTAATAAAAACACATATAAGAAAATAATAAGCATGATAAACTCAGGGCTGTTTGGAAGTGGCTTAATGAGCTTAATGAGCTCTTCAGCTTATTCGCTCAGCTATATCATGGTGTTTGAAAGTGGCTTAATGATTTTGATGTGAGCTGAGCGAATAAGATTTTAGCGGGTATACTTCTGCATACAGACACCACTTTCCCAATATTACCCCTCTCACACCGTCCCTCCTCCTCCTGCTCTCCCATCTTTCTCAACCTAACGTTGTTGAACAAACCCGTCGATCCCTCCTCCCTGCTCGCCCATCTCTCTCAATCGAACCAAGCCCAAGCCTCAAAAGATTTAAAATATACCTTTGCTTCTCGTTGAACAGGTTTTCAGCTTTAAAATATTTAAAAAGAACATACCCGTTGAACAGGTTTTCCAGCTTCTCGTTTTTCATCTCTGCCCTAACGTATATACCTTTGCTTCTTGTTCACAATCGAAGGTTTAAGGTTCAAAGATTAGATTTTGGGTTTGATTTTAGAAATTTTGGGTTTGATTTTAGGGATATCTTTGCTTCTCGTTCTTCATCTCTGCCGCAACCAAGCCCAAGCTTCAAAAGATTTAAAGAGAAGGAAGAAAGAGTTTGGTTTAACACTGGAATCGATTTAAAGAGAATGAAGAGTATAAGAAATCAATTGGGGAATATGGTGAGAATTTAATAGTAACCTCTGATAATTTAATGGGGAATAGGTGAGCATTAACTTCTAATTAATGAATTTGTAGAATTCGATTGAGAATTAGGTGAGCATTAATTTCTGATTTAATGAACATGTCAAAATCGATTGGGGAATTAAGTGAGCATTAACTTCTGATTTAATAAACCTGCGGAAATCGATTGGGGAACTAAGTGAGTATTTTTGGAAATCAATTCATTCATCTTTGGTTACTTTTGTTTTTGTTGCAATGGTGTCAAAAGAGAAAACAAGAAATAAATAGAAGAGTAAAATTGTCATTTTAATCGTTCAGACAATTTATTCAGTACAGTAAACAAACAACAATTTTATTAATACACACAGATAACTTTATACATAAAGTCAACTTTTTTCATACAAGATTTAATGAAAAATCAACCAAACAACCACTCGGTTCAAGATGAGTCAGGTTCTTTCTTTTAAATATTCCACTTTGTTTTTTACATAAAATGCTCAGAATAATTAATGCTTATACTGTAAAGTATACTATTATTATCATTGGTTTTACCAAATTATATCCACGGGCAGATTTTTAAATTCCAAAGATAATAATAGTAATAGTTTTCTTCAATTTGCAGCACATGAATCCAAATTGGCTGCGTTGGAGCATCGACAGGTCAAACTACATGACCTCCCTGGATTTGATCATCCAAAAGCGGAAAAATTCCTTTTAATTCAAAAACCAAAACCACCCAATAATTTCAACTTCCCAAATTTTCAACAACCAGATTCAATCCTTTATCCTTCCTCTATGATATTGATCCAACCCCATCTTCTACTGCTCCTTCTGGTCGCCGGAGCAGTAGCATCCACCGTTTCTGCAGACAATAATAATGGTTTCTCCTTTATTATCCATGATTCAGAGCTCGATGGTGTTCGAGAAATCCAACCAGATGGTCGCGTTGTTCACACCAACGATACCCAGATGTTCGGCGTCGGCCATACCTTCTATTCTCGTCCCTTCCGATTCAAAAACTCCACCGCCGGCGACGCTTTCTCGTTCTCCACTTCTTTTGTGTTCGGAATCGTGCCGGAAAATCCTCTCTACACCTTCCACGGGATGACTTTCGCGATTGCTCCGTCGAAAGAAGTGATTGACGCCTCATCTTCTCAGCATCTTGGCCTATTCAACCGAACCAACGACGGAAACGCCTTCAATCACGTCGTCGCCATCGAACTCGATACGTTCAGAAACTTGGAACTCGGTGACATGGATGGAAACCATGTGGGTCTCGATATAAACAGTGTGGTATCGGTTTCTGCTGTTTCAGCCGGATATTACAAAGACGATGATAATGGGAAATTTGAGAATTTAACTCTTGCGAGTTCGCAGGAAATTCGAGCTTGGGTGGATTACGATGGCGTTAGAAAGCAATTAAATGTAACTTTAGCTCCTTTGAAGCTCAAAAAGCCTCTTCGACCTTTAGTTTCTTGGAAAAAAGATCTGTCGCCATTTTTATTGGAAGAAATGTATGTTGGGTTCACTTCAGCAACTGGGGTTCTTAAACAAACGTTTTATGTCGTGGGTTGGAGCTTTCAGATGAATGGTGAAGCTCAAGAACTCGATATCTTCAAGATCCCACCTTTACCTTTGAAGAAAAAATCGACAAGACAGAAACGAATGATTCTAGCAATTGGGTTATCTGTGGGTGGATTACTGGTTCTGTCGTTTATCGCCATTTTCGCCATGGTTATGTTTCGAATAAGAGAAAGAAAATACGCAGAAGTTCTTGAAGGTTGGGAGGTTCAATATGGACCCCACAGGTTTTCCTACAAGGATTTGTATACAGCCACGAAAGGGTTTAAAGAAAGTGAGCTTCTAGGGAAAGGAGGATTTGGTCAGGTTTATAAAGGGACTTTGCCGGAGTTAGAAGCTCCGGTGGCCGTGAAGAAAATCTGGCATGAATCTAGTCAAGGAATGAAGGAATTCGTGGCGGAGATCGCCACCATTGGGCGGCTGCGCCACCCAAATTTGGTTAGACTTCTTGGGTATTGCCGACGAAAAGGCGAACTGTTTCTTGTATATGATTACATGCCGAATGCTAGTTTAGACAACTTTTTATTCAGTTCGAAACATGAATCGATTTTAACTTGGAATCAACGGTTTAAAATCATCATAGATATAGCAGAAGCTTTAGCATATTTGCACGAAGAATGGGTGGAAGTTATAATCCATCGAGATATCAAAGCCAGCAACGTGTTATTAGACGCCGAATTGAACGGAAAGTTGGGCGATTTCGGGCTCGCAAGATTCGGCAGCAATGGAAACGATGCGAAAACCACTCATTTGGCCGGAACTTTGGGATACATAGCGCCTGAACTCGCTAGAAAAGGGAAAGCAACCACCGCCACCGACATTTTCGCTTTCGGTGCTTTTTGTTTGGAGGTGGCTTGTGGGCGGCGGCCGGTGGAGCTGCAAGGGCGGCAGGAGGCGGTGATCTTGGTGGACTGGGTGATGGAGTGTTGGTTTAAGGAGGAGCTTTTGAAAGCTGTTGATCCTAAACTGATGAATGAATATGACACCGGAGAACTGGAGATGGTTTTGAAGGTGGGTTTGCTTTGTTCGCACAGTGTGCCGGCGGTGCGGCCGAGCATGTCGCAAATCTTGCGGTTTTTGAGAAAAAGTTCGCCGTTGCCGGAGGATTTGGATAGTATTTTGGAGATCAGAGAGGATTATTCCGGTCGACTTGGGGATGCGTCCACGAGTACTTACTTCTCGCAAATACAGTACGCGACGGCATCGGCGCCAATCACGGAAGCTTTCATTTCTTCCGGCCGTTGATCGCAGCAAAGATGGAATACACCGCTGGAAAAATGTGTATTTAATTTATTTATTTGTTTCTATTCATACTTTTTACCTAGCGGTAATGACGGTGATATAAAACAGCGTAGAAAAGCCTTCGCCATATACTTTGATAGCGAACTTGCTCAAATACAAGATACGTACGTCGTGGATTTGATTCCGAGCCAATGATCCCTCCGAGTCTCAACTCAATTGTCGAGTGAGACTAAAAACACTTCTTACATGGGTTTGATTTCGAACCCTCCATGTTAGTCTCAACTACCGAGTGGAGTCTAAAAATGTCTTCTTATATTTTTGTTCTTGGAACTGATCACTCAAATATAGGACAAGTTTTACCGGGAAAAAAATACGTTATTTTTACTAATATATCTTTAAAAATATATTTTTTATAAATAAAAGATCGGAGGGTAGTTTTATAGTTTTAGTAAATTTGAAAATAAATATTTAAATATTATAATCAATGTTTGTTTCTTTAAAATGAGAAATTTATTGGAGATAAATGTAATTTTTTTGAAGATTTTAACTTTTAATTCGTTATTTTGGATAAATTTTGATGAATCTGTTGGAGATGCTCTTACATTGGTGTTTTTAAAAATGGACTCAGAGTATCTCCAACAGATTCTCCAAAATAGAGAACCAAAAGTCAAAATTTTCAGAAAAATTACAATCATTTCCAACAGATTTCTCGTTTTGGATAAACAAATATTGATTATAATAATAAAAGATTACAATCATTTATTAAAATATTATTTCTATTGGTGCTCTCAGCTAGTAATCATTTTTGGGTTATCTATATATTTGGAGAAAAAATATTTCTCTCTCCTATTTTTTTCATTTGAAAGTAGTTTTGAAAAAGTTGCTGGAGCAAAATTATAGCTCAAAATCTCGTATCTTTCATTTTCCCCAAAGTGAGAAAGCTGTTGTTGAAGATGCTCTGATTATAAAATAGTTATGATTGCCGATAATCAAATATAATTTTTTTTCAAACACAAAAAATAGTGTTAAGTGTTGGAAATATATTTTTATTTTGTTAAATAATTAAATGTATAAATAAAAGAATAAAAATAAATGAGGTGGAATGAAAGATTGGAGGTATGGGGTAAGGGTGTTGAAAGATTGAGTGAGGGATGGATGAAAGGGTGATGTGGCGCTGAGGTGGCAGGGAATATTTGAAAGATTGAAGGTAACTGATGGTCTTATGGTATAAAAGCGCCAGATGGAGGATGGCATGAATGCATGATAAGGCGGCGGTGGGTGCCGTGGGGTGGTGAAGCCGTGGAAGATGATTGGTGATGACGAAGGGGAGTCGAGGACACGGGAGTATCGTGTGCACATGGACTAGGTTGGAATTTCAACAACTCTACCAAACATTCAATTAAAAAAAATTCACTTTAATCATTTTTAAATTTAAAACTCATTACATGTTGGTTTAGGTTGAGGTTGAAACGTATGTTTTTTAATTTCAAACACACAAATAATGATTGTTATTATTTCAAGACATTGTTTTTTTGGTATGGATGATCATAAGCTAGAGTTGTCCAAATGGGTCCGGGTCCGAAAAAGCCTGCCGAGAGCCCGAAGCCCAGCCCGCCCAAAGCCAGGGCCCGCCCCGGCCCGCCCAAAGCCTGGTCTAAGCCCCACGGGCCCTAACAGGCCCTGATTTCGTGAAATTTCTCGGCCCGGCCCGGTTTGTGTTAAAAAAACTAGCCGTTTTTTTGACCGTTTTAGAGCCGTTTTTTGTATTTTTTGCCTCCAAAACACTATAAATAGGTAGTGGATGTTAGAGGTTTGATATCAAGTTACAAAAACGCAAAAAAACGCAATTCTCGCTTACAATTCTCGATTTCTCGCTTTCTGGTGTTCGTTTCATACAACTTATCGTTCTTTCAATTTTTCCATTCTTCACTCAAAATGGTCGGCGGTAGTTCATCAAACAATCAAATTAGAGAAGTTCTTCTCGAACACGGACGAAAATCCAAAGTTTGGAATGATTTCAATATGGTGGTTCTCACCGACGGGAATAAAAAGACACAATGCAAAAGGTGTGGAGCTCTCCTTGCGCTCTCGGGAAACTCGACCTTAAAGAGGCACACCGAAACCGCATACAAGGCACTCAAGTCCGGAGGTGATTCAAGTCAACCCATACTTGACAACCAAGGTCAAATATGGTCGTACGATAACATGTTGGCCTGGGAATTAACAACAAAATGTGTCATTCAAATGGGGTTGTCGTTCGGACATTTCCACAATCCGCATATGACGAAAATGATCCAAAAATGTCTACAACCTCGCTACACTCCGGTAAGCCGTCAAACTCTTAGACGTGATGCATTAAAAATGTGGAAAAAATGCTAAAAATGAAATGAAAAACATGTTTGAACAAATGCCTAACAACATTTCTTTAACTTCTGATGTGTGGAGCGCACCACACGGATTGCCACATTCTTATATATGTATAACGGCACATTGGATAGAGTCGTGGCAACTGGTCAAACGTATAATAGCGTTTGAAGTTTTTGGTTCGCCACATTCGGGTGAACGTCAATTTTCAATTATAAAAAAAAACACTTGTTTTTTTATAATATTTCAAATAAAATCGTTAGCATTTCATTTGATAACGCTAGTAATAATACTGCATGTATGGATAAATTAAAATGTGCTTTAACCCCTATGTTGGACGATGAAATATTTCATACACGTTGTGTTGCCCACATTATTAATTTAGTCGTTCAAGACGGTTTAGGACAATGCAGTGACACACTAAATAAATTTAGTCTTATGTTACGGAGAATTTTTAATAGAGGTAAATCAATGCATGCGGCTTATAGAAAATATTGCATGGAGTGTGGATTTAGAGCTTTGGGACCGGCTCATGATTTGGCCGTTCGATGGAATTCGACATATTATATGATCGAAAATTTGCGTATACAAAGAGTTTATTACCATGCATTTTATAATCTTCATTACCCACGGAATACTATTGTAGAGTGGGATTGGGTCGTGCTTGATGGATTATACGATCTTTTGGGTGATTTTAAAAACGCAACAACTTACTTATCCGGTGTTTATTATCCAACAAGCCCTCTAGTTTTAAACAAAATATATATTTTAGCAATGAAAATTAGAGAGTACGAGGAGAGAGACGACCATTGGTCAAATATGACTGTTACAATGGAAGCAAAATTGTTAAAATACTTTAGGAAAATCCCTTTTTCTTTTCTTTGTGCCGCGGCGTTAAACCCGTGGCTAAAGGTTATCGGTGTTGAGGTTTTAATTACACAAATAAGTCAAGCTTTTGGTTTAGATACGTCCACAAATTGTACTTTTTCAACGAGAAGAAAAACATCATTTAATAACAATTTTTTAGAATTATTTGAAATTTATAAAGTCCGACATGGGGGCGCACACCAACAACCCTCCCAACAACCACTATTTACGTCGGGTGCTTCTAGTAGTGGTCATCGCCAAAACCGAAAAGTCTTAATGACCTATTTAATGAATGAGGTGCAAAATGAATCAAGTAAAAAATCCCGATATGACAACAATCTCAATGAATTACAAATTTACATGAATACTAATTTATCTTGAAATCAAGTTGATAATTTTGAAGAATTAAACATATTAGCATTTTGGCAAGAAAGAGAAAAAGCATTTCCGGTTTTGGCATTAATGGCCCGTGATATACTAACAGTCGAAGCTAGTACTGTAGCTTCGTAGTCCGCTTTTTCTCTTAGTGGCAGGATCATTTCGGCCCGTCGGACAAGATTAAGCACGAATCAGTAGAAGCCTGCGTTTGTTTGAAGGACTACTTGGATAGTCTTGAAAGAATTCAAGACCGAACGGACCTAGAGGCGGAGCTTAATGGAGTGGAAGCAAATCTTGAAGAAAACGAAAGTGGCCAACTAAGTTCCCCGCCAAGTACCGATTGTGAAAGTAATGTATCACATTACGACGAAGACGAGAACGACCCTGAAGAACAACTCGATGTTGATGAACTCGATGATCCTACGGCTCTTACTAGACTTAAAACGGCCGGAACTCTTGCATACTATCCACCATACGAGGACGAGGATTAAGAGTATTTTTCTTTATAATTCAATAAATGTAGTTATTTAAATGTATTTTTCTTTATAATTCAACAAATGTACTTCTTTAAATGTATTTTTCTTTATAATTTTTTTATATAAAATTAATAGAACGTATTTTTCTCTATATATGAAATTCTAATAGAACGTATTTTTAAGTATGTTTGAGTGACCCAATTAAGTATTTTATAGTGAATACGAATAATATTTACTAAAAATTGAATATATATATATGTTTTTTTACAAAGCCCGATTTAGGCCCGGTCCCGGCCCGGCCCCTTAGGCCCGGTCTTTTGAAAAGCCTGATCGGGCCCAGCCCTCAACCACAAAGCCCGGCCCGGGCCGGCCCAGGCCCGCCCAAAGACCGGGCTTGTGAACAGTGTGTGGGCCCGGGCTAGCCCGGCCCGCCCATTTGGACACCTCTATCATAAGCTATCTTTTTTAAATACTATTTGGAGTAGCTTTTCAATAGCTTTTTATGAATATTCCAATATTGCTCTTATTAATATTAATTATTCTTTATTAACTATTATTATAAATAAACATTAGTTTTTTAAATTTAATTAATATTAACTGAAAATTATTAATTAAGTTTTAATTATACATTGATATTAATTTTGAATTATTTAGAGTTAATGTTAATCATATAAATTATTTTTATTTATTTTTTAATATTAATCAATATATTTTAAATACCTATTACTATTTATCTTTTCAATTATTATTTAATTAAATTTTTCATATTGTATGTAACGGTTATTTAAAACTATAAATTAATATATATTACTTCTAAAACTTTCTTTAACAAATTTAAAATTTATAGTATATATGTAATAATAAATTTTAAGTTCTTTTAATTAATATGTTATATTATTTAATTTTTTTTACTACATTCGTTGTATTAATTAACATATTATAATGCTATAAATTTTTTTAAATATATAATTAAATATTGTAATTGATAATGTATAGAAGATGTCATTTTTAGTCATTTTACATGTTTATAAGCTAGGTTTTGTCAAACGTGACTTCTTTATCAGCTACCAGCTAGCTTATCAGCTGCCACTACCAGCTAGCTTATCAGCTAGTTTGCCAAACATAGCTAAACCCAAGAATTAAATTTTAAAGCTAGATACTCAACCACTCGAAAGTATTATCCTCATCGATGTTTATGTCTAAAATTAACGTAATTATCAAAATACATATTATGGTAAGAGCATCCACATCAACCTTGCTAGAGGTTTTACGAGATGACTTCGACATGCAATGTAGATAGCAAGGTCTTTTAGACCATCTGCACCCCTGTAAGACCAAACTCCTTTTTAAAGTGACACATCAGCTTTGCAATAACACCTTCCACATCCATGCAAGACCAAACTCCTTTCTAAACTAATAAATTATAATACAAATAATTATAATATGAGTAAATTACATGAATGGTCCTGTGTTATGGTCATATTTTGGATATAGTCCCTAATTCGCATTAATTACACTAGGCGTCCCTGTGGTATGCATAAGCGCACGCAGAAGGTCCCTCCGTCTAACGGAATCTGTTAACCCAGTTAACTCAAGGGGTATTTTTGTCTTTTTATCCTCTCTTTTGTCTTTTTCCTAATAAAAAAATTAATTAATTAATTAATAAAAAAACCATACCCGCCCACCCCTACCCCCACTTTACAACCCTCACTACCCCCACTTTCTTCTTCCTCTCCACATCCTCTCCCTTTCTTCCCCATTTTCCGGCAACACCATTTTATCCGGCGATACACATGTTGACCACTCGTGACTCCTCATTTCCATCTCGTGCATCAGAAGTGAAGCCATCGCACAGAAACAACAAAATAAAGCAAGCAAGAATATTTACGAACCACTATTGCACAGAAACAACAAAATAATGTGTTAGGTTAGTTTTGTAACTGGTAAGGAAGGTTCTTTCATGATGGAATTTGATGGGAGTTTGATTTGGAGTCAACGTGGACGTGCTATAGAAATTGAAAGTAGGTTCATTTTTTTGTTTTGAAATAAGTTGATGGTAGGTTTTATATTTCAGAAACATAAAACAACTACATATAAAAAACATCAATTTACATCCAAAACATGAATGAAAGTTGAAAAACCCCCAATTTATATCTCTGTAATTTCTGGGTGTTCATGGATAACGTCTTTAAATTCACCTCCCCCAACCCTTCCAAATCCCCCTAAATATGGCTCTCAAAGTTGTTCATGACACAAGTTCCTAATCTTGATCAAGTTCCCGATCATCTTAATCACTCCAATAATCCTCCTGCATTCAACATTAACCCCACCGCTTACTTTATGCTCACCAGGCACAAAAGAACTGGAATGAATTTATTGCAATCACCTGATCCTAAAATGAAATCCCTCAAGGAGAATTCAATTCTCGCCTTTAATGCAGCCGAAAAATTCAATTCTCCGATGAACCACCCTTAGATACCACCTCTTCCTTCCCCACCTAGCATGCTCCGTCTAAAGAGAGAAAGAGAGAAAAAGTTGCAGGTCTTAAAGGAGGTGAGGGTGAGGGAGGTTGACATTAACATGGGTCTCCATGGTGTAATCGTTGAGGATGTGGATAGGAAGAAGAAAGTGGGGGTAGGGTGAGGGTTGTAAAGTGGGGGTAGGGGTGGGTGGGTATGGTTTTCTTATTAATTAGTTAATTTATTTTTTTATCAGGAAAAAGACAAAAGAGAGGGTAAAGAGACAAAAATGCCCCTTGAGTTAACTGGGTTAACAAATTCCGTTAGACGGAGGGACCTTCTGTGTGCGCTTATGCATACCACAGGGATGTCCAGTGTAATTAATGCGAATTAGGTACTATATCCAAAATATGACCATAACACATGACCATTCATGTAATTTACTCTTATAATATAAATAATAAATTAATTATAAAATATAGATAACTAAAATTTTACTTTTGTTTTCTTTTACTATACTTTGTGTAAATATAATTTAATTAACAAATAAATTACATGGATATGTTGAAAGTATGCTGTAACACCCCGAATTTCCATGATCAAAGTTATATGGTATTTTGATGTGGCAGGAGTCAAAGTGTATGATTTAGTGTCGAAGGGTCAAAGTGTAATTAACTTACGTTTGAATCTATTTATGGAATTATGAAACTTCGGGGTTTATTTGGTCATCAGTTGATAGTTGAGTGTGTATAAAATGGTTAGGTCGGCTGAGTTATTGAGATTTATCTCACTTGTTATCTGGAAGTCGGTTGAAGCTCAGGAAGTCTAACCTCTTTGTGTTGGTAAGAAATTGATACTCTGTTTTGATTCTAACGGATTAAGAGTGATGGAATGAGTAAAGTTTGGTTTCCTATTAAGTTTTGAACAATGTTCTAAAAAACTCGCCGCACAGCCGCCATGGCACCAAGGCTTGAATCTCACGCCACGTTAAGCCCGTGGCACGCCATTGCTTAATGCGCAATTTTCGTACTGCAATGTTTGAATTTTTTTACGTTTTTAATGTCTTATTTGCAAGTTTTTTAATATATAACATAATTTAACTTGCTTATTACTATTGACTAATTGAGTAACACTATAAAACATATGTTTTTATATATAATATTATTTATGAATTAGAAAAATAACGCCATAAGTCACGCCTTGAAAACGCCATGGCTTCGTCGTGGCTCCTAAGGCTTGGGCTTGGCCTCGACGCCACGCCACGCCACGCCACGCCTTACGCCATTTAGAACCTTGGTTTTGAATCAGATTCAAAACTTGAAGTGCTGGGTGAATTGAGTCGCAACTTGTATTCGAATTCCAAATCCCAGGTGAGTTCATCTTTTTTCTAAATGATTTTATTTGAAATTGAATGAGATATTTGGTAGCAATCTATCTAAATGACTTGATAAACATGTATTGAAATGAAATCGACCAAGAAATTGAACTTAGATGAGTTTTTAGAGTAAAATCGATGTGTCGATCGAAGTCCCGTTATCGAAGTCCCGGTATGGGATCCGGATTTGGTGAGATCCGGTATGGGATCCTGATTTGGTGAGATCCGGTATGGGATCCGGATTTGGTGAGATCCGGTATGGGATCCGGTTTCAGTGAGATCCGGTTTAGGATCCGATTTCAATAGGATCCGATTTCTATTTGAGTTCCAATCTCAATATTGAGTCCTGGTTTCGGACAGTTCCGGACTTGGTCATGGATTCCGGATGGTTCCTGTTAGTCCCAGATGGCTTAACAAGTATTGTAGAAGGGGGGGGGGGGGTTGAATATGTTGATCCAAACCCTCAGTGATTTGATAATGACCCTCTCTTAAATACTTAGTGAAAATTGTAAGTAAATAATATGTATCAGAGTTTCACTATCGCTGATAAGTACTAAGACCTTACAGTACCGCTGATAGGAACTCTCGCTCTTTAGATTAAACATTCAGCGAACACTGTTCACCATAATGTTCTGAGCCTGTTCAGTCCTTATGGTGATCGCTGATAAGTTAGTTATTTACTTATGATCCCTGAAGACAAGTTTCACGTCAACATAGGTTCTACGCTGAAGTCGAAGATCAAGCTCAAGAACCAGTGACAAGTCTCCTAATGAACTGATGCGGATCACCGAAGACTCAGATTTGTCCACTCAACGTGAAGTATCAAGTACAAGACTTCAGCTATTGCTGAATTTAACATTCGCTGATAAACAATGTTAAAGCTCTGAATCAACGAAAGTTGATCATGAAGTCCTCCGTACAAAGTACTTTTGTCTTAACCACCCTTGCACGACTCCGTACGATATGTCAGAAAAGAACCTCCTTATTGTCTGAAATCGTACAACCACTCTGATACTACACTGTTCAAACATGCGGCTACTAAGGTTGTCAACAAAGGTCAATGACATACAACCAATGAGCTGCTGCCACGTGTAAAGTGTAAACTGCCATGCATTAAATGCATGCAGTATATAAGAAGAAGAACTCACTTCATTTTGAAGTAACTTGATAACTCTGGACAAGTTCATCCTTCTTATCTTGAGATAGGTTATTATTAGTAATTTCCTTCTCTTTCTTAGTGCAAGAAACTTAGTGTTCCAACTTGTTTAGATTTAGGTTTATCCTTAATCTTGTTCCGCAACAAGCTGTAAATTGTTAATGATTTATCAATAAACAATTTAGAAAAGTAAAATCTGTGTGTTTGTATTAAACCCCCCTTCTACAAACTTGTATAGCCCTTCGGGACCAACAAGTGGTATCAGAGCAGATTTGTTTAATCTCATAAACAAGATCTAATCTATACTAAGATTTCTCTTCCTTGCTAATTCTGAAAATGGCTACCAACACAAACACAAACTATATTGAGAATGGTTCTCTTGCAAAACCCCCTAGATTCTCCAGAGATAATTTTAATCTATTGAAAAATAGGATGATTCTCTTCTTAGAAGGTGTAGACCCTACTATGCCTTATTATCTTGAAAACGGCCCATATATTCCTATAAGAATTGATGATGCAGTTCCAGCCACCGAGAATAGACCTGCTATTCCAGAAAGGCTGATACCCAAGGAAGTTCATATGTGGACTAACGAACATAAGAAGAAAGTGGCTATCGACACCAAATCCAGATCCATACTATCCATGGCTCTTCCTGACGAAGTCTACCATTCCGTCATGAACCTGAAAACCTCAAAAGCTATGTGGGACACAATCTGTGTTCAGTATGAAGGTACTTCTGAAGTCCAGGACTCTCAAAAGATCAACCTGGTAAGACAGTACGAAAGTTTCATTTGTGGTAAGAATGAAACTCTCTCTGAAGTTCACCAACTTTTTAACTGTTTAATAATAGATCTGAAAACTGTTGGTAAGGAATATTCTAACTTTGAAGTGCTGACAAAGTTTTTAGAATGTTTACCTGATAGCTGGGACAGTTATTCTATGTGTCTCAAGCTGTCAAAGGATCTAAAATCAATGACCCTTTCTACCTTATATGGCACGATGCTGAATCATGAGCAATCGAGTCATCTTAAGAAGAATCTTATAAAAGATTCCAAAAGCACCCCTGTTGCTTTAATCTCAGAGGAACCTTCCACTCAGCGACCCTCGGTTACTATCACTGAGTTGGAGAGTAACTCTGAAAGGTCATCAGATTCTGACTTTTCAGATGATGATGAATCTTTGGCTCTCCTCACTAAAAAGTTCAGGAGATTCGCCAAAAAGAAAATGTTCAGAAAGAATAAACCTCTTTCCATTACTGACAAGCCAAGATCATCAGCTCCTGTTGATAAGGCTACTGCTACTTGTTTTAAATGTGAAAAGATAGGACATTTCGCTAACGAGTGCAGGTCTAAGAAAGTTTCGAGAAACTCAGCGTTTCCCAAGAAATCCTTTATTCCCAGGAATAAAGATGACAAATACGCCAAGCAGAAAGAAAAGTATGCGAAGCTGAAAAGCTTTGAGAAGAAAGGCAAAGGCCTGATGGCTAACTATGATTGGGCTGCCTCTGATGAAGAAGAATCATCATCTGACTCTGAAGATGATGAAGCCAATCTCTGTCTTATGGCCAAGATTGAAGATGAGGAAGAAAGTTCAGACATTCCCTCCACTTCAACCTCTGCTACTCAGGTATCACCTTCCTTCTTTACCAATATTGCAAATATTGATGAAGCTGACAGTCTTCGTAAAATCGATCTCTTGACTATAAGTTTATATGAAGCCATGAATGGCAAAACTGTAGTTGAAAATCAAAACCTTGATCTCACTGAACAGCTTAAAAACTGTCACCTTCAAATAGAAAATCTTTCTAAAATTGAAGAAGATTTTAAAGATCAAGTGCACTTAAATCAGCTAGTCAAAATCGAGCGCGAAGAAGCTATCGCTGCATTGAAAGCTGAGAAAGCTACTGTTGATGGATGGTATAATTCCTCAACAAAGATCACTGATATAATTAAGTCTCAGATTCCCTTGAGTGATAAACGTGGTCTTGGTTACAAAGCTGATACTCTAGAACCAACCACTGATCGTTCCATGCTGCGAAGACTGCTGTACCTTCCATTCCAACTACCTCCACTGACAAAAGTGTACACATGGTTAAGTGGGTACCAAAGAAAAACTAATCTTCCTTTGTAATGCAGGTTAAGAAGGGTATATGGTATCTCGATAGCGGATGCTCTAGACACATGACTGGAAAGAAAAACCTGCTCGCTGAATACAAGGAAGAGAAGGGTCCCTCTGTGACTTTCGGTGGAAATGGAAAAGGACATACCCGAGGGTTTGGTGTACTCTCAAATGGTACAACAACCTTCAGAAGAGTCGCATATGTTGAAGGGCTGAAGCATAATCTTTTAAGCATCAGTCAGCTTTGTGACATGGATAACAAGGTAATCTTTACCAAGGAATCCTGCTTTGTCGCTGACAAAAAAGAGAAGATAGCTCTCAGCGGTAATCGTTTGGAAAATGTTTATGTAATAAACATGGACTCAACAACCACTGAGAACTCCTGTTTCTTCTCAAATGCCTCATCTGATGTCAACTGGCTATGGCATAAGAGGCTCTCTCATCTGAATTTCAAGACACTGAATACTCTTTCTTCAAAAGAGTTAGTCACTGGTCTACTTCAATACTCATACGCCAAAGAGTCTTTATGTTCAGCGTGTGAGAAAGGCAAGCAGACCAAAGCAAGCTTTAAGTCAAAGCAAGTCTCCTCAGTGTCATCTCCTCTACAACTTCTCCATATGGATTTGTTTGGCCCTGTTAACAAACAATCCATCGCTGGAAAGAAATATACACTGGTCATAGTTGATGAATTCTCTTGCTTTACATGGGTTATGTTTTTCCTCTCTAAGAGTGACACCCCTGAAGAACTCATCACCTTTGTTCGAAAGATGGAAACCCTGAACAACTTGACCGTTCGCTCAATAAGGAGTGATCATGGGACTGAATTCAAAAACAGTTCTCTTGATTCCTTCTTTGAGAGTAAGGGTATATCTCATAACTTTTATTCAGTGAGAACACTGCAACAAAATGGAGTCGCTGAAAGAAGAAATAGAACAATTATTGAAGCTGCACGTTCAATGCTCAGCGATTCTTACCTGCCTACTCAGTTTTGGGCAGAAGCTGTCAACACTGCTTGTTTTACGCAAAACAGGTCGCTGATAGTCAAAAGATTCAATAAGACAGCCTATGAACATTTCATGGGAGAAAGCCTTCAATTAGATTTCTTCACATCTTTGGATGTCAGTGTTTCATACTGAACAACAGAGATGCCCTTGGAAAGTTTGATCCTAAGGCTGATGATGGAATCTTTCTTGGATATTCTTCAATCTCAAAAGCCTTCAGAGTCTTCAATCGAAGAAGACAAACTATTGAAGAAACTATTCACGTCACGTTTGACGAATCCCGTTCAACGAACTCTAAACCGTCTGCTGATACTGAAGAACTGAATCAATGGATGTTTTCTCATCCTGGTGATTCAGAAGATATTCCCACTCCTCATACTCATACAGTTGAAGATGATAGTCCTCCTATCATTCCAAATATGCAAAATAGTGAAGCTGAAACATCATGGGTCTCAGCTGTTCCTTTAAACACTATACCTGCTTCTGAACCAAATGTCTCAGACATTCAATCTACTTCTCAGCAATCAGTGAATGAAATGACATCTGCACCTACTCCTCTTTTGGCTGATATTCCAGAAGTTGCTGAAGCTTCATCTTCAACTCCTCCAGCTCAGGTTGAGTCAGCGTCTCACGCTCCGGCTTAGCGATGGACTGTAAATCACCCAGTTGATCAAATTCTTGGTGATCCAAACGCTGGTGTTCAGACTCGACGAAGTGCAGGTAATATTTGTTTATTTGTTAACTTTATTTCTCTGGTTGAACCAAAGAAAGTAGATGATGCCCTCAAAGATCCAAACTGGGTCAGCGCCATGCAAGAAGAGCTGACTGAATTCGAAATAAACAAAGTTTGGAAACTTGTTCGAAGAACAACTGACAAGACAGTGATAGGCACTAAATGGGTCTATCGTAACAAGTTGGACGAACATGGAACTGTAACCTGCAACAAGGCTCGACTTGTTGCTCAGGGATACAGACAAGAGGAAGGCATAGATTACGACGAAACATTTGCTCCAGTAGCAAGACTAGAATCTATTCGTCTATTCTTAGCATACGCTGTACACAAAGACTTCAAAGTATATCAGATGGATGTTAAGTCAGCGTTTCTAAATGGAAAGCTAAATGAAGAAGTCTATGTGGAACAACCTCCAGGATTCTCAGATCTTAAGGGTCCAGGTTATGTTTATAAACTGGATAAGGCACTTTATGCCTTAAAGCAAGCTCCACGTGCATGGTATGACACTCTATCTACTTATATCCATATTGAAAAATTTGAGCGTGGTAAAATCGATAAGACTCTATTTTTCAGGAAAGTAAAAGGTCATATTATTCTTGTTCAAATATATGTTGATGACATTATATTTGGTTCTACTAACCCTGATCTTTCTACTCGTTTCGTTGATAGAATGAAAGATGAGTATAAAATGAGCATGATGGGTGAGCTAACATATTTCCTTGGTCTTCAGATAAAGTAAAATGAAAAAGGAACTTTCATTAATCAGGGAAAGTATGTTAAAGATATGCTGAAGAAATTCGACTTAACTCAAAGCTCAGCTATGAAAACCCCTATGGCACCACCGCTGACACTAGATAAGGATACTAATGGTATTCCTGTAAATATCACACTGTACCGTGGGATGATCGGATCTCTTTTGTATCTTACAGCTAGCCGACCCGATATTATGTACGCAACCTGTTTGTGTGCACGATATCAAGCTGAACATAAGATATCTCATATGACCGCTGTAAAGCAAATTTTTCGATACCTTAAGGGTACTGCGAACCTAGGTCTTTGGTATCCCAAAGACTCAGGATTTGATCTAATCGCCTATTCAGATAGTGATTTTGCAGGTTGCAAATTCGATAGGAAAAGCACCACAGGAGGTTGTCAGCTCCTTGGTGGAAAGCTGGTGAGTTGGACAAGTAAAAAGCAAAACTCAGTGTCCACCTCCTCAGCTGAAGCTGAGTATGTAGCCGCTGGAAGCTGTTGTTCTCAGGTCTTGTGGATGAGAAATCAACTACTAGACTATGATCTTCAGCTCTTAAATATTCCAATCTATTGCGACAGCACAAGTGCCATCGCTATAGCCAACAATCCAGTGCTACACTCAAAGACAAAACACATCGAAATCAGGTATCATTTTATCAGAGATCATGTGATGAATGGTGATATAGAACTTCACTTTATCCCAACTGATTATCAGTTAGCTGATCTGTTCACCAAACCTCTTGATGAGACAAGATTCAACTTTCTCATCAGCGAGCTTGGAATGCTGAACTATGAAGAGTAAAATCTTTAGCGGTTCACATTTGATCAGCGATAGGATAAAATCAACGTATATAACCCATTCTATCATTCTCTCTCTGAACATAATTGATTCCCTGATATCAAGGTATGTTTTTCTCTCGCTGAAAATCGCATAAATGCAAGATTTCAAAAACAAATTTCATCGCTGAATATCTCTTCCTTAATCAGCGATACTGTGAAATTTCTAAAACCAAAATGATATTTCTATTCAGTGCTTCATGTTTTCAAAAGTGTCCATGAGCTTTCAAAATCTCAGAGACAACCTAAAATATGAAAGGACAATTGTGACGTCATAGCAACGGATAAGCCCTGGCACGTTCTTTTTCTGACACACGTTTGCACGTTTCGTTTACCTTCTAATCAAATGCAAACACGTGTCCGTGTCATAATGAAAAAAAAAACTTTCCCGCTCGAGTTTTTCTCTCTCTCAAATCTCACTATATAAACACTTTTTGGGTTTATATTTTTCCTTTACGCGAAAAACCTCTCCTCCAAGCAAGAAAAAGAAAATTACTGTTGCATTTGTGCTCTCAAGTTTTTCAAGAACTTCTTCTTCTTCAACGAACCAGGTTAATATTTCTGTTATTTACCTGTTTCTTAAAACTTGTTAACGATCTTCTCATTGTTTTTACAAGATCAAACAATTTTTTTTTTCAAATGAAATCATTTCTTTCATGGTTTTATAAACACAACCTTTCATGGTTGTTCTTAAAGTTTAAACACAAAGTCTTAAACTTGTTCTTCATACGTTCGTTTCCAGAATCCTAATCCTCAAAGGAAACTGGAAAACAAGATTTTTATTGGGTTTGCTTTTCTTTTTCAAAACCAAGAAAAACCCTAATCTTCATTAAGACATTTTTGTCTGAATAAAATGGACAAAATTCGAACCATCTTATTGGAAAATCTTTCCACATTAAGATTATTCTTATTTGTTAGATCTTTGGTTGAACTGATAATACAGAAATGGCATCTACTGACATTCCTACCGCTGAGAACACTGCTGCTGCTGCTGAGGAATTGGAAATCATCAAGGCTCCTCAGGTCAAGTTCACTCTGGAAGAACTTGATTGGAAAAAACTAACAACCTATATGCGCTTTTCGAGTTTCCTCCTCGAAAGCAAGTTACACATCTGAATGATGCTGTAAATTTCCTGAAAAACTGTTGCCTCTCTACAGCCCTGACCATAACACCCCCTGCACATCAGCTACTACTATCTCAATTCTGGTACTCTGCCAGACACTCTCAGCTACCATCGACCAAAGACTCCTCAAAGACTATTGATTGCATTCTCTGTGATACTGATTTTGGCACAATA
Organism: Saussurea involucrata; assembly: GCA_033807775.1. Taxonomy (NCBI): domain Eukaryota; kingdom Viridiplantae; phylum Streptophyta; class Magnoliopsida; order Asterales; family Asteraceae; genus Saussurea; species Saussurea involucrata. Next base: position 25,885,468 of record CM066326.1, read on the forward strand.
AAGATCACCCCTGCCATTATCCGCAAAGCCCTGAGCCTTCCCATCGCCACAAAAGAAAAACCTTTTGTTCCTCTCCCTGACCACAAGAAACATTCTGATAGGGAAGCCATCACTGCATTCTTTGATGAAATGGGCTATGTATGGGAAACTGGAAGGGACAAGAAGCCTGGGAAGAAGCTGAACCTCATCAAGAAGTCAAAAATGCCCAACGAGATGAATTTCATCTTCGCTCACTTGATAAGCTGCATGACTGCAAAGACCGGCTCCTCTAATCAAGCCGCTCAACCTCAGCAAGCATATATGGGATATGCTTTGCTTAAAGGTCTTCATATAGACTGGGCATCGATAATCTACGATGACCTTGTACTCAGAGTAGACTCTGCCGCTGACCGATCTCCATGGGTCCCATATCCTAGATTCATCAGCGCCGTCTTCCAAACAGGCCTGAAGGACAACTACCCACGAGTAGGAGACCTGAAACTCTCTCAGGTTGGTCCTAAGGTACTCGACTTCAAGCCAGTGGAAAACGAGGTACGTCTCTCTACACTCTTAACTCTTCTCAATCCTACTTCTTCGACTTCTGCAGCTCCTTCAGCGGACAAACCCACCGCTGATACCTCAGCTGCAACCCCCTCTCCTTCAAGAAAAAGGAAACACTCCTCTACCCAACTTGGTTCCAAAAGAACTAAGAAAACCAAGGAGCAACCCCAGCAATCTCATGCTAAAGACTCCTCAGCTCATCTTGACGAGCTGAAGGAAAGTTCAGTGGTACGCTCTGCCACAGCTGAACAAGCCACCCTTTCCATCCCAGCTTCAGCGTCTCTAAACGCTGAGGTTATAAACTTGGAATCTACCCAACCTCCTTCAGTCTCTCTACAGACTGAAGAAGCGATTCTCAGCGGATCCAACGCTGAACTCCGCACCCAACCAACATTCTCAACCTTCGCTTTTCTCTCTACTCCATTGGGCTTTAATCCAGTTTTCACCACGACCACTGGATCACCCGTCATTCCTCCAGAAGATAAAGCTGATACTCTTCAAGGAGTGATGGATGTAGGACCTGTAGAAATGACCATGCGTACACGCACTCTAGCTGACGACATGGAACTCTTTTCAGGACACAGAGGTTTTGACGAATTCATCAATCCTCCTGCAGGTATACACCAACCCATATACACTGTAACTGAACCCCAAACTTCTGAGCTTTCCTCTGTTCATAAGTACTTATATGTTACAGGTCCTAATTTGGGAGACATCCACGCCTCTCTGAAGAACCTGGATATGAAGCTGGCAGGTCTCACCACTACTCTATCAGACAACTCTTCAGCTATTACAAACGCTGGAGAAAATCTCAACAAGTTGACGACAGTGGTTGAAGAGAAAGCCTCCAAAGCTGATTTGGAGAAGGTTGATAAAACTCTTGGTGACTTTGCCAAAGTTCTTGCTAACCTCTACACAGACTACACCTCTCTCAAAACCTCAATTCAATCCATGTCCAGCGAGTTCACAACGCTGAAGACATCGGTTGGAAATCTTCAGGAAGAGATGACTGCTGTAAAGAGTGACGTAAGTTCAGTAAAAACTGACATGAGTTCAGTGAAGACTAACATAAATTCTGTAAAGAATGACGTCAAGTCAATGAAGACAATGATGCAGCAGATCCTGAATAACACGACCGCCCCTGCACCTTCGCATTTTAGTACGGCGGATCGTGAAGAACTTTTGAAGATCAATCCTGCTATTACTGGCCTAGAAGACAGAGTAGCAGCAATTGAAGATTATATGGGGATCCCTGGCCAAGAAGACGGGGAACCAAAACCAACTGCTGAGTCATCACATTCCTCCCCCACTCATCATGAGGATGGGGGGGGGGGGAGAAGAACTCTGAAGACCCTCCCCATGATGAATCTATCGAGGGGGAGAAGACGGAAGACCTTCCCCTTACTGAAGAGGGGGAGAAGACAAATGAAGAAACAACCGCTGGACCTCAGGGAGATGAAAACCCTGAGGGAACCGAGAAGCTTACCTCTGTATCTGAGGGGGAGCAACTCGAAGAAGATGCTGAAGAATCTGAATCTGAAGTTGAAGATGAAGAAGCCATCGACTTATCTGATGATGAACCATCCTCTTCTCCAAAGAATGATGATGATGACGATGATGATGATGATGACTCCTTTATCGTCAAGCCTGCTCAGAGGACTACAACTCTTAAAGGGATCGTAATAAACGAACCTTCAGGGGAGCGGACTGTGAAATCCCAAATCTAGCAAGTAATCAAGAATGATGTAGAGAGAGAATCTAGAGAGAACTTGTCATCCATATATTGATCTCTTAAGTGTAAATGACAAATGATACAAGAGGTTTTACAAGAGGGATCTAGATTCCTTTTTAACTAAGAACTAGACATGCCTATTTATACTCATAACATACAAGGTATAAAGGCAAAGCTAACTAATACAGTACATTGACTTTACAGTAAATCTTGAATACAACAATGCTCTAACAATCTCCCCCTTTGGATTCAAGATTTAAAAAATATGACAGCAGTCTTCAGCTCTTTGTAAAGTCAATCTTCTCAAACAGACACTCTATCAAACCATCTTCAAATAGATTTATCTCCAGTAGTTCACGGCAAACTATATGCTTTGACACTCTTTAAGAACTCAGCTTTGAAGAATCTTCAGACAAACATGAAAAGTCATTGTCTTTTTCTTTGAAAAGTCAACCTTCTTCAATACAATCTTCAACAGATTGTCTTCAAGTCTTGAACATGAAATTACGATATTTGTATGAAACCATCAATTCGGAACAAGATGAATCAGAAACGATTAGAGTTTGGATCAGAAAGATGTGAAACCATCCACATTTTTGAACTTTTAGGTGTAAGCGCATTCCGAGAACCACTCAGAACTAAGATAACCAAATTCAGCAACATTTGGACCTCACATGATCCTTCTCCCCCTAATCTTAAGTCTTTGTTCACGAATCTTTGACTTGAAAGTTCTTTGACATGAAATATCTTTGACTTGAAAGCTCTTTGACATGAAATTGAATTAAACATTTCTCCCCCTTTTTCGATGAAAGTGAGCATCATTATCATCGAAAACCTTCTTCAATTTCAGTCGCGTCTCTTAGCATTACTAACAATCTCCTCCTTAGTGGATAACCTTGCTCCCCCTCAAAATAAGAATTCTGGAGCAATTTGTTTTCTCCCCCTGAAAGTATGCATATATTTCAATAACGTACAGTATTTGAAATTGTAGCACAAATTTTAAAACAAATTTACACAAGGAAAATAAAATTCATTGAACTTCATTTTATAACTACTAACATTTGATCATTTGAAAGCTTTACAAAAGAAATTCAACTTAATGAAATTTAACAGATATTTCAATCAAATTAAATCAAATGCATGTGTTTGGAATCAAATACAAGTCATCATTGCATATCAAGTTAAAAATGTTCAGTTTCAACCTCTTTATTAAATCTATTTGGTGTGCTAGCATGGGAAATATGATTAGCTTCAAGCATATGCAATTCAAAAACATGTAAGAATACTTTGCTCAAGTCACACTATTTGTCCAAAATCAGAATTTCACAAATTTACGGGTTTATCGCAACATTGTATTTTCCCCAAGTTTCAAGAGATGTGTGCTCATTGGCATCTTTTCGTTTGTGCTCATTGGCATCTTTTGATTTTGTGCACATTGGCATCTTTTGATTTTGTGCTCATTGGCATCTTTTGATTCTGTGCTCATTGGCATCCTTTGATTTTGTGCTCATTGGCATCTTTTGATCAAAAAGTTTAGTAAGAATAAGATAGACCGTTAAACATGACTTTCTATCTGGTTCTATAGAAGGATTTGGGTTAGCAGATCCCAGACCAGTTGGCCTTAGGTGCTAGTTGTCGAGCACCCCTTAGAACTTAATTTCCCAAACCAGAAAGGCCATATCGATATATCTTAAACCCATTTGTACCAGTAGAACATGGCTTTCTATCTGGTTCTATTGCAGGATTTGGGTCAGCCGATCCCAGACCAGTTGATCTTAGGGACTAGGTGTCGAGCACCCCTTAGGACTTACTGTCCCAAACCAGAAAGGCCACAGGTACAAACTTTCAAACTAAATGATATTCTATATAAGTTCGGATTTCCATCACAACATATGAATGATATCTCAATCACTTGGTTCTAAAACATAGTGCTTCCCCCATATTTTCGTTTCCATTCATCATTCTGATAAATAGGCTTTTTGAGCATTATATTCTATATAAGTCCAGATTCACATAACTTTGAGCATTCAGCATAATTTCATTCATGTTTTGCTGACCTTTCGATTTATTTCAGAGGTGAAAGTTGAAACAAATCTAACTCAGATAATACAAAAATACTTGTAAAGTCATCTTTTAGCACACATTTAATTCATTGAATGAAAATTGAAAATTTTATCTCATTGAATTAAATTTGTAAAGATTCAAGTTTTCAAAGTGGTAGAAACAAAATATAATCCAATGTTACCTTTTACCACGTTCCTTGAAACAGAAAGATGTAACAGTTAAAGATATCACCTGAGAAGTGTGAGTTCTAAACTGATTTGTTTAGAAGTCTTAGTCTTTGAAGTACGGGTCCTGAACTGAATTGTTCAGAAGCCATAGTCGTTGAAGCACGGGTTTTGAACTGATATGTTCAAAAGCCAATATATCTTTACTCCTCCTTAATGGTACAAGTAATCTTCTTCCGAGAGTTCAACACTTTGCTTCTAAATCAGCAAAAACAGATTAAGTAGATTTTGGTACCCAACGTGTCTTGGGTCCTGGCTTGTTAAGCGGAGCTCTATAGGAAGGAAAATGATAAGTACCATACCAATATTGAACACTCTCATTTTTAATAAAATCATTAGTACCACATTCTAATGGTTTCGAATTCCATTTATTCAAGATAGGCATGGTTTCGCATCCAACATGATACGAATTGTCTTGATTTCGAACCCTTCATGATTCGAATTGAGTGATTTCGAACCCTTCATGATCCGAATTGTCCTGATTTCGAACCCTTCATGATTCGAATTGAGTGATTTCGAACCCTTCATGATCCGAATTGTCCTGATTTCGAACCCTTCATGATTCGAATTGAGTGATTTCGAACCCTTCATGATTCGAATTCCATGATTTCGAACCCTTCACGATCCGAATTCATTGATTTCGCACCCTACATGATTCGAATTCCCTGATTTCGCACCTAACATGATCCGAATTGAGCTGATTTCGCACCCTACTTAACCCGAATCCATGGTTTTGAATCTGCCTACATCCGAATTCTGATGGTTTCGGATCCAAGAAATTTATTGAAAAATATTTCTCATTAAAAAAAATAAAAAATGTTCATGGATTTTAGCAAGTTCTTATTCGTTCATGGATTTTAGCATAACGCGTGTGTGACATCATTCTGATATTCAGCTTGCCACATACATTTAGCAACTGTCAATGTTTAAAAGGGCTCTGGTCTTTCAAGATATTCAGAAGTTGATTGTTGGAGTTCAATCTTTGATTGGATTGGAAGAGACGCTTGAATATTTGCAATCATTATTCTGAAGTTTTGTTGACGATGCTAGACCTTTGAGTGCTCTTTATCATTCTTCTGACTTGATCAACCAGAATTGTGAGAGCTTGCAATCATTGTTCTGGTGCTTTGGTTGTGATTCAGACTTTTGAGTGCTTATAATCATCCAGCTATTTCTTGAAGATTGAAGTTCTGGATTCTCTTCATTAAGTGGCTTGAAGTATTTTGAAGACGAGCATTTCTCTACAGTTGCTGAACAATGTTATTTGCTTGGGTCGTCTTATCCCTACCGAGTAGCGCGTGTTTTTACCGTTCCTTCTTCGAGCAAATTCGTACCAAGTTCTTAAGCTGAATTCCTACTCAACTCGTGATAAAACGACGGATTCCTTGTTTTACACTAAGAATGCATTTGGTTTTTCATTCAAAACTCACTCGTTATCATTCTTGTGGGCTTATCGGAACGAGCTCGAGTTTCTACATTTTGGAGATGTTGTTCGTGCACGTAGTGGAGTACATTGGATCTAAGTTTACTCAAGGTTGAAAATATGATGAATAAGAGCAACATTCAAGGGGGAGCCAAGCCTACATTTGAAGAATGCACCGCTAAAGTTTTTACAAGGAAATCAAGGGGGAGAGGAGCTAATGATTTGAAGATGATTTGCTTTCCAAAACTTTAGGGGGAGAATGTTAGGATACTGAAGTTGTCCTTTATAATAGAAAGTTTTGTAAAGCAATAACTGTGTTAAAGGGCTTATGCTTAATTGTTGTAGCAAGTGATGAAGACTATAAATAGGTCTTTACTTGTAGTTTGTAAGAAGTGAATTCATTAATACAAGATGTAGATCTCTAATCACTTTGTGTTCTCTCTAGGTTAGATTTCCTTTTCAATAATGTTCTTCATCTTCTTGTTACACAATACTTGGATTGTATGAAGATCATGGACCTAACACGGACCAAATCAAAGCCTTCAGCGTCTGAAGCTGACAAGGGCAAAGGAAAAGGTGTCGCTGAAGACAATGACAATCTGACGATCTCGCTTCCAAAGCCAATTTGTCAGGTACACTTCCTTACACTCATCCCTCCTCTATCTATACACATTATCAGCTCTACTCTCCACAGCCTATACACTTAAACCAATTTCCTATCTCTGTTCTACCCAAGTTCTTATTCGTAAGATCGCTGTGTTTTAGCAGTCCTCTCCCCTGTTTGAGGATATCGCTGAAGTTTCTACAACAACAATAATCCCAGCTCCCAACGCTGAAGAAATAATCCCAGTCTTAGATTTGATCTCTGAGACTGATGAACTTGAAGAACAGATGCTCTCTCACAAAAACAGACCTTCCTTGGTTCCTCAAAAGCTAAGTGAAGAGGATCAGAAAAAGAGAGATGCAATGATAAAGAAGTTCGAAGATCAGCGAATCATTCTGAAGCGTGATCAACTTCCTTCTATTCCTCCAATGTTCAGACTTTCACAAAAGGAATACAAGGATCACCTCAGAGTTGAACGTCTACTCGCTGAAAGAAGGGAAGCTGAAGAAAAAGACAGAGAACTTGCCATCCAGCTTACTCAACAATCAGTGAAAGACCCCAAGCTGAAAAGAACTCCAATCGAAGTTCAACGTCAGCTATGGGAAGACGCCAAGAAGATCGTTGAAGAGAAGAGAACTGTATCTCAATCTTCTTTAATCTGGTGCAAAGAAAAGGTACACTTCAGATATCGACATGCCAGAATCAACAAGGTACTTATCTCTGGAAGATCAACCCTTGCACGACTCCGTACGATATGTCAGAAAAGAACCTCCTTATTGTCTGAAATCATACAACCACTCTGATACTACACTGTTCCAACATGCGGCTACTAAGGTTGTCAACAAAGGTTAATGACATACAACCAATGAGCTGCTGCCACGTGTAAAGTGTAAACTGCCATGCATTAAATGCATGCAGTATATAAGAAGAAGAACTCACTTCATTTTGAAGTAACTTGATAACTCTGGACAAGTTCATCCTTCTTATCTTGAGATAGGTTATTATTAGTAATTTCCTTCTCTTTCTTAGTGCAAGAAACTTAGTGTTCCAACTTGTTTAGATTTAGGTTTATCCTTAATCTTGCTCCGCAACAAGCTGTAAATTGTTAATGATTTATCAATAAACAATTTAAAAAAGTAAAATCTGTGTGTTTGTATTCAACCCCCCCTTCTACAAACTTGTATAGCCCTTCGGGACCAACAGAATACAGTACTAAAAATTTTCACAATTTTAATTATATTATTGAAAAACTTTCAAGAAGAATTACACATAGAATCTAAATACTGTTGTGGAAAAGAACAGATAAAACTATTCTAACAATCTTTCACAAAGTATACTGAAAACAAAACAACTTGAACACCTAGAACAAAGCTATAAAGTTCTTGAGCAAAATGGAGAGTTCTTGCACTGAGAAAATATTCCAGTAAACGTAGTTTGCATGGGGGCTTCTTCCTCCTTTTATAGTGTGAGGAGCATTAAATGCTTAGGACACTTGTCATTAGGAGATTTGCTTGTAGGTGTTGACCTCTGAAAAGTTGATGTGTCGTTATCACCTTTTTCCTTGGTACTAGGAAGAATACCCATGCTGATTGAGACGTTGTCTGATAATGGATAAAACGACAAATAGTCACTTTTACCTGGCAATAGATATTGTCCCAAAATAAATGATCTTCTTGATGTATTTTCCAAAGCAGTTCCACCGATAATGTTCCACCGATATGAGAGCCTTGGAGTTTGTAAATAAGAACATCTGTGAAGATACTTGAGATCCCACCGATTTAAAGCTCACATCGGTGGGACTCATATTTGGCCGATCATTAGAAGGATCGATGAGAGATGTCCACCGATGTGTGACACAACCATCAGTGGGTCTTGAGTTGGCCGACCAATGGATGGTCGGTGGGAGATGTCCACCGATGTATGAGGACCATCGGTGGATAATGACTTGTAGATTGTTGAGAAGGTTATTCTTCATTTCCACATGAGAATATTTTCAAGCCTGGTTTCGGTTGATCTTCGACTTCACCGAACATTTGCTATCTTGTACAAGTCATTGTAAAGAACCATTCTAAAATATTCTAAGTAAGATTTAGGAGAAACATCGGTGAGTCAATTTCAAATCTTTGGTGACCCAACAATCTCCCCCTATTTGAATTTGATCTCTATACTTAGAATATTAAAGAGTATCTGAGAATAAAATGCATTTTGACCCTTTTTACTGTTTTTGGGTTCTTTTCACCTAGACATTCTTTTTGTTCTTTTTGATCTATTTTGTCTTTTATGAGTTTGTACAGTATATCCAGTATTTACAAGTAAGGAAAATAAATATGTGCAACATAGAAATTCAAATAGATGAAAAGTACTTGTATTCAAGTAAAATTTTCATACATTCGAAAATGAAAAAATTACAAGTACTTATAAAGAGAAATAAACACTTAGATTATTTCTTTGGTTTATGAAGGCGGCGTTTGATTTCGTCGGTGATGTTCTTGTAGTGGATATGAGCTTCGGGGATATGTGGCATGAGGTTGGAGATGCCATGAAGGAAGGTTATGTCGGCGAGATGTATCTGTGCAAACCTGAAGAAGCGTCGGTGGTCAAGAGCATCATTGAAGAAGAGGCCGGGAATCGGTGAGATGCACAATGTGGTTGAAGGATAGGTAATGGAGGTCGGTATGGATAGGTTGAGATTTTCCACATAGGTGGTTCTTCCTTTTTCTGCCATTTCCTTGAAGACCGTGTCTTTCACCGATTGGGATTTGGTCTTGGGAAGTCGAACATCTTCTTTAAGGGATTGAAGAGAAGCTCGTTCGTCGGTGGAGAGAAAAATGTTGTGTTTCTTCTTTATTTCCTTCATCTTGTTCATCAACCCATCGATGTACTTGATGAAGGTGTCTTTCTTGGGATTCGAACAATTTACCAAGAGCCTAGAGATTTCAAACCATTCGGAGAGGCCGAATTGCCTGAGGTGATAATCTCTAATGCTCCTTGAAATTCCATCTTCCCTTTCAACGATCAGCCTGATGTCAGAGGGGTCTTCCCTTTCAACAATTCCATCTTGACACCTGTGATCGAGGACCTGTTGGTTCGGTAATGCATGGTATTTTTGTACCATCTAACCTCTTCTTCCTTTTCTTCTTATATGGTGCCCAACTCAGATTTTTGGGCAAGAATGGGATCGGTGGATTTGGCTTTGATTGCTTCCTCTTTGGCAACTTTCAAAGATAGTGCCTTAGAATCATCTTGGGCTTTTTGAGCAAGTCTAGCCTCCTCAATTTCTTGAGGAGTTAGACCAAGATCGGTGGCAACTTCATGTGAAGGAGGTTTGAGTTTCAAGGTTTGAGCATCAGAAGGACGAACTCCGTATTTTACTAACTCTTTCTTCTTTTTCTCTTCTTTGGCCTCTTCCTCCGCTGAAATTATTTTCTTGCCTTTGTCTTTTGGAATGGATGCCGAAGGACTTTGCTCCCCCTCAATTATTGCCTTCGGTGTGGGTTTTTCTACCGATGGGATATCGGTCGGTGTGACAGTGGTGGTCGGTACCGATGATGTTATCGGTGTAGGAGTGGTGGTCGGTGTCGGTGATGCTGTCGGTGTAGGAGTGATGGTTGATGTCTGTACAACTGCGGTGACCACCGATGTGGAGATTTTTGGTTTGAAGAAGCGGATGGTGGATTTGTCGGTGGGGTCTGATGGAGGCCTGTTGCTGCTAAGATGCCTAACAAAAGGCCTTTTCGGGGACTTTGGGAGGCTTTTCTCCCCCTCAGCAACAGCCGTAGAATCCAGACCCAAATGAGCAAGCATACGGTCTACCGATGCATGAATATGCAGAAGCCTTCCCCTGTTCCCCTGTAAGAATTGTCAAAAGCAAAGTCTCCAAATTGAAATCCCAATCGAGGTTGTTGTTGAGGGAGTCAACCTTTCGATGAAGCTGCTGAAGTGATTCGGTGAGAGAGGAGAGAAGGTCTTGATGTTGAGTTTCTTGATTAATGAGTCGGCCAAGTTCATAATCGTTGAAATCGGTAGAGGCTTTGATGGAGACCACCGATACGGCCAAGTTGTTGTGAGAAGAGTTCAGATTTTCTATCATCTGAGCAAAGGTAGCCATATTTTCGGTGATGGGGCGAAGGAGATCCCGAAGGGTTGATTCTAGAAGTTAAGGTTGCCGAGATTCCAACACTGAGACACGCTCATTCGACTGAGCAATCATGGAAATAGTAGCCTTTTTGAAAGATTCGAACTGAGTGCCCACCAACCGACACTGTCGGGTACTTTCCTGGACTCCGGCAATTAAGTCACTTGGAAGCCGAATACCTGTAATAAGAGTGGATGTACCAACATTGGGGAGTTGGAATCGGGGAGCAGCCGGTGATAGTGGCGTATGGGGGAGTGATCTTTCCTCTGGTATAGTTGATGAGGAGGGTTGATCAGATAAGGGATCAGGGAACAATACTCATAGTGGTGGAGGTGGTGGGGAATTAGATGGGGAAGAGCTATCCGCAGAAGAGGATCGGGGAGACTGATCGGAGGGGGTTGGGGATCGGTGTGGTGATGGTGTCGGTGTGGAAGAACGTCGGGGTGTTGGAACCTTTGTTGGTGAGGGAGAGGGTCGGGGAATGGGTTGCCTAAGGTGGGGAGGGTGGGGTCGAGGATGGTGGAGTCGTTGGTGATTGTTGTGTCGGAGAAGGGGATGGATCGGTGACCATGACGTCGTCGGTGGCATCTTTTCGGGGTGAACCAGTATCTTCCAACAAAAAGTCAATAAAGTCCCCGGTGTTTTGAGTAACAGGTGAACCCTCAGTGGGCTGTGCATCATCGATCTCTAGATCAGGTGATAGGCTGTGCAATGTGAACTCAGTTCCTTCGAGGGGACAGACCCCGAAGTCATCTCCACCACCCAAAGAAGCGGGTGAGGAGGTAACAATTGGGTTTTCCTGGAATTCAACCGAAGCCTTTTGAGAGGCAGCAGAGGAGTCGGTGTGGGGTTGTGCAGATTTCCCTGGCCTGGATGGGACAACTTCAGCCATCGATTTTGGAGAATCGGTAGCTGGCCTAAGGGGTGTGGCCAAAGGTGTCTGAGACCTTTTTAGAGAAGATCTCGGAGGGGATTTAGAGTGCCTCTGCTTATGAGAAGGGGTTGAGACTTGGGTAGTCTCCGAGGGATCTCTCGGAGACATAGCCTCGGAAGCGGACACGGAGGTGTCGGTGGCCCGAGATTGTTTCTTTTTGGCACCACCCGACTTCACTCAGGGACGGGGATATGGGGCCACTACAACTGGGGGGTCCACGGGAATTTCCGGGTGTCTAAACCCGGGAATTTCCGCGTCTCCCCAGTAGAGATCGGGAGAGTGAGCAAAAGAAACCATACCTGGGCGAAGAGGCTCATCGGTGGCAAGAGGGCGGACATCAAGTGTCTTTTGACCGACAACTGGAGAAGACCAATCATATTTGAATCGGGGAGTTTTGACCTTTCGATCGGCGTCCAAAGCGGCACCGAGCTTATGTTAAACAATCATGGATATGAAGCGAGGATAAGCCACTTGGCATTGTTTTGGGTGCTTGATGACTTCGACCAGTTCTGTAAAGAAGTATTGCGCGAAATCGATCTTTCTTTGGAAGATGAGAGCATGAGCAAGATAGGTGTTGTAGGAAGCAGATTGGTCATGTCCACTAGTTTTTCTGGATAGACAATAGATCACGTGGGCAAAGAAAAAATTCCAGATACCTCCCATTTTACCTCTTAAAAGAGTACCTGGTCCTTTTAAAGATTTGGAGGGTTTGTCATAGTTTGGTGAATGTAGCCAAGATCATTCACCACCTCTGCATGGGCCGTGGTTAGGTGCATGTCTTCATAGTTGGAAAATGCCGTAATCTTCAAGGCACGACGAACATCATCCACTCCAAATGTGAGATCATGATCGCCTTCTTCATTAGTAAGGATAGAAGCATGAATTGCTTCGTTGGAGGGGTCATACACAACAGTAAGCCAAAAATTGCCAATAAGCATTTTGCTCATTTTAGGGTTGCAAGTGAAAGCATGAAGAAGAGGAGAGCGGGTTAAGAACTTGGTAATGGTAGAGAATTCAGGATGAGCGAGATCGGATTCAAACCTTGCAACATGATTGCAAGGATTGAACTTTAGGTCATCGAAAGATGTAGGAGATTCCTTGACCACTTTCGTGGATTTAGCAGCTTTGGAGGAGGTAGAAGACGCCATTGAAGATGGATAGTTGCAGGTTTATGATCGAGAGATAAGATGATTGAGAAAGAAGAAGTGGTCGCGTAAAAATAGGAAAGAGGAGGAGTGGGGTTTATATTGGTTTTAGAATTTGAAAGGATGTTTGGGCGGTAATGGTTAAGGGTGGAAAATGAAGGGTTGGGGTTTAAGGAGAATATAAAATGGGTTTAAAAAGGCAATGATTATGGTTTGGGAAGTTGTTGCCATAAAGGAGTTGCAAGGAATGGGAAGGGTCAACATAAACTGACACATATAGGTATAGGGGTGAGGTAATCATGGGGAGTCGTGAGGATAAGAATTACAGAAGATTCGGTGGACGGATACCACCGATGTGAGAATCGGTAAGGTTCACCGATGAAAAAGGATATCGGTGAGATAAGTTACCGATGTGAGAGTGTATCAGTGAGATATGTACACCGATGTGCAAAGGTATCGGTGTGAAAGGGGTTCACCGATGGTAGTGAATTTTACCGATGGTGAGAAGAAGTCGGTGAGTAGATGAAGTCACCGATTTTGAGAAATCGGTGAGGCCGTTGATCGGTGAGGTCGAATGTCGGTGGTGTGGGAGAAAATCCACCGATTCAAGGGCTTCGGAGAGGAGATACTACCGATGAGGTACTATCGGTATCGGTGAACGTGATACAGATCAGCGGAGGCTCGGATTTCCGTGAAATGGTAGAAACCATCAATACAAGGGGGTCGGTGATGAGAATCCAATAAGAAGAGTCGGTGGGATTTTATCCCACCGATAGGATTTCCATCGGTGAGAGGACCACCGATATATGTATATATATATATATATATATATATATATATATATATATATATATATATATATTACATATCAAGATACAACATTCCATGTTCACTTATCAGAAAGTTGAACCTGGTCTCATCCAAAGGGTTGGTGAACAAGTCTGCAAGATGAAGATCAGTAGGAATGAAGTGCAGATCAATGTCACCTTTAGAAATATGATCCCTGATGAAGTGATATATCTGATATCTATTTGCTTTGATCTGGAGTGTAGAACTGGATTATTTGCAATAGCTATTGCACTTGAATTATCACAACGAATTGGGACTTTGGAATAGACTTGAGCATAGTCCCTGGGTTGATTTTTCATCCACAGGATCTGAGCACAACAACTTCCAGCTGCAACATATTCAGCCTCAGCAGTAGATGTTGAGACAGAGTTTTGTTTCTTGCTGGACCAGCTGACTAATTTGCCACCAAGAAGTTGGCAGCTGCCTGCGGTACTCTTCCTGTCAATTTTGGAACTTGCATAATATGAATCTGAATACCCAATTAGCTCAAAACCTGAGTCTTTGGGATACCAAAGACCCAGATGCAAGGTACCTTTAAGATACCGGAAAATCCGTTTTACAGCAGCCAAATGAGATTCTTTTGGATTGGCTTGATAACGGGCACAAAGACAAGTAGCAAACACAATATCCGGTCTGCTAGCAGTTAAATAAAAAGAGAACCAATCATCCCTCGATAATTCGTTACATCAACAGATTTACCATCCGGATCAGCATGAATTTTCAAGGGTGGTGCCATAGGAGTTTGTTGGTTCCTGTTTTGCTTAAACAACGATCTTAACTTTCAGTTAGTTCAGATTGTATGGTGCGGAAGCGTATTTAAGAACTGAAAGATAATGTAAGGTAGAAGAACACACAATATCAAATAAACAGTATGTAAGAACAGATGAATATCTCCAAGATTACTGTATTTGATATATATTAAGAACACCAAGAACTTCAAAGGATTAACAAGAAATCTCCAGTTAATGGTGTGTGTGAGAAGTGCAAAGCTTAATGATATATGTGTATTTTCATGGTATTAAGCTTAATAGAAGAGCTCACATGAGCTTTCTATTTATACTACTTCTAAAGGGGACAATAAGGACTGAAGGTACAAAGATACTGTTGAGGCATAGTAGCTGGAAGGTACAAAACACTATTCTGGAACTGTTGCAGATACAACATTTATTAAATGCTCCGTATTCAGCTTTAGGCGGAAACCTATCAGAGTTTGACACGTGGAGTTGTCAGGTCACACATTTGTACGATTGATATTTAGAACCTTCGAATGGCAGATATTGTAAGAAGCATGTTCGTCCTTGTTAAGATCTTTTGCGTAGATCTTCTTTTTACCACAGAAGCTCTGTCATGTATGACAGAAGCTCTGTGGCCTTGTCCGCTTAGAAGTGTCTTCTGTTGCTTCTTTACTTCGGTCTTCTTGGTTAACCCGACAGAGCCTCTGTCGAAGACTTCTGTCTTCTTTGTTACTCGGCTACTCGGCAGAGCCTCTGTGGGTGACTTCTGTACTTAGACTATTTTCACTACTTTCACAAACAGAAAGATTGGAGCTAACAATCTCCCCCTAAGTAGTGAAAATTAAAAATTTGAAAGTGCAAGTATTTTCTAAGTACAAGAATATTTTCTTTTCATATTAGATTTTGCCAGAGGCATTTACATTTGATTGTATTGAAAATAAAATATTACAGATGATTTGTTTGACTGACTTAGACATTGGAATCCTTGAAGTCATTGAAACTTCTGCGTTCGAGTCCTTCTTGTATGAGCTCGTGATAGAAACTGATGCAGAGTTTTCTGAAGTTGATTGTTGCATCGATAACCTCTATCAGTCTGTCGGCTAGGCTTTGATTCATGAGCTCTGTTCCTCTGTTCTCCACTAGGATCGATCTAAACTCTGTCAAAGTACTTGTTGCGTACTTCTGACAGTCCATCTCTACGAACAACTTTGATTTACCAGAAGGATCTAGAAATACTAACCCGACCCTTGGATTTGTGATGATTGAGTTTGGTGTAGCAGAGGGAGGGCAGTAGTCTTCTGGTGGCTGAACGTTTAAGCTTTTTACTCCAAGATCTCGAGCCAATTGGAAATCTACCATGCTGTATAGCAGAAGCTTTTCGCGTATGGCCTTTCTAATTACCCTGTAGGCTCTGCGAACTTCGTCGGCTGTGAAGTTCTCTTTCGTCCATTCCAGAAGATCAGGTAGATCATAAGGATTGAGATTCCTAAGATCTGCATCCGCAAATTGGTTCTCTGATCTGTCCTCTCTTTTAACCTTGTAGATGTTGTAAGAGAGTTTAGGCCAGGTTCTGGTTCTTGAGAATTTACAATATAGGACTTTGACGATCTTGGATGTTGAGAAGACTTCGTGTTTAGGCTTGGGTTTTGTTCTGGTGAAGAGGTTTTCGAGGTCAACACGGAAGTCAGGGTCTTGAATGGTTGGTTCTGATTGATCCATTATGCCCATTCTGCTGTATAAGTACCTGTATACCACTTCTTCCATTTGTGGTGGTGGTGGTTAAGGTAAGGTTCTGCGCAGAGCATCTAATTGGTTCCTGACTTCTGCCACTCGATCTTCTGAAGGTTTTGTCTTTGGATCCAGAACAGGAATACTTGACAGAGGTGTAGTGCCGAAAGCCCAGTCTTTTTCTTCAGGCTTTGGTGTCTTATACGCATCGAAAGAGCGCTTCATCAGTTTTTCTGTCGAAGGTTGATGTTTGGGCTTTTTCTTCTGCGGTTCTTCTGTTATAATCCCTTTTCCCTTGTCTTTTGCCTTCGGCTGTTCTGGTTGTTGAGATGGGGTTGCCTCTGTAGGTTTTGACGCTTGAGTCTTAGAGGGCTTTGTTGTTGATGTTTGTGTTGGTTTGGGGATAGCCTCTGTTGGTTCTGACACTTGAGTTTCAGAGGGCTTGATTGGTGATTTAGGTTCTGTTGGAGAGTTTTCAGGTGTTTTGCTCAGATATTTTCTTTTGTGAGCAATGGTTTTGGTTCTTGGGTTGGTTTTGGGTGTTGGGGAAGGTAGTTCGTCTTCGGAGGATGTCAGAAGTTGGACCTCTTCTTGGATTTGGACATCTACTCCAAATACAGAAGGAAATTTCACAGAGGTGGGTGTTGCCTCTATGGTCTTCTGTTGAACTGTTTTGGGTACTTGGGTTTCTTCAGTAATGGATTCCACAGATATGGTTGTTGTCTATGTGGTTTTGTTTCTGCTTTGGGTTTCAGGTTTTTGGGTTTTAGCAGGGGTTTCTTCAGAGATCATTTCCACAGAGGTGGTTGTTGCCTCTGTGGACTGTTGTTGGTTTCCTTCTTGGTTTTGAGTTGGGGGAGTTTGGTTCAGGGGTTCTGCTGATATTGGTGGTTCTGGTAGACCTCTGCTTGCAGCTACTTCCCTTTGTTTCTCCCCTTAATTCTCCCCCTCAGGATGATCTGATGAATCGTCAGAATCATCATCAGAGTCATCCTGACCCTTATCTGATTTACCTACTGCCCTGCAAGATGTATCTGGTTTCTTTGGTGGAGCAGCCCCTGCAGCAATCATCTTTGCACATAAGTCATCACAGAGGTCGAGCAGTGTTTCAACCTCTGCTTCTGTGTTGAAGCGCAATCTGCCGACGCTTGCTTGAAACTCTCTGACATAGTTTGTGTTGGCAGCGGTGAAAGCTTTGATGAATTCGGTCATCTGATCAAGTATTTCTTGGCCGAGTTCTGTCAGTTGAGCTCTTGTAATGTAGTCAGAAGGCTTCATGGCCTGAGTATTTTTGGTTGTTTGCTCTTGAACTTCGTCTAAGGCCTTCTTCAGGTCTTCAGGTGTAAGGCCCTTAGATTTTGAGGATTGCTCTTTTAGTTGTTGAAGAAAGTGCTTGACATACTCTTTGAAGGCAGTGGTGGCGGCTTTTTCGAATTCAGCAGCTGTAGAGGTTGTAGTGTTTGTTGCAGAGGACTTCATCTGAGCTATGGTATGTTGTACCTCTGTGGACAGGTTGTCCATTTTGGTATTTAGATCAAAAATTGCCCTGGATGATGTTTCTACAAAAGATTTGAAAGAGCTTTGCAACTCCTTCAATGTATTGTTCACAGAGGTGACAAGGGTTTGGAACTCATCCCTTGATACATGTGAACTAGTTGTAACCTCTGGGGGAACACATTCGTCCCCAGAGTGAGTCTCTGTTCCTGAGACACCTTCTTTCGTCCCTGTTTTGATGTTGAGGACGGAAGGATTTCCTTCTGATCTTCGAGCAGAGGCATCTAGTGCTTCAGACTTTACAGAAGTTCTGAGAATGACATTGTCTAGATCCACTCCAGAGGTGGGTACTAGATTATCCTTCTGTTGACTCGGAGACTTGTCTAGAGTCTCTCCGTCTTTGTGCACTCTAATCTCCTCTGAAGAGATGTTTGGATCTAGTTGTGTGCGTGTGGAAGAGGAAACAAATTCCTCTGCAAGGATTTCTGTTGTGATCCGGGGCAATAGATCACTTACTACGGATGAATCCTTTAGAGAGGATTCCCCTGGAATGGTTTCCCCGGTTATTAATAGTACAGAGGATGAAAGAATTTCCTCTGTCCGGATGGTTTGGGTTGGGGTCGAGCCGTGCTGCTCTTTTTCAATATTGCCCTCTGCCATTAGACTGGCGGCAATAGGTATGTGGGTTGCACTGGGAGTTTGTTGTTGTTGAGAGCCTCTATTATTCCAGGCTTCTGTTCTAGTTTCTCCCTCTGTTAGGCATCCAAGCACTACTTCACCATCTATAGTTTCAATCTCTATCGCTACCCTATGGCTTGGTGCTTCTTACCTAACTTCTATTGCAGCTTCTGACCTAATGAATAGAGAGTCGTACATTGGATGTGATCCAAATAATTGTTGTACGTGGGGATGATAAAGACCTTTTCTTATTTGGTCAGCTTCCTCTACATCAGAATCCACTTCTGAGACTTCTACCCTAGTCTCCCTAGTTTCAACCATCTCCTCTGTTGGACCTCCTAACATGGTGTCCATGTTATGTTCTTCTGTAGCTATATCTTCCTCTGGGCTTGCCCTTTGTACGTCAAATCTGGGTTGAGTGAAGGGGTTCTGTAGGACTTCAAGAGTTTTGGATTGATTATTCTATGGGGTTTGGTCATCCTCTTCCAAGTCTGAAGAGATTCGGAAGTCTGTTTCTTCTGTGGATTCTTGGGAGAGGGGTTCTGCAGTCCATCCAACAGTGTCAAGAGTGTTGGCAACTTCAGGACGTTGGAGGAAGTCAGAGAAATCCCCATGATGTGCATAGTTGAGAGGATTGGGGGATTGCAGAGGTGATTCTTGGGTTTGTTATTCTGCTACTCCTTCTGTTTCCTGTTCCTCTATGTCTTCTGCTACTCCTTCCTCTGCAATTGTTTGCATAGGAGACAGAAATTTTCCAGTCTTCTTCTTGCTCTTTGTCCTCTTGGGTTTAGGTGCCCCTTCCTCTGAGGCTTTGGATTTTCTCTTCTTTTTGTGCGTTGGAGGAGAGGGAGGTGCAGAAGATCCAACTTCTGTGGCATGAGGAGGAGAGGTTTAAGTTTCGACAGCAGAAGTTGAAGTACCCTCTGTGGTTTTCTTGTGGGCTTTCTTCTTCTTTTTGGGAGAGGTGGCAGAGGATTTTCTCTTTTTAGCAGGGGAGAGAATTGCTTCCCTCTGAGCGTGAAAGTTGGCCTGTACAAGCTCATGTTTGGCTAAAGCTGCAGCCCATTGATCATCTGTCATCTTTTCTACAACCATAGATCCTAATGGGGCTCCTAGACGCGAGGGTTTCATAGGACTCGGTTCTGGAGTCCTATGATTGCGTATGTATTCTAACTTAAGAGTTTCGTCGGTAGCATAGTCCAGAGGTAGCTTTGGCAGAGGTCTGCAGAATGGGTATTCAACTTCGTGCTCTGTTGGGGTGTTTTTGTTCAAGGGATATAGTCTGGCCATCGGTCCATCCATTGGCCATTTTTGTAGATGTAGCAGAGGCTCTAGTAGGATACCCATGCCATTTTTGTCAATGGTATTGACCATTTCCTGCATCATGATGGTGGAGTAGTCCAGAGGTAGATCATAATATACCCCGTACATTATGGTCAAGATTTGGTGAGAGGTTTGGTCTGGACTGCCCACTTTCCCTGTTAGGCATCTGTTAAGAATTGAGAAGAGGGTATTCCACAGAGGGGGAAGTCGATTTCTTCTGAAGCTGTTCCTTTTTGCTAGAGTTGTGTTATACCCCAACATTTCAACAAAACGACAGAGCTCTTCGTCTGTTGGTTCCTCTGCATATGCCTTTATCCCAAGTAGACCTCTGGTGGGTAGACTGAACTCCAATGAGAACATTGTTCTGTTGAATTTGAGTTCAAGATACTCGGATTTGTCGGGTTTGGAGATGTAGCCTTTGATTTGTCTATCTTCAGAATCAAATCTGCTGCTTTGCCATAATTGATTCAGGTATCTCGCCGGGATTTTGTTGACTGTTTTGGATAAAAGGGGGTAAAGGTAGTGGTTTTCCAGAATGTTAAGAAGGATGGCATGTGCTTTCCCAAATGCGGTTTTTGAGGGTACTAGATAGTAGTTATTGGGTTTCAGAGGAAGAACACTTTCAAAGTGTTCATTTGAAATGAAGTTTTTCTCGTGTGTGGTTGGAGAGAAATTAGCTTCATCGCCGGAGTTGTCTTTTTCCAGGTCTGCGGCTATATTTGGGTTTTGGGAATGCTCAGATTGAGAAGGTGAGTTCTCTTGAACAGGGGAGTCTTCAGGAATGTTGGAGGATGATGCCATTGTTGTTTATCTTGAAGGAAGAGAATGAAAAATAGGTAAGTTGCAGGTTTTGCAAGGTTCGCCGGAGAAGAAGATGAGAGTTCGTAAAGGTTTATGAGGAGTGGGAACTTGGGTTTTATAGTGAAGGGTAACGGTTAGGATTCTGAAGAGGTAAATATATGGAAGTGAATAAAATTTGGAATCCGTACTCGAGTGTAAACGACTGGTTCAACTTTCCAGAAGAACGTGTGCCATGTACGCCCAACGAAAATAAGACACGTCAGCAGTGTCAGAGTATGACAGGACGTCGTGTGTGGCCCATTAATGCTTGGCGCGTGTGTTTCCTTTTCTCCACATAATTTTTACTCGCAGTAAAAATAGCCGTTACCGTTACAGAGTTTCCCAATTTTGAAAATGACAGAAGCTCTGTTGAGATAGACGTATGTTGTTTGAAACTCTCTTTGTTTCCTCTGTTGCTTGCACCTTTACCAAAAACGTTTGAAAAGCATTGGAGAGGATCGGTAGATTTTTAGAGAAGATATTGCATTCACAGAGGTTTTGGAGCTCTGTCAGAGCTAGCAGAAGCTCTATGAGATGGAATTTCTCATAACTAAAAATTTATAATACATTTTGATCATCCAAAGTTTTCACTGCTTTATAAACTGTTTTTAGGACATATTTGAAAATTTTTGTCCTAGAAAACTGTTCTAGAAAAGTTTTTGTCCGTGATGCTCCTTTTTGAGTGTCTAGATTGGTCGACAGAGACTTTTTGATGGAATGAGCTCTTCGTTCTAAAAGACCTTCTTCTGTAACCTTTTGTTCGAGTAAATCCTTAGAGAACATTTGAGTTTGATCGGTAGAGTTCTTGTATGAGATTTGTAGTTTATAGAGGATTCTGCATACAGAAGCTCTGTTGAGCTCAGCAGAAGCTCTATTACACTAAAAATCTCATAACATAACTCTCGTAAATCCTTTTGATCAAAACTTGTTTGGTATATTTTAATGTTTCTAGGACGTATTTAGAAATGTTTGTCCTAGAAAACTGTTTTAAAAAAGGATTTGTTTCGAGATACTTATCTTTTGGCTCTCTCTTGCTCGGCATAATACCTGACTTCTGTGGATAATGAGTGATCACTTCTCTTCTTTGGCTCCCCCTTGAATGATCAACTTCTGTAGATCATTTCAAGGTCTCCTTTTGCTCCCCCTTGACCTATGCTTGGATCAAATAAGATAAGTTGTGCATATAACATAGATCAAGATTTTCAGAGGTTCTGTAAGGACTGTCAGAGGTTCTGAGCAATCCTATAGAAGCTCTGTTGAGTATTGAACACTTGGTGATTGAGAATTTACATACAGAAATAAAATAAAACAAATAAAACAACAGAAACATGTATAAACATATTTACAGAAGATTTAAATTATACTGTTAGCTTCAATCTTCCTAATCATAGAAATACTTAGAAGTAGTGAAAAATAGGCTAAGTATAGAAAAGCCTCTCACAGAGGCTCTGCCACTTCTTCCAGAAGATCAAGTCCAGAAAGCCACAGAAGCTACAGAGGTAATCACAGAACCTCTGTAGTGCGCAAGAAGAAGATCAACCCGGAAACAAGTGGACTGCTCCACAGAAGGTCAGACCATTGAACCTCTGTAATGCCTTACAGAGCCTCTGTGGTCTGCTATGAAGACTTGGAAGATATTACTGGATACGTTCATCAACTTGCATGGAAAAGTACTGTCAAAACACGTGTCAAGCTCTGAGTGGACTCAATAGGGCATGGCACAAAATAGACGTCTGCGCCATTTAATGCATTTACCAATAGTACATCTGCTCCATTAAATGCGCATGGCTCAAACAACTGCTCACACCATCCAGTCCACTGTTCACACCATCCAGTTTACTATTCATGCCGTAAAAGGAACAGTGACCAACTTCATAGTCTTCTAAGAGTAGTATAAAAGGAAGTCTCATGTTGAGATCTTCCTAACGACGAATAGACAAGGAATCACTAATACTCTCAAACTTTATTGTCAAATATCTGAGTGTTATATTCTCACACACCAACAATTCTTAATCTGTTCTTCGTGTTGTTATTATATATTGAATAACAGTAACTGTTCAAGAAATCCTTTTCATCCTTTACTGTTTTCTTTATATATGTGCGTTCTAATATCTATCAAACATATCTGTTAGTTTAATACGCTTCCGCATCAAACTCTAAACTCAACTAATAGACTGTTAATCTTGATTAAGCGTATATGGGTTCCAACAATTGGTATCAGAGCCTTCCTTGATTTTCAATATCAAGTGATCCACTTATCAAGACTCTTGATAGATATTACTGAGATTTAAAATTGTGTCTGGAAACTGCTTAAACCCAGAAAATCTTCAAGCTCATCGAAGTAACTCTTTAGTCATACTTTCTTTCTAAAATCTTCAAATGACAAATACAAATAATTTCTTTACTACTGGTTCTCTCACTAAACCTCCTACTCTCCTTCGAGATGAGTATCCTCAGTGGAAAATAAGAATGGTCCATTTTTTCGAGGGTACTGAAAAAAATCAAGTACAATATCTGTACAATCCTCCTCCTATTCCCATGACAGTAGTACCTCGTATACCTGCTACTGCTGAATCTGCCGAAATCCCCGAACATCAAAAACCAAAGCCAAAAGGGGAGTGGTCAACCGAAGATAAAGCAGAAGATGAAGTTGCTCAGAAAACCAAGAGAACATTAATTATGGCAATACCCAACGAACTCTTTCAATCCTTGGATTCATGTGAAACAGCGCATGATCTGTGGAAAGAACTGGAAAGACAGTTGGAAGGAGGTGCTAAAACACAAAAAAACCGAAGAGCACAGTACATCAATGAATATCATGCATTCAAAGCCTCTGCAACTGAATCTCTGCAAACAACATACGACAGATTCAACTCTCTAATCAACCAGTGCAGAAAATCAGGCATTGACAGAACTTCTGAAGAAAACAATGTCATGTTTTTAAAAAGTCTAAATGAAGAATGGCTCCAGCTGTCTATGTCCGTACAGACAAATCAGGATCTAGACACCTGAACTCTCTCTGATCTTTACGGAACATTAGCCGCACAAGAACCTCAGATAGCACAGGCTAAAACACTAACCATTGCACCATATGCATTGGTTAGTAAAACTAAAGAGGATGCACAGAGACCAAGAAATGATAAAGCCACAGAGGAGAAGAAGAAGGAGAAGAAGAAGATGGTGATAATTGACAGTGAAGAAGAAGAGCAAACAGAAAAGGAAACAACTCTTGGGTCACTAGCTAAATCTTTAGCTCTATTGACAAAAGAGTTCAGAGGAAACAGAAGAGGTTCCGGAAATGAAAGATATGATAGGGAAAACCAGGATGACAGAAGAGACAACAGAAGAGATGACAGAAGAGGAGAAGAATCAAGTGGCCGACAGAGGTCAAACGATAGAAATTACAGAGGGAATGACCGACAGAGGTCAGATGACTCGGTAAGCCACACACAGCAAGAATGCTACAAATGCGGCAAACCTGGTCACTATGCAAATGAATGTAGATCAGAGAAAGGCGGAGACCTACAGAAGTCCAATGATCAAACAGGAAACACTCCTCAAGGATGTTTTAACTGCGGCAAACCAGGCCATTTTGCGAATGAATGCAGAAGCAGATCAAATCGCCCACAGAGGGACTCTGCTTTCTACAAAAAGAAAGCCGAATATTATGCTCAAAAATCCTTAATGGCAAAAGGACATTCTGAGGAGAACACAGAAGACTTCCAGTCAGACTCTACTTCTGACGATGAACATACCGCTAATGCCCTCTTCTGTGGCATGGCAGAAGTCGACTCCTGCACTGACTCTGAGGTATCTACTTCAAATTCCAACTCTTGTATTACCTCTGTAGATGATAATACACTTAGAATTAACATTGAATTAATTGAACTGAAAGAGATAAATCAAAGTATTCAGAAAAGACTCACTTTCAATGAGAGAGAAGTACGGCTTCTCACTCAAGAAAAAGCAATGATTTTTGAGGAAAAAGAGAGAATAGAAAAGAATTGGAACAAAACTCTAGATCCTTTAAAAAAACAAATTTATGAATTAACCAATACTTTAAAAGATAAAACAAAAGAACTTTCAGTTTCAAGGAGCGAAACTACTGACATAAGATCTCTTAAAGAATACTTTCAAAGAGAAAGAGAGGTATTATGGCAAGATTTACTCAGAAGAGAAGTTTTGCTTAAAAACTATAAAGATGCACAGAAAGTTTATGAAAAAATAAACTCACAAATAGGGAGACGAGGTATAGGGTATGATGATATCACCCTAGGTGTTGAAGGCAAAAGAAACAAACCTCTGTCCTCGTTATTTGTGATTGGAAAAACAAACAAACCAGATTTTCCAAATCTAATCTCTGTAAACAAACGGGCGAAAATCTCTGTGGATCCTTACTTGAAGAAACATAAGAAGATGATTAACGTGTGGTTTGAAAACACAGACTCATCATCTTCAACCTCTGTCAATAGAAGTATCAAACCAAAGAAATATCTGAAAACACAAGATCAGATTGGTATCTTCAAGTTTGGTAAACCAGAGACCCAAACACAGGTTGCATTTGTCTGTTTGATAAACGTTGAAAAGAAATTGTCAGCAGAAGCTCCTGAGTTTAAACCCATTTTTTCAGAAGAAAACTTTAAAAATTTAATTGAAAAAGAAATTTTGGAAATATGGAAATCAAGCGTTTTAGAAAATTTCTGTACATCTTCTATAGATAAAACTCTCACTGAAGAAATCTTATTAGAAACCTCTGCAATCTATGAAAACTATTCTACAGAGGAAGAAAGCTCGCACGATACATGCTCAGAAAATCCAGCCTCTATTGAAAGAATTGACTCAACCTCTGTATACGAGGACGATTCATCCTCTGACAACTCAGAGACTGATTTCAAATCAGGGATAATTCACTGTGACACAGAGGATGTCAAATTCTCCTCTGAAGTTCCTCACAGAACTATTTCTCCAAAAGAGAAACTCACAGAGATTCCAATCTGCCAAGATTTTCTAAAATTGAATCTACATATCAAAACCTCTGCTGAGCTTAAAATGTTACAGAAGACCTCTATTGATCCTATAAGTTCTAGATTTTCAAAACCTAAGGTTAATAAATCTTTTTCTTCTGTGACAGTGATGAAAGAAGTTCACCACAGAAGCAACCCACAGAAGGCAGGTCCTAAACAGAGCTTTTGCAAACAACATTCGAGTATTCATAGATCTTCTAGTAATAGGAAATCTAATGTAAAGAAAGAATGTAATGCCTCTGTGGCTGAGTTCAAAAAGTTCAATGAAAAGTTCAAGCAAATTACATCTCATATTCAATACTGTCATTGCTTTGATCTTATGTCTAAACTTAATAATCATTTATCAAGTCAAGTCTGTTTACTATCTACGACAATTCAAAAGTCAAATCCCACAAAGAAACAATCTGACTCTTCTGCAGAGAACAAAATGTATTTCAAGAATGCCAAGGCAAACTTGAAAAACTCTAACAATATTGGACCCATATGGATATGGGTACCTAAATCTCTGTGATTGTCCTACAGAAGAAGTATGTGCCAATCTGGTATCTAGACTCCGGATGCTCAAGGCACATGACTGGTGACAGAAGTGCACTATCCACGTACAAAGAAACACAAGATGGTGGATCTGTGACTTTTGGAGACAACAAGAAAGGACACATAAAAGGCTATGGAGTCATAAGGAAAGAAGACGTTTCTGTATACAAAGTTGCATATGTGGATGGCCTTAAGCACAACCTACTCAGTGTAAGTCAACTTTGTGATACATGATTCAATGTGTTGTTCAAAAGAACTTTCTGCTCTCCACAAAGTGAAGAAACAAGTATGGAACTTCTGCGAGCTGAAAGAATAGGTGATCTATATCTAATGAACTTCAACTCAAAGAACAAAGACAAAGTTTGCCTTGTTGCCTGCAAAAGTGAAGAAGCCTGGTTATGGCACAACAGGTTCTGTCACTTAAATTTTCACACATTGGAAAAACTGGTCAAACTTGATCTAGTTAAAGGTTTGCCAAATGTTAAGTTCAATAAGGATCATTTATGTTCTGCCTGTGAGATGGGAAAACTCAAAAGAGCTTCCCACAAAGGCAAAACAGATGTATCTTGCACTAGACCTCTGTACATGCTTCATGTCGACCTCTGCGGTCCCATTGCCATACAGAGCCTAGGTGGCAAGAAATACATACTTGTCCTAATTGATGAGTATTCGCGTTTCACATGGGTTGAATTCGTTAGAAAGAAATCAGATGTTTCAAATATATTGATAAATCTAATGAAAAGAATCCAAGTTCTTTATAATTGCAGAATACAGAAGTTAAGAAGTGACAATGGCACAGAATTTAAAAACTCTGTCATTGAAGCCTATCTTTCAACAGAAGGAATATCACAGAACTTTTCTGCAGCTCGCACTCCACAACAGAACGGTGTTGTCGAAAGAAAAAATCGAACACTTGTGGAAGCCGCAAGAACTATGATGTCAGCATGCGGATTATCAATGAACTTTTGGGCAGAAGAAATTTCTACTGCGTGTTATACTCAAAATCGATCAACCATTGTGAAAAGACACCTCAAGACGCCTTACGAATTGCTTAACAAACGGCGGCCAAACATCAAATTTTTCCATGTATTCGGATGCAAATGCTTCGTCTTAAACGACAGAGATTCAAGAGGAAAGTTTGATGTAAAAGCAGATGAAGGCAAATTCATTGGATACTCTGCCACTTCCAAAGCCTACAGAACATTCCTTACAAAGTCTCACAAGATTGTAGAAAGCATCAATGTTTCTTTTGATGATTCATTCCAAATGACTTCTGAACAAATCAGTTCAGAACTCGGAACTAAAGGGAAATCCTCTGTCATTTCACGAGCAAAAGAAGACTTGGATCTTCTATTTTTAGAGATGCTCAACGAAAACATTGATCCTTCTGTTGGAACAATCAGAGTTTCTGAAGAACCATCCTCTGTCGGACAAAATCCTACAGGTGTGTCTCTAACTGGTCCTAAATATGCTTCATCTTCTTCTGTACATACTACAGATGCAATTGCCTAAGCAGAAGAAAGTGCAGAAGATGAAACATCAAGGAAAACGACCACAGAAGCTGCACAAACCACAGAAGAACCAATTACAGAGGAAATCGAGGACCAAGACTATACGTCCTCAGAGGAACAAACTCCACCACCACTCATACCAATCATTCCACAAACGGTAGAATCAACTACCAAGGCACGAAGAACAACAGAGGCTACACAAGAAGAAACACAAGAAGTCTCTACAGAAAGTCTGAATGACATTGATGATCATCTTCCACGCACAACTCAATGGACAAAAAGCCATCCTCCAAGCCAAATAATCGGAGAACCTTCTGACGCAGTAAAAACAAGGTCTGCCACTGCTAACTTTTGTTTCTTTACAAATTTTATTAGTGTGATAGAACCAAAGAAGATTTCTGAAGCCCTAGATGACCCAAACTGGGTAGACGCCATGCAAGAAGAACTTTTGCAATTTGAGCGTAACAGAGTATGGACTCTAGTACCTCTGCCAAGAGGAAAACAGGCCATTGGGACTAAATGGGTCTACAGAAATAAGAAGGATGAAGATGGAGTGGTCATCAGAAACAAAGCAAGATTAGTAGCAAAGGGATATAGACAAGAAGAAGGCATAGACTACGATGAAACTTTTGCCCCTGTCGCACGGCTCGAAGCAATAAGAATATTCTTAGCCTTCGCAGCCCACAGAGGTTTTAAAGTCTATCAGATGGACGTAAAATCAGCTTTTCTCAACGGTGAAATCCAAGAAGAGGTCTACGTTAATCAGCCACTAGGATTTGAAAGCTCAAAGTTTCCAAGGCATGTATACTACCTTGAAAGAGCTCTATATGGACTGAAACAGGCTCCACGAGCATGGTATGAACGACTTTCTACCTTTCTTCTAGTCAATGGTTACAACAGAGGTACAACAGATACTACCTTATTCTATAAACGCAAAAGTAGTGAGATAATGCTTGTACAAATATACGTAGATGACATAATTTTTGGGTCTACTAATTCAGAAGAGTGTAAAAGATTTGAAAAACTCATGCAAAGTGAGTTTGAAATGAGTATGATGGGAGAATTAACTTTCTTCCTCGGATTCCAAGTCAAACAATCATCAGAGGGAATTTTTATAAATCAAGCTAAATATGTCTCTGACATTCTTTCCAGGTATAGCCTCTCTGATACCTCTGCAATGAAAACTCCAATGGCCACTGGAAACAAGTTATTCTTAGATTCAGATGGCATCTCTGTAGAATGCACTCTCTACAGAGGCATGATTGGATCTCTGTTATACTTAACAGCAAGCAGACCTGACATTATGCATGCCACATGTCTCTGTGCACGCTATCAAGCTAATCCAATGAAATCACATTATGATGCCGTAAAGAGAATCTTTAGATACCTAAAAGGGACCAAAAATCTTGGTCTCTGGTATCCACAGAACTCTGGTTTTGGTCTTAAAGCTTATACAGATTCAGACTATGGAGGATGCATGCTCGACAGAAAGAGTACCTCTGGGAGTTGTCAATTCCTAGGTGGTAAACTAGTCAGTTGGACCTCCAAGAAGCAGAATTGTGTTTCCACATCCACTGCAGAAGCTGAATACGTTGCTGCCGCTAGCTGTTGTTCTCAGGTTCTATGGATGAAGACTCAGCTAAAAGACTACGGCCACATTCTGTTCAAAATACCCATCTTCTGCGATTCCAAAAGTGCTATTGCTATCTCTGCCAACCCTGTGCAACACTCAAAAACCAAGCATATCGATATAAGGTATCACTTCTTGAAACATCATGTTGAATACGGTACAATCGAAATGCATTTTGTACCCACAGAATATCAACTCGCTGACTTATTCACCAAAGCACTAGACGAGAAAAGATTCAACTTCTTGGTAGGTAAGATAGGAATGATTAACATGGTGTGAAAATCCTCAGTAAGTATAGTTTTATATTCTGTAAATAATAAGTAAATACATTGCTTAATTTATTGCTTTGATTAATTCTACTTCTGTATGTAAATTCTTAAAACCTTAAATAGTTCTTAAAATCACAGAGCTTCTGTAAGTCAACTCAGAACCTCTGACGACCCCTACAGAACCTCTGAAAAACCATGACCTATGTTCTATGCAAAACTTATCATTCTTTGATCCAAGCATAGGTCAAGGGGGAGCAAAAGGAAATTACTTGATCTACAGAGGTGATTAGATCAAGGGGGAGCAAAAGGAAAATTCTTGATCTACAGAAGTGATTAGATCAAGGGGGAGCAAAAGGGGCCCTGAGATGATCTACAGAGGCAAATCTCTCAAAGGAAAGCCGAAGAAGAATGTCGATAATTCTCCATCGACAGAAGAAAGACAAAACTGCCGAGAACAGAAGAACTAAAAGGTATGTCTCTCGCACAAAAGGTTTTTGGAAAACAGTTTTCTAGGACAAGAATTGTCAAATATGTCCTAAATATACTGTGAATAACATTTCAAAAATCAAAAGTTCAAAAGATTCAACAAAATTCGAAATAGGAGAAATTTAAGGTCATAGAGCTTCTACTGAGCTCAACAGAGCTTCTGCAGAAAATATGCTCTGTGATCACAAATTAACCCTCTGTCGATCTTTTGGAATGTTATCTCGAAAACCGACAACACACACCATGACCTTCTCGAACAAAACGTTTATCAATATAGTTTTATCGGACACCAACCTTCAAAAATGTGCGAAAAACATCTCTTAACACAGATAAAAAATTGGATGATCAGAAAATTAATAGAATTCAAGTTATAAGATTTTTTCTCTCATAGAGCTTCTGCTGGCTCTCACAGAGCTTCTGCAAGTTCCATCAGAGCTACAAAACCTCTGTGAGTAAAATTTCTTGACAAAATCCTATTAATCCTCTCCAATATTTTTACAAACGTTTTCGTTCAAAGAGAAATCTTCAAAGTCATGATAACAATGAGATATATGAGAAGGTTAAAACTCTAAGATTTTCAAAATCACAGAGCTTCTGTAAAACACAAAAGTTCTGCCATTTTGTTATCTGTGGTAATAACGGTTACTTTTACTGAGAGTGAAACTCATATGGCTAAGAACAACTCCACGCGCCTAGCATTAATGGGCCGCGCACGACGTCCTGTCATCTTCTGACATGGCCTACGTGTCCCATTTTCATTGAGCAAACATGGAACGTTTTTTTTGGTAAGTTGAACCCGCCGCTCAAACTCGAGTGCGGATTCCAAACTTTAATCCATAGCCATATATTTTACCCTTTCGAAGTCTACCGTTTTACCATCCTATAAAAACAAACCTTACCCTCTCATAAAACTTTTTACAAACTCTCATCTTCTTCTCCGGCGATACCCTGCAAAACACTTGCAAATGGCTTCATCTTCTCGAGCTACATCCTCTGAACTCTCTCCGGCGAACTCAACGGAAATCTCCCCTGCTCATTCAGAACATTCTGAAAACCCCAGCCTTGCAAGAGATATCGAACATATCCCTTAAGAAAGAGTATATACGCGATCATAGAACTCCAAAACCGAGTCCTATGACACCCCCGCGTTTAGGTGTTCCCCTAGGAACAATGATAGCAAAACCTCTTTCCACTCAAGCAGAAAAGGATCAAAAGTTAGCAAAACACATGGCTATTCAGCTAAGCTTCATAGCCAAACGCGCAGAAATAATGGGAAAGAAATCTTCAGCAAAGATCTCTGCTTCTACTCCAAAAGCTAAGAAGAGAAAAACTGCAGAAGGCACATCAACAAGCACTGCAGAAGATAGACCTTCACCTCCCCATGCCACAAAGATTGGCTCCTCTGCACCTCCCCTTTTCACAAAACAGAAAAAGAAGAGATCCAAATCAACAGAGGAAGGGGCACCAAAACCAAAGAGGAGGAAAACCAAAAAGAAGCATGGTAAAACACTTAAAAAGTTGTTTACCATTGCAGAAGAGGAAATCATAGAGGGAGAAACTGCAGAAGAAGAAGATGCAGAAGTAGGAATGACAGAAGAAGGATATCAATCACCCTATCAATCTCCAGATAGATTTGCTCACCAAGGAGACCTGAATGATTTCCTACAGAACCCCGAAATTGCAAACACCCTTAATACAGCAGGGTGGACGGCACAACCTCTCGACCACCACACTCCAGAAGAACAAGATTTCTTCATTTCTGGCATTGACACACATCTACACGAAGATGACACAACACCCAGATATCAACCAGCCGAAACCCCTGTGATTTTACAAAACCCTTTCATTCAAGGATTGGACGTCCACAGAAGAAGTCCAAACCAAGCTTCAGAAGAAACAGAACAAATCGAAGCTGAGTGGAATACAACTAAAGTTACAGAGGCAACGGTTGTAGAAGAAACCAAAGAAACAGGGATAGAAATCTCAGAGGTAGATTCAGATGAAGAAGAGGCTATCTGGATACGAAAAGGTCTCTATCATCCTCATGTCATGAGATTATACGGATCTCATCACATGTATGACTCCTTGCGCACAGAGCAAGGAACTTCCACAGAACCAGAAGAAGAAACAAGAAAAGATGCCGAAGTTGAAGAAGGCACATATCAATCACCCCCTCCCAGTGCAACCCACATTTCTAACTCCGCAGGTCTAGCTGCAGAAGGAGTTATTGAAAAAGAGCAGCACAGCTCGATCACAACCCAACCCATCCAGCCAGAGGTTACTCTTTCAACCTCTGTGCCCACAGAAACCGGGGAATCCATTCCTAGGGAGTCTCCTCAAAGAGACTCACCTAATGTTCGTGATCAATCGCCCCAGATCACACAAGAACACCCTACAGAGGAATTTGTTTCCTCTGACACGCACTTATTAAGACCCACACTTCTTTCAGAGAGAAGTAGAGAGCACAAAGACAAAGAGACTCTAGACAAGTCTCCTAGTCAACAGAAGGATATTCCAATACCCACCTCTGGAGTGGATTTGGACAATGTTCTTCTCAGAACTTCTGTAGGGATTGAAACTCATGTTTCTTCTCAAGGATCAGAAGGAAATCCTTCCATTCTCAACATACAAACAGGAATGAAAGAAGGTATCCCAGGAACAGGGATTCACTCTGGAGACGAATGTGTTCCTCCAGAGGTTACCACCGGAACACAAGTCACAAGGGATGAGTTCCAAACCCTTGAGACCTCTGTGAACCAAACCTTGAAAGAGTTGCAAAGCTCTTTCAAATCTTTTGCAGAGACAACATCACTGGCACTGCTAAACCTGAACACCAAAATGGACAACCTGTCCACAGAGATGAAAACTGCCATCTCACAGATGAAGTCTGCTGCTACCGCATCCACCACTTCTGCCGCAACAACTACTCCTTCTTCGATTGAGAACTCCATCAACAAGTTCCTTGATCAATTGAACAAACAGACTTCAGTGTCAAAGGGCATCACTCCTGCAGAACTACAGAAGGCCCTACAAAAAGTTCAAGAAGAAGCCATGCGAAATACCATGCTGATGCAACCCAAAGACTACATGACAAGAGCACAGCTGACAGAACTCGGGCAGAACGTGATTAATCAAGTGACAGAAGTCATCCTTTCCTTCACCACTGCCAATGCTAACTTCGTCAAAGATTTCAGAGAAAGTGTAGGAAGGATGAGATTCAAAACAGAGGCAGAGCTAGCAACTCTTCTTGGCCTCTGTGATGATGTCTGCGCGAAACTGATCGCTGCTGGAGCCACAATGCCAAAGAAACCTGATGCTTCGTGCAGAGCAGAGGGTACATCAGACAAGGGTCAGGATGACTCTGATGATGATGACCATCCTGGTCCATCAGATCATCCTGAGGGGGAGAAAACTACAGAGAAAACTGCAAGCAGAGAACTTACAGGTCCACCAATAGCCGCAGAACCTCTGAGTCAAGCACCTCCAGAACAGACCCGACAACAATAAACCACAGAGAATACACCCATCTCTGTGGATTCAACCTCTGAAGAACCCAACACTACAGAAGCAGATAAGCAAACCTCAGAGGCAACAACCGCCCCTGAGGTAATCATTTTAGAAGAAACAGATGAACCAACCACAGAGAAAACACCCACCTCTGTGGAAACACCCCAAACCATACCCAGAAGAAAGTCGATTGCCACCAAACCAAAAAGAGCAACGGCCTCTGCTTCTGACATTCTGAAAAGGATGCACACAACAATAAGTGATCGTATGGTGAAGAGAGAAGAAGAAAGGCACAGGTTCACCTTAGCCTTCAGAATGGCAAGAAGATTCAATGAAAACACTTCATCAACAGAAACTGAGCTCACAGAAGAAGTCACCAAACAACCTCCAACAGAGGTTACGGAGCAAGTCAAGCCAACAGAACCATCGCCACAAAAGTCCTCTAAATCACAATCGTCAAAATCCACAGAGGCAACCTCCATCAAACCTACAGAAGTACAAACCTCAAATCCCACAGAAGCAACAGGTTATGCCACGACAACAAAAGATAAAGGCAAAGGGATACTGACAGAGGAACCTAAGAAGAAGAAAACATTGTCAAAGCCAACAGAGAAACTGATGAAAAGTGCGTTTGACGCCTTTCAAACCCCAAAACCCGAAGAAGTTGACTGGGCACATGGATTGAAGCCTCTGTCAGAAACTCCTTTAACTGGTAGAGCTGCAGAAGTTGTTCAACATATGGAGAGTCTCAGAAGACAAATTCCACGACCTGGTCCAACACATGAAGAAATGGAAGAAGTGGTATACAAATACCTCTACAAACAATCCTTTCAGACAAACTATCCAATAGATCATGTGACAGATCCAAGGATCAGAGAAGAATTTGAGAACATCTTCACAAGAACAAAGCCAAGAGCCAAAGCAGATGTCTTCTCAATTCACAAAATCAAAAAAGTGATCTTCTGCAGATTCTCCTTCACAAGAACCTATCCAAGGGTCAGGTACAATCTTTACAAAGTCAGAAGAGAGAACAATTCAGAGTCTACCTTCGCTGATGCTGACTTAAGAAACATCAATCCATACGATCTACCTGACCTTCTGCAATGGACAAAGGACAACTACAACACAGAGGCAAACACCAGAGCCTATCAAGTATTGAGAAAAGCGATGAGGGAAAAGCTTCTGCTATACAGCATGATAGATTTTCAGCTGGGAAAAGATCTTGGTCTCAAACATCTAGATCTACGACCACCAGAAGATCGCTGCCCACCAGACGCTGTGCCCAACTCAATCATCAGAGAACCAAGATTTGGGTTAGTATTTCAAAACCCACAACACCAGGTTAAACTTTTTGTACTCATGGATTGTCAGAAGTATGCAACCAGTACTCTGAGCAAATTGAGAGCAAGCCTTGTAAAATACAGAGGTACAGAGAAAATGGATAGAGATGATGCAGATACTTTCATCAGAGAAATAGACTCAACAATCCGCCTAAGAGAACTCTGCATCAGATTCTACAAAGAGATCAGAAAAGTCGGCAGAGACAACAGAAGCTACAACGATTTCAAAGATGCCAAAATCTGATTCTCAGACCTCCAATCTCTGCAAACAAAAGTCTATCTTTCATTGTACTCAAATGTAAAATGCCTCTGGCATATTTCTAAATGAAAGAAATTTCGAGGTATTGTTTAACCTTTGTCTTATCTAACTTAGCCTAACTAAACACAAAGTCAAATTTTTATTTTTCACTACTTAGGGGGAGATTGTTAGCTTCAATCTTCCTAATCATAGAAATACTTAGAAGTAGTGAAAAATAGGCTAAGTATAGAAAAGCCTCTCACAGAGGCTCTGCCACTTCTTCCAGAAGATCAAGTCCAGAAAGCCACAGAAGCTACAGAGGTAATCACAGAACCTCTGTAGTGCGCAAGAAGAAGATCAACTCGGAAACAAGTGGACTGCTCCACAGAAGGTCAGACCATAGAACCTCTGTAATGCCTTACAGAGCCTCTGTGGTCTGCTATGAAGACTTGGAAGATATTACTGGATACATTCATCAACTTGCATGGAAAAGTACTGTCAAAACACGTGTCAAGCTCTGAGTGGACTCAATAGGGCATGGTACAAAATAGACGTCTGCGCCATTTAATGCATTTACCAATAGTACATCTGCTCCATTAAATGCGCATGGCTCAAACAACTGCTCACACCATCCAGTCCACTGTTCACACCATCCAGTTTACTATTCATGCCGTAAAAGGAACAGTGACCAACTTCATAGTCTTCTAAGAGTAGTATAAAAGGAAGTCTCATGTTGAGATCTTCCTAACGACGAATAGACAAGGAATCACTAATACTCTCAAACTTTATTGTCAAATATCTGAGTGTTATATTCTCACACACCAACAGTTCTTAATCTGTTCTTCGTGTTGTTATTATATATTGAATAACAGTAACTGTTCAAGAAATCCTTTTCATCCTTTACTGTTTTCTTTATATATGTGCGTTCTAATATCTATCAAACATATCTGTTAGTTTAATACGCTTCCGCATCAAACTCTAAACTCAACTAATAGACTGTTAATCTTGATTAAGCGTATCTGGGTTCCAACATATACTTACAGAGGTTTTAACTCATGTTTATCATTCCCAACTTACCCACCAAGAAAAGAAATCTTTTCTCATCTAGTGCCTTGATGAATAAGTCTGCAAGCTGGTACTCTGTAGACACGAAGTGCATTTCGATTGTCCCATATTCAACATGGTGTTTCAGAAAGTGGTAACGGATATTGATATGCTTTGTTTTTTAGTGCTGTACTGGATTGGCAGAGATGGCTATGGCGCTCTTTGAGTCACAAAAGATGGGAATCTTGAATATGATGTGGCCATAATCTTTAAGCAGAGTTTTCATCCACAGAACCTGGGAGTAACAACTAGCAGCAGCAACGTATTCGGCTTCTGCTGTAGATGTGGATACGCAGTTCTGCTTCTTAGAGGTCCAGCTGACTAGTTTACCACCTAGGAATTGACAACTCCCAGAGGTACTCTTTCTGTCGAGCTTGCATCCTCCATAATCTGAATCTGTATAAGTTTTAAGACCAAAACCAGAGTTCTTCGGATACCAGAGGCCAGGATTTTTGGTCCCTATTAGGTATCTGAAGATCCTCTTTACAACATTATAATGTAATTCCTTTGGGTTAGATTGATATCTTGCACAGAGACATGTAGCATGCATTATGTCAGGTCTACTGGCAGTTAAGTATAACAGAGACCCAATCATTCCTCTGTAGAGCGTGCACTCTATAGGTATGCCATTTGGATCTGAGTCTGACTTATTTCCTGTGGCCATTGGAGTTCTCATTACAGAGGTATCAGAGAGACTGTATTTTGAAAGTATGTCAGAGACATATTTAGCTTGATTTATGAAAATTCCCTCTGATGATTGTTTTACTTGGAGTCCGCGGAAGAAAGTTAATTCTCCCATCATACTCATTTCAAACTCACTCTGCATGAGTTTTTCAAACTTTTTGCACTCTTCTGTATTTGTAGACCTAAAAATTATGTCGTCCACATATATTTGTACAAGCATAATTTCATCACTTTTTCGTTTATAAAACAAAGTTGTATCCGTCGTACCTCTGTCGTAACCATTATCGAGAAGAAAGGTAGAAAGTCTTTCGTACCATGCTCTTGGAGCCTGTTTTAGTCCATACAGAGCTTTGTCGAGGTAGTACATGTATTTTGGGTACTTAGAGCTTTCAAACCCTGGTGGCTGTTGGACGTATACTTCTTCTTGGATTTCGCCATTTAGAAAAGCAGATTTTACGTCCATTTGAAATACTTTAAAACGTCTGTGGGCTGCGAAGGCTAAGAAGATTCTTATGGCTTCGAGTCATGCGATAGGGGCAAAAGTTTCATCGTAATCTATGCCTTCTTCTTGGCGATATCCCTTGGCCACCAATCTTGCTTTGTTTCTTATGACCACTCCATCTTCATCCTTCTTATTTCTGAAGACCCATTTAGTCCCTATGGCTTGTTTTCCTCGTGGCAGAGGAACTACAGTCCAGACTTTGTTTTGTTCAAACTGTAGAAGCTATTCTTGCATAGCATCTACCCAGTTTGGGTTGTCAAGGGCTTCAGAGATCCTTTTTGGCTCGATCATACTAATAAAGTTTGTAAAGAAACAAAAGTTAGCAGTGACATATCTTGTTTTTACCTTTTCAGAAGGTTCGCCAATTATAAGACTTGGAGGATGACTTTTTCTCCACTTTGTTGTTCTTGGGAGATGGTCATCGATTTCATCAAGTTGATCTTCAGAGGAATGATTGGAATGAGTGGAATGAGTGGATTTTGCTTTCGTGCTTGATCCTACAGATTGTGGAATGATTGGAATGAGTGGCGGTGTTTGTTCCTCTGAGGAAGTATAGTCTGAGTCTTCTTGTTCCTCTGTTATTGGTTCCTCTGTGGTTTCTAGAGTTGGTTCTTCAGTAGCTTCTGTGGTTGTTTTCCTTGTTGTATCATCTTCTGTTGTCTCCCCCTCGACATTTGCATCTGTATGATTAACAGAGGAAGATGAATTATTTAAGGGACCAGTTAGAGAGATACCTATTGCGTTCTGGCTGGCAGAAGATGATTCTCCAGAGGCTCTGATGGCTCCAGCAGAGGGATCAATGTCGTCATGGAACATCTCTTGAAATAGAAGATTTAAGTCTTCTTCTCTTGTTTTTGAGATGCCAGAGGATTCCCCATTTAGACCGAGTTCTGAACTGATTTGTTCAGAAGTCTTCTGGAAAGTGTTGTCAAAAGAAACATTTATGCTTTCTACGATCGTTCGAGACCGCAGAAGATAAACTCTGTAGGCCTTGGAAGTTGCAGAGTATCCTATGAACTTGCCTTCATCTGCCTTTACTTCAAACTTTCCTCTTGCTTCTCTATCATTTAAGATGAAGCACTTGCATCCAAATACATGGAAGAATTTGATGTTTGGTCGTCTTTTGTTGATCAAATGATATGGTGTTTTGATGTGTCTCTTTACGATGGTTGATCGATTTTGGGTATAGCAAGCGGTTGATACTGCTTCTGCCCAATATGTCATTGGTAATCCACATGCGGTTAGCATAGTTCTGGCGGCTTCCACAAGCGTGCGATTCTTTAGTTCGACCACGCCATTCTGTTGTGGGGTGCGTACAGCAGAGAAGTTCTGTGAAATTCCTTCTTCTGTAAGATAGGCTTCAATGACAGAGTTTTTGAATTCTGTGCCATTGTCGCTTCTCAGTTTCTGAATCCTGCACTCCTACAGAACTTGGATTCTTTTCATTAAATTTATCAGTATGTTTGGAACATCTGATTTTTTTCTGACAAATTCAACCCAAGTAAATCTTGAGAATTCATCGATCAAAACAAGCAGATATTTCTTGCCACCTAGACTCTGTGTAGATATTGGACCGCAGAGGTCAACATGTAGCATGTACAGAGGTCTAGGGCAAGATACATCAGTTTTTCCTTTATGGGAAGGTCTTTTGAGTTTTCCCATTTCACAGGCAGAGCATAAATGATCTTTATTAAACTTAACGTTTGGTAGACCTTTGACTAGATCAAGTTTTACAAGTTTATCAAGAGTATGAAAGTTTAAATGGCAGAACCTGTTGTGCCATAGCCAGGCTTCTTCACTTTTGCATGCAACAAGGCAGATTTTGTCTTTCTTGTTCTTTGCATTGAAGTTCATGAGATATAGATCTCCTCTTCTTTCGGCTCGCAGAAGTTCAAGTCCTGTGTCCTCGCTCTATAGAGAGCAAAAGGTTCTTTTGAACATTACGTCGAATCCCGTATCGCAGAGTTGACTAACACTGAGAAGATTGTGTTTAAGGCCATCAACATATGCAACTTTGCATACGGTTATATTTTCCTTCTTTATGACTCCGTAGCCTTTGATGTACCCCTTTTTATTGTCTCCAAAGGTCACAGATCCACCATCGTTCTTTTCTTTGTATGTGGATAGAAGACCTCTGTCGCCAGTCATGTGCCTCGAGCATCCGGAGTCTAGATACCAGATTGGTACATACTGCTTCTGCAAGACAATTAGAGAGTTTTAGGTACCCATATCCACATGGGTCCAGTTTTGTCAGGGGTCTTTGTTCTAGCTTCTGTTGAAGAATCATTTTGATTCTTCTTACCATTGGATTTATCTTTTGCTTTGGGTACAGAGAGAAGACAGTGTGGACTTTTGAAATGTTGGTTTATTTTAAACATAAGATCAAAGCAATGACATTATTGAATGTGCGAAGAGATTTGCTTGAACTTTTCATTAAATACATTAAATGGGGGCACAGAGGCATTACAATTTATCCTAACATTAGACTTTCTATTACAAGAAGGTTTATGTAGGCTAGATCGTTGTTTGCAAAATCCTTTGTTGAGTGTGGCCTTCTATGTTCCCCTTCTGTGGTGAACTTCTGTAGATGTCACTGTCACAGAAGAAAAAGATTTGTTAATTTTAGTCCATTTACCCTTTTCTTGCCATGTTAGTTTTTCTTTAACAGGTTTTAAGGGTTTTAAAATCTTTGAACCCGTTGGAATTTGAGTGGACATTAACTTCTGTTGTTTGAAATTTTCAAGCTCAAGAGAGGTTTTGGCTTGTATTCACATATTCAAAAAGTCTGGACAGATAGGAATTCCAGTGATTTTCTCCTTGGGAGGAATAGTTCTGTTAAGAACTTCAGAGGTTTGTTTAAAAACCTCTGGGTCACTAGGTCCGATCTCTGACTTAGAGTCAGTCTCTGATTCGTCAGAGGATGAATCGTCCTCATATACAGAGGTTGAGTCACTTGGTTCTCTTTCGACAGAGGCTGGACATTCAGAACATGTGTCATACGCACTTTCTTCCTTTTCTGAGGAACTATCTTCTAAGTTAACAGAAGTATCTCTTAACTTTTCTTCAGAGAGATCTTGATTGCTGGAAGATGTACAGAGGTTTTCTTCAGAGATACCAAGTTTTTCTTCTGTAAGTATTGGTTTGAACTCAGGTGCCTCTGCAGATAATTTCTTTTCAGAATTCATCATACAGACAAATGCAACTTGAGTTTGAGTCTCGGGGTCACCAAACTTGAAGATTCCTATTTGATTTTGAGTTTTCAGATACTTCTTAGGTTTAGATTCTCTTTTTACAGAGATTGAAGGTGACAAATCTGTGTTTTCAAACCACACGTTTGTCATCTTTAGAGGTTTCCTCTTGGGAGGTTTCCCAGAGACTTTTTACCTTTTACTTACAGAGAGAAGATTTGGAAATCCAGGTTTTCTTGTATCTCCAATGTGAAATAGAGAGGACAGAGACTTATCTCTTTTGGTTCCGTTATAAGGATCTATATTAGAGAAGACAATTCCCCGTCTCCCTATTTGTGTGTTTATTTTTTCGTACACCTTCTGAGCATCTTGAATTTTTTTAATTTGAAGATCTCTTCTGAGTAAATCTTGAAAGAGGACTTCTCTTTCCTTTTGAAAATAATTTTTAAGAGCTAGGATGTTCATTCTGTCACACTCAACGTCCATTAGTTCTTTAGACTTTGTTTTCAAAGAGGAATTAAGTTCAGAAATCTTTTCTTTTAAAGGATTTAACTTTTTATTCCAGTCCATTTCAATTTCTTCTTTTTCTTTAAAGATTTTAGCTTTTTCTTGAGTGAGAAGTCTAGCTTGCTTTTTCATAGAAGGTGAGCTTTTTCTGAATATCTTCACATGTCTTTTTCATTTCAGTGTATTCAATGTTAAGTTTAATCAAGTCATCTTCTGTAGTATTAGAGTTAGAGGTAGAAGTGGATACCTCACTGTCGGAGTCGGAGCTGACTTCTGCCATGCCACAGAATAGAGCATTCTTTGTTTCGCCTTCGTCAGATGATGTGTCTGACTCCCAGATTTCTTTGTTCACCATTAGTGACTTCTGAGCATAGTATTCAGCTTTCTTTTTGTAGAAAGCTGCATCCCTCTGAGGGCGATTTGACTTGCTCCTGCATTCGTTGGCAAAATGACCTGGCTTTCCACAGTTGTAGCATCCTTGGTTCTGTGTGGAGTTTCCAGCTCTCTCGTCTGACCTCTGTCGGTCACCACTTCTTTCGGTTCGGCACTCATTTGCGTAGTGGCCTGACTTACCACATTTGTAACACTCTTGAATCTGTTTAGTGTTACCAGCTTTGTCTTCCGACCTCTGTCGGTCATTTCCTCTGTCATTTATGTCATTTGACCTCTCTCGGTCACCACTTCTGTCGTTTGACCCTTCTCTTTCTCGATTATCTCTTTCATATTGTTCATTACCAGATTTCTTCTGGTATCCTCTGCTGAATTCCCTAGTCAAGAGAGCTAAAGATTTAGCTATCAAGGCTAGGGTCATTTCTTCTTCTGTTGCTACTTCCTCTTCTTCTTCACTTTCCACCATCATGTTTTTCTTCTTCTTCTCCTTTCTTTCCTCTATTGCTTTCTCTTTCTTTGGTTTCTCTCTAGCCTCTGTAGTCTTACCAACCAATGCAAGAGGTGCAATGATCTGGGCTTTTGCTTGTGCTACCTGAGGCTCTTGTGCTGCCAATGTTCCATAGAGGTCTGATAGGGTCCAGGAATCTAAGTCTTGATTTGTTTGTAGAGACATAGATAACTGAAGCCATTCTTCATTCAGAGACTTCATGAACATAACGTTGTTTTCTTCAGAGGTTCTGTGGATGCCGAACTTCTTGCACTTGTTTATTAGAGAGTTAAACCTATCATACGTAGTTTGCAGAGATTCGGTTGGCAGAGCTTTAAAGGCATAGTATTCATTTATGTATTGAGCTCTGCGATTCTTCTGGGTTTTGACTCCTCCTTCTAGTTGTTTTTCCAGTTCTTTCCATAAATCATATGCAGATTCACATGCATCCATGGACTGGAAAAGGTCATTTGGAATGGCCATAATCAGAATTCTCTTAGTTTTCTGAGCAACTTCGTATATAGCCCAATCAGAATCAGACCAATTATCCTGGGTCTTTGGTTTCGTGTGTTCTGGGATTTCTGGTGTGTCGTCTGTGCTAGGAACACGAGGTACAGTTATCATGGGAACGAAAGGAGGGTTTCGGATATAATAAACCAATTCTTTGTCAGTACCCTCA
Source organism: Saussurea involucrata (assembly GCA_033807775.1). Classification (NCBI taxonomy): domain Eukaryota; kingdom Viridiplantae; phylum Streptophyta; class Magnoliopsida; order Asterales; family Asteraceae; genus Saussurea; species Saussurea involucrata. The sequence continues at coordinate 25,927,995 of CM066326.1, forward strand.
AAGAAGTGAATCATTCGAATCTTCCATTGAGGGTATTCTTCTCTAAGAAGAGTGGGAGGTTTGGTTAAGGAACCAGCAGAGAGGAAGTTGTTTGTACTTGTCATTTTTAGAGAGCTAAATTATCCAAAAAAGGTTTTAAACAACAAACTTTTCAGAGTATGAAGTGGATGCTTCGTATGAAGTTTTTAAGCTAAATAACACCAAACTAAAATGGTGTTTTTAACCAGAATAAAAGATTCTACAAGTTTACCAAAGTTCGAATGAATCGAAAATGGCAGAAAAATAGAAATTGTTTGATTAATATGAAGAATAGGTTAAAAATCCAAGTTTCTACAAGGATCCTAGTTTAGAGTGGATCCCTTGATATTAAAAATCAAGGTTTGCTCTGATACCAATTGTTGGTTCCTGTTTTTCTTAAACAATGATCTTAACTATCAGTTAGTTCAGATTGTATGGTGCGGAAGCGTATTTAAGAACTGAAAGATAATGTAAGGTAGAAGAACACACAATATCAAATAAACAGTATGTAAGAACAGATGAATATCTCCAAGATTACTGTATTTGATATATATTAACAACACCAAGAACTTCAAAGGATTAACAAGAAATGTGCAGTTAATGGTGTGTGTGAGAAGTGCAAAGCTTAATGATATATGTGTATTTTTGTGGTATTAAGCTTAATAGAAGAGCTCACATGAGCCTTCTATTTATACTACTTCTAAAGGGGACAATAAGGACTGAATGTACAAATATACTGTTGAGGCATAGTAGCTGGAAGGTACAAAACACTATTCTGGAACTGTTGCAGATACAATGTTCATTAAATGCTCCGTATTCAGCTTTAGGCGGAAACCTATCAGAGTTTGACACGTGGAGTTGTCAGGTCACGCCTTTGTACGATTGATCTTTAGAACCTTCGAATGGCAGATATTGTAAGAAGCATGTTCGTCCTTGTTAAGATCTTTTGCGTAGATCTTCTTTTTACCACAGTAGCTCTGTCATGTATGATAGAAGCTCTGTGGCCTTGTCCGCTTAGAAGTGTCTTCTGTTGCTCTTTACTTCGGTCTTCTTGGTTAACCCGGCAGAGCCTCTGTCGAAGACTTCTGTCTTCTTGGTTACTCAGCTACTCGGCAGAGCCTCTGTGGGTGACTTCTGTACTTAGACTATATTCACTACTTTCACTGTAAAGCCCGTATCCCGGTATGTAATTTATTAGTATTAATCCTTTTTTTTTAAGTTTAATTTATTGTGGTTTCCGTTAACGGGGTTAGTCGAGTTGGGTCGAATCGTTGAAGTGTCGGAATTTTTGGTTAGTTGCGAGAGGGTTGTAAGTGGAGGGACTATTTGTGTCAAAGGCCCAAAAACCCACCTTGGGTTTGGCCCATGCAAGAGAATTCGAGACCTATGTATTTTGCTTTGGGGTTGTTGTCGTAAGGATGAAGCAAAGGAAAAAGAAATCAAAAAAAAACCTACGACTTCATTCGTTTTCGTGTGGGTTGTCTTTGTTGTCACCGGCCGGAAAAGAAGAAGAGAGAGAGAGATCGCGAGAAAGAGAGTGAGGAGAAGGAAGAACCCAGCGGCAGCCGTCGCCGCCGCTGCTGCTGTCGCCGGAGGTCGCCACCATCGGCCGTCGTCGGAGGAGTCGAGGGTGAGAGGTTTGGTTGTGGTGGTGAGACGTCGTCGCGAGGTATGTAGCTCTCTCGTTCGTCTCGTTCTTTTCCTTTTCCTTTCTTTTTCCGGCGAGACCACCACCGCCGCACGCCGCCGCTGCGGTGGCCGTGGGTGGAGGGCGGTGGCAGTGGGTGTCACTCGTAGCGTAAAACCCGAATCGTATAAGCCGAACTCGTAACCGTTTTTATAAATCGTGATTTTATGAAAATTCTAAGTGTGCTGTCCAGTTTTCGTTTGATCATAACTTTTCCGTCGTAACTCCGTTTGAGCCGAAACTGGCGCCCATGGTTCAAGTTCGGGGGTTTTCCGTGTTTTAGCGGAAAACTGGTTCGGTCTCTAGCTGGGCGAAAAAGTGGACGCGAGTTCGGTGATTCGTCATTTCATGTGAAAATTTCTGGAATCTGCCTTGATCTTGCGAAAGCCTTAACTTTTCACTCGTAACTCGTTTTGACGTGAAATTGGTGCCCAAAGTTCCCAATTTGAGTTGGGGAGGTTTTTCGTGTTTTGCCGAAAGTCTGATTAAGCCCGTAGCTAGGCTGTTTCGGGATGTTTGCGCGGATGGTCCGAAAACGGACAGTTTCTGTGGTCGTTCGTATTTAATTCATAATAAATTGTAGAAAAATCGTTAGGAGGCGTATAATATGTCCTTGAAACCCTATCTCAGAGTACTTTCTAATCATGAAATAATATTGGGAATTTTCTGGGTTTAAAGGTGTCGAAACAGGTCCCGAACAGACCTGTTTGGCGAGAACGGAAAATAGTTTTAGTGACGGTTTAAGCGTGTGTCGTGTCGTAGGGTCCGGGTCTCGTATTGACACGTTTTAACATGCGTTTAGGTGCTGGGAAGTGACCGTAATTGTGAAGCTTGAATTGTATTGTTAAGCTAGGCGCGCATTCGAGGTGAGTTCTCTCACTATATCTAATAACGGTTGTTTTATCATTGCTGTAGTACGTGTGTGGTAGCTTTATGTGATTGTGTTGTGGAACTAGATAGTGGGGTGTCTAGTTGATACTATGTTGTCATGTTAACTCGGTGGGACCGAGGATCCGGCGGGGCCGGAGATTTTATACGCGGGTGGCGTAGAGACTCGGTGGGACCGGGGATTCGGCGGGGCCGGAGATTTTATACGCGGGTGGCGTAGGGATTCGGCGGGGCCGGGGATTCGGCGGGGCCAAAGATGTTATCATGTGGTCGGTGGGACCGACTTGTGCCTTTTAGGTGGGTGGGTGTGGATATACATGTTTATGATTTGTTCGTAGACCTGTATGTTCGTTTATGTGTCACTATCTGTTGTAGGGGTAATGTGGAATAACTGTGTTATCTATAGTGGTTGAATTCACTAAGCTTCGTGCTTACCCTTTCCCAATAAATCATTGTTTCAGGTACGAGTGGCTCCAAGGCGTGACGAGTACACACTGGCGCGCGTGAAGAGCTGATTATTATATCGTTTTATAATTATCATTTTTAAACTATGTTATTCCGCTGTTTACTGTTTTTAGAGAATAATTATTCTTGGGTTGCAAACGAAACGTTTTGGGTTATTTAACGAGTTTAATTAATGAAATGTCATTTTTAAAAATTTAAATTTTCTTGTAATTTTTGGGACGTTACAACTTGGTATCAGAGCATAGCTTGAGTGAATCAAATGCACCTCGGTGTGTTTGATCTCAAGTTTGCGGCTATAAAATTTTCTTTAAAATTTTTGGAAAATAAAAGAAAGGAAAACCCGTTTGAGAAACGGTGATCGATGGCGCAGTGTGTACAGTCAGCCGGAGCCAGGGGAAAAGGTACAGTACTTAGTGTTTTATTGCTTTCTAGATCATAGAGTATGCATGCTAGATTGCCTGTTGTGGACACTATGCTGTATGTTGAACTACTTGCTATTAGGAATTTATGCTAATTATGATAGGTTACTAAGTGGATGCCCTCTAGGTTGTATGCAGTAAGAGATTTATAGCCTTAGAATATTCGATTTAGTTCTATTGCGCAGCTCTTGTTTGAGTCCAACCGTTCTAGGATAGAGTCTTGTATTCGACTGTCTATTTGTTTCGCACTGCATATAATCGGGTATTCGCGAGGTCACCCATTATAATTAGTAGGGATTCGGTAGTAGCAAGGGTAGTGGGATAAGAGGAAGTTCCTAGAGAGCTGGGAAGGGTGTTTATGTATGAGTACGTGTGCTAGATTGCTTTCTAGAACATAGGAGTATGTATGCTAAATTGCTTGGTGCTTATTACACTGTATTGCATGTCTGCTGCTTGCTATTAGGGATTTGGCAGTAGCAAGGGTAGTGGTTTGGATGGAATTCCTAGGGAGCTAGGAAGAGTGTGTACATATGCCGGTGCGGGCATATGTGTATAGTTTCGGCGAGAAACTACTTGGACCCCTTGGGATGGAACTCGGAACGGGCGATGATAGGTGTGGATGGTAGTAGTAGAGCTCCTACTACCGGAAGCACAGGATCAATGCTCGAGTCGGGGAAGTCACGAGGAATCCAAGGAGTTGAGCGTGAGTGTTGTTAGTATGAGTTATTATGTGCTAATAACGCGTTGTATTGTCTACCCAGAATAGCCATCACAAGGAGGAACAACTATAGTAAACCTACTAGTACAGGTGTGTACTCGAAGTGTTTTGAGGTGATGATCGTTGGGGGTAGTGATGAAGGTCCTAAACTAGTAGTCGTTGGAGTAGAAAGACGATTCTAATATTAGTCACTTGGAGTGACGATAAGGATTATATTTGTTGTAAGCAGATCATTTCGGGCCAAGATGGAAGATTGTGCTAGGGTCATAGGCTCATAGAGCCGACTTTGATTTGAGGAAAACCCGTAAGATGATTTGATGTGATTTCCCAACTTGCTTTAAGAGGTTTAAATGTCTGGATGACAATAGTAGACCGGAGAGTTTCGGAGTAGTAGGGGTCGAGACGTTGAATGCCGAATGAGTCATGCACGAAGTTATTTTGAAAATAAGATTGCATTAACAAATTCTTGTGTTTCAAATCTTTGTATGGACGGTGTTTTGGAATTTTGGGAACTGCTCAGCACACGCACAAGATTTTGAAATATGGTTTTGAAAGTGTATGAAATCGTTTTATCACGGGAGTGCAAATTTTGTTAGAATTTGTCTCATTTTCGTTATTTTTCCAACGGTTCTTTCGGGTACGATGTTATCCATGTTTTGGTGGTGGTTAAGATGTTGGGTAAGTGACTACGGATTGAGACTCTAACATTTGAACTCCTCCACATGTGTTAGAGTTGAGACGAAAAGTTACATTCCACGATGTCTGTATAAAGGCTATTTTGGGTGATTTGTTTAAAATGAGTTTGGAATTCCAGTGTCGCTTAACTTTTCGTTCGAGAGTTTGTATTACTAAGTGTTTTATTGCAAATAGTTCAGTGTGTGGATTGATTCATGCGTGACATAAGTGATGCATGGAGGAAATTTGGTAACATTTCATAAGGAGTTGTTTAGTGCGCTTTTTAGTCAGCTAAAGGTTTTATTGACATTTCCATGAGAATGCGATTTATCGACTTAGGGGTATGCATACTGGGGTAACCTTTGTTCTCAACATTTTGATGAACGAGTCGTGCATGAAAATGTTTTAGTTCCTTTTTGTCGAAATGAAAGACCATTTGATCCAAGGAGTGTTTTAATGTTGTGAACATCATGCATACGATTACAATGTGTTATATTTTGGAAATATAAATGCGTAGATTTTTGACCTTCGGTTAATTTAGAATTACCGATCATTTTTTTTGGGAAATTAAAAACTTTTGCTTTGGAGGAAACGAGTATTTTGAGCATTTTCGATAAATACATTTTTAAACTATAATGTTTTGACGTTATATGTCCCAAGTACGAAACTTGAGGAAGTGTTACAAGCTTGCATGTCTGCCCCCAGTTTGAGATTTTATGAGGTTTTAGTCGATATTTCCAATTAATAGAAGCGGACTGGTTTCTGTCTTCAAGTTTGAAACTTACACGAGGCAGTTGTGTTTTAACAAAAATATATTTGTAAACCGTGTCATCGTTTTGTGTGATTAGCTGACGCGCGAAAAATTTGTGGCGAACCCTGTGCCACGTCATTTTTTATGATTAAAAAGAAGAATTTTTGAATCAAATGTCGTGAAACTTATTTTGAATTATGTGCACACCTTTGTCGCACCCTGTTTAAGGTCAAGCGGTTACTTTAAGTGCACGTCATGAGTCAATCCATACTGGAATCGAGGCGGTTCATTTTAAAGAAATTATTTATTACGCTTGCTTTTGTGTGAGTAAACTGAACTGCAATGGAACGATTTTCAACATGATGTTCCTATGTGGGACGAGTGTGTCCAGTTTTGCGTAACTATCGATCAGGTAATAGTAGTTTTATTACATGCGATCTTTTGAGATGAAAATCCTGATGTTGAAAATATTTTGTAAATGATTTTGTAAACCATTTGGGAAAATGTGCTTTTAAGTGTCATGTGTCATTTCGAGAATTTTTAGGGTGTGAGTCCTTTTGGAAAACTCTTTTGTTTAACCCGTGTTGAGTCTGAGACTAAGGTTGATTTCAGAGTATTGCTTGCTTAAACTTTGTTTAAACGCATTTTCCGACCTATGGGTCTAGCAAGCGTGGAGCATTTTGCTCGGTTTTGACATGGAGTTAGTCATGGGCCAATTGCCCGGTTTTAATGGCTCGATGTGAAGTCTAGTTGATGAGTTGTTTTTGTCGCACCGTTTGGCATTCTTTGCACGTTGAGTGTTTACATGTTTGGGTGAGTGAGTCAATCCGGAATAGGCATGTTGTTGGTAGGCTGTTTGCTTTGGATCCTTAGACACGTTAGTCAGTCGTTGGTAATGGTCGGTTGGGTATCTCGGGGTGGGACCCCGGTATTCATGTGTTTTAACCTAGACTTTCCAGTAGGTACTAGGAGGATATAGTTGTGGGCACTTACCTGGGAGGTAGTTCCGGTGTACTGGGTCTTGAGGCGTTACCTGGGAGGTAGACGTCAAGGTGTATCCTCGATACGGTGTGACTTGGCTTCGTAGAGCAAGTGTGGATGATACGTCGACGGTGGAAGGTAGATATTCCACGCGAGTTAGTACTGTAGGCCGAATAGTATCGGTTAAGGGATTGATGCCCTTTGTTATTAAGAGAATAAATGCGCATCAACCATTTTGAGGTAGGTGGTATATTTAGGTGTCGAATTTTGGGCTTGAGGCCAAACACCTTTAGTATAATCGGAGAGTTGCAACCGATTTTAAGATAATCATGGTGACAGTAGTAGTAACCCTGAAACGATCACTTGTGATGGATGGTTATGGTGGAATGACCTACGTGTGTGTTAGTTGATTTGGTTGTGGGGGATATCTATTTGTGTTAGTGTCTAGGATAATACCACGCTGATGTGAGTTATTGTAATTGGTTGGACCGATGTTCGGCGGGTGGCCGATGTTTGTTATTGTAATCGGTTGGACCGATGTTCGGCGGGTGGCCGATGTTTGTTATTGTAATCGGTTGGACCGATGTTCGGCGGGTGGCCGACGTTTGTTATTGTAATCGGTTGGACCGATGTTCGGCGGGTGGCCGATGTTTGTTATTGTAATCGGTTGGACCGATGTTCGGCGGGTGGCCGATGTTTGTTATTGTAATCGGTTGGACCGATGTTCGGCAGGGGGTCGATGTTTTGTTAATATAAGTTATTGAAAATATTTGGAGTCTATTAGAATTCGTAGAAGTTAATCGTCAATTAATGATAGGAGGGATCGTAATCGAGTATCCTGTGGAGTATACTGGTGAGCAGCTTTAGAGTGGTTAGAGCTTGAGATTTGACTCGGGATGTATGGAATATCTAAGGTTGGGGGACAACCGTAGTCGCTTGGCTAGGAATGATTTCAATTGTCGGGGTGTTCTGCCGATCATAATCCCAGTGTCTTAGAAAGAGTACGTTAGTAAGAATAGTATTCGAGAAGTTTAGTAGGGGTTTCAAGTGGACTTAGGAACCTGAGGTTGAGATGAGGGAGAACTATCCGGAGCTATTCGTAGGCAGAGACTTCGAGGACGAAGTCTAATCCAAGTGGGGGAGAGTTGTAAAGCCCGTATCCCGGTATGTAATTTATTAGTATTAATCCTTTTTTTTAAGTTTAATTTATTGTGGTTTCCGTTAACGGGGTTAGTCGAGTTGGGTCGAATCGTTGAAGTGTCGGAATTTTTGGTTAGTTGCGAGAGGGTTGTAAGTGGAGGGACTATTTGTGTCAAAGGCCCAAAAACCCACCTTGGGTTTGGCCCATGCAAGAGAACCTTCGAATGGCAGATATTGTAAGAAGCATGTTCGTCCTTGTTAAGATCTTTTGCGTAGATCTTCTTTTTACCACAGTAGCTCTGTCATGTATGATAGAAGCTCTGTGGCCTTGTCCGCTTAGAAGTGTCTTCTGTTGCTCTTTACTTCGGTCTTCTTGGTTAACCCGGCAGAGCCTCTGTCGAAGACTTCTGTCTTCTTGGTTACTCAGCTACTCGGCAGAGCCTCTGTGGGTGACTTCTGTACTTAGACTATTTTCACTACTTTCACTGTAAAGCCCGTATCCCGGTATGTAATTTATTAGTATTAATCCTTTTTTTTTAAGTTTAATTTATTGTGGTTTCCGTTAACGGGGTTAGTCGAGTTGGGTCGAATCGTTGAAGTGTCGGAATTTTTGGTTAGTTGCGAGAGGGTTGTAAGTGGAGGGACTATTTGTGTCAAAGGCCCAAAAACCCACCTTGGGTTTGGCCCATGCAAGAGAATTCGAGACCTATGTATTTTGCTTTGGGGTTGTTGTCGTAAGGATGAAGCAAAGGAAAAAGAAATCAAAAAAAAACCTACGACTTCATTCGTTTTCGTGTGGGTTGTCTTTGTTGTCACCGGCCGGAAAAGAAGAAGAGAGAGAGAGATCGCGAGAAAGAGAGTGAGGAGAAGGAAGAACCCAGCGGCAGCCGTCGCCGCCGCTGCTGCTGTCGCCGGAGGTCGCCACCATCGGCCGTCGTCGGAGGAGTCGAGGGTGAGAGGTTTGGTTGTGGTGGTGAGACGTCGTCGCGAGGTATGTAGCTCTCTCGTTCGTCTCGTTCTTTTCCTTTTCCTTTCTTTTTCCGGCGAGACCACCACCGCCGCACGCCGCCGCTGCGGTGGCCGTGGGTGGAGGGCGGTGGTAGTGGGTGTCACTCGTAGCGTAAAACCCGAATCGTATAAGCCGAACTCGTAACCGTTTTTATAAATCGTGATTTTATGAAAATTCTAAGTGTGCTGTCCAGTTTTCGTTTGATCATAACTTTTCCGTCGTAACTCCGTTTGAGCCGAAACTGGTGCCCATGGTTCAAGTTCGGGGGTTTTCCGTGTTTTAGCGGAAAACTGGTTCGGTCTCTAGCTGGGCGAAAAAGTGGACGCGAGTTCGGTGATTCGTCATTTCATGTGAAAATTTCTGGAATCTGCCTTGATCTTGCGAAAGCCTTAACTTTTCACTCGTAACTCGTTTTGACGTGAAATTGGTGCCCAAAGTTCCCAATTTGAGTTGGGGAGGTTTTTCGTGTTTTGCCGAAAGTCTGATTAAGCCCGTAGCTAGGCTGTTTCGGGATGTTTGCGCGGATGGTCCGAAAACGGACAGTTTCTGTGGTCGTTCGTATTTAATTCATAATAAATTGTAGAAAAATCGTTAGGAGGCGTATAATATGTCCTTGAAACCCTATCTCAGAGTACTTTCTAATCATGAAATAATATTGGGAATTTTCTGGGTTTAAAGGGGTCGAAACAGGTCCCGAACAGACCTGTTTGGCGAGAACGGAAAATAGTTTTAGTGACGGTTTAAGCGTGTGTCGTGTCGTAGGGTCCGGGTCTCGTATTGACACGTTTTAACATGCGTTTAGGTGCTGGGAAGTGACCGTAATTGTGAAGCTTGAATTGTATTGTTAAGCTAGGCGCGCATTCGAGGTGAGTTCTCTCACTATATCTAATAACGATTGTTTTATCATTGCTGTAGTACGTGTGTGGTAGCTTTATGTGATTGTGTTGTGGAACTAGATAGTGGGGTGTCTAGTTGATACTATGTTGTCATGTTAACTCGGTGGGACCGAGGATCCGGCGGGGCCGGAGATTTTATACGCGGGTGGCGTAGAGACTCGGTGGGACCGGGGATTCGGCGGGGCCAAAGATGTTATCATGTGGTCGGTGAGACCGACTTGTGCCTTTTAGGTGGGTGGGTGTGGATATACATGTTTATGATTTGTTCGTAGACCTGTATGTTCGTTTATGTGTCACTATCTGTTGTAGGGGTAATGTGGAATAACTGTGTTATCTATAGTGGTTGAATTCACTAAGCTTCGTGCTTACCCTTTCCCAATAAATCATTGTTTCAGGTACGAGTGGCTCCAAGGCGTGACGAGTACACACTGGCGCGCGTGAAGAGCTGATTATTATATCGTTTTATAATTATCATTTTTAAACTATGTTATTCCGCTGTTTACTGTTTTTAGAGAATAATTATTCTTGGGTTGCAAACGAAACGTTTTGGGTTATTTATCGAGTTTAATTAATGAAATGTCATTTTTAAAAATTTAAATTTTCTTGTAATTTTTGGGACGTTACATTCACAAACAGAAAGATTGGAGCTAACAGAGTTTTCAAAGGAGAGCTATCTAAGAAGTTATATTTCTTCAGAAGGTCACGAATATATTTACTTTGATTTATGAAAATCCCTTCTGAAGTTTGTTTGAACTGAAGGCCTAAAAAGAATGTGAGCTCTCCCATCATGCTCATCTCAGATTGACTCATCATGAGAGAAGCAAACTCATCATATAGTGATTCATCAGTGGCACCAAAGATGATGTCATTTACATAAATTTGAACAAGAATGAGATTACCTGAGGTCTTCTTGATAAAGAGAGTGTTGTCAATTTTACCTCTGGAGTATTCATTCTTTAGAAGAAAATCTGCAAGAGTGTCATACCAAGCACGCAGAGCTTGCTTAAAACCATAGAGAGCCTTGTCTAATCTGTACACATAGTCTGGATGTGTTGGATCTTCAAAACCAGGTGGTTGTTTCACATAGACTTCCTTTGCAAGTTCCCCATTGAGGAAGGCACTTTTGACATCCATCTGAAAGACCCTGAAATTTCGGAAAGCATCATGAGCCAAAAAGATTCTTATGGCTTCAAGTCTTGCAACATGGGCAAATGTTTCATCATAGTCAATGCCTTCTTCCTGTCTGTATCCTTGAGCCACCAGTCTGGCCTTGTTTCTGACAACTGTACCTTCTTCATCCATTTTGTTCCTGAAGACCCATTTGGTTCCAATGATTGTCTTCTTTGGAGGTCTGGGAACCAATCTCCAAACTTTGTTTCTTTCAAACTGAGAAAGCTCCTCTTGCATGGCAGTGATCCAACAGGTATCTGCTAGAGCTTCATCAATCTTCTTAGGCTAAAAAAGAGAGAGAAAGTTCACATAGAGACAAATGTTTCCAACTCCTCTTCGTGTTTGGACTCTAGCTTGTTGATCACCAATGATTTGATCTATTGGGTGATCTTTGGTCCATTTTGTGACAGGAGGTAAAGGTGGTGGAATATTTTGTGTGGAGGTTGATGGAAGTTTTTGATGTACAGGAGTGGGGTCAGGAATTTCGGTGGAAGGGTGAGGATCGGTGGGAGGCAGAATTTCGGTGGCAGATGGGTCAATTTCGGTGGGAGAAGTGTCGGGCACTACGGAAGGTGACCCAACTTGGTTATTTGAAGAGGAAGGATTTGATGGAGTGAAAGGAATGGAAGATGCATCAGTGGGATTAGCTAGAGGAGCATCACCTATGCATGATGAAATCCACCTGTGTAATTCATCATCATCATTTGAGAGAGATGATGATCTTAGGTCATCAAATTTTACATGAATGGACTCATCAATGCATTTTCTCCTGAGATTATATACACGATATGCTTTGGAGGAGAAGGAGTATCCAACAAAGATTCCTTCATCGGCCTTGGGATCAAATTTCCCAAGATTGTCACGATCATTCAGGATGAAGCACACACAGCCAAAGACATGAAGAAAACCTATATTTGGTTTTCTGCCATGGAAAACTTCATAAGGGGTCTTATCATGCCTTTTAGAGATCACCGACCTATTTTGGGTAAAGCACACAGTATTAACAGCTTCAGCCCAAAAATAGGTGGGAAGGTTTGATTCACTTAGCATTGATCTTGCAGCCTCACATAGAGTTCTGTTTTTCCTTTCCACGACTCCATTCTGCTGAGGAGTCCTGACAGTTGAGAAATTTTGAGAAATTCCTTTCTCATTGAAGAAGTCTTCAAGAGCACTGTTTCTGAATTCAGTGCCATCATCACTTCTCACCGATCATACAAGTTGTCCATTAAGGACTTCATTTTTCTTGACAAAGTTGACGATTTCTTCAGTTGCATCACTTTTATACCTGGGAAAAGAAACCCAAGTATATCTAGTAAATTCATCAACATCTACAAGAATGTACCTTTTGCCACCTAGACTGGGAGTGCTGACTGGTCCACATAGATCCATGTGCAACATTTGAAGAGGAAGAGTGATGGAAGAGTATTGCTTATTCTTGAAGGAAGTTTTAGTGAGGTTCCCTTTTTCACACGCATCACACAACTTTTCTTTGACAAAATTTAACTTTGCCATCCCAATCACCAGCTCTTTATTTGAGATTTTGTGGAGAGTTTTGAAGTTGAGATGAGATAAACGTTTATGCCACAGCCAGTTCCATTTAGCTGTGTCAACCGACACAAAGCATACACTGGATGAATTATTATTTTGTCCCATATCAATGGTATAGACATGTTCCATTCTTTTCCCAGAGAGAACCACTTTCATGTTTTTGTCAACAACAGTATAGATACAAAGTTCAAAGATAACTTTATATCCTAAGTCACACAGTTGGCTGATACTTAGAAGATTATGTGTGAGGCCTTCAACAAATGCAACTTTGTTGAAGGTGACAGATCCGTTGGTGAGAGTTCCATATCCTTTGGTGTAGCCTCTAGAATTGTCTCCAAATGTTACAGATGGACCCTTTTCAGACACATAGTTAATGAGAAGAGATTTGTTTCCCGTCATGTGACGTGAGCACCCACTATCCAAATACCAGATTTGATGGTGCTCAAAGACCTGCATGCACACACAGATTAGTTCCTAGGTACCCATTTGGTGGTGGGTCCTTGGGGGTTAGAGACAGGTTCCTTAGATTTGGTTCAGTCAATTATTTCCTTGGGACAGTCCTTTGCAAGGTGAAAGGTGTCACCACAATTGCAACATTTTCTATAGATAAATGTCTTTTTGGGTTTTTGCATTTTTTCTTTTCCTTTTCCTATGACATTAACTTGAATAGATTTAGGACCAAATGATGAGATGAGAGAAGGAAAACTTAAAATCCCATTACCAGAAGTTGTGGGAGCACAGTTGGTGGAAGGATTTCTTGAAAAGTTTTTGAAATGGTCTTTTCCAAGGTCTGAAGATTTTCTTTTTAAAGAAAGATTGGTTGAATTATCTCTTTTGAAAAACTTTGATTTTGAAGAATCAGGAGAAGAGACTTCATCAATGGTTAAATCGTTTAAGAGGTCATGAATGGGTTTAGAAACATCATTGGAGTCTTGTTTCTCAATGGTTTGTACAGAAGACGAATCTTTAGCTTTTATAAACATTCCGAATTTTAAAGCTTCATTTAAATCATCCGAGTTTAAAGAAATAGAGTCACATGAACTTGACTCAGAGGCATCATCCCACACACAAGAGGTAGAGGCAAGAGCAAGAGAAGAGCTTTCAACTTTGATTTTTCCATAACCTAAACCAAATTTATTTTCACCAGAGATTTGGTCTTGAGAGATTTTCTCAAGATTGTTCGAAGAACTTGTCCATTTTCTAACGGTTTCTTGTTCTTTTTTTAATTTCTTAAAAAGCTTGTTTTTCTCTTTTGAAATAATGTGATTTATGGTTTTCAGATCCTCAAGCTCAGCTTTGATTTCCTCAAACTTTTCAAGGTTAGACATACAGATTTCAAGTTGAGAGGTGAGATTTTTAACTTGAACAGATTTTCTTTTCTTGGCATTCTTGACAGTATAGAAGTCCTTAGTTAAGGATTCACATGCATCAATCTTTTCACTGTCAGTCATAGAATTAAAGGGATGTACCTGAGAATATGATGTCGAGCACCCAGTTGACACTAGAGCCATTGGAGAGACAACCTTTTCAGAATCTTCCATATCTTTAGATATAGCCATGAAACACATGTTGGGAGAATCACTGTCAAAAGTTTCTTCTTCATACTAATCATGAATTTCTGCCATGAGGCCTTTTCCGTTTCTTAGGAGACCCTCACTTCTTTCTTTCTCTTTCTTGTACTTGGCCTTGTACTTCTCAACACGTTCTTGATGATCTTGGGAAGATGATTGAGTACCTTTCTTGAAAGATGTTGATTTGAAGGAGTTTTTTTTAGGTTTCTCATACTTAGAAGAAAACTTGTCAAAGGAAATGGTCCTAGATTTTGCAACACGCTTACTTCTTCACTTAGAAGCAAACTGTCCTTTCTTACCACAGTTAAAACACTCTTCATTAGACTTATCAGAAGAGGGAGTTTTTGTGGAAGAAGAGGGTTTTCTGAAATTTCTAGATTTGTTAAAAGGACGAGACTTGTTCCTGAAACCAACCATCATAGCCATTTCATCAGACATCTGCTCAACCGATATTTCCTCACCTTCATCATCAGCATCACTTAGATATGCCTCCGTTTGGTGGGTAGAGTTGTTTTGGCTGTCATTGTCAGAGTCTGATGAAGGATAGGTGATTCGAGGAACACTTTGAGATTTCTTGGAATTTTCACTGACAAGAGCTATAGAAGAGCCCTTTATCTCTTTAATGAAAGATTTCCTTTGTAACTTAGTTTGTTCAAAGTGAAAGAGAGTTCCATACAAGACAGTTAAGGGCATGTACTCAATATCCTTGGTAGTCTTGATACAAGTGCATATGTTCTCCCAAAATTCAGGGAGACAGTCCATGAACTTGCATAAGACTTCTTCATTATCATAGACTCTGCCCAATAACTTCAAATCATTTAGAAGAGAGTTGAATCGATTATAGTAGCTAGTGAGAGATTCACCTTTCTCATGAGCAAAGAGCACATACTTTCTGATGAGAGCAATCTTTTTGCTGTTCTTCACTTCCTCTGTACCTTCATACAGTACACACAGTGTGGTACACATCTCTTTAGCAGTTTCAAAGTTTACCAGAGAGTGATAGACCTCATCAGGAAGAGAGAGTGCAATAATTTCCTTGAGTTTAGAATCAAGAGAAACCAAACGTTTTTCCTCATCAGTATACTTCTTTGGGTTTTTGAGGATATAACGACCAGTAGCTTTGGATTTCTCTTTGTCAGAAGACTCATCAGAATCATCGGAGTCACTAGAGTCCTCCTTATCAATGGTTTCTTTACCAGGCCTCTGCGTTTCATAGCGAGCCCAGAATCTAGGGATAATAGGTCCCTCTTTGAGAATGGTTGGATATCTAGTATCCACTCCTTCCATGAACAGCATCATATGGCTTTTCCAAAGAGAAAAGTTGTTAGGGTTAAACATAGGAGGTTTGGCTATGGAGCCATTTTCAGAAAACTTGTTTTGAAAAGAGTTTTCATTTGTTGAAGAGGAAGAGCCAGCCATCGCAGATCAGGTTTATGAATTAAACTTTCTTCTCTGATACCACTTGTTAGTCCCAGATGGCTTAACAAGTATTGTAGAAGGGAGGGGGGGGGGTGAATACAATACTCAAATTTTTCACAATTTTAATTCTATTATTGTTGGGTCATTGACCAACATCTCCCTAAATCGAAACGTGGCGCTGGCTGCTACGCTATATGGAAATAAGTTGCACCTTCTCCACCAGCAATTGCTTTTGGCGTAGTGGTAAGCGCTTGGATCCTAACATGTGGTATCAGAGCAGGTCACGGGTTCGAATCCCATGGAGTGCATTATAATGCCAAAGGCATGCTGTGCAGCCAAGAGTGCTGGCAGATGCTGGGGGGGGGGGGGATTGTTGGGTCATTGACCAGCATCTCCCTAAATCGAAACGTGGCGCTGGCTGCTACGCTATATGGAAATAAGTTGCACCTTCTCCACCAGCAATTGCTTTTGGCGTAGTGGTAAGCGCTTGGATCCTAACAATTATTGAAAAACTTTCAACAAGAATTACACATAGAATCTAAAGACTGTTGCGGAAACGATCAGATAAAACTATTCTAACAATCTTTCACAAAGTATATTGAAAACAAAACAACTTGAACACCTAGAACAAAGCTATAAAGTTCTTGAGCAAATTAGAGAGTTCTTGCACTGAGAAAATCTTCCAGTAAGCGTAGTTTGCATGGGGGCTTCTTCCACCTTTATAGTGCGAGGAGCATTAAATGCTAAGGATACTTGTCATCAGGAGATTTTCTTGTAGGTGTTGACCTATGAAAAGTTGATGTGTCCTTATCACCTTTTTCCTTGGTACTAGGAAGAATACCCATGCTGATTGAGACGTTATCTGATAATGGATAAAACGACAAATAGTCACTTTTACCTGGCAATAGATATTGTCCCAAAATAAATGATCTTCTTGGTGTGTTTTCCAAAGCAGTTCCACCGATAATGTTCCACCGATATGAGAGCCTTGGAGTTTGCAAATAAGAACATCTGTGAAGATACTTGAGATCCCACCGATTTAAAGCTCACATCGGTGGGACTCATATTTGGCCGATCATTAGAAGGATCGGTGAGAGATGTCCACCGATGTGTGACACAACCATCGGTGGGTCTTGATTTGGCCGACCAATGGTTGGTCGGTGGGAGATGTCCACCGATGTATGAGGACCATCGGCGTATAATGACTTGTAGATTGTTGAGAAGGTTATTCTTCATTTCCACATGAGAATATCTTCAAGCTTGGTTTCGGTTGATCTTCGACTTCACCGAACATTTGCTATCTTGTACAAGTCATTGTAAAGAACCATTCTAAAATATTCTAAGTAAGATTTAGGAGAAACATCGGTGAGTCAATTTCAAATCTTTGGTGACCCAACAGTTCCAGACTTTGAGTCCGGAATACTTTTCCGAATGAGTTTTCGGATAGTTCTGGATTTCGGTTCCGGATAAGGGATCTTTCTGGATATAATTCCGGATGCGTTATCTGGTTAGCGGAACCCCCGTGCTAAGTCGCCGAAGAGGGACAATTGAGAATAAGGGTATGCGAGAATATTTGGGATTCTCAGCTTTGAGAATGTGATATGAAATGTTTTGTGCGTTCAAGTAAATATGCACATATACTAAGGAGTGTAATGGATCTATAGACACTAGTATTAATTGATAACTTAGAATAGGCAAGATATAATTACTATTCTCGGTTGTATTTTAAAAATGAGGAATAGACAAGGTATAATTTTTAGTTCCTTTATCATGATATTGAAACATGGAATAGGAAAGTAGAACTGCTAATCCTGTTGAAATGATTGAATATGCAAAGTAGAATTGCTATTTATGTTGAAATGATTGAATAGGCAATGTAGAATTGCTATTCATGTTGAAACTATTGAATAGGCAAAGTAGAATTGCTATTCATGTTGAAATGATTGAATAGGCAAAGTAGAATTGCTATTCATGTTTAAATGATTGAAGAGGCAAAGTAGAATTGCTATTCATGTTGAAATAATGGAATAGGCAAAGTATAATTGCTATTCTTGTTGAGAACTGGAATAGGAAAAGTATAATTGCTATTCGTATTGACTGTAGTGAATAGACAAAGTATAATTGTTGTTTCCGTTTGCTTTCGGTGGATTAAAAATAGGCAATATATAAGTGCTATTTCTGCTTCCATTCCAAGAAAAAGGTATGGCGATTGATTGTAAGTTCTTGGGCATGATCTATAAACTAGAATCCGTGGTGATTCGTAGTGGCGCTAGCGAATATGATGCTATGACATATTTAGTGTTGTCATACTCATAGAATCAGGTATGATTCCCGTGATTGAAAAACGTTATGGGTTCGGTAAAAAAGTTGGGATCGGGTTACTTTATACGCCTTATTTACAGTTTTGGTTTGCAAAGTTTATAAAGATATTGATTTGACAAATGTTTTTCTCACTAGGCGTAAGCCTAATCTTTTCAAATTCAATTTTCTTACCAGGTGCTAGTATTGGAAGGGATTCAAAAGGAAGAGTGTCGAGGAGTGCCAGAGTTATGATTTTGGAAATGTATGTTGATCAGGGATTAGATTAATTGGTTGTTATGATAAAATTTTGTAAGTATGAAACTGTGATGGAAAAACTCTGATAAATGTAAGGTTTAAATTCGTTGTGAATTTCAGGGTGTTTCAGTATGGTATCAGAGCTGTAGTTTAAGTGAACTAGGTATGATCGTGAGATACCTAGACTTAAGCTGAGATGAATTAAGTTATGATTCGTGAGATATGGGTAGAAGCACTAAGACAGGATAATCTTAAAGTCGACGGAAATACGCGAATTAAGCACTGTAATGATGGTAATGAGGATTCTTATGTATAATATGTTCACAATTTCAATTAGCTACTGTTATTATGAATATATTGTTACACAAGCATACTTGTTTCTAAATTGTTACAATAACTAATGAACGTTAAAGTACGTTTCCTGTGTTTGAGTATGGATAGCCATTCTTATGGTTATCTTTTGTGTACCCCAAATTACGATGGTGAATACACCAACCAGATCCCCAAATTCTTCGGAAGAGAGGGCAGTAAATGAATGGGTGGCGGAGAAGCAACCTGAAAGGGTTGGAAATTATGAAAGTCCACCGAGGCCACCTATAATAAGAGGAGGAGAAAGTCAAACACAAAGGACGACTGTTGGCACCTCTAATCCAGTGACGATAGAGTCTACAATGAAATCTCGCATGATGGAGAATATGATGCGAGCTATGAATAACACACTGGCGCAACAACAAAAAATGTTTATGAAAGTATTGAATGATAGAAGTGTTGAGTCCCGAGGACCTAAGACGGGGAATGGTGTTATAACTCCGCCTGTTAACACAGTGTTGAATGTTAACAGGAGAGTGGATAAAGTTTGTTCTTACAAGACATTCTTGAGCTGCAAGCCACCGGATGCTGGTTCTGATAATCCAATTGCATGTATGAATTGGGTTAGAGAAATAGAACATGCATTCAGAGCTTGGGAATGTGACGAAGAATCAAAGGTCAGATTCGGGTCCCAGATGTTACGTGGAAATGCTTTGACCTGGTGGAATATCATGACGTTAACTATGTTGGCTCCGGTTTTAGCAGCGATGACTTGGGAGTCATTCAAAAAGAAGATATTGGAAGAATATTGTAATGAGAATGAAATGGATCACATCGAGGAAGAATTTCGAACGCTTAAGAAAGGAAACTCATATGTAAGAAATTATACTCGAATCTTTTTAGAAAAATTGAACTTAGTGGGGCATGTGTCCCCAACGAAAAAAGAAAAGATCAAGGCTTACCTGAAGGGTTTGCCAGCTGATATGATGTATCGGGTTAGAAATTCTAAAGCTTCAACTCTGAGGGAAACAATGGAAGAAGCAAAGATTATAGAAGAAGTTTATGCAAAAGACAAAGCTGAGAAAGCTAAATTAGGAGAGAAAAGAAAGTGGGAAGGTCGATCGGAATCTTCGCAAGGACCAAGTTTTGAGCCCTGACAAGAATTGAACTGGTGTCAGAAATGTAGGAATAAACATTTTGGGCCGTGTCGGGTGATATCAAGGGAATGTTTTAAATGTGGAAAGAGTGGTCATCAAATAGAGGACTGTCCCATCCAGGGACGGACCTGCTATGAATATAAGAAGCCTGGTCATTTTCGGAGGGAATGCCCAAGGTTGAAAGATAGCGGGAAATCAAGAGAAGAAACCCAACACCCCAAGATCAACGGGATGAATGTTTCGTATGACGGTGGAGGACGTTAATGAATGGGCGGATGTATTTTATGAAACATTCCTTGTTAGTTCTATACATGGGTGTATATCATGTGATTATGGTCCTAACTGGTCTTTTGTATTTCAATATATTGTAAAAGTTAGCTATACCAGTTATTATTTTGAAAGATGCTTTAATAGTTGAAATGGTTAAAATAAGATCAAGTCATAGTTGGGTAAAGATTTGATGATTGTACAGTCGCTCCAAGGAGATCTACAGAGTTTCAAGTTGGGGTGCGGGTAAGGCTGAAGGGTATAAGATTGGGAAAATGTGGAAAGTTGAATATTCTTGAACCTTTAACTGTGATTAAATATGTAGGACTAGAATTTGAAGGCATATTTCATGTTAGTTATCCTTTAAAAGGAAGAATAGATATCCTCGATTGTTTGTATAGTTTCGATTTCGAGGACGAAATCATTTTCAAGTTGGGGAGATTTGTAACACCCCGAATTTCGATGATCAAAGTTATATGGTATTTTGATGTGGAAGGAGTCAAAGTGTATGATTTAGTGTCGAAGGGTCAAAGTGTAATTAACTTACTTTTGAATCTATTTATGGAATTATGAAACTTCGGGGTTTATTTGGTCATTAGTTATTGATATTTATCTCATTTGTTCTCTGGAAGTCAGTTGAAGCTCAGGAAGTCTAACCTCTTTGTGTTGGTAAGAAATTGATACTCTATTTTGATTCTAACGGATTAAGAGTGATGGAATGAGTAAAGTGTGGTTTCCTATTAAGTTTTGAATCAGATTCAAAACTTGAAGTGCTGGGTGAATTGAGTCGCAACTTGTATTCGAATTCTAAATCACAGGTGAGTTCATTTTTTCTAAATGATTTTATTTGAAATTGAATGATATATTTGGTAGCAATCTATCTAAATGACTTGATAAACATGTATTGAAATGAATCGACCAAGAAATTGAACTTAGATGAGTTTTTAGAGTAAAATCGATGTGCCGATCGAAGTCCCGTTATCGAAGTCCCGATATGGGATCCGGATTTGGAGAGATCCGGTATGGGATCCGGATTTGGTGAGATCCGGTATGGGATCCGAATTTGGTGAGATCCGGTATGGGATCCGATTTCGATGAGATCCGGTATGGGATCCAGTTTCGGTGAGATCCGGTTTAGGATCCGGTTTCAATAGGATCCGGTTTCGATTTGAGTTCCAATCTCAATATGGAGTCCCGGTTCCGGACAGTTCCGGACTTGGTCATGGATTCCGGATGGTTCCGGACTTTGAGTCCGGAATACTTTTCCGGATGAGTTTTCATATAGTTCCGGATATAATTCTGGATGCGTTATCTGGTTAGCGGAACCCCCATGCTAAGTCGCCGAAGAGGGACAATTGAGAATAAGGGTATGATAGAATATTTGGGATTCTCAGCTTTGAGAATATGATATGAAATGTTTTGTGCGTTCGAGTAAATATGCACATATGCTAAGGAGTGTAATGGATCTATAGACACTAGTATTAATTGATAACTTAGAATAGGCAAGATATAATTACTATTATCGGTTGTATTTTAAAAATGAGGAATAGACAAGGTATAATTGTTATTCCCTTTATCATGATATTGAAACATGGAATAGGAAAAGTAGAATTGCTATTCTTGTTGAAATGATTGAATAGGCAAAGTAGAATTGATATTCATGTTAAAATGATTGAATAGGCAAAGTAGAATTGCTATTCATGTTGAAATAATGGAATAGGCAAAGTATAATTGCTATCCTTGTTGAGAAGTGGAATAGACAAAGTATATTTGCTATTCATATTGACTGTAGTGAATAGGCAAAGAATAATTGCTGTTTTCGTTTGCTTTCGGTGGATTAAAAATAGGCAATATATAAGTGCTATTTCTGCTTCCATTCCAAGAAAAAGGTATGGCGATTGATAGTAAGTTCTGGGCATAATCTATAAACTAGAATCCGTGGTGATTCGTAGTGGCGCTCGCGAATATGATGCTCTGACATATTTAGTGTTGTCATACTCATGGAATCAGGTATGATTTCCGTGATTGAAAAACGTTATGCGTTCGGTAAAAAAGTTGGGATCAGGTTACTTTATACGCCTTGTTTACAGTTTTGGTTTCCAGAGTGTATAAAGATATTGATTTGAAAAATGGATGTTCTCACTAGGCATAAGCCTAATCATTTCAAATTCAATTTTATTACCAGGTGCTAGTACTGGAAGGGATTCAAAAGGATGAGTGTCGAGGAGTGCGAGAGTTATGCTTTTGGAAATGTATGTTGACCAGGGATTAGATTACTTGGTTGTTATGATAAATTTTTGTAAGTACGAAACTGTGATGGAAAAACTCTGATAAATGTAAGGTTTAAATTTATTGTGACTTTCAGGGTGTTTCACATGCAACGTTTATTAAAATACATGGATGTTTGTGTACGTTTATCTATTAGTATTTGATTTTCGTAATTTTTTTATATTAATGTATTTTTATTTTAGTAGTTTAAATAAAAAATATCGTATAAAAATATCATTTATTTAAAATAAATTGTGGGTAAATATTTTAATAAAAATAATAATAAATATCATTTATTTAAAATAAATTGTGGGTAGAAATTTTAATAAAAATAATAAAAAATAATGTTCAAATAAATTAATAAATGAATTAAATTTAATAAACATATTAATAATTAATGTTTAAACAAACTAATAAATAAATTAAATTAAACTAAAATGTATTCGTTTTATATATAATTCATTGTGAAAGGTCTTTCTAAAATTGAAAGGTCTTGCTAAACTAGCAAAACCTTGCAATCCACATGACATGCCATGTCATCTTGGAAGACCTTGTGCAAGACGGGTGTTGTGATCCCAGAAACAAGTATGTAAAGATATGCTCAATTACCACAAGTCATCTATCATTAGATTGAATCTCCAAAGTTAAAATGTTGAGATAGTTACAAGTAGTAAGAGTGAGAATGCTTAAGAATGCTTACAAGACATAAAGGTATCTAGGCTATTTATACCTAGCATATATATTTACACAATAAGCCCTTCAACTTGGATACAACTACTAAATGTTGCACTAACAGTCTCCCCCTTTGTATCTAAAGTTGAAAACAAAAACTATACAAGCTGCTCTGGAGAAATAAACTTATTTCGAATCCCAAAGATAAACTCAAATCTCATCAGAGCATTTATGTACTCCAATCTGTTATCCATAGCTTCCAGGGCTTTGTTGATAAACAACTTCTCTTTAGACCTCAAGGGCACCAGTTTCTTTACATCCAATCTAAGTTTTTCAGTCAACCGGATCTTCAGCAACTTGAACGTTCCATCACAGTACTTGTTTACTTCAATAAAATGCATGAACTTCTTCTTCTTCTTTTCAGCGTTTATGTAAACAATCCCAAATTCAGGATTTTCAAGGATCGTGTACACCGGAATACCTTGAGCATCAGATAATCTCCTGTTAGGCCTTAGGATGTTAACTCTGATCTGACCAGCTTCCAATGCCATTTAGAAATCGGTTAAGTATGCAAACTTCACCAAATTCTTCATGAGCGCTTTACGGATTGATAAGCTTCAGACCAAGTAATATCTTTGTTCGGAGTTCTGGCTAGATTGTCGTAGAGCTTGAAAGCGTCTTCACAAGTGAGTGACTTGAAATCCGCTTCAGTGAATGACCATTCTTTGCCATTTGTTCTATAAACAGTGAACCTCGGATACCAGACATTCAGTATCTTATGAGATTCTATCTTCACAATCCTTACTATCTCCTTATCCGTTCTGACCAACTTAAGATTCTGATCCTTGTTTTTCATCAAGTGTAAGTACTCCACCCGGTTTAGAGAAGGAAGTTTTTCAATAGAATACAATTTCACAAGATCTATCGACTAAACTTTCCTTACGAACATGTCTTTCCGGATATCTTCTTGAAAAGGAGTTATGATTGTGATTCGGTGCCACCTCCTTTCAATAAGTGATTTATCAATAAGCTGTTGGAATACCTGCATTTCAGCTTCAAAAACTGGATCTTTTATCTTCCCTTCTGGAATGTCTGGAATAACAGAAATACCAATTACTGGATCATCACCTTTAGGAGTTTCATCATCAAAGTCAGATTCAACAGATTGAACATTAACTGCATCAAACACATCATCCAACTCTTCTTTGATCTTGATCACAATGTTCTCCGGCTCATCTTCAGAATCAACTTAGATAATATCCTGAATTACGTTATCAACCATTCTCTCTTCTTCCGTTCTTTTATCACTTCCTTCAGGATTTTCAACCGTAGGAATGATATCATCAAGAACATTTTGAACGTTACCCCCAGCTTGTTCAACATTTTCAACATTTACCTCAACATCAACACTTGCACTTTCTATTCCAACCCCAGATCCACTAGCTTCTCCAACTTTTTGCCTCTTACTCATCTCCCCCTCATGGTGATCATGATCTGGATCTCGATCATCATGCCTTCTCTTAGAACTTTGGGCCTGAGAACTGCAAGTTTGCTCTAGAACAGTTATCCGGTCAGAAAGTGATTTGAAACCAGAGGTAATGGCTTGGGTCATATCATTGATTGATTGTTGTAAGGTGTGTATGTCAGATCTGGTAGGTAATTGGGTTTGTAGCTCAGTTTGTCTCCTCAATAATCCAACTAGCTCCACATCTTCAGCACTATTATTGTCTCCTTGAGCTAATAACTGAGCAAACAATCTAGATTTCAGATCAGGTATGGGAATGGTTGATTCTGGTTGGGTAGATGGTTGTTTAGATTTGGATTTGGGATCAGGTTGAGGATCGGTTTCAATCACAGGAGTTTCCACAACAGACTTTCCTTTCACCGTCCGACTAACTTCATCAAACAACTTACGTACAAATTTTCTCATCTCATCTGCTTGATTCTTGTTAGAAGTATTCAAAGATCCAATAGCAATTTCCAAGACTTTCACCGTCACAAATTATGTGGAGGGGGTCCCATCAATGATCTGATCTGTTGAGCACGTACGGGACAAACACCCAGACCACTTAGGTTACTAGTTTGCATGACAGTTGAAGTAACTGCATGGCCTGTGTTCAACGCTGGCATGGTGTTAACGTTGACAGGACTTCCACCCGGTCTTCGTAAAGCACCAACTAATGGCTGCAATACTAGGGGCATTCCAATTGGAGCACGAAGCCCAATATTATGTGTCACCAACGGTGTTGTGACTGGCGATTGTGTCCTAGGAAAATAAGTTGTTCCAAAAGGCACTAGACTCAATGTGCTTCCAAATGAAGTCGATGGTCGGGGAAGAGGCCTATCTGTTTCAATACCAGCAAACACCGATTGTGTTGCCGATAGAATTTGTGCTTGATCCCCGTGAAGAAGTGAAACATCAACCTGTTGAGAGGTCAATGAGTGGTTTGGTGGGGTTGTGCAATGCATAACTAGGTCCACTCTGGCTTTTTCAATGTCTAACGGCGACGAATACACGTTGATAGTAGTTGTGGCTACCCGGCTAGACACGGTTTGGGAAGGATCTTCATTTATTTCTTTTATAGATCGTGTCTCACTCTCCCCATTTTTTTCTTTCCATCACACTCAAGCTCACCTCATTTTATGTTTCAACAAATGCTCCCTCATCCATCCTTGTATCGCCTCGAGAACCGGTGTTCTTGGAACTTGGAATAACATCTGTATTTACCACAACCTCAAAATCATTACCATTTTCGTCATCATCGTCCTCTGAACTATCATCAACTTCAGCTTCGTCATCTGCTTCTTTTTCAGAGCTAGAAGCAGTGAATACATGATCAGGGTCATCAATATCCATCAAAATTTCATCATCATCCTCTTCTTCAGAGTCAGATGAACCGAGACTTTCTTATTCTTGTGTCTCGGATGCTTGACCAGGAGCACCCCCATCTCCTTCACACCTCACAATAATATTTTCTCTCAAATCCACCAGTTCAGGTACCCCAGTATCCTGAACCTGCTCGCCGAGTTCTATACCCTCACTCCACTCACCTAGTTGGATTGCACGTTGGGTAGGTCCCTCCGGCTCTAGCCAGACCATTAGTGCATGTTTTTCTTTATACTCACTCACAAATGGTGACTCCTGGTCAGCGTAAGCAAGTACAGATTCCGAAATTACCTTGATGTTATCAAAGGTGATAGTGTGCAGAATTCTGTTGTAGTGCATCCATTGTTCTGGTCCAAGGACTGCACCACCTTTTCTTGGAATAACCGGATTAGAATCCATTATACTCTGAATTACGACCTGGAGAAATCGTTGAAATGGTACAAACTTTCGAGCTTTTGATGGTTCAGCTTTATCTATGATGACCTCAATCAGTTCGTTCCACATAAGTACGGAAAAATTGATCTTACGGTCCTAAGCGATGGCATGTAACAAACGTAGAACTGGGATACTGCATCTGTCTAACCCTGTGTGGTTGGAAGTCATACAGCGGTTGAAAATGCTGAAAAGAGTGTACCAAACTGGAGGTAGGTACTTCCTCTTGAAATTAGAAGCTCTGACTAGATCTCCATCCACAACATCTTTATATCCCAATGCCATGATATCCCGACACAAATCTTCTTCAAAAATCAAATCCTCAAAATCATTTGATCTCGGTAGTTCCAGAACAGTCCTCAGTATTTTCAAAGTAAGCTTGCAGTCAAGATGATCGATCTTCAAAATGAAGTAT
The DNA here is from genome assembly GCA_033807775.1 of Saussurea involucrata. Lineage (NCBI taxonomy): Eukaryota > Viridiplantae > Streptophyta > Magnoliopsida > Asterales > Asteraceae > Saussurea > Saussurea involucrata. The sequence continues at coordinate 25,954,313 of CM066326.1, forward strand.
TGGTTTGTCTCACTGACAGGAACAAACGTCAGTGTCTTCTAAGCTTGTTGCAAATAAATCAATGGGACGAGCACAAATTTCTCCAAAGAAGTACGGAGAGGATGACCCTTAAGTATCTCCACTATGATTTGATAATCCATCCGCACGGCCATATCGAAGGTAAAGTAGTTGTGAGCAATCTTCAGACACTCCTTTGGTAAGATTAGTTCATCATCGGGATTCCTTGCATTAACTGAAGACAGGATGAACGATGTGAAGGCATAATTGTGTTTTCGTCTGAAGAATTGCCATCACCATGTTCCTGAATATGTGCCATTGAAACTGTTCTGGAATGGGTTAGGATTTTAATGTGAAACGATCAAGTAACCACTTTTGAGAAAAATCTCAAAATTTCTTAAGTCTGGGATGTTATCGCATAACACATCAATATCGCATAAAGAAGCTAACCGCACAAAGCCTATGCGATGAAAGAAAGTTATCGCATGAAGCTTATGCGATCAAGATGAATGTTAGGTTTGTGAAACAACTTTGAATACTTGAATACAAGTATTGTGCGACAACATTGAATAGTTGAACCTAACTTTAATATTCAATCCCAAATTTCTAAGAATCAATCGAAAGATCAAATAAAACAATACCCTAGTGTCGATTTACTAAAATAAAGCCTATCTTATCATCTTTTTATTGTAAATCTAACACATTGATTAAGAATTTGATAAGAATGCCAAAGGTCACGATGAACTCGACTGTACCCTCATAGAATCAACAGATTGATAACCAAAACACGAGTGAAATGAAGTAATGATGATAGAATCACTAACCTGAAGTGAAATCGATTGGAATGCAACAAGAAACAGCAATAAAATCACACTTTGAAAGAGTTTCAACGAGAGAATAAGGGTTTGCCAAAAAGTCGGGAAAAAGAAACTGATTAAAAAATCGCTCTATTTATAGATCTTAGGCTGTGATGACACGTGACAAGAAATGATTGGTCCAACGTTTGACCTTCCACGTGTCAACTTGTCGCCTGAATGATGGGCGATAAGTTCTTCATCGCATGAAACGTATGTGATGAAGGCATTCAATGTTCTCGAACACAGCATGTGCGATTAGCACTGTTTATGTCAATTGATCGCATGAAACTTGTGCGATGAGGATTGTGATCGCATGACACTTATGCGATGAACACTTTTGATCGCACGCCTCTTGTGCGATGCGGAAAGTTCTCTGTCAAGGCTTATGTGATGAGAGAATGTTATCGCCTAAGGCTTGAGCGACAACTTCCTACACTTAGACATTTTTCTGAAAATTCAAAATTTTCAACTTTTTCAAAAATCATTTTCCAAGTTAAAAGATGTCCAACTTTTAACTGGTATTCTTTAGATGAATTTTACAAATCATTTTGCTCCCCCTAAATGATGCATAGGATTTTTGAAAAACATGTTTTCATCACAAAGGGTTTGCACAAAAATTCAGATCAGAATACTTACTCTCATCTTCTATGATTTGTTGAATGAACTGCACATAGACTCAACCATGATATGAGCAACACATGTTTGAATGAAATACCGTGCTCCCCCTTAACCAATGATCATGAACCTTTACTTTCTCCCCCTTAACCAATGATCATGAACCTTTACTTTCTCCCCCTTAACACAAGCACACGCATTGTTTTGCATAGAAACCATAATGGAAAATAAGAAATTGAAATTGACAAGCAAAAGTAAAAATTGAAATAAACTTTGTATACTATAGAAAAACATAAACTTTTGAATGATCATAATAAAAATTCAATGAGATGAAAATTAATATTTTGCAATCAAGATTAAAAACCTTGAATGAAAAATAGAAATTTTCAACTAATTGAATGAATACTATAACTATTCAAACCTTCATGTTCAACACACCGAGCTTTGAGATTAGAAATTTGAAACGTTTTTCATCCAAAGCTTTCGTGAATAAATCGGCAAGTTGAAATTCTGTAGAAACAAAGTAAAGTTCAATAGTACCTTTTTCCACATGATCCTTGATGAAGTGATAACGAATATCGATGTGCTTTGTCTTTGTATGCTAGACATGATTCACTAAAATAGCAATAGCAGATTTACTGTCACAATAAATTGGGATTTTGTCATACTTACATCCAAAGTCCATCAGTTGAGTCTTCATCCATAAGACTTGTAAACAACAGCTCATGGCCGCAACATACTCAGCTTCCGCCGTAGACGTTGACACACAGTTTTGTTTCTTTGAAGCCCAACTTATTAATTTATCTCCCAAGAATTGTACGTGACCGGTTGTGCTTTTCCTATATAGTAGGTTCCCGCCGTGATCAGCATCGGAATAAGCAGTCAATTCGTAGCCCGTTCCCTTTGGATACCATAGGCCAAGGTAGGGTGTACCTTTCAAATATCGGATGATGCGCTTAACCGGCCCAAGATGTGACTCTTTTGTATTTGCCTGAAATCTCGCACAAAGACATGTAGCAAACATGATATCTGGACGACTAGAAGTTAAGTACATAAGTGAACCTATCATACCTCTATAAGTCCGAAGATCTAATTTCTTACAATCAGGATCTGTACCGATCTTGGACCCTGGTGCCATCGGGGTTCCAATAGATGTACTATTTTCCATCTTGAATTTCTTCAAGATATCAAATACATACTTGGATTGATTTATGAATATCCCCGTTGAAAATTGCTTCACTTGCAATCCGAGAAAGAAGTTGATCTCTCCCATCATGCTCATTTGAAACCTAGTCACCATGAGGCTGGAAAACCAGGTACACAATGCAGGATTAGTCGCACCAAAAATAATATCGCCTACATAAATTTTCACAAGGATAATGTCACCTTCTTCGCGCTTAATGAATAGTGTCGTGTTGATCTTACGTTTATCGAACCCAGACTCGGGTAGAAAGTTGGATAGAACTTCGTACCATGCTCGAGGGGCTTGTTTTAAACCATATAAGGCTTTGTCCAGAATGTGGACATGATTCGGATGATCTTTATCGACAAAACCTTCAGGCTGAGAAACATATACTTCTTCCTTGAGAACACCATTCAAAAATGCGGTTTTCACATCCATTTGTGTAACGTCCCAAAAATTACAAGAAAATTTAAAATTTAAAATAAACATTTCATCTATAACAACTCATAAAATGATCCCAACGTTTCGTTTGTAAACTCATAATTAATATATTCACAATAAAAACCAGCGGAATAAACGTTTAATTATTAAAAACCATAAAGCAACCAGCTCTCCTCGCGCGCCAGTGTGTACTCGTCACGCCTTGGAGCCGCCCGTACCTGAAACCACAGTTTATTGGGAAAGGGTAAGCACGAAACTTAGTGAATTCAACACCATAAGTAACACAGTTATTTCCACACCACCATAAACAGATAATTGCACATAAACAGCATACAAGTCTACGAACAAATCATAGACGTGCATACTCACACCAACCCACCTAATAGGCATACGTCGGTCCCACCGACCACACGACAACCGTGCAAACGCAACCCGGCACCCCCGGGTTCATACGCCACCCGCGTATACAACCTTCGCAACCCGGCACCCCCGGGTTCATACGCCACCCGCGTATACAACCTTTGGCCCCACCAAGTCACTACGCCACCCGCGTATGTAATCCTCGGCCCCCACCGAACTCCTACGCCACCCGCGTAGCCACACAATAAAGGTCCGACTAGACACCCCACGATTTAACCCCACACCACAAACAAATAGAACTACCACACATACACACAACGTAATGTAAAAATAACCGACATTAGTTATAGTGAGAGAACTCACCTCGAATGCGCGCCTAGCTCAACAAAAAAAATTCAAGCTTCCCAATTACGGTCACTTCCCAGCACCTAAACGCACGTTAAAACGTATCAATACGAGACCCGGACCCTACGACACGACACCCGCTTAAACCGTCACTAAAACTACTTCCCGGTCTCACCAAACAGGTCTTTTCGGGACCTGTTTCGACCTCCTTAAACCCAGTAAATCCTCAATATTATTACATGATTAGAAAGTACTCTGAGATAGGGTTTCAAGGACATATTATACACCTCCTAACGATTTTTCTACAATTAAATACGGATTTTATAAGAATGGTTCGCAGAACAGTGAAAAACAGCAGCTATCGGTATAAAACGACGATTTGGCCTATGCTACGCTCCGAACTGGATTTTGCACAAAACACAGAAAAGTTACTAGACTCGAAAAGGGAACTTTTGGCACCGGTTTCACCCAAAACCGAGTTACGAGTAAAGAGTTACGGCTAACGCAAAACAGTGGCAAAAAAGGACGTTTTTCACATAAAATGATAACTTTATAAAACGGTTTACGCGTTCGGTTTATACGATTCGGATTCCGCTATGGCGGTTTAGGGTTACGGCCAGAGGTGGTTTTAGGGTTCCGCCACGGGCACCACCCACTGCCACCTCCGGCAGCGGGGTACAGCGGCGGCGGCGACGCGGTGGTTGTTTTGCCGGAAAAGAAAAGAAAAGGAAACGAGACGAAGGAAACGACTTACCTCGCTACAACACCACACACCCGCACCTGCTCCTCTCTCTCTCGAAACTTCTGACGAACGGCAGTGGTGGCGGTGGTCTCCGGCGACAACAGCGGCGGACATCAGCAGTTTCCGGCGACCTCTCTCTATCACTCTCTCTCGCGCTGTTCTCTCTCTCTACCTCTCTCTCTCGCGCTGTTCTCTCTCTCTCTCCGGCCAACACCAGCAGCGGCGCTGGTGGTTTCACGGCAGCCGCAGAAAAGGAGAAATGGAATGAGGTGCTCGGTGAAGGAAAAAGAAATAGGGTTTCAACCTCCTTTCTTTGTTTGCGACGTGAAGAGAAAGAAACAATAGAGAATGGGTCGGTTCCTATTATGGGCCGACCCCCCCCCCCCCCATGCACTTTCCCACTTAGTCACTTTTAGCCCCTGCACTTCTCTCATCTTGCGAAAGGGTCAAAGTTCACTAACATTTTAACCTACACTACACTGACCCTATGTTAACAAATTGGTCCGACTCGACTAACCCCGCTAATGGAAACCTCAAAAACTCAAACTTAAAAGAAAAGGATTAATACTAATAAATTACATACCGGGATACGGGATTTACAACTCTCCCCCACTTGGATTAGACTTCGTCCTCGAAGTCTACTTCCGCAAACAGCTCTGGATAGTTTTACCACACCACAACCTCGGGTTCCCAAGTCCACTCGGAGCCCTTTCTGTGTTGCCACTGGACTTTCCTCAACTAGGATTTAAATTTCTCACCCCGACAAGAATTTCTCGAATACTTTTCTTACTAGCAAAACTCCTTCAAGAACACTGGGATTAGGATCGGAAGAACACTCCAACAATTGGGATCAATCTTAGCCAAGCGACTTCGGTTGTCCCCCAACCTTAGATATTCCATACATCCCGAGTCAAAACTCAAGCTCTAACCACTCTAACGTTGCTTACCAATATACTCAGCTGGATACTCGGATCCGATCATTCCTACTATTAACTGTCGATTAACTCCTACGAGTTCTACTAGACTCCCAGAATTTACCTTACACGAATCGTCAAACCAATAAATTTAAAATCACTCACGAAGGTCATTCCACCATAACCATTCACCACAAGCAAACATCTCAGGATTACTACTACCATCAACATAATTTCCTTAAAATCGGCTAGAATTCTCCAATTACCCTAAGGTGTTTGGCCTCAAGCCCAAAAATCGACACTTAAGTATACTATTTACTTCAAAAATTCCACGCATTTATCCCCTTTATTAAAAAAGGCATCAATCCCTAGCCGATACTATTCGGCCTACAGTACCCACACGCGTGGAATACCCAACCTTCCACCGTCGACGTATCTCCCACACTCGCTCTACAAATCCTAGTTACACCGTATCAAGATACACCTTAACGTCTACTTCCCAGGTACGTGTTCAAGACTATATCCTCCTAGTGCCCACTAGAAAGTCAAATTCGTAACACATGAATACCGGGGTCCCACCCCGAGATACCCAGCCGACCGTTACCAACGACTGACTGACATGACCAAGGCTCCAATGCAAACAGTCTACCAACAACATGCCTATCTCGGAATGACTCACTCCCCCAAATATGTAAGTACTCAAACTGACACATAACACGTAAAAGCGCCTTACCCAAAATTCTACAACACAATCCAAATAAGAATTGGAAACACAAGAATTAGATAATGCAATTCTATTTCAAAATCAAACTTTGTGCATGACTCAGTCGGCATTCTACGCCTCGACTCCTACTCCTCCAAATCTCTTCGATCCGCTAATGTCATCCGGACATTTAAACCTCTTAGGCAAGATGGGAAATTACGTCAAATAATCCCTACGATTTTTCCTCGAATCAAAGTCGGCTCTATATGCCTATGATTCTAGCACAATCATCCATCTTGGCCCGAAACAAACATCATCCTCATCGTCACTCCAAGTGACTATTACTAGAATCGTCCTTTTATTCCAACGACTACTAAATTATAACCTTCGACACTACCCCAACGACCATCCCATCAAAGCAAAACAAGTACACACCTGTACTAGTAGGTTTACTATAGTCGTTCCTCCTTGTGATGGCTATTCAGGGTAGATATTACAACGAGTTATTAGCACATAATAATTCACACTAACAACGCTCACGCTCAACTCCTTGGATTCCTCGTGACTTTCCCCGACTCGAGCATTGATCCTGTGTTTCCGATAGTAGGAGCTCTACTACTACCTTCCACACCTATCATCACTCGTTCCGAGTTCCATCCGATGGGTCCAAGTAGTTTCTCGACGATAACTACACACATATGCCCGCACCGGCATATGTACACACTTCTCCTAGATCCCTAGGAATTCCACCCAACTCCACTACCCTTGCTATGACGAAATCCCCACTAGTCATGACGGGTCGTCTCGCGAATGCACAGTCGCATACAGTGTAAAACCAGATAGACATTCGAAAATAAGATTCCATCCCACAACGGTTGGACTCAAACAAGAGCTGCGCAATAGAACTAAATCTAACATTCTAAGGCTATTCGGTTCCTACCGCATACAACCTATAGTGCATTCACTTAACAACTTATCAGGGCTAGCATGAACTCCTATTAGCAAACAACAAACATGCAGTACAGTGTAATAAGCACCAAACAATCCAGCACACATACTCCTATGTTCTAGAAAGCAATCTAGCATACATACTCATATGTAAACACTCTTCCCAGCTCCCTAGGAATTTCATCTCATCCCACTACCCTGCTACTACGGAATCCCTACTAGCCATAACGAGTTGCCTCGCGAATACCCAGTCGCATGCAGCGCGAAACAAATAGACATTCGAATATAAGATTCTATCCTAGAACGGTTGGACTCAAACAAGAGCTGCGCAATAGAACTAAATCGAATATTCTAAGGCTATAAATTTCTTACTGCATACAACCTAGAGGGCATTCACTTAGTAACCGTTTATAACTAGTATAAATCCCTAATAGCAAGCAGTACAAACTACAGCATAGTATTAACAACAGGCAATCTAGCATGCATACCCTATGATCTAGAAAGCAATTTTGCATACTTACTCATATGTAAACGCTATTCCCAGCTCACTAGGAATTTCATCTCATCCCACTACCCTTGCTACAACGGAATCCCCGTTAGCCATAACGAGTTGCCTCGCGAATACCCAGTCGCATGCAGCGTGAATCAAATAGACATTCGAATACAAGATTCTATCCTAGAACGGTTGGACTCAAACAAGAGCTGCGCAATAGAACTAAATCAAATATTCTAAGGCTATATGATTCTTACTGCATACAACCTATAAGGCCTTCACTTAACAACCCACTATAAGTAGCATTGATTCCTACTAGCAAGCAGTCACCATACAGCATAGTGTCAACAACAAGCAATCTAGCATGCATACCCTATGCCTAGAAAGCAATACAACACTAAGCAATGTACCTTTCCTCCTTGGCTCCGGCTGACTGTACACACTGCGCCCTCGATCACTGTTCCTCAACCGGATTTTTCCTTCTTTTTATTTCCCAAAAACTTTAAAGAAAATTTTTATAGCCGCAAACTTGAGATCAAACACACCGAAGTGCGTTTGATTCACTCAAGCCGTGCTCTGATACCAAGTTGTAACGTCCCAAAAATTACAAGAAAATTTAAATTTTTAAATAAACATTTCATCTATAACAACTCATTAAATGATCCCAACGTTTCGTTTGTAAACTCATAATTAATATCTTCATAATAAAAACCAGCGGAATAAACGTTTAATTATTAAAAACCATAAAGCAACCAGCTCTCCTCGCACGCCAGTGTGTACTCGTCACGCCTTGGAGCCGCCCGTACCTGAAACCACAGTTTATTGGGAAAGGGTAAGCACGAAGCTTAGTGAATTCAACACCATAAGTAACACAGTTATTTCCACACCACCATAAACAGATAATTGCACATAAACAGCATACAAGTCTACGAACAAATCATAGACGTGCATACTCACACCAACCCACCTAATAGGCATACGTCGGTCCCACCGACCACACGACAACCGTGCAAACGCAACCCGGCACCCCCGGGTTCATACGCCACCCGCGTATACAACCTTCTCAACCCGGCACCCCCGGGTTCATACGCCACCCGCGTATACAACCTTTGGCCCCACCAAGTCACTACGCCACCCGCGTATGTAATCCTCGGCCCCCACCGAACTCCTACGCCACCCGCGTAGCCACACAATAAAGGTCCGACTAGACACCCCACGATTTAACCCCACACCACAAACAAATAGAACTACCACACATACACACAACGTAATGTAAAAATAACCGACATTAGTTATAGTGAGAGAACTCACCTCGAATGCGCGCCTAGCTCAACAATACAAATTCAAGCTTCCCAATTACGGTCACTTCCCAGCACCTAAACGCACGTTAAAACGTATCAATACGAGACCCGGACCCTACGACACGACACCCGCTTAAACCGTCACTAAAACTACTTCCCGGTCTCGCCAAACAGGTCTGTTCGGGACCTGTTTCGACCTCCTTAAACCCAGTAAATCCTCAATATTATTACATGATTAGAAAGTACTCTGAGATAGGGTTTCAAGGACATATTATACACCTCCTAACGATTTTTCTACAATTAAATACGGATTTTGAAAGAATGGTTCGCAGAACAGTGAAAAACAGCAGCTATCGGTATAAAACGACGATTTGGCCTATGCTACGCTCCGAACTGGATTTTGCACAAAACACAGAAAAGTTACTAGACTCGAAAAGGGAACTTTTGGCACCGGTTTCACCCCAATCCGAGTTACGAGTAAAGAGTTACGGCTAACGCAAAACAGTGGCAGAAAAGGACGTTTTTCACATAAAATGATAACTTTATAAAACGGTTTACGCGTTCGGTTTATACGATTCGGATTCCGCTATGGCGGTTTAGAGTTACGGCCAGAGGTGGTTTTAGGGTTCCGCCACGGGCACCACCCACTGCCACCTCCGGCAGCGGGGTACGGCGGCGGCGGCGACGCGGTGGTTGTTTTGCCGGAAAAGAAAAGAAAAGGAAACGAGACGAAGGAAACGACTTACCTCGCTACAACACCACACACCCGCACCTGCTCCTCTCTCTCTCGAAACTTCTGACGAACGGCAGTGGTGGCGGTGGTCTCCGGCGACAACGTTATATAAACCCTAAACCGGATCTTTAAGCTCAAGAATGATTAGTTCTAGATCATGGAATAAACATATACAAATCACAACATGAACAACGGAATTAAACGACAGATTTGTATAGCTAACAAGGTTCATTAATTTAAACATACTGATTACATACTCACGCCCCAATTTGTTGACCTAAGTTATCAACAAACGAATACTTCTTCTCAAGTATTAGGATTAAGAACCTTGGGGCTCATGCACACACATCTACACGTTTTTGTTTAAACGTGGGTTTCAAGAACATCTAATTCTATATCTCTAGGTTTCTTTATATACTAGAAACCTAGATAAACTAGAAACTAGATAAATACAAATCCTAGATAAACTAGAATTTACAAGGATAACTATAAAATAAACATATTACAATTCGAACCCTTGTAAGTTGAAGTTTTGACACATCAAATCTATATGAAATATTCCTAACAATCTTCCCCTATTTGATGATGACAAAACTTAGCATCAGAATCTTCAAGTAGCTCTTCCCCTTTTTGACATAATCAAATCCAAAACTTATCAAACTTGAATCTTCCCCTTGAATGATCAACACTTCTTCTTCCCCTGAATTTATGCTAACCATCCTTGTGTCTTCGAGGTTATATCAATTACGTTGTAAAGAAAATCAACCATTATCTATTTGAAGTTGAAGTAAAAAACCAAACCTTGAGTCTTATATCCCGTAGAAACCAAGTGAACAACAACGTCATTCTCATGAATGAGGGGATCCGTGTCCTTCGACCAATCTTCTTCTCTAAGATTTCGTCAAATTGAAGTCACATTCTTCGAACAATTACGTTAATAATCTTCATAATATCACGAGTTATCTTTAACAGGTTAAGGATACCTTTAAAGATATGATAAGAATACAAACTCTAACTTTCACTTCTTCTTCAAACAAACTCTAATTAATCTTCCTTTTTGTAATCAACTGATGACGATCAAAGGGTAGTCATTTAAGCATTATTCCTCTATCGTTCATCAAACCTTCATACCTTGTGTGTGTGAATTTTCTTGAAACAAACAAAAATCATCCTCCTTTTGTCGAGCATGATCCTAACATGGTGTGTGACATGTATTCTCCATTGCATCGCGGCTTTGATTTCATGGCTTTGAGGAATTCTGAGTGAAGAACAATTTTTATCAAGAAAAAAAAACTGCTGGATTTCGAGAATTTCTGGGAGCGTTCTGGACGTCGTACGACCAATCCAACCAGACATAATGTTAAACAATGTGTCCCGAAGCTGCTGTCCAAAAATCGCGACGATCCGACGGTTCAATCTCCGGGAATAGGCGAAACGGCCGGCTGTGATTTTCCAGAAAATTTCTTTCTTTCGTTCGTCTTCTTTCGTCTCTTCAAATCTTCCATTAAACCTTGTTTTTCTTCCAGATCAGAGAGCACCATGTGCTCTGATACCACCTGATAGGATTTATAAAAACCCTAAACCGGATCTTTAAGCTCAAGAATGATTAGTTCTAGATCATGGAATAAACATATACAAATCACAACATGAACAACGGAATTAAACGACAGATTTGTATAGCTAACAAGGTTCATTAATTTAAACATACTGATTACATTCTCACGCCCCAATTTGTTGACCTAAGTTATCAACAAACGAATACTTCTTCTCAAGTATTAGGATTAAGAACCTTGGGGCTCATGCACACACATCTACACGTTTTTGTTTAAACGTGGGTTTCAAGAACATCTAATTCTATATCTCTAGGTTTCTTTATATACTAGAAACCTAGATAAACTAGAAACTAGATAAATACCAATCCTAGATAAACTAGGAATCCTAGATAAACTAGAATTTACAAGGATAACTATAAAATAAACATATTACAATTCGAACCCTTGTAAGTTGAAGTTTTGACACATCAAATCTATATGAAATATTCCTAACAATCTTCCCCTATTTGATGATGACAAAACTTAGCATCAGAATCTTCAAGTAGCTCTTCCCCTTTTTGACATAATCAAATCCAAAACTTATCAAACTTGAATCTTCCCCTTGAATGATCAACACTTCTTCTTCCCCTGAATTTATGCAAACCATCCTTGTGTCTTCGAGGTTATATCAATTACGTTGTAAAGAAAATCAACCATTATCTATTTGAAGTTGAAGTAAAAACCAAACCTTGAGTCTTATATCCCGTAGAAACCAAGTGAACAACAACGTCATTCTCATGAATGAGGGGATCCGTGTCCTTCGACCAATCTTCTTCTCTAAGATTTCGTCAAATTGAAGTCACATTCTTCGAACAATTACGTTAATAATCTTCATAATATCACGGGTTATTTTTAACAGGTTAAGGATACCTTTAAAGATATGATAAGAACACAAACTCTAACTTTCACTTCTTCTTCAAACAAACTCTAATTAATCTTCCTTTTTGTAATCAACTGATGACGATCAAAGGGTAGTCATTTAAGCATTCTTCCTCTATCGTTCATCAAACCTTCATACCTTGTGTGTGTGAATTTTATTGAAACAAACAAAAATCATCCTCCTTTTGTCGAGCATGATCCTAACATGGTGTGTGACATGTATTCTCCATTGCATCGCGGCTTTGATTTCATGGCTTTGAGGAATTCTGAGTGAAGAACAATTTTTATCAAGAAAAATAAACTGCTGGATTTCGAGAATTTCTGGGAGCGTTCTGGACATCGTACGACCAATCCAACCAAACATAATGTTAAACAATGTGTCCCGAAGCTGCTGTCCAAAAATCGCGACGATCCGACGGTTCAATCTCCGGGAATAGGCGAAACGGCCGGCTGTGATTTTCCAGAAAATTTCTTTCTTTCGTTCGTCTTCTTTCGTCTCTTCAAATCTTCCATTAAACCTTGTTTTTCTTCCAGATCAGAGAGCACCATGTGCTCTGATACCACCTGATATGATTTATAAAAACCCTAAACCGGATCTTTAAGCTCAAGAATGATTAGTTCTAGATCATGGAATAAACATATACAAATCACAACATGAACAGCGGAATTAAACGACATATTTGTATAGCTAACAAGATTCATTAATTTAAACATACTGATTACATACTCACGCCCCAATTTGTTGACCTAAGTTATCAACAAACGAATACTTCTTCTCAAGTATTAGGATTAAGAACCTTGGGGCTCATGCACACACATCTACACGTTTTTGTTTAAACGTGGGTTTCAAGAACATCTAATTCTATATCTCTAGGTTTCTTTATATACTAGAAACCTAGATAAACTAGAAACTAGATAAATACCAATCCTAGATAAACTAGGAATCCTAGATAAACTAGAATTTACAAGGATAACTATAAAATAAACATATTACAATTCGAACCCTTGTAAGTTGAAGTTTTGACACATCAAATCTATATGAAATATTCCTAACAGCGGCGGACAACAGCAGTTTCCGGCGACCTCTCTCTATCACTCTCTCTCGCGATGTTCTCTCTCTCTACCTCTCTCTCTCGCGCTGTTCTCTCTCTCTCTCTCCGGCCAACACCAGCAGCGGCGCTGGTGTGGTGGTGGTGGTTTCACGGCAGCCGCAGAAAAGGAGAAATGGAATGAGGTGCTCGGTGAAGGAAAAAGAAATAGGGTTTCAACCTCCTTTCTTTGTTTGCGACGTGAAGAGAAAGAAACAATAGAGAATGAGTCGGTTCCTATTATGGGCCGACCCCCCCCCCCCCCATGCACTTTCCCACTTAGTCACTTTTAGCCCCTACACTTCTCTCATCTTGCGAAAGGGTCAAAGTTCACTAACATTTTAACCTACACTACACTGACCCTATGTTAACAAATTGGTCCGACTCGACTAACCCCGCTAACGGAAACCTCAAAAACTCAAACTTAAAAGAAAAGGATTAATACTAATAAATTACATACCGGGATACGGGCTTTACAATTTGATAGACCGTGAAATTCTTATAAGCAACAAATGCTAAGAATATGCGAATGGCTTCAATTCTCGCGACTGGAGCATATGTTTCATTGTAGTCAATGCCCTCTTGCTGACGGTATCCCTTTGCCACGAGTCTAGCTTTGTTTCGCACGATTATTCCATCTTCATCCTTTTTGTTCTTAAAGACCCACTTTGTACCTATGACACTTTTATCCTTAGGTCGAGGCACTAACCGCCAAACTTTTAAAGCTTCGAACTGATTTAACTCATCTTACATAGCCAACACCCAATCTGGATCATCTAAAGCTTCATATACGGTTAACGGTTCAATGTTACTTAAGAAGATCTCAAATAAACACTCGTTCGCGGTAGCTTTGAAAGTTGATCTCGTTTGAACTGACGAAGAAGGATTACCTTTTATTTGATGAATAGGATGAGCTTTCGTCCATTTAGTCGAGTGTGGGTGTGGAACATAAGATGACTGAATGTTAGCTCTAACTTCTGTAGTTTAAGAAGTATTGAAAAATAGGCTAAGTATGTAGTCATCGACAGAGGCCTCTGCCAAGTCACCGAGTAGACCGAAGTGAAGAATCAACAGAAGACGTTCTCAGAGGACAAGGCCACAGAGCCTCTGTCATACCTGACAGAGCCTCTGTGGTATGAAGACTGAACACTTAGAAGTTTATCTGAAGATCAAAACGAATATGATGGTGCTTCTCACGTTTTCTACTGTACGAAGATCCTGAAGATCATTCGTACAAGGCGTGCCCTGAAAACTCCACGTGTCAACCTCTGATAAGTTTCAGCCTTAGCAGAAGACGGCGCACTACATTAACGTTGTACCTGTAGCAGTCCCACGATCGTGTCTTGTACCCTTAGTACTTCTTGTCTCCCATTTGTCCCCTGATGAATAGTATAAATACAAGGCTCATGTTGAGCTCTTCCATTAACCTTGCACGACACCCACACCCTTTAGAGCAGAATTCTATTCAACCTTCGGTGTTCTTGGTGTTCTTATTTAAATCAATATACAGTGAATCTTTGAGATAAAGTTCTTGTGTTATTACTGTTTTCACGTATTTGATTGTGTGTCTTTCTACCTTGAATATCTCCTTAGTTCGTTAAAACGATTCCACACTCTAATCTGTTTGAACTATAAGATATTTATATCATTGTTAAGTAAAATAGGAACCAACAATTGGTATCAGATCCTTCCTTGATTTTCAATATCAAGAGATCCTCTCTTACGATGATTTTTGGTAGAAACTTGGAGTGTTTTTAACCGGTTCTTCGTTTATTCCAAACAACCTCTATTTTTCTGCCATTCTCGACTAGTTCGACTTTGGTAAACTTACAGAACCTGTTTCTTCGGTTAAAACTCCATTCTAGTGCATTGTTCAAGGTTTTAAGCTTATAAACTTTTCTCGAAGTATTTGTCACATCATCTAAAAGTTTCAGTTCATACTCTGTTTTCTGGTATCTTCTTAAAACTCTTTTAAAATGGAGAACACGAACAACTTCTTCATCGCTGGTTCCTTAACCAAGCCACCCACTCTACTAAGAGACGAATACCCTCAATGGAAGATACGAATGATTCACTTCTTCGAGGGTACCGACAAAGAACTCGTTCACTATATTCACAACTGCCCTTTCGTTCCAATGATCACAGTACCTCGTGTACCTGCCAAAGATGATACACCAGAGATTCCTGAGCACGAGAAACCAAAGACAAAGGATAAGTGGTCCGAACCAGACTAGGCAAAATACGAAATTGCACAGAAGACCAAGAGACTTCTGATAATGGCAATCCCTAATGACCTCTTCCAATCCCTAGATGCGTGTGAATCTGCATACGATCTATGGAAGGAACTGGAGAAACAATTGGAGGGAGGGGCCAAGACTCAGAAAAACCGCATAGCCCAATGCATCAATGAATACTACGCATTCAAAGCTCTGCCGACAGAATCTCTACAGTCAACTTACGACAGGTTGAACTCTCTGATAAACAAGTGCAAGAAGTTTGGGATCCACAGAACCTCTGAGGAGAACAATGTCATGTTTCTAAAGAGCCTAAATGAAGAATGGCTCCAGTTGTCTATGTCTCTGCAAACTAACTAGGACTTAGACTCCTGGACTCTGTCAGATCTTTATGGAACATTGGCAGTCCAAGAACCCCAGATTGCCCAAGCTAAAGCTCAAACCGGTAGGCCTCTGGCACTTGTTGGTAAGGCTACATGTTAGGTCTAGAGTTTTGTCAAAAACACAAGTGTTGAGTTCTGAGTAAGAAGACTAAAGAAGACTCAGAAGACTCAGAAGTTCTGAGTAGAAGACTCAGAAGTTCTGAGTGAGAAATCTCAAAAAGATTCTAAGTGTTGGATTCTGACTAGAAGGTTCAGAGTTCTGAGTAGGAGACTCAGAACTTCTGACTATGAAGACAAATGTTCTGAAGCGCTTATTCAGAAGTATGTTCAGAAGTTCTGAACAACATGTTCAGAACTTATGACTTGGATATTCTGTTACATTCAGGACACGTGTAATTGTTCTATTAGTCTGTTTCTTATATGTACTGTAGCTTTAGCTATTCTCTACAGTATATATAGGAGTTAGCAACTGTAGCTAACTGAATCTTTGGCGAATCTTGGAGAGAATCTTTGACATAATCTTTGGTGAATCCATTTAGAAAAATCCATTGTAATATCTTGTAATTCACAGATTGTTAATAGATCATATGACCAGTTGCTGTTAATACGATCTTAATTGTTCATATTTGATTGTAAGAGTGTATCCTGAAACTTTCAATTGGTATCAGAGCCAATCAACAAACAAATTCGTCCAAGAGTGTGTTTGATCGCGTTCTTGAAGTTTCTTGATCAATTCGACAATTGATTCCGTTGCTGCTAACAATTCTTGAATTCCTAACAATTCTTGAATTCGTTTCTATCATTGATTCAAGAAATTTGAATTTGTCTTTCTGTTGAATCGATATCTTACAATCAAGTCATCCAAAGATTTTCTCTCTATGTTGATTAATTCTCGAAATTAAACAGAGATCACAGGTATGTTTTCGAAATTCTTGATTGGTTTCTTGATCAAAGTGATTATATCTGCTGCATGTTGATTAGTATTCAAATTTTTTTTGTTGAAAAGAAGATTTCATTAATTCATGTACTCTAACTGTTTGATGAATTGCATGTGACAGATTTGATTAATTCTTGCATGTTCTAGATTTGTGTTGATTCTCATTTTTGATCATAATTCATAGTTGATATTCGAATTTGTCATTTCATCATGCCTGAGATTATTGAAGTTTTTGTGAGACCTGCAATTTCTATAACCAGTTCAGACAATTTACAAAAATTAAGTCCTATAAAAGCAAAAGAAACAATTTCTGAACCAAAAAACTGAGATTGTTCATTTTGAAAGCAAGATTGCTAATCTTCAAGCAAAACAAGACGAATATGCAAAAGTTATAAAGATTTTGCAAAAAGAGAAATCTGATTTTCTAAAAGATTTCGAAAAGGCTCAAGAGAACACAAAGTTGTTAGAAAAAGAGAATGTTGATTTGAAAGAGAAAATCAATTTTGAAAGAAAGATGTTGACAGATTCTAAAAGTAGAATCAAATCATGTGAAATGAAAAATTGTCAACTCTTGAAACAAATCTATGATTTTGAACAAGTTCTTATACTTGAAAGAGAGAAATTTGAGAAAGAGAGAAGAGACTTTCAAACTGAGAGGAAAGGTTTTGAAACAAAGTTTGTTGAATTATCTCTGAAAAATTCTGATTTGGAGAAAATTCTTGCAAAAGAAAGAAAAGAGTTTGAATGCAAGAAAAATGTTTTTCAAAAAGAAAAGATTGGTTTTGAGAAAAAGAAAACAGGAATGTTAAATGAGTTTTCTGTAAAAATCAATGAGTTGGAGAAAGAGTTAGAAGATGGAAGGAAAGAGACTGAAAAGAAGAAGGTAAATGGCTTTAAAGAAAAATGCTTAAAAGATGAGTTTGAGAAGGAAAAGGAAGTTTTTCATTTGGAGATAAGGAGGCTTATTAAGAAATTATCTGATTTATCAACTAAAATCATGATAGAGAGGAAGTCCAAATCTGATTTGCAGTCAAGGTTTGATTTGTATGTTAAAAAGTTTAGGGAATTTGAAACGAAAGTTGTTGACAAATCAAATCATAGTTCAAAAGATCAGATTCGTTCTTCTAATCTGTTTTATGATTCTGCTATTGATAAATCTTATAATTGTTCTTTTAAAAAGATAAAAATGGAATGGAGAGTTAAAGGAACAACTTCCAAGAAAGAAGTACCAAAATCAAAAGTTCCTAATTCAAATGTCAAGAAGAACAATACATTTCAAAGAAAATCTTTTGTTAAACCTGATGTGATTTATTCTGTAAATCAATTAGTCAGAATTGCACAAAAGAAACTTTGTTGTTCATATTGTGGGACTAATGATTTTGTGAACAAGAATTTTATTCAGCACTGGTATGGTTCTTATAGAATATCTGCATATGCCACTGCACCTAACAAACCTGGACCCAAGTTCATATGGGTACCAAAGACAACTTAATCTGTTTTGCAGGTTATTCATGTGTAGAGTTGAATGATAATATTGACACATGACTTAAAACCGATGCTGTGCTTAAATTGAGAATATTGACTTTTGGATAATTCAGTCCAAAATTCGGCCTGAATGAGAGAATGTGTTCAGAATCACATTTTGAGCAACCCTGCAAAATTTTGGTTGAAAAATTCTGATTTTTGAGCAAGTTATGGTGATTTGAAATTCAGAATGTTCAAAAATCACAAAATCCAAAAATTTTTCTAAGGAATTTTCTCTGGATAGTTTTATCAGAATTCTGACTCTGTTACTCAGAAGTTCTGACTCTACTACTCAGAATTCTGACTCCACTACTCAGAATTCTGACTCAACTAATCAGAATTCTGACTCTGATACTTAGAATTTTGAACAAGTTACTCAGAATTCTGACTCTTCTAATCAGAATTCTGACTCTACTACTCAGAATTTTTTTTAACTAATGAGGAATCATCGTAGATGATTACCAAAATCTCTTGATTTTGCAGGATTATCTTGATTTGAGAGGGAAGATTGTCTCAAAATTTGATCTGATTGTTTCAAGATGAAGTTCAAAACCCGTGCTTCAACCTTTTAGGCTTTTGAACATATCAGTTCAAAACCCGTACTTAAATGACAATGGCTTCTGAATAATTCAGTTCAGGACCCGTACTTCAGAGACTAAGACTTCTAAACAAATCAGTTTAGAACTCATACTTCTCAGGTGATATCCTTAACTGTCATATTTTTCTGTTTCAAGGAACAAGTGGTGAAAGGTAACATTGTATTATGTTTTATTTCTATTGCTTTGAATGTTTGAATCTTAACAATTTAATTCAATGATATGATTTTTTTTATTTTTCATTCAATGAATAAAATGTGTGTCAATGGTGCTTTTACAAGTATTTTTGTATTATCTGAGCTATATTTGTTTCAACTTTCACTTCTGAAATAAATCGAAAGGTTAGCAAATCATGAATGAAATTATGCCGAATGCTCAATGTTATGAAATCTATACTTATATAGAATATAATGCTCAAAAAGCCTAAATGTCAGAATGTTGGATGGAAACAAAAATATGGGGGAAGTACTACGTTTTAGTACCAAGTGATTGAGATGAAATATAAATATATATAAAATCATTTAGTTTGAAAGTTTGTACCTGTGGCCTTTCTGGTTTGGGAGAGTAAGTCCTAAGGGGTGCTAGTCACCTAGTCCCTAAGACTAACTGGTCTGGGATCGGCTGACCCAAATCCTGCAATAGAACCAGATAGAAAGCCATGTTCTACTGGTACAAATGGGTTTAAGATATATCGATGTGGCCTTTCTGGTTTGGGAAATTAAGTTCCAAGGGGTGCTTGTCACCTAGCACCTAAGACCAACTGGTCTGGGATATGCTGACCCAAATCCTGCTATAGAACCAGATAGAAAGTCATGTTTAACGATGTATCTTATTCTTACTAAACTTTTTGATTAAAAGATGCCAATGTGCACAAAATTAAAAGATGTCAATGAGCACAAAATTAAAAGATGTCAATGAGCACAAAATTAAACGATGCCAATGAGCACACATCTCTTGAAACTTTGGGAAAATACAAAGTCACAATAAACCTGTAAATTTGTGAAAATCCTGATTTTGGACAAATAGTGTGAGTAGAGCAAAGTATTCTTATATGTTTTTGAATTGCATATGCTTGAAGCTAATCATATTTCGCATGCTAAGCACGCCAAATAGATTTAATAAAGGGATTGAAACTGAACATTTTTAACTTGATATGCAATGATGACTTGTATTTGAATCCAAACACATGCATTTGATTTCATTTGATTGAAAAATCTGTTAAATTTCATTAAGTTGGATTTCTTTTGTAAAATTTTCAGATGATCAAATGTTAGTAGTTATCAAGTATAGTTCAGTGAATCTTATTTTCCTTGCATAAATGTTTCATTAAAGCACTATATTTGAAATGAATAATTTTAATGAAATATATGCATACTTTCAGGGGGAGAAAACAATTTGCTCCAGAATTCTTATTTTGAGGGGGAGCAAGGTTATTCATTAAGGAGGAGAAAAAGCATAGACTTCATCGCTAAAGTTTTGAAAATCAAGGGGGAGAAAAGCTAAAGATTTTGAAGATGATTTTGCTTTCCAAAACTTTAGGGGGAGAAAAGCTAAAGATTTTGAAGATGATTCTGCTGTACAAAACTTTAGGGGGAGAAAAGCTAAAGATTTTGAAGATTGATATGGTTTTTGTACAGAAATAACAAAAGAGAGAAATGTTATTTTAAGAAGGAGAAGAGGAAAAGAAAACTGATCGGTAAAGCTGAAATGAAGATGAGAATTGTCATTTCAAGGGGGAGCAAAGAAAAAGCAAATATATAACATAAATCAATTTGGAAATCGTTGCTGCTGCTGATTAAAGACTGACCAGAATTTGTTAACTCAGATTATTCAGAATTCTGAGCAAAAGTTGTCAAAGCATTCAGAAGAGCTCCTTCTGAAGATTGTTCCTGCTCTAAGAATTTGATGATGAAAAGTAAAAGTGTGTTTGACAAAAAGGGGGAGATTGTTAGGTCTAGAGTTTTGTCAAAAACACAAGTGTTGAGTTCTGAGTAAGAAGACTAAAGAAGACTCAGAAGACTCAGAAGTTCTGAGTATAAGACTCAGAAGTTCTGAGTGAGAAATCTCAAAAAGATTCTAAGTGTTGGATTCTGACTAGAAGGTTCAGAGTTCTGAGTAGGAGACTCAGAACTTCTGACTATGAAGACAAATGTTCTGAAGCGCTTATTCAGAAGTATGTTCAGAAGTTCTGAACAACATGTTCAGAACTTATGACTTGGATATTCTGTTACATTCAGGACACGTGTAATTGTTCTATTAGTCTGTTTCTTATATGTACTGTAGCTTTAGCTATTCTCTACAGTATATATAGGAGTTAGCAACTGTAGCTAACTGAATCTTTGGCGTACTGGTTGTTGATAGTGAAGAGGAGGAGTTGGTGGAAGAAGAGGAGGCAACAATGGCCTCAATTGCTAAATCTTTGGCTCTACTGACAAGAGAGTTCAGCAGAGGGTACCAGAAGAAGTCTAGTTATGAAAGCAATGGGAGAGATGATCGTGGTGATTCAAGGAATCAGGGAAGAGAAGGATCGAATGACCAACAAAGGTTGAATGACAAGAATGACAGAGGTGGTGACCAACAGAGGTCAGGCGACAGAGCTGGGAAATGCACCCCAGAATCAAGGGTGTTATAATTGTGGCAAGCCAGGCCACTATGCGGCATACTGCAGGAGCAAACCAAACCGCCCTCAGAGGGGCTCTGCTTTCTACAAAAAGAAGGCATAGTATTACGCTCAGAAGTCGCTCATGGTGGAGCAGGAAAACTGGCAGTCAGATGAATCCTCTGAAAAAGGTGAAAAGAAGAACTCCCTGTTCTGCGGGATGGCAGAGGTCAGCTCCTCCGACTCTGATAGTGAGAAGCAGTATGTGCCGATCTGGTATCTAGACACCGGATGCTCGTGGCACATGACTGGCGACAGAGGTCTACTGTCCTCCTTCAAAGATAAACACGATGCATGATCTGTGACCTTTGCCGACAACAAGAAGGGATATATTGAAGGCTATGGAGTCATCAAGAAGAAAAACATAACTGTTTGCAAAGTTGCATATGTGGATGGCCTTAAACACAACCTACTCAGTGTTAGCCAACTTTGCGATACCAGTTTCGATGTAATGTTCAAAAGGACTTTCTGCTCTCTGCAAGGAGAAGATACAGGAGTAGAACGTCTGCGGGCTGAACGAAAGGGAGATCTGTATCTCATGAACTTTAGCGTAAAAAACAAGAAAGAAAAAGCTCTGCCTTGTAGCCTGCAAAACCGAAGAAGCCTGGCTAGGGCATAACAGGTCTGCCATCTGAACTTCCACACTCTAGACAAGGTAGTAAAACTTGATCTAGTTAAAGGTCTGCCAAACGTCAAATTCAACAAAGATCATTTGTGCTCAGCATGTGAAATGGGTAAGCTTAAAAGAGCTTCCCACAAAGGAAAGACTGATGTGTCTTGTCCTAGGCCTCTGTACATGCTTCATGTTGACCTCTGCGGTCCAATCGCTATGCAGAGCCTAGGAGGCAAGAAATACATACTAGTGGTGATCGATGAGTACTCAAGATACACATGGGTAGAACTCGTCAGAAAGAAATCAGATGTTCGTAACATTCTGATAAACCTAATGAAAAGGATCCAGGTTGTATACAGTGCAAAATTCAGAAGTTGAGAAGCGACAATGGCACAGAATTTAAAAACTCTGTCATTGAAGCCTACCTCACAGAAGAAGGCATCTCCCAGAATTTCTCTGCAGCACGGACTCCACAACAAAACGGCGTTGTTGAACGAAAGAATCGAACGCTTGTGGAGGCTGCCAAAACTATGCTGACAGCATCTGGATTACCCATCTCTTTCTGAGCAGAAGCAGTATCAACCACTTGCTACAGCCAAAATCGATCAACCATAGTAAAAAGGCACATCAAGACACCTTATCACTTGATCAACAAAAGGCGACCAAACATCAAGTTCTTCCATGTATTTGGATGCAAGTGTTTTGTCCTAAATGATAGAGAAGTTAGAGGGAAGTTCGATGTGAAAGCAGATGAAGGAAAGTTCATAGGATACTCTGCCACTTCAAAAGCCTACAGAGTTTATATTCTGCGGTCTCGATCTATTGTGGAAAGTATAAATGTCTCTTTTGACGATTCTTTTCAGAAGACTTCTGAACAAATCAGTTCAGAACTCGGTCTCAAAAAGGATCCCTCTGTCGGAGCTGTCAGAGCCTCTGGAGAATCATCGTCTACAAACCAGACTGAGTCAGGTATATCTCTAACTGGTTCTTTAATTACTTCATCCTCTTCAGTAAATCGTTCAGATGCAAGTGCTGAGGGGGAGCGAATAGAAGATGATACAACCAAGGATTCTTCCACAAAGGCACCTGAAATACCAACTCCAGTGACTACAGAGGAAGCAATACCAGAGGAAAACGAGGACTCAGTCTCAACTTCCTCAGAGGAACAAATTCCAACTCTAATCCATATAGTCCCACAAGCTGAAACACCAAGTTGTAGCACAGAAGTACCTTCCACTACAGAGGTTGCACCAGAACCAACAAGTGCAACCCCAGAAGTTCAACTAGATGATGCTAATGACCATCTTATAAGAACGACAAAGTGGACGAAAAGCCATCCTCTAAGCCTAATAATCGGCGACCCTTCTGAAAAGGTCAAGACAAGATCAGCCACTGCTAATTTTTGTTTCTTTACAAATTTTATCAGTGTGATCGAGCCAAAACGTGTCTATGAAGCCCTAGATGATCCAAACTGGGTAGATGCAATGCAAGAAGAGCTTCTACAGTTTGAGAGAAACAAGGTATGGATCCTAGTTCCTCTACCAAAAGGGAAACAAGCAATAGGGACTAAATGGGTCTTCAGAAACAAAAAGGATGAGGATGGGGTGGTCATTAGAAATAAAGCGAGATTGGTGGCCAAGGGATATTGCCAAGCAGAAGGCATTGATTACGATGAGACTTTTGCCCCTATCGCACGACTCAAAGCAATAAGAATCTTCTTAGCCTTCGCAGCCCACAGAGGTTTTAAAGTTTTTCAAATGGCTGTAAAATTTGCCTTTCTGAATGGTCAAATCCAAGAAGAAGTATACGTCCAACATCCACTAGGGTTTGAAAGCGCCAAGTGCCCAAACTACGTCTATTATCTTGACAAAGCTCTGTATGGACTGAAACAGGCTCCAAGAGCATGGTACGAACGTCTTTCAACCTTTCTTCTCAATAATGATTTCGACAGAGGTACAACCGATACTACTTTGTTTTACAAAAGAAAAGGTGATGAGATTCTGCTTGTACAGATTTATGTGGACGACATTATTTTTGGTTCTACAAATGCACAACAATGCACAGATTTTGAGAAACTCATGCAGAGTGAGTTTGAAATGAGTATGATGGGAGAATTAAACTTCTTCCTAGGACTCCAAGTCAAACAATCATCAGAGGGCATTTTCATAAATCAAGCGAAATATGTCTCTAACATTCTATCAAAATTTAGGCTCTCTGATGCCTCTGTAATGAAGACCCCCATGGCCACTGGAAATAAGTTACACTCAGATCCAGATGGTAAATCTGTGGAGTGTAAGCTCTACAGAGGCATGATTGGGTCTCTCTTATACTTAACCGCAAGTAGACCTGATATAATGTATGCCACATGCCTCTGTGCAAGGTATCAAACTAACCCAAAGGAATCCCACCTTCATGCTGTCAAGAGGATCTTCAAATACCTTAAGGGGACCAAAAATCTTGGGCTCTGATATCCGAAGAACTCTGGCTTTGATCTTAAGGCATTCACAGATTCAGATTATGGAGGATGCAAACTTGACCGAAAAAGTACCTCTGGGAGTTGTCAATTCCTGGGTGGGAAACTAGTAAGCTGGACTTCGAAGAAGCAGAATTATGTGTCGACTTCTACGGCAGAAGCTGAATACGTTGCGGCTGCCAGCTGTTGCTCCCAAGTTCTGTGGATGCAAACTCAGCTAATGGACTACGGGTACAACATATACAAGATACCCATCCTCTGTGATTCAAAGAGTGCCATAGCGATCTCTCCAAATCCTGTACAACACTCCAAAACAAAGCATATCGATATCCGTTACCACTTTCTAAAGCATCATGTTGAACTGGGCGCACTCGAGATATACTTTGTGTCAACTGAATTTCAGCTTGCAGACTTATTCACCAAGACACTAGATGAGAAAAGATTCATTTTCTTTGTGGGTAAGTTGGCTATGATAAACATGAGTTGATCTCTGTAAGTGAGTTCTGATCCTCTTGTATATATGTAAATATTCAAATCTCTTGTATGTAAATTCCCTATCACCAAAAGTTCTGTACCCAACAGAGCTTCCTTAGGAATGCTCAGAGCCTCTGACGTTTCCCACAGAACCTCTGGTGAGTTTGACCTATGTTCTATGCATTACTTATCTCATTTGATCCAAGCATTGGTTAAGGGGGAGCAGAAGGAGACCTTGAATTAATCCACATAAGTTGTTAATTCAAGGGGGAGCCAAAGAGGAGTTGTTGTCAGCCAAATCCCAGAAGTCAGGTACTTTGCCGAGCAAAGGTAAGTCAAAAGATGAGTATCTCGCACAAAACCTTTTTACAAAACAGTTTTCTAGGACACCAACTTGCAAATATGTCCTAAAAACAGTGTTTAAAACAATTAAAACTTTGGATGATCAATTTTTTTAATGAATTTTTAGTTATTAGAAATTTCCACTCATAGAGCCTCTGCTGGCTCCAACAGAGCCTCAAAGCCTCTGTGAATGCAAATTTTGCACTAAAGTTCAATCGATCATTCCAATGTACTCTCAAACGTTTTTGGTAAAGGTGCAAGCTAAGAGGAGATAAAAAGAAGGTTTCAGACCACAGAGCTCATTTCACCACAGAGCTTCTGTCGTTCTGATACTTGGATTTTATGGAAATTCTGTAACATGCGGGTTATTTCTGAAAGTGACAGTCGTCCAGAAGTAGAAACGCCCACGCGCCAAGCATTAATGGGCCGCGCACGACATCTAATCGTGTCCTGACACCTCTGACGTGGCACATTTTCATTGGACGTGCATGCCACACGTTCTTCTGAAACGTCTCACCAGCTGTAGAACTCGAGTGCAGACCCCAAATGTAAATTGAATTCACTTTTTAACAGTGGAATTCTATCCATTTTCTACCTCACTATATAACCCCATTTACCTCATCTCCTATTCCTTTTACGAACTTAAACCTCTCTGCTCCGACGAACGTTGCAAAACCTGCAACTTCACATTATTTTACTCCATTCTTTGAAGAAATCATCAATGGCTTCCACTTCCAACTCTCCGACGAACTCCCCAGCCCATTCTGAGCACTCACAGAACCCTACAATGGCCGGAACCTTAGAACAAGACAACTCAGGTGATTCAGTAGACTTTTCTCCGACTACCCATCTACAATTTTTTTTGGCACATGAACACTTTGAACGTGTTCTTCCCCTGAAACCCAATAATCACTTCCTTGTTCCCTCAAGAACCGCATTTGGGGAAGCACATGCCATTCTTCTGAATATTCTGGAAAACCATTTCCTTTTCCCTCTGCTAACCAAAACCGTCAAAAGAATCCCTGCCAGATACCTCAACCAATTCTGGTAGAGCTGCCGTTATGATAAAGAAGATAGACAAATCAAGGGATACATCTCTAAACCTGACCAATCCGAATTCCTTGAACTCAAGTTCAACAGAACGATGTTCTCTCTTGAGTTTGGTCTACTCACCAGAGGACTTCTAGGTATTAAGAAGTATGCAGAGGATCCTTCTGATACAGAGCTCTGCAGATTCGCAGAGAAATGCTCGTCTTCAAAATACTTCAAGCCACTGAATGAAGAGAATCCAGAACTTCAATCTTCAAGAAATAGTTGGATGATTATAAGCACTCAAAAGTCTGAATCACAACCAAAGCACCAGAACAATGATTGCAAGCACTCACAATTCTGATTGATCAGGTCAGAAGAATGATTAAGAGCATTCAACGGTCTAGCATCGTCAACAAAACTTCAGAATAATGATTGCAAATACTCAAGCGTCTCTTCCAATCCAACCAAAGACTGAACTCCAACAATCAACTTCTGAAAATCTTGAAAGACTTGAGCTCTTTTAAACTTTGACAGTTGCTAAATGTATGTGGCAAGCTGAATATCTGAATGATGTCACACACGCGTTATGCTAAAATCCATGAACAATGTCCCCCTCCTGAGACTTAGCACGGGGGTTCCGCTTTTCAATAAATTTCTTGGATCCGAAACCATCAGAATTCGGACCATGAAGCATCCGAAACCAATGAATCCGGATCATGCTGGGTGCGAATTCACTCAATTCGGATCATGTTGAGTGCGAATTCACTCAATTCGGATCATGTTGAGTGCGAATTCACTCAATTCGGATCATGCTGGGTGCGAATTCACTCAATTCGGATCATGCTGGGTGCGAATTCACTCAATTCGGATCATGTTGGGTGCGAATTCACTCAATTCGGATCATGCTGGGTGCGAATTCACTCAATTCGGATCATGCTGGGTGCGAATTCACTTAATTCGGATCATGTTGGGTTCGAAATCAAGACAATTCGGATCATGAAGGGTTAGAAATCATGGCAATTTCGTGTCATGTTGGATGCGAAACCATGCCTATCTTGAATAAATGGAATTTGAAGCCATTAGAATGAGGATTAGAAAGATGCGAAGCCGTCCATACCTTTGAACCTTTAGGTGTAAGCACATTCCGAAATTCAGAACTAAGATGACCAAGTTCAGAGATACTTTGAACTTCACAAGATTCGAAATCATCAACTCAGAATGATTCGAAACCATCTAAGCCATCCAAACAGTAGTAGCATCTGAAACCATGAACAGTAAAGCATGAAGGATTCGAAACCATCAATGAACAGTAAATGATGAAGGATCCGAATTCATCAATGAACAGTAAACGAGGAAGGATCCGAATTCATCAATGAACAGTAAACGATGAAGGATCCGAATTCATCAAGAATAATCCGAATTCATCAAGAATAATCCGAATTCAAGTAACAGCATCCGAAAATCACTAAAATCATCATAACTTCTTCAATTCTTGACCAATTTCAGTGATTCTTTCGCAGACTTATTCGAAAAATGAAGATGAACAGATTTCTAGTTGATCAAAACATGTAATTCGATCGATTTGGCATACTTTTGATCCAAAAAGTGAGTTCGACTTTTTCTTGAACAAACACCATAAGAATCCGAAATCTGAGCAAAATAGGGCTAAAAACGCTTGAATTGTGAAGATCCGATGATCGTATCGATGAAAAATTCTTCGATTTGGCTCTGATACCACTTGTTAGTTCCATGATCTTCATACAATCCAAGTATTGTGTAACAAGATGATGAAGAACATTATTGAAAAGGAAATCTAACCTAGAGAGAACACAAAGTGATTAGAGATCTACATCTTGTATTAATGAATTCACTTCTTACAAACTACAAGTAAAGACCTATTTATAGTCTTCATCACTTGCTAAAACAATTAAGCATAAGCCCTTTAACACAGCTATTGCTTTACAAAACTTTCTATTATAAAGGACAACTTCAGTGTCCTAACAAGTGGGCAGCGGCCTATGCAAAACACCAAGAAGTACAGGAAAAATTCCATCTTCAGAGAACCCAACTAGATACCTCAGCTTGCAAGAGCAAAACCTCTGCCACTCCCCCCAAAAAGAAGAAGGCCCACAAGGCAAAGAAAACCACAGAGGGCACCTCTACAAGTGCTTCACAAACCCAAAAATCACCTCCAACAGAAACTGAGGTCGGATCCTCTGCACCTCGCCCTCCTCCTAATGATAAGAAAAAGAAGGGAAAACACAAGTCTTCCGAGGAGGGTGCCCCCAAACGTAATTGCAAGAAGAGTAAGAAGAAGACCAAGAAACCTCACTCACCTCTGTAGACTATCGCAGAGGAAGCCGAAATGGAAGAAGGTCTTGGTACAGAAGATCAGGGTGAATAACTTCTGCAATCCCCAACCCCCATCAACTATGCAGAGCAGGATGATTTCTCTACCTTCCTCCAACGCCCAGACATTGCTGACTCTCTAGATACATCTGGATGGAACGCAAAAGCACTCTCCAATCGGTCAACAGAAGACCTAGACTTCAGAATCTCTGAAGTCGACGCAGACTTGGATGAAGATGACAGAACCCATGCGGGCGTACAGGCAAATACCCCAGAAATAATCCAGAACCCCTTCCTCCATTCCACTCATCCCGACTACGATGTATTTAGGAAAAGCCCAGAGGATATGGTAGAAGATGAAGGAAATCGGGCAGAGATAGAGGCTAGCACATAAGTAGAGACTAGGATGGAAACCTCTACCATAGGGAGTATGTCTGCAGAGGAAGCGTTAATAGATACCACCAGAAAACCATCCGACATCCTCTCAGAGGTGATCTCTGATATGGAGGTTGACAAAGCCTTTGAAGGTATCCAGGTTCTACATCCACATGTGCAGAGCTTACTTGGTACTCATCCATGCTACGATTCCTTAGAACCTAGGATAGAATCCCAGATAATTGAGGGTGTAACAGAGGCTGAAGCACAAAAAGATGCCGAAGTTGGAAGAGGCACACAACCCACACCAACTCCTAGTGCAACCCACATTTCTAACACCGCCAGTCTAGTGGCAGAAGGTGTTATTGAAAAAGAATAGCACAACTCGAGCCCAACCCAAGCAAACCGGACAGAGGAAACTCCTTCCACCTCTGTGCCATTAATAACCGGGGAAACCATTCCAAGGGAGTCCTCTCCAAAGGACTTACCTTTAGTAAGTGATCAATTGCCCCATATCACATCCGAAATCCCCGCAGAGGAATTTGTTTCCTCTGCTACACGCACACATCTAGGACCCAAAGGCTCTTTAGAGGAGCTTAGTGAGCACAAAGACGAAGGTACTCTAGACAAGTCCCCAAGTCAACCTAAGGATATTCTTGTACCCATCTATGGAGTGGATCAGGACAATGTTCTTACCAGAACCTCTACAGAGTCTGAGGCTCAAAATGCCTCTACTAAAGGATTAGAGGGAAATCCTTCCGTCCTCAACCTAAACACAAGGACGAAAGAAGGTGTCCAAGGAACATGGACAAACTCTGGGGATGCATGTGTTCCCCCAGAGGTTACACTAGGTCCACATGTCTCAAGGGATGAGTTCCAAACCCTTGTCACCTCTGTGACCACTTCGTTTGGGAGAGTTGAAAAGCTCTCTTGACTCTCTTGCAGAATCTACAAAAAATGCCATATCTAAACTAACCACCAAAGTGGATAACCTCTCCACAGAGGTGAAACAGGCCTACGCTCAAATGAAAGAAACTGCAACAACCTCTGCTGCTACTGCCGCGTCTGACTTTGAAAAAGCCGCAACTTCTGCATTCCAGGCTTCTGTCAAAGAACTACTTGAGCAACTGAAGAAGGAACAAACCCCTACCTCTACGGGCCTAACTCTAGAAGACTTAAAGAAGGCCCTAGAGCAAGTCCAAGAGCACACCACAAAAGAAACTCAGGCCATGAAGCCCTGCAACTACATGACCAAAGCACAGCTTACAGAGCTTGGGCAAGGGGTACTAGATCAAATGACCGAATTTATCATAGCCTTCACCACAGCCAATGCAAATTACGTGAAGGAGTTTCAGGCAAGTGTGGGTCGTCTGAGATTCAACTTAGAGGCAGAGGTAGCTTACCTTCTGGGCATCTGGGATGATTTGTGTGCTAAGATGATAGCCGCAGGTGCCACACAACCCAAAAAGGCAGATACTACCTGCAAAACAGAAGGTACAAAAGACAAGGGTCAGGATGACTCTGATGATGATTCTGATGGATCATCAGGTCATCCTGATGGGGAGAAAAGGAGACAAGACAAAGCAGCAAACAGAGGTTTACCTGCACCACCAATATCAGCAGAACCCATAAACCAAGCACCCCCAACTGAAACCCAAGGAGGAACCCAACAGAAGACCACAAAGGCAATACCTACCTCTGTGGAAACAACCCTCATAACAGAAATATCCAAACCCAACTACCTTCAACCCCTGAAGCTCAACAACAGACACAAACCACAGAGGAAATACCCACCTCTGTGGAAACTACTCAAGAGGAGAATCTCCCAAAGACTACAGCCGAGCATGTTCAAATCCTTACATCTTCTGAAGAAGACCAACCATCCTAATCACCAAAACCAACAGAAGACAAACTCCCTTCACCAACACCAAAACCTACAGAAGAAACCCAACTACCAACTCCTACACCACAAACTGAAAAGACAAAACCTCCTTCTCCCACACCCAAAACCAAACCAAGAACCAAGTCAATTGCTCACAAACAAAGAAAATATCTGAGCAAAACCACAGAAGCCTCACCAACTAAACCTCAAACCAAACCCACATCACCAACCAAGTCCTCAGAAGCACAAGTGCCAAAACCAACAGAGGCAACCCCTACAACTACAGAAGCACTTCCACCTAAGCCCTCTGAAACCCAAAGGAAAAATCCAACAAAGGCAACCCAATCTCAACAAGCAGAACCACAAATGCCTAAGGCCAAGGACAAGGGAAAGTCCATCATGACAGAGGAACCGAAGAAGAAAAAGCCAAAGCATCAACCTGCAGAGAAACTAATGAAGAGCGCTTTTGACGCGTTTGTTACTCCTAAGCCCGAGGAAGAAGACTGGGCTTATGGACTCACTCCTCTGTCAACCAATCTCACAATGGACCCAAAGGCAAAACTTACAGAAGATCGAGTGGCCAAACTAAAAAGTGACTTGGATGCTCTACGGAAACCTATGCCACCACCTCCTGTTCAGCAAATAAAAATGGAAGAGGTGGTGCACAAGTACTTATACAGCAGAGCAGTCAACGATCCTCTGCCACCATCTAAACTGCACCCTGACTTTCTTAAAGAGCTACGAGATCAATTCTATAGAAAGAAAGCCAAATCCATCAAAGAAGTCTTCTCAAACTCCAAGATAGACAAAATCATCTACTGCAAGTTGTCCCATACCCACGGAGGAGAGGTTCACTACAACCTCTACAGAGTCAAGAGGATGGACAGATCAGAAACCACGTTCTCAGATGCAGATCTGAGAAATCTAAACCTCTATGATCTACCTGATCTTCTGAGTTGGACAAGGCAGAACTACAACCGTAGACTGGAAGTCCAAAGAGCTTACCGAGAAATTAGGATGGCCATGCGTGAAAGACTTCTGATGTATAGCATGACTGACTTCCAACTGGGACTCGACCTTGGGGTAAGAGGTCTGAGTATCCCACCACCAGAAGATGACTGCCCCCCTTCCGCCAGACCTAACCCTATCATCACTTTTCCAAGGATTGGGTACATATTTCAAGATCCTGCAGGAAATTCGAAGCTATTCCTAGAGGTTGATTGTAAAAAATATGCGACAAGTACTTTGTAGAGTTCAGAGCCCACCTCTTGGAGCACAGAGGAACAGAGTTCATGGATCAAGCTCTAGCAGACAGATTTATAGAGGTCATGGATTCCGTCATCAACTTCAGAAACCTCTGCATCAGTTAATATCGTGAGCTCAGAGATGGAGGACTCAGAGGACACAAGTTCGACAACTTCCCAAACGCAAGAGTCTGACATCCATAACCTTCCTATGTTTACTTTTCATATCATGTACTATAATCGAATGTAGGTGCCTCTGGCACAATCTTAAATGAAGAGTAACTTTCTACAGAGGTCAAATACCTTATGTCGTGTACTTAGCCTAGAAAACCATGCATTTTTCAATTTTTTATTCTTCAATACGTAGGGGGAGATTGTTAGCTCCAACTTCTGTAGTTTAATAAAGTATTGAAAAATAGGCTAAGTATGTAGTCATCGACAGAGGCCTCTGCCAAGTCACCGAGTGGGCCGAAGTGAAGAATCAACAGAAGACGTTCTCATACAACAAGGCCACAGAGCCTCTGTGGTATGAAGACTGAAGACTTAGAAGTTTATCTGAAGATCAAAACGAAGACGATCGTGCTTCTCACATTTTCTGCTGTACGAAGATCCTGAAGATCATTTGTACAAGGCGTGCCCTGAAAACTCCACGTGTCAACCTCTGATAAGTTTCAGCCCTAGCAGAAGACGGCGCACTACATTAACGTTGTACCTATAGAAGTCCCACGATCGTGTCTTGTACCCTTAGTACTTCTTGTCTCTCCTTTGTCCCCTGATGAATAGTATAAACAGAAGGCTCATGTTGAGCTCTTCCATTAACCTTGCACGACACACACACCCTGTAATAACCAGGTATGTTATTGAATTATTATTTTAATTTAGGATAGGTTTGGAGTTAGTTTTATAAATGTTAGTTGAGTAGTTATGGAGTTAGAAGTTAAGGGGTAAGTTTTAATTTTAATATGGAAGTATAAGGGGGTGTTTTGTCAAATGAGTAAAGCCTAGGGTTTGTTGGTCATTTTACCTAAACATCACCTCCACCACCGCCACACTCACCTCACAAGGAGGAGGTGTCTCCTTTGGATATACACTTAGTAATATCCTAATTGTGAGTGTGTGTGTGTGTGTTTCGGTTGAGAGAAAGAAGAGAGAGATAGAACCGTAGAGAAGAAAGAAGAAGAAAGACAAAGATTGATTGCTGGATTTGGAAGATTCATCTTGTTAAGATTAAAGGTATGTGTTTGGGCAAAAAATCACGTCGCTCGACTGCGACCAGAACAGGTAAGACGTATGATTAAGGACTATATCTTGTATTAAGATAAGGTCTCGACGAAGACCTAGAACACCATCGTCGTCCCTCATAAAAGGTAAGTCGAGAGTTCCTTACGACGGTCGACCATAGCGTCGCCCGATCCGCACGACTATTATATAAGGACGTGCGACTTCGACCAAAGCTAACGTTAACCATGACCGTTTATTAAGTGTTTAATGCAGGAGTAAAAGTCATTAAGGAGCAACGACTATAACTGACGCAGTCATTAAACAGCCGGCGACCGTAACGGACGAAGATCATTACTCCGGCGACCGTTTCCAACCGTTAAGGCCATTAATGGAACATTCATGGATGAAGCTAAGGACACGGAGACTATAAATATCAAGCTCAATCAACATTTCAACACATCGAATATCCGGCGATTAACAACCGAAGCAATATTCAAGAACACCTGAAGTGAAGAACCATTATTCTAAGTATCGCTCTCGACGCACGACAACAGCCCTCGACCAGCAGTTCACACTTTGTTTCGTACACGACAAACACCTATTTTTACATTCAAACACTTGTACTTTACATTTCGAAGCATTTCCTTCATTAGTATTGTAATCTCTGTATGATCGACACCAGTATCCTAGGACATCGCCCTTGATTGGCGACCATAGTGCAGCGACGACACCCCCTGTCGTCCGCAGGGTTTTTCCTCGATTGAGGTTTTTCCCGCGTCATCAAATCCCTTGTTTCTTTATTTTATTTATTGTCGCACGTCTCGTCGAAAGATTCTTTCTTTAGTTGTTTAAGTCCACATTGACCTTAAGTTGTCCCTTTGGTTCAATTTTTGACATTAACAGTTTGGCGCCATCCGTGGGACTACATCTAGAGAAAATCCTCGACGAACGTGCATTCTACTAATAGTTTCTTGGAGTTTCTTCTATTTTCTGTTGCAGGAAAATGGCAGCCCCTGGAAATCTGCAGCAAGCCGTCGCTCAGATGTATCAGGAGCTCGAGGTTTCCAGGGATCAACTCAATGCAATGGCAGAGCAGAATCGCAGAGCAGCTGAAGAGATCGTGCGGCTAAGGAATCATTTTGGACCCCAGAATGGTCCTAGACCATTCATCCAGAATACAGGTCCGGGACCAGGCCCGTCCGCACAGAATCAGCATCCAGGTCCATTCATGCAGAATCAGCAGTCGGGTCCGTTCATTCCGAATCCCCAGTCTGGGCAGATTCCCCCTCAGCACATCCGACCACCACACTTGAACAATGGATCCCAACCATTGCAAGGTGGCGCCCATCCCTTTCAGAATGAATCCCAGCCGTTTTCCCAGCCGTTCCAAAGTGGTCCGCAACCTTTCCGGCAAGGATCGCAACCTTTCCAGCAAGGATCGCAATCTTTCCAGCAGAGATCGCATCCATTTCCGCATGGACCACAATCGTTTCAGAATGGACCGCAGCAATTCCACTATGGGTCGCAGCCATATTTTGTTCCGTTCAACGGGGATACCAATGGTTCGTCGCATAGTAATGGCAGTAGTCCAGGGACCAATACCTCGACAGGGGCAAATCCTGATCTTAACGATCCCGTCGCCCAGCGTTTGAAGATGTTAAAAGACCAAAATGAGCGCGTCCTGTCCTTGCTCGCCAAGTGGCCTAGGGCAGTCGTGCCTGTCGACGTCAAGCCTCGCTCGAGGTATCAGGCGTCACCCTTCATCGACGAGATCGCCACCGTCGAGGTCCGAAAGAAGTATAACATTCCTGCCTTCACTCCCAAGTATTCGGGTGTGACCGATCCAACCGAGCATGTCGCGCAGTATAAGCAACTCATGTGGACAATCTCGATTCCACACATGTACTAGGAAGTATGCATGTGCAAGAGTTTCGAGGCGACTCTCACTGGCCCAGCTTTCCAGTGGTTGATCAATCTCAAACCCAAATCTATCGGGTCGTTCGCCGAATTGGTCAACCAATTTTCCCGGCAATTCGCCTGCAGTCGTAAGATGGAAAAGCAGACTAGTGATCTGTACTATGTCGTGCAGAAGACCAATGAGTCTATTCGAAGTTATTTCAATAGATTCAATGCCGAAATGATTAGTATCCGCAATTGTGACATCAAAACTGCGATCGAAGCCTATAAGCGTGGTCTAGACGATAGTTCAGGTCTATATATCGATCTGACCAAGTATCCCCCAGAGACTTTCGAAGACGTCCGAGCTTGAACCTTAGCATATATGAGGGTCGAAGACGACACAACCTTTCGTCGCAAACACACTGACGACAAGAAGCCGTTATGTATCAAGAAGCTAGAATTCAAGCCGAAAGCCATATCCATAATAGAGCCAGCGCGTCAGATTTCAAACATTTGTTTCAAGACGAAGGAAGAAGCTAAAACCGCGACTAAATTCCCCGTGTACCCCAAGATCTCCTCTTATGGGTTCAAAGGGTCAGCTAAACACTTAGTCGAAGCTCTGAAGACCACCCAAGCAACCATCCGGTGGCCGAAGAAGTCTGACTTGGACGATGCTAAGAAGGATAAATCAAAGTGGTGCGACTTCCACGTCGATCATGGTCATGCGACAGATGATTGTATCGCACTCAAGAAGGAATTGGCATATCATGTTCCACAAGGTAATCTCAAAGATATTATTGATGATGTCGTTCTTCCAGCTAATAGCCACCGATCGTCAGTGCCCAAGCTTGCAAAGATCATCAATTGCATCACTGGTGGTTCGAACGTGTGTGGTCTGACGTACTCCGCAGCTAAGCGTCATGCCAGTCAAGCGCCCAACGACCGGCCTATTCCTCGTTCATCCAGACCTAAAGGAGATTTGGAACTAGAAGCCATGAAGATCGTGTTCGACCAAGTCGACCTCGGCGACTCGTACCAAAAGCATCACGATGGGGTGATCATTCAACTCACGGTCGGTAACTGTTTGACGCGTCGAGTATTGGTAGACGGGGGCAGTTCAACAAACGTCATTTTTTCTCAACACTATCAAAGCCATGGGAATTGATCGCTCAGAAATCACCCGACGTTCGACAACTTTGGTCGGTTTCAATGGAGAAGCGACGAGCACTTTTGGAGAGATTATCCTGCCTGTCTACGACGGAGGAATCAACAAGCAGACCAAGTTCAGCGTCATCGACTGTGCGTCGGCCTATAACATCATTTTAGGTCGACCATGGATTCATGATATGAAAGCCGTCCCTTCGACATATCATCAAATGTTGAAATTCCCTACGCCATGGGGAATCCAGGAAATCAAGAGTGAGCCGAAAGTCGCTCGTGAATGCCATAAGTCCACCTTGAAGCCGCGAAAATAGACTGTCAAGCAGTTGCAAGAGACATAACTGCAAAATATCGACAGGTTCATCCCTCTATCCCTGACTTCTTAGATAAAGTGATATGTTTTCCGCATGTCGACTATCTTGCCCTATCGCACGAAAGCACGGTCGACGCAGACATGGACGATATTCTTCAAGATCTCTGTATCGATCTGTCATTTAAAACCCATTTTCTCCCGAGAAGAATGGGATATTAAATGACAGGGGGCAAATACCCTACTAAAAACAGAATCTGAAAAGGTATGTTCCCTTTCTCTTTTTCATTCCTTTCATACGATTTTTTATCACAAACGACTACTGACTTAAGCATCGATGGGTCGTTGGTTAGCCAACGACCAACCCATGACATTGTTTTATCGCAGAATCGCACGACAGTAGTCACCAAGTCTACTATATGATTTTAATTTCGCATGGTCGCACGACGTAAATAAATCAAGTCCGTGACTTGATCATTCTCCTACAGGAACACATGATTCAAGTTTATCGTATGATCAAATCATACGATCGTAAGGTCTAACGACCCCACAATCTAAGTTCTTCAACTTAGAAAAATTTCATGTTCTGAATGAATGCTTTGATCGCATGCGCTTATGTTTGCTTATACGATTTAGAAATATGAAAGTCTTATGACTTACGTTCTAATCGTTGTATTACAATGGATGCCCAAGTCGCGCGACTCTTTGTACCTAATGAATTTTTACAGTCGATATTACATATGTCCATGACATGTATGCGTAAAAATAATACTCAGATTCAATAGAAAGGTAAACTTTTTTACCTTTCATCGCTAAAGCAAAACCTACACAACGTAACATAGGTCTCTAACGCCCATATCGGCTCGGATCGCCAGACCATAGGTCTTTAAAATGACCAGTTCGGCTCGGAACGCCAGAACATATGTCTCTAACGACCATATCGGCTGTGAACGCCAGATCATAGGACCACGTCGACCGAGAACATCAACCCGGCGACATGGGTCCCTGTCTCCTCGATAGGAAAACGTTCCGTGAAAGACGGGAGAAAATATTTTTCCAAATGAGGAAACAACGTCGTCCCGTCTAGGACACCATCGGCCGATGACCCGTGTTAGCTTCAATCTTCCTAATCGTAGAAGTATTTAGAAGTAGTGAAAAATAGGCTAAGTGAAGAAAGCCTCTTACAGAGGCTCAGCCACTTCCGAATGATCAAGGTCAAGAAGCTACAGAAGCTACAGAGGTGTCCTACAGAACCTCTGTCTTACGCACATAGAAGACCAAAGACTCGGAACCCGGTGAAGACTGCTCTACAGAAGACTAGACCTCAGAACCTCTGTAACCCTTAACAAAGCCTCTGCGGTTCAGACTGAAGACTTGGAAGACATTTATAATATCTTGCCACTGTTGAAGAAATATCTTGCTACTGTTCCTAGGACCTGTGCATCAACTTGCATGATAGCATGCCCTGTTGTTGGTTCCCGTTTTGCTTTAAACAAGATTGTCAGATCTATTAGTTCAAGTTAATGT
This sequence comes from Saussurea involucrata, assembly GCA_033807775.1. Taxonomy (NCBI): domain Eukaryota; kingdom Viridiplantae; phylum Streptophyta; class Magnoliopsida; order Asterales; family Asteraceae; genus Saussurea; species Saussurea involucrata. Next base: position 25,992,739 of record CM066326.1, read on the forward strand.
TTGATGCGGAAGCGTATTTGAAGAACTAACAGATAAGTTTGATAGATTTAGACCAAAATATAAATAAACAATGAACATGAAATAATATTTCAAAGTTTACTGAATATATATTAAGAACAGATTTAAGAACAATGAGTAAGAAAAGCTTCAAAATAGATATGACTCTTAAGGTGAATAAGCTTTTTGTGTTCTTATGATGGTCGATTTATATGTGATTGATGATAATAATAATAAGTGATAAGGAAGAACTCAACATGAGTCTTCCTTATATACTACTCTAAAGGGGACCATAAAGCATATGCTACTATTCAGACGGTACTGATGAATAGTTGAACGGATGTCGTGAACAGTTGCAAGAGCGGCATGAACAGTAAGACGTGTTGTATTGCATTTAATGCAGCAGACGTCTATTATGTACTAAGCCCTATTGAGTCCAATCAGAGTTTGACACGTCGACGTTGGACAGGGCATGCTACCATGCAAGTTGATGAACGGGTCCTGTAACAGTAGCAAGATATTAATAATATCTTTGAAGTCTTTGTTGAAGACCACAGAGGCTCTGTAATGAGTTACAGAGGTTCTGCGGTCTGGTCCTCTGTGGAGCAGTCTTCTTTTGTTTCCGAGTCTTGAGTCTTCTTTAAGTCCAACAGAGGTTCTGTAGGACCCTTATGTTGCTTCTGTAGCTTCTTGACCCTGATCTCTCGGTGAGTTCGGCAGAGCCTCTGTAAGAGGCTTTTCTTCACTTAGCCTATTTTTCACTACTTCTAAATATTTCTATGATTAGGAAGATTGAAGCTAACACCTGTCCAACTTCAACACGTGTCAAACTCTGAGTGGACTCAATAGGGCTTAGTACAACATAGACATCTGCGGCATTAAATGCAATACAGCACGTACAACTGTTCATGCCATCCGTTCTACTATTCATGCCATCCGTTCTAACAGTAGCTCATGCTTTATGGTCCCCTGGAGTAGTATAAAAGGAAGTCTCTTGTTGAGATCTTCCTTAATAATCTTAAGGACTTCACGAAGAATCTGAGTTTCATGCTTATGCTTTATATCGTCAAACCTGTTAAGCATTACACTCTCTCACACAAACCAAACAGCTCTTAATCTGTCCTTGGTGTTCTTATTATATATCGAACGACAGTAATCTTCAAGATATCATTTTGTTCTTAAAATACTGTTTCTTTATATTGTGTGTTCTAAATCTATCAAACATATCTGTTAGTTCTTTAAATACGCTTCCGCATCAAACATCAACTCGAACTAATAGATCTGTTAATCTTGTCTAAGCAAAACGGGAACCAACAATTGGTATCAGAGATATCCTTGATTTTTAATATCAAGTGATCCTCTTTGTTACAAGATTTGTGATAGACATCATTCTGTTTTAACATGTTCTTCATTTCGTTGAAAAGTTTCTGTTTTCCTATCATTTTTCGATTTATTCGAAAGTGGTATTCTTAAAAGAAACTATTTTTTCCAGGTTAAAACTCCATTAAAGTGCACTCTGGGAACTATTAAAACCCAGAAAACCTTCCAGATCATCAGACTCATACTCTTTCGTCATATTATCTTTTCAGAACCTTCGAAACTCTTACAATGACAAATACAAATAACTTTTTCACTGCTGGTTAACTAACCAAGCCTCCTACTCTCCTTCGAGATGAGTATCCTCAATGGAAGATAAGAATGATCCATTTCTTTGAGGGTACTGAAAAAACTCTCGTACAATATCTTTACAACTCTCCTCAAGTTCCCATGATAACAGTACCACGAGTACCAGCTACTGCTGAATCTCTTGAAATCCCTGAACGTCAAAGACCTAAGCCAAAAGGAGAATGGTCAGATGAAGATAGGGCAGAAGATGAAGTTGCACAGAAAACAAAAAGAATATTGATCATGGCTATCCCTAACAAACTTTTTCAATCCTTAGATGCATGCGAAACAGCGCACGATCTTTGGAAAGAATTAGAAAGACAGTTGGAAGGGGGTGCTAAAACGCAGAAGAACCGAATGGCACAATACATAAATGAATACCATGCCTTCAGAGCCTCTGCAACAGAATCTCTGCAAACGACGTACGACAGGTTCAACTCTCTCATAAACAAATGTAGAAAGTCTGGCATTCACCGAACCTCGGAAGAAAATAACGTCATGTTTCTAAAGAGCCTGAATGATGAGTGGCTCCAGTTGTCTATGTCTTTACAAACAAACCAAGATCTAGACTCCTGGACACTCTCTGATCTCTATGGAACACTAGCCGCACAGGAGCCTCAAATAGCACAGGCTAAAACACTAACCATTGCACCATACGCATTGGTTAGTAAATCTACAGAGGCTGCAGAGAGACCGAGAAATAAGAGAGCAACAGAGGAGAAGAAGATAGTGATAGTTGATAGCGAAGAAGACGAGATGGTAGAAGAAGAGATAACTCTTGCGTCATTAGCTAAATCCTTAGCTCTGTTGACAAGAGAGTTCAGAGGAAACCAGAGGGGTTCAGGAATTGATCGATATGGCAGAGACAACCGAGGTGATAGAAGAGATGATGGAAGAAGAGAAGAATCGAGTGACCGACATAGGTCAGATGATAGAAATGACCAACAGAGGTCAAGCGACATAAACTACAGAGGTAATGACCGACAGAGGTCAGATGACAAGGTGAGCCACACACAACAAGAATGCTACAAGTGTGGCAAGCCTGGTCATTACACAAACGAATGCCGAACGGAGAAAGGTGGAGACTGACAGAAGTTCGACGATCATGCTGGAAACACTTCCCAAGGTTGTTTCAACTGCGGGAAGCCAGGCCATTTCGCAAATGAATGCAGAAGTAGACCAAATCGCCCACAGAAGGACTCAGCTTTTTACAAAAAGAAGGCTGAGTATTATGCGCAAAAATCCCTAATGGAGAACAAAGGGCATTCTGAGGCGAACAAGGAGGACTTCGAGTCAGACTCTACCTCTAACGATGAATACACCACCAATGCCCTATTCTGTGGCATGGCAGAAGTCGACTACGACACTGACACTGAGGTATCCACTTCAAACTCTACCTCTTGTACTAATTCTGTAGATGATAATTTACTTAAACTTAACATTGAACAGATTGACCTAAAAGAGATAAATGAAAGCATTCAGAAAAGACTCACCTTTAATGAGAAAGAAGTATGGCTTCTCACTCAAGAAAAAGCCAAAATTTTTGAAGAAAAGGAAAGAGTAGAAAAGAATTGGAACAAAAATCTAGATCCTTTAAAAAGACAAATTTCTGAATTAACCTCTGCTCTAAAAGTCAAAACAAAAGAACTTTCAGTTTCTAGGAGTGAAACAACAGACATAAGAGCTCTCAAAGAATACTTTCAAAGAGAGAGATACTTTGGCAAGTTCTACTCAGAAGAGATGTTTTACTTAAAAACTATAAAGATGCACAGAAGGTGTATGAGAAAGTAAACTCACAAATAGGAAGACGGGGTATAGGGTACGATGATATTACCCTAGGTGTTGAAGACAAAAGAATTAAACCTCTGTCTTCTCTGTTTGTGTTAGGAAAAACGAACAAACCATATTTTCCAAACTTACTCTCTGTAAGTAAAAGGGCTAAAATCTCTGTGGAAACTCACTTGAGGAAACATACGAAGATGATCAATGTGTGGTTTGAAAACACAAATTCATCATCTTCAACCTCTGTCAATAGAGGAATCAAACCAAAGAAATATCTGAAAACACATGATCAGATTGGTATCTTTAAGTTTGGTAAACCAGAGACACAAACGCAGGTTGCTTTTGTCTGTATGATAAATGTCGAAAAGAAATTATCGGCAGAAGCTCCTGAGTTTAAACCCACCTTTTCAGAAGAAAAACTTAAAGAAACAATTGAAAAGGAAATTTTGGAGGTATGGAAAACAAACGTTTTAGAAAACTTCTGTACATCTTCTGTAGATAAAATTCTCGCTGAAGAGATCTTATCAGAAACCTCTGCCGTCTATGAAAGTTATTCTACAGAGGAAGAAAGTTCGTACGATACATGTTCGGAAAATCCAGCCTCTGTCGAAAGAGATGACTCAACCTCTGTATATGAGGACGATTCATCTTCTGACGACTCAGAGACAGATGTTACATCAGGGATAGTTCACTATGACATAGAGGATGTTAAATTCTCCTCTGAAGTTCTTAACAGAACTATTTCTCCAAAAGAAAAAATCACAGAGATACCTATCTGCCCAGATTTTCTAAACTTGTATTTACAAGTCAAAACCTCTGCTGAGCTTGATATGTTAAATCTTAAAAAGAAGACCTCTATAGATCCTAAAAGTTCAAAATTTTCAAAACCTTTAAGGCAAATTAACGAAAATCCCACATGGCAACAAAAGGGAAAATGGCCTAAAGTTAACAAATCTTTTTCCTCTGTGACAGTGAAGAAAGATGTTCACCACAGAAGAGACTCACAGAAGGCGGGAACTAAACAAAGCTTTTGCAAACAACATTCTAGTATTAATAGATCTTCTTGTAATAGGAAATATAGTGTTAAGAAAGAATGTAATGCCTCTGTGGCTCAGTTCAATGAATTCAATGAAAAGTTCAAGCAAATCACGTCTCATATTCAATATTGTCATTGCTTTGATCTTATGTTCAAACTAAATAATCACTTCTCCAGTCAAGATTGTTTACTCTCTACTCAAATTCAAAAGTCAAAACCTACAAAGAAACAATCTGATTCTTCTACAAAAGATAAAATGTATTTCAAGAATGCTAAGGCAAACTTGAAAAATTCTAACAATATTGGACCCATGTGGATATGGGTACCTAAGTCTCTGTGATTGTCTTGCAGAAGCGGTATGTGCCAATCTGGTATCTAGACTCCGGATGCTCAAGGCACATGACTGGCGACAGAAGTTTACTATCCACGTACAAAGAAACACTCGATGGTGGATCTGTAACTTTTGGAGACGACAAAAAGGGACACATCAAAGACTATGGAGTCATAAAGAAGGAAAACATTTATGTATACAAAGTTGCATATGTGGATGGCCTTAAACACAACCTACTCAGTGTAAGCCAACTTTGTGATACAGGATTCGATTTGTTATTCAAAAGAACTTTATGCTCTCTGAAAAGTGAAGACACAGGAATGGAACTTCTGCGAGCCGAAAGAAGAGGTGATCTATATCTGATGAATTTCAGTTCCAAGAACAAGGACAAAGTTTGCCTTGTAGCCTGCAAAAGTGAGGAAGCCTGGTTATGGCATAACAGATTCTGTCACTTGAACTTTCACACCTTGGATAAACTGGTCAAACTTGATCTTGTTAAAGGTTTGCCTAATGTTAAATTTAATAAGGATCATTTGTGTTCTGCCTGTGAAATGGGAAAACTCAGAAGAGCTTCACACAGAGGCAAAACAGATGTGTCTTGCACTAGGCATCTGTACATGCTTCATGTCGACCTCTGCGGTCCCATTGCCATACAGAGCCTAGGTGGCAAGAAATACATACTTGTCTTAATTGATGAGTATTCGCGATTCACATGGGTTGAATTTGTCCGAAAGAAATCAGATGTTCCAATCATCTTGATTAATCTAATGAAAAGAATCCAAGTTCTTTATGAATGCATAATACAGAAGTTAAGAAGTGACAATGGCACAGAATTTAAAAACTCTGTCATTGAAGCCTATCTTTCTACAGAAGGAATATCACAGAACTTCTCTGCCACACGCACTCCACAGCAGAACGGCGTAGTCGAAAGAAAGAATCGAACGCTCGTGGAGGCCGCAAGAACTATGCTATCAGCATGCAGATTACCGATGAACTTTTGGGCAGAAGCAATTTCTACCGCTTGTTATACACAGAATCGTTCAACCATTGTGAAAAGACACATCAAGACTCCTTACGAACTGATCAACAAAAGGCGGCCAAACATCAAGTTTTTCCTTGTGTTTGGATGTAAATGCTTTGTTTTAAACGACAGAGATTCCAGAGGAAAGTTTGAGGTAAAAGCTGACGAAGGAAAATTCATTGGATACTCTGCCACTTCCAAAGCCTACAGAGTATACCTTACAAAGTCTCGCAAGATCGTAGAAAGCATCAATGTTTCTTTTGATGATTCATTCCAAAAGACTTCTGAGCAAATCAGTTAAGAACTCGGACTTAAAGGGGAATCCTCTGGCATCTCACAAACAAAAGAAGACTTAAATCTTCTATTTCTAGAGATGTTCCACGACGACATTGATCCCTCTGTTGGAACAATCAGAGCTTCTGCAGAACAAACTTTTGTCGGTCAAAATCCTACAGGTATGACTCTAACTAGTCCAAATAATGCTTCATCTTCTTCTGTAAATGCTACAGATGCAAATGCTGAGGAAGAGTCTACATAAGATGAAACACAAAGGAAAACGACCACAGAAGCTGCTGAAGAACAAACTCCACAATCCACGGAGGAACCAATAACAGGGGATATAGAGGACCAAGTCTATACGCCTTCAGAGGAACAAACTCCACCACCACTCATACCAATCATTCCACAAACTGTAGGATCAACCACAAAGGCACGCACTACGATAGAGGCTACACCAGAAGAAGAAGAAGAAGAACAACAAGAAGCCTCTGAAGAACAATTCGATAACATTGTTGACCATCATCCACGCACAACTCAGTGGACAAAAAGCCATCCTCCAAGCCAAATAATTGGTGAACCCTCTGACACGGTAAAAACAAGGTCTGCCACTGCTAATTTTTGTTTCTTTACGAACTTTATTAGTGTGATAGAGCCAAAGAAGATTTCTGAAGCCCTTGACGACCCAAACTGGTAGACGCCATGTAAGATGAGCTTCTGCAGTTTGAGCGCAACAAAGTCTGGACTCTAGTACCTCTGCCACGGGGGAAACAGGCCATTGGGACTAAGTGGGTTTACAGAAATAAGAAGGATGAAGATGGAGTGGTCATCAGAAACAAAGCACGATTAGTGGCCAAGGGATATAGACAAGAAGAAGGCATAGACTACGATGAGACTTTTGCCCCTGTCGTACGGCTCGAAGCAATAAGAATATTCTTAGCCTTCGCAGCCCACAGAGGTTTCAAAGTCTATCAGATGGACGTGAAATCAGCTTTTCTCAACGGTGAAATCCAAGAAGAGGTTTACGTAAATCAGCCACCAGGGTTTGAAAGCTCAAGGTTCCCAAGGCATGTGTACTACCTTGAAAAGGCTCTGTACGGACTGAAACAGGCTCCAAGAGCATGGTACGAACGACTTTCTACCTTTCTTCTAGTCAATGGCTACGACAGAGGTACAACAGATACCACCTTATTCTATTAACGTAAAAACAGTGAAATAATGCTTGTACAAATCTATGTGGACGACATAATTTTTGGGTCTACTAATACAGAAGAGTGCAAAAGTTTTGAAAAACTCATGCAAAGTGAGTTTGAAATGAGTATGATTGGAGAATTAACATTCTTCCTCGGACTCCAAGTCAAACCATCATCAGAGGGAATTTTTATAAATCAGGCCAAATATGTCTCTAACATTCTTTCCAAGTATAGCCTCTCTGATACCTCTGCCATGAAAACTCCAATGGCCATTGGAAATAAGTTATTCTTAGATCCAGATGGCATCTCTGTAGAATGCACTCTCTACAGAGGCATGATTGGATCTCTGTTATACTTAACTGCTAGCAGACCTGATATTATGCATGCCACATGTCTTTGTGCACGTTATCAAGCTAATCCTAAGAAATCACATTATGATGCTGTTAAGAGAATCTTTAGATACCTAAAGGGGACCAAAAATCTTGGTCTCTGGTATCCACAGAACTCTGGCTTTTGTCTTAAAGCTTATACAGATTCAGACTATGGAGGATGCATGCTCGACAGAAAGAGTACCTCTGGGAGTTGTCAATTCCTAGGTGGTAAGCTAGTCAGTTGGACCTCCAAGAAGCAGAATTGTGTGTCAACATCTACAGCAGAAGCTGAATACGTTGTGTAGGTTCCCAGATTCACGTTGTATCACGTTAATGGTAAAGGAATAGACAGCGGAAGCATATTAAATAAAGCCATTAAAGTGAGTGATTGTGTAAACGATGAATGAACTGTGAGAATCAAATATAGAACAGTAAAATGATAACAAGATCAGATATAAAAGCTGCTCGTATATTGATAATGAATCACACCAAGAACATGTTCAAGTGTGTTCGGAAATCTCACAGGACAACAATATCGTACGGAAGTAGTGCTTGGGATTGTAGCAGTGTTTGCATAAACAATTGTGGAAAACTATTCTTCCTAAAGCTTACTATTGTTTGTTCCACTACCTCACTATATATAGCCCTAAAAAAGCATAGACAGTGTACTATTGTATCCTGGAATGACACATGGAAAGTGTGTCTCCAATCTTTAGGGCATACGTGGAAAGCATGGACACATGTCTAACACTTCGGATTTCCTACGAGACTTAGGCTGACAGAGGTCTTCATTTCACCAGAGCTCTGTTGAAAGAGCTCTGTTGGTCTTCTGTTAAGTACTTGTTCTTCTGTTGGAAGTCTTCAACAGAGCTCTGTTGAGCACTGTTGGATCCGACAGAGCTCTGTTGAGCTCTGTTGGTCTTCTTGGAGAACTTCTTCCAAGTCTTCTGTATGATCTCTGTTAGTCTTCTGACTTGAACTATTTTCAATACTTTTACATAACAGATATTTGGGGCTAATAATCTCCCCCTAAGTATTGAAAATACAAGTTTACATTTGACAGAGATTTAAACAAAAGAACAGAGAACTTTTACCTCTGTTGAAACCTTGCACTAATCTTTTAGAATGTTACAAAAAGATTAAAAGACCAGTACATTTAAGTAAAATTATCTCCCCTTAAGATTCTGTCAAATCTTCTGATGAGTTCTCGGAAGTTGATCATAAGATAGATCTGCGTGATGAAGTTTCTCTGTTGCTCTTCCGGACATTTTTCTCTTGGGAGATTCTGAATGATATCTCTGAGGTATTCCAGCGATTCTGTTGAGTACTTGTGGATTTCAGCATTTCTGAGGGCCTTCTTTATCTTCCTCTGTTGGCAGATGAACACTGGAGGATCTCCAACTACTGTTCTAGTTCTGTAGTGTTCATAGCCTTCAAGGCTCTCATTTGGTGGTGCAGTCGCTAGTCTTTCTACTTCGAATTCTATGCCTAGCTGAAAGTCAATCTGAATCCTTAGATTTATGTGCTCTTGCATAGCGAAGCGTACCTCAGGGAGTGCAGTTCTTGCCTCTTTATATCTGTCACTGAAGTTGTAACAGTAGGCGTGAAGTTGAATCAGATCGTACGGGTTCAGAAGTACGAGATCGTTGTCGTTGAAGCTCTCAACCTTTGCGTCGTTTGATTCAACAATGAACTCATGATAGCTCATATGTGTTCTGATGTGCCGAAAGATCCTGTGCTTGATGTCTACGATACTGCGTATTCCAAAGTCAGAGTTAATGTTCTTGTTCAGACCAGACGTTTTTTCGATGAATTTGCGTCGCACATCAGAGATCGTATTGATCTTGCAGGGGTTATAGTATGGGTTGATTGGCACAACATTAACAGGTATTGTATCATGGTCACCATACACATAGGCAAATATCTCTTCTAGCGGTGGTTTGCCAGAGTGTTGGTTTGAGGATTCGGGATTCTGTTCGGTTTGCTTGGGATTTGGGTCTTCATGGGTTTCGGTCATAAGTATGTCGATGTCTTGAACAGACTCTTGAGGTTGGCTTTGGCTTAATTCTTCACCAGAGAATGGTTATGTTCTCTCTGGTTCTGTTGTTGGTGAAGTAGGAGGGGTGTCCAAGATAATGATCTCTGGTGGTTGAGATGAGGGTTCAGTTGGCTTGATGACCCTATCTTTGAACATGTAGTTGAAAACCACCATGGGTATCTCTGGTAAGTCTTTAATTGTGTTCCCTTGACCTCCTGCTTCTGTTGTTTCAGCCTCTGTTACCTCGACCTCTACTACCTTCTCTTTTCCCTTGACAGATCCCTCTGCCTCTGTTACCTCTGTTACCTTTGCTACCTCTGCCTCTGTTACCTATGTTGTAGGTTCTTTTTCCTTTTCCTTCTCCTCTTTCTCAGCCTCTTTCTCAGTCTCTTTCTCCTCTTTCTCAACCTCTTTCTCCTTCTCCCCCTTTTGTTGTTCTAACAACTCACCTAGCTGATCATCTGACGGGCCTTCAGAATCGTCTCCATCATCAGAGAGAGCAACACCTGTATCTGGTGAGGGCGGAATACAAACTTCGGTCGTTTAGCAGAGGGTTCGCCTTCAGGTGCTCCTTCTGCAGGTCTTTTCCAAAAGATTATGTTCTAGAACTCTGTTGCGGCTTGTTGGAGGACGTCTTGAAGTTCTTTTGCGGTCGTGCGGACTTCATCAACTTGATTCGCAAAGTTTACGTTTTTTGAATCAAGTGAGGTTTGCACATGCTTTTCTGTTGCTTGGGCTTTCATCACGAACTTCGAAGACACATTCATCATTCGGCTTAGGACTCGTTTACTGAATTCACCCATCTGGCCGACTGTCATGGGTAAGTCTTTAGGGCTGGGGCCAGATATGTTGATTGGTGTTGCTGAGGAGGTTGTGGCTTCTGTTATGGCAACCTTAACAGAGTTGTTAATTACCTCTATTAAGGTTCTTATGTTTGAGTCTGACAGAAGCAAGGAAGGAATAGGCAAGTTTCTGTTCATTTGAGCGGTGTGGTTCTCTATTATAAGGGTCTTCAGGGCGACTAGTTCTGTTGAGAATTTTGTTCTTTCCTCTGCTCTGACCCTTTCTTCCTCTGTTCTGAGTCTTTTCTGTTATGCCAATTCTGACGTTAACTTGGCAATTTCTTCTGTTCTTGCTCTTTCTGCCTCTGCTCTGAGTTGTTCAACTTCTATTCGGAGTCTTTCGGCTTCGGTATTTCTTTGAGTTATCTCCGTAAAAGAAGTTGTTATTCTCTGTAGCTCTGCTCTGAGAGAAGCATTCTCCGATCGGATCAACTCCTCCTTCTGTGAATTGATAAGTTTATACTCGTTCAAGGAGCTGTTGATACTATCACAGAAGCCTGTAAACTCTGCTTTTGTGATGGTATCAACGGGGATATCCTTGTTTCCAACAAATGGATTCAAGTTGACCTCGAGTTCAGAGGTGCCTACGTTAAGAGTTGTGTTGAGATTGGCTCTTGTAGGTCTTCCACCCGATCCTTGACGTTCCTGTTCAGGGGAAACATCTACAGGTGTTCTGGTCTGTTCAGCTCTCTCATCCTCAGAATCTGAGAGATTGAAGTAGACGTGGGAGTTAACATTGTGATCTAGACAAGTTAATCCTTGTGAAATTAGGCTGTCAAATTGCCTCTGAGTTAGGCAATCCCTACGGGTAAATCGAAAATTGCCCAAGGACCTAAGTTGTTCCTCCTTAGAAAGATGAGCCACAGAGGCATCATCGTGTGTGATTGTCCTATCGATGTCATGGGGCGAATTGACATCATTACCAAACAGGGATTCCCCGGTTTCGTGCATACCAGAGGCATGAAAAGTTGCCTCTGATGGTATTGGCTGGTTGGGGTTCGAGGTGTGCACCTCTGTTTCAATATCCATTTGAGCTAGATCCTCATGGATAGATGATGTGCTTGCACTGGGAGTTGGGCTGGAAAAACGCACATGTGTGTTCACAGGCTGAACATCTTCTTCTAAACTCTCCTCTCTCTCGGATTCTATGGATAAAGAACGCTCGGGTGTACTCTCTATCACATGTATCTCACGGTTACCAGAGGGATGCGAACTCTCTGACATCTCCTCTGTAACTTCCCTTTCTTCCTCATGAACAGCCTCCATAGGGGATGCTCTGTTCTGTACTTCCTCCTCCACTCTAGAGGAAGACCCCTCTTCGGGTACTCTTCGCTCTGGTCTTTCTTCTGGTGAGATTAGAGAAAGCATAGTACCTGGAACGCGTCGAATGATGGGTAGTCGCCTGAAGTGGTGGGATGGAATCTGGGCATTACCCAACTTCACCTCCTTTGGCGATAGCAGTGGTTTTGAGGTTTACGGCTGTGAGAAGATCATCGTAGAGAATGCTTGCGTAGTCGAGGTTCCTTTGAAAGAATAATCCATACATGATTTGTAGGATTTCCGTAGTGGCTTGATCTTGACTACCAGACTTTCCTGTAAGGGTTCGGTCAGGGTGGAGAACATGAAGTTCCAGAAAGGCGGTAGGTTCTGTCTTTTGAAAGTGCCGATTCTGACGATCTCTTTGTTGTAACCTAGAAATCGTATGAACTGAAGAAGAACAGCAGCATTTGGGGGCTTCTCATAGGCATCTATTTCAAGCTGTTCTGTCGTCTTCATTCCAAGGGTTCTCCGCAGGGTTTTAGCTCCTATTCTGATAGTTCCTGAACCGCCTTCTATTCCAGCATCGACATTGCCAATGATTCCATCTCTTTCTTCTATAAACTGGCAGGTAGTCCACCATTGACGAATGTATAGCTCAGGAACATTATCGTCAAAGTCGGTTAGGGCTTTGAAGATTTCAGAGTTCCTGAAGAACTCTAGAAGAATGTGGTATTAGGGTAAGTAAAGGCTAGGGTTTGGATCTAATCGGTGATTGTTTTCTGCAAGTTCGTATGGAAGAATATTGATGTGATCAACAAGGCCTATTCTGCTTGAATCGGCAGAATGTTGTTGTTGTTCCATTGTTGCAGGTTAGGGTTGTTGAAGGTTTGAGTAAGGAGGGAAAGATTGATCAAAAATTTGAATACTCAGAAATCGTAAGAGATGAAATGGTTTAAAGGAAATGGGTATTTATATGAAGAATGAATGGCTGGCTCACGATCATAGGTACTGTAGGTACTCGAGTTTTGAATAGTGGAACGGCCGCTACAGTAAGAACGTGCGAACAGCTGACGGTTGATCTTTCAATCAGAGATTGCCACGTGGATTTATGTCTGACAACTTTCGTGCAAGTAAACCGTCACGGTTAGAGATGTGCGGGTGATAGGTTGTTGACGTTCAAAGAGTGACCCGCGTCTCTGATGACGTGTTCTGATGACGTGGCAGAACAATCTAACAGAGCTCTGATGGAGCTTTGTTAAGTTCCCTCTGTTGAGTGAACTCTTCATTTCTTATTAGCCCAAGATGTTGCATCTTTACCTTTAAAACATTTAAAATTCTATTCTGATGTGGAAGGAAAGGAACAGACAGATCTTTAGACAAACAATAGAGCTCTGATGAGAAGCAACAGAGGCTCTGGTGAGATGTTAGAGTTCTGGCAAGTTCTTGACATTATTAAAGGTTTTCATCAGAACAGATTTTCCTTCTTCCTTCAAAATTATTTGACTGCAATGATCAAGCAAAGTCTATTTTGTTGAAGACCACAGAGGCTCTGTAATGAGTTACAGAGGTTCTGCGATCTGGTCCTCTGTGGAGCAGTCTTCTTTTGTTTCCGAGTCTTGAGTCTTCTTTAAGTCCAACAGAGGTTCTGTAGGACCCTTCTGTTGCTTCTGTAGCTTCTTGACCCTGATCTCTCGGTGAGTTCGGCAGAGCCTCTGTAAGAGGCTTTTCTTCACTTAGCCTATTTTTCACTACTTCTAAATATTTCTATGATTAGGAAGATTGAAGCTAACAATCTCCCCCTAAGTAGTGAAAAATAAAAAATTTAACTTCGAGTTTAGTTAGGCTAAGTTAGATAAGACAGAGGTTAAACAATACCTCGAAAGTTCTTTCATTTAGAAAATATGCCAGAGGCATTTTACATTTGAGTACAATGAAAGATAATACTTTGATTTGGTTTGCAGAGATTGAAGGTCTGAGAATCAGATTTTGGCATCTTTGAAATCGTTGTAGCTTCTGTTGTCTCTTCCGACTCTTCTGATCTCTTTGTAGAAACTGATGCATAGTTCTCTTAGGCGGATTGTGGCATCAATCTCTCTGATGAGAGTATCTGCAGCATCTCTATCCATTTTCTTTGTACCTCTGTATTTCACAAGGCTTGCTCAGAACTTGTTCAGAGTACTAGTTGCGTACTTCTGACAGTCCATGCATACAAACAGTTTAATTTCGCCTTGTGGGTTTTGAAATACTAACCCAAATCGTGGTTCTGTGATGATTGAGTTAGGTACGGCGTCCGGTGGGCAGCGATCCTCTGGTGGTCGTAAATCCAGATGCTTGAGACCAAGATCCTTTCCCAGCTGGAAATCTATCATGCTGTAGAGCAGAAGCTTTTCCCTCATCGCTTTTCTCAACACTTGATAGGCTCTGGTGTTTGGCTTTGTGTTGTAGTTGTCCTTTGTCCATTGCAGAAGGTCAGGTAGATCATAAGGATTGATATTTCTTAGGTCAACATCAGCGAAGGTGGTCTCTGAATTGTTTTCTCTTCTGACTCTGTAAAGATTGTACCTGACCCTTGGATAGGTTCTTGTGAAGGAGAATCTGCAGAAGATTACCTTTTTGATTTTGTGGATTGAGAAGACATCTGCTTTGGTTCTTGGCTTTGTCCTTGTGAAGATGTTCTCAAATTCTTCTCTGATCCTTGGATCTGTCACATGATCTGTTGGATGATTGGTCTGAAAGGATTGTTTATAGAGGTATTTGTATACCACTTCTTCCATCTCTTCATGTGTTGGACCAGGTTGTGGTACTTGTCTTCTGAGACTCTCCATTTCTTGAACAACTTCTGCTGCTCTACCAGTTAGAGGAATGTCTGACAGAGGCTTCAATCCATATGCCCAATCAACTTCTTCAGGCTTTGGAGTTTGAAAGGCATCAAACGCACTCTTCATTAGTTTCTCTGTAGGCTTTGGTAATGATTTCTTCTTCTTAGGCTCTTCTGTCAGTATTCCTTTGCCCTTGTCTTTTCCTTTTGGTGGGGCAGAGGCTGTTGCTTCTGTAGATTTGGAGGTTGGGCCTTCTGTTGTTTTGATGGGGGTTGCCTCTGTAGGTTTTGACATTTGTTATTTAGAGGACTTTTGTGGCGATGGTTCTGTTGGCTTTCTTTGCTCTGTAACCTCTGTAGGAGGTTCTTTGGTGACTTCTTCTGTAAGCTTGGTTTCTGTGGATTGAGGTATGTCGAATCTTCTTGCCATTTTGAATGCTAGTGTGAACTTGTGCCTTTCTTCTTCTCTCTGTGCCATTCGTTCAGTCATTGTGTCGTGCATTTTTCTCAGAACATCAGAAGCAGAGGTCATTGCTCTTTTTGGTTTGGTGGCAATCGACTTTCTTCTTGGTATGCTTTGGGGTTTTTCTGTTGAAGGACTTTCTTCCAAAATGATTACCACAGGGTTAGTTGTTGCCTCTGTGGGTTGCTGATCAGCTTCTGGAATATTTGTTTCTTCAGGACTTGATTCCACAGAGATGGGTGTTGTCTCTGTGGTCTGTTGAGTTTGTTGTTGATCTTGGGTTTGTTCTGGAGGGGCTTGACTGATTGGTTCTGCTGCGATTGGTGGAGTTTGTATTCCTCTGCTCGTAGCTTTCTCCCTTGTATTCTCCCCCTCAGGATTATCTGATGGACCAGGATGGTCATCATCAGAATCATCCTGACTCTTATCAGAACTACCCTCTGCTCTGCAAGAAGCTTTGGTTTTCTTCGGTAATTCTGCTCCTGCTGCTATCAACTTTGCACATATATAATCACAGAGGCCGAATTGAGTTGCAAGTTCTGCCTCTGTTTTAAAACGCATTCTGCCAACACTGCTTCTGAAATCCTTGACAAAGTTGGCATTTGCTTTTGTGAAGGAGACAATGACCTCTGTGACCTGGTTTATGACGTTCTGTCCTAGCTCTGTTAGCTGTGCTCTGGTCATGTAGTCTTTTGGCTGCATCATTGTCGTGTTGCGTATTGCCTCTACTTGTACTTGTGTTAGGGCATTCTATAGATCTTCAGGAGTAATGCCCTCTGCTCTGTTGGATTGCGTATTCATTTGTTCAAGGAAGTTTTTGACAGAGTCCTTGAACGCAGAAGTCGCAGTTGTTCCGAATTCTTGAGCGGCAGAAGTAGCTGTAGCTTTGGCAGTAGTTTCGGCAGAAGACTTCATCGCTGAGATTGCAGATTTCACCTCTGTGGATAGATTGTCCATTTTGGTGTTTAGTTTCAGGATAGCCGTCGATGTTGTCTCTGTAAAAGATTTGAAAGAGCTTTGCAACTCTTTCATTGTTTGGTTCACAAAGGTGACAAGGGTTTGGAACTCATCCCTTGATACTTGTGTTCCTTGTGTAACCTCTGGAGGAACATATTCGTCTCCAGAGTGAGTCCCTGTTCCTGGGACACCTTCGTTCACCCTTGTTTGTACGATGGAGGTGGAAGGATTTCCTTCTGATCCTTGAGAAGAAACCTGAGTTTCGATCTCTACAGAAGTTCTGTGAAGAACAGTGTCCAAATCCACTCCAGAGGTGGGTATTGGAATGTCCTTCTGTTGACTAGGAGACTTGTCTAGAGTCTCTTCGTCTCTGTGCTCACTACTTCTCTCTGAAAGAAGATTTGGCCCTAATGTGTGCGTGGCAGAGGAAACGAATTCCTCTGTAGGGTGTTCTAGTGTGATCTGGGGCGATAGATCACGAATAATAGGTGAGTCTCTTTGAGGAGACTCCCTAGGAATGGATTCCCCGGTTTTTGTGGGCGCAGAAGTCGAAAGAGTGACTTCTGGCTGGATGGGTTGGGTTTGGATCGAGCTGTGCTGCTATTTTTCAATAACTCCTTCTGCAGCTAGACATGCGGAGTTAGATATGTGGGTTGCACTGGGAGTTGGTTGTGGTTGTGTGCCTCTATTAATCCAGGCATCTTTTCTTGTTTCTTCCTCTGTTAAGCACCCAAGCACTACATCACCGTCTATTATTTCAGCCTCTGTAGCTATCCTACGGCTTGGTGCTTCTTCCCTTGCTTCTGTTGAGGTTCCTTGCTCTGTGTGTAAGAAGTTGTACATTTGATGAGAGCCGTATAATCTCATGACATGTGGATGATAGAGACCTTTTCGTATCCAGACAGCTTCTTCTTCATCTAAATCTACCTCTGAGACCTCTATCCTTGTCTCAGAAGCCTCTGTTACTTCACCTCTATTCCACTCAGTTTCTGTTAGTTCTTTTTCTTCTGAAGATGGGTTTGGACTTCTTCTGTGGACGTCTAATCCTTGAATGAAAGGGTTCTGTAAAATAACAGGTGTGTTAGCTGGTTGATCTTTGGGTGTTGTGTCATCTTCTTGCAGATGTGTGTCAATGGCAGAGATGGAGAAATATTGTTCTTCTGGGGAGTGGTGGTCGAGAGGTTGTGCCGTCCACCCTGCTGTATTTAAGGTGTTGGCAATGTCAGGGTTCTGTAGGAAGTCGTTCAGATCTCCTTGGTGAGCAAATCTATCTAGAGATTGATAGGGTGATTGATATTCCTCTGTTGCCATTCCTTCTTCTGCATCTTCTTCTGCAGTTCTTTCTTCTGCGGTTTCTTCTACTTCGGGTTCCTCTTCTGCAATGGTAACCAATTTATCAAGTGATTTACCATGCTTCTTTTTGGTTTTCCTCCTCTTGGGTTTTGGTGCCCCTTCCTCTGTGGTTTTCGATTTTCTTTTCTTCTTCTGTTTTGGAGAAGAGGAGCAGAGGGGCTAATTTCTGTGGCATGGAGAGGTGAGGGTTGATCTTCTGCAGCGCTTGTGGAGGTTCCTTCTGCAGTTTTTCTCTTTTTTGCTTTTCGAGTAGATGCAGAGGTTTTTGAAGAAGATTTCTTTCCCAGAAGTTCTGCACGTTTGGCTATGAAGCTAAGTTGAATAGCCATGTGCTTTGCTAATTTGTGATCCTTTTCTTCTTGAGTCGAAAGAGGTTCTGCTGTTATTGTTCCTAGGGGGACACCTAAACGTGGGGGTATCATAGGACTCGGTTTAGGAGTTCTATGATCGCGTATATACTCTTTCTTAAGGGTTTTATTCGAGGCATACTTCATAAGCTTCTTTGACAGAGGTCTGCAGTATGAGTAACCATCTATATGATCAGTGGGGACATTTTTGCTCATTGGGAACTGTTTGGGAATTGGCCCTTCCATTGGCCATTTCTGTATCAGCAACAGAGGTTCGAACAATACTCCCAATATCCTTTGGAATTGCAGAGGTGGTAGAAAGTTGGGATCGTTTTCTTTGACCCTTCTGGTGTTGTTCTTTCTGTCGATGGTGTTGATGATTTCTTGCATCATTATGGTCGAGTAATCCAGTGGGAGATCATAGTAAACACCATACATGATGGTCAAGATCTGATGCGAGGTCTGGTCAATGCTGCCTATCTTCCCTGTCAGGCATCTGTTAAGAATAGAGAACAAGGTGTTCCACAGAGGTGGTAATCTACCTCTGCAGAAGTCATTTCTCTTCCGTAGTTGTGTGTTGTACCCAAGCATTTCTACGAAGCGACAGAGCTCGTCGTCTGTTGGTTGCTCTGCATATTTCTTTAAACCAAGAAGACCCCTCGTGGGTAGGTTGAACTCAAGTGAGAACATTGTTCTGTTGAACTTGATTTCAAGATGTTCAGATTTGTCAGGTCTTGAAATGTACCCTTTGATAATAGAGTCGTCTTTATCAAATCGGCAGCTCTGCCAAAACTGGTTCAGATATCTGACTGGTATTTTCTTTGGGGTTCTTGAGAGTAGAGGGAAGAGGATGTGATTTTCCATTATGTTCAGAAGAATGGCGTGGGCTTCGCCGAAAGCAGTGGGTGAGGGGACCAAATAGCAGTTGTTGGATTTGATTGGTAGTACTTTTTCGAAGTGATCCTTAGCTATGAAGTTTTGCAGATGTGTTGTCGGAGCAAAGTCTGCTGAGTCGCCGGAATCTTCTAGTTCAATGTTCTGGGCAGGGTTGGGGTTTTCTGAATGTTCAGAATGAGCCGGTGAATGTTCTGGTGAGGTCGCCGGAGAGTGTGCAGGGGAGATAGCTTGAGAAGATGAAGCCATTTGATACTGAGAATAAGAAACTTGCAGGTTTTTGCAGGGTTTCGCCGGAGAAGAATGAGAGTTTGTAAAAGGTTTATGAGAGGGTAAGCTTGGTTTTTATAGGAGGGTAAAACGGTAGAATTCGAAAGAGTAAAATATATGGCAATGGATTAAAATTTGGAATCCGTACTCGAGTTAGAACGGCGGGTTCAACTTTCCAAAGAAAACGTTCCATGTAAGCCCAATGAAAATGGGACACGTAGGCCATGTCAGAAGATGACAGGACGTCGTGCGCGGCCCATTAATGCTAGGCGCGTGGGGTATTCTTAGCCATAAGTAATTCATTCTCAGTAAAAGTAACCGTTATTACTCCAGAACTTCTGTACCTTACAGAAGCTCTGTGATCTTGAAAATCTTTGTTGTTTATCCCTTTCATATATCTCATTGTTATCATGACTTCTGTGGGGTTCTTCTTTAACCAAAACATTTGTAAAGGCACTGGAGAGGATAAAATCGGATTTTTGTCAAGAAATTTGCTTCGCAGAGGTTTTGTGGCTATGTTGGAACTTGCAGAAGTTCTGTGAGGGCCAACATAAGCTCTATGAGGGAAAAAATCTCATAACAAAAATTTTATTAAATTTTTTGATCATCCAATTTTTGATTTGGTTTAAGAGATGTTTTTCGGACATATTTGAAAGTTTGTGTCCGAGAAAACTGTTAAAAAAAACGGTTTGTTTGAGAAGGTCATGGTTTGTGTTTTCGGTTTCCGAGATAACATTCCAAAAGATCGACAGAGGGTTAATTTGCGATCACAGAGCATATTTCTTGCAGAACCTCTGTTGAGCTCAGCAGAAGCTCTATGACCTTAAATTTCTCCTAATTCGAATTTTGTGAAACTTTTTGAGCTTTTGATTTTTGAAATGTTATTCACAGTATATTTAGGACATATTTGACAATTCTTGTCCTAGAAAACTATTTTCCAAAAACCTTTTGTGCGAGAGACATACCTTTTGGTTCTTCTGTTCTCGGCAGTTTGTCTGACTTCTGTCGATGGAGAATTATCGACATTCTTCTTTGGCTTCCCTTTGAAAGATTTACCTCTGTAGATCATTTTAGGGTTCCGTTCTACTCCCCCTTGATCTAATCACCTCTGTAGATCAAGTAATTTCCTTTTGCTCCCCCTTGACCTATGCTTGGATCAAAGAATGATAAGTTTTGCATAGAACATAGGTCATGTTTTCCAGAGGTTCTGTAGGGGTCGTCAGAGGTTCTGAGTTGACTTACAGAAGCTATGTGATTTTAAGAACTATTTAAGATTGAGAACTTACAAACAGAAATAAATTAACTTAAAGCAACAATAAAGGAAATTTGTACATATTTACAGAAGATAAAGCTATACTTACAGAGGATTGTCACACCATGTTTATCATTCCTAACTTACCCAGCAAGAAATTGAATCTTTTCTCGTCTAGTGCTTTGGTGAATAAGTCAGCGAGTTGATATTCTGTTGGCACGAAATGCATTTCAATTGTACCGTATTCAACATGATGTTTCAAGAAATGGTACCTTATATCGATATGCTTGGTTTTCGAGTGTTGCACAGGATTGGCAGAGATAGCAATGGCACTTTTGGAATCACAGAAGATGGGTATTTTGAATAAGATGTGGCCGTAGTCTTTTAGCTGAGTCTTCATCCATAGAACCTGAGAACAACAACTAGCAGCAGCAACGTATTCAGCTTCTGCAGTGGATGTGGAGACACAATTCTGCTTCTTGGAGGTCCAACTGACTAGTTTACCACCTAGGAATTGACAACTCCCAGAGGTACTCTTTCTGTCAAGCATGCATCCTCCATAGTCTGAATCTGTATAAGCTTTAAGACTAAAACCAGAGTTCTGTGGATACCAGAGACCGAGATTTTTGGTCCCCTTTAGGTATCTAAAGATTCTCTTCACCGCATCATAATGTGATTTCTTAGGATTAGCTTGATAACGTGCACAAAGACATGTGGCATGCATGATGTCAGGTCTGCTTGCTGTTAAGTATAACAGAGATCCAATCATGCCTCTGTAGAGAGTGCATTCTACAGAGATGCCATCTGGATCTAAGGATAACTTATTTCCAGTGGCCATTAGAGTTTTCATTGCAGAGGTATCAGAGAGGCTATACTTTATTTCCAGTGACATATTTGGTTTGATTTATAAAAATTCCCTCTGAAGTTTGTTTGACTTGAAGTCCGAGGAAGAATGTTAATTCTCCCATCATACTCATTTCAAACTCACTCTGCATGAGTTTTTCAAAAGTTTTACACTCTTCTGAATTAGTAGACCCGAAAATTATGTCATCCACATAGATTTGTACAAGCATTATCTCACCCTTTTTATGTTTATAGAATAAGGTAGTATCTGTTGTACCTCTGTTGTAGCCATTGACTAGAAGGAAGGTAGAAAGTCGTTCGTACCATGCTCTTGGAGCCTGTTTCAGTCCGTATAGAGCCTTTTCAAGGTAGTATACATGCCTTGGAAACTTTGAGCTTTCAAACCCTGGTGGCTGATTTACGTAAACCTCTTCTTGGATTTCACCGTTTAGAAAAGCTGATTTTACGTCCATCTGATAGACTTTAAAACCTCTGTGGGTTGCGAAGGCTAAGAATATTCTTATTGCTTCGAGTCGTGCGACAGGGGCAAAAGTCTCATCGTAGTCTATGCCTTCTTCTTGTCTATATCCCTTTGCTACTAATCTTGCTTTGTTTCTGATGACCACTCCATCTTCATCCTTCTTGTTTCTGTAGACCCATTTAGTCCCAATGGCCTGTTTCCCTCGTGGCAGAGGTACTAAAGTCCATACTTTGTTACGCTCAAACTGCAGAAGTTCTTCTTGCATGGCGTCTACCCAATTTGGGTCATCTAGGGCTTCAGAAATCTTCTTTGGTTCTATCATACTGATAAAGTTAGTAAAACAACAAAAATTAGCAGTGGCAAACCTGGTTTTTACTGAGTCAGAAGGTTCTCCGATTATTTGGCTTGGAGGATGGCTTTTTGTCCACTGAGTTGTGCGTGGAAGATGATCATCAATGTCCTCAAACCTTTCGTCAGCGGCTTCTTGTGTTTCTTCTTGTGTAGCCTCTGTCGTTCTTCGTGCCTTGGTAGTTGATTCTACCGTTTGTGGAAATATTGGTATGAGTGGTGGTGGGGTTTGTTCCTCTGAGGACGTATAGTCTTGGTCCTCGATTTCCTCTGTAATTGGTTCTTCTGTGGATTGTGGAGTTTGTTTTTCAGCAACTTTTGTGGTCGTTTTTCTTGATGTTTCATCTTCTGCATGTTCTTCTTCGGCAATTGCATCTGTAGTAATTATAGAAGAAGATGAAGCATTATTTGGACCTGTTAGAGTCATACCTGTAGGATTTTGTCCGACAGAGGATGGTTCTTCAGAAATTCTAATGGTTCCAACAGAAGGATCAATGTCATTGTTGAACATCTCTAAAAATAGAAGATCCAAATCTTCTTTTGTTTTTGAGAATTCAGAGGATTTCCCTTTAATTCCGAGTTCTGAACTGATTTGTTCAGAAGTCATTTGGAATGAATCATCAAAAGAAACATTAATGCTTTCTACAATCTTGCGAGACTTTGTAAGGAAGGTTCTGTAGGCTTTGGAAGTGGCAGAGTATCCAATGAATTTGCCTTCATCAGCTTTTACTTCAAATTTTCCTCTCGAATCTCTGTCGTTTAAAACAAAGCATTTGCATCCGAATACATGGAAAAACTTGATGTTTGGCCGCCTTTTGTGAAGTAATTCGTAAGGCGTCTTGAGTTGTCTTTTCACAATGGTTGAACGATTCTGTGTATAACACGCAGTAGAAATTGCTTCTGCCCAAAAGTTCATTGATAATCCGCATGCAGATAACATAGTTCTTGCGGCCTCCACAAGTGTTCGATTCTTTCTTTCGACTACACCGTTCTGTTGTGGAGTTCGAGCGGCAGAGAAGTTCTGTGATATTCCTTCTGTAGAAAGATAGGCTTCAATGACACAGTTTTTAAATTCTGTGCCATTGTCACTTCTTAACTTCTGTATTCTGCAGTCATAAAGAACTTGAATTCTTTTCATTAGATTTATCAGTATAATTGGAACATCTGATTTCTTTCTAATAAATTCAACCCATGTGAAACATGAATACTCATCAATTAGGACAAGTATGTATTTCTTGCCACCTAGGATATGTATAGCAATGGGACCGCAGAGGTCGACATGAAGCATGTACAGAGGCCTAGTGCAAGACACGTCTGTTTTGCTTTTGTGGGAAGCCCTTCTGTGTTTTCCCATTTCACAGGCCGAACACAAGTGATCCTTATTGAATTTAACATTTGGCAAACCTTTAACTAGATCGAGTTTTACTAGTTTATCCAGGGTGTGAAAGTTTAAGTGACAGAACCTGTTGTGCCATAACCACGCTTCTTCACTTTTGCAGGCTACTAGGCAAACTTTGTCCTTGGATTTTGAAGTAAAATTCATTAGATATAGATCACCTCTTCTTTCAGCTCGCAGAAGTTCCATTCCTGTGTTTTCACTTTGTAGAGAGCAGAAAGTTCTTTTGAATAACACATCGAATCCTGTATCACAGAGTTGACTTACACTTAGTAGGTTGTGTTTGAGGCCATTCACATATGCAACTTTGTATACAGAGACATTTTCTTTCTGTATGACTCCATAGCCTTTGATGTGTCCCTTCATGTTGTCTCCAAAAGTTACAGATCCACCATCGTGTGTTTCTTTGTATGTGGATAGTAATCTTCTGTCGCCAGTCATGTGCCTTGAGCATCCGGAGTCAAGATACCAAATTGGCACATGTTGCTTCTGCAAGACAATCACAGAGACTTAGGTACCCATAACCATATGGGTCCAATATTGTTAGAATTTTTCAAGTTTGCCTTAGCATTCTTGAAATACATTTTATCCTTTGTAGAAAGATCAGATTGTTTCTCTCGAGGTTTTGACTTTGGAGTTTGAATTTTAGTGGAGAGTAAGCAATCTGGACTTGAGAAGTGTTTATTTAATTTGAACATTAGATCAAAACAATGACAGTATTGAATATGAGACGTGATTCGTTTGAACTTTTCATTGAATTCATTGAACTGAGCCACAGAGGCATTACACTCTTTCTTTACATTAGATTTCCTATTACAAGAAGATCTATGAATACTAGAATGCTGTTTGCAAAAGTCTTGTTTAGTTCCTGCCTTCTGTGACTCTTTTCTGTGGTGAACATCTTTCTTCACTGTCACAGAAGAAAAGTATTTGTTAGCTTCAGGCCATTTTCCCTTTTGTTGCCAAGTGGGATTCTCTTTAATTTTCCTTAAAGGTTTTGAAAATTTTGAACTTTTAGGATCAACAGAGGTCTTCTTTAACATATCAAGCTCAGCAGAGGTTTTGACTTTTAAATACATGTTCAGAAAATCTGGGCAGATAGGTATCTCTGTGATTTTCTCTTTTGGAGAATTAGTTCTGTTAAGAACCTCAGAGGAGAATTTAACATCCTCTGTGTCACAGTGAACTATCCCTGATTTAGAATCAGTCTCTGAGTCGTCAGAGGATGAATCGTCCTCATATACAGAGGTTGAGTCATCTCTTTCGACAGAGGCTGGATTTTCTGAGCATGTATCGTACGAGCTTTCTTCCTCTGTAGAATGACTTTCATAGAAGGCAGAGGTATCTGATGAGATCTTTTCAGCGAGAATTTGATTTATAGAAGAGGTACTGAGATTTTCTAAAACATTTGATTTCAAAACTTCCAAAATTTCTTCTTCAATAGATTTTTTAAGTTTTTCTTCTGAAAAGATGGGTTTAAACTCAGGAGCTTCTGCTGATAATTTCTTTTCATCGTTCATTATGCAAACAAAAGCGACCTGTGTTTGAGTCTCTGGTTTACCAAACTTAAAGATACCAATATGATCTTGTGTTTTCAGATATTTCTTTGGTTTGATTCCTCTATTGACAGAGGTTGAAGATGATGAATCTGTGTTTTCAAACCACACATTGATCATCTTTGTATGTTTCCTTAAGTGAGGTTCTGCAGAGAGTTTAACCCTTTTACTTACATAGAGTAAGTTTGGAAAGTTTGGTTTGTTAGTTTTTCCCAAAACAAATAGAGAAGACAGAGGTTTTAGTCGTTTATTTTCAACTCCTAAGGTAATATCACTGTACCCTATACCTCGTCTTGCTATTTGAGAGTTTACCTTTTCATATACCTTCTGGGCATCTTTATAGTTTTTAAGTAAAACTTCTCTTCTTAAAAGATCTTGCCAAAGTACCTCTCTTTCTTTTTGAAAGTATTCTTTTAGAGCTTTTATGTCTGTAGTTTCACTTCTTGAAACTGAAAGTTCTTTTGTTTTGATTTTTAAAGCATAGGTTAAATCAGAAATTTGCCTTTTTAAAGGATCTATATTTTTGCTCCAATATTTTTCGACTTTTTCTTTTTCTTCAAAGATTTTGGCTTTTTCTTGAGTGAGAAGCCTTACTTCTCTCTCATTAAAGGTCAGCTTTTTCTGAATGCTTTCATTTATTTCTTTCAGTTCAATGTTAAGTTTAAATAAATCATCATCTACAGAATTAGTACTTGAGGTAGAGTTTGAAATTGATACCTCATTGTCAGTGCCGGAGTCAACTTCTGCCATGCCACAGAACAGGGCATTTGTGGGAAATTCATCGTCAGAGGTAGAGTCTGACTCGAAGTCCTCCTTGCTTGCCTCAGAATGCCCTTTGTTCGCCATTAGGGATTTTTGCGCATAATACTCGGCCTTTTTTTTTGTAAAAAGCTGAGTCCTTCTGTGGGCGATTTTTTCTACTTCTGCATTCTTTAGCGAAATGACCTGGCTTGCCGCAGTTGAAACAACCTTGGGAGGTGTTTCCAGTTCGATCTTCGGACTTCTGTTGGTCTCCACCTTTCTCTATTCTGCATTCGTTTGCGTAATGACCAGGCTTACCACATTTGTAGCATTCTTGTGTGTGGCCTACCTTGTCATCTGATCTCTGTCGGTCATTTCCTCTGTAGCTTCTTTCGCTCGACCTCTGTTGGTCATCATTTCTGTAGTCTGACCTCTGTCGGTCACTTGATTATTCTCCTCTTCCTTCATCTCTTCTACCATCATCTCTTCTACCATCATCTCTTCTAAACTCTCTTGTCAATAGAGCCATTGATTTAGCTAATGACGCAAGAGTTATTTCTTCCTCTTTCAACTCGTTTTCTTCGCTATCAATCATTACCATCTTCTTTTTCTCCTCTGTAGATCTCTCATTTCTTGGTCTGTCCGTAGCCTCTGTAGATTTACTAACCAATGCGTATGGTACAATGGTTAGTGTTTTAGCTTGAGCTATTTGAGGCTCTTGTGCGGCTAGTGTTCCGTAGAGATCAGAGAGTGTCCATGAGTCTAGATCTTGATTTGTTTGTAAAGACATAGACAACTGAAGCCACTCATCGTTCAGGCTCTTTAGAAACATGACGTTATTTTCTTCCGTGGTTCTGTGAATACCAGACTTTCTGCATTTGTTTATGAGAGAGTTGAACCGATCGTATGTTGTTTGCAGCGATTCTGTTGCAGAGGCTCTGAAGGCATGATACTCGTTTATGTATTGTGCCCTTCGGTTCTTCTGTGTTTTAGCACCCCCTTCCAGTTGTCTTTCTAATTCTTTCCAGAGATCGTGCGCTGTTTCGCATGCATCTAAGGATTGAAAAATTTCGTTGGGGATAGCGATGATCAGTATTCTCTTTGTTTTCTGTGCAACTTCATCTTCTGCCTTATCTTCATTTGACCATTCTTCTTTTGGCTTAGGTTTTTGATGTTCAGGGATTTCAGGAGATTCAGCAGTAGCTGGTACACGTGGCATAGTTATCATAGGAACCGGAGGAAGATTGTATAGATATTGTTTGAGAGTTTTTTCAGTACCCTCAAAAAAATGAACCATTCTTATTTTCCATTGAGGATACTCATCTCTAAGAAAAGTAGGAGGTTTGGTTAATGAGCCAGCAGTGAAAAAGTTATTTGTATTTGTCATTTTGAGGAAAGGATAATCTGATGGAGGATTTATGAGTATGAAGATCTGGAAGGTTTTCTGGGTACACCTAATATCCAGAAATATGGTGATGAAGAGAAAGAAAGTAATCTATCAAATAAAAGTTGTAAAACGAGGATCACTTGATATTGAAAATCAAGCTTTGCTCTGATACGAATTGTTGGTTCCCGTTTTGCTTTAAACAAGATTATCAGATCTATTAGTTCAAGTTAATGTTTGATGCGGAAGCGTATTTGAAGAACTAACAGATAAGTTTGATAGATTTAGACCAAAATATAAATAAACAATGAACAGGAAATAATATTTCAAAGTTTATTGAATATATATTAAGAACAGATTTAAGAACAATGAGTAACAAAAGCTTCAAAATAGATATGACTCTTAAGGTGAATAAGCTTTTTGTGTTCTTATGATGGTCGATTTATATGTGATTGATGATAGTAATAATAAGTGATAAGGAAGAACTCAACATGAGTCTTCCTTATATACTACTCTAAAGGGGACCATAAAGCATATGCTACTATTCAGACGGTACTGATGAATAGTTGAACGGATGTCGTGAACAGTTGCAAGAGCGGCATGAACAGTAAGACGTGTTGTATTGCATTTAATGCAGCAGACGTCTATTATGTACTAAGCCCTATTGAGTCCAATCAGAGTTTGACACGTCGACGTTGGACAGGGCATGCTACCATGCAAGTTGATGAACGGGTCCTGTAACAGTAGCAAGATATTAATAATATCTTTGAAGTCTTTGTTGAAGACCACAGAGGCTCTGTAATGAGTTACAGAGGTTCTGCGGTCTGGTCCTCTGTGGAGCAGTCTTCTTTTGTTTCCGAGTCTTGAGTCTTCTTTAAGTCCAACAGAGGTTCTGTAGGACCCTTCTGTTGCTTATGTAGCTTCTTGACTCTGATCTCTCGGTGAGTTCGGCAGAGCCTCTGTAAGAGGCTTTTCTTCACTTAGCCTATTTTTCACTACTTCTAAATATTTCTATGATTAGGAAGATTGAAGCTAACACCTGTCCAACTTCAACACGTGTCAAACTCTGAGTGGACTCAATAGGGCTTAGTACAACATAGACATCTGCGGCATTAAATGCAATACAGCACGTACAACTGTTCATGCCATCCGTTCTACTATTCATGCCATCCGTTCTAACAGTAGCTCATGCTTTATGGTCCCCTAGAGTAGTATAAAAGGAAGTCTCTTGTTGAGATCTTCCTTAATAATCTTAAGGACTTCACGAAGAATCTGAGTTTCATGCTTATGCTTTATATCGTCAAACCTGTTAAGCATTACACTCTCTCACACACACCAAACAGTTCTTAATCTGTTCTTGGTGTTCTTATTATATATCGAACGACAGTAATCTTCAAGATATCATTTTGTTCTTAAAATACTGTTTCTTTATATTGTGTGTTCTAAATCTATCAAACATATCTGTTAGTTCTTTAAATACGCTTCCGCATCAAACAGCAACTCGAACTAATAGATCTGTTAATCTTGTCTAAGCAAAACGGGAACCAACAATTGGTATCAGAGCTATCCTTGATTTTTAATATCAAGTGGTCCTCTTTGTTACAAGATTTGTGATAGACATCATTCTGTTTTAACCTGTTCTTCATTTCGTTGAAAAGTTTCTGTTTTCCTATCATTTTTCGATTTATTCGAAAGTGGTATTCTTAAAAGAAACTATTTTTTCTAGGTTAAAACTCCATTAAAGTGCACTCTGGGAACTGTTAAAACCCAGAAAACCTTCCAGATCATCAGACTCATACTCTTTCGTCATATTATCTTTTCAGAACCTTCGAAACTCTTACAATGACAAATACAAATAACTTTTTCACTGCTGGTTAACTAACCAAGCCTCCTACTCTCCTTCGAGATGAGTATCCTCAATGGAAGATAAGAATGATCCATTTCTTTGAGGGTACTGAAAAAACTCTCGTACAATATCTTTACAACTCTCCTCAAGTTCCCATGATAACAGTACCACGAGTAGCAGCTACTGCTGAATCTCTTGAAATCCCTGAACGTCAAAGACCTAAGCCAAAAGGAATATGGTCAGATGAAGATAGGGCAGAAGATGAAGTTGCACAGAAAACAAAAAGAATATTGATCATGGCTATCCCCAACGAACTTTTTCAATCTTTAGATGCATGCGAAACAGCGCACGATCTTTGGAAAGAATTAGAAAGACAGTTGGAAGGGGATGCTAAAACGCAGAAGAACCGAAGGGCACAATACATATATGAATATCATGCATTCAGAGCCTCTGCAACAGAATCTCTGCAAACGACGTACGACAGGTTCAACTCTCTCATAAACAAATGTAGAAAGTCTGGCATTCACCGAACCTCGGAAGAAAATAACGTCATGTTTCTAAAGAGCCTGAATGATGAGTGGCTCCAGTTGTCTATGTCTTTACAAACAAACCAAGATCTAGACTCCTGGACACCCTCTGATCTCTATGGAACACTAGCCGCACAGGAGCCTCAAATAGCACAGGCTAAAACACTAACCATTGCACCATACGCATTGGTTAGTAAATCTACAGAGGCTGCAGAGAGACCGAGAAATAAGAGAGCAACAGAGGAGAAGAAGATAGTGATAGTTGATAGCGAAGAAGACGAGATGGTAGAAGAAGAGATAACTCTTGCGTCATTAGCTAAATCCTTAGCTCTGTTGACAAGAGAGTTCAGAGGAAACCAGAGGGGTTCAGGAATTGATCGATATGGCAGAGACAACCGAGGTGATAG
This sequence comes from Saussurea involucrata, assembly GCA_033807775.1. Classification (NCBI taxonomy): domain Eukaryota; kingdom Viridiplantae; phylum Streptophyta; class Magnoliopsida; order Asterales; family Asteraceae; genus Saussurea; species Saussurea involucrata. Next base: position 26,022,434 of record CM066326.1, read on the forward strand.
AAGAGATGATGGAAGAAGAGAAGAATCGAGTGACCGACATAGGTCAGATGATAGAAATGACCAACAGAGGTCAAGCGACATAAACTACAGAGGTAATGACCGACAGAGGTCAGATGACAAGGTGAGCCACACACAACAAGAATGCTACAAGTGTGGCAAGCCTGGTCATTACACAAACGAATGCCGAACGGAGAAAGGTGGAGACTGACAGAAGTCCGACGATCGTGCTGGAAACACTTCCCAAGGTTGTTTCAACTGCGGGAAGCCAGGCCATTTCGCAAATGAATGCAGAAGTAGACCAAATCGCCCACAGAAGGACTCAGCTTTTTACAAAAAGAAGGGTGAGTATTATGCGCAAAAATCCCTAATGGAGAACAAAGGGCATTCTGAGGCGAACAAGGAGGACTTCGAGTCAGACTCTACCTCTGACGATGAATACACCACCAATGCCCTATTCTGTGGCATGGCAGAAGTCGACTACGGCACTGACACTGAGGTATCCACTTCAAACTCTACCTCTTGTACTAATTTTGTAGATGATAATTTACTTAAACTTAACATTGAACAGATTGAACTAAAAGAGATAAATGAAAGCATTCAGAAAAGACTCACCTTTAATGAGAAAGAAGTATGGCTTCTCACTCAAGAAAAAGCCAAAATTTTTGAAGAAAAGGAAAGAGTAGAAAAGAATTGGAACAAAAATCTAGATCCTTTAAAAAGACAAATTTCTGAATTAACCTCTGCTCTAAAAGTCAAAACAAAAGAACTTTCAGTTTCTAGGAGTGAAACAACAGACATAAGAGCTCTCAAAGAATACTTTCAAAGAGAGAGATACTTTGGCAAGTTCTACTCAGAAGAGATGTTTTACTTAAAAACTATAAAGATGCACAGAAGGTGTATGAGAAAGTAAACTCACAAATAGGAAGACGGGGTATAGGGTACGATGATATTACCCTAGGTGTTGAAGACAAAAGAATTAAACCTCTGTCTTCTCTTTTTGTGTTAGGATAAACGAACAAACCAGATTTTCCAAACTTACTCTCTGTAAGTAAAAGGGCTAAAATCTCTGTGGAACCTCACTTGAGGAAACATACGAAGATGATCAATGTGTGGTTTGAAAACACAAATTCATCATCTTCAACCTCTGTCAATAGAGGAATCAAACCAAAGAAATATCTGAAAACACATGATCAGATTGGTATCTTTAAGTTTGGTAAACCAGAGACGCAAACGCAGGTTGCTTTTTTCTGTATGATAAATGTCGAAAAGAAATTATCGGCAGAAGCTCCTGAGTTTAAACCCACCTTTTCAGAAGAAAAACTTAAAGAAACAATTGAAAAGGAAATTTTGGAGGTATGGAAAACAAACGTTTTAGAAAACTTCTGTACATCTTCTGTAGATAAAATTCTCGCTGAAGAGATCTTATCAGAAACCTCTGCCGTCTATGAAAGTTATTCTACAGAGGAAGAAAGTTCGTACGATACATGTTCGGAAAATCCAGCCTCTGTCGAAAGAGATGACTCAACCTCTGTATATGAGGACGATTCATCTTCTGATGACTCAGAGACAGATGTTACATCAGGGATAGTTCACTATGACACAGAGGATGTTAAATTCTCCTCTGAAGTTCTTAACAGAACTATTTCTCCAAAAGAAAAAATCACAGAGATACCTATCTGCCCAGATTTTCTAAACTTGTATTTACAAGTCAAAACCTCTGCTGAGCTTGATATGTTAAATCTTAAAAAGAAGACCTCTGTAGATCCTAAAAGTTCAAAATTTTCAAAACCTTTAAGGCAAATTAACGAAAATCCCACATGGCAACAAAAGGGAAAATGGCCTAAAGTTAACAAATCTTTTTCCTCTGTGACAGTGAAGAAAGATGTTCACCACAGAAGAGACTCACAGAAGGCGGGAACTAAACAAAGCTTTTGCAAACAACATTCTAGTATTAATAGATCTTCTTGTAATAGGAAATATAGTGTTAAGAAAGAATGTAATGCCTATGTGGCTCAGTTCAATGAATTCAATGAAAAGTTCAAGCAAATCACGTCTCATATTCAATATTGTGTTCAAACTAAATAATCACTTCTCCAGTCAAGATTGTTTACTCTCTACTCAAATTCAAAAGTCAAAACCTACAAAGAAACAATCTGATTCTTCTACAAAAGATAAAATGTATTTCAAGAATGCTAAGGCAAACTTGAAAAATTCTAACAATATTGGACCCATGTGGATATGGGTACCTAAGTCTCTGTGATTGTCTTGCAGAAGCGGTATGTGCCAATATGGTATCTAGACTCCGGATGCTCAAGGCACATGACTGGCGACAGAAGTTTACTATCCACGTACAAAGAAACACTCGATGGTGGATCTGTAACTTTTGGAGACGACAAAAAGGGACACATCAAAGACTATGGAGTCATAAAGAAGGAAAACGTTTATGTATACAAAGTTGCATATGTGGATGGCCTTAAACACAACCTACTCAGTGTAAGCCAACTTTGTGATACAGGATTCGATTTGTTATTCAAAAGAACTTTCTGCTCTCTGAAAAGTGAAGACACAGGAATGGAACTTCTGCGAGCCGAAAGAAGAGGTGATCTATATCTGATGAATTTCAGTTCCAAGAACAAGGACAAAGTTTGCCTTGTAGCCTGCAAAAGTGAGGAAGCCTGGTTATGGCATAACAGATTCTGTCACTTGAACTTTCACACCTTGGATAAACTGGTCAAACTTGATCTTGTTAAAGGTTTGCCTAATGTTAAATTTAATAAGGATCATTTGTGTTCTGCCTGTGAAATGGGAAAACTCAGAAGAGCTTCACACAGAGGCAAAACAAATGTGTCTTGCACTAGGCCTCTGTACATGCTTCATGTCGACCTCTGCGGTCCCATTGCCATACAGAGCCTAGGTGGCAAGAAATACATACTTGTCTTAATTGATGAGTATTCGCGATTCACATGGGTTGAATTTGTCCGAAAGAAATCAGATGTTCCAATCATCTTGATTAATCTAATGAAAAGAATCCAAGTTCTTTATGAATGCATAATACAGAAGTTAAGAAGTGACAATGGCACAGAATTTAAAAACTCTGTCATTGAAGCCTATCTTTCTACAGAAGGAATATCACATAACTTCTCTGTCGCACGCACTCCACAGCAGAACGGCGTAGTCGAAAGAAAGAATCGAACGCTCATGGAGGCCGCAAGAACTATGCTATCAGCATGCGGATTACCGATGAACTTTTGGGCAGAAGCAATTTCTACCGCTTGTTATACACAGAATCGTTCAACCATTGTGAAAAGACACATCAAGACTCCTTACGAACTGATCAACAAAAGGCGGCCAAACATCAAGTTTTTCCTTGTGTTTGGATGTAAATGCTTTGTTTTAAACGACGGAGATTCCAGAGGAAAGTTTGAGGTAAAAGCTGACGAAGGAAAATTCATTGGATACTCTGCCACTTCCAAAGCCTACAGAGTATACCTTACAAAGTCTCGCAAGATCGTAGAAAGCATCAATGTTTCTTTTGATGATTCATTCCAAAAGACTTCTGAGCAAATCAGTTAAGAACTCGGACTTAAAGGGGAATCCTCTAGCATCTCACAAACAAAAGAAGACTTAAATCTTCTATTTATAGAGATGTTCCACGACGACATTGATCCCTCTGTTGGAACAATCAGAGCTTCTGCAGAACAAACTTTTGTCGGTCAAAATCCTACAGGTATGACTCTAACTAGTCCAAATAATGCTTCATCTTCTTCTGTAAATGCTACAGATGCAAATGCTGAGGAAGAGTCTACATAAGATGAAACACAAAGGAAAACAACCACAGAAGCTGCTGAAGAACAAACTCCACAATCCACGGAGGAACCAATAACAGGGGATATAGAGGACCAAGTCTATACGCCTTCAGAGGAACAAACTCCACCACCACTCATACCAATCATTCCACAAACTGTAGGATCAACCACAAAGGCACGCACTACGATAGAGGCTACACCAGAAGAAGAAGAAGAAGAACAACAAGAAGCCTCTGAAGAACAATTCGATGACATTGTTGACCATCATCCACGCACAACTCAGTGGACAAAAAGCCATCCTCCAAGCCAAATAATTGGTGAACCCTCTGACACGGTAAAAACAAGGTCTGCCACTGCTAATTTTTGTTTCTTTACGAACTTTATTAGTGTGATAGAGCCAAAGAAGATTTCTGAAGCCCTTGACGACCCAAACTGGTAGACGCCATGTAAGATGAGCTTCTGCAGTTTGAGCGCAACAAAGTCTGGACTCTAGTACCTCTGCCACGGGGGAAACATGCCATTGGGACTAAGTGGGTTTACAGAAATAAGAAGGATGAAGATGGAGTGGTCATCAAAAACAAAGCACGATTAGTGGCCAAGGGATATAGACAAGAAGAAGGCATAGACTACGATGAGAATTTTGCCCCTGTCGTACGGCTCGAAGCAATAAGAATATTCTTAGCCTTCGCAGCCCACAGAGGTTTCAAAGTCTATCAGATGGACGTGAAATCAGCTTTTCTCAACGGTGAAATCCAAGAAGAGGTTTACGTAAATCAGCCACCAGGGTTTGAAAGCTCAAGGTTCCCAAGGCATGTGTACTACCTTGAAAAGGCTCTGTACGGACTGAAACAGGCTCCAAGAGCATGGTACGAACGACTTTCTACCTTTCTTCTAGTCAATGGCTACGACAGAGGTACAACAGATACCACCTTATTCTATAAACGTAAAAACAGTGAAATAATGCTTGTACAAATCTATGTGGACGACATAATTTTTGGGTCTACTAATACAGAAGAGTGCAAAAGTTTTGAAAAACTCAAGCAAAGTGAGTTTGAAATGAGTATGATGGGAGAATTAACATTCTTCCTCGGACTCCAAGTCAAACAATCATTAGAGGGAATTTTTATAAATCAGGCCAAATATGTCTCTAACATTCTTTCCAAGTATAGCCTCTCTGATACCTCTGCCATGAAAACTCCAATGGCCATTGGAAATAAGTTATTCTTAGATCCAGATGGCATCTCTGTAGAATGCACTCTCTACAGAGGCATGATTGGATCTCTGTTATACTTAACTGCTAGCAGACCTGATATTATGCATGCCACATGTCTTTGTGCACGTTATCAAGCTAATCCTAAGAAATCACATTATGATGCTGTTAAGAGAATCTTTAGATACCTAAAGGGGACCAAAAATCTTGGTCTCTGGTATCCACAGAACTCTGTCTTTTGTCTTAAAGCTTATACAGATTCAGACTATGGAGGATGCATGCTCGACAGAAAGAGTACCTCTGGGAGTTGTCAATTCCTAGGTGGTAAGCTAGTCAGTTGGACCTCCAAGAAGCAGAATTATGTGCCAACATCTACGGCAGAAGCTGAATACGTTGTGTAGGTTCCCAGATTCACATTGTATCACGTTAATGGTAAAGGAATAGACAGCGGAAGCATATTAAATAAAGCCATTAAAGTGAGTGATTGTGTAAACGATGAATGAACTGTGAGAATCAAATATAGAACAGTAAAATGATAACAAGATCAGATATAAAAGCTGCTCGTATATTGATAATGAATCACACCAAGAACATGTTCAAGTGTGTTCGGAAATCTCACAGGACAACAATATCGTACGGAAGTAGTGCTTGGGATTGTAGCAGTGTTTGCATAAACAATTGTGGAAAACTATTCTTCCTAAAGCTTACTATTGTTTGTTCCACTACCTCACTATATATAGCCCTAAAAAAGCATAGACAGTGTACTATTGTATCCTGGAATGACACATGGAAAGTGTGTCTCCAATCTTTAGGGCATACGTGGAAAGCATGGACACATGTCTAACACTTCGGATTTCCTACGAGACTTAGGCTGACAGAGGTCTTCATTTCACCAGAGCTCTGTTGAAAGAGCTCCGTTGGTCTTCTGTTAAGTACTTGTTCTTCTGTTGGAAGTCTTCAACAGAGCTCTGTTGAGCTCTGTTGGATCCGACAGAGCTCTGTTGAGCTCTGTTGGTCTTCTTGGTGAACTTCTTCCAAGTCTTCTGTCTGATCTCTGTTGGTCTTCTGACTTGAACTATTTTCAATACTTTTACATAACAGATATTTGGGGCTAATAATCTCCCCCCAAGTATTGAAAATACAAGTTTACATTTGACAGAGATTTAAACAAAAGAACAGAGAACTTTTACCTCTGTCGAAACCTTGCACTAATCTTTTAGAATGTTACAAAAAGATTAAAAGACCAGTACATTTAAGTAAAATTATCTCCCCTTAAGATTCTGTCAAATCTTCTGATGAGTTCTCGGAAGTTGATCATAAGATAGATCTGCGTGATGAAGTTTCTCTGTTGCTCTTCCGGACATTTTTCTCTTGGGAGATTCTGAATGATATCTCTGAGGTATTCCAGCGACTCTGTTGAGTACTTGTGGATTTCAGCAGCTCTGAGGGCCTTCTTTATCTTCCTCTGTTGGCAGATGAACACTGGAGGATCTCCAACTACTGTTCTAGTTCTGTAGTGTTCATAGCCTTCAAGGCTCTCATTTGGTGGTGCAGTCGCTAGTCTTTCTACTTCGAATTCTATGCCTAGCTGAAAGTCAATCTGAATCCTTAGATTTATGTGCTCTTGCATAGCGAAGCGTACCTCAGGGAGTGCAGTTCTTGCCTCTTTATATCTGTCACTGAAGTTGTAACAGTAGGCGTGAAGTTGAATCAGATCGTACGGGTTCAGAAGTACGAGATCGTTGTCGTTGAAGCTCTCAACCTTTGCGTCGTTTGATTCAACAATGAACTCAGGATAGCTCATATGTGTTCTGATGTGCCGAAAGATCCTGTGCTTGATGTCTACGATACTGCGTATTCCAAAGTCAGAGTTAATGTTCTTGTTCAGACCAGACGTTTTTTCGATGAATTTGCGTCGCACATCAGAGATCGTATTGATCTTGCAGGGGTTATAGTATGGGTTGATTGGCACAACATTAACATGTATTGTATCATGGTCACCATACACATAGGCAAATATCTCTTCTAGCGGTGGTTTGCCAGAGTGTTGGTTTGAGGATTCGGGATTCTGTTCGGTTTGCTTGGGATTTGGGTCTTCATGGGTTTCGGTCATAAGTATGTCGATGTCTTGAACAGACTCTTGAGGTTGGCTTTGGCTTAATTCTTCACCAAAGAATGGTTATGTTCTCTCTGGTTCTGTTGTTGGTGAAGTAGGAGGGGTGTCCAAGATAATGATCTCTGGTGGTTGAGATGAGGGTTCAGTTGGCTTGATGACCCTATCTTTGAACATGTAGTTGAAAACCACCATGGGTATCTCTGGTAAGTCTTTAATTGTGTTCCCTTGACCTCCTGCTTCTGTTGTTTCAGCCTCTGTTACCTCGACCTCTACTACCTTCTCTTTTCCCTTGACAGATCCCTCTGCCTCTGTTACCTCTGTTACCTTTGCTACCTCTGCCTCTGTTACCTCTGTTGTAGGTTCTTTTTCCTTTTCCTTCTCCTCTTTCTCAGCCTCTTTCTCAGTCTCTTTCTCCTCTTTCTCAACCACTTTCTCCTTCTCCCCCTTTTGTTGTTCTAACGACTCACCTAGCTGATCATCTGACGGGCCTTCAGAATCGTCTCCATCATCAGAGAGAGCAACACCTGTATCTGGTGAGGGCGGAATACAAACTTCGGTCGTTTAGCAGAGGGTTCGCCTTCAGGTGCTCCTTCTGCAGGTCTTTTCCAGGAGATTATGTTCTAGAACTCTGTTGCGGCTTGTTGGAGGACGTCTTGAAGTTCTTTTGCGGTCGTGCGGACTTCATCAACTTGATTCGCAAAGTTTACGTTTTTTGAATCAAGTGAGGTTTGCACATGCTTTTCTGTTGCTTGGGCTTTCATCACGAACTTCGAAGACACATTCATCATTCGGCTTAGGACTCGTTTACTGAATTCACCCATCTGGCCGACTGTCATGGGTAAGTCTTTAGGGCTGGGGCCAGATATGTTGATTGGTGTTGCTGAGGAGATTGTGGCTTCTGTTATGGCAACCTTAACAGAGTTGTTAATTACCTCTGTTAAGGTTCTTATGTTTGAGTCTGACAGAAGCAAGGAAGGAATAGGCAAGGTTCTGTTCATTTGAGCGGTGTGGTTCTCTATTATAAGGGTCTTCAGGGCGACTAGTTCTGTTGAGAATTTTGTTCTTTCCTCTGCTCTGACCCTTTCTTCCTCTGTTCTGAGTCTTTTCTGTTCTGCCAATTCTGACGTTAACTTGGCACTTTCTTTTGTTCTTGCTCTTTCTGCCTCTGCTCTGAGTTGTTCAACTTCTATTCGGAGTCTTTCGGCTTCGGTATTTCTTTGAGTTATCTCCGTAAAAGAAGTTGTTATTCTCTGTAGCTCTGCTCTGAGAGAAGCATTCTCCGATCGGATCAACTCCTCCTTCTGTGAATTGATAAGTTTATACTCGTTCAAGGAGATGTTGATACTATCACAGAAGCCTGTAAACTCTGCTTTTGTGATGGTATCAACGGGGATATCCTTGTTTCCAACAAATGGATTCAAGTTGACCTCGAGTTCAGAGGTGCCTACGTTAAGAGTTGTGTTGAGATTGGCTCTTGTAGGTCTTCCACCCGATCCTTGACGTTCATGTTCAGGGGAAACATCTACAGGTGTTCTGGTCTGTTCAGCTCTCTCATCCTCAGAATCTAAGAGATTGAAGTAGACGTGGGAGTTAACATTGTGATCTAGACAAGTTAATCCTTGTGAAATTAGGCTGTCAAATTGCCTATGAGTTAGGCAATCCCTACGGGTAAATCGAAAATTGCCCAAGGACCTAAGTTGTTCCTCCTTAGAAAGATGAGCCACAGAGGCATCATCGTGTGTGATTGTCCTATCGATGTCATGGGGCGAATTGACATCATTACCAAACAGGGATTCCCCGGTTTCGTGCATACCAGAGGCATGAAAAGTTGCCTCTGATGGTATTGGCTGGTTGGGGTTCGAGGTGTGCACCTTTGTTTCAATATCCATTTGAGCTAGATCCTCATGGATAGATGATGTGCTTGCACTGGGAGTTGGGCTGGAAAAACGCACATGTGTGTTCACAGGCTGAACATCTTCTTCTAAACTCTCCTCTCTCTCGGATTCTATGGATAAAGAACGCTCGGGTGTACTCTCTATCACATGTATCTCACGGTTACCAGAGGGATGCGAACTCTCTGCCATCTCCTCTGTAACTTCCCTTTCTTCCTCATGAACAGCCTCCATAGGGGATGCTCTGTTCTGTACTTCCTCCTCCACTCTAGAGGAAGACCCCTCTTCGGGTACTCTTCGCTCTGGTCTTTCTTCTTCTGCTATTTCCTCACTCATGCTCTCTAACTCTGGTTCAGGACCTAAGTATGCTGGGGTTCTCCCCACAGGTTATTGTGGTTGAGCAGCACTCTGATAGTTTTGGATAGAGATGTGGTCTGGTGAGATTAGAGAAAGCATAGTACCTGGAACGCGTCGAATGATGGGTAGTCGCCTGAAGTGGTGGGATGGAATCTGGACATTACCCAGTTCTTGAAGGTATTTCCTTGTTGGGTCAACTCCAGATGATCAAATGCTCTTCTGATCACTAAGCTGATGAATCTTGGAAACTTAATGGTCTTTAGGAATTTGTGTTTCCCAACTTCACCTCCTTTGGCGATAGCAGTGGTTTTGAGGTTTACGGCTGTGAGAAGGTCATCGTAGAGAATGCTTGCGTAGTCGAGGTTCCTTTGAAAGAATAATCCATACATGATTTGTAGGATTTCCGTAGTGGCTTGATCTTGACTACCAGACTTTCCTGTAAGGGTTCGGTCAGGGTGGAGAACATGAAGTTCCAGAAAGGCGGTAGGTTCTGTCTTTTGAAAGTGCCGATTCTGACGATCTCTTTGTTGTAACCTAGAAATCGTATGAACTGAAGAAGAACAGCAGCATTTGGGGGCTTCTCATAGGCATCTATTTCAAGCTGTTCTGTCGTCTTCATTCCAAGGGTTCTCCGCAGGGTTTTAGCTCCTATTCTGATAGTTCCTGAACCGCCTTCTGTTCCAGCATCGACATTGCCAATGATTCCATCTCTTTCTTCTATAAACTGGCAGGTAGTCCACCATTGACGAATGTATAGCTCAGGAACATTATCGTCAAAGTCGGTTAGGGCTTTGAAGATTTCAGAGTTCCTGAAGAACTCTAGAAGAATGTGGTATTAGGGTAAGTAAAGGCTAGGGTTTGGATCTAATCGGTGATTGTTTTCTGCAAGTTCGTATGGAAGAATATTGATGTGATCAACAAGGCCTATTCTGCTTGAATCGGCAGAATGTTGTTGTTGTTCCATTGTTGCAGGTTAGGGTTCTTGAAGGTTTGAGTAAGGAGGGAAAGATTGATCAAAAATTTGAATACTCAGAAATCGTAAGAGATGAAATGGTTTAAAGGAAATGGGTATTTATATGAAGAATGAATGGCTGGATCACGATCATAGGTACTGTAGGTACTCGAGTTTTGAATAGTGGAACGGCCGCTACAGTAAGAACGTGCGAACAGCTGACGTTTGATCTTTCAATCAGAGATTGCCACGTGGATTTATGTCTGACAACTTTCGTGCAAGTAAACCGTCACGGTTAGAGATGTGCGGGTGACAGGTTGTTGACGTTCAAAGAGTGACCCGCGTCTCTGATGACGTATTCTGATGACGTGGCGGAACAAACTAACAGAGCTCTGATGGAGCTTTGTTAAGTTGCCTCTGTTGAGTGAACTCTTCATTTCTTATTAGCCCAAGATGTTGCATCTTTACCTTTAAAACATTTAAAATTTTGTTCTGATGTGGAAGGAAAGGAACAGACAAATCTTTAGACAAACAACAGAGCTCTGATGAGAAGCAATAGAGGCTCTGGTGAGATGTTAGAGTTCTGGCAAGTTCTTGACATTATTAAAGGTTTTCATCAGAACAGATTTTCCTTCTTCCTTCAAAATTATTTGACTGCAATGATCAAGCAAAGTCTATTTTGATTTGAAAAATTAAGTTCTAACTTGCTCCCCCTAAAACCATGCAATTTTTTTTAAGCTCCCCCTAGAAAATTGCGCTTGAAAAAAACTTTGTACAGACAATACTTTATATACAAACAGAATGTTCAAAGAGATGAAAAAGTATGCGTGACAGAATTCTGGTGAACAACATAGTTCTGTTGAACTAGCCTACCCAACTATTTGACAGAGCTCTGGTAGGAACATCAGAGCCTCTGTTGATTTTGAACAGAGTTAGGAGGACAAGTTCAGCATACCCAGTTTGCTGATTAAGAAGTTAAATCTCCTTTCATCAAGGGCTTTTGTAAACAAGTCAGCAAGCTGGAAGTCTGTTGAAACAAAGTACATTTCAATAGTCCCTTTTTCAACATGATCCTTTATGAAGTGATACCTTATGTCGATGTGCTTAGTCTTTGAGTGTTGAACTGGATTTGCAGTTATGGCAATGGCACTCTTGGAGTCACATAGAATTGGAATTTTACCATACTCCAAACCATAATCTTTGAGTTGAGTTTTCATCCAGATCACTTGAGAGCAACAGCTAGCAGCAGCAACATATTCTGCATCTGCTGTAGAAGTTGAGACACGGTTCTGTTTCTTGGATGTCCAACTCACCAACTTATCTCCAAGCAGTTGGCAGCTACCAGAAGTACTCTTTCTGTCATTCTTGCATCCTCCATAGTCTGAATCTGTATATGCTACAAGCTCGAAACCAGAGTTAAGAGGATACCAGAGACCCAAAAATTGAGTCCCTTTCAGATATTTAAAAATACGTTTGACAGCAGTTAAATGAGTTTCTGTTGGATTAGCCTGAAATCTGGCACAGAGACAGGTTGCAAACATTATATCAGGTCTGCTGGCAGTTAAGTACAAAAGTGACCCTATCATGCCTCTATAGTGCTTGACATCTGTTGGTTCACCCTTAAGATCTAAGTCAAGTTTAACTCTAGTGGCAATAGGAGTTTTGATAGGTTTTGAATCATTGAGCTTATATTTCTTCAACATGTCAGAGATGTACTTGGACTGACTTATAAAAGTCCCTCTGTCAGATTGTTTAACTTGTAAACCAAGGAAGAACGAAAGTTCTCCCATCATGCTCATTTTAAATTCACTTTTCATTAAACTCTCAAACTTGTCACAATACTCTTGTCGTGTAGACCCGAAAATAATATCATCAACATATATTTGTACCAGAAGTATATCATTCTTATACCTCCTAAAGAATAGAGTTTTATCGACGGTACTTTTCTCGAAGTGATTGATCAAAAAAAATTTGGACAAAGTTTCATACCAGTCTCTGGGAGCTTGCTTAAGGCCGTAGAGAGCTTTGTGTAACTTATAGACATGGTCTGGAAACTCAGAACATTCAAAACCAGGTGGTTGCTGGACATAAACTTCCTCTTGTAGTTTGCCATTCAGAAAGGCAGACTTGACGTCCATTTGGTAGACCTTGAAACCCTTATGTGCAGCATAGGCTAAAAAGATTCTGATGGCTTCTAGCCTAGCCACAGGAGCAAAGGTTTCGTCATAATCAATGCCTTCATCCTGTCTGTATCCCTTTGCAACCAGACGGGCTTTGTTTCTGATGATTATCCCATCTTCATCCTTTTTGTTTCTAAACACCCACTTGGTTCCAATGCCGCTTTGCCTTTTGGGAGTGGAACCAAGGACCAGACTTTATTTCTTTGGAATTCCAGAAGCTCTTCTTGCATAGCTTCGATCCAATTTGGGTCCTCTAGGGCTTCAGAAACCTTCTTCGGCTCAATCATGCTTAAAAAGTTTACAAAGAAAGCTTCATTGATTGTGGCCGATCTAGTCTTCACACCATCTTCAGCAGCACCAATAATCAGATGATGAGGGTGATCCTTTGTCCATCGCGTCATGGGAGCATGGACAATAGATGGGGTTTGTGCTTCTGATGGGAAAAAACGAACTTCAGCGTCAGAGCTCTGTAGGTTGGGACCAGTGCTCTGTGGCATACAACTCTGAAGAGTGGCCTCATTGCTCTGAGAGTTATTAACAGGGATTTGTGAAGATGGACTTTCAAATAAGGAGTTTCTGCCAATATTAGTCAGCAGAGGTGATGATGGCTCTTGTTCAGGTTCTCCCTCGCTCTGATGTGGTTCCTCATTTCTCTAAATCACTCCTGTAGACAGAGAAGTAGATGGTGAAATATTTGAGGGGACAGTAAGAGTTGTACCTGTCAGATTTTGTTATGTTGAGTTCTGAGCTTGATCTCCTCTGTTGACGTTATCAGAGGAATCATCATCATTGAAAAAGTTGTTGAACATAAGATTTATATCTTCTTCCCTTGTCTTTGAAGAACTTGTCTTCTTCTGCTCTGTATGTGTCCCCTCTGTTGATTTTCGATCAGAGAATCTTGATGTACTTTCATCAAAGGACACATTTACACTTTCTTGAATGACCCGACATCTGGAGTTGTAGACTCTGTAGGCTTTAGAGGTTAAGGAATAACCAATAAAGATTCCTTCATCTGCTTTCTTATCAAACTTTCCCAGTTGATCTCTGTCATTCAATATGTAACATTTGCAGCCAAAAACATGAAAGAATTTCACATTTGGTCTTCTGTTGTTGATGAGTTCATAAGGAGTCTTCTTAAATCTTTTCACTATTACAGCTCTGTTTTGGGTAAAACATGCTGTTGAGACTGCTTCTGCCCAGAAGTTCATTGGAAGGACAGAGCCAGCTAACATGGTTCTGGAGGCTTCTACCAGAGTTCTGTTCTTTCTTTCCACAACTCAATTTTGTTGTGGAGTTCTTGCTGCTGAGAAGTTTTGGGAAATACCTTCCTCTGTTAGGTAGGCATCAATTTTGCCATTCTTGAATTCTGTCCCATTATCACTTCTCAACTTCTGTACCTTCAGATCTAACAGAACCTGTATCCTTTTCAACAAACTTATCAGAATCTCTGGGATATCAGATTTTACTCTGATGAACTCAATCCAGGTATATCGAGAAAATTCATAAATTAAAACAAGAATATACTTCTTGTCCGACAGACTTTGCACAGAGATTGGACCACAGAGATCCACATGAAGCATATGCAAAGGTCTGGGACAACTATGATCACTCTTTGTTCTGTGTGAAGATCTTTTCATCTTACCCAGCTCACAAGCAGAACAGAGATGGTCTTTGTCAAACTTCAGAGCAGGAAGTCCTTTTACTAACTTTAGTTTCACGAGCTTATCAAGATTTTGAAAGTTCAAATGGGCAAATCTTTTATGCCAGAGCCAGGCATCTTCATTTTTCAAAGACACTAAACAGAGTTTCTCTGTTGTAGAGTTTTTGTTTGGTTTAAAATTCATCTTATAAAGATTGCCTTTTCTGTCGGCTCTTAAAAGTTTTTTACCAGACTCTGAAAGTAACAATGAACAATACTTCTTCCTGAAATTGACGTAGAACCCGTGATCACAGAGTTGACTTATACTGAGAAGATTATGGTTTAATCCTTCAACATAAGCAACCTCAGAAACTGAAACATCACCATTTACTAAAGTACCATAACCCTTAATCTGTCCGCCATTGTTTCCTCCGAAGGTTACTGCACTTCCCATCTTGTTATTAAAAGAAGTTAACAGCTCCTTATTCCGCTTCATGTGCCTGGAGCATCCAGAATCCAAATACCAGATATGCACATGAGGTTTCTGAAGACAGATTAATTCCTTTTAGGAACCCACTGCATAATGGGTCCTTTCTTGTTAGGCTTTGGTGGATTAACAGACTTTCCTTGGGATTTTTCATACTGAGATGGTGTGCCAGAGGTTTTCCTCTGTGTATTCTGAACAGTCTTAAGATTTTGCTTTTGAACCGACTTATTCAGAACACAGTGGGGACCATTCAGATGGTTTTGCAATTTAAGTAACAGCTGAATGCAATTGCAGTTTATGGAGCATGACTGATGCACATTGTTTTTATTAGAAAGGTGTTTGAATGGTGCTTGATTTTGAAAGGTTTTAGGACCAGATGTCTTTGCATACAATCTGTCCTGATTTTGTTTCTTTGAAACAGACTCTGTTGACATGAAGTTCTTTGGATTTGACTCTTTTGACCAGACAGAATTTCCTCTTTGATTTACACCAGAATTTGGAATAGATCTGTTGTTTGCTATCCATTTTCCCTTATGTTCTGGTGTGAACTTTACTGGTTTGAATACAAGAGGAACATTTGGGTTTACAGAAACACTTTTGTTTTTCTCTCTCTTCTCCACTTCTACTGCATTAGAAGCAAGAATCTTGAAACCTTTGTTGTTAAACTCAGTTACCGGTATAAATCTTGATTGTTTCTTAAAGAAAGAATCATCCTCTTTTAGATTAATGGATCCCAACGGTATCTGCTTTAACTTGTGTAAGATTTTCTTTTGACCACAAAAGATCTGTTCATCTATTTCGGAGTCAGAGTCACAGTCCGAGGCTAGAAAGTCTCTGGCGGCTCTGTTGGAGGTATTAGGCTTGATAGGTATAACATAGATGTTTGGCTTAACAGTTCTGAACCTTCTCAACTTGGGTTTTAAGGAATCTAAAACATCATTTTCTTCGATAACTTTCAACAAATCCTCTTCAAAAGATGTTCTTATAGATTCAGAGGTAGGAGAAAAGGCTGGGGCTTCTGGATTTAGCTTGCTCTGTGGTATTTCAATAGAGGGCTCTGTCACATAAGTAACAGACTTCTGTCCTAAGAGTGAGTTGAAGTTAAAAATCTCTTTTGTATCCAAGTTCTTGACAGAGTTAGGAAGTATGATTTTAGCTCTTCCTTGATCAAGAATAAACTCTGAGGATGATTTTAAAACCTTCTTATGATCAGAGGAGTCATAGCTGACGTTCCTAAAGTAAGATGCCTTGGTTTTGAGAAAGCATATGAGATTTTGGTACTTTTAAAAACAGCATTACCAGATATCACGTCCTCTTGGATTTTCCCAACACAAAAGGCAGAGGACAGAGATGTCTTCTTTCTTTCGTCATAGGGAGCAAGGTCAGAGAAACCAAGACCTTGCGTATCCATCTGTGCACATCTTGTGCATCCTGGTACTTTTTGATCTGAATTTCTTTTCTCTGTAGGGATTGATGCAGAACTTCCCTCTCTCTCTTTGAAAATAATCAGTTAAAGCAACAGAGTTAAGTCTCTCTGTTTCGGACTTTTTCATTTCTTCAGACTTCTTTTTCAAAGCATTTTCATATTCTTTAATCTTATCTGAAAACAGACTCTCTTTCCTTTTTTGCAAGATTTCTAGCTCAGGTTTTTCATTGAAGATTTCTTCCTTTTCTTGTTCTAAGAGAGTTTTCTCTCTCTTGTAAAAGGATAGATCCTTCTGAGCTAGCTTTCTCAGCTCCTTTTCTTCAGAAAGTTTTTGTTTCAGAAGTTGAAATTCCTCATTCAGCATAGAAACATGCATTTCTAACTCTGAGTCAGACTTGGATTCAGATGAACATACCTTGGCACTGGGTCTGGTGGTCTCCAGCGCTCTGTCGTCAGACTCTGTCGTGGTAAGAGCAAATGCATGAGCTAGATCTTCTTCTTCTGTTGTTCCCTTCGTTATCTCTGGTTCTCCGGTCATCCAGTCTCCATTCACAAGAGAGAGATGGTTCTCCGGTCATCCAGTCTTCATATTCTCATATTCATTCATCATTCACAGCAACTCCACAGAAGTTGGCTTGTTCTGGTTCATCATCAGAAGATGAATCAGAAACCCAGTTCTCCATTTCAGCAACATAACTTCTCTCTCTGTAGTTGTACTTATATTTGTTCTTGTAATAGTCCTGGTCTTTTACCCGTTTGCCTCTACAATTCACAGAAAAGTGGCCAGGTTTGCCACATCTGAAGCAGCATCCATCGTTCTGATTGATGGGTTGGACAGCATCGGCCTTCTGTTGTGCTGGTGGATTTTCTCTTCTGTTTTGTGGTTGTCTCTGCTCTGTAGTAACTCTGTTGTTACTCTGTTCTGGTGCAGCATATCCTCTTCTGTCTTCCTTTCCATCTCTCTCAAATCTACCTCTTCTGTCAAACTTATTGCCAAATCTCTTGTTAAATTGTTGAGTTATTAGAGCAAGAGATTGAGCAAAAGCTTGAATCTCATCATCCTCTGATGAGCTTTCCTCTGTTTCACTTTCTGCAACCAAACTTTTCTTTCCTTTCTTTTTAACGGACTTTTCTTTCGTTTTCTCTCAGTTTGAACTTTCTCTGTTAGACCTTTCTATTGTGGTTTTCTTAGAATCTGAAACTAGGGCTATTGGACCTGCAATGGTGGATTTGCCTTTATGTTTGACAACATCCTTCTCTTGTGCGGCCAAAGTGCCATACACATCTGTTAGAGACCATGCATCTAAGTCCTGGTTAGCTTGTAAAGACATGGACAGATTTAACCATTCATCATTCAAACTTTTCAAAAACAGAACATTGTTATCTTCCTTCGACCTAACAACCCCACATTTTTTGCATTTGTTGATCAACACATTAAATCTGTTGTAGGTTTGTTGTAAGGTTTCCTCATGAAGTGCTTTGAAATCGTTGTATTCATTTATACATTGGGTCCTTCTGTTCTTTTGGGTCTTGATACCACCCTCAAGTTGGTTAAGAAGTTGATCCCAGATTTCCTTAGCAGTAACACATGAATCTAGTTCTTGAAATATTTCGTTTGGAATGGCCATTATCAGTAGTCTAACTGCTTTAATATCATTTTCCATTTTTAGATTTTCCTCATCAGTAAAACCTGTGGTTTTAATCTCATAATGAGCTGGAATCTCAGCAGTAGTTCCTGTTGCGGGTACACGAGGAACAAAAACCATGGGTGACATATCGCATTAAGTCTTTATCCATACCATGGGTCCATCCGTGACATATCGCTTTAAGTCTTTATCCATACCATCGAAAAAGTTAACCATCCTGATCTTCCACTGAGCATATTCATCTCTCAGAAGAGTAGGAGGTTTTGTTAAAGAACCGGCAGTATAGATAGCATTTATACCGTTGTTCGCCATTTTGAGAAAAACAGAGTACAGTTGTTGCAAAAAGAGTTTCAACAAGAAGATGAGTTTAAACAGTAACCAATGGAACAGAAACTTTTGAGAGAAACGTTTAAACTACACTAGAAAGCTTTAAACACAGTTATATGAGATATGAAAGCTTGTTTAGAATAGGAAGCAGTAAAAACATAGTATATAATAAAGCTTTTAAAGGCACACATACACAATCAACAACAGTGAGTCAACCTTGGTAGATTGGATCGTTTGGTTTAAGAAAACCAAAGAAGCTCTGATACCAATTGTAGGTTCCCAGATTCACGTTGTATCACGTTAATGGTAAAGAAATAGACAGCGGGAGCATATTAAATAAAGCCATTAAAGTGAGTGATTGTGTAAACGATGAATGAACTGTGAGAATCAAAAATAGAACAGTAAAATGATAACAAGATCAGATATAAAAGCTGCTCGTATATTGATAATGAATCACACCAAGAACATGTTCAAGTGTGTTCGGAAATCTCACAGGACAACAATATCGTACGGAAGTAGTGCTTGGGATTGTAGCAGTGTGTGCTTAAACAATTGTGGAAAACTATTCTTCCTAAATCTTACTATTGTTTGTTCCACTACCTCACTATATATAGCCCTAAAAAAAGCATAGACAGTGTACTATTGTATCCTGGAATGACACGTGGAAAGTGTGTCTCCAATCTTTAGGGCATACGTGGAAAGTATGGACACGTGTCTAACACTTCGGATTTCCTACGAGACTTAGGCTGATAGAGGTCTTCACTTCACCAGAGCTCTGTTGAAAGAGCTGTGTTGGTCTTCTGTTAAGTACTTGTTCTTCTGTTGGAAGTCTTCGACAGAGCTCTGTTGAGCTCTGTTGGATCCGATAGAGCTCTGTTGAACTCTGTTGGTCTTCTTGGTGAACTTCTTCCAAGTCTTCTGTCTGATCTCTGTTGGTCTTCTGACTTGAACTGTTTTCAATACTTTTACATAACAGATACTTGGGGCTAACACGTTGCTGCTGCTAGCTGTTGTTCTCAGGTTCTGTGGATGAAGACTCAGCTAAAAGACTACGGCCACATCCTACTCAAGATACCCATCTTCTGTGATTCCAAAAGTGCCATTGCCATCTCTTCCAATCATGTGCAACATTCAAAAACCAAGCATATCGATATAAGGTACCACTTCTTGAAACATCATGTTGAATACGGTACAATCGAGATGCATTTCGTGCCCACAGAATACCAACTCGCGGACTTATTCACCAAAGCTTTAGACGAGAAAAGATTCAATTTCTTGGTGGGTAAGTTAGGAATGATCAATATGACGTGAAAATCCTCTATAAGTATAGCTTATCTTCTGTAAATATGTGTATAAATATATTGCTTTATTTATTGCTTTGATTGATTTCTTTCTGTATGCAAATTCTCAATCTTAAATAGTTCTTGAAATCACAGAGCTTCTGTGGGTCTGCTCAGAACCTCTGACGACCCCTACAGAACCTCTGGTAAACATGACCTATGTACTATGCAAAACTTATCCTATTTTGATCCAAGCATAGGTCAAGGGGGAGCAGAAGGAAATTTCTTGATCTACAGAGATGGTTAGATCAAGGGGGAGAAAAAGAATGTAACTTGATCGACAGAAATGGTTAGATCAAGGGGGAGCAAAAGAAACCTTGAAATGATCTACAGAGGTTAATCTTTTAAGGGGGAGCCAAAGAAGAGTGTCGATGAATCTATATCGTCAGAAGTCAGACATCACTGCCGAGAAAAGAAGAACCAAAAGGTATGTCTCGTACAAAAGGTTTTTGAAAACAGTTTTCTGGGACAAAAATTGTCAAATACGTCCCAAAAATACTGGGAATAACATTTCAAAAATAAAATTATTAAAACTTTTAATAATTTTTGAATTATGAGAAATTTGAGGTCATAGAGCTTCTGCTGAGCTCAACAGAAGTTCTGACAGAACACTGCTCTGTAATCGCAAATTTAACTCGGAAACCGAATATGCACAAATACACACACCATGACCTTCTCGCACAAAACTTTTTCCAAAACAGTTTTCTCGGACACCAACTTTCAAATATGTCCGAAAAACAATTCTTAATGCAAATCAAAACTTGGATGATCAAAATTGTTAATAGATTTTTAGTTATGAGAAATTTTCACTCATAGAGCTTCTGCTGGCCCTGACAGAGCTTCTGCAAGTTCCTACAGAGCCTCAAAACCTCTGTGAACGAAATTTCTTCACTAAAATCCTATTAATCCTCTCCAATGATTTTACAAATGTTTTGGTCAAAATAGAACCTACAGAGTCATGATAACAATGAGATATATGAGAAAAGGGTGAAAATCCAAGATTTTCAAAATCACAGATCTTCTGTAAACCACAGAGCTTCTGTGAATTTGGTATTTGGGCATTTCTGTAAACAGTAACGGTTACTTTTACTGAGAGTGAAAATCATGTGGCTAAGAACAATCCCACGCGCCTAGCATTAATGGGACGCGCACGACGTCCTGTCATCCTCTGACATGGTCTACGTGTCTCATTTTCATTGGGCGTACATGGCACGTTTTTTTATGGAAAGTTGAACCCGCCGTTCTAACTCAATTACAAATTCCAAATATTTATCCATTGCCAAATATTTTTACCCTTTCGAATTCTACCGTTTTACCCACCTATAAAACCCAAGCTTACCCTCACATAAAATCTTTACGAACCCTCATTCTTCTCCGGCGAAACCCTGCAAAAACCTGCAAGTATCTTATTCTCATTACCAATGGCTTCATCTTCTCAAGCGATCTCCCCTGCACACTCTCCGGCGAACTCACCGGAACACTCCCCTGCTCATTCTGAACATTCAGAAAACCCCTACCTCGCCAAAAATGCCGAACAAGAAGATTTCGGCGACTCAGCAGACTTTGCTCCGACCACCCATCTCCAAAATTTTATCGGAAAGGAGCACTTTGAAAAGGTACTACCCATCAAATCCAATAACTGCTATTTGGTCCCCTCACTCACTGCTTTCGGCGAAGCCCATGCCCTTCTTCTAAACATCATGGAAAACCGTATTCTCTTTCCTTTACTCTCAAGAACCCAAAGAAAATACCTGTTAGGTATTTGAACCAATATTGGCAAAGTTGCCGATATGATAAAGATGATTTTCTTATCAAAGGGTACATCTCAAAGCCAGACAAATCTGACCATTTGGAACTCAAGTTCAATAGAACAATGTTTTCTCTTGAGTTCAATCTACCAACAAGGGGTCTTCTTGGACTGAAAACATATGCAGAACAACCAACAGACGACGAGCTATGTCGTTTTGTAGAAATTCTTGGGTACAACACCCACCTAAGGAAGAGAAATGACTTCCGCAGAGGCAGACTATCACCTCTGTGGAACACCTTGTTTTCGATACTCAACAGATGCCTTACAGGGAAGATAGGCAGCATTGACCAGAGCTCGCACCAGATCTTAACCATCATGTACGGGGTCTACTACGATCTCCCACTCGATTACGCGACCATCATGTTGCAGGAGATCATCAATACAATCGACAGAAAGAACAACACCAAAAAGGCAAGAGAGAACGATCCTAAGTATCTACCGCCTCTGCAATTCCAAAGGATATTGGGAGTCCTATTCGAACCTCTGCTGATGATGCAGAACTGGCCCATGGAAGGGCCAACTCCCAAACAGTTCCCAATGAACAAAAACATCCCCACCGATCATGTAGATGGCTACACCCACTGCAGACCTCTGTCAAAGAAGCTTCTGAGCTATGCCAAGAACAAAACCCTTAAGTTAGAGTATATACGCGATCATAGGACTCCAAAACCGAGCCCTGTGACACCCCCGCGTTTAGGTGTCCTCCTAGGAACAATAGTTGCAGAACCCCTCTCTACAGAAGCGAAGGAGAAGAAACTGGCAAAACACATGGCAATCCAACTTAGTTTTATAGCCAAACGAGACGAGCTTATGGGAAAGAAGTCTTATTCTAAAGCCTCTGCCTCTACCCCAAAAACAAAGAAGAGGAAAACTGCAGAAGGCACCTCTACAAGCATTACAGAAACTCAACCTTCACCTCCTCATGCCACAAAAGTTGGCTCCTCTGCTCCTCCCTTTTCCCCAAAACAAAAGAAGAAAAGGAAATCAAAACCCACAGAAGGAGGGGCACCAAAACCCAAGAGGAGGAAGACCAAAAAGAAGCATGGGAAACCACTTGATAAAATGGTTACCATCGCAGAAGAAGGAGCTGCAGAAGTTGTTGAAGAAGAGGTCGCAGAGACCTGGGTCGAAGAAACTGCAGAGGAAGAGACTGCAGAAAAAGAAGTTGCAGAAGAGGGATATCAATCACCTTATCAATCCCCAGATCGATTCGCTTATCAAGGTAGCTTAAACGATTTCCTTCAACACCCTGACATTGCTAACTCCCTAAATACAGCTGGGAGGAATGCACCAGCACTTGACCACAACACCACAGAAGAACAAGACTTCTCTATCTCTGGCGTTGACACAAATCTGCAAGATGATGACCAAACCCCAGAGATCAACCGGCTGAAACTCCAAACATTCTACAGAACCCCTTCATCCAGCAGGGATTGAACGTCCACATAAGGAGTCCAAGCCCAGCTTCAGAAGAAGGTATAGAAGAAATCGATATGTCAGATGATGCCACTAGGGAAAGGATTAGGCTACAAGCAGAAGCTGAGGGAATAGAGATGAGGTTAAAGAGGTTTTAGATAGAATGGGAGGAAAAGAAAAAGGGATAGAAAAAGATGCCGTAGAAGTAGAAGGCACACATCCTCAAACCCCTCCCAGTGCAAACCACACTTCTAACACCGCAGGTCTAGCTGTAGAAGGTGTTATTGAACAAGAGCAGCACAGCTCGATCCAAACCCAACCCATCCAGCCAGAGGTTATTCTTTCAACCTCTGCGCCCACAGAAACCGGGGAATCCATTCATAGGGAGTCTCCTCAGAGGGACTCACCTATAGTTCGTGATCCATCGCCCCAGGTCACACTAGAACACCCTACAGAGGAATTCATTTCCTCTGCCACGCACAATTTAGGGCCAAAACTTCTTTCAGAGAGAAGTAGTGAGCACAAAGACGAAGAGACTCTAGACAAGTCTCCAAGTCAAAAGAAGAACATTCTGATACCCACCTCTGGAGTGGATTTGGACACTGTTCTTCGCAGAACTTCTGTAGATATTGAAACTCAAATTTCTTCTCGAAGATCAGATGGAAATCCTTCCACCCCCAACGTACAAACAAGGGTGAACGAAGGTGTCCCAGGAGCAGGGACTCACTCTGGAGACGAATGTGTTCCTCCAGAGGTTACCATAGTTACACAAGTATCAAGGGATGAGTTCCAAACCCTTGTCACCTCTGTGAACCAAACCATGAAAGAGTTGCAAAGCTCTTTCAAATCTTTTGCAGAGACAACATCGACGGCCTTAGTAAATCTGAACACCAAAATGGACAATCTGTCCACAGAGGTGAAATCCGCCATTACCCAGATGAAGTCTTCTACTGAAACAACTGCCACTTCTGCCGCCAAAGAATTCGGGATAGCCGTAACTTCTGCGTTCAAGGAATCAGTCAAACATTTCCTTGAACAACTGAACAAGCAATCCAACAAAGCAAAGGGCATTACACCTGCAGATCTACAGAAGGCCCTGAAACACGTACAAGAAGAAGCAATGCGCAACACTGTGCTGATGCAGCCTAAAGACTACACGGCCAGAGCACAGCTAACAGAGCTCGGGCAGAATGAGATAAACCAGGTCACAAAATTCATCCTCTCCTTCACTACTGCAAATGCCAACTACGTTAAAGAGTTCAGAGCAAGTGTCGGCAGAATGCGCTTCAACACAGAAGCAGAGCTTGCAACTCTATTCGGCCTCTGTGATGATGTATGCGCAAAGTTGATGGCCGCAGGAGCAGAACTACCAAAGAAACCCAAAGCTTCTTGCAGAGCAGAGGGTACTTCTGATAAGGGTCAGAATGACTCTGATGATGACCACCTTGGTCTATCAGATCATCCTGAGGGGAGAATACAAGGGAGAAAGCTACGAGCAGATGACTTCCAGCTACACCAGTAGCCGCAGAACCCATCAACCAAGCCCCTCCAAAACAAACCCAACAACAAACTCAAGAGACCCCAGAGACAACACCCATCTCTGTGGAATCAACTGCTGAAGAAACCCATGTACCAGAAACTGCTCAACAGACCACAGAGGCAACAACCACCCCTGTGGTAATCATCTTGGAAGAAAGTCCTTCAACAAACCAACAACCCGGAGGAACAGAAGCTCAAAAGACCACAGAGGAAACACCCACCTCTGTGGAATTCCCTACAATGTTTGGAGTAGATGCTCAACATCTGTCATCCTCTTTAGAAGAAGATCTTCCCTCCCCAACTACAAAACCAACAGAAAAAACCCAAACCATCCCAAGAAGAAAGACTATTGCCCACAAACCAAAAAGAGCAAAGACCTCTGCTTCTTCTGTTCTAAGAAATATGCACAACACAATGACTGAACGAATGGCACAAAGAGCAGAAGAAAGACAGAGGTTTACATCATCTTTCTGAATGGAAAGAAGATTCGACATTCCTCAACCCACAGAAACCGAGCTCACAGAAGAAGTCACCAAAGAACCTCCAATAGAGGTTACATAGCCAATCAAGCCAACAGAACCAACGCCACAAAAGTCCTCTCAAACACAAGTGTCAAAACCTACAGAGGCAACACCCATCATTCCAACAGAAGCGCCAACACCCAAACCTACAGAGGTAACAGGTTCTGAACCTCCAAAGGCCAAAGACAAGGGAAAGGCGAAACTGACAGAAGAGCCCAAGAAAAAGAAATCATTGCCCAAGCCTACAGATAAATTGATGAAGAGCGCCTTTGATGCCTTCCAAACTCCAAAGCCTGAAGAAGAGGACTGGGCATATGGATTGAAGCCTCTGTCAGACATTCCACTAACAGGTAGAGTTGCAGAAGTTGTTCGACAGATGGAGAGTCTCAGAAGACAAGTACCACCACCTGGTCCAACATACGAAGAAATGGAAGAAGTGGTATACAAATACCTCTACAAACAACCCTTTCAGACAAATCATCCAACAGATCACGTCACATATCCAAAGATCAGAGAAGAATTTGAGAACATCTTCACCAGAACAAAGCCAACAACCAGAGCAGACGTCTTCTCAATCCACAAAATCAAAAAGGTAATCTTCTATAGGTACTCCTTTACAAGAACCTATCCAAGGGTCAGGTACAATCTTTACAGAGTCAGAAGGGTAAACAATTCAGAAACCACCTTCGCTGATGCTGACCTAAGGAATCTGAATCCCTATGATCTACCTGACCTTCTGCAATGGACGGAGGACAACTACAACACAGAGCCAAACACCAGAGCCTATCAAGTGTTGAGAAAAGCAATGAGGGAAAGGCTTTGGATCTACAGTTTGACAGACTTTCAGCTAGGAAAGGATCTTGGTCTCAAACATCTGAACCTTCGACCACCAGAGGATCGCTGCCCACCTAACGTTGTGCCCAACTCAACCATTACAGAACCAAGGTTCGGGTTAGTATTTCAAAACCCACAAGGCGAAGTTAAACTTTTTGTGACCATGGACTGTCAGAAGTACGCAACCAGTACTCTGAACATGTTCAGAGCAAACCTTGTAAAATATAGAGATACCGAGCAAATGGATAGAGACGCTGCAGATGCTTTCATCAGAGAGATTGATGCTACAATCCTCTTAAGAGAACTATGCGTCAGTTTCTACAACGATATCAGAGAAGTCGGAAGAGACAACAGAAGCTACAACGATTTCAAAGAAGCCAACATCTGATTCTCAAACAAAATCTCTGCAAACCATTTTCAGTTTATCTTTCATAATACTCAAATGTAAAATGCCTCTGGCATATTTCTGAATGAAATAACTTTCGAGGTATTGTTTAACCTCTGTCTTATCTAACTTAGCCTAAAGTACTTCAATGTCAAATTTTTATTTTTCACTACTTAGGGGGAGATTGTTAGCTTCAATCTTCCTAATCGTAGAAGTATTTATAAGTAGTGAAAAATAGGCTAAGTGAAGAAAGCCTCTTACAGAGGCTCTGCCGCTTCCGAAAGATCAAGGTCAAGAAGCTACAGAAGCTACAGAGGTGTCCTACAGAACCTCTGCCTTACGCACAAAGAAGACCAAAGACTCGGAACACGGTGAAGACTGCTCTACAGAAGACTAGACCTCAGAACCTCTGTAACCCTTTACAGAGCTTCTGCGGTTCAGACTGAAGACTTGGAAGATATTTATAATATCTTGCCACTGTTGAAGAAATATCTTGCTACTGTTACTAGGACCTGTCCATCAACTTGCATGATAGCATGCCCTGTCCAACTTCAACATGTGTCAAACTCTGAGTGGACTCAATAGGGCTTAGTACAACATAGACATCTGCGGCATTAAATGCAATACAACGCGTACAACTGTTCATGCCATCCGTTTTACTATTCATGCCATCCGTTCTAACAGTAGCTCATGCTTTATAGTCCCCTAGAGTAGTATAAAAGGAAGTCTCTTGTTGAGATCTTCCTTAATAATCTTAAGGACTTAACGAAGAATCTGAGTTTCATGCTTATTCTTTAGATTGTCAAACCTGTTAAGCATTACACTCTCTCACACACACCAAACAGTTCTTAATTTGTTCTTGGTGTTCTTATTATATATCGAACGACAGTAATCTTCAAGATATCATTTTGTTCTTAAAATATTGTTTCTTTATATTGTGTGTTCTAAATCTATCAAACATATCTGTTAGTTCTTTAAATACGCTTCCGCATCAAACATAAACTCGAACTAATAGATCTGTTAATCTTGTCTAAGCAAAACGGGAACCAACAACCCATCCCCTTTGTTGGCAGACGTTGGGGACAACACCTTGGACACTAGCTTCGTTACTGTCGCCGGAAGCGCCGAACTTGCTGGTGTCGCGTCCATCGCGCCTGGACGGCTGGATGACGCCTTCGCCTCTTTAGGCGTGACAATTCTCGACGAAATGTCAGCCCTCGAAAATTGTTCCTTCAGAACTTCGTCTTCTTCAAAGATTCCCGACCCAGCTGTCGGGGCATTCTTTATCCTTTCCCAACCTCGAAGGGCAGGCACAACTTGCGTCACCTTCTTTGATGATCGACACACGTCTATGTCCTTTCGTATATCCGCCCGGATCTTCAACACTTGTCTTCGACAGCTGGTAAGCATCATCGCGCGTCAGTATGACGTCACAACTTTTCAACTTCTCGTTCAGTTAAAGGCGAACCGGTCTAGTTCCACGACAACCAGGTAAGTCCCTCAACCCAGGTCACAAGTCTAAGCGTTCGACAAGCAAAATTTAAAACTTAAATTTGACATTCAATTTTCAAAATTTATGGGCAAACTGTTTGGGCAAAAAATCACGTCGCTCGACCGCGACCAGAACAGGTAAGACGTATGATTAAGGACTATATCTTGTATTAAGATAAGGTCTCGACGAAGACCTAGAACACCATCGTCGTCCCTCATAAAAGGTAAGTCGAGAGTTCCTTACGACGCTCGACCATAGCGTCGCCCGATCCGCACGACTATTATATAAGGACGTGTGACTTCGACCAAAGCTAACGTTAACCATGACCGTTTATTAAGTGTTTAATGCAGGAGTAAAAGTCATTAAGGAGCAACGACTATAACCGACACAATCATTAAACAGCCGGCGACCGTAACGGACGAAGATCATTACTCCGGCGACCGTTTACAACCGTTAAGGCCATTAAAGGAACATTCATGGATGAAGCTAAGGACGGGAAGACTATAAATATCAAGCTCAATCAACATTTCAACACATCGAATATCCGGCGATTAACAACCGAAGCAATATTCAAGAACACCTGAAGTGAAGAACCATTATTCTAAGTATCGCTCTCGACGCACGACAACAGCCCTCGACCAGCAGTTCACACTTTCTTTCGTACACGACAAACACCTATTTTTACATTCAAACACTTGTACTTTACATTTCGAAGCATTTCCTTCATTAGTATTGTAATCTCTGTATGATCGACACCATTATCCTTGGACATCGCCCCTGATTGGCGACCATAGTGAAACGATGACACCCTCTGTCGTCCGCAGGTTTTTTCCTCGATTGAGGTTTTTCTTGCGTCATCAAATCCCTTGTTTTTTTATTTTATTTATCGTCACACGTCTCGTCGAAAGATTCTTTCTTTAGTTGTTTAAGTCCACATCGACCTTAAGTTGTCCCTTTGGTGCGATTTTTGGCATCAACAGTATGTAACCTCTTAATCTATCTTTATGGTTTAGATAAAGTTTTATGTAAGTTTTGATGGGTTTTGATGATTCATGGATGAGTTGGGAAATCTGAGCATATGGTTAGGTTATGTTAATAGTCTTAAACATATCTGCATAATTACAGTAATACGCATAGCTTAAAAGATTAGATTTATGGGTTAAGTATGAACTCAGTTGGCTGAGACATTCATGCATGTCGCAACAGTGGGTTGCGACTTGGTTGAATGTTGTAATCTTCATGAATGTCGCAACCTTGAGTTGCGAATTGCTCATGATGTCGCAACAGTGGGTTGCGACTCGGTGCTATGTCGCAACAGTTGGTTGCGACTTGAGGGGGATGTCGCAACAATTGGTTGCGACATGAGGGAGAAGTCGCAGTAGTTAGTTGCGACTTGGTACTGTGTCGCAATAGTTGGTTGCGACTTGAGGGGGATGTCGCAACAATTGGTTATGAGGGAGAAGTCGCAGTAGTTAGTTGCGACTTGGTACTGTGTCGCAATAGTTGGTTGTGACATAGATGTAGTGTATTGCGACATGGGGTATTTCCGTGGTTGATTGCGACTTGAGTCGAGGATTTCAGGATTTAGAGATTTTAGACTTTAAAAGAAATAATTGTATTTATGTGGTAAAGATTATGTGAAACTGGACTGGAGAGATTGGAGTGCTTGATAATAGCTTGGAAGGATTTTGGAAATAAACGAATCAAGTGAGTTTTTATCTAAAATGATTTCAAATGGAATACATATATGTGAATGAGTGTAATAATGTGCATATGGTATTTATATGAATATTACACTGCATGGGTGCTAGTTGGCCGGGCTTAGGACCGGTGAAAGTTGGTTGTACAAAGGGACAGTGGTGTTGGCTGTATTTAGTACAACGGTGTAAATTAATTAATTGGCTTGCTACCAATTAATATGGCCAAGAGAAAAAGAAAGAGAAAAAGATGGAAAGATACATGATGCATGAGTCATATTTGGTATTTTTATTATGTGCATTATATGTATTGAATGTTTGTAAAATATGATTTTTAACTAACGAGGATTTTCTCACTAGACCTCAAGGTCTAACCCTCATTTTTGTTTTAAAATATGTATTCCATGTCAAGGAGCAAATAAGGGACAGTGATAGGATATATCATGTTTAGCTTTTTGGAAGATGCATGATTATGATGATTCAAGATGTGTTTTGTATCTGTTATAATATGTCGTACTTTATTATAAAAGAAAAAGTTTGTACTGAAAGACCTATTTGGTTAAGATAAGGGACCGTAAATGAAAGTTTGATGTATTATTTTGTGGTGAAATATATGTTAATTGTATGTTGGGAATCCGGGTTGTTACAGATGGTATCAGAGCCCTAGTTTAAGGGATTTAGGTATTAGTACTTGTACCTATACTTAAACTGCATGTGAAGTAGGATGTCCCTGTTATTGTAGAACCTTGGGATGTTAAATATAAAAAGGTAGAAGGAACATCATGTAAGGTAATTTCTGATTACACCTGGCCAGTGTAATTGTGATCTTACAGGTACATGTTTGGACTGGAGTACCTTGTTATATGGGGTATGTGTTTATGTGTATAATTAACCTTGTTTGAATCAACAGAATGACAAGTGGTACGAGACGAACAAATCGGGAAGGGGAAGGAAATCTGAATAGAACCAATCCAACAGCCGGAGGAAGGGGAAGAGGGGGAGAAAGAGGCAGAGGCAGAAGTGGGGGTAGAGTTCAGGGACGTGGTACGGAGTTTGTTACGAGAGACGACTTAGTGGCCGAAATGGGAAGATTACAGGCAAATATTCAGGCTATGTTTAACCAGACTCATAATACTGAAACAGAAAGACCAGATCCTACACATGAAGAAGAGATGCCCATTACTCCTACGGTTGTGCCAGTAATGAAAAAGTGCGATTATAAAATGTTTCTCAGTTGAAAGCCCCCGATCTATTCAGGAGACCGGGATCCAGTGAAAGCTATGCGATGGTTGAAGGAAATAGAATCCATCTTCAAGACTAGTTTGTGCGCGGAAGAGGATATGGTACTTTATGGAACCACAATGTTGAAGGGTGACGCTTTGTATTGGTGGGAAGCTCATATATCGTCGGGAGGTTCGGATATATATTCTACCTTTTCTTGGGAGGAATTTGTTATAGCTTTCCGGAAGCAGTTATGTCCTCATGCAGCTATTAAACAACTAGAAGGGGAGTTTATGAATTTGCAGCAAGGAAACTTATCTGTTCGGGACTACACTGCTTGTTTTCTAGAAAAATCTCGTTTTGCGGAGTACTACGTTGCCACGGAGGCAATGAAAATGGAGTGGTTTATCTTCGGGTTGAATTTAGATGTCAGAAGGTTAGTAACTGAAAAGGGACCCGATACTTTCTCAGTTGCAGTAGATGTCGCGGAAGATGTGGAGCGAGATAATAGGAGGGATGCTGGTGATAAAGGTATGGGAAAGAGAAAATGGGAAGGACCACCACACGATCCGAAGAAGTCCAGGTTTCAGCGATTTGATAGCCGTCCACCTTTTCAACCAGTTTTTTTTTTTTGGGAAATTACCGATCGTAATTGGTGACGGCTATCAAGCCGAGTATTGAAAATCCTTGGAATAATCGGTTTAGGGTTTAGGGTTTAGGGTTTAGGGTTTAGAGATCTTCTTTTCAACCAGGTTTCAGCGATTAGAATTACCGATCGTTTTTTTTTTGGGAAATTAAAAACTTTTGCTTTGGAGGAAACGAGTATTTTGAGCATTTTCGATAAATACATTTTTAAACTATAATGTTTTGACGTTATATGTCCCAAGTACGAAACTTGAGGGAGTGTTACAAGCCTGCATGCCTGCCCCCAGTTTGAGATTTTATGAGGTTTTAGTCGATATTTCCAATTAATAGAGCGGACTGGTTTCAGTCTTCAAGTTTGAAACTTATTTTGAATTATGTGCACACCTTTGTCGGACCCTGTTTAAGGTCAAGCGGTTACTTTAAGTGCACGTCATGAGTCAATCCATACTGGAATCGAGGCGGTTCATTTTAAAGAAATTATTTATTACGCTTTGCTTTTGTGTGAGTTAACCGAACTGCAATGGAACGATTTTCAACATGATTTTCCTATGTGGGACGAGCGTGTCCAGTTTTGCGTAACTATCGATCAGGTAATAGTAGTTTTATTACATACGATCTTTTTGAGATGAAAATCCTGATGTTGAAAATATTTTGTAAATGATTTTGTAAACCATTTGGGGAAATGTTCTTTTAAGTGTCATGTGTCATTTCGAGAATTTTTAGGGTGTGAGTCCTTTTGGAAAACTCTTTTGTCTAACCCGTGTTGAGTATGGGACTAAGGTTGATTTCAGAGTATTGCTTGCTTAAACTTTGTTTAAACGCAATTTTCGACCTATGGGTCTAGCAAGCGTGGAGCATTTTGCTCGGTTTGGACTTGGAGTTAGTCATGGGCGAATTGCCCGGTTTTAATGGCTAGATGTGGAGTCTAGTTGATGAGTTGTTTTTGTCGCACCATTTGGCATTCTTTGCACATTGAGTGTTTACATGTTTGGGTGAGTGAGTCAATCCGGAATAGGCATGTTGTTGGTAGGCTGTTTGCTTTGGATCCTTAGGCACGTCAGTCAGTCGTTGGTAATGGTCGGTTGGGTATCTCGGGGTGGCACCCCGGTATTCATGTGTTTTAACCTAGACTTTCCAGTAGGTACTAGGAGGATATAGTTGTGGGCACTTACCTGGGAGGTAGTGCTGGTGTGCTGGGTCTTGAGGTGTTACCTGTGAGGTAGACATCAAGGTGTATCCTCGATACGGTGTGACTTGGCTTCATAGAGCAAGTGTGGATGATACGTCGACGGTGGAAGGTAGGTATTCCATGCGCGTTAGTACTGTAGGCCGAATAGTATCGGTTAAGGGATTGATGCCCTTTGTTATTAAGAGAATAAATGCGCAACAACCATTTCGAGGTAGGTGATATATTTAGGTGTCGACGTTTGGGCTTGAGGCCAAACACCTTTAGTATAATTGGAGAGTTGTAGCCGATTCTAAGATAATCATGGTGTTGGTAGTAGTAACCCTGAAATGATCACTTGTGATGAATGGTTATGGTGGAATGACCTACGTGTGTGTTAGTTGACTTGATTGTGGGGGATGTCTATTTGTGTTAGTGTCTAGGATAATACCACGCTTATGTGATTCATTGTGATCGGTTGGACCGATGGTCGGCGGGTGGCCGATGTTTGTTATTGTAATCGGTTAGACCGATGTTCGGCAGGGGGGGTCGATGTTTTGTTGATATAATTTATTGAAAATCCTTGGAGTCTATTATAATCCGTGGTAGTTAATCGACAATTAAGGGTAGGAATGATCGTAGTCGAGTATCCTGTAGGGTATACTGTGAGCAGCTTTAGAATTGTTAAAGCTTGAAAGTGGATTGAGTTTGGGATATCATCAGATGCCAGAGAGTTATTAGGAGCTGTTTGCGGACGTAGACTTCGGGGACGAAGTCTAATCCAAGTGGGGGAGAGTTGTAAAGCCCGTGTCCCGGTATGTAATTTCGTTTTATTAATTCTTTTCTTTTAAGTTTTATTTATCGTGGATTCCGTTAGCGGGGCTAGACGAATTGGATCTTATAGTCAAAATATGTCATCAACATTGGTTAGTTGCTAGAAAGATATAGATGAGGGGCTAAGTATGTATAAGGGCCAAACTTGTGTGGAAGTTCGGCCCATGCAACCCAACTCCATATTCCTTGTTTGTTTAGGGATTGTGTCGTGGGTACCAAGGAGAAAACCCTACGGGATATTTGTTTTCCTTATGGATTGACGGCCGGAGAAGAAAAACGAGAAGAGACCGAGAGAGAGAGTGATCGCGCGAGAGAGAGAGAGAGAGAAGGCGAGAGGGAGGGAACTCGCCGGAGGCGCTGCTGTCGCCGGAGGCCTCCGCCACCAGCTCAGTTCGTCGGAGAAGTCGAGGGAGAGAGGAGCAACCGTTGCTAGGTAAGTCGTCCGTTTCGTTTCGTTTTGTTGTGTTTCGTTTCCTTTCCTTTTCGCTTCCTCCGGTGAAACTACCACCGCCGCACGCCGCCGCTACGGTGGCCGTGGGTGGTCGGCAGTGTGTGTGTGTGGGTGGTGCGTGGGTTGTCCAGCCCTAATTGCAACCCGAACCGTTAAGCCAAACGCGAAGCGTTTTATAAAGCTATCAGTTTATGAAAATTCTAGTGGGCTGTCCAGTTTTCGTGTAGTCATAACTTTTCCGTCGTAACTCCGTTTGAGCCGAAACTGGCGCCCACGGTTCTAGTTCGGGGTCGGGCTCGTTTTCTGTGTTTTAGCGGAAAACTGGTTCGGTCTCTAGCTGGGTGAAAAAGTGGTCGCAAGTTCGGTGTTTCGTCATTTCATGTGAAAATTTCTGGAATCTGCCTTGATCTTGCGAAAACCATAACTTTCTGCTCGTAACTCGGTTTGGGGTGAAACTGGTGTCAAAAGTTCCATTTTTGAGTCTAGAAACTTTTCTGTGTTTTGTGCAAAATCCATTTCGGAACGTAGCTTAGGCCAAATCGTCGTTTTATACTGATAAGTGTTGTTTTTCGCTGTTCTGCGGGCGGATCTTATAAAATCCGTAATTAATTGTAGAAAAATCGTTAGGAGGCGTATAATATGTCCTTGGAACCCTAACTCAGAGTACTTTCTGGTCATGAAATAATATTGGGAATTTTCTGGGTTTAAAGGGGTCGAAACAGGTCCCGAACAGACCTGTTTGGCGAGAACGGAAAATAGTTTTAGTGACGGTTTAAGCGTGTGTCGTGTCATAGGGTCCGGGTCTCGTATTGACACGTTTTAACATGCGTTTAGGTGCTGGGAAGTGACCGTAAGTGTGAAGCTTGAATTGTGTTATTAAGCTGGGCGCGCATTCGAGGTGAGTTCTCTCACTGTGTAGTTAGGGGTTGTATGCATGTCATAATAGTTTGTATGTACTACTGTCTTTGTGGTGTGAACTAGTTGTTTGTGGTGTGTAATATTTGATTGGTTTGAATGCTTGGTATAAATGTGTTACATTACAATTCGGTGGGACCGAGGCCTCGATGGTACTGAGGTGTTGGTTACATTACAATTCGGTGGGACCGAGGCCTCGATGGTACTGAGGTGTTGGTTACATTACAATTCGGTGGGACCGAGGCCTCGATGGTACTGAGGTGTTGGATACATTACAATTCGGTGGGACCGAGGCCTCGATGGTACTGAGGTGTTGGATACATAATTACTTGTAGACGTTTACTCGTTTTATGTAACTGTGATGTTGTTGCTTATGTGCGGATAGGGGTGATGTGTATATAATTCCTATCTGCGCATGTGTTGGAATTCACTAAGCTTCGTGCTTACCCTTTCCCAATAAACTGTGGTTTCAGGTCCGAGCGGCTTCAAGGCGTGACAAGTACACACTAGCGCGCGAGGAGAGCTGGTTGTTTTATGGTTTTATTAATTAAACGTTTATTCCGCTGTATTTTTATTATAAAGTTAATAATTATGAGTTTGCAAACGAAACGTTGGGATTCATTTAATGAGTTGTTATAAATGAGTTGTTTATTTAAATATTTAAATTTGCTTGTAATTTTTGGGACGTTACACAAACAGATTAAACTATTCAAATGAACAAACCAAGGCTTATGAGTTCTAACAAATATTGGGGACTTGGTTATGAAAATCCTAAATATTTGGCAAAAGTAAGCAAATCTCTACCAACATTGTATGATTTTAAATACTTAAGATTTGCCAGATATTTTCCTGAATTTGTTATCGAATGGTCTAACGAAGAAGAAATAAGACAAGAGGAAGCCATGAAAAGATTAACTACAACAAAAATGCAACTTCCATTTTGTTATACTTGAGAGCATGAAAAATACAAAAAGAATCTGAATGAAACACTTTCGAATAACTATTTTGATATATGTGCCATTAAACCAAATTGTGAAAAACATTTATAAGCAAAAAGATATGTTCCACCTTTGATTCTAGAAGGAAGAATTTGCGAACTTGAAAAATCCATTCTAGAACAAAGAGTGAAATTTGATTTGGAAAAAGACATTCTAACATCTATTTTTACAAATGGTGTAAAGGAATTATCTTCTGAATTCGAGAAAAACTCTGAAACCGAAAAGGACATTCTTGAAAAATCTCTAGTTAAAAGTTTTTCAGATTCTTTTAAGAAATCTTTTGATGAAAAACAGAAAGTTAATCAAAAGTGTTTCCATCTTTGTAAGAAAGTTTCGGATCTTGGGAAAATTTTAATCTTTAAGCATAATCAATTTGAAAGTGAAAAAGCCAATTTTGCAACCCAAAGTAAATATTTTGAAGCAAAGATAAGTGAGCTTTCCAAGACAGTAATTGATTTGGAAATTCTTTTGGATAATGAAAGATAATAATTTACTTTGAAGAAGTGGTTTAATCTTGAAAATTCTTCTTTTGAAAGAGCAATTTTTGCAAAAGAAAGCAAACATTTTGAAGAAAAGATTAGTAAGCTTTCTCAACAAATAAAGACATTGGAAAATGCTTTAGAAAAGGAAAGAAATATTTTTACAAATGAAAGAAAGATGTCTGATTTTGAGAAGGTTTTCAATCTTGAGTGTGAACAATTTGAAAATGAGAAAGTTATTTTTGAAAATGAAAGACAATCTTTTGAAGAGAAAATAAGGGAACTTTCTCAAGAAGTAAATGATTTAGAAATTGCTTTCGATAAAGAAAGAAAAGAATTTGCTTCCAAATCTTGGTTTACTCCTGAAAATTCTTCTTCTTTTGAAAAGGATTTTGAAGTGCA
Source organism: Saussurea involucrata (assembly GCA_033807775.1). Classification (NCBI taxonomy): domain Eukaryota; kingdom Viridiplantae; phylum Streptophyta; class Magnoliopsida; order Asterales; family Asteraceae; genus Saussurea; species Saussurea involucrata. The sequence goes on from CM066326.1 coordinate 26,058,616, forward strand.
CAATGTTGATTTTGATTCTGATGTTGAAGATTTTCAACCTAACCCTGTTTCTAACGAGAATTCAAAGCCTGAGGTTAGTGATAAGGGAAAAGCTTGTGAATTTGATTTTTCAAAGAAGCTTCCGGACCATAATGACTTCATTTTGAAAAATGAAATATCTTCAAGTACTTTCTGTAAGGGAGAATGTTCAAATACAAAGAAAGCTCCTATTTCCGAAAAACCTTTAAAGAAAAGAAAGAAGAGTAGAAAATCAAAGAAAAACACTTCTCATCGTTCCAAGACTTCTGACTCTAAATTTTCTAATTTTTCAGATCATTTTGTTAATGAGAAGGATATGAAGAAAGAATGACGGGTGAAGCAAAAGACAACATTACCGACTTAGCAGAATGTCAAAAATAATAGTTTTTCAAATAAGAAACAATTTGTTACGAATGATAAACGACAACTTGTAAATTATTACAAGCATTATTCAAATTAAAGGTTTTGGTGATATTGTGCAAGACAAGTTAACAATAAAGAAGGTCAGTTATGTTGAAGGATTAGGTCACAACTTGTTTAGCATCGGACAGTTTTGTGATAAAGATTTGGAAGTTAATTTCAAAGCAACAATGTGTGTCAGAACTGATGAAGGGAAAGAACTCTTAGTTGGCACACGAAAGTCAAATCTTTATACAATCAATCTGTCTGCGGTAAAACCAAACAGTGATGTGTGTCTTTTGTCAAAGGCTTCAGTTCAACAAAGTTGGTTATGGCACCGAAGGTTGTCACATCTGAATTTTCGATACATTCAGAAGTTAGTTCTAGGTGATCTTGTTCGTGGTCTTCCAGTGTTGAAGTTTAGCGCTGAAAATATTTGTGATGCTTGCGAGAAAGGTAAGATGAAAAGGGTTCCTCATAAGCCGAAACCTGAACCTACGACAAAGAGTGTATTGGAATTAATACATGTGGATTTGTGCGGTCCCATGAAGACTGGAAGTATCAGTGGTAGGAAATACGTGTTGGTGATTGTTGATGATTTTTCACGCTACACGTGGGTCAAGTTTATTCGCTCAAAGGATGAAACTCCAAAAAACTTGATCAACGTCATCAATTCAGCACATAATAATATGCAAATATCAGCTAAGATCGTTCGTTCGGACAATGGCATGGAATTCAAGAACAGAATCTTGGGAGATTTTTATGAATCGAACGGGATTACTCAACAATTTTCCGCGACTAGAACTCCTGAACAGAACGGCGTTGTGGAAAGACGGAACAGAACTTTAGTTGAATCCACTAGAACAATGTTGGCTTATTCGAATCTACCATTATTTCTTTGGGCTGAGGCCGTTGCAACTGCATGCTACACTCAGAATCGTTCTATTATACATCACCGTTTTGGTAAAACTCCATACGAGATCATGAACAACCGGAAGCCAACTTTAAAGCACTTTCGTGTCTTTGGTTGCAAATGTTTTGTCTTGAACGACAAGGAAAACCGAAACAAGTTCAGTCCGAAAGCTATTGATGGAATCTTTGTCGGATATTCTTTTTTGCAACTTCATATCGTATCTATCTGAAGCAGTCCAGAACTATAATTGAGAGCATTAACGTGAAATTTGATGAAACTGAAGAAGTGGCTTCTGTTTTTGGACATATCAGTTCAGAACCTGTTCCAAAACCGAATCAGGATCAACCTTCAACTTCTAAATCTCATTTAACTGATCTTGATTATTTATTTGAAGATTTCTATGATGAATATTTTGGTACTTACAATTCTTCTGATGTTCTTAACAGGAAGAAACCTGCATCTACAACAATTTCTGTTGTCGTTCCTACTATTGAAAAAGATGCAACTCAATCAACAACGGTTGATGCTTCTACTCTTGTTCAAGAAACTTCTGTACCAAAAGTCAATGATACACAACAATCTATTCCTACAAATTTTGAAGATTCAACACATAATGTTAGTTCTTCAGTAAATGTTACAACCACACCTCAGTAACCATCTGAATCTTCTGGAGAACCAATTCCTTCTATTGTTATTCCTCTGGAAATTCCGAGTGCTGAAGTTAGTGTACCATTAGATGATGAAGAGACAAATGCTTCTCTTGACAATGTTCAAACATCGTATGTTCCACACCCATACTCAACAAAGTGGATGAAGGCTCATCCTATTCATCAGATAATAGGTGATCCAGATTCACCAGTTCAAACATGATCGTCAATTCTTATGGCTATGACAAATGAGTGTCTCTTTGCAATCTTTCTGAGCAATATTGAACCTTTAACGGTTTATGAGGCTCTGAATGATCCAGATTGGGTGTTAGCCATGCAAGATGAGCTAAACCAGTTTGAAGCGTTAAAAGTTTGGAGGCTAGTTCCAACCTGCGAATAAAAGCGTTATAGGAACCAAGTGGGTCTTATAAAAAGGATGAAGATGGAATAATTGTTCGTAACAAAGTGAGACTCGTAGCAAAAGGATATCGCCAGCAAGAGGGCATCGACTATGATGAGACATATGCTCCGGTCGCAAGAATTGAAGCAATCATAATCTTTCTAGCTTTTGAGGCTTACAAGAACTTTACCGTCTATCAGATGGATGTGAAAACAACTTTTCTGAATCGCGTTCTTAAAGAAGAAGTATATGTATCTCAACCAGAAGGTTTCGTTGACAAGGAATATCCAAATAATGTCTATATTCTGGATAAAGCTTTGTACGAACTGAAACAAGCCCCTCGCGCGTGGTATGAAGTTTTATCCACCTTTCTACTTAAGTCAGAATTTGACAAAGGTAAAATCGATACGACATTATTCATTAAGCGCGAAGAAGGTGACATTATTATTGTGCAAATTTATGTAGACGATATTATATTTGGTTCGACTAATCCTGGTTTGTGTACATGGTTTTCTGACATCATGGTGACTAGGTTCCAGATGAGCATGATGGGAGAGATCAACTTCTTTCTCGTATTGCAAGTGAAGCAATTCTCAACGGGAATCTTCATCAATCAATCCAAATACAAATTCGATATTTTGAAGAAATTCAAAATGGAGAAGGAATGACGGGTGAAGCAAAAGACAACATTACCGACTTAGAAGAATGTCAAAAATAATAGTTTTTCAAATAAGAAACAATTTGTTACGAATGATAAACGACAACTTGTAAATTCTTACACGCATTATTCAAACAACCATTATTGAGTTTTTCAAACGAAGAATGTTTTTGTTCTGCTTGTGGTCGTAATAATCTTTTTGCTATGGTTCTTGTTGTTGGTTTAATTATTATTATGCTCCAACTGTTTTTGATAAAACCAATGCCTTCAAGAAAAAGAGATCATCAGTTTCCAAAAAGGTATTTCGAACAACTAACCAAAAAGGACCCATCTTCAAATGGGTACCTAAAAATGCCTAATCTGGTTGTTTGCAGAAGAATAATTTATGGTATCTAGATTCTGGATGCCAAAGCATATGACCGGCCGAAGAGACATGTTAACAAACTATGTTGAGAAGGATTGCGGCAGAGTGAGATTTGGTAACAACCAATTTTCTCCAATTAAAGGTTTTGGTGATATTGTGCAAGACAAGTTAACAATAAAGAAGGTCAGTTATGTTGAAGGATTAGGTCACAACTTGTTTAGCATCGGACAGTTTTGTGATAAAGATTTGGAAGTTAATTTCAAAGCAACAATGTGTGTCAGAACTGATGAAGGGAAAGAACTCTTAGTTGGCACACGAAAGTCAAATCTTTATACAATCAATCTGTCTGCGGTAAAACCAAAAAGTGATGTGTGTCTTTTGTCAAAGGCTTCAGTTCAACAAAGTTGGTTATGGCACCGAAGGTTGTCACATCTGAATTTTCGATACATTCAGAAGTTAGTTCTAGGTGATCTAGTTCGTGGTCTTCCAGTGTTGAAGTTTAGCGCTGAAAATATTTGTGATGCTTGCGAGAAAGGTAAGATGAAAAGGGTTCCTCATAAGCCGAAACCTGAACCTACGACAAAGAGTGTATTGGAATTAATACATGTGGATTTGTGCGGTCCCATGAAGACTGAAAGTATCAGTGGTAGGAAATACGTGTTGGTGATTGTTGATGATTTTTCACGCTACACGTGGGTCAAGTTTATTCGCTCAAAGGATGAAACTCCAAAAAACTTGATCAACGTCATCAATTCAGCACATAATAATATGCAAATATCAGCTAAGATCGTTCGTTCGGACAATGGCATGGAATTCAAGAACAGAATCTTAGGAGATTTTTATGAATCGAACGGGATTACTCAACAATTTTCCGCGACTAGAACTCCTGAACAGAACGGCGTTGTGGAAAGACGGAACATAACTTTAGTTGAATCCACTAGAACAATGTTGGCTTATTCGAATCTACCATTATTTCTTTGGGCTGAGGCCGTTGCAACTGCATGCTACACTCAGAATCGTTCTATTATACATCGCCGGTTTGGTAAAACTCCATACGAGATCATGAACAACCGGAAGCCAACCTTAAAGCACTTTCGTGTCTTTGGTTGCAAATGTTTTGTCTTGAACGACAAGGAAAAACCGAAACAAGTTCAGTCCGAAAGCTATTGATGGAATCTTTTTCGGATATTCTTTTTTGCAACTTCATATCGTATCTATCTGAAGCAGTCCAGAACTATAATTGAGAGCATTAACGTGAAATTTGATGAAACTGAAGAAGTGGCTTCTGTTTTTGGACATATCAGTTCAGAACCTGTTCCAAAACCGAATCAGGATCAACCTTCAACTTCTAAATCTCATTTAACTGATCTTGATTATTTATTTGAAGATTTCTATGATGAATATTTTGGTACTTACAATTCTTCTGATGTTCTTAACAGGAAGAAACCTGCATCTACAACAATTTCTGTTGTCGTTCCTACTATTGAAAAAGATGCAACTCAATCAACAACGGTTGATGCTTCTACTCTTGTTCAAGAAACTTCTGTACCAAAAGTCAATGATACACAACAATCTATTCCTACAAATTTTGAAGATTCAACACATAATGTTAGTTCTTCAGTAAATGTTACAACTACACCTCAGTAACCATCTGAATCTTCTGGAGAACCAATTCCTTCTATTGTTATTCCTCTGGAAATTCCGAGTGCTGAAGTTAGTGTACCATTAGATGATGAAGAGACAAATGCTTCTCTTGACAATGTTCAAACATCGTATGTTCCACACCCATACTCAACAAAGTGGATGAAGGCTCATCCTATTCATCAGATAATAGGTGATCCAGATTCACCAGTTCAAACATGATCGTCAATTCTTATGGCTATGACAAATGAGAGTCTCTTTGCAATCTTTCTGAGCAATATTTAACCTTTAACGGTTTATGAGGCTCTGAATGATCCAGATTGGGTGTTAGCCATGCAAGATGAGCTAAACCAGTTTGAAGCGTTAAAAGTTTGGAGGCTAGTTCCAACCTGCGAATAAAAGCGTTATAGGAACCATGTGGGTCTTATAAAAAGGATGAAGATGGAATAATTGTTCGTAACAAAGTGAGACTCGTAGCAAAAGGATATCGCCAGCAAGAGGGCATCGACTATGATGAGACATATGCTCCGGTCGCAAGAATTGAAGCAATCCGAATCTTTCTAGCTTTTGAGGCTTACAAGAACTTTACCGTCTATCAGATGGATGTGAAAACAACTTTTCTGAATCGCGTTCTTAAAGAAGAAGTATATGTATCTCAACCAGAAGGTTTCGTTGACAAGGAACATCCAAATAATGTCTATATTCTGGATAAAGCCTTGTACGAACTGAAACAAGCCCCTTGCGCGTGGTATGAAGTTTTATCCACCTTTCTACTTAAGTCAGAATTTGACAAAGGTAAAATCGATACGACATTATTCATTAAGCGCGAATAAGGTGACATTATTATTGTGCAAATTTATGTAGACGATATTATATTTGGTTCGACTAATCCTGGTTTGTGTACATGGTTTTCTGACATCATGGTGACTAGGTTCCAGATGAGCATGATGGGAGAGATCAACTTCTTTCTCGTATTGCAAGTGAAGCAATTCTCAACGGGAATCTTCATCAATCAATCCAAATACAAATTCGATATTTTGAAGAAATTCAAAATGGAGAAGGAATGACGGGTGAAGCAAAAGACAACATTACCGACTTAGCAGAATGTCAAAAATAATAGTTTTTCAAATAAGAAACAATTTGTTACGAATGATAAACGACAACTTGTAAATTCTTACAAGCATTATTCAAACAACCATTATTGAGTTTTTCAAACGAAGAATGTTTTTGTTCTGCTTGTGGTCGTAATAATCTTTTTGCTATGGTTCTTGTTGTTGGTTTAATTCTTATTATGCTCCAACTGCTTTTGATAAAACCAATGCCTTCAAGAAAAAGAGATCATCAGTTTCCAAAAAGGTATTTGGAACAACTAACCAAAAAGGACCCATCTTCAAATGGGTACCTAAAAATGCCTAATCTGGTTGTTTGCAGAAGAATAATTTATGGTATCTAGATTCTGGATGCCAAAGCATATGACCGGCCGAAGAGACATGTTAACAAACTATGTTGAGAAAGATTGCGGCAGAGTGAGATTTGGTAACAACCAATTTTCTCTAATTAAAGGTTTTGGTGATATTGTGCAAGACAAGTTAACAATAAAGAAGGCAGTTATGTTGAAGGATTAGGTCACAACTTGTTTAGCATCGGACAGTTTTGTGATAAGATTTGGAAGTTAATTTCAAAGCAACAATGTGTGTCAGAACTGATGAAGGGAAAGAACTCTTAGTTGGCACACGAAAGTCAAATCTTTATACAATCAATCTGTCTGCGGTAAAACCAAAAAGTGATGTGTGTCTTTTGTCAAAGGCTTCAGTTCAACAAAGTTGGTTATGGCACCGAAGGTTGTCACATCTGAATTTTCGATACATTCAGAAGTTAGTTCTAGGTGATCTAGTTCGTGGTCTTCCAGTGTTGAAGTTTAGCGCTGAAAATATTTGTGATGCTTGCGAGAAAGGTAAGATGAAAAGGGTTCCTCATAAGCCGAAACCTGAACCTACGACAAAGAGTGTATTGGATTTAATACATGTGGATTTGTGCGGTCCCATGAAGACTGAAAGTATCAGTGGTAGGAAATACGTGTTGGTGATTGTTGATGATTTTTCACGCTACACGTGGGTCAAGTTTATTCGCTCAAAGGATGAAACTCCAAAAAACTTGATCAACGTCATCAATTCAGCACATAATAATATGCAAATATCAGCTAAGATCGTTCGTTCGGACAATGGCATGGAATTCAAGAACAGAATCTTGGGAGATTTTTATGAATCGAACGGGATTACTCAACAATTTTCCGCGACTAAACTCCTGAACAGAACGGCGTTGTGGAAAGACAGAACAGAACTTTAGTTCAATCCACTAGAACAATGTTGGCTTATTCGAATCTACCATTATTTCTTTGGGCTGAGGCCGTTGCAACTGCATGCTACACTCAGAATCGTTCTATTATACATCGCCGGTTTGGTAAAACTCCATACGAGATCATGAACAACCGGAAGCCAACCTTAAAGCACTTTCGTGTCTTTGGTTGCAAATGTTTTGTCTTGAACGACAAGGAAAACCGAAACAAGTTCAGTCCGAAAGCTATTGATGGAATCTTTGTCGGATATTCTTTTTTGCAACTTCATATCGTATCTATCTGAAGCATTCCAGAACTATAATTGAGAGCATTAACGTGAAATTTGATGAAACTGAAGAAGTGGCTTCTGTTTTTGGACATATCAGTTCAGAACCTGTTCCAAAACCGAATCAGGATCAACCTTCAACTTCTAAATCTCATTTAACTGATCTTGATTATTTATTTGAAGATTTCTATGATGAATATTTTGGTACTTACAATTCTTCTGATGTTCTTAACAGGAAGAAACCTGCATCTACAACAATTTCTGTTGTCGTTCCTACTATTGAAAAAGATGCAACTCAATCAACAACGGTTGATGCTTCTACTCTTGTTCAAGAAACTTCTGTACCAAAAGTCAATGATACACAACAATCTATTCCTACAAATTTTGAAGATTCAACACATAATGTTAGTTCTTCAGTAAATGTTACAACTACACCTCAGTAACCATCTGAATCTTCTGGAGAACCAATTCCTTCTATTGTTATTCCTCTGGAAATTCCGAGTGCTGAAGTTAGTGTACCATTAGATGATGAAGAGACAAATGCTTCTCTTGACAATGTTCAAACATCGTATGTTCCACACCCATACTCAACAAAGTGGATGAAGGCTCATCCTATTCATCAGATAATAGGTGATCCAGATTCACCAGTTCAAACATGATCGTCAATTCTTATGGCTATGACAAATGAGTGTCTCTTTGCAATCTTTCTGAGCAATATTGAACCTTTAACGGTTTATGAGGCTCTGAATGATCCAGATTGGGTGTTAGCCATGCAAGATGAGCTAAACCAGTTTGAAGCGTTAAAAGTTTGGAGGCTAGTTCCAACCTGTGAATAAAAGCGTTATAGGAACCAAGTGGGTCTTATAAAAAGGATGAAGATGGAATAATTGTTCGTAACAAAGTGAGACTCGTAGCAAAAGGATATCGCCAGCAAGAGGGCATCGACTATGATGAGACATATGCTCCAGTCGCAAGAATTGAAGCAATCAGAATCTTTCTAGCTTTTGAGGCTTACAAGAACTTTACCGTCTATCAGGTGGATGTGAAAACAACTTTTCTGAATCGCGTTCTTAAAGAAGAAGTATATGTATCTCAACCAGAAGGTTTCGTTGACAAGGAACATCCAAATAATGTCTATATTCTGGATAAAGCCTTGTACGAATTGAAACAAGCCCCTCGCGCGTGGTATGAAGTTTTATCCACCTTTCTACTTAAGTCAGAATTTGACAAAGGTAAAATCGATACGACATTATTCATTAAGCGCGAAGAAGGTGACATTATTATTGTGCAAATTTATGTAGACGATATTATATTTGGTTCGACTAATCCTGGTTTGTGTACATGGTTTTCTGACATCATGGTGACTAGGTTCCAGATGAGCATGATGGGAGAGATCAACTTCTTTCTCGTATTGCAAGTGAAGCAATTCTCAACAGGAATCTTCATCAATCAATCGAAATACAAATTCGATATTTTGAAGAAATTCAAAACGGAGAATTGTACATCAATCGGAACACTTATGGCACCATCTTCTAAGATTGGTCCAGATCCAAATGGTAAGAAGGTAGATCTTAGGACTTATCGAGGTAGGATTGGATCACTCATGTATTTAATTGCAAGTCGTCCCGATATTATGTTTGCTACATGTTTATGTGCAAGATTTCAGGCTGATCTGAAAGAATCTCATCTCGGAGCCGTCAAGCGCATCTTCAGATATTTGAAAGGCATGACTTATCTTGGACTATGGTATCCGAAAGGGACGGGATATGAACTAACAACTTATTCGGACGTGGATCATGATGGAAGTTTATTGGATCGGAAAAGCACAACCGGACATGTACAATTCTTGGGAGATAAATTAGTGAGTTGGGCATCCAAGAAACAGAACTGTGTTTCGACATCTACGGCGGAGGATGAATACTTTGCTACCACAAGTTTTTGTTCGCATGTTCTTTGGATGAAGACTCAACTAATGGATTTTGGATGTAAGTATGATAAAATTCCCATTTATTGTGATAGTAAATCCGCAATTGCTATTTCAGTGAATCCGGTCCAACACACTAAGACAAAGCACATCGACATGCGGTATCAATTTATCAAGGACCATGTTGAAAAAGGTACAATTGAACTTTATTTTGTATCTACTGAGTTTCAACTTACCGAACTTTTCACAAAAGCATTGGATGAGAAACGTTTCAAATTTTTGATTTCAATGCTTGGTATGTTGAACATGAAAGTTTGATTATTCATAATATTCATTCAATACTTTGAAAAATCTTATTATTTATTCAAGATTAAAATCTTGATTGATAATAATAACTTTCATACTATTGAATCTTTATTATGATTAGTTCAAAAGTTTATGTCTTTAGTAGATTACAAAGTTTACTTCAAATTTTATCTTTTGACTTGTTATTTTTTCAATATTATCTCTTCATGGTTTCTTTGATGTGTGTGTGCATGTGTTTAGGGCGAGAAATGAAAAGAATTGATCATTTTTCAAGGGGGAGCATGAAATCATGTTTATAAATGTGTTGCTCAAATCATATGTGAGTCATTGAATACAAAGGTAAGTCTTCTAATTCTAATTTTCAAGCAAACTCTACTTGATGGAAAATTATTTTTGAAAATTTTATGCATCATTGTAGGGGGAGCAATTTTTTTTGAAAAGATAGTTGGAGAGAACCAGTTAAAAGTTGGACATCTTTTAACTTGGAAAAGTTCATTTTTGAAAAGTTGGAAAAAGTCAGATTTTTGGAAAAATGTCCAAGTGTAGGAAGTTGTCGCACATAGCTCATGTGATCAAGTCTCTTAATCGCACAAGCCTTGTTCGACAACTTTCCTCATCACACAAGCTTCATGCGATAACTCATGTTCATCGCATAAGCTTCATGCGATCAAAGTACTTATCGCATAAGCATCATGCGATAACTACTATTCATTGGTGTTCTTTGACCGATAACTTTGAATCCTTCATCGCATAAGCTTCATGCGGTGAAGATGAACTACTCGCACATCTTTCATGCGATTAGTTGACAGGTGGCATGTCAAACCTTGGACCAATCATCGTGTGCCACGTGTCACAAAACCCTAGGTTCTATATATAGAGCGGTTTTCAATTTCATTCACTTTTTTCTGACTTCTCGAACATACCCTATTTCTCTCAACTTGTCGATTTTTTATCATTGAGTTTGTTGCTGCTAGTTGTTGCGTTTGATTCGAAATCATCTAAGGTCAGTGTTTCTATCATTTTAAGTTCGATTCATCTATTACATTGATCGTTATGTTAGATTTTATTTTGAAAAAGTCGAGTTTGGGAAAACTGTTCATATTCCTGTCAGATTCCATTCAGTGTGTTAGTTGTAATGCTAAAACATGATAAGATAAGTTTCTGATAGTAAAAACGATCATAAGTATTTGTTTTTCAAGCTTTCTTTCATTTTCTTAGAATCTGGATTGATAACTTCAAATAGTTTCGAAGTACTCAATGTTATCGCACAAAAAATGTATTCAAAAACTCATAGTAATCGCACAACTCAGTTATTCATCTTGATCGCACACGCCTTATGTGATAACTTTTTCATAGCACAAGTGTCGTGCGATTAGCAGTGTCATGCGATTAGGACTTTATGCTTTGTGCGACAACATCCCAGACATAGGAAATTTTTGAGAAATTTTTCTCAAAAGTGGTTACTTGCAACTTTTATCCCAGTGATCTAACATGTTCCAACACAGATCCTATGGCACAAATTCTTGAGCACGGTGATGGAAATTCCTCTGATGAAAACACAGTTATCCCATCACACCGTTCATCACATCCTTCGGTGAACGCGCGAAATCTGGATGATGAGCTTATCCTTCCAAAGAACAAGTTGGCTATCAAGCATAACAATTTCACTTTCGACACAAATGTGACATTGGAGTATCACATTGTGGTTGAGATTCTCAAAGGCCATCCGCTCCGCACTGCTCTTGAAAAGACACAACTTGTACCTGAAATTTATCTACAACAGGCGTGGTACACTATTCAGTTTGTGCCAGTATCTGAGAATAATCAGTATTTCACTCTAAAGGTTGATCACTTTGATGCAAAGATGACATTAAAAAGACTCAGAACCGTTCTGGATATACCATTTTCAACCGATTTTGCCGATATGATTTCTGAGGAAGATCTGTGTTGTGATATAATGCAACTGGGATACAATTATACTAAAGATGGTGTATTAGTTCGTGCTTCCAACTTCAAAAGGAAATATCTGCCGTACATCTATTATACACTATTTAGCATCATCAATAGGTGTATGACATCCAAACACACTGGGCTTGACAGATACAGTATTTCAGTACTCAAGATGTTTCATGCAATCGTTTATGATCGGAAGATTGACTTCGTTGTTCTTATCCGGAACAATTTGATTGAAGTTGTTACTGACAAGTCTAAACCGTCCAAGGCAAGAACCTTTGTACCGTTTCAGAGGTTTCTTCAGATTGTTATTCAATATATTATGGATGCAAACCAAGAAATTCCGAGACGTCAAGACGCTCCACTTGATCCTGCTCAATGGATGCACAACATCCGTCTACCCAAAGATACAACATTTCATCATATTATGGTATTACCCGAAGCTTTACTCGCTTACGCTGACCAGGAGTCACCATTTGTGAGTGAGTATAGAGAAGAAAATGCACTTATGGCGTGGCCAGGACCGGAGGGGCCTACCTAGAGTGCCAACCAATTAGGTGAGAGGAGTGAGGGTATAGCTCGTAGTGAGAGAGTTCAGGATACTGTGATACCTGAACAGGGTGAGACGAGTGGTAAAAATATTGTGAGGGGAACTGGAGAAAGGGGTGCTCCTGGTCAGTCGTCTCGTGCTCTAGATGAAGAAAGCCTTGGATCTTCAGATTCCGAGGACGAAACTGATGATGTCTTTGCTGATATAGATGATCCAGCAAATGTCTATTCTGCATGTTCATGTTCTGATGAAGCTGATGATGAAAGAGAAGTTGAGGCTGATAGTTCAGATGATGATGATGATGATGATCAACCTGATAATCATAATTATTTTGAGATCGTTGTTAATTCCGAGCTTAACTCTGGTGCTCGACGGGAAATAAGGTGTTCTGAGGGAGACTTAGTTGAAACAGAATTACAAGTGAGGTTGAGTGAGATGGAAAGAAAAAAAGATGGTGAGTGTGAGAAAGGATCAACCAAAGTTTTAACTACTGATCCTATCCAAACCGAGTCTATCCGGGTAGCCACATCTATTGTCAATGAGCGTCCGTCGCCACAAGACATTGAAAAAGACATAGTGGACCCAGCTATGCATTGCATAACCCCACTCGGCCCCTCATCATCTTCTCAACAAGTTGGTGTTTCATTTTCTCACAGGGGATTAACACAAAGTCTATCGGCAACACACTCGGTGTTTGCTGGTATTGAACAAGGTAGGCAGTTGCCCCGGCCACCGCCTTCATTTGTACGCACATTGAGTCTAGAGCCCTTTGGAACAACTTCATTTCCTAGGACACAAAGACCGCCAGTCACAACACCGTTGGTGACACAAACCGTTGGTATTCTTCGTGAACCAACCAGAATGCCCAGAGTATTGCCGCCATTTGTTGGTGCTTTACGACGATCGGGTGGAAGTCCTGTCAACGTTAACACCATGCCAGCGTTGAACACAGTCCGTGCAGTCTCTTCGACTGTCATGCAAACCAGTAACCTAAGTAGTCTGGGTGTTACCCCGGTTCAAGCTCAACAGTTAAGATCGTTGGTGGGCCCTCCTCCACATAACTTTGTTTTAGTAAAGTTGATGGAGTTAGCAATTACTTCGTTGAATAATTCGCACAATGCTCAGACTGCGGAATTGAAAGTAATTGTTGGAAAGTTAACTCAAGAGGTGAGCAGAGCGGTTAAAGGAAAGTCAGTCATGGAAACTCCATCCACCATAACTGAAGATCAACCTGATACACAATCTCAGCCTATCCCACCAAACAAGGTACTTCCTAACCTACCCTTACATGATCTTAAATCTCAATTGCTTACCAGATTGTTAGAGCAAGGTAACAATAATTCTCAAGAGGAAGTTGATTTACTTGTCTTCTTAGACGCCAAACTGAACAACAAACGAACCTACCAACCCAAGCTGATATCCAGACCCTACAACAATCAATCTCTGATATGACCAAAGCTATTTCTTTTGGCTTTACAACCCTTTCTGACCGTATCAGTTTTAGAAGAAACTTGTGGAGTTCAAGCCTAAACCAGTAAGCGTAAGCATGATGGACAAGATCCCAATCCTGATCACCATGAGGGGGAGATGAGTAAGAGGCAGAAAGGTGGAGAAACTAGTGGTTCAGGCACTCAAACTGAAATTGTTGATGTGGATATTGGTACGAGTGGTGGTGGTAGTGGGAATGTACAATAAAGTGATGTGTTGGGAGTTCTAGATGATATCATTCCTACGGTTGAAAATCCTGGTGGAAGTGATAACAGAACGAAAGAGGAAAGGGTGGCTGATGATCTAATTTAGGATATTATATATGTGGACTCGGAGGATGAACCTGAGAACACGGTTATCAAGATTAAGGAGGAACTTGATGATGTATTTGATGCTATTAATGTACAACCAGAAGGTGCTGATACTGAGGATGAGAATATTCCTGATGTTCCTGATGTTCCAAAACTAGATGATCCTGTGATTGATGTTCCAGTCATACCTGATCTACCGGAAGGAAAGATAAAAGATCTGGTATCCGAGGCAGAACTGAGAGTTTTTCAGATGCTAATTGACAGAGAATCATTAATTGAAAGACATTGGCACATAATAAGAATTATCACTCCATTTCAAGAAGATATCCGAAGTGATTTGTTTGTAAGTAAAGTTCAACCAATCGACAAGATTAAACTGTACTCAATTGAAAAGCTACCATCTTCACATCAGATAGAGTATCTTCACCAGATGAAAAATAAAGACCGTGATCTGAAGTTTGTTAGAACAGATAAGGAGACTCTGAAAATTACAAAGATCGAATCTGAAAGAATTTTGAACGTTTGGTATCCGAGATTTACAGTCTACTGAACGGATGGCAAAGAATGGTCTTTCAGTGAAGGTGACTTCAAATCCTTGACATGTGAAGATTTCTTCAGGTTATATGATATTCTTGCCAGACTTCCTAATAAAGGTAAGACTTGGTCTGAGGCTTATCAAGCTGTGAAGATGTTCATGAAGAATCTGATCAAACTGGCTTACTTGACTGATTTTCAAATGGCATTGGAGGGAAATCATATCAGAGTAAATGTTGGAGGCCCAATAGAAGATTTCCTGATGTTCAAGGCATTTAGGTTTACACTGTGTTGAAGAAACCTGAGTTTGGGGTTATCTACTTCAACGGGCAGAAAAAGAAGAAGTTCATGAGGTTGATTGAGATCAACAAATATTGTGATGGTACGCTTAATGTGTTAAAGATTCGGTTGACTAAAAATACAAGACTTGATGAACAAAAGAAAGTGCCTCTAAAAGATAAAGAGAAAGTGTTGATCAATAGATCTCTGAAAGCGATTGAAGATATACTGGAATACAGGAATGCACTCAGAATATTTGAGATCATCTTTGGACTAAAGAAGAAGTAGATTCCTCCTGAGCAACTTGTCTAATTTGTATTCTTCGTACTTGGATACAAAGTGGGAGATTGTTGGTGCTTAAAATGTAATTGTATCCAAGTAGAAGGGCTTGCATTGTAAATTATAGTCTGGATATAAAAATCCTAGATAGAGTTAGATTCTAATCACTTATCACATTACTACTTCAAGTCACTTAGACTTTTCTCTACACTTTGTATATTGCACTTGGAGATTAATGAGAGATGACATAAGTGATTCTTGATCTATATCTTGTTTACTTGTTTCTGGGATCACAGTCTAAGTACCATAAATTATTGGTCTGCAATCAATCAGATCAAGCAGATTTAGGTACCCATTTGAAGATGGGTCATTTGTGGTTAGTTGTGCTAGACACCTTTTTGGAAATTGGTCGTATATTTTTCTTTGAAAAAATTCGGTTTGACATTAGCAGAAGGAATATAATATGAATTATACTAACAACATGAACCAGGCTTAGCAGAAAAATCATTTCGACCACAACCAGAGCAAAACCATTCAGCATTTAAAAAACCAAACAATTGCTTATTTGAATACTTCTTGTAAAACTTTACAAGTATTTGTTTATCATATGCAACTGGTTTTGAAACATTCAAAAAAGAACTAGTTTTCTCAGTCTGCTTGTTCGACAAAGATGACCTTTGCTTCACCCTCCATTCTTGCTTCACTCCTTTCTTTCTTACAAAACTATCTGAAAAACCAAAAGATTTAGAATCATATGACTTAGAATTGTGAGAATTTTTCTTCTTCGACTTTCGATTCCTTCGTCTTTTCTGTGATGGTTTTTCAGACTTAGAATTATCATTCTTTGTATTGGAACACTCACCTTCACAGAAAATACTAGGGGGTTCGTCATTGTGTAAAACAAAGTCTTTATGGTCCGGAAGCTTTGTAGAGAAATCAAATGCACAAGCTTTTCTTTTATCACAAACCTCAGGTTTTGGTTTCTCCTTAGAATCAAATTCAGATTCAAAAGCGACTTTAAAATCTTCATTAACATCAAATTCGTATGTTTCAAAATCGGCTTCATAAGGAACAAAGTTTTCATCAGAATCAAACGAATGAACTTCAAAATCTCTTTCAGAAACATTATTTTTAAAAATGAAATCTCCCACATTGTTAGGACATTTAAGTTGTCCTAAATATTAGAAAGTTTTGTAAAATAAAGGCTTTAGTTTTGTAAAGTAAAGGCTTTGGGCCTAATAGGCTTAGATATGTAAATGGGCTTGGGCTTAAATGTTGTAACAAGGGAAGGGGACTATAAATAGGCTTATCATGTAATTTCATATTCATTAATTCATAATACAATGATGTAGCTCTTAAATCTCATGGTGTTTTCTTACATTTCTAATAAATAATTAGTCCTCTTATACCTAATCTTGTTATATAATACTTGAATTGTTGAAGATCATGGACTCACAATTGGTATCAGAGCCAAATCGATGAATTATTTCTCGATACGATCATCGGATCTCGACATTTCAAGTAAATTAGCCTGATATGTTCAAATCTCTTATGCTCTTGAAGATTTGCTAGTTATTCGATTCCAGATCATCTCCAATTTTTAGAATCGAATTTCGATAAGTTTTGATGAGAGATGACTCGTGTTAAATTCCCGGTAAATCCCATTGCGCGTATGCCTTCAAATACTTCTTCCTCAGACAGATATGGCTCGAATTCAGTCTTTCCTTCTCTAGAATCAGGCTCAGGTAGCCTCAGTACAAGTCGCAGTCTTTGGAAGTCGAGCTTTGTGATGAATTCATCAATCTGGAATACGAAGATAGGTCTGTCATTCTCCATGGATGTGGTTATCGTCTTCCATGCTTGTTGTAAGTATAGCATGCGCACATTGACTGTGTGAGTCAATGCGTATGCTAGCGGATGATTTCTGAGCACTTCCTTTACCACCAGATGAATGTTGATCTTGTCAAAATCAACATGATGGTTGTTGTGAATAATATCGACATAGTTGACCGGATGGATGATAAGATGATCAGGATGAACTCCGGCTTGTGATTGATGTACAGATCGCGTTGATGGTAAAGGAACATCGGGTGTCGGATCGGGTATACTCGGAACATGCTCATCAAACCCCTGAACACGGCTTTGTTCTTCTTGATTTGGCATTTGAACTGTTGTTTTGGTACAAAACAGTTCTGAAAAAGGTTATCATTTGAAAAAGAAAATTAAAGAAAATATTCTGAAAAACACTAAGTGTAGAATTCGGATCATGCATACACACATGAGGATTCAGATTCAACATGAAAAACAAGACACAAGTTTCGGATGTACAAGGGTCCGAAACCAAAAGATTACAGATCGAGAAGGATCCGAAACCAATACTTCAAAAAATATGAAGAATCCGAAATCAAAAGAATTCGTATAGAACAAGATCCGAATTTATGACTTAGATCATTTCAGCATTTTCAAAAATATTTTATAAAATGATTTCGTATCCAAAGGAATCCGAAACCAAGGACTTCGTATCCATAAGGATCAGAATTCAAAGAATTCGTATCCGTAAGGATCCGAATCCAAGACATTAGACACAAAAACCCTTTGCAAATAGAAAGCCCATGATTTCGTATCAAGGAGGATGCGAAATCAGGACTTGCATTTTATCATCAGGAAGCATTTTGGATTTAAAAGCGATCCGAAACCCTAAAAAAACTTTGAACTATTTTGACTTATGATTGAAACTGAATATATACATACATACAGACGCATGAAGAACTTGAAGAACACAAAGAACATCGACATAAACTCAGATTGATGAAACATTTTCAGCACATATTGGGTCAATAAACATATACGAATTTCTATTAAACCCATAAATTGACACCTAGAGATGATGAATCAAAATTTGAACTTATCGATGATGAACATGAAGAACATGAACAGTAACCGCACGAATTTCATATCAATAAGCATATCAGATGAATGAAATAAATGAAATTACATGGATAGAAAGATTCACAAATAAAAATCGAATCTAATGAGACTCAAATCAGAGAAATGGTTACCTGATGAAGGAGAATCGAACAGATGAAGATGAAGGTTGAAGATGATGAACAGTGCACTTTTGAGAGGATCCGAAACGTTTGCAAAATTTGAAATAAGAGGGAAATGAGGTTTTGAACTTCTATTTATACTAAAAAACATGACACTTGGCACTATTTTAGAGTGTCCCACTTATGCAAACAGTAAAAAGGCATGTCTGAATAATAGATGGCACTGTTCATCTGAATAGTTCGCATGATCAAATATGCAAGAAGTTCCAAAAGAGTTCGAAACAAGTTGAGATTTTTGAAAAAATCAATTTTGGTTTTGTATCCTCATAGATCCGAAACCATTTGTTTCGCATCCTTAAGGATCCAAAACGGATGGTTTCGTATCCTTAAGGGTCTGAAACCTTTGGTTTCGTATCCTTAAGGGTTCGAAATCAAAAAGTTTTTCAAGAAAAATTATAACTTTTTCAGAAAAAAAATTCAAATTGTTCAAAAGGATCTCACATCAGATAAAAGCTTTGTAATTTCATTTTTTTTAACTATATACTATATCATACTTACAGACTTATGCCAATCTGGTCCCCCTAAACAGATGCATAATCAGTTGTCTCTTCTTCAGAAAAAAAAATCTGCACATACGGATGAAAACATGGTACTCATAGAACATGAGTCCATATCAGTTAGTTGTATCATTTTATGAAAAATTCTAACTCCCCCTCAAAAAATGAGTATAATTAAATAAACAAGAACATATACTCCCCTCAATGTTCTAAAGAAAACTAAGAGATGCCTATGTATTCAACATTCCTAGTTTGCTGATTAAAAAGTTGAACCTTTTTTCATCTAAAGGTTTTGTAAACAAATCATCAAGCTCTAGTTCTATCGGTACGAAATGCATTTCTATAGTTCCCTTCTCAACATGGTCTTTAATAAAATGGTACCTGACATCGATGTGTTTCGTTTTGGAGTGTTGAACAGGATTTTCAGTTATTGCGATTGCGCTTTTGGAATCACAGTATATTGGGATCTTGTTGATGATGTATCCGTAATCCTTAAGTTGTGTCTTCATCCAAATTACTTGTGAGCAACATCTAGCGGCGGCCACATATTCTGCTTCCACCGTAGACGTTGACACGCAATTTTGCTTCTTTGAGGACCAGCTTACAAGTTTATCTCCCAAAAACTGACAAGCACCAGATGTGCTTTTCCTGTCCATCTTATTACCCGCATGATCTGCATATGTGTAAGCAGTTAGCTCAAACCCTGAATCCTTAGGATACCAAAGACCCAAGTTTCTTGTGCCTTTAAGATATCTAAGGATTCTTTTAACGGCCACAATGTGAGATTCCTTCGGGTTAGCTTGAAAACGTGCACAAAAAGACGTTGCAAACAAAATATCTGGTCTACTAGCCGTTAGATATAGTAAAGACCCAATCATGCCACGGTATAACTTTTGATCGACTGATTTACCAGATAAATCAGCGTCCAAAAGCCTACCGGTAGCCATTGGAGTTTTCATGGTGGAAGAGGAATTTAAGTCAAATTTCTTAAGCATATCATTTATATATTTTGATTGATTAGTGAATATGCCTTCATTTGACTGTTTCACCTGGAGTCCAAGAAAAGGTTTTAGCTCTCCCATCATACTCATTTGAAAATGGCTTTTCGTCACCTCTTCAAAATCGTTACACATATCTTGATTAGTAGAACCAAATATTATGTCATCAACATATATTTGTACTATCAAAAAATCTTTACCTTTCCTTTTGAGAAAAAAGAGTTGTATCTACTGTACCTTTGGTGTATCCAGAATTAAGCAGATGAATAGTCAGAGTCTCATACCATGCCCTCGGAGCTTGTTTTAGACCGTAGAATGCTTTGTCTAAAACATAGACATGGTTTGGATATTTTGGATCTACAAAACCCTCAGGTTGACTTACATAAACCTCTTCATGAAGTATTCCGTTCAGAAACGCAGATTTGACGTCCATCTGAAATACCTTCATGCTTTTATGCGCGGCGTATGCAAGAAAAATTCTGATGGCTTCAATCCTTGCAACTGGTGCGTAGGTTTCATCATAATCTATTCCTTCTTGTTGATTATACCCTTTTGCAACCAGTCTTGCTTTGTTTCTGACTATAATCCCTGCTTTGTCTTTCTTGTTCCTAAAGACCCATTTAGTTCCAACAATGGTCTTGTCTTTAGGACGCTTCACCAAATGCCAAACTTCGTTGCGCTTAAACTCGTTTAACTCTTCTTGCATGGGGTTTATCCAATCTGGATCTTGTAAAGCTTCAGATGCTTTCTTGGGTTCTAACGTGCTTAGAAAGTTGACATACAAACACTCGTTTGTAGTTGCAGATCGTGTCTTCACTCCATCATTGATGTCACCAATAATATCTGCTGGAGGATGTGCCCTTGTCCATTTGTGTGTACTCGGAAGAGTTGGAATTTCTACACGAGTGTTTGATGAATCATTCTCATCCAAAACTTCAAGAATCTCTTTGGTTGATTCAGCTGAAGATATATGTGTCGTTTCAGGTATGTTAACTTCTGGTTGTTGTATTACAGGTGTAGAAACCTCCGATGAAGTGTTTACTAAAACCGGAACTTCAGGTTGAATTTCAGGTTCAGAAATTGTAGGTTCACTCGGAGTCTCGTTGGTTGCCCCAGAAGTACTAGCACCGACATCTTCAGATGGACCAGAGATATTGACACTCGTCTGTTGTGGAGATGCATTCACGGAAGTGATGGGTGATTCCATATCAGCACAATATTCCATAAATGCAACATGAAATGATAAATCTAATTCTTTAGTACTATTATTATCTAAAACTGAATTAGAAAACTGTTTCGCCACAGGTTCTACTCCTTTTTAGTAGAATCTTCAGATTTATGTCCGAGTTCTGAACTGTGTTGTCCAGAAGTCAAAGTCACAGTCTCGTCAAACGTAACGTTGATGCTCTCGATGACTGATTTTGTTCAATTATTGTAGATTCGGTATGCCTTCGAGTTCAAGGAATAACCGATAAAGATCCCTCATCAGCCTTTAATTGGAACTTCGCAAGATGTTCACGATCTTTTAGGACAAAACACCTGCATCCAAAAACACGCAAAAATTTGATGTTAGGTTTGCGATTATTGATTAACTCATATGCAGTTTTATTGAAACGTTTATTAATGATTGTCCTGTTTTGAGTAAAGCACGCTGTGGAAACTGCTTCAGCCCATAAACTTGGTGGAAGACCCGAATAGGCGAGCATTGTTCGAGCCACTTCTACAAGCGTTCGATTCTTCCTTTCAACCACTCCATTTTGTTGTGGAGTAATTGGTGCAGAAAAATTGTGAGATATTCTAACGGATTCAAGAAACGTTTGAAGGGTTGCATTCTTGGACTCAGTTCCGTTGTCACTACGTATTTTTCGAACCGGGCGTTGTAGAAGAATTTGAATCTTCTTAATGAACTTAATAATCAGCTCGGGTGCTTCGGATTTGAGTCGTAGGAAATCCAGCCAAGTATATCGCGAATACTCATCAATTATCACCAATATATACTTCTTTCCCCCCCATCGATTGAGTTCGCATCGGGCCACAAAGATCCATGTGGATTAATTCCAAGGCATTGTTGCAATTAGACAAAGTTTTGGACTTATGCAAGACGTGTTTCATTTTTCCCATTTCACACGCTGGACAGATGGAAACTTTGTCAATCTTCAATTTAGGAAGACCGGAAACTAATCCATCTATTCTGAGCTTGTTGATGCTACGAAAATTTTGATGCGAGAATCTTCTATGCCACAACCAACATTCATCATAGAGGCTTTTGATACAAGACAAACTTGATTGGAAGCAACAAGAGTCGCAAAATCTATCATATATAGATCGCCGCATCTTTTTGCTCTGGAGATTTCTGACCATTTTGCATCCACAACATAGCAGAACTCTTTATCAAATATTACCTTACAATCCTTGTCGCAAAATTGACTTATGCTGAAAAGATTATGCCCTAAACCTTCAACATACAAGATCTTTTCAATTTGCATAGAGTCATTCTTCAACGTTCCGTAGCCTCGAAGGTGACCTTTCGAGTCGTTGCCAAAACCCATCGATCCGCCAGGATGTACAGTAAAATCATGCAGTAGGTGCTTGTACCCCGTCATGTGTCTAGAAGCTCCCGAATCAATGACCCACACATGACGGTCCTGTAAAAGAAAATTACCTCATCTTAGGTACCCATATCTGTATGGGTCCTTTCTTGTTAGTACGGATCAGTTTGTTTATCACAGTTGATGAACCTTGAATTTTGCCTTTAAAAGTAAGGTTATTTTTTGAATTTGGTTTGTTGACTTGATCTTTGGGAATCCAAACCATATTCACATCAACTGTTTTTGTTTCTTTCTTCTTATTCTGTTTGTTTGATCTGAAACCGAACATTCTAGCAAATTTATTCGCTGAAGATTTTAAAGATAAAAATGAAGTATTAGACTTTTTGTTTTTAGGAGAAATATTATTTAGCTTGAAATAGTTATCCCAACAATGAGAACTATGTATTCTTCTTTTAGATTGTGTCAACAATTTAGAATTTGAAAGTGCGGAATTTTTATTTTCACAAGCCTTGTAAACATTACATGAATGTATACAATTTTTATTTAAAGAACAACATTTCTCAGTATCGGTATTCCTATCCTTGCTAATTGTAACATCCTCTGTAACACCCCGCTAAAGCGGAAACACTGAATGTACAGCTCAAGTTTCATAGCAAAAGTTACAAGATCACAACAACCATCAAAATACATTCAAAGGTTAAACCTTGTGTTTTACAATTGTCTTTACAAAAGGGAAATGAACATAAAATTTAAAGATAGTAAAGAAAGCTTCATCACGTGTAGCCTTCCTAAATTCCAACCTTAAGAACGTTCTCCTGAAAAGCATGTAAATGAGAGTGTCAGCTAATGAATAGTTGGTGAGTTCACAGGTTTAATGAGTATAACATTGTTTGCCATCGCAAAATAGTTTAAATCCACACATGGGATAAAATAATTCGGTTATAAAAACCACTTGCTCAAGGTAATCATATGTAAAATGCTAAGTTATTGAGCCCGTTACCCGACCTATACCGACATACTTTGCCCCTACTACAGTGGTGGAATCATTCCACATACGCGCATGTTCTATCACCAACAATACGCCAATACAACAATAATTATGCACTCAAACAAGCGCTACTTGTGAGTGGGGTGTCAAACCAAATAACGTTATCCATAATTACCAACGGCTCAATCCATGAGTTAACGGGTAACATATACGTAAATGGGGACTTTTGAATGATAGCAAAAGAAACTCAAACTTACAACATTTGCAACAACACAGATACCATAGAGCATAAATAAGCAATCTTCGTATTTTCAAGAAAACGAAATAATCGGTGTGTAAAATAGTTGTAGTAACCACATGTTTTTCACCCCAAAATATGTAAAACATTGAAAAAGGGGCTGTGAATACTCACATGATACGCGATAGAATCCGGTAATCTCCCACAAGTACTCCGAGATGATCCTACTTCAAACCTATGAACGTAAAGTCACTAGTGAGTTCTCAATCTCGAAGGTTCGGTACTAACTATCCAAATCATCATAAAATGCCTTGTTGTGTTTTAATATTATAACGTAATAAACGTATACATTGTTCTTCTTAGATTAACGTTTCCACAATTTCGTCCCAATAAGTAACGAAAAGGGTTTTAAAGAACATAAACATATATAGTACATATATATGTATAAACCGAAATTTTATCGTAACGACGATAAAATTAGAGGTCGTAAACGAAATGACAAATATTTAAATGTATAAATATATAGATATAACATATATTTATACTCCACTATTTCATCATAAAATGATGAAATGGGATCAAGAATAAAATGCATAAATATATATAAATATATTATATATATGAACATTCTACAATTTCATCATAAAAGATGAAAAGGGATAAAGAATAAATAAAATGTATAAATAAAAGACATAAATAAAATGCATAAATAAACTGCATAAATATAAGATATAAATGATGAAATGGGATTAGAA
Organism: Saussurea involucrata; assembly: GCA_033807775.1. Taxonomy (NCBI): domain Eukaryota; kingdom Viridiplantae; phylum Streptophyta; class Magnoliopsida; order Asterales; family Asteraceae; genus Saussurea; species Saussurea involucrata. Next base: position 26,083,033 of record CM066326.1, read on the forward strand.
ATAGTCCTTAATAATAAATAATAATTTGTCCTTTACTGTCCAGAATTTGATGTCACTTTGTGTCCAACTTTGGGTAACTTCCAGGTATAATTTGATCATGAAATTTTATGTCCAGTTGGTTCAATGAGTTAGGAAACGTTTCGAATCAGTTTCATAATTTTTGAAAGAGTATAAGTACATGAAATAATACACGACGTAAAAACCGACAGAAGACTTTGCTGTTTGTACACGGATTTTGTGAGGACTGTTTGATAAATGAAATCTTTGAGTTTTTGAATGAAACCACATGGGTTTGAATCTTAACACAATAAAATGATTTCCAGAAAAAGAATCACTCCATTTGGAGTTAAAATGAGTGAGATATGACTCTTTGAAGTGGGGTGTGAAATCTGACAGCAAGTTGTCCAAACAACACCTTGTGCATGTGCTCTCCAATTGACTTTTAAACCAAAATTCTTATTCTTTTGTATGCAAAATCCGATTTGACTCTTACCTATACCCTTATTTTCAGTTCCAAAACATATTTGTGATCCATTAAAAATGCATGCAATTTATCCATCAACTCAAACTTGGAAAACTTTTATAAAAGACCCATTTTGAAGATTGTTGATGTTCTTGCCAAGAACATCAACATGCAACTAAAAATTCAGTATTTTGAGCTCATGCATGTTTGTTTAAGTACGTTTTTAATGGTTTTCAAAGATCCATTCATGAGACTCTTGAAGAAAAATGATAGATTTCCCAAGAACACTACATGCATGTGTTTAAAATGTTCATCTTTGGTCTTAACATTGGTTTGATTTTGGATTCACCATCTTTTACTAACAAAAGATGTTATGATGGTAATTCTACAAAAAGATGAAAAAGTCTTGAAAGAACGTGTGTGGATTTTACCCAACACACCTATTTTTACCTTTGATTGCCTTGGACTCTTGAAGAAGAAGAGTTTAGGGGCTGGAGTTTATGATGAACACTTGAAGAAGATATGAAGATGAGGATGAAGATTTGAGATGGAGAGAGAAGGAGGTGACAACTTTCTCTTAGTGAGAGATTGAAATGAGAGAGTGAGGTGAAATGATGAAGAGTGTTGCATAAATATGGAGGGAGAGAGAGGGTGGCCGGCCTCTTTGAGGGGGTGGTGGTGGTGGTGTGGTGTGACAAATGTATTTTAGTTACTTCATGGTTTAAAATAAAATCAAAATACAAGTATTCTCTTTTAATGTTAAAATACAAGGTATACATGTATAAAATAAAGTATTTATATATATAATAAACTTGAAATATATAAAAATTAACAACTACATAAATACTTGTAGCATAAATATATATTAAGTTGGCATTTTATGAGATTTATGGATAATTTCCTAATTCAAGGATTTCTTAGGCAAAATTTCTCAATTTTTCCTATCGTACCGTGTTTACTGCTAAAATTGCACTGTGTAAACTATGTCATAAAAATGAGGTATCCAAAGCAGTTCTAACCTGAGATGTGAATTTGACAGTTGTCACAGTCTCCCCCGGTTAGAAGAATTTTGTCCCGAAATTCAAGTGTCACTAGCGTTAACAGGTTTGCTTGCGAAGAGGTGAGGATACTTTTGTAACATGTAATCCTCCCGCTCCCAAGTGTATTCAGGCCCACGCCTTGTGTTCCAATGGACTTTTACTATCGGGATTTTGCTTCTCTTAAGACGCTTGACTTCCCTATCGAGTATTTCCATTGGTTCCTCTACGATGTGCAGTTTATTGTTGATTTGGACTTCTTCCAAGGGCACGGTTACTGCTTCGTCAGCCAAACACTTCTTTAGGTTCGACACGTGAAACGTGTTGTGGATAGCACTTAACTCCATTGGCAATTCCAACTTATAAGCTATTGGTCCAATTCTTTTCGTGATCTTGAATGGTCCAACAAACCGTGGACTCAACTTTCCTCTTTTCCCAAAACGGACTGTTCCCTTCCAAGGGGATACTTTTAAAAAGACTCTATCGCCAATTTGAAATTCTAGAGGCTTTCTTCGATTGTCCGCATAGCTCTTTTGACGATCTTGAGCTGCTTTAAGCCTATCCCTGATGATTGCGATCTTGTCGGTGGTTTCTTGGACAATGTCCGGACTAGATAGTTGTCTATCTCCAATTTCCAACCAACAAAGAGGTGATCGACACTTGCGACCATACAGAGCTTCATATGGCGCACACTGAATACTAGTGTGATAACTATTGTTGTATGAGAATTCGAATAACGGCAAGTGGTTATCCCAACTTCCTCCAAAGTCTAATACACATGCCCGAAGCATGTCCTCCAAAGTCTGAATGGTCCGCTCACTCTGACCATCCGTTTGAAGATGATAAGCCGTGCTTAAGTTCAACTGAGTACCCAACGCTTTTTGGAGTGATTGCCAAAATCGGGATGTAAAGCGACTATCTCTATCCGATATAATGGAAACTGGAACTCCATGCCGCGTAACGATCTCCTTGATGTAGATTTGGGTAAGCTTTTCCAACTTATAATCTTCCCGAATAGGTAAGAAATGTGCAGACTTCGTAAATCGATCTACTATAACCCAAATCGTGTCATGCCCTTTGGCAATTCTCGGGAGTTTGGTTATAAAATCCAAAGTGATTTGCTCCCATTTCCACTGGGGAATTTCCGATTGTTGCAACAGTCCCGATGGCTTTTGATATACAGCCTTGACCTTTGCACACGTTATGCATTTTCCTACATATATGGCAATGTCCTTCTTCATTCCTGGCCACCAATAGTATTCCCTTAAATCCTTGTACATCTTATCCGCTCCTGGGTGAATTGAATACTTCGATTTATGAGCCTCCTCAAAAATCATTTCTCGTAGGTTGTCAGCCTTTGGGATCCACACTCTGCCCTTAAAGTAACATATTCCATCAATCTTAGTTTCAAAACTAGACTCTAAACCATGAAGAGTCTCTCCCTTCTGATTTTCAGGTTTCAATGCTTCAATCTGAGCTTCAAAAATCCGGGTTTTCAAACTTGTTTGAACCAGTGCTCCTAACGCTCGGACTCGTGAAGGTTTTACCATTTCTTTCCTACTCAAGGCATCAGCTACCACAATTGCCTTACCTGGGTGGTAACGCATCTCACAATCGTAATCGCTGAGAAGTTCTACCCATCTTCTTTGCCTCATGTTCAGCATCTTTTGATCAAAGATGTGTTGAAGACTTTTATGATCGGTGAAAATAGTACACTTGGTACCATACTGATAATGTCTCCATATCTTCAGAGCGAATACCACAGCTCCGAGTTCCAAATCGTGTGTGGTATAGTTCTTTTCGTGAACTTTTAATTGTCTCGAGGCATATGCTATCACCTTATCATTTTGCATCAATACGCAACCTAATCCTTGATGTGATGCGTCACAATACACTACAAAATCTTTCGTTCCTTCTGGTAGAGCTAAAATCGGTGCATTGCACAACTTTTTCTTTAGGAGTTGAAATGCTTCCTCTTGTGGAACTTCCCAAACGAATTCCTTCTCCTTTTGGGTTAACGAGGTAAGGGGTTTATCGATCTTAGAAAAATTCTCGATGAAACGTCGATAGTATCCCGCCAAGCCTAGAAATTGGCGAATTTCCGTTGGAGTCCTAGGGGCTTCCCATTTCTTAATGGCTTCTACTTTAGCCGGGTCCACGTGAATCCCTTTCTCCTCGATTACGTGACCTAAGAAATGTACCTCCCGAATCTAAAATTCGCACTTAGAGAATTTGGCATATAGCTTCTACTCCTTGAGAAGTTCTAAAATCACTTTCAGATGCTGCTTGTGATCCTTCTTACTCTGAGAATAGATTAGTATATCATCGATGAACACAATCACAAACTTATCAAGGTATGGCCTACATACTCTATTCATTAGATCCATAAACACAGCTGGCGCGTTCGTCAATCCAAATGGCATAACTAAAAACTCGTAGTGTCCATAGCGAGTTCTAAAAGTTGTTTTAGGAATATCTTCCTCTCAGACTCTCAACTGATGATATCCCGATCGAAGATCAATCTAAGAGAAGTAAGTTGCACCTTGCAACTGGTCGAAAAAATCGTCTATTCGAGGGAGGGATATCGGTTCTTGATTGTCAACTTATTTAGATCCCTATAATCGATACACATTCGAAATGATCCATCCTTCTTCTTGACGAAGAGAATCGGGGCTCCCCGGGGTGATGAACTTGGTCGAATGAATCCTTTATCCAAAAGTTCTTGAAGTTGATTCGACAACTCTTGCATTTCTGCAGGTGCTAAGCGATACGGGGCCTTGGCTACATGCGCCGCTCCGGGTACAAGATCAATATGAAATTTGACTTGTCTAAACGGTGGAAGTCCAGGCAAATCGTCTGGAAATACTTCTGGGTGATCCTTCACCACAGGAATATCCTGGACTCGCCTCTCCTCAGACTTCTTCTCAATTACTTGTGCCAAGAACGCAACATACTTCTTCCTCAAATACTTATGGACCTTCATACATGATACTATCACTCTATCTCCTTGGACAACTAGGGTTTATCCGCCTTGTAATGGTAACCTAACCATCTTTTCATAACAACTAACCTCTGCTCGGTGCTTAGATAACCAATCCATGCCTATTACTACATCGAAACTCCCCAATTCAATTGGAATAAGATCAACACTAAACAGTTTATCAGCTAAGTTCAAGGTACAACCTAAGATTACATCCTTAGCTTCTAATTCAAATCCATTAGCAACCTCAACAATATAAGCATTCGGCATTTTCTTAGATTCTAGATTGATCAAAGGCCTAAATTCTAAAGAAACAAAGCTCATATCGGCACCAGTGTCGAATAATACGGATGCATAATAATCGTTTAGAAGAAATGTACCGGTCACTACATTGGGGTCTCGACGTGCTTCTTCTGCTCCTAAAACAAATGCCCGTCCTCGAGCTTGTCCTCCTTGGTTTCCCTGATTAGCTTGTCTTGTTTGATACCCAGCGTTGTTATTGTTTGGTCCCCTTTTCCACCTTGGGCACACGTTTCGGAAGTGATCTGGACTTCCGCACTCATAGCATACCCTTACTTCCTCTTTCACATTCTTCACCGTCTTACAAAATCGGGCTAAATGACCTTTTTGCTTACAGATGCTACAGATGAGACAGGCTCCCTCGTGATGCGAACCACATTGGTTACACTTTGGGTGGGGCCTATTGTAACGTCCTACTTCCTTAGCATTCATCCCAAAATTTCCCACTACTTTCTTGTTCCTACTTGAACTACTTCCAATTGCTTTTCCCGACTGATTCTCCGGCCTTCTCTTAATACCGACTCCTTTCTGAGTTAGAGTTCCTGCTCTGACCGCATCATGGGTCAAACTAGTTGCTAAGGCTATGGCGGCTTGGATCGTGGTCGGACTTGATGACTTAACCATCCCTCGGATCTCCGGGGTTAATCCGTACAAATATCGGTCGATCCGTTTGCTCTCCGGGGTAACCATGTGAGGTACTAGTTTCGCAAGTTCGTGAAAACGAGCGGTGTAGCGATCTATCCCCGAACCAACCATGGTAAGATCCCAAAGTTCAGCTTCCAATTTCTGAACTTCGCTCTTGGGACAGTATTCCCCTATGAGCAATTCCTTGAACTCAGTCCAGGTCAGTTTGTACGCATCTTCCCTTCCACGGGTTTGTACTTGAATGTTCCACCAAGTTAGAGCTCGCTTTTGCAACTGACAGGCCGCATACTCTACCATGCGATCCTCCGAACACTTACAGATATGAAGTACTGACTCCATACTATCAAACCATGAGAGTAATCCTATAGCGCCTTCCGTTCCATGAAACTCCTTAGGTTTGCAAGTCATGAACGTTTTGTAGCTACATCCTCTATTGTCTTGAGTGTTATTAGGAGTTCCTCCTCCTACATTAACATTCCTTTGATTCTCATTAATACGCGCGGTAACTTGGGCTATGATGTTAGGTATCGCCTCTTGGATACGTTGAGCTATGAGTTGGGCGATATCGGGGTTTTGATCATCAGGATTTCCTCCCGTGTGACGTGTGGATCTTCTTGGTGGCATTTTTCTAAAACACAATGGCAAAAATCGAGTTGATTAAAAATTTGAGTAATTAAAGTCGGATGTTTTTGTAAAGAATACATTTGAAACTTCGAAGTGTTGGAGAATAAATAAATAACTATTGCATGTTCCACATATATAATTAAAACACAAAAATGCCTTTTCATTGAAGTCATTAATAATAGACGTTTGATACAAATATTTCTGGTGTGCATCGCACATCAGTATAGAATTACAAACTGAAATTTAAGATTGAAACAACTAGAAATTAAAAAGTTCCATTTTCTAAATTTTTCCACCGTCCACGTCAATATCCGCCCCGATACACTTCAATCGAAACCCACAACACCAATAGCGTCAACAGCATCACTACTACTATGCTCATTATCTCGGCTCATAAAGCTATCCTCCGAGCAATTTTCGCTCCATTTAGGGCGTTGGACGACCGATTGGTCAAAAGGTGACTTAATTCCACTAGCTCGGTTATGACTTGACTCTGGTGACTGACCCTCACCTGACATCCGTGCAAGTCCATTGCCACGGCCCTAAGGCGTTGCTCTTCGGTCCAGGTCATGCCAGGCGCTCGGTTACTCGGCACTCCCTCGATCACCCGTGAGGGTTCCGGTGCGTCTCGCTGATCAGACCTAAAAGACACTCGTCTAGGTATGGGCACGCTCTTCCTAGCGGTTTCCCTCGTACGTGGACCCCTAGGTGGCATTACTACCGGGATGGGTTGTGGAGGAGCCACAGTCGGAGGCATCCTTGGCCCATCATACGGGTTTCGTTCCACGTCAGACGTACGCTCACTTGATGGCGTGTAGGAAGGTTGTGAGCTTGATGATGATGACGACGACATAGTATTGCTGAAGTAAGAGTGTGATGAGGATGTTGACATAGTGATACTGAAGTAAGAGTGTATAACATTACTATCGCTCAATATAAGGGCTAAGCGTACTATACTATTGCATACTATAGGCAATAACTACGTTCCTACTAGGCATACAACGTGAAGCATCAAGTGTGAAAACACACATATTCCTAGTATATCCATTTCCGGTCTCGCATCACTCTTTCTTTAATTAAACATAGGTGATCAGGCTTTGTTTAATTAAAGACCGATTATGCAATACCCGAACCAGTTATACTAGCAACATGTTTAGTAATTTAAATGTTCATTCCCGTTTTTGGTTATAGTTGCAGTTTTCCAAAGGAAAACCGGTATTCTCTATCACCTTTAGCTTTGATACCAAATCTGTAACACCCCGCTAAAGCGGAAACACGGAATGTACAACTCAAGTTTCATAGCAAAAGTTACAAGATCACAACAACCATCAAAATACATTCAAAGGTTAAACCTTGTCTTTTACAATTGTCTTTACAAAAGAGAAATGAACATAAAATTTAAAGATAGTAAAGAAAGCTTCATCACGTGTAGCCTTCCTAAATTCCAACCTTAAGAACGTTCTCCTGAAAAGCATGTAAATGAGAGTGTCACCTAATGAATAGTTGGTGAGTTCACAGGTTTAATGAGTATAACATTGTTTGCCATCGCAAAATAGTTTAAATCCACACATGGGATAAAATAATTCGGTTATAAAAACCACTTGCTCAAGGTAATCATATGTAAAATGCTAAGTTATTGAGCCCGTTACCCGACCTATACCGACATACTTTGCCCCTACTACAGTGGTGGAATCATTCCACATACGCGCATGTTCTATCACCAACAATACGCCAATACAACAATAATTATGCACTCAAACAAGCGCTACTTGTGAGTGGGGTGTCAAACCAAATAACGTTATCCATAATTACCAACGGCTCAATCCATGAGTTAACGGGTAACGTATACGTAAACGGGGACTTTTGAATGATAGCAAAAGAAACTCAAACTTACAACATTTGCAACAACACAGATACCATATAGTATAAATAAGCAAGCTTCGTATTTTCAAGAAAACGAAATAATCGGTGTGTAAAATAGTTGTAGTAACCACATGCTTTTCACCCCAAAATATGTAAAACATTGAAAAAGGGGTTGTGAATACTCACATGATACACGATAGAATCCGGGAATCTCCCACAAGTACTCCGAGATGATCCTACTTCAAACCTATGAACGTAAGGTCACTAGTGAGTTCTCAATCTCGAAGGTTCGGTACTAACTATCCAAATCATCATAAAATGCCTTGTTGTGTTTTAATATTATAACGTAATAAACGTATACATTGTTCTTCTTAGATTAAAGTTTCCACAATTTATTCCCAATAAGTAACGAAAAGGGTTTTAAAGAACATAAACATATATAGTACATATATATGTATAAACCGAAATTTTATCGTAACGACGATAAAATTAGAGGTCGTAAACGAAATGACAAATATTTAAATGTATAAATATATAGATATAATATATATTTATACTCCACTATTTCATCATAAAATGATGAAATGGGATCAAGAATAAAATGCATAAATATATATAAATATATTATATATATGAACATTCTACAATTTCATCATAAAAGATGAAAAGGGATAAAGAATAAATAAAAGACATAAATATAAGACATAAATAAAATGCATAAATAAACTGCATAAATATAAGATATACTTATATACTCCACTATTTCATCATGAAATGATGAAATGGGATTAGAAATAGTCCTTAATAATAAATAATAATTTGTCATTTACTGTCCAGAATTTGATGTCACTTTGTGTCCAACTTTGGGTAACTTCCAAGTATAATTTGATCATGAAATTTTATGTCTAGTTGGTTCAATGAGTTAGGAAACTTTTGGCATCCGTTTCATAATTTTTGAAAGAGTATAAGTACATGAAATAATACACGACGTAAAACCCGACAGAAGACTTTGCTGTTTGTACACGGATTTTTTGAGGACTGTTTGATAAATGAAATCTTTGAGTTTTTGAATGAAACCATATGGGTTTGAATCTTAACACACTAAAATGATTTCCAGAAAAAGAATCACTCCATTTGGAGTTAAAATGAGTGAGATATGACTCTTTGAAGTGGGGTGTGAAATCTGACAGCAAGCTGTCCAAACAACACCTTGTGCATGTGCTCTCCAATTGACTTTTAAACCAAAATTCTTATTCTTTTGCATGCAAAATCCGATTTGACTCTCACCCATACCCTTATTTTCAGTTCCAAAACATATTTGTGATCCATTAAAAATGCATGCAATTTATCCATCAACTTAAACTTGGAAAACTTTTATAAAAGACCCATTTTGAAGATTGTTGATGTTCTTGCCAAGAACATCAACATGCAACTAAAAATTCAGTATTTTGAGCTCATGCATGTTTGTTTAAGTACGTTTTTAATGGTTTTCAAAGATCCATTCATGAGACTCTTGAACAAAAATGATGGATTTCCCAAGAACACTACATGCATGTGTTTAAAATGTTCATCTTTGGTCTTAACATTGGTTTGATTTTGGATTCACCATCTTTTACTAACAAAAGATGTTATGATGGTAATTCTACAAACATTAAGACCTATAAAAGATGATTTTAAAAGATATGAAGAAAATGTAGAAAAGATGAAGATCATACTTTAATATGCAAGAAGATGAAAAAGTCTTGAAAGAATGTGTGTGGATTTTACCCAACACACTTATTTTTACCTTTGATTGCCTTGGACCCTTGAAGAAGAAGAGTTTAGGGGCTGGAGTTTATGATGAACACTTGAAGATGATATGAAGATGAGGATGAAGATTTGAAGATGGAGAGAGAAGGAGGTGACAACTTTCTCTTAGTGAGAGATTGAAATGAGAGAGTGAGGTGAAATGATGAAGAGTGTTGCATACATATGGAGGGAGAGAGAGGATGGCCGGCCTCTTTGAGGGGGGGGGGGGGTGGTGTGGTGTGACAAATGTATTTTAGTCACTTCATGGTTTAAAATAAAATCAAAATACAAGTATTCTCTTTTAAAGTTAAAATACAAGGTATACATGTATAAAATAAAGTATTTATATATATAATAAACTTGAAATATATAAAAATTAACAACTACATAAATACTTGTAGCATAAATATATATTAAGTTGGCATTTTATGAGATTTATGGATAATTTCCTAATTCAAGGATTTCTTAGGCAAAATTTCTCAATTTTTCCTATCGTACCGTGTTTACTGCTAAAATTGCACTGTGTAAACTATGTCATAAAAATGAGGTATCGAAAGCAGTTCTAACCTAAGATGTGAATTTGACAGTTGTCACATCCTCCCTCAAATCCATGCACTTTTCTTCATCCATTTCTGAGAAAGAAGAAAACAAACTGTCAGAACTCTTAGAATTAGAAGAATCATACGAACACGAATTAGATTTGGTTTCAGATGATTCTCCGTTTTCTTTTCTTTTCAAATTTAGTTTTGTTTCCAAATCAGATACTTTTGATGAAAGCACATTATTTTTATCTTCAAAGGATTTTCTTTCAGTTTCAAAGACAGTTCTTTCTTTTTCAAGCTTCTCTTTTTCAAGAAATAAAACTTTCTCAAAGTCAAAAACTTGTTTTGAGAGTTTTATGCATCTCAATTTAAGTTCTTTGTTTTCTTCAAAAAGATTAGCTTTTTCAAAAAAAATCCTTTGCACCAAGATCAATCGGACTCGAAGATTTACCCTGATCTTTGAATTCAGTTTGTTTTGAACATTTTTCACAAGATTTTGAAGCCTTAGAACTTGATAATTCGAATGTTTGGGATTCAAGTCGCCGAATCTCACTCTTAAGATCAAGATTGACTTTTTTACTATGATCAAAATCTACCCCAATATTCTCATAATCATCTTCTAATTTTTCAAAGTTTAATTGTAATTTAGAAATTTGATTTTCTAAATCAACAATTTTAAGTAAAGCTGAATTCAAATCAGGAAATTCATAAGAGGTTTCTTGAACAAACTCCTTTTTGTCAGAATCTGATTTTGTATTTGACTCCATTTAAACACAAGATTCAGTTTTAACAAATTCAGGTTCTTTGATATTGGAATCAATTGTTTTAGCCATAGATTCATTTGAAAATAATAAACTAAATTCAGTTAGTTCAACCTTTTTGGTTTTGTAACTAGAATTTAGTTCATCGTATTTAAAGTTTGTCGTATTAAATCTAGGCTTTTCTTCCGAACCTTTATCCGTCTTTACTTTCTTTATATTTGAAGTGGGAGTTGAAGGATTTGAAGCATTATCTTTAACAAAAGTTTGTTTCAAACTTTCATTATTTGATTTAACAAAAGTTTGTGAAATTTGAGGTATCTCCTTTGTAAGAGTTTTCTTCAAACTTTCATTATTTCATTAAACAAATGTTTGTGAAATTGGAGGTATCTCCTTTTTTAAAGATTGCTTCAAAACTTCAGTTTTAAGAGTTTCCTTTAAACCTTCACCCAAATTCTCAATTGTGAAAAGATTTTCAGGTGCTTTCTTAAGAACTTCAACATCAGATAGACCTAGACCCATTTTTGGATTATAAAATCTTTTATCTTTTGGGTTAATAGTCAACAATTTCAGAGTTTGCTCAGTCTCGCCTCTTTTATAATTTAAATCTTCAAGTTGCTTAATCTTTGCAAAAGCATCTTTTCTTTCTTCAGAAAGAATCTTGATTTTAAACTGATAATCGATGTTTTCATCATTTATATCTTTCATTTTCTTCTTTAACTTAGAAATTTCAGATTCAAGTGTTTTAATATTTGATCTAATAGCTTCTTTTTCTTTTTCTCTATCTTCAGCTAAGCATTTATAAAGAAGTGCTTCATCGTGATATTTCAACTTTGAACTTTTCTCATCTTCAAGTTTCTTTTGAACTTTATCAAGTTTCTTTTGAGCTTTTTCAAATTTCTCATTAAGTTCAAATATCACGAGTTGCATTTCTTCATATCTAGCATCTTCAGTTTCAGACTCATTTTCAGAATTATTAGAATTATCAGAATTATTGGAAGAATATAGAAATGGTACCTCGGATTCCTGGTCTTCTTCATTCATTTTTGCCATAAGACTGTACTTTACTTCAGTAAAGTGCGATTCTTCATCATCAGAAGAATCCATAAACCAAATTTCTTCCAAAGCGTTGACTAGCTTTCCGCTTTCTTTGGCTTTTGCTAGATGTGCCTTACGCTGATAATATTCAGAATCCTTAACCTTCTTTAGCCTACAGTCTCTAGCAAAATGACCTGGTTTTCTGCAGTTAAAACAGTTTCGGTCATCTCTATCCTTCTTTTCTTCCCTCTCCTTTTTTCAACTTTCTCCTCTTTCTCTTCTTTCTCTTCCTCCTTGTTCTCATACTTTTTCTCGAACCTTTTATACCTGTTAGCTTTGTTGTAATCAAGTTTGGTTTTTGAATAAAACTTCATTTTGCCAAACCTGTTTTGAAATTTGTTTGTTAACAAAGCCAACTTCTCAGCTATATCATTCATTTCGTCTTCAGAACTGCTACTATTGTCATCATCAGAACTCATCTTCTTCTTACTCATCCCAGAAATCAAAGCTTTTGTTTTCACAACCCCACTCTTCGTGTTGACCAAGAATATTGAAAATGTCGGTCAACTTTTCATCATCCATATCCCTTGATATTTGGAGCTGAATGGAGTATGAATCCCATTCTGGTAGTAGATTCTTGACAAACTTGTAATTTATCTCTGATTCCGATTTGTCGACTCCATTCCTTCTCAAATCATTAAGGATGATGTTGTAGCGATTGTAGGTCTCTTTCAATGATTCACCATCTCATGCCTTAAACCCTTCATAAGCATTGATGCTTTGATTCTTTTTGGTCTTCATGGATTTTGATGATCCCTCAAACTGCCTTTCTAACTCATCCCATATCTCCTTAGCTGAATTACGACTATCTACACGGTTGTAGATATCATTGGGAATTGCCATGGTCAAGTATGTCAATGCTAATTCATCAATCTCCACTTTTGCTTTATCAGCTTCATTGTAATATCTGAACTCTTTCTCAATTTTCCTTGGAGGAACGTATTGACTTGTAGCTGTTTCAGGAATACCATCAATATTCAGATATGCTTTGTAAGGACCATTATAGATTGAAAGCATGAGATCCCTGTTCTGATGATTTAAGAATTGAATCATTCTTTTCTTCCATTGAGAGTATTCTTCCACTAGAAGAACTGGAGGCTTGCTCTTTGAACCCATACTAAGCAAATCTCTAGACATCTTTGCTGATTGCTAGAAGATGATCGTCCAGAAGATCAAGCAGTAAGTGTAAAAAAAAATTACACTTAGAATTAACTATTTAGAAAATTCACCCCTTTGATTGCAATTCAGATGCAACTAACACTCTTCAAGAATTCGGATGTACCTAGATCCGAAACCAACAAATCTCAGAGAATTCGGATGCGACAGGATACGGAACCACGGATTTCGTATGTAGATGGATGCGGAATCACGGATTTCTTCTCTAACTGGATGTGGAATCACATATTTCGTATCACACTTGATGCGGAAACGCGGATTTCGAATGTATCAGGATGCGGAACCACAGATTTCGTATCTTACTAGATCCGAAATTAACATTTGGACAAAATCAAACCTAAGTCTAATGCGAAACCAACACAAAAATGATGAAGCTTGATCCGAAACCACTGAATTCGGACTTAACAGAGTTCGAAACCAATGAATTCGTATGCATAGAGATCCGAAATCCACACTTGTGAAAATATCCCTTTTCACTTTGAGATCCGAAACCAAGCTAGTAAAATCAGAAATCCTCTTGTATTCTCCGAAATCCTCTTGTATTCTCCGAAATCCCTATGAATGATCTGAAATCCCTATGAACAATCCGAAACCTTCACTTAAACCCAAAAAATCCCTGATTCAGCCATAACTTCTTCAATTCTTGATCAATGAACACGAAACTTGCACTTATTTGTTCGAAAACAAATTCCACACAGTTTTCAATATGATCAGAAATCCTAATTTGATCGATTTAATCGAATTAAGATCCAAAAACAGTAAGAATAGGGTTTTCAAACAAAAAGTGTAAAATGATCAAATTCGATGAATTTCGTGCAGAATTTGATAGAAATCTAAGAATTAAAGATGATCAGGGATGTAATTCGAGTGATATGATGGCAAGAATCAATCAAAAAGATCAAGAATTGTAGAAAATGTGAAATTCTGGATGAACAATATTCGACGAACAGTCAGAAATCATCATGAACAGTAAGTGATGAAGGATCCGAAATCTTCAAAACAGTGTAAAAAATCTTCAAAAAGGTTCTTGATCTGCTTGAATCTTTTGTTTTGCTCTGATACCAATTGATAAAACCCAGATCTAGCAATGTAATATGAACAAGTATAGAGAGAATCTAGAGAGCAAATGTGTCATCCATATATTGAACATATGAGTACAAAAATGACATTAGCATGAAGTGTTGTAGAAATTAACAAAGGGATCTTCTTTATATAGTAGGGCCATGACATGTCCATGCCTCTACTCAGAAGATACAGTACAAAAGATTAATACTGTCTTGATAGCTACAAAGTGCTCTATCACATGCGTTTCACGCTGCATGGCCATAGTATGTCTGTTGAAAATCTTTGCTTGATGGTCATTATGCATCAAGGAAACAAAATTAAGTTGTTTAGTCTTGATTTGTGAAAGTAAGCTGAAGTGGAAATCAACAGTGCGTAATTTTGATGGTGATGAATAGGACTAACGGCGTTCGTTAGTGACCAGTTAAAATTCTAACATTTTTGGTCCAATTTCGTGGCTTTTGCTAATGGAACCCGTGTGGCATCACTCTTACATTTCGATTGTCACACATCCATCTCCATGACATCGTTTTATGATCGATTCCGAGTAGCGCGTGCGTTTTACTGTTCCTCCTTCGAGCAAATTCTGACCAAGCTCCTAAGCCGCTATAGTTGATCATGACTGATCTGGATTATTTTTAGAGTTGATTCAGAACTCTGACTAAATGCATTCAGAACTCTATGTTCTGACTAAGTGCATTCAAAGTTCTAAGTCCTTGATTTAAAAATTCTGACTATGTACATTTAGAATTCAAAGTTCTGACTAAGTGCATTCAGTATTATGATCTTATGTATTCAGAATTCAGATCAAGAGTGATCAAATTTAGACTTGGTTTCTCAAAGAGCAACTTTCAAGGGGGAGCCGAGCCTACATTTGAAGAATGCATTGCTAATGTTTTTCAAGAAAATCAAGGGGGAGAGGAGTTAAAATAAGATGATTTTACTTTCCAAAACGTTAGGGGGGAGAATGTTAGGACATTTAAGTTGTCCTAAATATTAGAAAGTTTTGTAAAGTAAAGGCTTTGGGCCTAATGGGCTTAGATATGTAAATGGGTTTGGACTTAAATGTTGTAACAAGGAAAGGGGACTATAAATAGGATTATCATGTAATTTCATATTCATTAATTCATAATACAAAGATGTAGCTCTTAAATCTCATGGTGTTCTCTCTAGATTAGGTTTACATTTCTAATAAATAATTAGTCCTCTTCTACCTAATCTTGTTATATAATACTTGAATTGTTGAAGATCATGGACTGGCACACATATGCCTTTCATGAAGATTCATCTGAATCAGTTGATTTAGGTGTTTCCACATGTTTGGTATCAACTTCAGTTTTGGTACAAGAGACAACAGTTCAAATAACTTCTTTTTCAATATCAAAGGATATTTCTTGATCAGTAAGAGCTTCCTTAAAACTATCTGTGAAAACAGTCGAAAGAATGTGTTAGGTCCATGATCTTCATACAATCCAAGTATTGTGTAACAAGATGATGAAGAACATTATTGAAAAGGAAATCTAACCTAGAGAGAACACAAAGTGATTAGAGATCTACATCTTGTATTAATGAATTCACTTTTGACAAACTACAAGTAAAGACCTATTTATAGTCTTCATCACTTGCTACAACAATTAAGCATAAGCCCTTTAACACAGCTATTGCTTTACAAAACTTTCTATTATAAAGGACAACTTCAGTGTCCTAACAGAATGTCCTTTTCCATTTCAAACCTTATCCTTTGTTCAAGAATAGAATCCTCAAGTTCCTTTATTCTATATTCCAAAACTAAAGGTGGATCATATCGTTTGGCTTCAAACAGTTGTTCACAACTTGGTTTAACGGAATATGTGAAAAGTTTCACTTTTCGTATCACGTTGGATGCGAGAAGTATCACTTCTCGTATCACGTTGGATGCGAAAAGTTCTCCGGCGATCCCGTTTTTTCCGGCGAAGTAAAAAATTTGTGGTTTCTTGCTGCTTTTTGACGCAAATTGCTGCAATGTTATCACAATCTTAACACAAATTGATTTGTGATGAAATGAAACCCAAAATTCTTCGCAAATTCCCTTTTTCTACCAATCCCGTTTTTCCGGTGAGAAACTCCGGCGAGGATGTGAGTTCTTCAGTAGAAGGTTGCGAGTTTTGAGGAATTCGCAACAGGAAGGATGCGAATTCTTGGAATTTGGTTGCGAGTTCTTGAAACTGCTTGCGAGTTCTTTGTTTACCTAATACGAGAAGTTCTTTGGCGTTGTTTTCTTTTCTGCAAAACACACACCACACACATACAAAGTACACACACAAACAGTAACACACACACACACACACACACACTCCTCACACACTCTAACACATGCCTAACACAAGCCTCACACACTCTCACTCACCACGTCAGCACATTCCTCGTTGACATTCAGTTTACACTCCACTAACATTTAATCAAATTGATTTCCACATGAGCCAAATTGATTTCCACGTGGATCAATCAAAATATAGTGAGTCTACATTTGTTGACTGAACATAACTTGTGCTGACTTTTTGTTCTTCCAATCCAATTGTTATACTGTGTATTCTGTAACAAATACAAACTCACAAAACAATTGCAAACATTAGAATTATGGATCAAATCAACTAACAAACACTTTTTGACAATATTTCAACTCCAAAAATGGATCAAACACTCAGATTTGAACACTTTTGTTCAAGAACACCTCAAGAACACATTCAAATCAAAAAATTCAAAATTAAGATTTAGAGTTTAAAACTTGAATTTGATGATTGAAACATGTCTAAAAACACTTTTTGGAAACGATTTTGCACAAAAATAGATCAAAACATCACCAAATTGCAAAATCAAATTCCAAAATTTTTCACATCCCACTTTTTCTCAAGAACAAAAAATATTAAAAAATCTTCAAATTGATTAATTCTTTGTGTTTTTGCGAAATTGATAATGCAGATCTTGTTTAGAATGATGGAGAAACACTTTGCAATCAAAATCAAACACAAAAACAATCAAAAATTGCATAACCCATTTGTGATCTTCAAGAACTTCAAAAATGGAGATTTTCTTCAAAAATCTTCAAAAAATATTCAAATGTTCATGAATTTGGACGACTTTTGCACATAATTCGATCTCCCAATGCTCTGATACCAATTGTAAACTCCAGTTCTATTAGCTAAACAAGTAATCTTCCATTGATCTTCAAGAATCTAGAGTTTTATGTTGGTCCCGGAGGGGTTATACAAGTTTATAGAAGGGGGGGGGGTTGAATAAAAACACACTGATTTTACTTTTCTAAATTGTTTATTGATATTTATCAAACAATTTACAACTTGTTGCGGAAACAAGATTAAGGACTAATCCTAATCGAAACAAGTTATGAGAAACACTAAGTTTCTTGCACTAGAATTAAGACAGAAGGATATAAGGAAATTACGAATAATATCCTAACACAAAGATAGTGGAGATAAGAAGATGGCTGAGCACTTCATTTCTGAAGTAGGGTTCATCTTATATGTTGCATGCATTTAATGCACAACAGTATAACTTTACACGTGGCAGCAGCTGATTGGTTGCATGGTTTGACCTTTGTAGACAACCTAGTAGCCGCATGATGTACAATGTAGAATAAGAGTTGGTTGTACGATCCTTGACAAAAGGGATGTCCTTTCTGACATTATCGTACGGAGGCGTGCAAGGAGGAAAGACAACAGTAACTTGTAGAGGAAGACTTCATGATCAGCGTTCGTTGAACAGTACTTTATCAACGAGTGACAAAGCTCGACGACAGCTGAAGTCTTCTACTTGTAACTTCACGTTGAGTGGACAGGTCTTGGCTTCGCTGATATCCACATCAGTTCATTAGTAGACTTGTCGCTGGTTCTTGGGCTTGATCTTCGACTTCAGCGTAGAACATGTTTGACGTGAGGCTTGTCTTCAGGGATTATAAGTAAACAACAGAGATCTTCAGCGAACACCAACAAGACTGAACAGACTCAGGGCTTTATTGATGAATAGTATCGCTGAACATAATTTAATGAACATGAGTTTCCTATCAGCGGTACTGTAGAGACCTAATACTTATCAGCGATATTGAATCTCTAATACATATTGTCTACTTACAATTTTCACTAAGTGTTTCATAAATAGTCATTATCAAATCACTGAGGGTTTGGATCAACAATCTCCCCCTATTTGATTATGACATAGCAATGAAGGAAAATTGTTAAGTAAGAAAACATAAGGATAAAAAGACCTCATAAAATATTTGTCCCTTTTACTGTTTTCTTGGATCTTTTGAGTACTGATGGAGTAAAGTACATTCGCTGAAATTTTTCTTTAACCATCGTAAAGGTTACATAGGGAAGTGGAAAAATTACAAGTACATCAAATAAATTTACAAGTACAAAAGTGTTGGTCCCGAATGGTTATACAAGTTTGTAGAAGGGGGTTGAATACAAACACAGGATTTTTACTTTTCTAAATTGTTTATTGATAAATCTTAAAACAATTTACAACTTGTTGCGGAACCAGATTAAGGATTAACCTAGTCTAAACAAGTTAAGAACACTAAGTTTCTTGCACTAGAATAAAGACAGAAAGGAGATAAGGAAATTACGAGTAATAACCTAACACACAGTAGTAAGGAAGAAGAAGATGGCCCGAGTACTTCATTTCTGAAGTAGGGTTCTTCTTATATACTGCATGCATTTAATGCATGGCAGTATTGCTTTACACGTGGCAGCAACTGAGTGGTTGAATGTCATTGACCTTTGTAGACAACCTTAGTAGCCGCATGTTGCACAGTGTAGAATCAGAGTTTGTTGTACGATCATAGACAAAAGGGATGTCCGTTCTGACAGTTCGTACGGATACGTGCAAGGGAGGTAAGACAATTATACTTTGTAAGGAGACTTCATGATCAGCTTTCGTTGAATCAGCACTTTATCAGCGAATGATAAAGCTCAGCGATTGCTGAAGTCTTCTACTTGATACTTCACGTTGAATGGACAATTCTGTGACTTCGCTGATATCCGCATTAGTTCATTAGTAGACTTGTCGCTGGTTCTTGGGCTTGATCTTCGACTTCGGCGTAGAACCTTTGTTGACGTGAAACTTGTCTACAGGGATCATAAGTAAACAACTAAACTATCAGCGATCATCACAGAGACTGAACAGGCTCAGAGCTACTGGATGAACAGTGTTCGCTGAATGTCTAATCTAAAGAGCGAGAGTTCCTATCAGCGGTACTGTAAAGTCTTAGTACTTATCAGCGATAGTGAAACTCTAATACACATTGTTTACTTACAATTTTCACTAAGTGTTAAAGAGAGGGTCATTATCAAATCACTGAGGGTTTGGATCATAAATCTCCCCTTATTTGATTATGACATAACAACAAAGAAAATTGCTAAGTATGAAAACATAAGGATAAAAAGAACTAATAAAATACTTGTTCTTTTTACTGTTTTCTGGGATCTTTTCAGTACTGATGGAGTAAAGTACATTTGCTGAAATTTTTCTTTTAACTTCGTATAAGATTACAAAGGGAAGTGGAAAAATTACAAGTACAGCAAATTTAAATTACAAGTACAAAAGAGGTAAGCTGATAAAGATAGAAAGATTACAAGGAAATCCTATCAGCCTTAAAAAGGTTCTTCCTTAATGAGAAGTTCATCAAGGGTCTTTGTTGTAGGGATCATCCAGTCAGGGACAGTTTCTCCCTGATTTCTTCTTTCTTGTGCTTCTTTGAAGATCAGGGGCTTGAGATATCGTGCCTGAAGATCGCGTCTAAATTCACACCAATAGATGAGATCCCTGAGCTGTTCAATGGGAGTGATGGGAAGCTCAGAGACACGTTGAAAACGTTGTCCTTCATCGTAGTCGAGAAAGAAGATACCATAAGGTTCGCTTATGACTTTACCAGGGACAAAACGTTCACCAGGTGGCAGAAAGGTATCCAGCGCTGAGAGATCAGGATCAGGACCAAGTACTTCAGCACGTGAAAAACCAATACGTGTTTCGTTTCAGATAGGAGGACCTGAATCTGATGGTTTGGACTTTTTCTTTGCAGAGGCCCTTCTTTGTTGAGTCGTAAGAGGAGGAGGAGGAGGAATATCCATAGCAGAAGAAACCAAGTCGATCTATGAATTTATGATTTTCTCGACATGGCTCTTATATTGTGAGGTAGATCGCTGAATGGCTATTCGCATCTCCAACCATTCAGAGAAACCGTACTTATTGATCGTAGCAGCGTAGATGTTTTCCTTGGTACCGTTTTCTCTGAATAGATCGACCTTAACAATTGGAACATCTATGGTCGATTTTCCTCTGATGAATACCTTGTGAATTTTGGCAGCCCAATATCGATGGTGCAGTCTTTCTTTGCACCATTCCAAGGTAGAATCAGATACCTTGGTCTTTTCTTCAACGATCTTCTGGGCGTCTTCCCATAACTGACGTTGGACTTCGACGGGAGCTCTTTTCAGTTTGAGGTCATTCACCGATTCTTGGGCAAGCTGGATGGCGAGGGCCTTATCTTTTTCTTCAGCTTCCTTCTTTTCGGCGAGTAATCTTTTGGCTCTAAGATGATCAGCGAACTCTTTCTTTGATTACCTGAACTTTGTGGGAACATGGACTTTGGAGCGAGGGAGGATGATTCGCTGATCCTCGAACTTCTTGATCATTTCTTCTCTCCTTTTCTGATCCTCATCACTTAGCTTTTGAGGAGCTAAGGAAGGTCTGTTTATGTGAGAGAGAAGTTGTTCTTCAGGTTCATCGGTCTCAATGATTAAATCCAAGACCGGGATTATTTCTTCAGCTCTTGTGGCTGGGATTATTGTTGGTGCAACAGTGGGGACTTTAGCTGGATCCTCAAACAGGGGAAAGGACTAGCTGAAACACAGCGATCGTTTATGTAAGATTATTGGAAGAAAGAGATAGAGAAAAGAATGGGGTTTAAGTGTATAGAGGTTTTATGAATAGAAGGATTGAGATTGAGAAAGGATAGAGAAGGGATGCAGTGTAAGGGAAGAGAAGATGTTGTACCTGGCAAACTGGCTTTTTCTGAAGGATGGCCAGATTGCCTTCGGCAGCGATGCCTTTGTTTTTGCCTTTGTCAGCTTCAGACGCTGCAGGCTTTGTCTTGGTCGTCTCCCCTGGAGGTTCATTTATCGAAATCCCTTTCTTAGGGACCTTCTTGGGCTCAACGAAGAAGAAGCCATCATCATTTTTTGAGTTGATGATGGTTCATCATCAGAGATGTCGACAACTTCATCGTCTTCATCTTCTTCTTCAGACGCGTCCTCATCAGCGTAAGGTTTTGTCACATCAGCAGCAGCTTCAGTTTCCTCATCGAGTTGCTCCCCCTCAAGAGCAGAGGGAGTTTTGTCGGTTCCTTCAGGGTTTTCAACTCCCTGAGGTTGTTCAGCAGCAGCAGCATTTTCATTTTTCTCCCCCTCCGAATTATGGGGAAGATCTTCAGCTTTCTTCTCCCCCTCTTCCACATTATGAGTGGGGGAGGAAACAGAATGATCAGCAGCAGCAGTCATAGGATTACTGTCTTCTAGGCCAGTAATTCCCATGAAGATTTCAATCACAACTATTCTTGCTTCTAGGCCAGAAATAGTAGGACTGATCTTTTGGAGATCCTCTCTAACGGCCTAAGTAAAGTGAGACTTTGGGGCATCCAGGCGATTGAGTATCTGCTGAAGGAGAGATCTTTGACCGTGGTGACCTCACCCTTAAGAGTACCAACCTCTATCTTCAATTATGTGACTTCATTGGACAGAGTGGTGAAGTTTGTTGCGAGGGTGGTGTTGGTGAGGTTGAGATTGTTGATGTTTGTGGAAGTTTCAGCGAGAGTGGTAGCAAAAGTTCCTATGCTGCCATCCACCTTCTCCATATCAGCTTTGGAGGCTTTCTCATCAACCACCTCGGTTAACTTTTTGAGGTTCTCTCCAGCGTCTGTAACCGCTGAAGAGTTTGTGGAGAGAGTGGTGTTGTAAGATTCCATGTTTCCAGGGCCTTCAGGGAGGTGTTGATATCCCCCAAATTAGGAACTGAAACAGTTATTAACTTATGAACAAAGGAAAGCTCAAAAGTTTGGGGTTTTGAGAGAGGAGTAGGTTGAGTTATGTGTATACCTGCAGGCGGGTTGGCGAAGTTGTCGAAGCCTCGTAACCCTGAATGGTATTCCATGTCGCCTTCGAGAGTGCCTTAGCGCATGGGGGTGCCTGCAGATCCTAAGTTTGTTCCCATCATCGCATATAGAGTATCAGCAGCTAAATCATGAACGATGACGTTGGTTCCTGAGAACGGTGGGAAATTTGGTGGAGTGTCCAAAGAAAGAGTGGGAGGAGTGAAGGATGAGAAGATTGGTTGGGTGCGGGGTTCAGCGTTGGATCCGCTGACAATCACTTCAGTCTGTAGAGAGGCTGAAAGAGGTGGGTTCAGTTCCAGGTTTATAACCTCAGTGTTTAAAGACGTTGAGGTCGGGATGGAAGGGGTGGCTTGAGCAGCTGTGGCAGAGCGTACCACGAAACTATCCAGCGACTCTTGTAGAAGATGAGTCGAGGAGTCTTCAGCATGTGAATGCTTGGAGGGTGGCTCCTTGGTTTTCTTGATCCTTTGAGAATCAAGTTGGGTAGTAGAATGTTTCCTTTTACGAGAAGTAGTGGAGGGTGCAGCCTGGGTATCAGCGGTGGGGATTACCACTGAAATAGCTGCTGAAGTAGAAGAAGGAGGATTGAGAAGAGGTAAGAGAGTAGAGAGACGTACCTCATTTGGCATGGGGCTGAAGTCGAGCACCTTATGGCCAACCTGAGAGAGTCTCAGATCACCCTCTTTTGGGTATTTGTCCCCAAGTCCTTGTAGAAAGACGGCGCTGATGAATCTGGGATGTGGAACCCATGTTGGTCTATCATCCATGTCCACTCTGAACGCAAGATCATCGTAGATGATCGACGCCCAGTCAACATGGAGACCTTTCAGCAATGCATAGCCCATTGCTTGTTGAGGTTGAGCGTCTTGATCAGAGGAGCCGGACTTCGCTGTCATGCTGCTTATCAAGTGAGCGAAGATGAAGTTCATCTCGCTGGGCATTTTGGACTTCTTGATCAGGGTCAGCTTCTTCTCAGGTTGTTTATCCCTCCCTGTTTCCCATACGTAACCCATTGCATCAAAGAATGCAGTGATGGCTTCCCTATCAGCATGGTTTTTGTGGTTAGGCAGAGGGACAAAGGGTTTTTCTTTGGTGGCAGTGGGTAGGCTGAGTGCACGCCTGATAATGGCGGGGTTGATTTTGGTTGTGCCAAATTTGGTGTCATACAGAATGACATCAAAGAGTTTCTTAGGGTCTTTGGGTGAAGAAACCTGAGCTGTTTTGGCAGTATACCAGAACTGAGATAGAAGGAATTTATGAGCAGGGGGTACGAAGGTTAGGGCTTTGGATAAGCAGCAGGTTTTCAGAAAATTCACAGAATCATCCAGATGCGTGACTTGCTTTCGAGGAGGAAAATCGAAAAGCGCATAGACGTTGTTGTTGTTGAAAGTTACTTCTCAGGTGTGAACTTGACCTGAGGAGCTTTGGGGAGAGTCAGTTTCTCAGCAGCAGGAGATTTCTCAGCAGTAGGAGCAGCAGTAGAAGATGCCATTGCTATTTATCATGTCAACTAAAGAATACAGTCTTAATGTGGAAAGACATTCCAAAATAAGATGGTATTTATTTTTGTCCATTTCATTTACACCAAAAATGTCTTAATGAAGATTAGGGTTTTCTAGTTTTGACAAAAAGAGACAAGAACTAGTGAATGTCTTATTTTCCAGTTTCATTTAGAGATAAGGATTCTGGAAAAACATATGAAGAACAAGTTTAAGATTTTAGATTTAAACTTGAAGAACAACCATGAAGATTGTGTTTATAAAATCATGAAAGAAAATGATTTCATTTTAAAAAGTTCTTTTGTTTGATCTTGTAGAAACAATGAGAATATCAGAAACAAGTTAAAACAGGTAAATAATAAGAATATTAACCTTGTTGCCGAAGAAGAAGATGAACAGTTCTTGAAACGAGAATTCGAGATGCAACAGTAAATCTTTTCTTGAAGAAGAAGTTGTTCGCGTAAAGGAAAAATATAAACCCGAATGTGTTTATATAGTAAGATTAGAGATAGAGAACAACTAGAGCGGGAAAGTTTTTCATCATGACACGGACACGTGTTTGCATTTGATTGGATGGTATACAAAACGTGCAAATGTGTGTCAGAAAAAGAACGTACCAGGGTTTATCCGTTTGATTACGTCACAAACGTCCTTTCATATTTTAGGATGTCTCTGAGGTTTTTGAAAAACTCAGGGACATTTTGAAAACATCAAGCACTGAATAGAAATATCAGTGTTGGTTTTAGAAGTTCCAAAATATTGCTGATAAGAAAGAGATATTCAGCGATACAATTTGTTTCGAAATCTTGCATTCATTTGCGAACGTCAGCGAGTAAAGAGAACATACCTTGACATCAGTGAATCAAGTTTGTTCAAAGAGAAGATTATAGAATGGGTTATATAAGTTGATTTTATCCGCTCGCTGATCAAATGTGAATCTTTGAAGATTTTATTCTTTAAAGTTCAACATTCCAAGCTCGCTGATGAGAAAGTTAAATCTTGTCTCATCAAGAGGTTTGGTGAACAGATCAGCTAACTGAAAGTCAGTTGGGATAAAATGAAGTTATATATCACCATTCATCACATGATCTCTGATAAAATGATACCTAATTTCGATATGTTTGGTCTTTGAATGTAGCACTGGATTGTTGGCTATAGCGATGGCACTTGTGCTGTCGCAATAGATTGGAATTTTTGAGAGCTGAAGGTCATAATCCAGTAGTTGATTTCTCATCCACAAGACCTGAGAACAACAGCTTCCAGCAGCTACGTACTCAGCTTCAGCGGTGGAGGTGGATACGGAGTTTTGTTTTTTACTTGTCCAACTCACTAGCTTTCCACCTAGGAGCTGACATCCTCCTGTGGTGCTTTTCCTATCCAATTTGCAACCTGCAAAATCACTATCTAAATAGGCGAATAGATCAAACCCTGAATCTTTGGGATACCAAAGACCTAGGTTAGGAGTACCCTTAAGGTAACGAAAGATTCGCTTTACAACGATCATTAGAGATTCCTTAGGTTCAGCTTGATATTGTGCACACAAACAAGTTGCGTATATAATATCAGGTCGGCTCGCTGTAAGATACAAAAGAGAGCCGATCATCCCACGGTATGTCGTGACAATAACAGGTATTCCAGAAGAATCCTTATTTAGTGTCAGCGGCGGTGCCATAGGGGTTTTCATAGCTGAACTCTGAGTTAAATCAAATTTCTTCAGCATATCTTTAACATACTTTCCCTGATTAATGAAAGTTACCTTTTCATTTTGTTTTATCTGAAGACCAAGGAAATATGTTAGCTCACCCATCATGCTCATTTTATACTCTGCTTTCATTCTATTAGTGAAACGAATACAAAGGTCAGGGTTAGTAGAACCAAATATAATGTCATCAACATATATCTAAACAAGAATGATATGACCTTTTACTTTCCTGAAGAATAGAGTCTTATCGATTTTACCACGCTCAAATTGTTCAATATGGAGATAAGTAGAGAGAGTGTCATACCATGCACGAGGAGCTTGCTTTAAGCCGTAAAGTGCCTTATCCAGTTTATAAACATAACCTGGATGCTTAGGATCTGAGAATCCTGGAGGTTGTTCCACATAGACTTCTTTATTCAGCTTTCCATTTAGGAACGCTGAGTTAACATCCATTTGAAAAACTTTGAAGTCTTTGTGTACAGCGTAGGCTAAGAATAGACGAATAGATTCTAGTCTTGCTACTGGAGCAAATGTTTCGTCGTAGTCTATACCTTCCTCTTGTCTATATCCCTGAGCAACAAGACGAGCCTTGTTGCGGGTTACAGTTCCATGTACGTCCAACTTGTTTCGATAGACCCATTTAGTGCCTATCACTGTCTTGTCAGTTGGTCTTCGAACAAGCTTCCAAACTTTGTTTCTTTCAAATTCAATCAGCTCTTCTTGCATAACGCTGACCCAGTTTGGATCTCTAAGGGCATCATCTATTTTCTTTGGTTTAATCAGAGAAATAAAGTTATCAAATAAACAAATATTACCTGCACTTCGTCGAGTCTGAACACCAGTATTTGGATCACCAAGAAGTTGATCAATAGGGTGATTGACAGTCCATCGCTGAGCTGGAGTATGAATCGCTGACTCAACTTGAACTGGAGGAGCTGATGACGAGGCTTCAGCAACTTCTGGAATATTAGCCAAGAAAGGAGTAGGTGCAGATGTCATTACATTCACTGATTGCTGAGAAGTAGATGGAATGTCTGAGACATTTGGTTCAGAAGCACGCATAGTGTTTAGAGGAACAGCTGAGACCCATGAAGTTTCAGCTTCACTAGTCTGCATGTTTGGGATGATAGTAGGACCATCATCTTCAACAGGATGAGTATGATGAGTGGGAATGTCTTCTGAATCACCAAGATGTGAAAACATCCATTGATTCAGTTCTTCAGTATCAGCAGAAGGTCTAGAATTCGCTGAATGGGATTCGTCAAAGGTGACATGAATCGTTTCTTCTACAGTCTGTCTTCTACGATTGAAGACTATGAATGCTTTTGAGATTGAAGAATATCCAAGAAAGATTCCATCATCAGCCTTAGGATCAAACTTTCCAAGGGAATCTCTGTTGTTCAGTATGAAACACTGACATACAAAGATATGAAGAAAGCTAATTGAAGGCCTTCTTCCATGAAAAAGTTCATAGGCTGCCTTTTTGAATCTTTTGACTATCAGCGACCTGTTTTGCGTAAAACAAGCAGTGTTGACAGCTTCTGCCCAAAACTGAGTAGGCAGGTGAGAATCGCTGAGAATTGAACGTGCAGCTTCAATGATAGTTCTATTTCTTCTTTCAGCGACTCTATTTTGTTGCGGTGTTCTCACTAAAGATAAGTTGTGAGAATTACCCTTACTCTCAAAGAAGGAATCAAGAGAACTGTTTTTGAATTCAGTTCCATGATCACTCCTTATTGAGCGAACGATCATATTGTTCAGGACTTCCATTTTCCTGACAAAGGTGATGAGTTCTTCAGGGGTGTCACTCTTAGAACAGAGAAACATTACCCAGGTATAGCGAGAGAATTCATCAACTATGACCAGTGTATATTTCTTTCCAGCGATGGATTGTTTGTTAATAGGGCCAAACAAATCCATATGAAGAAGGTGTAGAGGAGATGACACTGAGGAAACTTGCTTAGACTTGAAGCTTGCTTTGGTCTGCTTGCCTTTCTCATACGCTGAACATAAGGACTCTTTGGCGTATGAGTGTTGAGGTAGACCAGTGACTAACTCTTTAGAAGAAAGAGTATTCAGTGTCTTGAAGTTGAGATGAGAGAGCCTCTTATGCCATAGCCAGTTGACATCAGATGAGGCTTTTGAGAAGAAACAGGAGTTCTCAGTGGTTGTTGAGTCCATGTTTATTACATAAACACTTTCCAAACGATAACCGCTGAGAGCTATCTTCTCCTTTTTGTCAGCGACAAAGCAGGATTCATTAGTAAAGATTACTTTGTTATCGATGTCGCAAAGCTAACTGATGGTTAGAAGATTATGCTTCAGCCTTTCAACATATGCGACTCTTCTGAAGGTTGTTGTACCATTAGAGAGTACACCAAACCCTCGGGTATGTCCTTTTCTGTTTCCACCGAAAGTTACAGAGGGACCCTTTTCTTCCTTATATTCAGTGAGCAGGTTCTTCTTACCAGTCATGTGTCTAGAGCATCCGCTAACGAGATACCAGATACCTTTCTTAACCTGCAAACAAAGGAAGATTAGTTTGACTTGGGCACCCATTTCATCATGTGTACACACTTGTCAGTGGAGGTAGATGGAATGGAAGGTTCAGCATTCTTCGTAGCATTTGAAGATTCAGCTTTATCAGTCTTCACTTTGGTTAATTTCTTAACCTCAGTGGTCTTCTTTGCCTTCGGGGCAATAATCTTCACCTTAGCTATCTTTTCAGCTTTGGTGGCTGTAGGGCACTTACTAGCAATATGATTCGTAAGTCCACAGTGATAACATTTCCTATAACTAAAAGTAGTTCTAGGACCATTTGCATGTTTAGCCATTAGTGTTAAATGAGCAGGGCTAGCACAAAGTATACCTTTGGCATTGGAAATGAGAGGAACTTTCAGTTCTTCAGATTTCTTACCAGTTATATCCACTTTAAGTCTAGGAGTAGATCGCTGAATAAATCCAGGGATCTTGTTCTTAGAAGTAGAGGGATAAGTCACAGAAGCTTTAGGAGCATTCAGCTTAGGTACACAAGTACCTTTCTGAGGTTTTTGGTTAAAAGCAATTCCTTTACCTTTGTCTTTATAGACTAAGGTAGGTTTTGGATAAACAATTTTCCCTTTACCTTTAGAAGTTAAGGTAGAGATTTCCTCAGGGATGGGAGGTTTTGAAGAGGAACACTGAGATGAGAAAGTGTTAGGGATTGAGGATACGAACGTTCCAAACTTAAGCATGGTACGGTCAGTGGTTGGTTCTAGAGTATCAGCTTTGTAACCAAGACCCTGTTTATCACTCAGAGGAATCTGAGTCTTTATTATCTCAGTGATCGTTGTTGAGGATTTATACCATCCATCAACAGTAGCCTTTTCAGCTTTTAATGCAGCGATAGCTTCTTCGCGCTCGATTTTGACTAGCTGATTTAAATGAACTTGATCTTTAAAATCTTCTTCAATTTTAGAAAGCTTTTCTATTTGAAGGTGACAGTTTTTAAGCTGTTCAGCGAGATCAAGGTTTTGATTTTCAATAACTGTTTTGCCATTCATGGCTTCATATAAACTTCTAGTCAAGAGATCGATCTTTCGAAGACTACCAGCTTCATCAATATTTAAAATATTGGTAAAGAAGGAAGGTGATACGTTAGTAGCAGAGGTTGAAGAAGAGGGAATGTCAGAATTTTCTTCCTCATCTTCAAGTTTGGCCATGAGACATAGATCGGCTTCATCATCATCTTCAGAGTCAGATGAGTCTTCTTCGTCAGAGGCAGCCCAATCATAGTCAGCCATCAGGCCTTTGTCTTTCTTGTTAAAGGTTTTTAGCTTTGAATACCTTTCTTTCATCCTTTTGTATTTTTCATCTCTAGTCCTGGGAGTAAAGTTTTTCTTGGGAAAAGCTGAGGGTCTAGAGACTTTCTTTGACATGCACTCGCTAGCAAAATGTCCTATCTTTTCACAGTTATAGCAAGTAGCAGTAGCCTTATCAACAGGGGTTGATGATCTTGGCTTGTCAGTAATAGCAAGAGGTTTGTTTTTTCTGAAATTACTCTTTCCAACAAATCTCCTGAACTTATTAGCCAGGAATGCCAGAGTTTCATCATCATCTGAAGCGTCAGAATATGATGAACGTTCAGAGTTGGTTTCCAACTCAGTGACAGTGATAGTAGATCGCTGAGTGGAAGGTAACTCTGAGAGTAAAGCAACAGGGGTGCTTTTGGAATCTTTTACAAGATTCTTCTTAAGATGACTCGATTGCTCATGATTAAGCATCGTGCCATATAAGGTAGAAAGAGTCATAGATCTTAGATCTTTTGATAGCTTGAGACACATTGAATAACTGTCCCAGCTTTCAGGTAAACATTCTAAGAATTTTGTCAGTACTTCAAAGTTAAAATATTCCTTACCAACAGTTTTCAGATCTATTATTAAGCAGTTAAAACGTTGGTGTACTTCAGAGAGAGATTCATTCTTACCACAAATGAAGCTTTCGTACTGTCTTACCAGGTTGATCTTACGTGAGTCCTGGACTTCAGAAGTACCTTCATACTGAACACAGATTGTGTCCCACATGGCTTTGGAGGTTTTCAGGTTCATGACGGAATGGTAGACCTCGTCAGGAAGAGCCATGGAAAGAATGGATCTGGCTTTAGTGTCGATATCCACTTTCTTCTTATCATCATCAGTCTACATATGAATTTCCTTCGGAACCAACCTTTCTGGAATAGCAGCTCTATTCTCAGTGGCGGGAACTTCAGGATCAATTCTTACAGGAATATATGGGCCATTTTCATGATAGTAACGCATAGTAGGGTCTACACCTTCTAAGAAGAGAATCATCCTATTTTTCCACAGATTAAAGTTATCTCTGGAGAATCTAAGGGGTTTTGCAAGAGAACCGTTGCCAATATAGTTTGTGTTTGTGTTGGTAGCCATTTTAAGAAATAGCAAGGAAGAAGAGATTAGTATAGATAAGATCTTGTTTATGAGATTAAACAAATCTGCTCTGATACCACTTGTTGGTCCCGAAGGGTTATACAAGTTTGTAGAACGGGGGGTTGAATACAAACACACGATTTTTACTTTTCTAAATTGTTTATTGATAAATCTTAAAACAATTTACAACTTGTTGCGGAACAAGATTAAGGATTAACCTAATCTAAACAAGTTAAGAACACTAAGTTTCTTGCACTAGAATAAAGACAGAAAGGAGATAAGGAAATTACGACTAATAACCTAACACACATTAGTAAGGAAGAAGAAGATGGCCTGAGTACTTCATTTTTGAAGTAGGGTTCTTCTTATATACTGCATGCATTTAATGCATGGCAGTATTGCTTTACACGTGGCAGCAGCTGAGTGGTTGAATTTCATTGACCTTTGTAGACAACCTTAGTAGCCGCATGGTGCACAGTGTGGAATCAGAGTTTGTTGTACGATCATAGACAAAAGGGATGTCCGTTCTGACAGTTCGTACGGAGACGTGCAAGGGAGGTAAGACAATAGTACTTTGTAAGGAGACTTCATGATCAGCTTTCGTTGAATCGGTACTTTATAAGCGAATAATAAAGCTCAGCGATTGCTGAAGTCTTCTACTTGATACTTCACGTTGAATGGACAATTCTGTGACTTCGCTGATATCCGTATCAGTTCATTAGTAGACTTGTCACTGGTTCTTGGGCTTGATCTTCGACTTCAGTGTAGAACCTTTGTTGACATGAAACTTGTCTTCAGGGATCATAAGTAAACAACTAAACTATCAGCGATCATCATAGAGACTGAACAGGCTCAGAGCTACTGGATGAACTGTGTTCGCTGAATGTCTAATCTAAAGAGCGAGAGTTCCTATCAGCGGTACTATAAAGTCTTAGTACTTATCAGCGATAGTGAAACTCTAATACATATTGTTTACTTACAATTTTCACTAAGTGTTAAAGAGAGGGTCATTATCAAATCACCGAGGGTTTGGATCAACAAAAAGATACAGGCTGATAAAAATAGAAGAATTACAAGGAAATCCTGTCAGCTAGATGGGTTCTTCCTTAACAAGAAGTTCATCAAGGGTTCTTGTAGAGGGAATCATCCAGTAAGGGACTGTTTCACTAAGATTTCGTCTATTTTGAGCTTCAGTAAAGATCAGGGGCTTCATGTATTGTCCGAGAAGATCTTTTCTGAATTCACACCAGTAGACGAGATCCCTGAGCTGTTCGATGGGAGTGATGGGAAGCTCATAGATACGTTGAAAGTGTTCTTGTCCATCGTAGTCGTGAAAGAAGATGTCATACGGTTCGCTTAAGACTTTTCCAGGGATGAAGCATTCACTAGGGGTAGGGAGGTGTCAAGTGCTGAGAGATCAGGTTCAGGACCAAGTACTTCATCGCGTGAGAAACCAATACCTGTTTCATTCTAGATAGGAGGACCTGAGTCTGAAGGTTTTATCTTTTTCTTTTTGCAGAGGCCCTTCTTTGTTGAGTTGGATTAGGAAGGGGAGGAGGAATATCCATAGCTGATGAAACCAAGTCAATCTGAGAATTTATGATATTCTCGACATGGCTCTTATATTGTGAGCGGGATCGCTGAATGACTATTCGCATCTCCAACCATTCAGAGAAACCGTACTTCTTGATCGTAGCAGCATAGATGGTCTGCTTGGTACCATTTTCTCTGAATATGTCAACTTCAACAACAGGAACGCCTATGGTTGTTCTTCCCCTGATGTTCACTTTGTTGATTCTGGCAGCTCGAGATCGATAGTGCAGTCTTTCTTTGCACCATTCCAAGGTAGAGTCAGATACCTTGGTCTTTTCTTCGATGATCTTCTGGGCGTCTTCCCATAATTGGCGTTGAACTTCGATAGGAGTTCTCTTCAGTGAGGGATCTTTCACTGATTGTTGGACAAGCTGGATGGCATAAGCTTTATCTTGTTCTTCAGCTTTCCTTCGACCAACGAGTTGTTTTTCAGCCTTGAGATGATCAGTGTATTGTTTCCTTGATAGTCTGAACTTAGGAGCAGTGATTTTGTCACGAGGAAGAATGATTCGCTGATCTTCATGATGTTTGATCATGGCTTCTCTCTTCTTCAGGTCTTCTTCACTTAGCATTTGAGGGGCCAAGGAAGGTCTTTTGTTGTGAGAGAGCAGCTGTTCTTCAGGTTCATCAGTCTCAGTAAGGTCTAAGACTGGGATTATTTCTTCAGCTCTTGTGGCTGGGATTATTAGAGTTGTAGCAGGTGAGACTTCAGCAGGATCCTCAAGCAGGGGAGAGGACTAGCTGAAACATAACGATCATTTGAGTAAGATCATTTGGGAGAAAAGAGATAGAGAAAATAATGGGGTTTAAGTGTATAGAGGTTTTATGGAGAGGAGAACTGATGTTGAGAAGGGATAGAGGAAGGATGCAGTGTAAGGGAATAAAAGATATTGTGTTGATCCAAACCCTCAGTGATTTGATAATGACCCTCTCTTATATACTTAGTGAAAATTGTAAGTAAACAATATGTATCAGAGTTTCACTATCGCTGATAAGTACTAAGATCTTACAGTACCGCGGATAGGAACTCCCACTCTTTAGATTAAACATTTAGCGAACACTGTTCACCATAATACTCTGAGTCTGTTCAGTACTTATGGTGATCGCTGATAAGTTAGTTGTTTACTTATGATCCCTGAAGACAAGTTTCACGTTAACATAGGTTCTACGCTGAAGTCGAAGATCAAGCTCAAGAGCCAGCGACAAGTCTCCTAATGAACTGATGCGGATCAGCGAAGACTCAGATTTGTCCACTCAACGTGAAGTATCAAGTACAAGACTTTAGCTATCGCTGAACTCTATCATTCGCTGATAAAGAATGATAGATTGCTGAATCAACGAAAAGCTGATCATGAAGTCCTCCGTACAAAGTACTTTTGTCTAAACCTCCCTTGCACGTCTCCGTACGATATGTCAGAAAAAGAACCTCCTTATTGTCTAAATTCGTACAACCACTCTGATACTACACTGTTCAAACATGCGGCTACTAAGGTTGTCAACAAAGGTCAATGACATACAACCAATAAGCTGCTGCCACGTGTAAAGTGTAAACTGCAATGCATTAAATGCATACAGTATATAAGATGATGAACTCACTTCAATTTTGATGTAACTTGCTAACTCTGGACAAGTTCATCTTTCTTATCTTGAGATAGGTTTTTATTAGTAATTTCCTTCTCTTTCTTAGTGCAAGAAACTTAGTGTTCCAACTTGTTTAGATTTAGGTTTATCCTTAATCTTGTTTCCGCAACAAGCTGTAAATTGTTAATGATTTATCAATAAACAATTTAGAAAAGTAAAATATGTGTGTTTGTATTCAACCCCCCCCCCCCCCCCCCCCCCTTCTACAAACTTGTATAACCCTTCGGGACGAACAAATGGTATCAGAGCGGATTTGTTTAATCTCATAAACAAGATCTAATCTATACTAAGATTTCTCTTCCTTGCTATTTCTAAAAATGGCTACCAACACAAACACAAATTATATCGACAACGGTTCTCTTGCAAAACCCCCTAGATTCTCCAGAGATAATTTTAATCTATGGAAAAATA
Source organism: Saussurea involucrata (assembly GCA_033807775.1). Classification (NCBI taxonomy): domain Eukaryota; kingdom Viridiplantae; phylum Streptophyta; class Magnoliopsida; order Asterales; family Asteraceae; genus Saussurea; species Saussurea involucrata. Next base: position 26,117,304 of record CM066326.1, read on the forward strand.
TGATGACTCTCTTCCTAGAAGGTGTAGACCCTACTATGCCTTATTATCTTGAAAACGGCCCATTTATTCCTGTAAGAATTGATGCCGCAGTACCAGCCGCTGAAAATAGACCTGTTATTCCAGAAAGGCTGGTACCCAAAGAAATTCATACATGGACTGACGAAGATAAGAAGAAAGTGGCTATCGACACCAATGCCAGATCCATACCGTCCATGGCTCTTCCTGACGAAGTCTACCATTCCGTCATGAACCTGAAATCCTCAAAAGCCATGTGGGACACAATATGTGTTCAATATGAAGGTACTGCTGAAGTCCAGGACTCTCGAAAGATCAACCTGGTAAGGTAGTATGAAAGTTTCATTTGTGGTAAGAATGAGACTCTCTCTGAAGTTCACCAACGTTTTAATTGCTTAATAATAGATCTAAAAAATGTTAGTAAGGAATATTCTAACTTTGAAGTGCGGACAAAGTTTCTAGAATGTTTACCTGAAAGCTGGGACAGTTATTCTATGTGTCTCAAGTTGTCAAAGGATCTAACATCAATGACCCTTGCTACCTTATATGGCACGATGCTGAATCATGAGCAATCAAGCCATCTTAAGAAGAATCTTGTAAAAGATTCCAAAAGTACCCATGTTGCTTTAATCTCAGAGGAACCCTCTACTCAGCGACCCTCGATCACTATCACTGAGTTATAGAGTAACTCTGAAAGGTCATCAGATTCTGACTCTTCAGATGATGGTGAATCTTTGGCTCTCCTAACTAAAAAGTTCAGGAGATTCGCCAAAAAGAAAATGTTCAGGAAGAACAAACCTCTTTCTATAACTGATAAGCCAAGATCATCAGCTACTGTTGATAAGGCTACTGCTACTTGTTTTAACTGCGAAAAGATTGTACATTTCGCTAACGAGTGCAGGTCTAAGAAAGTATCGAGAAACTCAGCGTTTCCCAAGAAATCCTTTATTCCCAGGAATAAAGATGACAAATATGCTAGGCCTGATGGTTTACGATTGGGCTGCCTCTGAAGAGGAAGAATCATCATCTGACTCTGAGGATGATGAAGCCAATCTCTGTCTTATGTCAAAGATTGAAGATGTGGAAGAAAGTTCAGACATTCCCTCTACTTCAACCTCTGCTATTCAGGTATCACCTTCCTTCTTTACAAATATTGCAAATATTGATGAACCTGATAGTCTCCGTAAAATTGATCTCTTGACTAGAAGTTTATATGAAGCCATGAATGGCAAAACTATAGTTGAAAACCAAAACCTTGATCTCGCTGAACAGCTTAAAAACTGTCACCTTCAAATAGAAAAGCTTTCTAAAATTGAAGAAGATTTTAAAGATCAAGTGCATTTAAATCAGCTAGTCAAAATCGAACGAGCAGAAGCTATAGCTGCATTGAAAGCTGAAAAAGCTACTGTTGAAGGATGGTGTAATTCTTCAACAAAGATCACTGAGATAATTAAGTCTCAGATACCCCTGAGTGATAAACGTGGTCTTGGTTACAAATATGAAACTCAAGAACCAACTACTGATCGTTCCATGCTCTTATTTGGAACTTTCGTATCCTCAGTCGCTGACACTTCATCCTCTCAGTGTTCCTCGTCCAGACCGACTAACCATGAGGAAATTTCTACCTCTTCAAACGGTAAAGAGAAAATGGTTTATCCAAAACCTACCTCTGTCTTTAAAGATAAAGGTAAAGGAATTGTTTTTAACCAAAATCCTCAGAAAGGTACTTTAGTACCAAAGCTGAATGCTTCTAAAGCTTTAGTGATTTATTCCTCTGGATCAAGGAATCAGATCTCTGGATCTACTCAGCGTGGGTCTATTCAGCGATCTACTCCTAGACTCAGAGTGGATGTCCTTGGTAAGAAATCTGAAGAACTAAACGTTCCTCCCATTTCAAAAGCCAGAAGCTTATTTGGTGTTGGTCCTTCTGATTCTAAATCAAAAGCTCATCATTCAAATAGTCCTAGAACTACTTTTAGTTATAGGAAATATTATCACTGTGGACTTACTGATCATATTGCTAGTAAGTGTCCCTCAGCCACCAAAGCTGAAAAGATAGCTAAGGTAAAGATTTCCCCCAAGGCAAAGAAGACCACTGAGGTTAAGAAATTAACCAAAGTGAAGACTGACAAAGCTGAATCTTCAAATGTTGCGAAGATTGCTGAACCTTCCATTCCAACTATTTCCACTGACAAACGTGTACACATGGTTAAGTGGGTACCCAAGAAAAACTAATCTTCCTTTATGATGCAGGTTAAGAAGAGTATCTGGTATCTCGATAGCGGATGCTCTAGACACATGACTGGAAAGAAAAGTCTGCTCGCTGAATACAAGGAAGAGAAGGGTCCCTCTGTGACTTTCGGTGGAAATGGAAAAGGACATACCCGAGGGTTTGGTGTACTCTCTAATGGTACAACCACCTTCAGAAGAGTCGCATATGTTGAAGGGCTGAAGCATAATCTGTTAAGCATCAGTCAGCTTTGCGACAAGGATAACAAGGTAATCTTTACCAAGGAATCATGCTTTGTCACTGATAAAAAGGAGAAGATAGCTCTCAGCGGTTATCGTTTGGAAAATGTTTATGTAATAAACATGGACTCAACAACCACTGAGAACTCCTGTTTCTTCTCAAAAGCCTCATCTGATGTCAACTGGCTATGGCATAAGAGGCTCTCTCATCTGAATTTCAAGACACTGAACACACTTTCTTCAAAAGAGTTAGTCACTGGTCTACCTCAACACTCATACGCCAAAGAGTCTTTATGTTCAGCGTGTGAAAAAGGGAAGTAGACCAAAGCAAGCTTAAAGTCAAAGCAAGTCTCCTCAGTGTCATCTCCTCTACAACTACTCCATATGGATTTGTTTGGCCCTGTTAACAAACAATCCATCGCTGGAAAGAAATATACACTGGTCATAGTTGATGAATTCTCTCGTTATACATGGGTTATGTTTCTCCGTTCCAAGAGTGACACCCCAGAAGAACTCATCACCTTTGTTCGGAAAATGGAAACCCTGAACAATTTGACCGTTCGCTCAATAAGGAGTGATCATGGAACTGAATTAAAAAACAGTTCTCTTGATTCCTTCTTTGAGTGTAAGGGTATTTCTCAAAACTTTTCTTCAGTGAGAACACCGCAACAAAATGGAGTCGCTGAAAGAAGAAATAGAACAATTATTGAAGCTGCACGTTCAATGCTCATCGATTCTCACCTGCCTACTCAGTTTTGGGCAGAAGCTGTCAACACCGCTTGTTTTACGCAAAACAGGTCGCTGATAGTCAATAGATTCAATAAAACAGCCTATGAACTTTTTCATGGGAGAAAGCCTTCAATCAGCTTTCTTCACATCTTTGGATGTCAATGTTTCATACTGAACAACAGAGATGCCCTTGGAAAGTTTGATCCTAAGGCTGATAATGGAATCTTTCTTGGATACTCCTCAGTCTCCAAAGCCTTCAGAGTCTTCAATCGAAGAAGAAAAACTGTTGAAGAAACAATTCACGTCATGTTTGACGAATCCCGTTCAGCGAACTATAAACCGAACGCTGATACTGAAGAACTGAATCAATGGATGTTCTCTCATCTTGGTGATTCAGGAGATATTCCCACTCCTCGTGCTCATACAGTTGAAGATGATGGTCCTACTATCATTCCAAATATGCAGAATAGTGAAGCTGAAACATCATGGGTCTCAGCTGTTCCTATAAACACTATACCTGCTTCTGAACCAAATGTCTTTTACATTCCATCTACTTCTCAGCAATCAGTGAATATAATGACAACTGCATCCATTCCTCTCTTGGCAGATACTCCAGATGTCGCTGAAGCTTCATCTTCAGCTCTTCCAGTTCAGGTTGAGTCAGCGTCTCACGCTCCGGCTCATCGATGGACTGTAAATCACCCAAATGATCAAATTCTAGGTGATCCAAACGCTGGTATTCAGACTCGACGAAGTGCGGGTAATATTTGTTTATTTGTTAATTTTTTTTCTCTAACTGAACCAAAGAAAGTAGATGATGCCCTCAAAGATCCAAACTGGGTCAGCGCCATGCAAGAAGAGCTGACTGAATTCGAAAGAAACAAAGTTTGGAAACTTGTTCGAAGACCAACTGACAAAACAGTGATAGGCACTAAATGGGTCTATCGAAACAAGTTGGACGAACATGGAACTGTTACCCGCAACAAGGCTCGTCTTGTTGCTCAGGGATACAGACAAGAGGAAGGCATAGATTATGACGAAACATTTGCTCCAGAAGCAAGACTAGAATCTATTCGTCTATTCTTAGCATATGCTGTACACAAAGACTTCAAAGTATATCAGATGGATGTTAAGTCAACGTTTCTAAATGGAAAGCTGAATGAAGAAGTCTATGTGGAACAACCTCCAGGATTCTCAGATCCTAAGCGTCCAGGTTATGTTTATAAACTGGATAAGGCACTTTATGGCTTAAAGCAAGCTCCACGTGCATGGTATGACACTCTTTCTACTTATCTCCATATTGAACAATTTGAGCGAGGTAAAATCGACAAAACTCTATTTTTCAGGAAAGTAAAAGGTCATATCATTCTTGTTCAGATATATGTTGATGACATTATATTTGGCTCTACTAACCCTGATCTGTGTACTCGTTTCGCTGATAGAATGAAAGATGAGTATAAGATGAGCATGATGGGTGAACTAACATATTTCCTTGGTCTTCAGATAAAGCAAAATGAAAAAGGAACTTTCATTAATCAGGGAAAGTATGTTAAAGATATGCTGAAGAAATTCGACTTAACTAAAAGTTCAGCTATGAAAACCCCTATGGCACCACCGCTGACACTTGATAAGGATACTAAGGGTATTCCTGTTAATGTCACGCTGTACCGTGGGATGATCGGCTCTCTTTTGTATCTTACAGCTAGCCGACCCGATATTATGTATGCAACATGTTTGTGTGCACGATATCAAGCTGAACCTAAGATATCTCATATGAAAGCTGTAAAGCGAATTTTTCGATATCTAAAGGGTACGGCGAATCTAGATCTTTGGTATCCCAAAGACTCAGGATTCGATCTAATCGCTTATTCAGATAGTGATTTTGCAGGTTGCAGAATGGATAGGAAAAGCACCACGGGAGGATGTCAGCTCCTGGGTGGAAAGCTGGTAAGTTGGACAAGTAAAAAGCAAAACTCAGTGTCCACCTCCACAGCTGAAGCTGAGTATGTAGCCGCTGGAAGCTGTTGTTCTCAGGTCTTGTGGATGAGAAATCAACTACTGGACTATGACCTTCAGCTCTCAAATATTCCAATCTATTGCGACAGCACAAGTGCCATCGCTATAGCCAACAATCCAGTGCTACACTCAAAGACAAAACACATCGAAATTAGGTATCACTTTATCAGAGATCATGTGATGAATGGTGATATAGAACTTCACTTTATCCCAACTGATTATCAGTTAGCTGATCTGTTCACCAAACCTCTTGATGAGACAAGGTTCAACTTTCTCATCAGCGAGCTTGGAATGCTGAACTAGGAGTAATAAAAACTTCAGCGGTTAACATTTGATCAGCGACAGGATAAAATCAACTTGTATAACCCATTCTATCATCTTCTCTCTGAATAAACTTGATTCGCTGATATCAAGGTATGTTTTCTCTCTCTAACAAATCGCATGTAAATGCAAGATTTCAAAATAAATTACATCGCTGAATATCTCTTCCTTATCAGCGATACTTTGAAATTTCTAAAACCAACTGATATTTCTATTCAGTGCTTCATGTTTTCAAAAGTGTCCCTGAGTTTTTCAAAACCTCAGAGACATCCAAGAATATGAAAGGACGGTTGTGACGTCATTACAACAGATAATCCCCGACACGTTCTTCTTTCTGACACACGTTTGCACGTTTCGTTTACTCGCCAATCAAATGCAAACACGTGTCCGTGTCATGATGAAAATATTTTCCCGCTTAAGATTTTCTCTCTCTCTCTAATCTCTATGTAAACTCATTCTGGATTTATATTTTTCTTTTACGCGAACTTCTTCTCCAAGCTAAGAAAAGGAATTTACTGTTGCATTTGTGCTTTCGAATTTTTCAAGAACTTCATCTTCTTCAATGAACCAGGTTAATAATTCTTTTATTTTACCTGTTTCTTCAAACTTGTTAATGATCTTCTTGTTGTTTTCACAAGATCAAACAAAAGAACCTTTTAAAAGGAAATCATTTCTTTCATGGTTTTATGAACACAACCTTTCATGGTTGTTCTTCAAGTTTAAAACGCAAAATCTTAAACTTGTTCTTCATACGTTTTTCCAGAATCCCAATCTTCAAAGGAAACTGGAAAACAAGATTTTTTATGGGGGTTTGCATTTCGTTTTTTTTAAAACAAGAAAAACCTAATCTTCATTAAGACATTTTGTCTGAATGAAATGGACAAAATTCGAACCATCTTATTGGAAAACTCTTTCCACATTAAGATTATTCTTATTTGTTAATCTTTGGTTGAACTGTTAATACAGAAAATGGCATCTTCTGACATTCCCAAGAACACCATCGCTGAGAAAACTGCTGCTGATAACACTGCTGAGGAAGTGGAAATCCTCAAGGCTCCTCAGGTCAAGTTCTCTCTTGACAAACTGGATTGGACCAAGGTAAATAACCTCTATGCGCTTCTCGAGTTTCCTCCTCGAAAGCAAGTCACACATCTAGATGATGCTGTGAAACTCCTCAAGAACTGTTCCATCTCCACAGCCCTGACCATAATACCTCCTGCACATCAGCTTCTGCTATCCCAATTCTGGTACTCTGCCAGACATTCTCAGCTACCATCAGCTAAAGACCCCTAAAAAACAATTGACTGCATCCTCTGCGACACTGACTATGGCACAATGAAGATTACACCTGCCATCATTCGCAAAGCCCTCAGCCTTCCCATCGCAACCAAAGAAAAACCCTTCGTTCCCCTCCCTGACCACAAGAAAAACTCAGACAGGGAAGCCATCATTGCATTCTGCGATGCAATGGGCTATGTATGGGAAACTGGGAGAGACAAGAAACCCGAGAAGAAGCTGACCCTTATCAAGAAATCCAAAATGCCCAGCGAGATGAATTTCATCTTCGCTCATTTAATTAGCTGCATGACTGCCAAGACCAGCTCCTCTGACCAAGCCGCTCAGCCTCAGCAAGCAATGGGATTAGCATTGCTGAAAGGTCTACATAGAGACTGGGCATCAAATATCTATGATGACCTGGTACTACGAGGGGACTCCGTCGCTGACAGATCTCCATGGGTTCCATATCCTCGGTTCGTCAGCGCCGTATTCCAAAAAGGCCTAAAGGACAGCTACCCAACAGAGGGTGACCTGAAACTCTCTCAGGTTAGCCCTAAGGTACTCGACTTCAAACCGGTGGAAAATGAGGTATGTCTTTCTACACTCCTAACTCTTCTCAACCCTACTTCTTCTACTTCTGTATCTCCTTCAGCGGACAAACCCACCGCTGATACCCCAGCTGCAACCTCCATTCCTTCTCTAAAAAGGAAACACTCTGACACCCAACTTGGTTCCAAAAGAACTAAGAAAACCAAGGAGCAACCCCAGCAATCTATTGCTAAAGACTCCTCAGCTCCTCTTGATGGGTTGAAGGAAAGTTCAGTTGTACGCTCTGCCACAGCTGAACAAGCCACCCACTCTATCCCAACTTCAGCGTCTCCAAATGCTGAGGTTACAAACTTGGAATCTACCCAACCTCCTTCAGTCTCTCAAAAGACTGACGAAGCGATTCTCAGCGAATCCAACGCTGAACTCCGCACCCAACCTCCATTCTTACCCTTCGCTTCTCCCTCTACTCATTTGGACTCTACTCCAGTTATCACTGAAGCACCTGTCATTCCTCCAGAAGCTAAAGAAAATACTCTTCAAGGAGTGATGGGCATAGGACCTGCAGATATGACCATACATCCACGCACTTTAGCTGACGACATGGAACTTTACTCAGGAACCCGATATTTTGATGAATTCACCAATCCTCCTGTAGGTATACACCAATCCCTATACACTGTTACTAAACCCCAAACTTCTGAGCTTTCCTCTGTTCACAAGTTTTTATATGTTACAGGTCCTAATTTGAGAGACATCAACGCCTCTCTGAAGACAATAGACACGACACTGACAGGTCTGACTACTACTCTTTCCGACAACTCTTCAGCTGTAACAAACGCGGGAGAGAATCTTACAAAGCTGACAACTATCGTCAAAAAGAATGCCTCCAAAGCTGATTTGGAGAAGGTTAATAAATCACTCACCGACTTTGCCAAAGTTCTCTATGATATCTACACAGACTACCACGACATCAAGAAATCAGTTGACACCATGTCCAGCGAGGTTACAACGCTGAAGACATCGGTTGGCACACTCGAGAGTGATATGTCTGCTGTAAAGGCTGATGTCAGTTCTGTAAAAACTGACATGAGTTCTGTGAAGACTGATGTCAACACGATGAAGAATGACATCACTTCAATTCAGACATTGTTGGAGCAGATCCTGACCAACACGACCGCCCCTGCACCTGCCCCTGCACCTCCATATTTTACTATAGCAGATCGTGCTGAACTCGTGAAGATCAATCCTGGTATTTTTGGCATAGAAAACAGATTATCAGCGATTAAAATCTGTGTGGGAATCCCTGGCCAAGAAGACAGGGATACAACACAAGCTACTGAATCATCACATTCCTCCCCCAGTCATCATGAAAAAGATGGGGAGAAGAGCGCTGAAGACCCTTCCAAGAGCGCTGAAGACCTTTCCCATGATGAATCTATCAGGGGAGAGAAGACTGAAGACCTCACCTTTACTGAAGAAGGTGAGAAGACAACTGAAGCAGCCGCTGGACCTCAGGGAGATGAACACCCTGAGGGAACCGAGAAGCTTACCTCTGTATCTGAGGGGGAGCAACTCGAAGAAGAAGCTGAAGAAACTGAGTCGGAAGCTAAAGATGAAGAAGCCATCGACTTGTCTGATGATGAACCATCCTCTTCTCCGAAGAATGATGATGATGAAGATGACGATGATCATGACTCTTTTATCGTCAAGCCTATTCAGAGAACTATAGCCCTTAAAGGGATTCGGATAAATGAACCTACAGGGGAGCGGACAAAGACAAAGCCATCAGCATCTGAAGCTGACAAGGGCAAAGGAAAAAGTGTCGTTGAAGATGAAAATCTGATGATCTTGCTTAAAAAGCCGGTTTGTCAGGTACACTAATCTTACACTACATCCCTCCTCTATACACTTTATCAGTTCTACTCTCTCCAAACCTCCAAACACTTTATCCCATTCTTTCTATATCTGTTCTACCCAAGTTCTTACTTGTAAGATCACTGTGTTTCAGCTAGTCCTCTCCCCTGTTTGAGGATATCGCTGAAGTTCCCACAGCTGCGACTTCAACAATAATCCCAGCTCCCAACGCTGAAGAAATAATCCCAGTCTTGGATTTGATATCTGAGACTGATGAACCTGAAGAACAGATGCTCTCTCACAAAAATAGACCTTCCTTGGCTCCTCAAAAGCTAAGTCAAGAGGAACAAGAAAAGAGAGAGGAAATGATTAAGAGACTCGAAGATCAGCGAATCATTCTGAAGCGTGATCAACTTCCTTCGGTTCCTCCAAAGTTCAGAATTTCCCAAAAGGAATACAAGGAACACCTCAGAGCTGAACGCTTGATCGCTGAAAGAAAGGAAGCTGAAGAAAAAGACAGAGAATACGCCATCCAGCTTACTCAACGATCAATAAAAGACCCCAAGCTAAAAAGAGCTCCCATTGATGTTCAACGTCGGCTATGGGATGATGCTCAAAAGATCGTTAGAGAAAAGACTAAGGTCTCTGATACGACCTTGGAATGGGCTAAACAAATGCTGACCTATCGATCTAGACCATCCAAAATCATCAAAGTAAACATCAGAGGAAGACTGTACGCAGACGTTTCTGTTGTTGAAGTGGATGTCTACAGAGAAGACAAGACCAAGCAAACTTTCTATGCTGCTACCTTAGAAAAGTTTGGTATCTCTGAATGGTTAGAAACAAAATTAGCCATTCAGGGATCGCGCTCAAAGTTCAAAAGCCATGTCGAGAAGATCTTAAACAAACATATCGACCTGGTTTCTTCTGTTGTGGATATTCCTCCCTCAACTCTTCCTCCTCAACAAAGAAAAGCCTCTGCTAAGGAAAAGAAAGTCTCAGACTCAGGTCCTCCTATACGGAATGAAACAGGTATTGGTTTCTCTCGTGCTGAAGTTCTTGGCCCTGATGCTGATCTCTCAGCGCTTGACACCTCCCTACCACCTAGAGAAACTTTCATTCCTGGCACAGTTGTAAGTGATCCCTATGGTATATTCTTTCTAGACTACTATGGAAATCATCACTTTCAACGTATCTCTGAGCTCCACATCGCTCCCATCGAACAACTCAGAGATCTCATATACTGAGCTCCACATCGCTCCCATTAAAGCTAGACACCTGAAGCCCTTGATTTTTGAAGAAGCGCTGAAGAAAAAGAATCAAGGAGTAGATGTCCCTGACTGGATGATTCCTACATCAAAGACCCTCGATGAACTTCTCATCAAGGAAGAACCTTTTGACGGATAGGATCGCCTTGTAATTCTTTCTATCCTTATCTGTCTACATCTTTTGTACTTGTAATTTTATTCGTTGTACTTGTAATTTTTCCACTTCCCTCTGTAATCTTTACAAAGTTTAAAGAAAAATTTCAGCGAACGTATTTTACTCCATCAGTACAGAAAAGATCCCAGAAAACAGTAAAAGGGACAAATATTTTATGAGTTCTTTTTATCCTTATGTTTTCATTAAATAGCAATTTTCTCGGTTGCTATGTCATAATCAAATAGGGGGAGATTGTTGATCCAAACCCTCAGTGATTTGAAATGACCCTCTCTTATATACTTAGTGAAAATTGTAAGTAAACAATATGTATCAGAGTTTCACTATCGCTGATAAGTACTAAGATCTTACAGTACCGCTGATAGGAACTCTCGCTCTTTAGATTAAACATTCAGCGAACACTGTTCACCATAATACTCTGAGTCTGTTCAGTACTGATGGTGATCGATGATAAGTTAGTTGTTTACTTATGATCCCTGAAGACAAGTTTCACGTTAACATAGGTTCTACGCTGAAGTCGAAGATCAAGCTCAAGAGCCAACGACAAGTCTCCTAATGAACTGATGCGGATCAGCGAAGACTCAGATTTGTCCACTCAACGTGAAGTATCAAGTACAAGACTTTAGCTATCGCTGAACTCTATCATTCGCTGATAAAGAATGATAGATCGCTGAATCAACGAAAAGTTGATCATGAAGTCCTCCGTACAAAGTACTTTTGTCTAAACCTCCCTTGCACGTCTCCGTACGATATGTCAGAAAAAGAACCTCCTTATTGTCTGAATTCGTACAACCACTCTGATACTACACTGTTCAAACATGCGGCTACTAAGGTTGTCAACAAAGGTCAATGACATACAACCAATCAGTTGTTGCCACGTGTAAAGTGTAAACTGCAATGCATTAAATGCATGCAGTATATAAGATGATGAACTCACTTCAATTTTGAAGTAACTTGCTAACTCTGGACAAGTTCATCTTTCTTATCTTGAGATAGGTTTTTATTAGTAATTTCCTTCTCTTTCTTAGTGCAAGAAACTTAGTGTTCCAACTTGTTTAGATTTTGGTTTATCCTTAATCTAGTTTCCGCAACAAGCTGTAAATTGTTAATGATTTATCAATAAACAATTTAGAAAAGTAAAATCTGTGTGTTTGTATTCAACCCCCCCCCCCCCCTTCTACAAACTTGTATAACCCTTAGGGACCAACATATTGTACCTGACAAACTGGCTTTCGAAGCAAGATCATCAGATTATCTTCTGCAGCGAGGCCTTTGTTTTTGCCTTTGTCAGCTTCAGACGCTGCAGGCTTTGTCTTTGTCCCCTCCCCTGATGGTTCATTTATCAGAACTCCTTTTTGACCAGGAACCTTCTTGGGCTGGACGAAGAAGAAGTCGTCATCATCATCATCATTTTTAGGAGATGATGATGGTTCATCATCAGCGATATCTATGTCTTCATCGTCTTTAGCTTCTTCCGCTTCAGATTCTTCTTCATCAGCGTAGGGTTCGGTCACGTCAACAGCAGCTTCAGTTTCCTCACCGAGTTGCTCCCCCTCAAACTCAGAGGGAGTTTTCTCAGTTTCCTCAAGGTTTTCATCTCCCTGAGGTTTCTCGGTGGCAACATCAGAAACAATACCCTCCCCTACAGAGTTATGGGGAAGGTCTTCAAGATTTTTCTTCTCCCCCTCAACAGTATGGGGAAGGTCTTGATCCTTCTCCCCCTCTTCCACATGATGGATGGGGGAGGAAATAGGAATGCCAGAAGAAGTAGCAGCAGCAGTGTGCATTGGGTCCCTGTCTTCTAGGCCAGAGATCCCAACACAAGTTTCAATCCTACTTAATATGTCTTCCAGGCCAGATATAGTAGGAGTGATTTGTTGAAGAATCTCACGATCCACCTGAGTAAAGTGCGAACGAGCACAAGTAGCAGCATTCAGGCGGTCGAGGATTTGCTGCAGTAGACCGGTGGCAGCGTTGACATCTGTCTTCAAGGTAGACATCTCTCCTTGAAGGTTACCCACCGTTGTCTTCAGCGATGTTACTTCGCTGGATAGGGCTGTAAAGTTGGTGGAGAGAGTGATGTTGGCGGTGGAGTTTTCAGCGAGGGTGGTAGCAAATTGACCAATGCTACCATCCACCTTCTCCAGATCAGCACTGGAGGCTTTGCCTTGGACCTCGGTGGTCAGCTTCTTGAGAGCATCTCCTGCGTCTGTAACCGCTGAAGAGTTTGCCGTGAGAGTGGTGGTGAGGGATTCCACCTTCGTTTCCAAGCCTTTTAGGGAGGTGTTGATATCTCCCAAATTAGGACCTGAAAAAGTTGAGAACTTGTGAACAAAGGAAAGCTCAGAAGTTTGGGGTTTTGAGGGAGGAGTGTTTGGAGTTATGTGTATATTTGCGGGATGGTTGACGAAGTCCTCGAAGTCTCGATGACATGTCAACGTTTAGAAATCGTCTTCCAGTGTACCTTTACGCTGGGAAGTTTCCTTCGGTCCTTTATTTAAAACCTGTATCCGCCGTAGTTCTTCAGCAGATGAGTCACTCAGATGAATGACCTTCGTTGTAGAGAAGGGAGGAATAGATGGAGTGACCAAAGAAATAGAGGGATGAGTGAGAGTTGAAAATAGGGTGTTGGTGAGAGGTTCATCGTTGGATTCGTTGAGAACTACTTCTTCAGTCCTTGGAGGGTCTGAAGGAGGGGGGTTCTGTTCCAAGTTTATAGCCTCAGCGTTTAGAGACGCTAAAGTTGGTATAAAAGGGGTGGTTTGATCAGCTGTGGCAGAGCGTACCACGAAATCATCCAGCGTAGTCTGTTGAGAGTCGGACGCTAGGTCTTCAGCCTGGAAAGGCTTGGGAGGTTTCTCCTTGGTTTTCTTGATCCTTTTAGAATCAAGTGAGGTAGTAGAGTGTTTCCTTTTCTTAGAAGGAGTGGAGGTTGCAGCCTGGGTATCAGCGGTGGGGATTACCACTGAAGTAGCCGCAGAAGTAGAAGAATTTGGAGGATTGAGAATAGATAAGAGTGTAGAGAGACGTACCTTGTTTGGCAGGGGCTTGAAGTCAAGAACTTTAGGGCCAACCTTGGAGAGTCTTAGGTCGCCCACTTTTGGGTATTCATCCCCAAGTCCGTGTAGAAAGAGAGCACTGACAAACCTTGGATATGGAACACATGTTGGTCTGTCAGCCATGTCCACCCTGAACGCCAGGTCGTTGTAGATGATTGATGCCCAATCAATGTGAAGACCCTTCAGCAGAGCATATCCCATGGCCTATTGGGGTTGGGATGCTTAGTCAGTTGTCCCAACCATAGCTGTTAGGCAGCTGATCAAGTGAGCGAAGATGAAGTTCATCTCGCTGGGAATTTTTGACTTTTTTATGGTAGTCAGCTTCTTCTCAGGATGTTTATCCCTCTCTGTGTCCCATGCATAATTCATTGCATCAAAGAATGCAATCAGGGTTTCCCTATCAGCAAGGTTTTTGTGGTTTGGCAGAGGGACAAAGCGGTTTTCTTTGGTACTGCCAGGAAGGTTTAGAGCACGCCTGATATGAAACGGGTGATCTTGGAGGTTCCATGATTGGTGTCACATAGAATGACATCAACCATTTTCATGGGATCTTTGGGTGAGGGCAGCTGAGCTCTTTTGGCAGTATACCAGAACTGAGCTAGAAGACTTCGATTAGCAGGGGGTGCAATGGTAAGAGCTGTTGATATGGAGCAAGTCTTGAGAAAGTTCACAGCGTCATCAAGATGTGTGACCTGTTTCTTTTCAGGGAAGTCGAAGAGAGCATAGGGATTATTGCTTTAAAAGGTAACTTTCTTGAGTTCGAACTTGACTTGAGTAGCTTTAGTGAATTCAATGACCTCAGCAGTAGTGGGGGACTTAGTAGAAGGAGCTTCAGTAGTAGATGTCATTTCTGTTTATAATACTAGAATAGGAACAGAAGATCTTAAAATGAATAAAATATCCAAAATAAGGGTTTTAGGGTTGTGGAAATTAGGGTTTTTCTAGTTTTGGCAAAGATTCAAAACTAGTGAATGCCTTGTTTTCCAGTTTCCTTTAAAAGAAGGATTCTGGAAAAACATATGAAGAACAAGTTTAAGATTTGAGTTTTAAACTTGAAGAACAACCATGAAGATTTTGTTCATAAAATCATGAAGAAAAGATGATTTCATTTTAAGAGAGTTATTTTGTTTGATCTTTTGAAAAACAAAGATAAGATCGAAAACAAGTTTATTTGTTACAAAAGATAAAAGATGTTGATCCAAACCCTCAGTGATTTGATAATGACCCTATCTTAAATACTTAGTGAAAATTGTAAGTAAACAATATGTATCAGAGTTTCACTATCGCTGATAAGTACTAAGATCTTACAGTACTGCTGATAGGAACTCTCGCACTTTTAGATTAAACATTCAGCGAACACTGTTCACCATATCGCTGAGTCTGTTCAGTCCTTATGGTGATCGCTGATAAGTTAGTTGTTTACTTATGATACCTGAAGACAAGATTCACGTCAACAAAGGTTCTACGCTGAAGTCGAAGATCAAGCTCAAGAACCAGCGACAAGTCTCCTAATGAACTGATGCGGATCAGCGAAGACTCAGATTTGTCCACTCAACGTGAAGTATCAAGTACAAGACTTCAGCTATCGCTGAACTTTATCATCTGCTGAATAGTAAATGATAATCGCTGAATCAACGAAAGCTGATCATGAAGTCCTCCGTACAAAGTACTTTTGTCTTAACCTCCCTTGCACGCCACCGTACGAAATGTCAGAAAAGAACCTCCGAAAATCTGAAATCGTACAACCACTCTGATACTACACTGTTCATTCATGCGGCTACTAAGGTTGTCATCAAAGGTCAATGACATGCAACCAATCCGCTGATGACACGTGTAAAGTATATACTGGATTGCATTAAATGCATGCAGTATATAAAGAGATGAACTCACTTCATTTGAAGTAACTTGCTAACTCTGGACAAGTTCAAATCTCTCAAGATAGGATTTTATTAGTAATCTCCTTATCTTTCTTAGTGCAAGAAAACCTTAGTGTTCCAACTTGTTTAGATTTAGGTTTATCCTTAATCTTGTTTCCGCAACAAGCTGTAAATTGTTAATGATTTATCAATAAACAATTTAGAAAAGTAAAATAGTGTGTTTGTATTCAACCCCCCCCCCCCCCCCCCCCTTCTACAAACTTGTTTAAGCCTTTCGGGACCAACAAGTGGTATCAGAGCGGATTTGTTTAATCTCATAAACAAGATCTAATCTAAGATATTTCTCTTCCTTGCTATTATCTGAAAATGGCCAACTCAAACACAAACACTCACTATATCGACAATGGTTCTCTTGCAAAACCCCCTAGATTTTCCAGAGACAACTTCAACTTATGGAAAAATAGGATGACACACTTCTTAGAAGGTGTAGACCCTACTATACCTTACTATCTTGAAAACGGTCCACACATCCCTGTAACGATTGATCCTGCCGTTCCAGCCACTGCAACTAGAGCTGCTATTCCAGAAAGGCTGATTCCAAAGGAAATCCATCATTGGACCGATGAAGACAAGAAGAAAGTGGCTATAGATACAAAAGCCAGATCCATACTATCCATGGCCCTTCCTGACGAAGTCTACCATTCCGTCATGAACCTGAAATCCTCAAAAGCCATGTGGGACACAATATGTGTTCAGTATGAAGGAACGTCTGAAGTCCAGGATTCAAGAAAGATCAACCTGGTAAGACAATACGAAAGTTTCATCTCTGGTAAGAATGAAACTCTCTCTGAAGTACATCAACGTTTTAATTGCTTAATTATAGATCTTAAAACGGTTGGTAAGGAATATTCTAACTTTGAAGTTCTGACAAAATTTTTAGAATGTTTACCTGAAAGCTGGGACAATTATTCCATGTGTCTCAAGCTGTCAAAAGATCTAAGATCAATGACACTTGCTACCTTATATGGCACATTGCTGAATCATGAGCAATCTAGCCATCTTAAGAAGAATCTTGTAAAAGATTCCAAAAGCACCCTGTTGCTTTAATCTCAGAGGAACCTTCTACTCAGCGACCCGTGGTCACTATCACTGAGTTAGAAAGTAACTCTGAAAGATCATCAGATTCTGATTCTTCAGATGATGAATCCTTGGCTCTCCTAACTAAAAAGTTCAGGAGATTCGCCAAGAAGAAAATGTTTAGAAAGAACAAAACTCTTTCTATAGCTGACAAGCCTAAGTCATCAGCTTTTGTTGATAAGGCTACTGCTACTTGTTTTAACTGCGAAAAGACAGGTCATTTCGCTAACGAGTGCAGGTCAAAGAAAATCATGAGACCTTCAGCCTTTACAAAGAAATCCTTTGTTCCAAGGAATAAAGACGACAAATACTTAAAGCTGAAGGAGAAGTATGCAAAGCTGAAAAGCTTTAAGAAGAAGGGAAAAGGCCTAATGGCTGACTATGATTGGGCTGCTTCTGATGAAGAAGCCTCATCATCTGATTCTGAAGATGATGAAGCAAATCAATGTCTCATGGCCAAGATTGAAGAAGAGGAAGAAAGTTCAGACATTCCCTCCACTTCAACATCTGCCATTCAGGTATCACCCTCCTTTACCAATATTGTAAATATTGATGAAGCTGATAGTCTCCGTAAAATCGAACTACTGACTAGAAGCTTATACGAAGCCATGAACGGCAAAGCTGTGGTTGAAAACCAAAATCTTGATCTCGCTGAAAAGCTTAAAAATTGCCACCTTCAAATAGAAAAGCTTTCTAAATTTGAAGAAGATTTTAAAGATCAAGTCCATTTAAATCAGCTAGTCAAAATTGAACGAGCGGAAGCTATCGCTGCATTAAAAGCTGAACAAGCTACTGTTGAAGGATGGTGTAATTCTTCAACAAAGATCACTGAGATAATTAAGGCTCAGATTCCTCTGAGTGATAAACGTGGTCTGGGTTATAAATATGATACTCCAATACCAACCACTGAACGTTCAATGCTTAAATTTGGAACGTTCGTATCCTCAGTAGCTGACACTTCTTCATCTCAGTACTCCTCGTCGATTACACCAATCCCTGAGGAAACTCCTACCTCCTCAAAAGGTAAGGAGAAAATGGTTTATTCAAAACCTACCTCTGTCTCTAAAGATAAAGGTAAAGGAATTGTAATTTATCAAAATCCTCAGAAGGGTACTTTAGTACCTAAGCTGAATGCTTCCAAAGCCTTAGTGATTCATTCATCTGGTTCTAGAAATCAGACCTCTGGATCAGTTCAGCGACCTACTCCTAGACTCAGAGTAGATATCCTTGGTAAGAAATCTGAAGAACTGAATGTTCGTCCTATTTCAAAAACCAATAGTGTACTTGGTGCTGGCACTTCTAATTCCAAATTAAAAGCTCAGCACACAAGTGGTCCTAGAACTAATTTTAGTTATAGGAAATGTTATCACTGTGGACTTACCGATCATATTGCAAGTAAGTGTCCCACAGCCACCAAAGCTGATAAGATAGCTAAGGTGAAGATAGCACCAAAGAAGACCAAACCAGTTGCAAGTCAGGTCAAGGTGACTCCTACCGCTGAGGTCAAGAAATTGACCAAAGTGAAGAAAGACAAAGCTGAATCTTCAAATGCTGCGAAGACTGCTGAACCCATTCCAACCACTTCCACTGACAAACGCGTATACATGGTGAAGTGGGTACCCAAGCAAAACTAATCTTCCTTTGTATTGCAGGTTAAGAAGGGTATCTGGTATCTCGATAGCGGATGCTCTAGACACATGACTGGAAAGAAAAGCCTGCTCGCTGAATACAAGGAAGAGAAGGGTCCCTCTGTGACTTTCGGTGGAAATGGAAAAGGACACACCCGAGGGTATGGTGTACTTTCAAATGGTACAACATCCTTCAGAAGAGTCGCATATGTTGAAGGGCTGAAGCATAATCTTCTGAGCATCAGTCAGCTTTGCGACATGGATAACAAAGTGATTTTCACCAAGGAATCCTGCTTTGTCTCTGACAAAAAGGAGAAGATAGCTCTCAGCGGTTATCGTTTGGAAAATGTTTACGTTATAAACATGGACTCAACAACCACTGAGAACTCCTGTTTCTTCTCAAAGGCATCTTCTGATGTCAACTGGCTATGGCACAAGAGGCTTTCACATCTCAACTTCAAGACACTGAATACTCTTTCATCCAAAGAGTTAGTCACTGGTCTACCTCAACATTCATACGCCAAAGAATCCTTATGTTCAGCGTGTGAAAAAGGGAAGCAGACCAAGGCAAGATTTAAGTCCAAGCAAGTTTCCTCAGTGTCATCTCCTCTTCAACTACTCCATATGGATTTGTTTGGCCCCGTTAACAAACAATCCATCGCTGGAAAGAAATATACGCTGGTCATTGTTGATGAATTCTCTCGTTATACATGGGTAATGTTTCTCCGTTCTAAGAGTGACACCCCTGAAGAACTCATCACCTTTGTTCGGAAGATGGAAACTCTGAACAATATGACTGTTCGCTCAATAAGGAGTGATCATGGAACTGAATTCAAAAACAGTTCTCTTGATTCCTTCCTTGAGAGCAAGGGTATTTCTCACAACTTTTCGTCAGTGAGAACACCACAACAAAACGGAGTCGCTGAAAGAAGAAATAGAACAATTATTGAAGCTGCACGTTCAATGCTCAGCGATTCTCACCTGCCTACTCAGTTTTGGGCAGAAGCTGTCAACACGGCTTGTTTTACGCAAAACAGGTCGCTGATAGTCAAAAGATTCAAAAAGACAGCCTATGAACTTTTTCATGGGAGAAAGCCTTCAATCAGCTTTCTTCACATCTTTGGTTGTCAGTGTTTCATACTGAACAACAGAGATGCCCTTGGAAAGTTTGATCCTAAGGCTGATGATGGAATCTTTCTTGGATACTCCTCAGTTTCCAAAGCCTTCAGAGTCTTCAACCGAAGAAGACAAACTGTAGAAGAAACTATTCACGTCACGTTTGACGAATCCCGTTCAGCGAACTCTAAACCGAACGCTGATACAGAAGAACTGAATTAATGGATGTTTTCTCATCTTGTTGATTCAGAAGATGTTCCCACTACTCATACTCATACAACTGAAAATGATGGTCCTACTATCATTCCCAATATGCAGAATAGTGAAGCTGAAACATCTTGGGTCTCAGCTGTTCCTATAAATACTATACCCGCAGTTGATCCAAATGTCTCAGAAATTCCATCTATTTCTCAGCAATCAGTGAATGAAGTGACAAATGCAAGCATTCCTCTCTTAGCTGATTATCCAGAAGTAGCTGAAGCCTCATCTTCAGTTTCTCCAGTTCAGACTGAGTCAGCGACGCATGCTCCGGCTCAGCGATGGACTGTAAATCACCCAATCGATCAAATTCTTGGTGATCCCAACGCTGGTATTCAGACTCGTAGAAGTGCAGGTAATATTTGTTTATTTGTTAACTTTATTTCTCTAACTGAACCAAAGAAAATAGATGATGCCCTCAGAGATCCAAACTGGGTCAGCGCTATGCAAGAAGAGCTGACTGGATTCGAAAGAAACAAAGTTTGGAAACTTGTTCGGAGACCAACTGACAAAACAGTGATAGGCACTAAGTGGGTCTATCGAAACAAGTTGGACGAACATGGTACTGTAACTCGCAACAAAGCTCGTCTTGTTGCTCAGGGATACAGACAAGAGGAAGGTATAGATTATGACGAAACCTTTGCTCCTGTAGCAAGACTTGAATCTATTCGTCTTTTCTTAGCATATGCTGTACACAAAAACTTCACTGTACATCAAATGGATGTTAAGTCAGCGTTTCTAAATGGAAAGCTAAATGAAGAAGTTTATGTGGAACAACCTCCAAGATTCTCAGATCCTAAGCGTCCAGGTTATGTTTATAAGCTGGATAAGGCACTTTATGGCTTGAAGCAAGCTCCTCGTGCATGGTATGACACTCTTTCTACTTATCTCCACCTTGAAAAATTTGAGAGAGGTAAGATTGACAAAACTTTGTTTTTTAGAAAAATAAAAGGTCATATCATTTTAGTTCAAATATATGTTGATGACATTATATTTGGTTCTACTAACCCTGAGCTTTGTACTCGTTTCGCTGATAGAATGAAAGATGAGTATAAAATGAGTATGATGGGTGAACTAACATATTTCCTTGGTCTTCATATTAATCAAACTGAAAAAGGAACTTTTATAAATCAGGGAAAGTATGTTAAAGATATGCTGAAAAAATTCGACTTAACTGAAAGTTCAGCTATGAAAACCCCTATGGCACCACCGCTGATACTTGATAAGGACACAAAGGGTGTTCCTGTCAATGTCACGCTGTACCGTGGGATGATCGGCTCACTACTGTATATTACAGCTAGCCGACCCGATATTATGTTTGCAACATGTCTGTGCGCACGATATCAAGCTGAACCTAAGATATCTCATATGAAAGCTGTAAAGCGAATCTTTCGATATCTTAAGGGTACAGCGAATCTAGGTCTTTGGTATCCCAAAGATTCAGGATTCGATCTAACCGCCTATTCAGACAGTGATTTTGCAGGTTGCAAAATGGATAGGAAAAGCACCACAGGAGGATGTCAGCTCTTGGGTGGAAAGCTGGTAAGTTGGACAAGTAAGAAGCAAAACTCGGTGTCCACTTCCACAGCTGAAGCTGAGTATGTAGCCGCTGGAAGCTGCTGTTCTCAAGTGTTGTGGATGAGAAATCAACTACTAGACTATGATCTTCAGCTCTCCAAAATTCCAATCTATTGCGACAGCACAAGTGCCATCGCTATAGCAAACAATCCAGTGCTACACTCAAAGACAAAACACATAGAAATCAGATATCATTTTATCAGAGATCATGTGATGAATGGTGATATAGAACTTCATTTTATCCCAACTGATTATCAGTTAGCTGATTTGTTTACCAAACCTCTTGATGAGACAAGATTCAACTTTCTCATCAGCGAGCTTGGAATGCTGAACTTTGAAGGATAAATCTTCAGCGGTTCACATTTAATCAGCGATACGTTTATACATTCTTGTATAGGCTCTGGATAAAATAAACTTGTACAATCCATTTCATCATCTTCTCTCTGAATAAATTGGGTTAAACTGATATCAAGGTATGTTTTCTCTGACAAAACGCATGAAAATGCAAGATTTCAAATTCTTTCATCGCTGAATAATATTTTGAAATTTCTTAAAACCCTCACTGATATTTCTATTCAGTGCTTCATATTTTCCAAAGAGTCCCTGAGTTTTTCTTTCAAAACCTCAGAGACAACGAAAGAATGTGAAAGGACAGTTGTGACGTCATTGCAACGGATAACACCAGGCACGCTCTTTTTCTGACACACGTTTGCACGTTTCGTTGTCTATCCAATCAAATGCAAACACGTGTCCGTGTCATGATGAAAAACTTTCCCGCTCAAGTTTTTCTCTCTCTACTCTCTTCCTATATAAACACTCTCAAAGTTTATATTTGTCTTTTATGCGAGTCAATCTTTCTCCGCAAGAAAAGAACACTGTTGCATTTTGTGCTCTCAATCTTTAAGAACTGTTCATCATCTTCT
The DNA here is from genome assembly GCA_033807775.1 of Saussurea involucrata. Classification (NCBI taxonomy): domain Eukaryota; kingdom Viridiplantae; phylum Streptophyta; class Magnoliopsida; order Asterales; family Asteraceae; genus Saussurea; species Saussurea involucrata. The sequence goes on from CM066326.1 coordinate 26,139,551, forward strand.
TCATCAAACTCAAGGTTAATATGTTCTGATCTATTATCAAATGCAAATAACTTGTTTTCGATCTTATCATTGTTTTACACAAGATCAAACAAAAGAACTCAAAATAAAATCATTTTCTTTCATGGTTTTATAAACACAACCATTTCATGGTTGTTCTTCAAGTTTTAAATCTAAAATCTTAAAATTGTTCTTCTTTCGTATCCATTTTTTTTAACTGGAATACAAGGCTTATAGGTGTTATATTCGTTTTTTTAAAAACAAGAAAAACCCTAATCTTCATTAAGACTTTTTTGTCTGAATGAAATGGACAAAATTCGAAAAATCTTAATGGAAATTTTCTTTCCACATTAAGATATTTCTTATTTGTTAACATCTTTGGTTGAACTGATAATACAGTGAAATGGCAACTTCAAAGCTGAATGTTACCGCTGAGTCCATCTCCACTGATTCTGAGGAACTGGAAATCACCAAAGCTCCTCAGGTTAAGTTTGAGCTGGATCAACTAGACTGGACAAAGGCAAACAACCTTTCAGCGCTTCTCGAGTTTCCTCCTCGGAAGCAGGTATCCCATCTAGACGACGCTGTAAATTTTTTGAAGAATAGCCCCATCTACACAGCACTGACAATCACACCTCCTGCCAGTCAGCGTCTATTATCCCAATTCTGGTACTCTGCCAGACACACCAACCTACCCTCAGCCAAAGATCCATCTAAAACCATCGACTGCATACTCAGCGATACTGAGTATGGCACCATCAAGATAACCCCCGCAATAATCCGCAAAGCTCTGAAATTCCCTAACGCTACCTCAGAAAATCCTTTCATTCCATTTCCTGACCACAAGAAGCACGCTGACAGGGAAGAAATCATTGCTTTCCTTGATGCGATGGGTTACATCTGGGAGACTGGAAGAGATTAGCTACCTGAGAAGAAGCTGACGCTGATAAAGAAATCCAAGATGCCCAGCGAGATGAACTTCATCTTCGCTCACCTGATCAGCTGCATGACAGCGAAATCCGGATCTTCTGATCAAGCCGCTCAACCTCAGCAGGCCATGGGTTACGCACTGCTGAAAGGTCTCAACATTGACTGGGCCTCCATCATCTATGAAGACCTCATTCAATGTGTTGATTCTGCCGCTGACCGACCAGCATGGGTTCCTTACCCGCGATTCATCAGCGCCATCTTTCAATATGGCCTGAAGGACAGCTATCCTGAAGAGGGTGATCTGAAACTCTCTCAGATTGGCCCTAAAGTTCTCGACTTCAAGCCTGTCGCCAACGAGGTACGTCTCTCTACCCTTCTCACTCTACTTAATTCTCCGCTTTCTGTGGCTCCTTCAGCGACTATACCCCTCGCTGATTCCCAGGCCACAAAATCCATTCCTTCTAAGAAAAGGAAACAATCTCTTACCCCTCTTGATTCCAAAAGGATCAAGAAAACCAAGGAGCAACCCCAGCAATTGCATGCTGAAGACTCCTCAGCTCATTCTGAAGAGCTGAAGGAAAGTTCCGTGGTACGCTCTGCCACACCAATTCAAGCCATCCCTTCTAAACCTACTTCAGCGTCCTTAAACGCTGAGGTTAGAACTTTGGAATCTACCCAACCTTCGTCAGTCTCTCAAAAGACTGATGAAGTACTTCTCAGCGAATCCAACGCTGAACTTGAAACCCAACCCCAATTCTTATCCTTCGCTCCTCCCTCTACTTCTTTGGACACTCCTCCAGTCAAAACTGGAGATGCCATCATTCAAGAAGCCGTTGAAGCTTCTCAGCGAATGACGAAGAAAGGACCTGCAGAGATCTCCATCCCTCACGGAACTTTTGAGGGAGATATGGAACACTATGGAGGGACTCGAAACTTTGATGAGTTCGTCAACGCTCCTGCAGGTACAGATCCCACCTTAAACACTGTAACTAAACCTGAAACTTCTGAGCTTTCCTTTGTTCACAAGTACTTATATGTTACAGGTCCTTTTTTGGGAGACATCAACCAGTCTCTGAAGTCAATGGAGATGAAACTTGCGGATCTCACCACCGGTCTATCAAATAACTCTACAGCTGTAACAAACGCTGGAGAGAATCTGACGAAGCTGACTACTGTGGTGGACAAGAAGGCCTCCTCTGATGACATCAAAGACCTTGATAAAACTCTCGCCGACTTTGCCAAAGTGCTCTCCGACATCTACACTGACTACACCAACCTCAAATCATCAGTTTCCACCATTTCCAGCGAGGTTACAACGCTGAAGAAATCGGTTGGTACACTCGAAGGTGATATGTCAGTGGTCAAGACCGACTTGGGCTCAGTGAAGACCGATCTTAGTTCTGTCAAGACAATGATCGAGACGCTGGTGAACAAGGCAAATAATCCAGCTCCTGCTCCGGCCCCTGCACCTGTTTTGGACTAATTCACCGCAGAGGATCGCCAAGAGCTGAAGAAAATCACGCTTGCTATTTCTGGCCTAGAAGACAGAATAGCTAAGCTTGAAGATTGTGTGAAAGTCTCTGGCCCAGAAGACAGAGACAACACCAATGCTGAATCTACCCATTCCTCCCCCGCCCATCATGAGAAAGAGGGGGAGAAGAGCGCTGAACAGGAGAAGAGCGCTGAAGATCAAAATAAGAGCGCTGAAGACCTTTCCCATGATGAATCTATCAGGGGAGAGGGTAATGAAGATCGGATTACTGGACCTCAGGGAGATGAAAACCCTGAGGGAACCGAGAACCTCGCCTCTGTATCTGAGGGGGAGAAACTCGAAGAAGATGCTGAGGAATCTGAAGCAGAAGAAGACGAAGACTTCGACATCCCTGAAGCTGAACCATCCTCCTCTCCAAGGAACGATGATGATGATGAAGATGACGATGATTTCTTTGTTGTCAAACCTGCTCCTAGAACCAAAGCTCTTAAAGGTATTTCAATAAAAGAACCTTCAGGGGAGAAGACAAAGACAAAGCACTCAGCCTCTGGCGCTGGGAAAAGCAAAGACAAAGGCATCGCTGAAGATGATAATCTGGCGATCCTACTTGCAAAGCCGATTTGTCAGGATCATCTCAGAGCTGAACGCCTCATCGCTGAAAGGAAGGAAGCTGAAGATAAAGACAGAGAATACGCCATCAAGCTCACTCAAGAATCTGTCAAAGACCCCAAGCTGAAGCGTATTCCCATTCAAATCCAACGAAAGCTTTGGGAACAAGCCCAGAAGATCGTGGAAAAGAAAGCTGAAGTTTCTCAGACCACCCTGATCTGGTGTAAAGAGAAAATCCACTTCAGATATCGTCCAGCGAAGATCAACAAGGTATTCATCTCTGGAAGAACCTCCATCGGAGTACCTATTGTTGACATCAAACTATTCAGAGAAGATGACTCATCTGAAACCTTTCGTGCTGACACTGTAAAAAGGTATGGTCTCTCTGAATGGCTGGAGATGAGGTTAGCTATCCAACCATCAAAATCTAAGTACAAGGATCATTTCGAAAAGCTGATAAACAGACAGATCGATTTGATATCTTCTTGTGTGGATATTCCTCCTGTTCCTGATTTAAAGCCGAAAAGAAAAAAGGGCTCTCCAAGGAAGAAACGTCAAGATTCAAACTCAGGTCCTGTCATACGAAATGAAACTGGAATTGGTTTCTCTCGCGCTGAAGTACTTGGTCCTGATCCTGATCTATCTGCCCTTGACATCTCTTTGCCACCATGTGAACTTTTCGTCCCTGGTAAAGTCATCAGTAATCCCTATGGAATATTCTTTCTTGACTACGACGGACGTAAATGCTTTCAACGGATCGCTGAGCTTCCAATCACTCCAATCGAACAGCTCAAAGATCTCATCTACTGGTGCGACTTCAGAAAAGACATTCAGGCACGACACCTAAAACCCTTGATTTTTGAAGCTGCTCTGAAGCTAAAGAATAAAGGAGAAAAGGTTCCTGACTGGATGATTCCAACTGAAAAGACAACCCTTGATGAACTTCTCATTAAGGAAGAACCCTTTGAAGGCTGACAACAATCACCATTTTTCTCTATTGTATCAGTCATCCTTCAGTACTTGTAATTTATTTCGCTTGTACTTGTAATCTTTCTTATTCATATTGTAACCTGATTCAAAGATTTAAAGAAAGATTTCAGCGAATGTACTTTACTCCATCAGTACTGAAAAGATCCCAGAAAACAGTAAAAGGGACAAATATTTTATGAGTTCTTTTTATCCTTATGTTTTCATTAAATAGCAATTTTCTCTGTTGCTATGTCATAATCAAATAGGGGGAGATTGTTGATCCAAACCCTCAGTGATTTGATAATGACCCTATCTTAAATACTTAGTGAAAATTGTAAGTAAACAATATGTATCAGAGTTTCACTATCGCTGATAAGTACTAAGATCTTACAGTACTGCTGATAGGAACTCTCGCACTTTTAGATTAAACATTCAGCGAACACTGTTCACCATATCGCTGAGTCTGTTCAGTCCTTATGGTGATCGCTGATAAGTTAGTTGTTTACTTATGATCCCTGAAGACAAGATTCACGTCAACAAAGGTTCTACGCTGAAGTCGAAGATCAAGCTCAAGAACCAGCGACAAGTCTCCTAATGAACTGATGCGGATCAGCGAAGACTCAGATTTGTCCACTCAACGTGAAGTATCAAGTACAAGACTTCAGCTATCGCTGAACTTTATCATCTGCTGAATAGTAAATGATAATCGCTGAATCAACGAAAGCTGATCATGAAGTCCTCCGTACAAAGTACTTTTGTCTTAACCTCCCTTGCACGCCACCGTACGAAATGTCAGAAAAGAACCTCCGAAAATCTGAAATCGTACAACCACTCTGATACTACACTGTTCATTCATGCGGCTACTAAGGTTGTCATCAAAGGTCAATGACATGCAACCAATCCGCTGATGACACGTGTAAAGTATATACTGGATTGCATTAAATGCATGCAGTATATAAAGAGATGAACTCACTTCATTTGAAGTAACTTGCTAACTCTGGACAAGTTCAAATCTCTCAAGATAGGATTTTATTAGTAATCTCCTTATCTTTCTTAGTGCAAGAAAACCTTAGTGTTCCAACTTGTTTAGATTTAGGTTTATCCTTAATCTTGTTTCCGCAACAAGCTGTAAATTGTTAATGATTTATCAATAAACAATTTAGAAAAGTAAAATAGTGTGTTTGTATTCAACCCCCCCCCTTCTACAAACTTGTTTAAGCCTTTCGGGACCAACAAAAGAAATATTAACCTGTAATGCTTGAAGAAGATGAACAATGCTTGAGTTAATACTTTGAATTGCAACAGAGATTTCTTGTTTTGAGAGAGTTCGTATGCGTAAAAGATAAAAATATAAACACAAAGGGTTTATATAGTGAGAGTAGAGAGAGAAAAACTGTGAGCGGGAAAAGTTTTTCATGATGACACGGACACGTCCCTTGAATTTGATTGGACAATGAAGTCAAAATGGGTGAACGTGTCAGAGAAAACGTGCCATGACTTATCCGTTGTGATGACGTTACAAACGTCCTTTCATATTTTAAGATGTCTCTGAGGTTTTTGAAATCTCAGGGACAATTTTTGAAAACATGAAGCACTGAATAGAAGTATCAGTGTTAGATTTAGAAATTTCAAAAGTATCGCTGAAAGGAAGAGATATTCAGCGATGCAATTTGTTTTGAAATCTTTCAGTTCTAGGCGAACGTCAGCGAGCAAGAGAGAACATACCTTGTTATCAGCGAATCAATTTTGTTCAGAGAGTAGGTGATAAGTATGGGTTATACAAGTTCATTGTTATCACTGATCAAATGTGATCCCCTGAAGATTTTATTCTTCTAAGTTCAGCATTCCAAGCTCGCTGATGAGAAAGTTGAATCTTGTCTCATCAAGAGGTTTGGTGAACAGATCAGCTAACTGAAAGTCAGTTGGGATAAAAAGAAGTTCTATATCACCATTTATCACACGATCTCTGATAAAATGATACCTGATTTCGATGTGTTTGGTCTTTGAGTGTAGCACTGGATTATTTGATATAGCGATGGCACTAGTGCTGTCGCAATAGATTGAAATCTTTGAGAGCTGAAGGTCATAGTCCAGTAGTTGATTTCTCATCCACTAAGACCTGAGAACAACAGCTTCCAACGGCTACGTACTCAGCTTCAGCGGTTGAGGTGGACACTGAGTTTTGCTTTTTACTTGTCCAACTCACCAGCTTTCCACCCAGGAGCTGACAGCCTCTTGTGGTGCTTTTCCTATCCTATTTGCAACCTGCAAAATTGCTATCTGAATAGGCGATTAGTTCAAACCCTGAGTCTTTGGGATATCAAAGACCTAGGTTAGGAGTACCCTTAAGGTAACGAAAGATTCGCTTTACAGCGATCAAATGAGATTCCTTAGGTTCACCTTGATATCGTGCACACAAACAAGTTGCATACATAATATCAGGTCGGCTAGCTGTAAGGTATAGAAGAGAGCCGATCATCCCACGGTACATCGTGACAATAATAGGTTTTCCAGAAGGATCTTTGTTTAGTGGCAGCGGTGGTGCCATAGGGGTTTTCATAGCTGAACTCTGAGTTAAATCAAGTTTCTTCAGCTTTCATTCTATCAGCGAAACGAGTACAAAGGTCAGGGTTAGTAGAACCAAATATAATATCATCGACATATATTTAAACAAGAATAATATGACCTTTTACTTTCCTGAAAAATAGAGTTTTATCGATTTGACCACGCTCAAATTTTTCAATATGGAGATAAGTAGAGAGAGTGTCATACCATGCACGAGGAGCTTGCTTTAAGCCATAGAGTGCCTTATCCAGTTTATAAACATAACCTGGATGCTTAGGATCTGAGAATCCTGGAGGTTGTTCCACGTAGACTTCTTAATTTACCTTTCCATTTATGAATGCTGACTTAACATCCATTTGATAAACTTTGAAGTCTTTGTGTACAGCGTAAGCTAAGAATAGACGAATGGCTTCTAGTCTTGCCACTGGAGCAAAGGTTTCGTCATAATCTATACCTTCCTCTTGTCTGTATCCCTGAGCAACAAGTCGAGCCTTATTGCGGGTTACCATTCCATGTTCATCCAACTTGTTTCGATAGACCCATTTAGGGCATATCACTGACTTGTCAGAGGGACGAGGAACAAGCTTCCAAACTTTGTTTCTTTCGAATTCAGTCAGCTATTCTTGCATAGCACTGACCCAGTTCGGATCTTGGAGGGCATCATCTATTTTCTTTGGTTCAATCAGAGAAATAAAGTTAACAAATAAACAAATATTACCAGCACTTCGTCGGGTCTGAACACCAGCTTTTGGATCACCAAGAATTTGTTCAATAGGGTGATTTATAGTCCATCGCTGAGCTGGAGCGTAAGTCGCTGACTCAACCTGAACTTGAGGAACTGAAGATGAGGCTTTAACAACTTCTGGTATATCAGCTAAGATGTGAGTCCTAGATTGATCAGGTAACAACGAATCAATAAACAATAACACGAACAATTGATGATTTCAACTTGTCATCCCTCTCATATTCATTCAAAGTATCGTTCCTAGAATATTACAATCAAAGTAAAGGAACGATTCTAAACAATATGCTCTCTAATGAATCTCTAGGAATGCTAATCAATTGCTAACCTAATTCTAAGGTTAACTAAACCTTATATACTAAGGCTTTAAACAAACAAGGCCTAAGCCCATTAAGCAATTAAGCCCAAATAACACAATTAAAGGCTTTTACAATAATTAATTAATCTAATTAAGCTCTATATAATTATTTATATATCTTTCTAATATGTAGGACATTTATGGTCCTAACAATCTCCCCCTAAAGATATATAAATAAAAATCGGTCTTGAAACCTTCAGGTCTTGAACTTCTCTTCCTTTAGAATCGTTGAAATGCAATGATGTTGCTTGTCTTCATGTCTTTTCAGCGCTCCCCCTTGAATAAAGCTCTTGGTCTTCAAATCTTCAACGAATCTGTCTTTGAACCATGAGTTGAATTTGCTTTCAGCTTCAGCTTTAAGAACTTGTAGAACCAGTATGCTCGATGGAGGAAATAATTTGAAGCGAACACCACTTGTATGCACTTTGAAACTCTTTGGATCTTGGAATAGATCAATCATTCGGGAAAAACGGTTAACAGTTACTCCCCCTCGGCTTTTGCTAACTCCCCCTCAACTTGATAATCCGTGTCTTTGAATCTGTACCCTTTCTCCCCCCTCATGATGAGTAGGAGAATCCGGAGCATCATGCACGATCAAAGACAATAGTGACGAGTAGCAAAAATTCAGATAAAACATTTTAGTAACCAACATGGGGTAAAAATCTAACACAGAAGTAAGTGTTATCACAACAATTTAAAAAATTGTGTGGCCTATGTTCAGAGTTGGCAATGGTGAACTCTGATAGGACTTCCAGTTATCACTGAAGAAAATTTAAAAAATTAACTTCTCAGACTGTTCCCGCAATATCACGAAGATATGCGATTGGAATCACAAAGACTCGTGCATGTGTGAAAGAAAATAAATTCTATCTATTTGGCTCAAAATATTGATTTAACCTGGGACGCAAGTTAAAAATCAATTGACACAGTGAATAGAATATGAAGTTCGGAGACCGGAGCTGATGTCTTCCTTTTTCAATATCTAAGACCTCCGAGTGAGGAATAGATAGATTATGTGCTAAATCTCCGTGCATTTATGAAACATGCATCTTTTGTGAGATACTTGAGTGGCTGGGTGGGGTGACACGAGTTATCGACACTGGGTCCATGTCTGTTTCAATATTCATCTCCAAGGAGCGACAATGAATAGATTGTGTGGTTACCCGGATAACTGACTCGGTTTGGTAAGGACCAATAATTCTTTTAAGTCCTGTCACAGCCTCACCATATTCCTTTCTCTCCAAACTCATCTGTCAAGCTAGACCCCTCACTGTTGTCTATAAGGGATGTGTTTCTTGGGTAGGTCCTTCCGGTTCTGGATTGACCATAGAAACAGTGTAAGTCCTAACACTCCTTTCATGCATCGAGTAGAACAGTTTAGTAAAATAGTGAAGAACGAGTTCTAAACTGAAATGTTTAGAAGTCAAAGCGTTTAAGAACGAGTCCTGATCTGAGTTGATCAGAAGTCATAAAAATTAAGTCCGAGTTCTGATCTGAAGTAATCAGAAGTCATTAAAAAATTAAGTTCGAGTTCTTATATGAAGTAATCAGAAGTCATTAAAATGAAGTCCGAGTTCTGATCTGAGGTAATCAGAAGTCATTGTTTGAAATACCAGAATTTCAAGAAACAAAATCAAGTGCAAAACAGAATGACTCAGTACGCACATTATGTTCAAAAATGAAACAATGATTAGAAAGTTTAATTGTGAAGAACAAGTCACAATTATTATATCAGATAAGAATTGAATCATTAATATGAAATGATGAACTATGAACACAAAGTGGAATTCAAAACGAGTGTATTTCCATCGAAAAATCAACGAATATGTGAGATATGGAAATAACTAAGTCAAGAAATTATTGGACGTGGCAATCATGGAGATTAGAATTGGAGAATAACAAACACAAGTAAGTTATTCAGAATGATTTACCACGGTCTTTGAATTCAGTTGAAGTTCACTTACCTTTCATGAGATAGTACTCCCCCTCAAAATTAGCATAACCTTTGAATGCTCGTCATGTGATGTGGATAATAGAAATTAAACTGCACATGACATTCCTGCAAAACAGATTTGAAAGATTTTGGTATCCATCTTTTGATGGATCCTTGTTGGTTAGATGCCCTATTATAGTGAGGATCGGGGATACTATAAGTACCATACCAATACTTAGCACGGTCTTTATGCACAAACTCACTTGTTCCACAATAAGAACAACACAGCTTCTGTGTAGATAAGCTGATCAGCTTATTAACAGAGTAAGCACAATCAGTTTTCACAAAAGGTTTAGCGTGGAAAGCTTTGTTGTTCTTGTCACTCTTAACAGTGACGAATGACTTTGGAGCAGGAGCGGATCCTTTAACTCTCCAAACCATGTTTACTTTCTTGGAAGATTTATTATTTGATTTGTCAATGATAGGGTTATAAAATAGATTAGAGGTATGGATTCGATCTTTTGGAGAGCTATTTGATCTAATGCCGTTCTTTGAAGAAATATTTATGTGAATAGAACTTGAAGCAGTCTTAGAAAAACAAGCTGAATTAACTGAATCACCGTAAAGAGACTGATTAACAGTATCTGGACTAGAAAGATTGGGTGATTCAACATCAGAGTTTTTGCTTTCAAGTTCCTTGTCATTGTTAAACAGAACATTTTTCTTCTCAAGCATTATATCTAGCTTCTTTTTGGAGATCAGATTTTAGCCTCTTCTCTATCATAATATCAGATGACAAAACAGATAATTGCTTTGTAAGCATGGAAATCTCAGTATGAAAGATCTTTCATTCGATTGCAAAATCATCTTTCAAACTTTTTGCTCTAAAACCTTCAACCTTCAACCTTCTTCTTCTCAGACTCTTTGCTTAGTATGTCTAACTCTTTCTCCAAATCGGTTATTTTCAAAGACAGTTCTCCATTCTTTTTAGTAAAAGATTTGCGTTCAATTTCAAACTTCTCTTTTTCTAAAATCAGAATTTTCTCAAAGTCGGAGATCTGTGTTGAAAGATTTAGACATATAAGCTCAATACTCTTCTTCTCTTCAAGAGATTTCTTTGAAAAATCGGATTGCTTTTGTATAAGCAATTGTCTTTCTTTTGTAAAACTTTCCTTCTCCTTTTCAAGAGTAGTTAGTTTTCGTTTAAGCTCAAGGTTTTCATAGTTCAGGAGTTTACCTTTCTCTTCAAGTGCCATTATCTCTTCTTGTGATGGCAAATCAGAAATCTTTCTTTTCAGCTCAGTGTTCTCAGTTTCTAAGATCGCTGCCTTTTCTTCAGATTTAGCCAGCTTCTCAGAACTATTCCAGATTTGAGATTTCAGTTCCTTCAGTTCTTTGACGTACTTGCTGATCAAATCATCTTTCTGCTTGATATTCTTTTCATATAGTCTTGTTTGCTCTTTCTCAGTCTTCTCCTTCTTATCAGGATGCTTGTGCTCATCTACCTTCTTCTTGCCTTGGTATTTATCCGGATAATCATGGCACTTGTTGGAGGAAGTGGAGTAGCGCTGATTATTGGATGTGAGCATCTGTTGCTGGAAGGATCGGGAGAGCTGAACCATTGCTTTCTTAATGGCTGTGTATTCAGAATCAGAATCACTGTCCTCTTCTTTCTTAGATTCTGGCTCATATTCACTTGGCTCTTGGGCACGTTTGGAACGACGGCTGGAGGATTTGCCTCGTTTTAAAGAAATAAGAGCTAGTGGATCAGCAGGTGACTTGGACGCAGACTTCTTTTCGCTCAGAATCTCCATCACCTCATCTTCGTCCTGACAAGTTGCTTCAGACTGAGATGAATAAGACATTGTTACCTGAAAAATTTGATCGTTGATCGGTGTTATTTTGAAGAATCAAAAATGCGGAAGAAAATCAAAAAAATTAAATCTATAAAATAAATTTGTTTTAAAATTTAAAATCTGATTATTGACTTTAAACGAACAGTATCAAGCTTCGAGAATGAAACCTGCAAGAAAACAAACCAATTTAGATCAAAGACGTCAACTAAAATCACATAAAATGATAATAGTCGCTAATAATTGCAAATCGTTGCAAATAATCTGAAACGTCACGAAAAAAATTGCAAATCGATCGTTAAGAAAAATCGCTGCTTTCGATAAAAAATTTCAATCACGAGACGTGCGGTAACTCGGGTACCGATCAGAACTTACCAACCAAAACTTACCAGGTGATTGAGTTTCTTGCACCAAAGATAACTTACCTGATAAAAGTCAGCTTACCGGATGACTGATGGTATCCGGGTAAAGTTGAAGTTACCGGACAAAAAAACTTTGACTTACCGGATAAATTAAGAGTGTACTTACCGGACGACAAATCGAACTTATCCGGATGCGATACGCTTACCGGATGAGAAGAAAATTGTGACTTACCGGATGAAAAGGAACTTATCGGGTGATAATCGATTCCAGATAAAGTGTTTTCGCACAAAATACAACTTACCGAATAAGGGATCCGGATAGTAAAAGTTATCGGGTAGAGAACGATTACACTGCAGCTATGGTTAATAAGAATTGGCCAACTAAATGGAAATGAATAAATAGGAAACCATCACGTGATGAGAAAAAAATATGAATATATGTATAATGAATTTCAATGCATACACGTGATGGGGAAATCAATAGAATTGGCCAATTATATGATACATGATGTATTTATGTATAATGAAGGAAAGTTTGATGTCTGCGGCAATTCACGGTCAAACAAAAAACTTTGAGGTCAAAGATGGTGACTACCCGGTAACCACGAGTTCCATCCGGTAAGTATAGGTTTCATCCGGAAAGTAGATTCCATCCGGTAACATTGGGATTTATCCGGTAACTTAAGATTTATCCGGTAACTTGATGTTTTATCCGGAAAGTGGTGAGAAATGGGAAACTTACCCGGTAACAATGAGATAATGTCCGGTAATCACGGCTGTGGTTACAATTCGGATCTGAGATCGATAGGGTTGCTTAATTTCACTGCTGTAGGGTTAGATTTTGACCAAAAACACAAAAACAAGCATACCCAAATCGATTTCTAAGCAAAACATATCCCAATTTTCAATAATCACCACAAAAATTTAAGAACACCAAAAACTCAAGAATTGATTTTTAAATTGAAAAATTGATACATTTGATAATCGATATAGAATAAACCCCAGATTAAGAACGATTAAACATTCGAGAAACAGCAAACGAATTATTCAATCAACGAAAGAACTTTGCAAACCCGATTGATGAACGATTTTTCCTACAGAAAACTGCAGTATTTCGAAAATACAACAGGTGCCTTCTGGCCCTCAAACGATCAATCCCACCGTTCATAATGTAGACAAGAATGTCGTGAAGCTACTGTCCAAAAATCGTGACAATACGACTGTCCAATCTCCGGGAATAGGCAAAACGGCTCGCTGCGTTTTCCAGAAAAATTCAATACGAAAATTCTATGTTTTCTCTTGCTTTCGATTGGCTTTTTCAGTTTCTTCAAATCACCGATTCGGCTATGATACCAATTGTGAGTCCTAGATTGATCAGGTAACAACGAATCAATAAACAATAACACGAAAAATTGATGATTTCAACTTGTCATCCCTCTCGTATTCATTCAAAGGATCGTTCCTAGAATATTACAATCAAAGTAAAGGAACGATTCTAAACAATATGCTCTCTAATGAATCTCTAGGAATGCTAATCAATTGCTAACCTAATTCTAAGGTTAACTAAACCTTATATACTAAGGCTTTAAACAAACAAGGCCTAAGCCCATTAAGCAATTAAGCCCAAATAACACAATTAAGGGCTTTTACAATAATTAATTAATCTAATTAAGCTCTCTATATAATTATTTATATATCTTTCTAATATGTAGGACATTTATGGTCCTAACATAAGAGAGGAAGATGTGCAGATGTCATTTCATTCACTGATTGCTGAGAAGTCGATGGTATATCTGAGATAGAAGGTTCAGAGGCAGGCATAGTGTTTAGAGGAACAGCTGAGACCCATGATGTTTCAGCTTCACTATTCTGCATGCTTGAGATGATGGTAGGATCATCATCTTAAGCGGGATGAGTATGAGATGGAGGAGTGGGAATGTCTTTTGAATCACCAAGATGAGAAAACATCCATTGATTCAGTTCTTCAGTATCAGCAGAAGGTCTAGAGTTCGCTGAACGGGATTCGTCAAAGGTGACGTGGATAGTTTGTTCAACAGTTTGTCTTCTTCGATTGAAGACTCTGAAGGCTTTAGAGATTGAAGAATATCCAAGAAAGATTCCATCATCAGCCTTAGGATCAAACTTTCCAAAGGCATCTCTGTTGTTTAGTATGAAACACTGACATGCAAAGATGTGAAAAAAAACTAATTGAAGGCTTTCTCCCATGGAAGAGTTCATAGGCTGTCTTCTTGAATCTTTTGACTATCAGCGACCTGTTTTGAGTAAAACAAGCAGTGTTGACAGCTTCTGCCCAAAACTGAGTAGGCAGGTGAGAACCGCTGAGCATTGAACGTGCAACTTCAATGATAGTTCGATTTCTTCTTACATCGACTCCGTTTTGCTGCGGTGTTCTCACTGATGAAAAGTTGTGAGAAATACCCTTACTTTCAAAGAAGGAATCAAGGGAACTGTTTTTTGAATTCAGTACCATGATCACTCCTTATTGAGCGAACGGTCATGTTGTTCAGGACTTCCATTTTCCTGACAAAGGTGATGAGTTCTTCAGGAGTGTCACTCTTAGAACGGAGAAACATTACCCAGGTATAGCGAGAGAATTCATCAACTATGACCAATGTATATTTCTTTCCGGCGATGGATTGTTTGTTAACAGGGTCAAACAAATCCATATGGAGAAGTTGAAGAGGAGATGACACTGAGGAAACTTGCTTGGTTTTAAAGCTTGCTTTGGTTTGTTTCTCTTTCTTACATGCTGAACATAAGGACTCCTTTGCGTATGAGTGTTGAGGTAGACCAGTGACTAACTCTTTAGAAGAAAGAGTATTCAGTGTCTTGATGTTGAGATGAGAGAGCCTCTTGTGCCATAGCCAGTTGTTATCTCCAATATTCTGAAACATTAGAAGTATTGAAAAATGGCCAAGTACAGAAGAACTTCCACAGAAGCTCTGCTGAGTGCAACAGAAGCTCTGTCGGGCATCTAAGAAGAAGCAAAGGAAGTTTGATCAAGAGTGATCAAAGACCGAAGAAACTACAGAAGAACGCTACAGAAGATCAAGACCTCAGAACCTCTGTCACCAATAACAGAGCCTCTACAGACAACTTCAGAAAACAAGGAACCTAGTGAAGACTACTCTACAAAGGACCAGACCGCAGAACCTCTGCAACACTTTACAGAGCCCCTGTTGTCCTCACTGAAGACTCAAGATACTTATAATATCTTACCACTGTTAAAGAAATATCTTGCTACTGTTCCAGGATCTGTTCATCAACTTGTATGGTAGCATGCCCTGTCCAACTTCAACACGTGTCAAACTCTGAGTGGACTCAATAGGGCTTAGTACAACATAGACATCTGCGACATTTAATGCATGCAGTTTTCCAACTGTTCATACCATCTCTTCTTTCCTGTAGCAACAGTCTCTTGTCTAGAATAGATCTTTTGTAGTAGTATAAAAGGAAGACTCATGTTGAGTTCTTCCTAAGAATCACCGTTTTTACACTTTACAAGTTTTCACAATCACTTAACACACAACACAAAACACTTACACTCAATTAGCGTCAAATCTGTACTAAGTGTTCTTGATATATTAAATACAGTGGGTCTTTGTGCTATAAATCTATTCTCTTCACTGTTTATTTGATAGTGTGTGTTCTAAATCTATCAAACATATCTGTTAGTTCTTCAAATACGCTTCCGCATCATACTTAACCTTGAACTAATAGATCTGATAATCTTGTTTAAACAAAACGGGAACCAACAATTGGTATCAGAGCAAAGCTTGATTTTCAATATCAAGTGATCCTCGTTTTTACAAAGATTTTTGATAGAAATTGTCTGTTTTTAACCTGTTCTTCATTCCTTCAAACAGTTTCTGTTTTACTGTCATCTTCGATTCATTTGATCTGGTAACATCATAGAAACTGTTTCTTTCGTTAAAAACTTCATTTAAAATATCTAGAATGAAATTTTATGGTGATGCTGACTCAATTTTTTATTCAAAACTCAGCACAAATTTTCGCGAAATAATTCCTTCTCTTGAAAAAGAACTAGATGAAAAGAACAAAAGCATTTTTATTATTTATGATAAAATTGCTAAACTTGAAAAATCTGTTAAAAACTTAAACTGTGAAAATCTTGAACTAAAAAGGAACTTATCTTTGTCAGATGAAGAAAAGAAAAGACTTGAACTAAAATGTTTAAACTTCTCTAAACTAATTTTCAATTTTGAAAAGATTGTGGTCAATGAAAGAGGAAATTATGAAGAGAAGAAAACTGTTCTTGAAACAAAGTCGATGAAGCTTACTTATAAAATCTCAGAATTGCAGAATATCCTTGAAAAAGAAAGGAAAGAATTTGATTCTGAAAGAAAAGAATCTGAACAGTTGAAGGTTCAAAGATTTCAAGATTTAAGTCAAAAAGATGACTTTGAAAAAGAGAGAAGGATTTTTAAAACAGAAATATCCAAACTAACAAAAGGACTCTCTAATTTATCAACTGAAATCATGTTGGAGAAAAGATGCAAATCTAATCTCCAAAAGATGCTTGAGGAAAATTTAAGGAAAAAGAATATTTTTGCTAAACGGATCAGGAAATTCAATTGTGAAGGATCTTTTAAGCCTAATATGTTTTCAAAACTTCAGACCTCAACATCGAAATTTTTGCATGATCATAGGTTGGAAAAATTAGTTAATCAAACTTTTAAAAAGGTGAAAAAGGTTTGGATAGTGAAAGGCTCTATACCTGTTCAAAATGCTCAAAAAGACAAAAAGCCTTTCATTTCTGGTATGTATGACAAATGCATAAAGGAGTTTCATACAATAGGACCCATACGGTTATGGGTACCCAAAACCTCTGTAAGTATAACATAGATACTGTATATTATGTAAATATTTTTGTTTATTTATTATGTTAGGGCAAGTTTTATGTGTTGATTTAAAGTTCAAGGGTGTAATTTGTATTTCCTTAAACATAGTCCATAGTGAACGGGCCGTGGGCTTGTTACCACGGGCCCAGCATATTTAATGCACAACTAGCTTAGAAAATTAGCTAGTTGTCTCATTTAGCTTTCAGCATTGTAACGATTATTCTCTGATCAAATAGCTAAGTGGGCAACCTTTGTGATTACTTTATTCGTTCATATCTTTATTCACATAAACACGATTGTTGCACGGATCTGGATCCTACAATTGGTATCAGAGCAGACGGACGGATCGATTCCAAGGTTTGAATTCATCAAAATTCTGGTTAGTTTGACTTTTGCTCGTCTGATTTTTTTCTTGAATTCTTGACTTTTGATTCAATCAAAATCAGTTGTTTTTACTTATTGGGTTGTGTTAGCATTATCATTCTAAGAGTTTCTGCAAAATTTCACATCCTAATTCGTTCGTTTGATTGGTCAATTTTGCAAAACAAGTTCTAAAATTTTGGTAGTGTTCTTACTCAAAAATTCGATTTTTGCTATCAAAAGGTGTTGTTTTTGCTCTAAAATCGATTGGGTCATTGTTGTTTTGTGCTTGGGATTGTTTCTAACCTTTCAGGAACACATTAGAGTAACCCTAGTGGAATTTTCGATCGATTTTGACAAAACAGCCGCAGAGTCCGGACACCACAGCCGCGTTTTCCGGACAGATCAAGGTGTCCGGACGTTTGTGGTTCCATCCGGACAAGTCATCTTTCCGGGTAAGTCATCCATCCAGGTAAGTCAATCATCCGGGTAAGTCTTTCAAATTTCTATTTTTCCGGGTAATCTAGTTCCGGACAACTCAAAGTATCCGGAATTCGTTTTATCCGGAAATCCTCATTTACCCGGAATCATCGAAGTATCCGGACACATCATTCTTTCCGGAAACTTCTAAGTACCCGATAAAGTCTAGATTTTCCGGTTACTGCCATCCGGTATCTTCAGAGCATCCGGTAACCTTGGTTATCCGGACAACTCCTGCTTATCCGGACAACTCTGCAATTTTTGAGCTGTGTTTTCGTAAATCCAATCCAGATACTTTCAGATCACTACCTTACTTGGATTACTATCCGGTAAGACCACTGTAGTCCACTTTAGAACCTGCGTTAGGACTCCACTCTTAGAATCTTGCGTTAGGTTCTCATTTGGAATCGATATACCCGTCTGACGATCACTCCGTTGCAACCAAAGATGTCTATTTCTCGTGATGCACTTGCAATTGGTACCGACACCAAGCCCCCATGTCTATACCCAAACGAATACAGTCAATGGCGCGACAGATTTATGATTTTCATTGAATCAAAGGACAACTATGAGTTCATCAAGGAAGCTCTTGAAGAAGGTCCCATCGCGCCGCCAATGAAGGATATTGCAGCTACTGCAGGTGCTGGACCCAAGAAAGAGAAAAAGTCCTTTGTCGAAATGACAGAGTTTGAAAGAGGGAGGATAGAAGGGGAGAAACAGGCAAAGAGATATCTGGTACAAGCTCTTCCCAATTCTATCTACACCGCCATCGACAGCTACAAAGCCACGGCTAAAGGCATGTGGGACCAAGTTGCCAAAATGATGCGTGGGAGTGCAGTGGGAAATCAGCTGAAGATCAATACTGCTATAACCAAGTTCGATGGTTTCAAGCAGCGTCCTGGCGAGACTCTTACTCAGGCTTATGAACGTTTCTGCTCTCTACTCAATGAGCTGAACAAGAATGGGATAGTTAGGTCGAACACTGAGAATGCTCTCAAGTTCCTCAACAATCTCTTACCCGAATGGAAATTTTTGCTTCTCATGTCAGGCATAACAACCTGATTGAAAGAATCGGCATAAATGAACTCTATGAGACACTTCTTCAGGATGAAGATGAAGTGAATGAACTGCTTGTCGAAAAGAAGACTGAACCCAAGCCTGTAGCTGATCCCATTGCTCTAATTTCCACTAACAAGGGAAGATCTTCGAGCCGACACACCGAACGGGCTCAAAAGCATAATTCTTCTGATTCTGAACCGGAAGAGAAGAAAGATGAAGATTCTGATAGTGAAGTAAACGACTTCATGAAAGCCATTGCCCTCCTGACAAAGACCTTCAAGCAACAACAGTTTTACAAGAAACCAACGTCTAATGGTCAGCGCTACTCCACTTCTGCCAACAAGCGTCATGACTACAAAGACAAATATGAAGGTAAGAAGAAGGTTGATGAGCAAGATCAGACTGAAAAGAAGGACAAGACTGAGAAAGGTGACCGCAAGAAGAAAGATGAGCCCGTGAAATGCTATAATTGCGGGAAACTTGGTCACTTTGCCAAAGACTGCCGCCAGCCTACAGTGAAGAATGTCCACTACTACGAGGCTAAGCTAGCTTTAGCAAAACAAAAGGCGACTGGAGAAGCAATGTTCGCTGAGGATGATTACTGGCTGCAAAGATCTGACAATGAAGATGAAGATGAAGTTGCTAATTCCTTCATGGGATATCATTCCTCTACTGATGAGGAAACCGCAGCTGCACTTGCAAATCAGGGCGGTCATGTGTGGTACTTAGATTCAGGATGCTCCAAGCACATGACCGGAAGGAGGGAGCTTCTCATGAACTACACAGAAGAATATCAAGGAGACGTGAGATTTGGCAACAACGAGCGTTCGCCGATCGTGGGCTACGGCGACATCGTACATGATAAGATCACCATCAAGAAAGTGTCACACGTCCAAGGATTGGGCCATAATTTATTCAGCATAGGCAAATTCTGCGACAAAGATCTCGAGGTCAGCTTCAAATAGACAAGGTGTAGAATCCTCACCGACGACGGTGAGACCCTACTAGTTGGACATCGCAAGACCAACCTATACACCATTGACCTCTCAGCCCTCTCAGTTGATAACCCTGTCTGCCTTCTGTCCAAGGCCTCTTCCGACTAAGCTTGGATCTGGCATCGACGACTTTCGCACCTCAACTTCAGAAGCATCAATCAACTGGTGCTCGACAGACACGTTAGAGGCATGCCCAACCTTCAGTTCGTAAAGGATCATCTGTGCGGGGCATGCGAGAAGGGAAAGATGAAGCGTGCATCTCATCCACCGAAGGACACTCCCAGTACATCTCGGACTCTTGAACTACTTCACATGGATTTGTGTGGTCCGATGCGTGTTTCGAGCATTAACAAGCGAAAATATGTTCTGGTGATAGTGGACGATTACTCACGTTACACCTGGGCGATGTTTCTCCGCTCAAAGGATGAAACTCCTGAGATCATCATCGAGCATCTCAAGACGGTCCAATTGAACAAGCGTCAACAGGTTCAGTCCATCCGAACCGACAACGGGACGGAATTCAAGAATTCCAAGATGGACGGTTATCTCTCCTCTGTAGGGATTTCGCACAACTTTTCTGCCGCACGCACTCCTCAGCAAAATGGTGTGGTGGAAAGACGTAACCGTACCTTAGTCGAAGCGGCGCGCACAATGCTTTCCCAAGCTAATCTACCGCTATATCTTTGGGCTGAAGCGGTGTCTACAGCTTGTTACACGCAAAATCGCACGCTTCTGTACAAGCGATTCAACAAGACGCCCTACGAGATCATGAATAATCACATTCCGACTATTGGCTACTTTCACGCGTTCGGATGCACGTGCTACGTACTGAACGACAAAGATGATCTCGGCAAACTAAGCCCCAAAGCGGATAAAGGAGTCTTCATCGGATACTCCATGCAGGCTAAGGCTTATCGCGTTTACAACACACGGACTAAATCCGTTGTTGAGAGCATAAACGTGACATTCGACGAAGCCGCAGATTTGGCTTCTGAACATCGCAGTTCAGAACCCGGTTTAACTGGTGTGTTAGCTTCCGGACCCTCCAGTTCGGGATCTACACAAATGACAGTAAATCTAAATCGTGCATCTTCATCGAATGCAACTTATTCTGATTTAGATTTATTGTTTGAGCATTTTTATGATGACCTATTTAATGCTTCCCCATCTGTCTCAGCTATTCCTAGGATTGAAGCTGCTCGTCTTGAAGACTTGGACAACCTATCTGGTCCACCGCCTTCTACAAGCTCGCCTTCTAACACCTTGGCGACAGATCAGCCGTCATCACCTGCTTCACCTGATCCTGTGATTCCCCCGAAGGACCCGAAACCAGTTCCGGAGATCGCTCCTATAGATTCGTCTTCCTCGACAACCGACGATCAACCTCTGAATTCCTCGGAACCAGAAGTTGTGCAACCATTGGCGAATCCTCCCCCACCTCCTCCGAGAACTCAACCTGCTACTCTCGAAGCTGTACAAGACCTTCCATCTGGTTCGTATGTGGATCCGGACACATCTCATTCCACCCAGCAGCCGCTTCCACACACCACTAAATGGACGAAGGCACATCCCCTGCATCAAATCATCGGTGATCCCTCTACACCTGTTCGTACGCGAGGCGCTTCCGCCAACTTCTGTCTCTTCTCCGGCTTCTTAAGCAAGATAGAGCCAACAACCGTACGCGAGGCGCTTGAAGATTCGGACTGGATAATTGCCATGCAAGAAGAGCTCAATCAATTCGAAGCTCTAAAGGTGTGGCGATTGGTTCCACGTCCAAAACACAAAACGGTGATCGGCACCAAGTGGATCTTCAAGAACAAGAAGGATGAAGACGGCATTGTTGTCCGCAACAAGGCGCGACTCGTGGCAAAGGGATATCGTCAACAAGAGGGGATAGACTTTGATGAGACCTACGCTCCGGTGGCGCGAATCGAAGCAATCCGTATGTTTCTAGCCTATGCTGCGCACAAGAACTTCACAGTCTTCCAAATGGATGTGAAGACGGCCTTTCTATACGGCGATCTCGAAGAAGAAGTTTATGTGTCACAACCCGACGGCTTTGTGGATGATTCGAAGCCTGACCATGTCTACATTTTAGACAAAGCACTATATGGTCTAAAACAGGCCCCGCGAGCTTGGTACAATACTCTCTCTAAGTTCTTATTAGAGAAAGGCTTCACACGAGGTACAATTGACTCTACTCTTTTCATTAAAAATGAGGAAGGTCATATAGTCTTGGCTCAGGTATATGTTGATGACATCATTTTCGGTTCTACCAATCCTCTATATGCCAAGAACTTTGCCAAACTAATGGGAAAATATCTTAAAATGAGTATGCTTTGTGAGATGAATTTCTTCCTTGGTCTACAAGTTAAACAACTTTCGACCGGAATATTCATTAACCAGTCCAAATATATTCGGGATATTCTTCGGAAATTCCAATTGGACCAGGCCTCACCAATGAAAACTCCCATGGCAACGACTACAAAGCTTCACGCCGATCCCAATGGACCGGATGCGAATCAGAAGCTATATAGAGGAATGATTGGCTCTTTAATGTACCTAACTGCCAGTAGGCTGGATATAATGTTCTCGACTTTCCTGTGTGCCCGGTATCAATCCAACCCAAAAGAGTCTCACATGACTGCTGTTAAACGAATTTTTCGTTATTTACGTGGTACTGCTGATCTTGGCCTATGGTACCCGAAAGAGACAGGTTTTGGATTATCAGCTTATTCTGACGCCGATCACGCGGGCTGCATGATGGATCGGAAGAGCACATCGGGGCACATTCAGTTCCTGGGTGATAGTCTGGTAAGCTGGGCATCAAAGAAGCAGCAGTGCGTTTCAACGTCAACTGCCGAGGCGGAATATGTGGCCGCCGTAAGCTGCTGTTCCCAAGTCATCTGGATGCGGACACAACTCAAGGACTACGGTTTCACGTATGTCAAGGTCCCGATCTACTGTGACTCGAAGAGTGCTATTGCTATCTCAAGCAACCCGGTCCAGCACACCAAGACGAAGCACATCGACGTTCGGTACCATTTCATTAAGCATCACGTCGAAAGAGGTACTGTCGAACTCTACTTCGTAAATACTGAGAATCAGTTAGCAGACCTGTTTACCAAAGCCTTGGACGAAAAGCGTTTTAAAACTCTGGTGTTCAAGCTAGGTATGCTAAACCTGAAAACTTAATCCATTTGTGTACCCTTGTCAAGTTCCATACCTCTACGAGTAACTGTCTACTTATTATCCGGTGTCAACACTCTGGACGATTGAGCAAACACTTCCTCGCACTGGTATTCTACTTGCCTCAGTAACACAGGTAGATTTAGTCTCTGTATTTGTTAGGTAGTTTCGTCTATTTTTCCTCTTTCTTCGTGTGTTTCTTTTATTCAATACCGTCGTTTGTTTGTTAATTCCCGATCTCTGTGCTTTCACCATTTGTTAATGTGTTCAGGGGGAGCTAACTGCCATATCAGGTAAGTCTTCTAATCTGTTGAGGGGGAGCGTCACACACAGTTTTTCTTAAACAGTTCAACAGTTTTTTATGTGTGTGGGCACTCCCAAGTCCACCTTGGTCTACACTTGAGGGGGAGCGACACAACGTTTTCTATCCAACACTCAAAATTTTGTGTGTCGGATCCCTCACTTGCACCCTACTGCACGATTCGAGGGGGAGCAATGGCAATCCAATGCTCAATTTGAGGGGGAGCGAGAGAAAGATCCCTGGCAGCACAGTTTACTGAACATTCTACGGAAATTGCCAAAACAGTGTTATCCGGACTCTTGAGGATGTCTGGACACCTCTGTTTGTCCGGACAGTATCCGGACCGGACAGACTCGAGTCGGTCAACTTCTCCGGACAACACCCGGGTCCTATAAGACACCCGGGTACCTCATATTTCATTCTACCCGGTTTCTCTTGCACAAACCCTAAACCCTCGTCGATATTCTCTCTCGCTCGGACTCTCCTCAATCGCACGATTCACGCACACGTTTCACTCCAAACTCAGGTATGTTGTTCGTGATTCCCACTACATCTTTATTATACGAATCTCGATTCTTATTGCCTCTCAATCAAACCTCGGTTTGATCGAGATTGTTAAACCCGAACACCACACCTCGGATCCACACGATTTGGGGTTCTTTCGGCGTAAGATTGATAGGGAATGACCAAGGGTAGTCTAGAATGCTATTTGGTCTACTTATGTGCATTTACAATGGCCTTTAAACCTAGATTTGGTCGATTTCTCACCAAGGCGTTTCGTCCGGACACACTCATCGTGTCCGGACACCATCATCGACATGCGCTTCTATCCGGACACACTCAATGTGTTTGATGATACATCCGGACTCTCTCAATCTACCAGAAACCTAGTTGTCCGGAAACCTTATGGTTTCCGGTAAGTTCAACTACCGGATAAGTTTGGAGTCCGGACAACGCCTTTATCCGGAATACTCACTTTATCAGGGA
The DNA here is from genome assembly GCA_033807775.1 of Saussurea involucrata. Taxonomy (NCBI): domain Eukaryota; kingdom Viridiplantae; phylum Streptophyta; class Magnoliopsida; order Asterales; family Asteraceae; genus Saussurea; species Saussurea involucrata. Next base: position 26,163,615 of record CM066326.1, read on the forward strand.
ACCTTGTCCGGGTAATTCAATTTTACCCGGACACTCGTATAATCATCCGGACTCCTCTGCCATCCGGACAAATCATGTTATCCAGACACTTCATTTTGTCCGGAAAAGTGCCCTGTGCCGTCCAGTTCTTGCCTGTTTTTATCAAAACCAGTCCTCGATCTATCTCAGATTGAGCCATTCAAAGCTAAGGTACGCCCCTACACTTGTAATTCTAATTATGATCCTAACCGTGTGCTCCTTTGCAGATTTTCAAATGGCGGAACAACAAAACCCGGAAGAACAAATTCCTCAGGAGGAGGAAATTATAGACGAAGTAGCTGATGCTGCACTGGTCGACCCTGACCATGGCATCGAGCTAGAGGCGAACAACCACTACCTCGACCCGGCGCTTTTCAGACCAAACCCCCAACATCAGGTCATACTCGACATTCTGATGTGCCATCCCATTTCTGAGGCACTCACTCGCACAACCGACGTTCCCTTGCTCTACGTTCTACAAGTCTGGCTGACGGCGCAAGTCCGCACAATTGGCAACACTCAGACCATCACAGCGCGAATAGACAACCACCCGTTTACACTGACGCCAGATTCTTTTCGCCGTTTACTATCCCTGCCTGAGGCCACTGCCAACAACCATGAACGGTACGATCCTGCCGTTAACGATGCGACTCTCTGCGCCCAAATGCGTGCTCTTGGGTACAACTCCGACCTTCCACGGCCATCGGTCTTCAATCGAAAGTACTTGGCGCCTATTTGGTACACGCTCTTCACTATTCTCAACCGATGCCTATCCGCCCGATGGAAAGGTATTGACCAATGTACCGACGACTTTCTCCGCCTTGTTCACGCCGTGTGCTACAACCGCCACGTCGACTTCGCCATGATCATCTGGCGTGAACTTGTGACCACCATCCGACATATCGGCGGCACCAAACAGAAGAAGTTTCTTCCATATCCGCGATTCCTTTCGCTTGCCGTTCGACAACACATGGATGCCAATCCCACCATTCCACGATGACTCACACATCCGGTATGTCCCATACGCCACCTACAATTCATGGTGATCCGCAACCCATCCGATGCGGTCGCCTCACCCATTCCTGTCGCCCTACTAGCCATAGCCGATCCTGCTGCACCGGGGGTAGTTGCTTATAGGGGAGAGTTAGGAAATCCCGTGGTCCAGCCAGAGCCGGAGGGACCTGCCCAGGGACATAGACCCGAGCGACGTGAGGGTCCAAGAGTGAGAGGTGGAAGGGCCCGACAAGCAGGTGCTGTCGGGCGGGGAACGTTAGTTTTGAGAGGACGGGGAGCGAGTGTAGGTGGTGCAGCGGAATCGCAGCCCGGTTCCAGTTCAGCCCAACCAGGTCCTTCTTCGAGACCACGCCTACATCACACCACCGAACCATATATAACCGAACCCCCTTCTCCAAGTACCCAAGTCGAAGATGTGGAATCCGACTCCACGGACTCCGATACCGACCGCAACATCCGCTTGACGCATATCCCTCACGGTATCGGACCCAACCCTGATTTTACCGTTGGCATCCCACTTGACTCCCCTCCACATACTGGAACCGGACCTACCACTAGGGCATCTAAGGGAGATATAGGTGTTGACTTAGAACATGCGAGAAGGAGAGAACTGCGTTCAAAGTTGAACCAGGAAAGATCGAGCCGTAAAGATAACGAGGCTCAAGAGCGACCCACACCGAGTGTTATCCGGGTTGCCACAACTACTATCCCGTCTCATCCGTTGGGACGGGGTATTGAAGAAGCCTCCGTGGACCCAGCGGAGCAATTGCACACCCCCCATAGCCACTCCTCCGTCTCAAAACAGACGGATGTTTCAGTATCACACGAGGAACAAGCACAACTTCCACCGGTCTCTCACTCGGAGAGTGCTGGTGTTGAAATAAGAGACCAGCAGCCCCCGGTCTCGACTTATTTGTGTGCACCATCGAGTCTAGAGCCTATTGTTACTGACCATTCTTCGCCTAGGACACTTGATGAGGAACAACACCACGTCGCGGCTCTTAGTGACCCGACCGGAACGTCTATAGTGTCTCCGACTGCCGGAACACGAGGATTGGACGGAAATCCTACCACAGTCAACATCACGCCAGCTGTGAACGTAGGTGGATCTACCTCTACGGTAGACGCCTCAACGGGTACTCTAAGTGAGCCCGGTGTTATTTTACCCGACTTCGTGTCAAAAGGGTCTCTGGACAGCACCCTTGAGGCTGTCCGACAGGTTATGGAGCAACAAATGCAGGAACATGTAGCCGCTGAGATTGCCAAAGCGACGCATGCTTTCAAAGGAAAGAGCCCTCTCGTCAGCACTAAATATGTCTCTGTGCACCCACCGCCTCCACCGCAACCTACTTACTCGGTGGATACTCTAAAGACGATGCTCTTAGCCCAACTGCTCCAGGAATCCGACACAACCACATCTGCTGAAGCAGACCTGATCTCCGTTCTACGATCCCAGGTCACTGCTCCTTCTTCGTCCATCACATCACGCCTTGACGCCATTGACTCGACCCTCAACGACTACAACAAAGCGCTTGCCACGCTGTCTGAGAGGGTCCGCTCACTAGAAGACACTTGTAAGAGTCAAGACGGCGGTCTCAAACGTAAGCACCGTGAGGGGGAGAAGCGACAACGTCTAACCGAGACCGCCTCCCTGCTCCACACTGAAGGTACATCTGCGGTTCATCAGGAACCCCCAACTGCGGCAACTACAACAGCCGAACCAGAAGCCGAGTTGCCTCTAGCCCAGATGGTCATTGATATGGACATTTCAGATGATGAAGCCCCAACGGTTGAAAAGCCCGAGGGTACAAGACAGGAATTGGTCACTGAAGAACCATCAGACATGCCTTCGCTCACCTTGAGAGATCCAGCATGTGACACCAACCCGGAAACTGAAGACGTATGGTACGAAAAAGCTGCCAGAGCCGTCAACTTCGAGGTAAATTTGGTGTTTCCTACTGATGAAGACGACAACATAGACTACGACCAATTTCTGCTTCAGAACTACTATGGTGCACCTCCCGTTCACTCGACTCCACCTGCCACGACTACAGATCAACCCGACAACTACAATGCAGAAATCCCGACATCTCCTCTACAAACGACAGCTCCTGATCTTCCTCCCTCTCCTCAGCAACAAAACCGTTGGGAGAAGATCAAGATCCTCATTCCTCATCTGGAGGAATCCCTGAAGAAGCTGTTCGTTCACCGAATTCGCCCGATCGAGCCGACCTTCTGCCTTGGCATCTACAGTCCTGAACCAACACGTCAACTCCGATACGTAAAAGCCATGAAGCGGTGTCTTCCGAGAGATCAGGTTCGAACCAAATATAAAATTTCAAGAGGTGCTAAAGATTCAGTCAAACAAAATTATGAAGATCGTCTTTCCCGTTTTCACTGTTCGACGTGAAGACGGAAAAGAATGGATTTTTTCTGAGGCTGACTTTAAGCATCTCCATCCGTTCGACCTCCTGGTCCTTTTGAAAGACCTTCGCACCAGAACCATCCGACCGCTTGCTGTAACAAAGGCGCTCGAAGCGGTTCGACGATTCCTCGTCCGTTCCATTATGATGTCTTATCTTACGGACTTTCAAATGGCAATCGAGAACCGATCAAAGAAGGTAAATCTGCTCAAACCGAATCTGAAAGCTCCTGAACTGTCGATGTATCCCGAGAACGCAATGCTGCTTCAACCGGAATTTGGGATCGTCTTCCTCAACGCTCAGAAAGAAAAGAAGTTTATGAGGTTCAGTCAGGTAGATCGATTTTGCGACGGCACACTGCTCAAGGTTCAAGACGCTCTTCGGAAGATCATCAAGCACGAATCAGAAAATCCAAAGGTATCCTATGTTCCAAATCTGAATGAAAGAACTGCACAGAATGCTTTGGATATTGTTGAAGATCGTCTTGACTACCGTCGCGCCATCAGATTCTTCGAGGTTCATTTCGCTCTACGCAAACGTTACGTCTTCAACTGGCAAGAGATAGAGCGCGAATTTGAACTTCAAATCAAAGGGGGAGATTGTTAGGGCAAGTTTTATGTGTTGATTTAAAGTTCAAGGGTGTAATTTGTATTTCCTTAAACATAGTCCATAGTGAACGGGCCGTGGGCTTGTTACCACGGGCCCAGCATATTTAATGCACAACTAGCTTAGAAAATTAGCTAGTTGTCTCATTTAGCTTTCAGCATTGTAACGATTATTCTCTGATCAAATAGCTAAGTGGGCAGCCTTTGTGATTACTTTATTCGTTCATATCTTTATTCACATAAACACGATTGTTGCACGGATCTGGATCCTACATATTATTTTCTGTATGTAAATTCTTAAATCTACAATAGTTCTTGATATCACATAACTTTTGTAAGGTCTGCTCAGAACCTCTGACAACCTCTACAGAACCTCTGATGATCTTGACCTATGTCCTGTGCACAACTTATCTTATTCTGAACCAAGCATAGGTCAAGGGGGAGCAGAAGAAGACACTTGATCTACAGAGGATGTTAGATCAAGGGGGAGCGAAAAAGGAGACCTTGCTGAATCTATAGAGATTTATAAGTCAAGGGGGAGCTAAGAATGCGACAGAAGAAATCACACTCGCCAAACTAAAAGAACAAAAGGTTGGTATCTCGTACTTTTAGGTTTTTGAAAACAGTTTTCTAGGACAAAAAGTGTCAAATATGTCCTAAATATACTGTGGATAACATTTCAAAAATCAAAAGATCAAAAAGTTTCATAAAATTTGAGTTATGAGAAATTTGAGGTCATAGAGCTTCTGTTGGGCTCAACAGAAGCTCTGCCAGGAATATGCTCTATGATCGCAAATTTAACCTCTATCGATCTTTTGGAATGTCATCTCGGAAACCAATTACTCGCACAATGCTACAGAAGTCTTAAGCTACAGAGTACTTTCATCCAAAGAACCTCTGTAGATCACTCAAATCTTTCAAAAGACTTATGCTGCACAAAATCTTTGAGATTTACAATTTTCTAGGACACCAACTTTCAAATAGGTCCTAAATACATTGTTAAAACTGATCAAAAACTTGGATGATTAAAAATGTTTATAAATTATTAGTTATTAGAAATTTCCTGTAACAGAGCCTCTGCTGGCTCTGGCAGAGGTCCAAAAACCTCTGTAGGACTATTTCTCTACTAAAGATTTATCGATCCTCTCCTTGCGTTTTTCAAACAATTTTCATAAGATACAATCTACAGAGATAAAAGTTTTTCAAAATCACAGAGCTTCTGTAAAGATTTTCACTTAGGAACTTCTGTAACGGTAACTTTTTAACGGTAACTTTTCTGTGGTGAAAATTTAAACCCACGCGCTCTTCATTTAATATGGCCGCCCACGACGTCTCGTCATCACTGACACTATTGACATGTCGAGTTTTCATTGACGTACATATAGCGTCGTCCTGGAAACTTGCTCCACGCCAAATGAACTCGAGTGCGGACCTCAAATTTTATTAACTTTCTCACATTTTCACCGTTCCAAATTCTACCCGTTACCACAGTATAAAACCTAAGTTAAAATAACTTTCAAAACTTTACTATTCTCTCATCTTCTCCGGCGAACTTGCTTATTTCTTTCTGAAAACCTAGAACTTTCAAACTTACAAATGGCTTCCAGTTCCAAAGCTACTCACGTTTCACCGATGAACTCTCCGCCACTCTCTCCAGTACATTCTGAGCACTCCCACAACTCACATACCGCCGCCGATACCAACAGACATGACTCCGGCGACGAGGCATCCTTTGTACCCACTACCCACCTGCAACAATTTTTCTCTAATGACCATTTCGAGCAAACCCTTCCCATTAAATCAAACAATTGTTATCTTGTTCCTTCTCCTATGGCTTTTGGTAGAACATGCCATCCTGCTAAACATCCTAGAGAACCACTTTCTTTACCCTCTTCTGAGCAAAACCGTTGAACAATTACCTGTACGTTACCTACATCAGTTTTGGCAATCTTGTCGTTATGACGCTGACACCGATTTGATCAGAGGCTATATTTCTAAACCTAACCAAAGTAACAGTCTTGAACTGATGTTCAACCGCACCATGTTCTCATTAGAATTTGGCCTTCCAACAAGAGGACTCATGGGAATCCAAAAGTATGCCCCCCAACCAACAAATGAAGAACTTGTCGACTTTCTGCACATGTTAGGGTACAACCAACAGTTGAAAAAGAGGAACGATTTCCGCAGAGCAAGACTACCCCGTCTGTGGAATACCTTATTCTCCATCCTAAATCGTTGCCTCACGGGAAAAATCGGGAGCATCGATCAAAGCTCACCTCAAATTCTCTCAATCATGTATGGTGTGTACTATGATCTACCACTAGATTATGCCACCATAATGATGCAAGAGATCATCAACACCATCAATCGAAAAATCGCCTCCCAGAAAGCCAGAGTGTCTGATCACAACTGGTTGCCCCCTCTGCAGTTCCAGCGAATCCTCAGTGTACTTTTCGAACCCCTACTCCTTATCCAAAAATGGCCAATGGACGGTCCCAAACCTAAGCAATTTCCTATGTCCAAGAACACCCCTACAGAACATGAGGACGGCTACCCGCACAGCAGACCACTGTCAAAGGTAATGTTAGGTTATGCTAGTAATGAAGAACTAGTTAGTGAGTACACACGCGTTTACAGAACTCCTGAACCCAGTTCTGTAACACCACCGCGTATAGGATTACCCATAGGAGGTAGTGTTGTAGAGAGACTAACAGAGGAAGAATGGAAGATAAAGTTGGCTAAACACAAGGCCAACCAGAAGAACTTCAGAAATATAAGGAAAGACCTCTATCCTTCAAAGAGGAAGTCTTCTGAGGGATCTAAAGAGAAGAAGAAGAAAAAGGGAAAGAAAACCAAGACCCCTACAGAGGAACCACTTGCCTCTGCTTCTGCTATCCAACAACCCCCTGCAGAACCCTCATCTCCACCACAAACCCAAGGTCACTCTGCCCCTCCCTCTTCCAAAAGAAAAAGAAAGTCAAAATCTACAGAGGATGGGGCACCTAAACCAAAGAAAAGGAAATCAAAGAAGAAGAAACTCTCTTCTCCTCTGCAATCAATTACAAAGGGAATCGAAAAAGAACAACCTCAACTTCCACCTCTGCAAACCCATACAATCACAGAGGGTCTTGATTCACTTCTGCCAAGACAAGAAACTGCAGAAGAAGAAGCCCAAATAGGTAAAATTACTGAAAATAGGTTAGAGGATAGGGTAGAAACATCTGGAGGAAAAGAAAATGAAAAAGAAAAAGATGCCGAAGATGAAGAAGGCACACATCCCTCACCCCCTCCTAGTGCAACCCACACATCTAACTCCGCAGGTCTAGCTGCAGAAGGAGTTATTGAAAAAGAGTCGCACAACTCGACCCCTACCCAAACCAAACATCCAGAAGTCACTCTTTCGACTTCTGCGCCCACAGAAACCGGGGAATCCATTCCTAGGGAGTCTCCTTAAAGAGACTCACCTATAGTTCGTGATCAATCGCCCCAGATCACACTAGAACACCCAACAGAGAAATTTGTTTCCTCTGCCACGCACAATATAGGGCCAAAACTTCTTTCAGAGAGAAGTGGTAAGCACAAAGACGAAGAGACTCTAGACAGGTCTCCAAGTCAAAAGAAGGACATTCCGATACCCACCTCTGGAGTGGATTTGGACACTGTTCTTCACAGAACTTCTGTAGAGACTGAAACTCTTGTTTCTTCTCGAAGATCAGAAGGAAATCCTACCATCCTCAACGATCAAACATGAATGAAATAAGGTGTCCCAGGAACAGGGACTCACTCTGGAGAAGGGGTTGTTCCTCCAGAGGTTACCCAAGAGGAACATGTTACGAAGAATGAGTTCCAAGTCTTTGTAACCTCTATAACTCAAACATTGAATAAGTTGCAAAGCTCATTCACGACTTTTACAGATTCAACTTCAGGCGCGCTTAAAGGATTAAATACCAAAGTGGATACCTTATCCACAGAAGTTAAAGAAGCCCTTGCAGAAATAAAGTCAAATAAAGAAACTTCTGCTGCTGCTGCCATCGCCTCTGCCACTGACATTGCCAAAACAACCGCTGCAGAATTCGAGAAAAGTGCGACCAAAGCCTTCAAGACTTCGATCGCAATCTACTTTGAAACAATGAAGAAACAAGCAGCAAGGCAAGCAGCTCAAGACACCTGCAGAACAGAAGTTGCTGCTAAAAGAAGGCAGGATGATCCAGATGATGGTGCATTTGGTCATCCTGAGGGGGAGAGAACAAAGGAAACAACAGAGGCTGCTTCTGCAAAAACTACAGAGAAAACTGCAGAACCCTCTACAACAGAAACCCCGAAGGAAACACAAGGAACACAACAGAGGCAAAACACCTCTATCTCAGCAGAGGATGCACCAACCACAGAACCTAAGGTAATCACTCTTGCATCCTCATCCACAGAACAAACTCCACCCTCATCCAAAGAACCAACACCAACCTCACAACCAATCCCGCGCAAAACTAGAGTCAAAACCATAGCTCGAAAACCCCAAAGACCAAAACGCTCTGCAGAGTTCATTCTTCGCAGAATGGAATTTGTATCGGCTTTTCAATCAACAAAGCGTTTTGACATCCCACCTCCAAGACCCGAAGACTCCTCACCAACAGAGACCTCACAACCCGAAGTATCAAAACCTTTAGAGGCAACAACCAAAACATCAGAGCATCAAACCCCAAAACCCACAGAACCTTCAACCGTCAAATCTACAGAGGTTCCACCCACACAAAGCCAAAACCCAACCTCTGAAACCTCAAAACCAAAAGATAAAGGCAAGGGAATAATGACAGAAGAAGAGCCAAAGAAGAAGATGCCGGTTGCTACAGAGAAGTTGATGAAAGGTGCCTTTAATGCCTTCATCACTCCTAAACCCGAAGAGGAGGATTGGGCATTCAACTTGAAACCTCTGTCAGAAAACCCAACCCTGGATCCCACAGCTAAGGTAACAGAAGGTAAAGTAGCAGACATCACTCGACAAATGGATAAGCTAAGGAGACCAATTCCAAGAACTACTCCAACCATTGAACAAATGGAAGAGCATGTTTACAGTTATCTCTACAGACAGCACTTCCAGAGCGATCTGCCAGCTCATGTCCGAGATCAGAAGCTAAGAGAGGAATTCAATGCCATCTTCACCTCTACAAAGTCAAAATCGGTCAATCAAGTTTACTCCATTCACAAGATAAAGAAGGTAATCTATTGTAGATACTCTAAAATGAGAACATATCCTCATACGATGTATACAATCTGGAAAGTCAAAAGGTCTGACAGATCAGAGAATCAATTCTCTGATGCTGATATCCGAAACCTCAATCCCTATGACTTACCTGACCTTCTACAATGGACGAAAGACAACTTCAATGACGACTGCCACCAAAGATCTTATCGAGTTCTCAGAAAGGCGATGCGTGAAAAGCTCCTAATCTACAGCATGCTCGACTTTCAACTAGCCATCGATCTAGGCGTGACTACTCTAAGCATCAGACCACCAGAGGATTTCTGCCCACCAAATGCCATACACAATTCGATCATCAAAACTCCAAGGTACAGGGTTAGTATTCAAGAATCCTGCTGATCAACTTAAACTGTTTGTGACAATGGATTGTCAGAAGTACACAACCCGTACTCTGAACATGTTCAGAAAAATACTAGAGGAGAACAAAGCAACGGAGCTTATGGATGAAGAATCTGCTCTGATGATGATCAAAGAGATTGATGCTACACTAGGCTTAAGAAATCTCTGCCTCAAATTCTATGAAGAACTCAAGGAAGTAGGAAAAGACAACAGAAAGTTCGACGACTTCCCAAATGCAAAAATCTGAGTCTCTTCAAAGAACCTCTGTCAACGTTTTATTTCTGTTCATTTAATGTACTCAAATGTAAATGCCTCTGGCATAAATTCCAAATGAAAGAAATAATCTTCTGAGGTATTGTTTAACCTCTGTCTATCTTAACTTAGCCTAAAAATTCAAAAAGTCAAAATTTATTTTTCAATACTTAGGGGGAGATTGTTAGCTCCAATATTCTGAAACGTTAGAAGTATTGAAAAATGGCCAAGTACAGAAGAACATCCACAGAAGCTCTGCTGAGTGCAACAGAAGCTCTGCCGGGCATCTAAGAAGAAGCAAAGGAAGTTTGATCAAAAGTGATCAAAGACCGAAGAAACTACAGAAGAACGCTACAAAAGATCAAGACCTCAGAACCTCTGTCACCAATAACAGAGCCTCTACAGACAACTTCAGAAGACAAGGAACCCAGTGAAGACTACTCTACAAAGGACCAGACCGCAGAACTTCTGCAAACACTTTATAGAGCCTCTGTTGTCCTCACTGAAGACTCAAGATACTTATAATATCTTACCACTGTTAAAGAAATATCTTGCTACTGTTCCAGGATCTGTTCATCAACTTGTATGGTAGCATGCCCTGTCCAACTTCAACACGTGTCAAACTCTGAGTGGACTCAATAGGGCTTAGTACAACATAGACGTCTGCGACATTTAATGCATGCAGTTTTCCAACTGTTCATACCATCTCTTCTTTCCTGTAGCAACAGTCTCTTGTCTAGAATAGATCTTTTGTAGTAGTATAAAAGGAAGACTCATGTTGAGTTCTTCCTAAGAATCACCGTTTTTACACTTTAAAAGTTTACACAATCACTTAACACACAACACAAAACACTTACACTCAATTAGTGTCAAATATGTACTAAGTGTTCTTGATATATTAAATACAGTGGGTCTTTGTGCTATAAAACTATTCTCTTCACTGTTTATTTGATAGTGTGTGTTCTAAGTCTATCAAACATATCTGTTAGTTCTTCAAATACGCTTCTGCATCAAACATAAACTCGAACTAATAGATCTGACAATCTTGTATAAGCAAAACGGGAACCAACACCAGTTGACATCAGATGAGGCTTTTGAGAAGAAACAAGAGTTCTCAGTGGTTGTAGAGTCCATGTTTATAACGTAAACATTTTCCAGACGATAGCCGCTGAGAGCTATCTTCTCCTTTTTGTCAGTGACAAAGCAGGATTCCTTAGTGAAAATCACTTTGTTATCCTTGTCACATAGCTGACTAATGCTTAGAAGATTATGCTTCAGTCCTTCAACATATGCAACTCTTCCAAAGGTTGTTGTACCATTTGAGAGTACACCAAAACCTCGGGTATAGTCTTTTCCATCTCCACCGAAGGTCACAGAGGGACCCTTCTCTTCCTTGTATTCAGTGAGCAGGTTTTTCTTTCCAGTCATGTGTCTAGAGCATCCGCTATCACGATACCAGATACCCTTCTTAACCTGCAAACAAAGGAAGATTAGTTTGACTTGGGCACCCATTTACCCATGGGTCCACACTTGTCAGTGGTGGTTGAGGAAGTGGAAGGTTCAACACTCTTCGCATCATTTGAAGATTCAGCTTTGGTGTCAGTCTTCACTTTGGTTAATTTCTTAACCTCAGTGGTCTTCTTTGCCTTGGGGTCATTAATCTTCACCTTAGCTAACTTTTCAGCTTTGGTGGCTGTGGGACACTTACTAGCAATGTGATCGGTAAGTCCACAGTGATAACATTTTCTATAGCTAAAAGTAGCTTTAGGACCATTTGCATGCTTACCCTTTAATTTAAATGAGCAGGGCCAACACCAAGTATGCCTTTGGCATTGGAAATGGGTGGAACAATCAGTTCTTCGGATTTCTTACCAATAATATCCACTCTGATTCTAGGAGTAGATCGCTGAATAAATCCAGGGATCTTGTTCTTAGAAGTAGAGGGATATGTTACTGAAGCTTTAGAAGCCTTCAGTTTTGGTACAAAGGTACCCTTCTGAGGTTTTTGATTTAAAACTTTTTCTTTACCTTTATCTTTAGTGATTAAGGTAGGTTTTTCCTCAGGGATGGGGGTTTTTGAAGAGGAACACTAAGATGAGGAAGTGTTAGGGATTGAGGACACGAACATTCCAAACTTAAGCATGGAATGATCAGTGGTTGGTTTTTCAGCGTCAACTTTATAACCAAGACCACGTTTGTCACTCAAGGGAATCTGAGACTTAATTATCTCAGTGATCGTTGTTAAGGATTTACACCATCCTTCAACAGTATCTTTTTTAGCTTTTAATGCAGTGATAGCTTCTTCGCGCTCGATTTTGACTAGTTGATTTAAATGAACCTGATCTTTTAAATCTTCTTCAATTTTAGAAAGTTTTTCTATTTGAAGGTGACAGTGTTTAAGTTGTTCAGCGAGATCAAGGTTTTGATTTCAACAACAGTTTTACCATTCATGGCATCATATAAACTCATAGTCAGGAGATCGATCTTTTGAAGACTACCAGCTTCATCAATATCTGAAATATTGGTAAAGAAGGAAGGTGATACCTTAGTAGCAGAGGCTGAAGTAGAGGGAATGTCATAATTTTCTTCCTCTTCTTCGATTTTGGCCATTAGACAGAGATTGGCCTCATCATCATCTTCAGAGTCAGATGATTCATCTTCGTCAGAGGCAGCCCAATCAAAGTCAGCCATCAGGCCTTTGCCTTTCTTCTTAAAGCCTTTTAGCTTTGCATATTTTTCTTTCAGCTTTTGATACTTGTCATCTCTAGCCCTGGGTTAAAGGATTTCTTGGAGAAAGCTGAGGGTCTAGAAACTTTCTTTGAACTGCACTCGCTAGCAAAATGTCCTATCTTTTCATAGTTATAGTAAGTAGCAGTAGCCTTATCAACAGGATTTGATAATCTAGGCTTGTCAGTGAGAGCAAGGGGTTTGTTCTTTCTGAAATGTTTATTTTTGGCGAATCTCCTGAACTTATTAGATAGGAGAGCCATAGATTCATTAAGATCTGAAGAGTCAGCATCTGATGAGCATTCAGAGTTAGTTTCCAACTCAGTGATAGTGACAGTGGATCACTGAGTGGAAGGTGACTCTGAGATTAAAGCAATAGGGGTGCTTTTGGAATCTTTTACAAGTTTCTTCTTAAGATGACTCGACTGCTCATGATTGAGCATAGTGCCATATAAGGTAGAAATAGTTATAGATTTTAGATCCTTATATAGCTTGAGACACATTGAATAATTTTCCCAGCTTTCAGGTAAACATTCTAAGAACTTTGTTAGAACTTCAAAGTTAGAATATTCCTAACCAACAGTCTTTAAATCTATTATTAAGCAGTTAAAACATTGATGTACTTCAGAGAGAGATTCATTCTTACCACAAATGAAGCTTTCGTACTGTCTTACCAGGTTGATCTTTCTTGAGTCCTGGACTTCAGACGTTCCTTCATATTGAACACAGATTGTGTCTGTTGACTTTATTTTTATATTGTATTCAAGATTACTTGCTTAAATTGTAAAAGTCCAAATTGTATTTGTGGGCTTTAGTTGCTAATGGGCTTAGGCCTTAAAACCTATGTATTTAATGTGTAACTTGTGAGAATATTAGGTTAAGCCTCCTAGTCTCATTTTACATTCATACGTATAGAGAGAGAGAGCTTCATTTTGTAAGAGAGTGTTCTTCAATCAAATATTGTAAACTCTCAATCATTCAATATATTGCATCAATTTCATTATTGTTACTTGTAATTGGGAACCTAAAATTGGTATCAGAGCCAAACAGATTCGAATTTGTGCTTCAATCCATTGATTTTTATAAATTTTTGAGAGATTATTGTGTTTTTGTGCAAAGTTGAGAGTTCTTCAAGTTCTTCATCTTTTTGGTTGGTTTTGGCCATTAGAGTTCTTCTGCTGGTTTAGAATCGATCAAGGGTTGTTAGTAGATATGTAAAGCCCGTGTCCCGGTATGGATTTATATTTTTGTTTAATGTTTCCTTTAAATGAATGTTTATTAACGGGATTGACGGGAATGCCCAAAAATGTTAAACACTATGATGTAGGGGCTAAATGGGTAAAACCTTAACTAGTTTGTAAGGAATTGAAAAGAGAGGGACTAATTATGTTTTTTTTGAAAGTGTTGCATGGGGATCGGCCTTAAGAAACCGACCCCCTCCCCTTCTCGTTTTACTTTCGTCCCACGCAAGGAAACACTAGCACCTCTTTTCCTCTCGATTTTTCTGTCATCGCCGAACCACCCTCCCCTTCCTCTTGCTGCCGCCGCTGATCCACCTGTAATACCCCGGGTAAGTTCGTTAGTTAAATCCTAATTCCGTTAAATCTAGTTAACTTTATAAAACGAGGTTAAGGGTAAGTTAGGGTAAAATAATAAGTAAAAGGGGTGTTGGACATTAGTTGATAGTTGAAAGTTCATTTGGTAAATGGGGATTTGATATTACCCCTTTAGGATTTTCAGATATTTCATAACTCAAAATATCAGTGTGTGTGTGTGTGTGTGTGTGTGTGTGTGTGTGTGTGTGTGTGCGTGTTCCTGAGGAGAAAAGAAAGAGAAGAAGGAAGTACGGTTAAGGCTCCGATTGAGTGTGTTGGAATCAAAATTAAGGTATGTATTCTTTAGGTTTTGTGTTTGTAATCATCAGTAGTAAATTCCTATCGGTTTAGAATTTCCAGTTTCGTGTCTTGTATAGATTTCAATCGCATCTGGGAAAGTTTAGACCGACTGTGTTCTTGAGACTTTCGGTGGAGTCCCGGTACTGTCGACTCCCGGTGGAGTCTCGGTACTAGAGAGTCCCGGTACTGGAGAGCCCCGGTACTGGAGAGTCCCGGTGCAGCGAGTTTCGGTAGTTTTGGTAGTGTCCGGATATAGTTTCTGATTGTATTATTGGATTAAGTTGCTCTGAAAACTTCCTGGGTAGCGGAACCCCTGTGATAAGTCGCTGAAGGGAGAGCTGTTGAGGATAAGATTTTAGTAGGCTTTATGTGTTTGACTAGTAAGGCGATATTTGTATTTAATCTGTTACAGATTCTGTGGATTTGGATTGAAAGACTGAATCTTTTGGAGAAAAGCTTGGAAGTGTTTATGGATAAGCGATCGAGGTGAGTTTTGCTTTAAAACGTTTTTGAACTGGGATACATATATATGTGTATTATATATATATATGAGATGATTATGTGGTAGGAATATGATTATGTGTATATAAATGACAATATGATGTAATGAGATATATATTGTATTTATATAAGCTTTGCACTACACGAGTGCACTTTTTGCCGGGTTCCGGTGAGCGGACCGGTGTATTGCCGGGTTCCGGTGTGCGGACTGGTGATGTGTCGTAGTTGTTGTACGGCGTTGATTTATTAGTTGGCTTGCTACCAACTAATATGGCCATGGTAACGAGGAATGAGGAGGAGTTGAGCACGATACACGAGTCTTGATGTAGTAATTAAAATACGTGTGGTATATATATGTGACGTTTATATACTTATGGTATATGTGTGTGTATTGGCAAAGGTTGTATTTAAACTATTTTGATTGACGAAAGGTTTTATAATGAATTTTGGAAAGGACCGGGATTAACTCACTAGACCCGTTTGGTCTAACCCTCATTTTGTTTTCAAAAATATGTTTTCCATGTTAAGGATCGGCAAAGGAGAGGATAAAGTGAAGGAAGCTTTTATATATATATATTTTGTAATTTAGGAGACCGAAGGGACCGTACTTGGTTTGTTATGTAACTTTCGTTGTAAATCAATGATATATATGCAGGTTATGTTATATGTTGTATGTTATGGGAACTGGGTTGTTACACCACCCAAGCCGGCGCCGTCGCCGCCGCTTCTCGCCGACGAAAGTGAAGTGCAAAGAGAGAGTAGCGAGAGAGAGAGAGAGAGAGAGCCGGACTTCTGGTCGCTGCTGCGTCGTCGTCAAGGTAAGGTCCTCTCTTCCCATTGTTTTCTCTCTTTCGTCGACGATGAACCACCGCAAAACCACCACCGCCGCCGCAGCCTTGGCTGCCGTCGGTGTGTGTGGCCTCCGTGCACCTCCAATAGGGTGGTGGTGTCGTGCGCGGTTAGGGCTGGTCGGGTGTGGGTGTCTGGTCTGTAAGATGTTAGCCGAACCATCCCTTTGGGGTCTCGTCGGTTTCTTTTACCGAATCACCACCACCGCCGGTGGTGGCTGCTGCCGCCGCCGCCGCCGACCACCACTGCTGGAGGTGGCAGTGGGTCGTACATGTTGGGTTCGGTCCTAGTTGCAAACCCTAACTTGCAATCCTAACCCTAATCGCGAAAACCCTAAACCGTTTCATTGTTATCATTTTATGTGAAACGCCCGTTTTACCCATGTCTTGTAAAATCCATAGTTTATTCTAGGAAGCTCGGATTAGGGTGAAGCCAGTGCACAAATCTCAAAATTTGTGTCTAGTATGTTTCATATGTTTTGCGGAAAAATCATTTCGGCTTCTAGCTAGGGCCAAAATGGCGTTTAGTACAGACTGGTCCGGAATTCCTGTTTCGGGTAGTCTGTCTTAGAAAATTCATATAAAATAGTAGAGACCTCGTATGAATGCGTGCGATATGTCCCTGGAAACCTAAGACCTAGAATTTCTAATTATGGAATTATATTTCTGGTTTGATGGGTTTAAGGGGGGGCTAAACATGTCACGAACAGACCTGCAGTTTTAGACCAAAAGTTGGAAAATGCACGTTTAGACTTGTAGTTGTAATTTCGGGTTAGGACTTCACTTTGACACTTAATAACACTTCTTTAGGTGGAAATATGTGAGTTGGAGTTGACGGGTCCTTGTCGCTGTTCGTGGAGTTCTGCTTTGCTTTTCGAGGTGAGTTCTCTCATTGCGTAGAATAGGAGTAATATGTGCATTGCAGTAGCTTGTGTGTATTAGCTGAATTGTTGTGTGTAGTACTAGGCTGAATTAATGTCTAGTATAATACCTTGGGTGTTGTATAAGACTCGGGGAGACCGAGGACTCGGGGAGACCGAGGAATACGTATATGGGTGTTGTATGAACTCGGGGAGACCGAGGGATACGTGTACCCGTGTTGTATGAATTCGGGGAGACCGATGGATACATACACATGTGTTCTTGCTTGAGTTTGCTTGTGTTCTTAGACTGGCATGTGTTAATTGTTATATCTATCTGCTGATAGGAGTGGTGTTCATATGATTGCTATTTTACGTACGTGTTTGAATTCACTAAGCTTCGTGCTTACTCTTTCCCTATAAATTACTATTTCAGGTACGAATGGCAGTAAGGCGTGACGGCACACACTGGCGCGTTGTGAAGACCTTCACCACTTTTTACTTTGAGGCATTATGATTAGAACTATTACGATTTCCTCTGTTTTATTTATGATTGGTGGTTTAACTTAACGAGGTTTTTGATAAACGTTTAATTGGATTTAATTACTTATGGTTTATTTTTAATAAAATGTTATTTTTAAAAGTTCAAATTTATTGTAATTTTTGGGACGTTACAAGATAATACCTGAGTGTTTTATTCCGCAAAATCACTAGGTTTGTAGCTCAATTTGTGCATTCACTCAATTTTCGGAGTTTTAAACTTTTATTTTTCTGCACTCTGTTTTGGACAAAACTCGAAGAATTAAAGTTGTCCAGAATATCTTCGTGCACCTACCTACCAAATTTCACTTCAATCCGATAAGATTTGAAATTTTGACTCAAGTGCACAAATTCTACTTCTCACGAAGTATTTGTTAACGATCCGACATTTTTTTTAAATTTTCAAGTAACAATATGTCAAGACTAAGATTTAGTACTGATGCTGATGGTGATGCTCATTATTATTCTAAGCTCAGTACTAATTTTCGCAAGATAATTCCTACTCTTGAGAAAGAACTAGAAGAAAGGAACAAGAGCATTCTTATTGATTCAGATAAGATTGCTAAGCTTGAAGAATCAGGTAAACTCCTAAACTGTGAAAATCTTGAACTGAAAAGGAATTTATGTGAGTCTGAACAAGAGAAGAAAAGACTTGAACTTAAATGTTTAAATTTTTCTAATCTAATTTCTAATTTTGAAAAGCTTGTAATTTGTGAAAAAGAGAACTTTGAAAATGAAAGAAAATCTTTTGAAACAAAGTTTGTTAAGCTTTCTAACAAATTATATGATTTAGAAAAGACTCTTGAAAAAGAGAGGAAAGAGTCTGATCTTGAAAGAAAATAGTTTGAGAAGAAGAAGATTGAAGGATTTCAAACAAAATGTTTGAAAGATGATTTTGAGAGAGAAAGAAAAGTTTTTAAAGATAAAATGTCCAAATTGACAAAAAGACTTTCTTTTTTGTTAACTAAGGTCATGTTGGAGAAGAGGTATAAATCTGATTTTCAAAAGATGTTTGATGAGAATTTAAAAGAAAATGATGTTTTAGCTAAAAGGCTTAAGGAATTTGACTTAGCAAACTCTTGTGCTGATAATACAGATAATCTTGTTTTCAAAAGAGTGAAAATGGTTTGGAAAGTCAAAAGCTCTACTCCTGTAAAAAATGCTCTAAAGCCTTTTGTTTCTGTTTCATCTCATCACTCATATAACTGCAAATGCTTTAATTTTATGTTTCAATTGAAGAACCATTTCTCTAATTCAAACTGTGTTCATAATGGGTAATTTCAAAAGGAAAATTCAAAGACCCATAGTATGAGATTTCATAGGGAGGAACCTGGCAAACCAGTAAAGACTGGAAACCAGAGGACCTGAAGACAACTCCAAATCCTAACAAAATAGGACTCATTTGGAAATGGGCACCAAAAGTTCTTTGATCTGTCGTGTAGGTAAATGGACTTCTTAATACATCTGTTAAGGACTCAAACTTCAGTGGATAATGGACTCTTAAACACTCAGTTTAAGACTCATCCTTCAAAGGCTATTGATTTATGTGCACAACAGCACAGAACTCAGTCTTAAATCAGATTTAATAACAGCATGCTGACAGATTTGCGATGCTGTAGTAAATTGATCATATCTCACTAATCAAGACACCAATTGATGCAATTCAAAAGACCCAGAATTTAAAACACATTGGTGAACAGCTTTCGTGTTTTGAGAATTCAGAGATTTAAAATTTAGAAGGGTCATATGCATCGTTGAAGTAGACAACAGTGTGCTGATACAAAGCTGTTGGACAGATCTATGCGACTGTGGTAAATCAACCATATATTTTTCATCCGAACTCCAAAAGAGGTGATTCTAGATGCTCTTAAAAGATAACAAACCAATGCACACACTTTATGTTTTGAGTTTTTGCATACTCCAGAGCTATCATGGTCTAAATCAGTGTCAAAGTTAGTGTAACATTTCTGTTAAGCTGCTGCCGAGCCGCGACCAAACCTCTGCCGAGCAGCGACCAACCTCTGCCGAACAGCGACCAACCTCTGCCGAGCCGCGACCAGACCGCTGGCATGCCTTTCCAAGGCTTGCCAAACCTCTGCCGAGCCGTTGTCAAGCGTCTGTCAAGCCGTGATCATTCTTTGTCGACCACTCAGACCAACTTCTGGCGACAACACAAGCTTTGGCTCAGACTTTTGTGACCACCCACTGTGGTACTGTTCACCACAGAGCCTCTGTGAAATCTGACAGAGCCTCTGTGGACTGAACCTCTGCGACTAAACCTTAGAGCCAGTAGCCTAACTTCTTAGTACTTGCTGTCAGCTTTGCGCACCTATCGTATTCTCAACAGAACTCCCTCCTCGAAGCTCCGAATTTGATGAGTACAGATGCGTTGGATTCCTAAGACACAGATGAACAATTTTCGTGTTTTGAGATTGATCTGAATCAGTGTTCTTCTTGGTCAGAATCTCTGCTAAAGTCAGTATACATCTGCTGGACAGAAAGTTGTGTTTCACTAAAATCATCATCAAAGCTCTGTGGAGTTTTTAGAGACTCAAAAGATCAGAAGCAGTCTTGAAGATCAAAGTTCATGCAGATCACAAAGAAGACCTCTGTCAGCACTTGATCAACCTCTGTCGACACTAAATCAGCTTCTGTCGACACGAGATCAGCCTCTGTCGGCACTGCGATCAACCTCTGTCGCACCCTCTGCCAGTACCTCAGATATGATAGTTTAGAGTTTTTACTGGTATTTTTAAACTCTGACTCCCTGCACTGTTTTTTTTATTTTGATTTATCAGTGCTTTTGGATATTCCTAACAAATGAGGAATCATCAAAGATGATTACCAACACCTTTTGATTTTTACAGGATATCTGATTTCAAGTTAAGCTTAAATGAGATTTAATGTTCAATTTGAGGGGGAGAATGCCAATCTGACCACGTACATCCAAAGGTAAATTTCTAAATCTTTAGACTCATTTTTAAATAAGACTAGCTTTAAAATGATAAAACCTTTCTAAAATGGTCAAACCACCTCTAGATGCTAAATGCTTTTTCTGATATAGAAGTTGGATTTTAAATGCTTTTCTGAGACTAAAAATAGTCAGTGTGTGGAACAATACAATATTTAGGACAACAATTTCATGGGATCATTGTGTGAGCTTTATAGTACTTCTATGGATCACTTAAACTTGTGTTTCCTACCTAAGAAGTAAACCTTGAGTGTTTGAGAGGTGAAGGGTCTACATCAAAGAGTGGGGGAGATAACTCATCTGAGTTTTTCTCATTGTGCTTAAGAGGTAACAATTGAAAAAAGAGTTTGGTTAGATGTGAGCTACATGATAAAAAGAAAGAGAGTGTGGGAACAAAGTCAAAAGAATTATATAACTCTGCACTAACTTTTTCTGAGTCGGGCAAGCCACATTACTGATTTATCACGATTCTTTGGTGATTATCATTGAAACAGGCAGTGAGCCCATGCCAACTCTTGACTTAACCCCACTAGCTACTTATTTCTTTCTCAACAGGGAAATGCTTCACTTTTCCACGGGGAAGCAGCATATATGCTATCTGATCTTTATTTGGAAGGTTGGATATTGAAAAGAAAGAAATATGCCCCACCTTCACACTTCATTCATGCACATTAAGTCTGTGGAAACCTGTTATGTCCAAACAACTTTACACACTTTTGAGCCCAACATATCATATACATTTTCTTCCACACAATATCACGAATCTTTGTGATTCCCCATGCATATCTATGTGATATTGCCAGAACAGTTTGAGAAGTTTAATTTTTATAATTTTACTTCTATGATAACTGGAAGTCCTATCAGAGCTTCATATTTGTCAACTTTGAACATAGGCCACACAATTATTTTAATTGTTGTGATAACAGTTGTTATGTTCTTTTGTGTTAGATGATTACCCCTGGTTACTTATTCTTTAATGCAGATTCTCATGAGCCGAATGTGTTCGCTATTGTTCATCTCCTAGCTGTTTATCTACCATCGGTTATTACTCAAACAGGTTATACAAGCTTCCGCACATCAAATCGTTCTCTGATTGTTTGAGTTTAATCTTTGGGAGACAACCAAGATCAAAAAGGTAAGGCAACAGTCAATGGGGAGTATGCAACGATCAAAGGGGAGTTAAAAAAGGAATTGAAGCAACTGACTTTGTGGAAGATAGGGCTATTTTTAATCTTGAATACAATGGGGGAGATTGTTGACTTTATTTTTATATTGTATTCAAGATTACTTGCTTAAATTGTAAAATCCCAAATTGTATTGTAAAATCCCAAATTGTAAAATCCCAAAAAGGAATACAAACACACTTATTTTACTTTTCTAAATTGTTTATTGATACTTATCAAACAATTTACAACTTGTTGCGGAAACAAGATTAAGGACTAATCCTAATCTAAACAAGTTATGAGAAACACTAAGTTTCTTGCACTAGAATTAAGACAGAAGGAGATAAGGAAATTACGAATAATATCCTAACACAAAGATAGTGGAGATAAGAAGATGGTTGAGCATTTCATTTCTGAAGTAGGGTTCATCTTATATACTGCATGCATTTAATGCACATCAGTATAACTTTACACGTGGCAGCAGCTGATTGGTTGCATGGTTAGACCTTTGTAGACAACCTAGTAGCCGCATGATGTACAGTGTAGAATCAGAGTTGGTTGTACGATCCTGGACAAAAGGGATGTCATTTCTGACATTATCGTACGGAGGCGTGCAAGGAGGAAAGACAACAGTAACTTGTAGAGGAAGACTTTATGATCAGCGTTCGTTGAACAGTACTTTATCTGCGAGTGACAAAGCTCAGCGATCGCTGAAGTCTTCTACTTGTAACTTCACGTTGAGTGGACAGGTCTTGGCTACGCTGATATCTGCATCAGTTCATTAGTAGACTTGTCGCTGGTTCATGAGCTTGATCTTCGACTTCAGCGTAGAACATGTTTGACGTGAGGCTTGTCTTCAGGGATTATAAGTAAACAACACAGATCTTCAGCGAACACCAACAAGACTGAACAGGCTCAGGGCTTTATTGATGAATAGTATCGCTGAACATAATTTAATGAACATGAGTTTCCTATCAGTGGTACTGTACAGACCTAGTACTTATCAGCGATAGTGAAACTCTAATACATATTGTCTACTTACAATTTTCACTAAGTGTTTCTTAAAGAGTCATTATCAAATCACTAAGGGTTTAGATCAACATTTTACATAAGAATTAAGCACTTTCTCTCTCTAGATTCTCTCTCTAGTTATTACAATTATGCTCATTCACTAATGACTTGCTTAACAACTAAGCTAACTAATCCTATTTATACCTAGGATTACAAAGCATTAAATCTAAACTACTTTGACTTTACATGACTTTGACTTTTACATTTGACTTTACAAGCTTTGACCATTACAAGACTTTACAATAAATCTTGAATACAATAATGCTCTAACAGAATATATGTCAAAGTAATCATTTGAAAGTGAATCTTTCGGATTCTTTTCATATTTTCTATTTTCTATTTTCTTTTGAATAGCAAAACGGAAGTTCCATTTTTATGGTATTTTCTCTTTTAACCTTTTCAAGTTTATCGATCTCTTCTTAATTCAACCATTGTATAGCACAATCAGAAAAATATCTATCGTATTTTAAAAACATAAAGTCATATAAAGTCGGAACATGCGCATTTGTCGTTGCTAGATATCTAGGATTTTTGTATCCAATACCCCAATATTTGTTGAAAAATCTCATTTCCCTTGGTCTGTTCAAATAGATAGTTTGATCAGTCTGACCTCTTATATAAAGCTTCTTTTCCAAGACTTTAATTTTGTTAGAAAAATCTGCATTTTGAGTGTTAAGATTTTGCAAAGAAACTTCACTCTCACTTTTCGTGTCTTCTAGATCTTTAACCTTCTTGGTTAATTCAGATATTTGAAAATCAAAATTTTGCTTATCCTTATCAATTTTCTCTTTTTGATCTTCGTGAAATTTAATTTTATCATTGTTTTTGTCCCTCGCGAGGTTAATATCAAAAAGAGTTTGACTTAAATTTGCATTTTCTTCTTTTGTGATTTTCAGCTTGTTTCTTAACCCTTGGAGTGCAAGCTTCATGGTGTTAGTTTACTTATAAAGTAACTTGAAGAGTTAGAGCTTACCTCGGATCCACAGTCTGAGTTACTCTCGTCATCGGAAACGTCTTCAGCTAGACACATGTTGGCATGTTCTTCATTTTCAGCTTCATCGTCTGTATAATCCAACAAGAATTCATCTTCTACCAACATTGCTTTAGCAATCTCTTTCTGCTTAGCTAACATCAACTTGGTCTTGTAGTAATCTGAGTTGCGAACTACTTTTTTACGACAATCTTTCGCAAAGTGACCAGGTGTTCCATAATTGTAGCATTTAAAAGTTTCCACATACTTCTTCTCTTCAAATCTTTTCTTTCCTTCATCCTTTCTCTCCTCAAACTTTCTCTCATCAACTTTTCTTTCTTCATACTTCCTCTCATCACTTCTCTTTCCTTCATAACTCCTTGATCCAGATGAGTACCTCTGATTATTCGAACTGGGGTTCTATAAAACTTCTTCTGAAAGTGCCTTGTCAGTAAGATCATCGCTTGTTCTAATTCTGCACCATCGTCTGAAATGTTCCCCCATGTACTCAGCTTCAACACTGTCAGTAAACTCATTTAGATAACTTTTTGAATGTTTGTCGGCCACAAGAGCAACTAGATCAGGAATTTCCATTTTTTTCTTTCTATTCTTCTTTTCTTTGATCTCTTCAACTTCTTCTTCATCTTGCTGTAAGGTCTCTAATAGCTCATGCAGAGGCATCGTAGATAGTCTTGGATTCTTTTTCATTCGGCGACTGACATTTTTTCATTCTGGCTGAAGAACACTTAAGAACTTGACATTATTCTCAACCACTTCTTGTTTATCTTGTTTTTGCTTAACTCATTCAGCAAAGAAACAAACCAATCATATGTCTGTGCCAAATTGTCATCTTCTTTTGCTTTAAATTCTTCATATCTATTGATGCATAAAGTCATTTTCATCTGGTTTCCTATCTGAGAACCTTGCATCATTTTCCTAACGGGTCCCACATCATCTTCGCATTTTCCTTAAAACTATCGATTTTGTTACAAATCTCATTTGGAATACTCATTATCAAATAAGATCTGGCTTTCTTATCCGCTTCGAGTCTTAGGTTTTCTTCGGGAGTATATTCTTCATACGGTTTCCAATCTTCATAAGCATGTCTCCTTGTTGATCAAGAACTATGGTTCGAAGTCTTGGCATTAGTCCTTCTTTCAAAGATAGAAGCAGATTCTTTCCATTTGTCTGTCTTTCGATGAAATATAAAAATCTATCCTTCCACTGTTCATATTCTCCCTCGAATAGAACAGGAGGTCTAGTGTCAGAACCAAGAGCTAGCATTACTTAATCTTTCGTCATCTTTACCAACAAACACTTGTTTATGATCTTTATACAAAATCAAGCAAAATCACACTAAGTATGAAAGGTTATCGCACAAAAGCTATGCGACGAGGACAAGCGAACATTAGTTATCGGTCAGGCTATCAGAAAGTTATCGGTCAAAACCTGTGCGACTAAATCAAGTTGTCGGTCAGAACATGTGCGATGAGGAGAAGTTATCGGTCAGTACTTATGTGATGAGAAACTTTAGTCGCATAAGGCTTGTGCGATGAACAGTGCTTTTCGGTCAAAGCTTGTGCGATCAAAAACCAATCGTAAACCTGGTCGCACAAACTTTGTGCGATGAAGATGAATTTCTTCACCGTGCGACAACTTTGAAGATATGAATATCTTCCCTGTGCGATCAAGATGAACTTCGAACAAAATTTCCTTCTAAGTCTAAAATCCAACGAAATCAAGTCCAATTGACCTGAAACTTTGTATGAAGGTTCGCACACCTAATCTGAACAACTTTAGTGAATGCACAAACACCAAAAACTATCAAAATCTGTGATTTTGATCCTAAACATAAGGTAGAAGTTTTCGACCAAAAACCACCAAAAATCCACTGAATTCGGCTCAAACTTGATCTTTTGATCAAATAAACTGCACAAATCTCTTCACCTAACAGAAACAAACTAATCTGGTCCAAATATTATCCATAAAACATCCTTAATAGTCAAATTCGATCTCTAGTCCGAAAGAACCAAAAAATGTCCAAAAAATCCTCAAATTTTGCATGAATTTTGCTTGAAATTGCTTGCTCTAATACCACTTGTGATCCCAGAAACAAGTATGTAAAGATATGCTCAATTACCACAAGTCATCTCTCATTAGATTGAATCTCCAAAGTTACAATGTTGAGAGAGTTACAAATAGTAAGAGCGAGAATGGTTAAGAATGCTTACAAGACATAAAGGGATCTAGGCTATTTATACCTATCATCTATATTTAAACAATAAGCCCTTCAACTTGGATACAACTACTAAATGTTGCACTAATAGATGTGAATGCTTTTACACTTGTTAAATTAGAAAGATCATTAGCTGTCAACTAGATAAAACAATTCCATTTTTATTTATTTTAATTCATTTATTAGTTTGTTTAAAGTAATTATTAGTATTTTTATTAAATTTAATTTGTTTGAACATTGATATTAATTATTTTCATTAAAATTTCTATCCACAATTTATTTGAAATAAATGCTCTTTTTAAAAAATATATTCTAGAGTAAACTCTAATTTTGGTCCCTGTGGTTTACCGAAATCTTTTAAAGTGGGACCTAAGCTTTAATAACTCTATAAAGCGTCCCCGTGGTTCTTATTTTGCTTTGAAAATGGTCCCTCTTCACTAACTCCGGTAATTTCCCCGTTAGTGACAAGGGCATTTTTGTCCATTTAGATTTTCCCCATTTTTTAGGACACCTGTATCGGCCTCTAATGAAGAATTCGATCGAAAGCCAGAATTGGAGAATCGACACCCATATCAAACTCTCATGAAGAAATCGATCGAAACCCTGGTGTATAATGAAGAAATCAATCAAACCCCTGGATTGGATAATCGATTGGACCTCCACCGTCCATGGAAGTAGATTGCATCTCCACCATCCACCGTCTAAGGAAGTAAATTGCACCTCCACCGTCCAAGGAAGTTGATTGCACCTCCACCATCCACCGTCCATGGAATCTGATAAAGAAGTCGATCAAAACACATATCGGCGCCTGATGAAGACAAGCTCATGATTCCTTGATGCAATGTCGAATTAGTAACTGTTAATTGGAAGTGGAAGGCAAGTTGAGTGGTTTTCGATGAAATTGGTAATTGTTGCGGTATGTGATAAGTCCCAAATAAGTTCAACCCATTGGATTAGAGAAGTCCTCCGGTGATTGGATGGGTTCAAGAAAACCGGTTAATTGTCTTCCTCTATTTGGATAATCAATTAGATAGGTTTAGTTTAGGGTTTTTTGCTTCTTCTTCTCCATGGTTTTAAGCCATCTAGACTAGGTTTATAGTTCTTATTCTCTATGAATGCAACATGGCCCGAGTGTTGTTGTTGGAAAATTCAGCATATCTGAAAGTGATGGCAGTATCCTTGTTGAAGTGTTATTCCCAAGCTTTGAACTTGATCACTCTCATGTAATTAAGTATCTCACAGTGAATGAGAAATTTGAGTTTTGCTGCATTTTTAATACTACATTGTCTCTATTTATCTGTGTGATCAAACAAACTTTCATATACATGATATATCAAGCAGAAACTTCAGGTAGACATCACTAGTCTAGCTGATAGAGGTAGGACTGAAGATAATATGTACTGCCTCACGCCACCCGGTTGAATAAGGCTAAAATCATCAAAATAAATGATGAAACTGCTGTAAAATTGAAGTCACTTGATAATCTAATGGTTCACCCACTGCGTCATAATACTATATTGTAAACATTCATACAATTATGTTCCGAACAGAAATGTACATGTATGAAGAATATATGGCTTAATTCTAACTCCAAGTCAAAAACCTAGCCAAACATAAGATGCAAACTAGTTCTGTTTGGATGGAATGTAATGAGTAGGCAAGCATATGGTTGATCTGATCGCATGGAATGTAATGAAAAATAACAATGAAATTAACAAGGTAATGGAATGAAATAGTAGTAAGGAGCTGTTGAACAATCCCCGGTTCTAGAAGAAAACAATCATATTGATAAGAAATCCATTTGAAACCAAGCCTCATCTATACTAATAGGGTATAACTAATCAGAATTATTACCCCATATCCAACATTTAATGCCTGACCTGCAACCATTACGTGTTTATACATATTGGTTTTGTCCCTTTTTAGCAAATAGTTTATGGAAACTGTTTTATGGCACACAAACCTGTTTATACATACATATATATATAGGGGCTCCTTCTTTTGTTAACTTTTTCATGATGTGTATATATGCACATCGGGCATTGCATATATGCACATATTACAATTG